>OX941087.1:13607500-14951250 GCA_954870635.1 Arctium minus
ACAGTAGAGAAAAAAAAATAGAATTTAAGATATCAGAAATTCTGAACTGAAATTTACCTATTATGACTGTCGATTGATTGATTTATCCTCAACCTCAAGAACCAAAAATTTGATGTCCAAATCTGCAAAATCGGTCCAATAAGATTATTAGATGAACGAGAATGAAGATTCTAAGATTCACAATCACCGAATGTAGGATGAAGATTGTCAGATCAGATTGAAGAATATATTCAGATAATCAGACTTCAGTTAATTAGTTATTGTCAGGATCTGATTCTTAACAAGAATAATGAAACTCAAAAACAATATTAAAGAAGTTGCGGAAAAACACTTTAATATTCAAATATCTATGTAACAGTAAAGTAGAAATCACAACTTGTAATCTTTATTAAATGATTAAAGTTACAAGCTTTCACACAAAACCTCAATCTTGATGAACAGGCTCACCAAGACGAATTCTACTTCTCTAGAACTAGGGTTGTAAACCTTGAGGTTAATTCTCTCTCAAAAACAAAAACTCATCTAATATGATTCTCTCAGAATGTACTATATAAGCTATAACATCTAGACTATATTTACAGAGTAGATTACAAGATAATTATTAAAATAAACTTGATCTTTAATATCAATCCCATAATTATCTTCAGTCTTATCTCCAGCTTGTCTTTATCTCCAAAGCATGTTTATCTTTATAAGCAACACTAATCATCTTCAGAAGTATTAACCATCACCAGCAGCATTAATCTTCAGCAGTACTAACTCTCCAAGCAGTACTAACTATTCAAGTAGCAGCACTAACTCTTCAAGCAGTATTAAATCTACTAGCAGTAGTAATCTTGATAGCCTAGCAGTATTAATCACTTAGCAACATTAATCAGCAGCATAAACCATACTTAGCTCATTCTGACCCAACAATCTCCCCCTAACTTAACTTTTCAGAAGGAGAAGTTAAGTTCTTCATGATATGGTCTTCAAGATGCTTTCAACACTTCAGTTCAGTTGCCCAAATTTGGATCCAGTCCCAGACTTTGATTGATGATCCTGCTAACCACAATCCTTGCCATTTCCGAGCCTTGAGGACAAATTAATTTGGCTTTCAGCATCCCATGAAGCTTAGCTAGGATGTGCTCATATATCTTATCCACCAGATAATATTCATGAAAGCTTTTATCTATGGTCAAGATATACACCCCACACCTTTCTATGACAATCCAGTTATCCACAGATTTGAAGACATCTTTGATGACATGCTTGACAAGATCTGGACTAAACATCATGCATAAATACTCCATTGCTAGTTTCTTGATGTTCATCCCTGGAGTCTTCAGCACATCCCATACAGATTTATTCCCACTTTAAACATTTCTTCCAAGTCTGACCTAGAACAACATCTGATTATCTTCCCCCAAGTGGAGTAGACTTCAAAATGATCACCCATTCTTTTGATTCTGAAATATTCTTTGCCTTGATCTACAAGAATATCCCAGTGGATGATTTCAGGGGCTTGGACTGAAATGGGATCTGCCTTCACTGGATCATTATCTGTTACAGTCATGTAAAGTTCAAAATGCACATTAGATTGACTTGGTTGTTGTGCACTTTGACTTGATTGTTCAGCTTGACTTGTAACAGATGGTTCTGCCTCCTTTTCTGATTCTTTAACCCTTGGCTTTTTGGCCTGTTTCTTGGAAGCTATAGATTTCACTCTCTTTGCAGATTTGACTTCCACAACATGTTCTTCCTTCTTTTCTTGATCCTTTTCTTTTGAAGGAGTGGTTTCCTCACTCTTAGGGAAGGGTTGTTGGATATTGAGATCATGCCTCTCTTTCATCCTTCTTTCAGCTTCTTCCCTTTGAGTAGAATCCCCTTGAAGCTTTGCCATCTCCTTTGAATACAACTCCTCTATCCTACCATAAGCCATGTTAGTAAACATTCCTTCAGGAACTCCAAGAGCTCCTTTCAGGAAGTTTATCATTTTCCTCCTTTCTTGATTAGCCAGGAAGGTTTTTGAGGGTTGTCTTTGTCTTTGCTTTAATGCCAGCCTTTGCCTTGAAGTCTTCTTTGTAACTAGCTTGGCAGCAGCTGCATCCTTCAAACTCTTTTGATACTCTTCATTCAACCTTTTAGCCATATCCAGTGCAAGTTCTCTGTCTTTGGTAGATTGAATTTCTTCTTCCTTTTCCAACTCTGCTTGAAGTTGTTTTGCCACTTCTTCATCTAACTCTATCTGATTCTTTTTCTTTAAAGGTTGATCAGTTTCAACCATCTTCTCCTTTCCCTTCTTCTTTGCATCCTGCATGCTGACCTCTTTTTCTTTCTTTTCTAAACCTCCTTCTTTGATTATTACTCCCTTAGCCTTTTGAGTGGCTTTGGGAGTGTCATTCTTAGTTTTGACCAAGGTTTCTGCAATCTCCATTTCCTCTCTGGACAATGATGTTTCTGCTGCTGGTTCTGTTTCTGCTGCTTTGCTATTTTCTGTTTCCTTATTCAGCTCCCCCTCAAACTGAGCTTCCATGCCAATGGGACTGTGTTTTTCCCCTTCATCTTGTTTCTCCCCCTTGTTGAAAGCATCTCCCCTCTTCTTCAAAACAAACTGCTTTCTTTTCTTTTTCTGTACCAACTTCATCACCAGCTTTTTCAATTTGGTAATCTGTACTTGTTGAGACAGAATTACCAACTTCATCTCCTCTATATCTGAGCCTTGCTTGATGACATCTAGATTAATGTTTCCCATAGTTTCCATCAATTCATTGTAGTTATATCTGTCCTCACCTCCTTTGGGTGTGTTTACCACCCTTGGAGGATCCTTGGATCTTTTAGTAGTAGAGGTCTTCTGCTTAGCAGAAGCACCCTCCACCCCCTTGGTTTCTTGGCACCTGGGACCTTTGAATGATTGCTCATTCAAAGTTGTCGTGGGGAAGGTCTTAGTGATGTTACCACTGGCCTCCTCTGTGCTAGCAGGAGTAGTGGCAGCCTTCTCACACACATGCTCATGCATCTCCTTAGTGAGCACCTCCTTGGGGTTGGGAGACACCCCAGTGGTTTCCCTATGGATATTCTCTAATGGAGAATTCTCCATTAGAGGGCTTTGAGGCTCTGGGTTTGTAGGAGGTACAACAAGGGAAGGAGCCTTGTGTACCTTTCTCTTAGTATAAGTTTTGGATATAACAGGGGTTGGCTTAAGAACAAGGGGCTGAGGGAATGATATAGTGGTTGAAGGTTGGGTTTGGCTATCAGTGGGATGGCCTAGTGAGGGCCTTGACCCTAATGCCATACCTTCTTGGTTGTGGGACACCACCATCATTGTAGAGAATAATGGGGTGTCAACTCCTTCCGAGTCCTTGGCAGATCTTTTCATATTTGAAAAGACCTTGCCCTTAGGGATTTTAGGTACATATACCTCATTAAACTGAGGTATATCCGTCAATTCAGAGGTGATAACTTCCTGGACAAATCTTGGATACATATAGAAACTCTTTTTATTCTCCAAGTTTGACACAAGGTCATTGAAAATCATTCTTGAGAAATTATACTTTCTGGCAGTGGACAAGCAGACCAAAGCATAAGCAATGGTACTACTGAACTGACTTCATCCAGTAGTTTTTCGAGAAATACAGTTCATAAGAGTATGAACAAAGAAACGCCATTGGGGAGAAAAGTTAGCTTTGTAAAATTTGAAAACACCCAGTTGGCCTTCATACCCCATTCTTGTGAGATTGGGAAACAAATCCTCATTAGAGATAGAGGTAATACCTGAGGCATCGTCTAGTCGTAGACTGATACGAATGACCTCTTCAGAGACTGTCAAGGGTTTGTCACACACCCTTGTCTTGATACACTGCACACCGTTTTCAGTAACAGCGGTGGCATTGGCCCAAAATTGCTTCTGGTGCTCGATGTAAATTGGTGGTGACACTGTAAGAGCATGAGTTATATGACTGGACTTGAGAAAATCAACTATTTGATGGAATCCAGCAGCCTGCTTAGGCTTTTGAAGCATTGCGATCTCATTGTGTTCATCAATAAACGCCATGGATGCCATTGGGCTTGAGGATTCTTGACTGAAAAACACTGGTTGCTTGAGAGAAAAGAGTTAGAGAGAAGACGAACAGTATTCAAAGAGTCGTTGTGAGCCTTTTGGCGGGCAAAGAGGGTATTTATGGATTAATACTGCTAGGCAGAGGAAGAAGAGAGAGTTGTTTGCCATTAGCCGTTGAAGAAGAAAAATTGAATCGTCCATCTTAGGGTTAGGGATTTCAATCGTCATGTAGATAGCTTAATCGATTCGAGAATATTCTAACAATCGGTGTGAAAAGCTGAAATTGAGAGGCGCCGCCGAGAACGAGATTGAATTTCGTGAAAAAAGTGAGGCGTGTTTGAAGTAAATCGATCGGCTCTCGTTTTGGTTTCTGGACTGAAATTAAGCGATGTGTTTGAGGGTTTCAAGTTTGGGCGATAATAGGACTAAGAGAGGTAAATATTGGACCCCTTATTTTTTGGGGGCCCTGTTCACAGGAACACTTTTAACAGGCCATAGAACGGCCCTGAGCATATGAATACTGGCATACAAAAGAATCTGATAGTTATAGACAAAGTGCATTATACACAGGCAAGCAAAACATACACAACCATTTAATTAGCTTGCTTTAAGGCATGAAGTTCTAGTTTAAAAATGTAATGATGTAGAAGATGATGGTATGATGATATGAACAATAAAGCAGGGGCATTATAAAATATGAGAATTTCATGAAGCACAAGTTGTTGGAATTTTGTCATGGAATTTGATCCCACGTGGGTAGTAAAGAGAAATCTAAGTGGGTACGTATGTGCAAGATCTTTATTATGCCTCCTAAGTTGGGATGTTACTATATATATATATATTAACAAATGAAACATTTCTTTCTAGCGGGCATCATTTCAAATCCAATAAACTCGAAACTAACCCATAAGTTTCCTGTCTTGAAATATCGAATTATCAGTTTAACATTTAAACAAGGAATATTGTACCCACTGACCAAAACCAGAGAGTTTTACCTATTGACTAGCTACACTGAACATATTTCCATGATTCCTAAGCAGCAAACTAAAATGGAGAAGGCTAGTTCTTACTGCAGGTGAACCTAGTTTCTTGAATCTAAAGCAATGAAGTGGGACTTTTCTGGAGTGGACATGAATAGTAGAACATAGGCAACTCTCACCTGTTCATAATTCATCATATTTTAAGTCGAAGAAAACTTAAGTGCCATCAGTTCAAACTAAAATACTTTTCTCTACCTTTTTTACTAAATTAATGAAATAAGAATATTCAAAAGTTTAAAACCAAACACACTAATCACTAAACGTTAGTCTATTATTTATGAGCTCTTAACTGAGAAAGTAGGGATAATCTGAAGTCCATTACCTGTCTATCTCCATTTCTTTTGCTTTCTTTACTTGTTCCAAAAATTGCAACACAGCTTCGCTATCTGTATCTGGATTCCTTCTCCCCTGAAATTCGGAACTTGATGTTACGATAAGTATACAAAGATCAATTGGAATTCATTAATATAACCCATCATACTTGTCAACCTATTTGGCACACAGTACCCAAACTGCATAGCTTCCTGGATATTCATAGGAAGGTTACTTTCATAGAATAGAGGTGTAAAATGGAGTGACATGTAAGCTTCAGGGGAAGATTACTTTCATTAATTAACTTCAATAAACATCGTTCAATACTGGTATGCCCTCACATGTTCCTTGATTAGCTCAAAAATTAAACAAGATACTATATACAGGTAACCCCAAGGTAGGATACTCCTCACAGTTTGCAGCTAAAAATGGCACAATAATCGTAATCTAATTCCAGGTCTTGAAATCGAAATCGAACAGAATTGATTCAAAATTCGAACTAGACCTCCAAATCACCAATTCCAAACTTGAATTTTTCGTTCCCCAAAATACTACATTAGTGTACCTAACATACAAAAAAAACCTATTAACTTTCAATAACTAGATCATCACGTATTATATCTCAATCAGAACACAACATAAATCCAGCCGATATCTGATTAAAATTTAAACTCCAATCGCAAACACTAAATCAGACACACCAAAAAGATGAAGCAGCAAAGTACCTAGGGCAGAAACGAGTGGTTGGAGCAGAAGGAGCTGGCAAGCGAAGACGAAGTGAAGTATGGAACTATGAAGGTGTGGAACTGGAAGCTTGATAGAAGTAGAAATCTGTTTGGCTGCTGCGTGAAGAAGAAACGAAATGTGAACTGGTTTGAAATCGAAGAGGCGATGATCGAAATGTGAAGGAGAAATTGAAGGAGAAATCGAAATGTGAACTGCGTGAAGGAGAAATCGAAGAGGTGATGATCGATTTGAATCTGTGTTTGAAAGGTACGCGTGAATTGTGTGTGTGAAGAAAGAACAAATAAGGGGCGGGGGGGAGAGGAGGGAACCGTGAAATAATTGGGGGGAATTGGGGGTAGTGAAATTTTAGAGGGATGGGGTTAGGTTTTCAAGTTTCAACCAGTAAAAAGGGCGGGGTGAGGGAAAACAAAAGCATTTAAGTTTTTGGGAAATTTTTAAAATTTTAATTAGTGAAACTCCAAATTTTGAACTATCAAAATTTAAACACCAGTTAAAACTTTAAAAATTTTATACTTCCAATTTTTTTTATGAATTTTGAACTCTCAAAATTTAAACCAGTTAAAACTTTAAAATTTTGACATTTTTATCGGAATCGTGGGTGATCTTGGATGTATGTATCTATGAAATGTATTGAGTTTTGATGGCTTATAGTAGCTCTTAAGACCGAATAAGGCCCAATATAATTGATTAAAGCCCAATAAACCCAAATAAAGTCCATTGAAACCGAATAAAGCCTAATAAAACCGAACAAACTCATTAAAACTCAAAAGATCCGTTAAAGCCTAATAAGATCGAATACGACCCAATATAATCGATTATGGCATGGTATAATCGAATAAAGCCCAATAGAATCCATTATAGCCTAATAAACTCGAATAATAACCAATGAAACCCTTTAAAGTCCGATATATTCATGAAGGCCCAATGAAACCCTTTAAAGGCCAACAAAACCAATTAAAGTCCAGTAGAATTAATTAAAAACCAATAGATCCATTAAGGTCCAATAAGACCCTCTAAAGCCCGATAGATCCATTAAGTCCCAATGAAACCCTTTAAAGTCCGATAGGATCCACTAAATCCTAATTGAATCCATTAAAACCCAAATTGACCCATTAAAGCCCATTCGATCCATTTAAGCTCAAGTGGATCCAGTAAAACTCGATTTGATCCATTAAAGACCAAATTGATCTATTAAATCCCCCAGTGGATCCATTAATACTCAATCAATCAATTAAAGCTCGATTGGTTCCAATTAAAGCCTAAATGGATCAATGAAAGCCCAAATGGATACATTAAAGCCCAAATGCTTCCATTAAAGCCAAAGTGGTTCAGTTAAAACCCAATTGATCCATTAAAGTTACACTGCTTCAATCAAAGTCCAATTGGTTTCATTAAAACCCGATTGGATCCATTAAAGTCCACATGGATCCATTAATACCCAATCCATCCATTAAAACTCAATTGATATCATTAAAGCCCAAATGGATCCAATAGAACTTATCAAAGCTCAATATGACACTCTATGACTTATTAAGGTACAATAACATATACACATGAATATATACATATATACAACACATATATACATCATTAATACCAATCAAAGCCCAACTGAACTTATTTAAGTCCAACTGAACCGATTTAAGCCCAATTGAACTGATTCAAGATCAATATAACCCATCAAATCCCAATTAAATCCATTAAATCACAACTGTGTAGTTAAAGCCCAATTGTGTATGTTAAAGCCTAACCGGGTACGTTAAAGCCCAACTATGTACGCTAAAACCCGATAGATTCATTAAGGCCATATTGAAGCCCTTTAAAGCCCAATGTAACCTTTTAAAGCCCGATAGAATCCCTTAAGGCCCAATGAAACCCTTTAAAGCTCGATAGAACCCTTTAAACCCTGATAGATCCATTAAGGTCTAATGAAACTCTTTAAAGCCCAATAGAACCCCTTGAAGGCCGATAGATTCATTAAGGCCCAATGAAACCCTTCAAAGCCCAATAAATCCATTATAACCCAATGAAACCCTTTAAAGCCCAATAGAACCCTTTAAAGCCCGATAGAATCCCTTATAGTTTTCATCCCTATAGTTTTTCTTTTTTTGTCTTTCTTACCTTTTTTATTTTAAACCCTTATGATATTAACTATCTAATAATAATTATAAATTATGATACACTAAAATATGTATTTCATTTTGTATATTACACCATTTGGAAAAGTCTTGTCGGACCTTTAAAATGAGTTAACTAATTTTTAAAATTTTTATGCAATTTATCCTATGTATATATCTGAAAATCCATCTACACTAATAAAAAAATCTATTTAAGTTGGGTTTAAAAATAGTCGTTTTTTTCTTATATATGAAAGATAAAAATTGATATATATATATATATATTAATAAAAAATATATCGTTTTTAGATATCTGATTTAATTGAATGTTTTTTTTAATATGTATCAAATATAAAACTTTATAATATAAGTATATATTTTTTAATAAGAACTTAAATTTATCAAATTTAAAAATAGATAACCAACTAACAACCCTACATTTTCATTGTTTATACTTATAATATTAATTAGTTATTTATTGTACTTAAAATGTGTGGTAGTTAATTCTCTATTTATTTTTCATTACGATAAATTTAAGTTTGCATCTTGAAAAAATATTTATTATTAAGGTTTTTATTTGATACACGTTTAATTTAAATCAAATATCTGAAAATGATACATTTTTTATTAATAGATATAGATATATTTTTCATTTTTATCTTACATAAATAAGAATAAACGATTTTTTTAAACCCGCCTTAATTAGAAAATGTTTTTTTATTAATGTAGACGGATTTATAGATATATATCAAGTAAATTGCTTAAAAACTTAAAAATTAGTTAACTCATTTTAAAGTTCCTAGCAAGACTTTTCGAAATGGTGTAATTTACAAAATGAAATACATATTCTTAATGTATTATTATTTAAAATTATTATTAATTTATTAATATAATAAGTGTATAAAATAATAAAAATTACAAAAAACAAAAAGGAAAAAGGAAAAAGGAAAAAAAGGGACGAAAATTGCAATTTACTCTACAACTAATAAGACAAAAAAGGAAAAAAAAACCAAAAAAACTAAAAGGACCAAAATACCCTTAAACTAACTAACTTTTTTAACTAAAGTTAATCAGATGGACCAAAAGTGAAACAAAATGGTAACCATAATGACCAAAACTTTAATTAGTTTTAAAAATGGACCAAACTTGATAATAAGTGGCAACCATAAGAACTAAAAATTTAATTTACTCTATATTTTATTATATTTTTTAGAGTAAATTGTAATTTTGGTCCCTGTGGTTTGTTGTTTTTCCCAATTTTGGTCCCTACAAAATTTTTATTACAAGAAAAACCTTGTAGTATACAAAAGTGCTCGGTTTTCGTTCCTGAGGAGTTACACCGTTAGGTTGCCTCCGTTAAAACCACCCATGTGACTTGCACACGAGGGCGTATTGGTCTTTTTACAAACCACAAGGACCAAAATTGCAATTTACACTTTTATTACTATACCATTTATTTAAAACATAATTATTATATTATATATTTAATAAATAAGTGTCATTTGATTTAAAAATAACTTATTTAATAAAATGACAAAATTTTAATTAATTAATAATTTGTTTACATTTCGTCGACCAAAATTATAATAAAATAATTTATATTTTGGTTTTTATCAAATTTCACTTTTAATAGAAAATAAATTATCCAACAAAAATAAATTAAACACATGACGTTTTTTATAAGAATTATGTTAAGAATAAGAGGAGGATCGATCAAAATTGTAATTTTCTCTATTCTTATTATATAATTAATGTTATAATCTCAAAAATAGAAAATCTTTTTTTGGAATCGCCAGAAAGTTCATGATTACAATAATGGAGGTTGTGGTGTAGTTTTTCGAGGTTGGTAGCACATCATTTGTGTTTTTTGATCTCTGTTGATTTTATTTCAAACATTACAGATACCGTGGCTTGATGTACAGTGATATTTATTTTTCAAAACCGTCACCCTAGAATGACGTATAGTAACATTTATTTTTCGAAACCATTATTGTAGACGACGTATGGTGTCGTTTATTTTTCAAAATTATCACTGTAGCATGACATATGGTGACATAAATTTTTCGAAACAGTCAATGAAACTTCACATGCGGTGACGTTTATTTTATGGAACCATCATCATAGTGTGACACATGACAACGTCTATATTTCAAAACCGTCACCGTAGCATGAGGTACTATAACTTTTATGTTTCATAACAATCACCATATATGACATGACATATGATGACATTTATTATCCAAAATGGTCACCATTCCATTATGTTCATTGGACCTTATTGTATTCAAAATCGCCAACATAACATGACATATGGTAACGTTTATTATACAAAACCGTCATCGTAGCACGACGTATGTTGATGTTTATTATTCAAACTAATACTATAGAATGACATGTGGTGAAGTTTATTGTACAAAACTATCACCGTAACATGACATATGGTGACATTTATTATACAAAATTATCACTGTAACATGACATACAGTGACATTTATTTTTCAAAACCGTTACCATAGAATGACATACGGTGACACAATCAAAATTGTCACCATAGCATTATATATGGTGACGTAAATTATTCAAAACCATCAATGTAGCTTGAGATATGGTGACGTAAATATTTTAATACCGTTACCATAGCATGACATATGATGATGAAATTTTTTCAAAAACCATGGCCAAAACCTAACTTTTTGTGACGAGAATTTTGCAAAACATTGCCATTGAACTTGATGACTTTTGGAAACGATTTTCAAATAAACGTTGCTATACATAATTTTGTTTTGGTAACGGTTTTTTAAAACCATTACAACATAAAGCAACGGTTTAAACATAAACCGTTACTAAATGGTGCTCTATGGCAACGGTTTTTAAAAACCGTCACAACATAAAGAAACGGTTTTTCGAAACCGTCATAAATTGTTACCATAGAGGACCCTTTACTAATGTTTTTATCTAAAACGTTGTTTTTTTTCTAGGTTGTTGGTAATGCTAACGTTTATTTTGTAAAACCGTTACTAAAAGAATTCTCTACTTTTTTTGCGACTTTCCGTAACAGTTTTTTACCAAACCGTTACAAACCTGTTTTCTCAAAACCGTCACAAAAAGGCATTTGTGTACTAGTGTTTTAGCAATGCTCAAACTTAGCTGGCGGTAGCAACTTAGTGAACATATCAGCGGCATTGTCGTCTGTCAGGACTTTGTTCAAATAGACAATTTCGCTTCATGTAATCTCACAAGATATGCATAACGCACATTTATGTGCTTTGTCCGGGAGCTGAAAGCCAAATTAGTTTCCAAATGTATAACACTCTGATTATCACAGAAAATGCGCACGGAAGGTTGCTCGAAGCCTAAGCCATTCATCAATTCTTTTAAGTGGATCGCTTCTTTTGCAAACACAATCGCCGCAACAAGTTCAACTTATGTGGTTGACAATGCAACAATGAACTGTAAACGTAATCTCCAACTCACGGCTGGTCCACCTAAGGTAAATATATAACGAGATGTGGATCTCCAACCTACTCGATCACCTGCATAGTCAGAATCACAAAATCCAACAATTTCACAGTCATTGTGCAAACCAAATATAAAACCATGTGTCTCGGTTCCCTTCAAATATCGGAATGTCGTTTTAACGGCTGCCCAATGTGATCGACCCGGATTCGCGAGAAACCGACTCACCACTCCGAAACAATGTGCAAGATCGGTACGAGTACACACCATGGCGTACATGAGACTCCCGACCGCACTAGCATATGGAACTTTTGACATTTTGGCCTTTCCCTTGTCATCCTTCGGACAATCTTCAATTGTAATCTTGATGTGCTTTGGTAGTGGAGTGCTAGACGTCTTGGCACCATCAAGATTGAACCGCTTCAATATCTTTTGGATATACGCCCGTTGTGTTAATCTAAGTGTTCGGGACTTTATGTCCCGTACGATTTCCATGCCCAAAATCTTCTGCACCGCGCCAAGGTCCTTCATTTCAAATTCTGACTTCAACTTACGTTTCAGAAGTTCGATCTATGACCGGTCCTGCAGGATATAAGCATGTCATCTACATAAAGAAGTAAGTGAAAACGCCACCACTTTGTCTATGATAGACACAAGCGTCTTTTTCACTACGCTCAAATCCCAGATTGAGCATAAACAAATCGAACTTCTTGTACCACTGACGAGGCCATTGTTTAAGTCCATAAAGGGACTTCTTGAGTTTACATACATATTCTGGTTTGCTTTCGGAAACAAAACCATTAGGTTGCTTTATATAGATAGTTTCCTCCAAGTCTCCGTGTAGGAAAGCGGTCTTCACATCTAACTGTTCTAGCTCCAAATCATGAATAGCCATGATCGCTAAAAGAACACGAATAAATGTATGACGTACAACGGGAGAAAAAATATCATCACACTCGATACCTTTCCGTTGTGCAAAGCCTTTAGCAACGAGACGAGCCTTGTACCGATTGTCATCTTTGACTTTGAAAACCCACTTGCAACCAATAGCACGGCTGCCATTCGGCAATGGATATAAGTCCCAAGTGTTGTTCTTCGAGAGAGCTTCCATCTCTTCTTGCATGGCTCCAAGCCATTTAGAACTGTGGGTCGAGGCTAACGCCTCCTTAATATCAAGCGGCTCATCTTGCCCTACATGCAAAGAAAACTCCAGTTGATCTGTAAAACTCATGTTAGCAAAATCCCAATCTCCATACCTGTTAGGCGGACGAATAGTTCTTTGACTATGCCTGGTAGGCGCAATAACTGGGATTGTATCGCCATCGGCTCCACCATCATTCAAAATCTCTTCTTCAGAATCACTAGTAGAAGTCACTGGCTGAATGACTTCTTCAACATTAACGGGTGATTCTGAGCTAATATCAAGAGTGGATGAACCGAGAATATAAGGACTGTCTACTGTTTCCATATCATCGGGAGTAGGAGCAACAGTAGTAACGACTTCCGGATCTTGAGAGGACTGAGGATCCTGTGACTTCAACAGGACTGATTCATTAAATGTGACATGTCGAGAATTAATCACTTTACGAGTCAAGGGGTTCCAGATTCGGTAACCCTTGATACCATCTGTATAGCCGAGCAAGAATCCTTTGGTGGCTTTAGGATTCAACTTGTCCTGGCTTGAAACATGAAAATAAACAGGACAACCAAATACACGTATGTATTTCAGACAGATATTTCTTTTACCTCTCCAAACCTCTTCCGGAATCTTTCCCCCGATGGTCGAACAAGGTAACTTATTAATAATGTGCACTGCAGTGTAAAGTGCTTCGGCCCAGAAAGATTTGGGGAATCCCGATGTCGACAACATACATCGGACATTTTCAAGCAAAGTCCTATTCATCCGCTCGGCAACCCCATTTGATTGAGGGTCGCCAGGTGTGGTCTAGTGACGGTGAATGCCTTTACGCAAACAAAAGTCTTTGAAGTTACCACTAGTAAATTCTCCACCGTTGTCAGATCTCAACACTTTCAACTTCTTGTCAGTCTCGACCTCTACTCGTGCCAACCAAGTCTTGAACGTATCGAAGACATCTGACTTTAACTTCAACACATACACCCAAAGCTTATGTGAGAAATCATCAATAAACGAAACAAAGTATTTACCTCCACTGAGGGATGGAGTACTGGATGGTCCCCAGACGTCTGTATGAACATAATCGAGGATTCCTTTAGTGTTGTGTTTTCCAACACCAAAAGAAACATGCGTCTGCTTTCCTTTGACACATCCCGAACAAAACTCCAAGCTAGCAGGTACGACGACATTAATGAGTTTTCGCTTGCGCAAAATCTCCAAATTCTTCTTGGATGTGTGGCCCAAACGAAGATGCCATAAGCAAGCAACATCGAGATTCTTTGAGCTTTCGGCCACACACGATTCAGAAGCAATAGTTTCGCCAATCAAATGGAAAAGGTTATTTTCCGCCCGTTCGCCTTTCATTACGATAATACTCCCTCGGGAGATGCGCAAACTCCCGTCGTCAATCCGAATCTTGCAACCCAATTTGGACAGTTGTCCAACAGAGATCAAGGAACGAGTCATAGATGGAACAAACTTGACATTAGTCAATGTCCAAATACACCCATCGAACATCTTGATCTGCACAGTACCGATACCCTTAGTAACACACGAAGTACTGTTTCCCATAAAAATACTGTTACCTTCAACTTTTTCGAAGGTAGAGAAACAGTCCCGGAATGGTGTCATGTGGCAAGATTCCCCGGTATCTAACACCCATCGCCTGTCACCTTGCGGTGGTGTAACTGTGGCAGAGAAGCCATTTTGCTCCTCTTCAGCTGTAACGACTGATGATTCGGTGTTGTCTTTGTTTTTAAGACTCGGACAATCTTTCACCCAATGACCTGGCTTGTGGTAATAGTTACAGTTGCCATGTGTCTTTGATTTCCCACGAGAGCCAGGCCGATGGGAATGAGAGCGCCCACAGTTTCTTCCTCTTGAAGACTGTTGATCGTCTCGGCCTCTGTCAGCAAATAGGCCTTAACTGCAATTGTTCTCCCTAGGATTGTTACCGATCCTCATCTGAATTCTTTGATCTTCAGAAATCATTCATGTTTTCACATCAGACAAAGAAAGGGTTTCTCTTCCATAAATAAAACTATTAGTGAATTGGGAATATTTCTCGGGAAGTGAATACAACAGGATCATAGCAAGTGTTTCTTCATCTTTAGCAAGATGCGAATTCCGTTGCCTTCAACTTCATAATGATATCTTCAAATTCGGTCATGTGAGCTTTAATGGTTGTGCCTTCCTTCATTTTGAAGAAGAGACACGACCGCATCAGTAACAATCTGTTGGTCAAAGTTTTCTTGAGATATAAATTCTCAAGCTTGCTCCAAATACCTGCAGTTGTCTTTTCAGACACAATCTCAGATATAACATTTTCTCCCATAGCCATCTGCAAAGTAGTAAATGCCCATGCTTCCATTTCTTTAGCCTTAAGTTCAGACATGTTAGGGTCTAACTCGTCTTTAGCAAATACTACGGGATGAACTCCATTTTTCCTAAGTGTAGCAGATGTTGTGAACTACCATTTACCAAAGTCACCGTCCCATTCCAAGTCTGTATACGAATCCCAGCCCGGGACAAATTAAATGTACCTTCTTGGTACGGTTTTTGGGACTGGTTTGAGGAACCGGTACTAAATGGGTTTTCTACGTCAGCCATAGAAAAAAAAATGTGCAAACTGGTTTATGTATATTTTTTCTACACAAACCCAAATCTAGATCCGAAGCTCTGATACCAATTGTTAGGTAAAAATTGTGTCTCACAAATGCAAAATCTAGCGAGTGATTTCTAAGGTCCCAAACGGGTAGAAATCCAGGTGCACAATTAACCCAACAACGAATGCGGATAACAATAATCTAGATGTTGCACAATATATTTTTTTTAACGTTGGAAAAATAAACCCACGAAATATAGATAGTAACAAAAACATTATTATCTATAATTATAGCAATTTCAAAACAAATGACACCATGATTTAACGTGGTTCCACTATCGGTGTGATAGTGTACATCCACCAAAGAGAGAGAGCAAGAATATTATTACCAACCAAGGAGATTACAAAGTGCTTGTACAAGGATCTTGAGATCCACGATCACCTAACGAAACTTTCACGAATACCACCGAATATCAAGAACACTCTCAACCTCAAGAATATATTAGGGAGAGTATTTGGTGTTTATCTAGAGAAAGCTCAAGAAATGGATGAAAAAATGGTTGGAGGGGAAGGGGTATTTATAGGATGGAAGAGGGGTAGGGGTCAAGTGATATGGAGTAGTGGCCAAGTATGAGTTATGACCAAGTTGGTCCAAGATTGGCTTTAGTCACATATAGAATCCAATATATAATATATAATTAAATATTATAACAAGTTTTAATACCCAGATATTTCCTCGCAAATTCATGACTTCTTGTCACTATTCAATTACATAATTCATTTTAGACTATTCTGCTCCGGTCACAATTGGGTATATATCTTGACTATAAATTATAACTTCCAGTAAGTGTTCAAACCCCCTTGTTTTAATTTATTGATGTTAGACGAAGAGTAAGTGTTCAAACCCCCTTGTTTTAATTTATTGATGTTAGACGAAGTCTATTAAGTAGGAGTAAAACATAAGTTTTAGTAATATTAATTCTTATTTTTGTACACCTAGCTCATCAAGATTTTGAAGATTCTTTTAAAAAACTGGAGGAAAAAAAAATACATCGATATAAGTATTAAAATAAATAAAATAAACTACTATTTTTTATATGTAATTTATTTAATTTAATAGTTATTCATATTTAAAATAATCTATTTGAAAAGTTGACTTATCTTTTAGACTTAAAAGAAAAAGAAAAACGTAATTTGAAAGTCACATCTCTTGTCTAAACCAGTCCAATTAAATTACCCGGTTAATATATATAAGTTCATTTAATTAATCATCCTTTAAATTAAGGAAAAGCACCATATTCATAATCTACCATTAGTTGAAGCCATGTTTGACAAATGATAAACTAATAGTATATAAGAAAATCTTAATAATTTAAGAGGAAAAACAATTACACAAACAAAAGGATTACAAAGGATTTAGCACATCTGATCTAGCCATAAAATATGCATCAAAAGGTAGTCGTTTTGTTAACTAATTCATCATGTGCTAATGAATGAGCTAAGTTCTTAGGCTCTCTATGCTCAAATTGATCAACCCCAAGAAACCCCTAATTTTTTTTTTGAACAACGAGAATGCATTCCAACCTTACGAGCTAGCGAGAAGATAGGAGTACAAGAAGAAATACAAAGAACATCAACCTAAGAATAAAGGATTACAACGCCATTTTTCCCAATTAATGTGTCCCCCCCCCCCTATAAATATATTCTAGACCTACATAAAAGAGTTCGACATCACCTCAGACACACTAATGTTGGATGGGGTCCCTTTGTTGTTGAAGTTTAGAGAATTATGTAGTTGCCAAATGCCCCAAAATAGGTGGCGATAACAACGCCCATAATCGAGACCTTACTGTTATTTGAGTTATCAGCTACAGTCGTGTCGAGAAATTATGGAATAGATCAAGCCGTGAAGGGGAACTAGTTGCACCAGGAAGAGATCAAATCCCTTTTTTTTGCTAGTTGAACAATGGAGAAAAAGATGAGCTTTCAATTCTGGCGCTAAGCGAAGAGGGGATACAAGTCGGAGTTGAACCCAATACCTCTCCTGGTCAGATTTAGTTCGTTCAATAATCTACCCAGTCTTGCCTTCCATAGCAGTAAGTTAACTTTGCCCGAGACCAAATGATTCCATCTCATGCTATGCTTATGTATAGTCACAGACGAGTCATCAACCACTTTCTTAAGCAAGGAAACAGAAAATTGCATCTTTTTTCCAGCTTCCAACTCGAAGACCTATTGTGCAAATTAAAATAAAAGAGATCATGTAACACAATATTGTAAGCTTAGGTCTCTTTATTTAACCTCGTAATGGTGACCCAGGAACAACCCGAATAACCCCTCCCCCCTCTCGAGACAAGACCCCCGTTACGATCGAATAAGGAAGAAATACACTCTTACCATAATTCCTCGGTATCGGATATAAAGCCCCACCACCATGTTTTTTGCTATTAACAGTTAAGTTCCAAGCCACCCAAGAGATTTTAGAGATTTGTACACCCCCCCCCCCCCCCCCACAAAAAAAAAAGAATCTCGCACGGATGCTTTCGAGAATTTTGATCACCTTTTTGGGAGCTTTGTAGATCGAGAACAAGTACAACTCGAGACTTCCAAGTACTGAGTTGCAAATAATTAATCTGCCACCAAATGAAAGATTTTGGCTTTCCAACTTTGAAATTTCTCGATGAGGGGAAGCCAACTTTCGACCTTTGGCATCTTAGCTCCCACCGACATACCTAGATAAGAAAAAGAAACAGAGTCGTCT
Organism: Arctium minus; assembly: GCA_954870635.1. NCBI lineage: Eukaryota > Viridiplantae > Streptophyta > Magnoliopsida > Asterales > Asteraceae > Arctium > Arctium minus. Next base: position 13,625,713 of record OX941087.1, read on the forward strand.
TTGCAATTCATCCTCCTAGTCAGTGTCGACACCTATTACGGATTAACTCTAATCCCCATTACTTTGTTTTTGTTGAAGTTGACCTTGAGTCCAGAAGCTAGATGAAAACACCTTAAAATTCTCATTAAATTCAGAATATTTGTGCGCGATCGGTCCCCGAGAAAAATAGCATCATCAACATATTGAAGAAGGTAGATATTAAAGCCATTGTTGAGAACCATCCCGAAACAACCTATTAGTCCCAAACGGTTTCTACAAGTGTAATCAGTTTGTAGGGGGATGAATACAACACACAAATTTTACTTTCCAAATTTTTTTCATGATTAAGGAAGAACCAATATAGAATTTACAAATTGTTGTACAACTAGATAAGGAAAACCTAATTTAAACAATCTTGAGAATCACAAAGTTTTCTTGCACAGATAAAGATAAGAACAAGAGAGAAGAGAGTAAGAAAGAAGATGAAGGCTTAGAAGTCTTAACATAGAAGAAGAGTCTTTTTCTGCTATTTATACCTAGTGTATTAAATGCACCTCAGAAGGTATGATCCACATGTAAAGAGATGAGTGGAATGCATGTCCTTGTCCTTTTGATGTAGTATGTTTTTAGCCGCATGTGAATAGTTAGGCTAGTTAGTTGGTAAGCATGATTGGGTACAAAAAGAGATTATACTATGTACCTTCGTCCTTCTGTGCAAGAGAGTAAGACAAAACCTAATCTTGATGCGCAAAACTCTTGATCAGTGATAGTGATGAATCGTTGATGACTCTTCAGCTATCGCTAAGTCTTGGTCAGATTTCACACTTGTTGTAGACAATCTTGTTGTCACTGAATGCTGCTTCAGATCATAAGTAGACTAGTATCTTTCTTCAGCTACTTCTTTAATATTGTTGAAGGTTTCTTTGATGTGAATTTTGTCTTGAGGCTTACTTAAGTTATTCTGTTACAATACATGTTCAGCGGTCACTAAACAGACTCAGTACTCATCGCTGAAACTGAAACAATTAATTTAAACAGGCTTAAGTAAATTTCACTAGGTGTATAGGATTATCATCAGATCACTGAGAGATGTTTGATCAACAATATCCCCCTATTTGATGAATATAAAGAAGCATAAAGAAAATTACTTACGTAAAATGGTAAGGAAATGAAACTCATAAATACTTGTCTCATTTATTGTTTTGATGGATCTTTTTCAGCACTTAGATAGAATAAAGTATTTCACTGAAATTTCATTCAAATACAAGAGATGAGAAGTACATAACTGAAAATAATATTAATAAGTGCAAAAATGAACTTACAAGATATGAGAAGTACATAACTGAAAGTAATATTAATAAGTACAAAAAGAGGAAAGAAACCTATCAGCTAAGATCAGAAAAGTTTAAATATTCAGGGACTTTTTCTCCTTGATTCTTCCGTTTCAGTTATTCTTTTCTGATCTGTTTATCCATCATCTCTCCAAATAAATCTTCATTTAACCACGATCTAAGATACTCCAGATGATTGATAGGACGAAAATGAAGTTCTGAAACTCGTTGAAAGTGATACTATCCTTCATTGTCTATGAACATAAGTCCATATTCAGGTTTGACATGTACCGTGTTAAAAGTCTATGGACCTTTAGCTGACAACGACATGTTTATCATTGAAAATTAAGGGAACTTGATATGTTTGAGGAGTTCATCCACAGAGAACTTGACATCATGTTCGTTCTTGTGGAAACGGCCTTATTCAGCGTCAGGGATGATCTTTCTTAGGCAAGAAATTTTTTGTGTCAAAGGGGGAATGTCAATGACTTTTGAAACTCTATCAAAGAGTTTTTTAGCTCATTTTCGACATATTCCTTGTACTTTGACTTCGACTTCTGAATGCATATCGAATCTATAACACCCTAAAAATTAGCAGTAAACATAGGGACAAAATCCGAAAAATGAACAAAATAAAACTTCCAAAGTATCAAACATAAACCTTCAAAGTTCGGGATATAATTGTACGATTTCCAATTCTATAGAATAATGAGATATAACACGACAACCTATTTAATCTAGATATGGTTTAGCTAGATTAACATGGGTGTCACTACATCTCCAAAAGAATCTCTCTTCACAAAAGTCTTTCTCAAAAGCTTGACTTCCCAAGTGCTCCTAACCGCACGATCGACAACTCAACGTGGCCTAGATGCACCGCCAGTAGGACCTGTAAACCACACGTTCACAACCACGAATGTTAGGCTAAAGCCTAGTGAGCCATAAAAAAGTAAAACCGGATACAAGTAAATAAGTGAATACGTATGATAATGTTACCGCGTCCTCTTGATTTCATTAATACCGACTTCATATAGTAAAGATGTCCCGCACCTGAACAATTCACACACGAGAGCCATCTCTCTAAAAAAATACGGGGGGGACCTGTTTCCATCAAGGTGACGAGAACACGTGAATGAAGTCACCCATGATGTTATTGGGTTACACCTCAAGTCTCGGTTTTAGTGCACATGCCATCAAGACATCACATCCTCAAACCATGTTCATGCCTTTATTGTCTACTCCGTAGAGTTACACCTCAAGGACTTATGAGACTTTATTGCCTACCCAATCTAGACGGGTTGCACCTCAAGGACATCGAAATCCTTTATTGTATACCCGCTAGTGGCCTCACACGACCCAATCAACATAAACAAGTAACCCAAAAAAAATCTAAATCCTCGTGCACAAGGAGAGAGACACCACAAACCACCAATAAGATCATATATCTAAATTCATTCTTCAAATAATTATAACAAATCTTGCCATGATATTTATTTCATATTCCACACATAGGGTATTTCAACGATCTCAAGTAAGTGTTAGATCAATTTTAGTTGTAACCTTTGTATTTATTTTACTTTAAGGGTATATAAACCCTTGTCTTAGTTGTTTTTAAAGAACAGATTACTTTTGCATATCTTGAATACAATACTACTTTTGACTCCACATTCACTTTCTCTCTCTAGCTTTCTCTCTTTAGAATCTTAAGATCTTGAGTTAACAATTGGTATCAGAGCAGGTTAGATTTTGAGAGATTTGAGAGTAGAGTTCTAATTTCGTGTTATCAGATCAATCGAATTTCAAATTCGTTAGAATTTTTTTTTTTGAAAATCGGTTTTCTGGTCATTTCTCTAGATCTATGTTGATTTTCTGAACGATTTTCAGTGAATTTGGATTAATTTGCTTCGGCATACAGTTTAGAACAAGTTTTGTTCTTGATTCGTGCAAAGATTTGATCATTTTGTAATCGAATTTGTCAATTTTGAATTTTCCAGAAAAGTTCTCGAGTTTTTCTGTTCTTCGCGAATTCTTGCTGATTTTTGGTGTTTGATCTATATTTGGATTAGTTTTGGTTTATTAACCTGTTTCTAAATGAATTCTGCGAGAGTATTTTGAGGAATTTTTGGACTTGTGTGATTTTCTTAGATCGTTAACTTGGCAGAATCGTTTTTCGGTTCTTTCATAAGAGTTTTCGGATTATTCATCAAGGTTTTCGGTTCATTCTTCAGGATTTTCGGTTCATTCATCTGGTTTTTGGGTATTTCAGGAAGTTTCTGGATTTTGTTCTTTTCGGCTAAGGTTTTCGGCTAAGGGTTTTCGTTCTTTTAAGTATCATCTTCAACCGAGAAGCTAAGTTTTCAGTCTCTTTTATAACCGAAAAGTTTGGTTTTCGGTTTCCTCAACAACCGAAAAGCGTGGTTTTCGGTTCTTATTTTCTTCAGCCGAAAAGCTCTCTGCTACTTTTCAGCATGTCTCTTCAATCTCAAGTCTATAAGAATGAGTTGATGATGTCTCTCGGGACAGATACTCGTCCCCCTGTGCTTATTAATGAGAATGAGTATTCTCAATGGAGAGATCGATTTATTAATTTTCTTGAGAGACAACAAAATGGGGATTACATGGTTCGAGCTTTAACCAATCCTCCTTTTGAGAGACCTGTCAAGATAATTCCAGCCACTGCTAATACTGAACAATCCACAATATTAAAGCCAGTTGATGAGTACAATGAAGAAGAATCTTTAAAATACAATGGAGAAAGAATTGCTAAGTCTAATCTCATTCTTGCCTTGCCAAATCACATATACAATCGTGTAGATTGTTACAAGAACAATCTAATGCTCATGTGGACTCATTTGGAGAAAATCATGCTTGGATCAGTAGTGGCTACTCAACTTCGAAAAACGAGATATATGAACAGTTTTGAGGAGTTCAAAGCAAAGAGTGGGGAGGATTTGAAGACTGTCTTTGATAGATTCTGTGCAGTGATAAATGATTTATACAAGATTAGTGTGGAAAAGTCCCCGTTGGAAACAAACTTAAAGTTTCTAAACGCTCTTCAACCTGAATGGACAAAGGCATGTCATAGAATCCGTATTGATCCAAAGATTTCAATCATGCCAATTCAAGAAATGTTTGAAATTCTCCTGAATGAAGAAAATCTGATTGTGGCAAAGAAAGAAAAGCAAGAAAAGAAGAAGAAAGGAAAAGATGTAGATCCTATTGCTCTAATGACTGCAAAATTTACTGAGCAAGCTTTTGAGAATGCTTATGATGGGAATATTGATGATGAAGGAGAAGCTCTTCAAAGAGCAATGATCTTACTTTCTCAGCAGTTTGCACGAAAGTTTCCTAACCAGGCCAGCTCCAACAATCTTCGACTTTCATCTGGGTCAAGGAAGGTGGATTTTTCTGGGTCAAAGACTATCTATCCAAAGCCTGATCATCCAAAATTTGTGGAAGAGAAGAGGGATGAGAAGAAACCTCCCACATGTTACAACTGTGGTAAATTAGGTCATTACTCTAAAGAATGCCGAACAAAGGTGGTTCGTGATTCTACCTACTATCAAAAGAAGGCTGATATGTTGAAAAAGAAGGAAAGTGGAGCTGTTCTCTTAGCTGAGGAAGAATCATTTATTGATTTCTCTGATAATGAAGAAGAAAAAGAGGAAACTGCAGCAATGTGCTTTATCGGTGATGATCAAACTGATGGTGAAGATGATGATTCAACTGATGAGTCTGAGGTATATTCTGACTTAGAAATTAAATTCATTAACTCTCAGTTTGATATTATCATTTCTGCCTTGAAATTTTTTCGAAAAATGCTTAAATCTGAAAAGGAAGTGAATCAAGAAAAGTCTTATAAAATTGAAAAATTACAAATTTCTTTGGAAGATCAAAAATTGATTCTAAATGATACCAAAGAAAATTTGCAAAATAAAATAAATGAGTTGGAAAGTTCAAACAAGACTTATCTTGATTCATTGACTAGCTTGACCACTTCTAAAAATGAGCTTTCAAATAACATTGTTGATTTAGAAGAAAAATTATATATGAGAGCTCAATCTGAACAAACAATTAATATGAATAAACCTCGTAGTTATGAGTCCATTAAAGAAAAGTGGGGGCTTGGATATGAAAGTCCTAAATATTTAAATTTAGCCATTAACAAATCCCCCACTATATATCACTTTGAATATTTGAGACTTGCTCGTTATGCTCCCCAATTTATAATAGATTGGATGAATGAACAGCAAATCTTAGATATTGAGGCTAAGAGAAGAACGGAAAACACTAGAATGGAACTCCCATTTGTTTATTCGCGTGAAAATGCAAAATATTTTCCTGATCCTCAAAAGAAAAAGAAATCTGGGATATTTTTAAATACAAACTCATCTAACAAAACAACTTTACCAAACGACTATTTTGATTCTTATATCGTAAACAAAAATGAGGATAGTGTTTCTAAAACATCTTATGATACTAAGAAATACGTTCCTCCTTTGATTTTAGAATCTAAAATTGTTAAGTTGGAAGATAAGATAGATGATGATTTTATTCAAAACAGTTTGGAAAAAGATATCATTTTTACTGTTTTTAAATCTAGTTTTAAAAGGAATGTTATTTCTGAAAAACAAGTTTCTGGATTTTCTGAAGTTTCAGTTGAAAATAAAATGGGATTTTCATCAAGTGTTGGTTCTCAGTTCAAGCTAGAAATGAAAACTGGACTTTCTCGGTCTCAGTTAGAAACGAAAACATCAGTTTTCGGTTCATTCTTGGAACGAAAACCAGATTCTAACTCCTATCATTGTGATAATTTTATGACTTGTGTTACTGATGGTAAATCATATAAGTTGTCTGATCAAATGGATGATTCTTTGACTTTCAATGATTTTTATTGTTCAAAGAAAAGAAAAAGAAGTCGGTCAAGAAAGTCTAAGAAGAAAGATAAAGTTAAGTCTGATAAATCTGATTCTGATTCTTTCTTTTCAGATCGGCTTTTGAGAAAGGAAATCAAGATGGAATGGCGAGTGAAGAATAGAAAAATAGATGATATACATGTATTAGATAAACGTGATGATACTTGTAATAAAAACACATTTGCTAGTTTGAATAATGTTCAAAAATATTCTCGTGAGCAAATGATGATTCTTCAACAGGATATCACATGTTTGTCTTCTCCATGTGATCTATCTTCTATTGCTTTACACATTTCATCTAAATGTACTAACTCTTCTTTGTTTCACTATGCAAAATCTTTTGTGAAAAGTACATTTTTCTTTAACAAACTCATGGAATGTTCTAATAAAAAGGGACCCATTCTGAAGTGGGTTCCTAAATCTTTGTGAGTTTTTCTACATGACTGCAGCCTAGTCATCTCTGGTATATGGACTCTGGATGTTCAAAACATATGACTGGCAATAAATCTTTATTGTCAAATTTTAAAGAACTGTCTGGAGGTCGTGTGAGATTCGGAAACAGAGACACTTCTCCTATTCTTGGCTATGGCGATCTTGTACAAGGCAACATAACGATTAAAAGAGTTAGCTATGTTGAAGGCCTCGACTTCAATCTCTTTAGTATTGGGCAATTCTGTGATAAGAATTTGGAAGTCAATTTTAAATCAAAGAGAGTTACAGTCAAAGATGACAGTGGTAAGGAACTTCTTATTGGTAGAAGACGGTCAAATCTTTACACTATTGACTTCTCAACAGTCAAGTTCCCTTCCAAGACTTGTCTTCTTTCAAAGGCTTCAGTTCAAGAAAGCTGGTTGTGGCATAGATGGCTAGCTCATCTCAATTTCAAGTACATTGATCGTCTTGCTAAAAACGACTCAGTTCGTGGTCTTCCGACTCTTCGATTTCAAACAGACAAACTTTGCAGAGATTGTGAGAAAGGCAAAATGAAGAAAGTTGCACACAAGCCAAAGCCTGATTTTTGCACAAAGGATATTCTAGAAATCCTTCATGTAGACTTGTGTGGTCCAATGAAGAGAAAGAGTATTGGTAAGAAACGCTATGTATTGGTCGTTGTTGATGATTATTCAAGATACACTTGGGTTCGTTTTCTGAAATCCAAAGACGAAACCCCGGAGATACTCATCACTCTCATCAAAACTACTCAGACTAACAAGCAAAAGCCAGTCAAGATTGTCCGATCAGACAATGGTACAGAATTCAAGAACAACATTTTACAAGCTTTTTATAATGAACATGGCATCCAACAACAGTTTTCTGCCGCACGTACACCACAACAGAATGGAGTTGTTGAACGCCGCAATCGTACGCTTGTAGAAGCTGCTCGTTCCATGCTTGCTTACTCTGAACTTCCTATCTCTCTTTGGGCCGAGGCTATCTCTACTGCGTGTTATACTCAGAACCGTTCGATTCTTCATCACAGATTCAATAAGACTCCATACGAATTGATGAATGGAATCAAGCCCAATATCAAATATTTCAAAGCGTTTGGGTCAAAATGTTATGTTCTGAACGATCGAGATAACCTCAACAAGTTTGCACCAAAGGCTGATGAAGCAATCTTTCTTGGTTATTCAATTTCTTCAGTTTCTTATCGAGTATATCTCACTTCTTCACGCAAAGTCATCGAGAGTGTCAATGTCAGATTTGATGAAGCTGCTGGTTTGGCTTCTGACCAGTCTGGATCAGAACCCGGTGTTATTAAGAATGCTTCTGATCAACCAAGATCAGAACCAGTGAAGATTTTTGATAATCAAGATTTTTCATCTAATACTTCATCTATTATTCTTACTGATCTTGATTTATTATTTGAAAATTTTTATGATGATGTACCTAAAACTAATTCATCTAATGTTTCTACTGCTGTATTACAGGAACCTGGCATTGCTTCTTCTAGTTCTTCCGCTGCTACACAAAATTCTGATGATGCAATTCCAGATGTTCCTGTGACTGAACTTCCTACATCAGCAGTTGAAACTACATCTCAACTGGAACCATCCATTGTTATAGAGCTGAATTTTTCTCCACCAGTTCAATCTGAAGATTCTCCAGCTATTTCTGATGACTCTCAAACAACATTTCTAGATGTTACTTTATCTGAATCAGTTGAAGTAGTCTCTCCTCCAACAATTAATACTACACAGATTATCTCTTCTGATTCAGAACCTCTCATAATTTCATCTCATGATATTCAAAGTGTTCAAGATGAAATAATTCCTCTACCTCATACGACAAAATGGACAAAGGCGCATCCTCTTCATCAAATCATTGGTGATCCTGCTTCTTCGGTATCAACTAGGTCAAAAGTTGCTTCTTCAAATGAATGTTTGTACACTTGTTTTCTAAGCAAGCTTGAACCTACAAAAGTTTCTGAAGCATTGGCCGACCAAGACTGGATCATTGCAATGCAAGAAGAACTGAATCAGTTCAAGGCATTAAAGGTATGGCGTCTTGTTCCAAAACCACGAGGAAAGAGTATTATCGGAACAAAGTGGATCTTTAAAAACAAGAAAGATTCAGAGGGTATTGTTGTCAGAAACAAAGCAAGACTTGTTGCAAAAGGCTATCGTCAACAAGAAGGGATAGACTATGATGAGACATTTGCTCCCGTTGCACGTCTTGAAGCTATTCGAATGTTTCTTGCTTTTGCTGCTTATCAGAACTTTAAAGTTTATCAGATGGATGTAAAGACAGCGTTTCTTAACGGTCGTCTAAAAGAAGAGGTCTATGTCTCTCAACCGGAAGGTTTTATGGACAAAGATCATCCAGATCATGTTTACATCCTCGACAAAGCATTGTATGGCTTGAAACAAGCTCCAAGAGCGTGGTATGACGAATTGTCTGCATTTCTGCTAAGCTCAGGTTTCACAAAAGGTTTAATCGATACTACTCTGTTTGTTTTTAGAAAAGATTCTGATATTTGCTTAGTTCAAATTTATGTTGATGACATTATTTTCGGCGCTACTAATCCTTCACTTTGTACTTGGTTTTCCAATCTCATGACTTCTAGATTTTAGATGAGTATGATGGGAGAGATTAAATTCTTTCTCGGACTCAATGTTCAGCAACTTTCAGATGGGATTTTTATCAATCAAGCCAAATATGTCTTTGACATTCTGAAGAAGTTCAATATGGATAAATCTACAAGCATTGGAACTCCAATGGCTCATGGTGCAAAGATAGGCTTGGACCCAGATGGAAAAACTGTTGACATCAAGACTTACAGAGCCATGATAGGATCTCTAATGTATTTAACTGCCAGTAGACCGGACATCATGTTTTCAACATGCTTACTTGCACGATTTCAGGCGAATCCAAAGGAATCTCATCTGTTAGCTGTAAAACGGATCTTCCGTTACATCAAAGGAACACCATATCTAGGTTTGTGGTATCCTAAATCTTCTGATTATTCATTAACAGCTTTTTCAGATGCAGATTACGGAGGAAATCAGCTTGATCGCAAAAGCACTTCCGGGCATATCCAGTTTTTGGGAGATCGTTTGATTAGCTGGTCATCAAAGAAACAGAACTGTGTGTCAATCAGTACTGCTGAAGCAGAATATGTGGCTGCTGCAAGCTGCTGTGCTCAAGTGTTATGGATGAAAACACAGCTGCGGGACTATGGGATGAATTACAACAAGATTCCAATCTATTGTGATAGCAAATCTGCCATTGCTATTTCTGTAAACCCGGTTCAGCACACTAAAACAAAGCATATTGATATGAGATATCACTTTATAAAGCATCACGTTGAAGAAGGTACGATTGAACTTTATTTTGTACCTACTGAGTATCAATTAGCTGATATCTTTACTAAAGCATTGGATGAAAAACGCTTTAATTTTCTTCTGACGAAAATTGGAATGCTTAATTTAAAGATTCAAAATGATTAACAAATATTGTTTAACAGAATAGAATTTTTATAAATTTTCTATCTTTTGATTGCTTGTGCATGCCTAGGAAATATTTACAAGTTTATTGTTTATAAATGAGTGTTATTTGTTCAAATTTCAAAATTTCTGATCTCGATTGGTCCACTTCATGAAAATTTTGATATGTGTTTTAAGATATGTAGGTCAATATATAATAGTCATCAAGGCTTTGAAATCCTATTTTACAAATTTTATGGATGATTATGGAGATATAGGCTAAACTAATTAGTTAGTTGATCCTAGTGATTGAGATGATAATATATTTCATATTTCATAATACAGAAATCATTTAGTTTGATAGTTCATATCTGTGACCTTTCTGATTTGGAAGAGTAAGATCCGCGGGTTGCTTGACAACTGACCCCCTAAGGCTACGGTTTGGGAGCGGTCGATCAGAAATTCTGCTATAAAACCAGTTAGAAAGTCATGTTCTACTGATATGAATGGGCTTAGGGAATATCGATATAGCCTTTCTGATCTGGGTAAGTAAGTTCCGAGGGGTGCTTGTCACCTAGTCCCCTAAGGCTATGGTCTGGGAGCGGCTGATCAGAAAACCTGCTATAGGATCAGATAGAAAGTTATGTTTACGATGTTTTCTAGGCTTACTAAACTCTCTGGTTAAAAAGATGCCAAAGTGCACAAATGCAAAAGATGCTTTAAGAGCACACTCATTTGAAGATGCCAATGTGCACACTGTACAAAAAGATGCCAATGAGCACAACATCTCATGATACTTGGTGAAACTGCTAAGATGTGATAAACCTTTAAATCTATGAAAGTTCTATTTTTTTTTAAGTATGAGTAACAGTTGTTTTTACTCTTATATAGTGAAATACTTTTTTCTTAAGACTGTTCATTTTTTCTCATGATTGTCCACCTATTAGAAGGATGAAAATCTTTGTTTTCGAACTTATATACACTCTTTATGCAATAATACATGTTTATAGTTCCAAAAGCATGCATAGGATTTCATTAGATGGTTTATTTTATGAAAATTTTATTAGGTAAAATTTTATTTGTCAATTATTTTTTATTCTTTAAAATACTCAGTAATTACAAAATCTTGTTTAATTTTATTTTCTAAAAATGTTGATGTAATATGAAATGATTTTCTTTTCTCAATATTTTAAATTTTTTTTTTTGAAAAACCCGGTTCTTTAAACGTTTTTTTTTCAAATTTCATTTTTTTCCCCAAGGTAACTATTCATCTTCTTCTTCATTTTCTTTTTCCAGTCGGTCTCTTTGGGTTCCATATCTTTTTGAAATATCAGTTTGTCTTCGACTCATTTTCATTTCACTTATGTGTTTCGTGGTTCGCCGATTCTTCTACGAATCGATTTTCTCATTTCGGTGGTGGTGAAGTTCAGGGGGAGTATTCGAATCGACTGGTTCTTCTAGATTTTAAGTCGATTTTTTTGTTTTTCAACAATTTCCGCATTACAGGTATGTTTTTCTACTCTTATGCTTCGATTGAAAGGTTTTATGTATGCATTTTTGTAGGGGGAGCAAAGGGAGTTCTTTCGATTATAATCTGGATCGAGTATTTCACTTCTCGGTTCACTCATAACCGAGAACTTCACTTCTCGGTTCACTCATAACTGCGAACTTCACTTCTCGGTTCACTCATAACCGAGAACTTCACTTCTCGGTTCTCTCATCAACCGAGAACTTTACTTCTCGGTTCCCTCATCAACCGAGAACTTTACTTCTCGGTTCCCCTCATCAACCGAGAACTTCAATTCTCGGTTCTCTTCACCAACCGAGAACTTCAACTTTGGTTTACTATATATTTTTGCCATCTTTGCTTCTCGGTCCAACCCATACCCGACAAGATCATTTCTCGGTCTATGTTTCAACCGAGAACCTCTCTTCTCGGTTCTTGGTGCAACCGAGAATCTTGCTTTTCGGTTCTTGTTTCAGCCGAATTTTACCCTTTTCGGTTTGTTCTACAACCGAAAACCTCACTTGGTTCTTTCAGATTGATTATGTCCTAACTTTTTCACTATGCTTACTTTTCAGACTTAATGGCTGATGTTCAAGTACAACAAGATGAGAATGATCTCTTGGATCATCTTAATGATCAAGAACAGATTTCTAGGCTTCGTCCTATGCCTTCTCAGCCTTCAACAACAGCTGATCAATCTGCTCAAGGACTAGTTCCGGATGATTTTCTGCATCATTCTCACTTCCTTCCTTACAAGGGCAATAATCATTATGTTGATTTTGGACATCTGAATATACGTGGAGTGGTGAAAGAAATTTTAAGAGGACATCCCCTTGTTTATGCGTTGACAAAAACAGTTGATGTTCCTGAGGTATATGTGCAGCAAGCCTGGCACTATATTACAAAGAATGATAAAGCCCTGATTCCAGACCAGGCAAAGTTGCTTATGATCCGTTCCCTTCTGATCAAACTGTTCTTGATGGCATTATTGCACTTGGTTATAATGGTGAACTCAGATAGCACAAGCATGCCGATTCTGAAGCTATTCTACTGTGTTATTCACGATCTTCATATCGATTATACTTTGGCCATCTGGACTGGTCTTTCAGAAGTTGTATATGCTAAAGCGACAAACAATAGGAGAAAGTTTGTGCCGTTTTTGCGATTTTTGAAGATCTTTGTTCGGAGCATTATGGATAGTACAGAGAATTTTCCTGCTCGCACTCAGTGGCCTCGCATTGCTGATTATCAGTGTAAATACTTCCAGATTCAAAAGCATACGTTTACGAATGAAGATCAATGGATGCCCATTCCAGCAATTCTTATTGTCAATTATGCAGATTTGACAAATGAAGCTGTGGTCGAATACATGCTAGATCATGATTACGAAATTCCACAGTCAGAGAATGCTGATACAGATGTTCAAGTTGCTCAATTACAACAACAAGTTCAAGACCAGGTTGCAGAGGAACATGTTGATGAAGTTCAAGAAGTTGCAGAGCAAATTCAGAAACAACAACAGGCATTCCCTGTTGGTTCTCGTTTGGTTCAGGCAATCCCTGAATCAGGTTCAGATATTCACTTTGTCATTGAAGATGAACTTGAGGAATTACATGCTGATGATGATAATCAAGAGTTTGTTGATTTTCAATCCAATCAAGAAGGTTCTGATGATGAGTCTGTTCCAATAAATCCAAGTGTTGGCCATCTTGCTGTAGACGAGCTTGATCTTTCACTGAAGAAATTTTCTGTTGCTCATGAATCTTCTACTGTTGTTGTTTCTACCACTAATTCGGCATTGGCTATGGTGTCCACTTCTTCTGCTTTGCACTCTTCTTCAAAACTAGATATTGTTCATAATCTTCTACGGACAACAAAGGCTTCTATGGACGCAGAAAGAGATACTCAATTAGCCAGGATGGAGGCGTTTCTGCAAGGAAATCTGTCAAATATTGATCCTTCTATTATCCCTCCACAGTTGTTGACCGGCAAACCCATAGAACTTCATCTTTCTCATTCAGTAGCTCTGGGTTCTGCACCTTCACTATCTGCACCGATTTTTTCGTCATCTACTATGTCATCGGGTTTTCTATCTTCTTCTGCTCAAATGGCTTCATGTGCTACTATGTCATCAACTTTTGCGGGTGCATCTTCTTCTTCTACTCCTGCAGGTCCTCGTATTGATGATCTTTCTGTTCAGGAAGTAGCCGAGCACTTAAGAGCTCGACTTGCATCTATGGCTCCAGCAAATCAACAGTCGATCGATCTTTTGTCTCTTCTCAGATCTTTTCAACCATCATTTCGACCACCTACAACTGAAGATTCTCTCTCTGCTTTACGATCAGACTTTGAGAAATTTAGAGATGAGGTACAGTTAGGTTTGGGTCAATTGCAATCCACTGTTTTTGCCATTGCTCAACACTTGCAGGTTCCAAATGTCTCGTGTGGTGCTGAAGCTGGACCATCTAACAAGCGTTCACATGATCATGATGATTCTCAACCTGATCATGAGGGGGAGAAAAAGAGACGCTTGGATAAGTCTGCAGCTGATCTTTCTAAAGAAAATAAAGCAGAAACTGCTCCAAGTGAAACATGCTCTGCTGATAAAGAAAAGCCTAAAGAAGCAGAAACAGAAATGCAGTCTATGTTTGAAGACATGTTAAGCAAAGTAAATCTTCCAGAGACTGACATTTCTACAGAAAACAATTTACAGCTGGTACTTTATGTTGATCCAGATTCTGAGCCAGTCTCTTCTGTTATACCAAAATCTGTGAATATGACTGAGGCTGAAGCATTTGAGAATTTCAGAGCATCTTACGAAAATATTATTGATGTGGATTCTGAAAATGAAATTGATGACAAGTTTGAAAGCTTTTGGAAAGTTAAAGAAGAAGAAGAAGAAGATGATGATGATAGTGATGCTGATGTATTATATGCAGATCTTTCATCTCAAGAAGTTAGATTCCCTTTTCAAGATGAACAGAATTCTCCACAAGATGATTCTTCTCAGATTCAGTCTAAAGCAGTTTCAAATCCTCTGTTTGTCTCTACAACTCTTATATCTTCTACATCAGTTGTCTCTGAGCCTCCAGCAATTGTTTCTAATGTGTCTATTCCAGTCGTGATTCCACCTACCAAGATTCCTCGTGCTCCAACAAGTAAATCTGATAAGTCAGTTGATCCTAATTATATGGATCCTGATTTTATTCCAGAAAATCTTAGATCTTCAGGAATTCATATTTCAAGGGAACATAGACGACAAAGGTTTGAGGCTAGAGATATGAGACAGGTGTTTCGAAATGTATACCTTGAAGATACTCACCGAAGTATTTTTGTGAAACACAAGACTGCTTTGAGTTTTGAGTTTTTCTTGGGCATTGAAAAAGAGTCTGATCTTGTTAAACAGAACTATTTGATGGCCATGAGGTATTTGAGACAAGGGAAAGAAACAGTATATTCTGAGAAGGGGATTGTACAAGTTAAATGTGTTTCCATGTTCAACATATTCAACATCTGGGTTTCTAATTTCACTGTTCAACGAAGAGACTGCAAAGACTATACCTTCACAGAAGCAGATTTTAATGAAGTTCATGTGGATGATATTGAGTTTCTATTCAATTTCTTCAGCTCTCTCAATGAACGATCAGATGATATGAATAGAGCCTTCAACACTGTCAGAAGACATATTATCAGAACAATTCGCTTTTATAGCTTATTTGATTTTCAGTTGGGTGTCGAAAATCATCAACCTACGGTCAACTTGCACAAGCCAAAACAGAAGCTCGACAACATTAAAAGTTTCTTATTATATACTGTTGTTGATGAACCGTATGGTGTGGTGTACAGAAACTTGAAGGGTCGTCATTGTTTTATGAGATTTGAAGAAGTCTGCAAGTATTCTGATGGAACTTTGAAGCTTATCAAGATGCATCTAATTCAGAAGTTGAATTATGAAAAGCAGAATGTGGCAAACAGACAGAGATTCAATTTTTATCCACAAAAGGAAGGTAACAAAGAGTTACTGAGATTGGAGAAGGCAATTGATGTAATTCAAGACAGAATCAACTTTCGAAATGCTTTACGTCGCCTTGAAGCTCAAGTGGATATCAGAAGATTTTCTTGATTTTAGAGCTCGGTGCCAAAGGTTACAAAGGGGGAGATTGTTAGATCAATTTTAGTTGTAACCTTTGTATTTATTTTACTTTAAGGGTATATAAACCCTTGTCTTAGTTGTTTTTAAAGAACAGATTACTTTTGCATATCTTGAATACAATACTACTTTTGACTCCACATTCACTTTCTCTCTCTAGCTTTCTCTCTTTAGAATCTTAAGATCTTGAGTTAACAGTAAGTGTCAAAGATATAAAGTGCTCGCTTCTCATTTTATAACTCTCCAACATTATATATATATATATATATAGAATATAAAATCACGCGAACACATGTTATTCCTTTGGAGCAATACATATATCCATTCCTTTCTAAAAATATGTCGAAACCTATGAAATTTTAGTATTCGACTAATAAGTCCAGATCACATGGGAAACCACATTTTATAAGTGCAACATTTATTAATTGAAGAAATATGAGAAAAACTCGTACTTGATTTAAGATTCGTGAAAACCCTAACTTAGACCATAGACCCCAACACATTATGCCACCATAAATATCACATAAAGAGTATTTAAGAAGGTATTTGCATAAAGATAACTCACCTAGGGTTTTGTAGGAGAAAACCCCAAAATATATGGAACCCTAGAAATGTAGATCAAGATCTTGGAGCTTTAAAAACCTTGAAGCTTGATTTGCTAACTCCTTTTGAAGTGACCACTAAGCCTTAATAAAGAGCATTAACTTCTTGGTAAATAATCTCTTAGCATTCAATGAGGGGAAAGAGGGGGGGAGAAGAAAGTGGAAATTTGGTTTTGTTAGGGATGAAGTCGTCGATTAAGAGAGAGAGAATTGAAAAGTGAGGAAAAATAAATAAGCAAAGAGAAGAGGCAACCCCCAATAAATGTGGTCAAGGTGGGTTTTAAATCAAAAGTGGAGCTAGGTATGAGGGTGTGTGATGGAAGGGTTTTCTCCCCGGGCGGCTCTCCACGCGGTTCAACCCACGGCCCAACCCGCGGGACCCTCTGTGATCCCCCCAAACAGAACCTCACGCGGCTCTAGACGCGGGTAAGGCCGCCTTGTTAACCGTCGGTTCCCCTTTTTCTTCCACTCAAACTCAAGATTTCTCTCCCACTCTCGGCGTGACCCCCAAACACCACCTCACTTCCCAAAGTAATATTCTAATAAATAACACTTATAAAAAGTGATGATTGGAAAGTTGTCATTCTCAAGAAACACATTTTTTTATCAAATAAATATTTATTGAACACCAACTCATATGAACACATACACATAATCCTACACATGGACACATATACATTTAAGACTTCATTTTAAGATTTATACAAAGTATACTAAAACATAACTAGTATAAAATACATATAAGAATTAGAATTATATTTACCTTAAATTTTCGGGTGTTACAATCCTCCCCTCCTTGAAGTAGATTTCGTCCCCGAAATCTCCAATTACTCAAACAAGTGAGGATATCGTCTCTTCATGTCCTCTCCCGACTCCAACGTCACATTGGCTCCCCGGTGGTGTTTCCATTGAACCTTCACCATAATCACTTCTTTGTGTCGTAACCTCTTTGTCTTCGTCTCCAAGATAGTTTCGGGTTCCTCCACGCATCGGTCGTTATCCACCATGATCTCCGACAAAGGAATAACGCTCTCTTCTTCGGCCAAACATCTTCGCAAGTAACATACATGAAATGTAGGGTAAATCCCGTTCATCTCGGGCGGTAGGTCTAACTTGTAAGCTTGAAGTCCAATACGCTCAATGATGGTGAAAGGTCCAAGGAAGCGGGGACTAAGCTTCCCTCGTTTTCCAAACCTAATAATTCTCTTCCACGGCGATACTTTCAACATCACTCGTTCCCTCATTTGGAACTCGACCGGTCTTCTCTTCTTGTCCGCATAACTTTTCTGGCGGTCTTAAGCCGCTTTCAACCGTTCTCTAATGCTCTTTACCTTGTCGGCCGTTTCTTGGACGATCTCTGGTCCGGCAAACTGCTTTTCTCCCGCCTCTAACCAACATACGGGCATCCTACACTTCCTTTCGTATAACGCCTCGAACGGCGCCATACCGATGCTCGAGTGGTAAATGTTGTTGTAGGCAAACTCTACCAGTGGGAGATGTGAATCCCAACTTCCCACAAAGTCGATGACGCATGATCTCAACATGTGTTCAAGGGTTTGGATAGTCCTTTCGCTCTGACCGTCTGTTTGGGGATGGTATGCGGTACTCAACTTGATCCTAGTACCCAACTCTTTTTGTAGACTATCCCAAAAATGGGAAGTGAAACGACTATCACGGCCAGACACAATAGAGAGTGGCACCCCATGCCTCGAGATCACCTCATCTATATATAGTTTCTCCAATTTGTCCATCGGTAGGGTTTCTCGCATTGGCAAGAAATGCGCACTCTGGGTCAATCGGTCCACCACCACCCAAATGGTGTCGTAACCCCTCAAGGTCTTCGGTAGCTTGGTTACAAAGTCCATAGTGATGTGCTCCCACTTCCATTCCGGTATCTCTAGGGATTGCAAACTACCGTAAGGTCGTTGGTGCTCCGCCTTTACTTGTAAGCAAGTTATGCATCGCTCCACATAACTAGCTACAACCAATTTTATTATCGGCCACCAATAATTTAACCTCAAATCCCGGTACATTTTTGTGCTCCCCGGATGAATTGATTACTTGGACTTATGCGCGTCTTCCAACAACAAGTCTCGACATCCCCCAATCTTCGGCACCCAGATCCACCCTTGAAACAACTTCAAACCCCTACCGTCTTCGGTCAACTGAAGATGTTGCTTTGCCATAGCTTCTCCTTTGAGATTTGCTTCAAGTAATTCTTCTGACTGGGACATCTTGATTCTATCAATTAGGCTTGAGACGACTTCAACTCTTACAAAAGTAGCTTGAACGCCACTACCATACTCTTTCCGGCTCAAGGCGTCCGCAACGACATTGGCCTTTCCAGGATGATATAGGAGTTCGTAGTCTTTGAGTAGTTCTAGCCATCTTCGTTGCCGCATGTTCAATTCTTTTTGGTCGAAGACGTACTTTAGACTTTTATGGACGATAAAAAGGGTGCACTTCGTACCGTAAAGGTTGTATCGCCATAACTTCAAAGCGAACACTACCGCTGCTAGCTCGAGATCATGGGTTGGGTAGTTCTTCTCATGTTCTTTCAGTTGCCTCGAGGCATAGGCTATCACTTTGCCCCTTTGCATCAAGACACATCCCAAACCCATATTGGATGTGTCGCTGTAGACCACAAAATCCTCCGTTCCCTCGGGTAGGGATAATATCGGCGCCTCGCATAACTTCCTTTGCAGAGTCCGAAAGGACTGCTCTTGACACTCGATCCAAAGGAACTTCACATTCTTCCTCGTCAAAGATGTAAAGGGAGAGGCGATTTTGGAGAAGTCCTGAATGAACCTTCGATAGTAGCCGGCTAATCCCAAAAAGCTCCGAATTTCGGTGGGGCTCTTGGGTGGTTCCCAGTTCGTCATTGCCTCAATCTTCGATGGATCAACCTTTACTCCTTCCCTCGTCACCACACTAGACCTCGTGCAACCAAAATTCACACTTGGAAAATTTGGCGTAAAGCTTCTCGTTTCTCAATACCTACAACACTTCTCTGAGATGACGATCGTGCTCTTCTTCATTCTTCGAATACACCAAGATGTCATCGATGAACACGATGACCGATTGTCTAGGAAGGGCTGGAAAACTCGGTTCATCAAGTCCATAAACACGGTCGGCGCGTTAGTTAACCCAAAAGGCATAACCAATAACTCGTAGTGGTCGTACCGGGTCCTGAAGGCCGTTTTTGAGACATCTTCTTCTCGAACTTTCATTTGATGGTAGCCCAAATGAAGATCGATCTTGGAGAAACATCTGGCTCCTTGCAATTGGTCGAAGAGGTCATCTATTCGGGGGAGTGGATACTTATTCTTCACCGTCACCTTGTTCAATTCCTGGTAGTCGATGCACATCTGCATCGACCCATCCTTCTTCTTGACGAATAACACCGGATCTCCCCAAGGTGAAGAGCTCGGTCTCACAAATCCTTTCTCTAGCAACTCTTGAAGTTGTGACATCATTTCTTGCATTTCAGTTAAAGCGAGGCGGTAAGGTGCACAGGCTATCGGTGTCGATCCAGGAACTAAATCGATTCGGAACTCCACTTGACGGTCGGGTGGTAAACCCGGAAGGTCATCGGGGAATACGTCCGGGTATTCGTTGATGAATCGCACGTCTTCTACTTTCTTCTTCTCGGCTTTGGCATTCACCACATATGTGAGGAAAGATGGGTATTTCTTCACTAAGCACTTTCTCTCTTTGATGGATGAAATGAGGACCACTTCACCCTTCCGCTTCTCTCCGTAAACTAGGATGAATTCTCCACTTGAGGTGGGTATCCTAATGAGCTTCTTTGAACACAAGATTTCCGCTTGGTGTTTCGCTAGCCAATCCATCCCAATGACGACGTCAAAACTACCGATTTCCATGGGAAGCAAGTCCACATTGAAGTACTCGCCACTGATTTCTAAACGACATTCCTTTATAACCTCCCGTAAAACTACTTGTTCCCCATTAGCTACCTCTATTACTAGGGCGTCACCAAGAGTACTAGAAAACACATTCAAGGCTTTGCAAAACACATTTGACACAAAAGAGCAATTCGCACCGGAATCAAACAGTACTCTAGCGGGTATGGAATTTAGCAAGAACGTACCCGACACCACATCGGCGGTGTCCTTTGCTTCCTCCATAGTCATCTGAAAGGCCCTCCCTTGAGCTCTCGGAGTAGCTTCCTTACTTGGTTGGTTCCCTGTACTGCCTCCTTTGGCGCTCGCCTTTAACTTGGGACACTCGTTCCGCATATGTCCCATCTCTCTACATTCGAAGCAGATGGTTCCCCGGATTGAACATTCACGGCTAGTGTGACCCGATTTTCCGCACTTGAAACATGAGATCGGGTTGGGGTTTGAATTGCATGACCCAAAGTGTTTGCTTTTGCATTTTGGACACCATCGCGCTTCCCGACGGATGTCCCCTTCCTTACCGCTTGGTTGAAATCTTGGTTTCTTAAATGAATTTTGTGGAATCTCCCACTTCCTCTTCTCTACTACTTTTGTCTTCTCTTCCTTGTCTTTCGCATAGACAGACCCTTTCCATGACTTTGGCCTCTTCCATCGTCTCCCGAAGATTAGTAGCTTTGGAGTTGCGGACCATCGACATCATGTCCGCAGGCAAACCTATCATATAGTCCTTCACCTTTTCCTTCTCGGTTGGGGCCACATGCCCCACAAGATTCAACTTTTCCATGAAAAGTCAGGAGTATTCTCGCACTGACAAATTTCCTTTCTTGCTTGACCGGAACTCCTCCACTATCAGATCCATCTCTTGCTCGTTGCAGTACTCTTCCATAACCTTCTTCTTGAACATCGTCCAAGTCATCTTGGTCAACACAGATTCTTCTATAGTTGAGGTGAAAACATTCCACCAAATCAATGTCGAACCTCTGAGCATTTGTGAACCAAATTTTACCTTATGGCCTTCCTCGCAGTCGCAAGCTCTAAAAGCGTGCTCAATCTATCTGAGCCAATTCATGCACGCCACGGGGTCATCTGATCCGGCAAACTCTGGCGGTTTGCCACAAAGGAAGGACTTGAACGAACAACCCTTTCCCGGTTGCCTTGTTTCCAAGGTCACTAACCCATCTGTACGATTCTCATCTCCGGTACCCCCGGACCCCGCTACAACTACGTTCTCCTCTATTATCTCGTGTCGGCGGTGACTACCATCTCTATCCTCCAACAATTTCATGAACATTTCTTGTTGCTTCGCCATGGTCTCGTTCATGGCTCTCATCATGTCTAACATTTGCGTTTGAGGAGTTACCTCTGTTAGAATCGGTTCGGCGATGGAGATATTGGTTCTCGGTATTTGCTCCACCCTCCCGCCAAGCAAGGGAGGAAGTGGAGGAGGAGCAATCGTAACAGTTTCATTCGGCCGATCGGCCGTGGATTCGGTCACGGCTTGGCCCTCCAGGGATGATTGAAGATGACTCTGAGTGTTCACCATCTCAGTCTGTCACACAATTGACAAGAAGTAAGAGATAAACTAAATGAAAGTACACAAAAAAACGTACTAATACAATTCATCGATCACCATAATCATAGTAATTCAAGCAAGCTCACGTAATCATACATTCATAATAGCAGTAGCTAATTGAAATTATGAACATACCCCACATAAGAATTCTCCCTACCACTTTTATAATTCTCAACGGTGTAGTTTCCGTCGACTCTAAGACCGTCCCACATTACAAGTTCTACCCATTCCTCACAATTCACAACTTAATGGTCTCAGCTTAAGTCTAGGCATCAACTTTATATACCTAGTTAACTTAAACTAGGGCTCTGATACCAACTTATAACACCCTAAAAATTAGCAGTAAACATAGGGACAAAATCCGGAAAATGAACAAAATAAAACATCCAAAGTATCAACCATAAACCTTCAAAGTTCGGGATATAATTGTACGATTTCCAATTCTATAGAATAATGAGATATAACACGACAACCTATTTAATCTAGATGCACCGCCAGTAGGACCTGTAAACCACACGTTCACAACCACAAATGTTAGGCTAAAGCCTAGTGAGCCATAAAAAAATAAAACCGGATACAAGTAAATAAGTCAATACGTATGATAATGTTACCGCGTCCTCTTGATTTCATTAATACCGACTTCATATAGTAAAGATGTCCCGCACCTGAACAATTCACACACGAGAGCCATCTCTAAAAAAAATACGGGGGGGACCCGTTTCCATCAAGGTGACGAGAACACGTGAATGGAGTCACCCATGATGTTATTGGGTTACACCTCAAGTCTCGGTTTTAGTGCACATGCCATCAAGACATCACATCCTTAAACCGTGTTCATTCCTTTATTGTCTACTCCGTAGAGTTACACCTCAAGGACTTATGAGACTTTATTGCCTACCCAATCTAGACGGGTTGCACCTCAAGGACATCAATATCCTTTATTGTATACCCGCTAGTGGCCTCACACGACCCAATCAACATAAACAAGTAACCCAAAAAAAAATCTAAATCCTCGTGCACAAGGAGAGAGACACCACAAACCACCAATAAGATCATATATCTAAATTCACTCTTCAAATAATTATAACAAATCTTGCCATGATATTTATTTCATATTCCACACATAGGGTATTTCAACGATCTCAAGTAAGTGTCAAAGATATAAAGTGCCCGCTTCTCATTTTATAACACTACACCAAATGTCACTTAGGCAACAAATGAAAAATGTTGCTTAAGAGGGGTTTATGTGTTGCCTAAGGCTTAGGCAACATGCCTATGTTGCCTTATCAATGTTGCATAAGAACTTAGGCAACATGGGCAAACATCATATGTTAAGCGGACTCCTTAAGCAACACACAACAGATTATGTTGCTTATGAAAAAAACATATGTTGCACCCACCAAACACTAAGGCAACATTCGACTTATGCATGTGTTGCCTAAGATATCAACTTAGACAACATACTCTATTTACGTATGTTGCCTTACACTATGAGACAGACCTGTTTTACCGACGGAAAATTTTTGTCGGAAAAACTTGTTTACTATTAAAAGAATCCGTCGGAAAAACATGGTTACCGACAGATTTTTGGCAGATTTGTCAATCGGAAAAACTTTCACCAGAAACATAATTTACAAAGAAAAATATATTGAAATTTTTTATTAATTATAATTTTATCCAATAAAAAATAATATTACAAATTACATATGTTCAAAAAACCAATATACAAATTCAAATGACCAAATCGAAGCTCTTCAAATGTCTTCCCGTCATAACAAGCTTGTTGGTTTGAATACAAAATCAACCTATCTTCCTTTTTGAACTAGTCCCTTCATCTCTCCGAACCTGTTCTTCAAAACCAAATCGAACTTGTTCTTCAAAACCAAATCGAACCTGGAACTGATAAATCAGAAAATCATGGAACTCATACATAAATCGATCAGAAATCGATGAATGTAACCGAGAAATCAGAAAACCATGGAACTGATACATATTCGAAAATACTGGGGAAATTGTACCTATTCAACTTGGTAGCGACATCGGCCGGTGGTGGTGGCTGGTGGTGGACATTAAACAACCTAAATTCAATGTTCTATGTTCAAACAACATCTACTTCTGCACTTGCTGCTGCTATGAGATTATGATTTATGAACAATAACACTTAAAATTAAAACTTGAATAAAGAACAAAAAAACCTTTAGGCTGACCTGCACTTGCTGCTGCTGCTATGGACGTTGTCGGGTGCTGGCGGTGCTACTACCACTGTTGCCAATCGTCGCCGCTACTGCTACTGTCTGGATGGGAAATAAAGTAATCAACGATTAAAAGGTTTGATGTAATGGAGAATCATGTCTTCTTCAAGTGATTTCAAATCTAACATAAACATCAACTCCATATGATAAAAGAAGATATGATTCAATCCATTAATTTAAACAAAAAAACACAATTGAAGAAGATTGCTTTGCTTATGCAGTTATTCATACAGAAGAACTTTAGGGTTTTAATTTGATATGGGTAGGATAGTAAAATTTATCAATTTTGTCCCATCTCATTTAGGTCTTATCCTGTCCCAATCTAACTTCGTACCAAACATACGACAAGTTTTTATTTTGTTCCAGTCCTGTCTCACGTGCCAAACGCACCCTTAATGTGTTTGCAGCTAATAATGAAATATCCCTCAAGGAGTCTACTAGGAAAAGAGAGAGATGACCACCCAAAAATAATGTCATTTTTAGAATGAATAACCAAAAATGACACTGTAAACAGTAATAGCAAAGAAAAACTATGAATGATGGCACGTACCTGGACATTTACAACAAGAATAGACGAAAGTTCTCCGGAAGAAGAACCAACAACAGGGAGCTCAACAAACCGAGCAATGTGATCAATTTTCCTTTGAGATAAGAACACATCCACACCAAATGGGTAATATGCTGCATAATTAGGTGCATGTTCCTTCTTTTTATCCCTGCAAACATTCAATAGAATGGATAACTGAAAAACTACAAGGAGAAACCAATTATATGTTTATTTAAACCCATTATAATTCAGTTACCTCAAATAATTCACTCCTCGTACTCTGAAAGTCTCTGGTTCAACATGTGACCATGAATCAAGCACTGTCTTCTCTACTGGACAGAAGGGTACTTGAGAACCAACTATCGGTCTTTGGCATTAGGATGTCCATCTCTCCATTTAAAGGAGAGTTTATGAGAAGCCTTTTTCCTTGCACTTGGTGGGCTAGAGCTTAAAGATCTTCTCTTCTCAATAGATGGAACCGTTGCAGCAAGGCAAGGCAGACAGTTACTGTGAATTACAAGTTAGGGACACCACATCTTGCATATATATGGATTTGTAATTGTAAGTTAAAGATAAGTTAATAATTTAACTGGAAATTGAATATAGAGAAAAGTACCATCAAGAACACTTTGGAAATCTTCTTCACTACAGTCTGATTCAAGAACAGCAGTAGAATCATAAAAGAACTCATCAGTGCTCCCTGCTAATTAAAAAAAGAAAGAATGAAAAAAAGAGTGAGATAACTATAAGGAGGCTAATACATTTACAAAACTGAATAAATAATGGGAAGTACCACAACCAAAAACAGAGCTAGTCTTACAAATGAACTCAAACTTTAAAGGCCCTACTCGTTTAAGTCGCTTAAAATGTTCATTCCATGGATCCATTTATACAAAGCAAGTAGAATGAAGATTTGAATATTGATAGCATTTACTTTCTACTGGAAAGAAATGAAGATCTGGCCACAAACTAAGAATGAAGAATGATAAAATAATGATGTCAACAAATGACCTCAAAATATGAACTCATGTTCCTTAGTTCAAGCTTCTTTCAGAAACCATCTAGCTTATCAACTTCAACATTTATAAGGATCATAAACTTTCCCTGAAATTCTTGTTAACTACATTAAACTTAATAAGATCTTGAAGTTGTATAAAATAGATGCCTCAGATAGTCGATCTCTCATCAATGAAAATCAGTCGGGAATTCCAATCATAGCATCGTCGGTCATTGCACTTTTTGGCTACCGTCGACGTGGCATCGAACCAGGTTTTATACTCAAATCTAAAGGAAGACATGATTCAAGTAATCAACTGTCTGGATTGAATCATGTCTTCTTCAAGTGATTTCAACTTCAAGAAACCCTAAACATTCAATGATTCAAACAACCCATCATTTACAGTTATAGTTTTATCTTAACAAACTGATTTCAATTGATTTCAACTTCAGAAAACCCTAAATGGAGTACTGCTTACCGATCAAACGATGGCCGCTGAGACACGAGGAGAAGCAGGGGACTTGACTGGGTTGTCGGCGACTGGTTGACTATGACGGTCGCCGGCTGATGAATCAATGGACTAGTCCTAGTCGTCGTTTGATGAATCGAAGTACCTGTGAGGTTTTTTTTTCTTTAACCTAATTTTTTTGAGGGGGAGGGAAAGAAGGCGAACTGAAAAAAGGGGGGGAGGGGAGGCGGGACATTTGAGTTTTGTTAAAAAGTTTGGTGTTTTCTTAATTAAAAGAGTAAACTCCAATTTTGGTCCCTGACGTTTAGTGATTTCTTTTAAAGAGGTCCCTATGGTTTCATAATTCAAGTTTACGTCCCCAGGGTATGGATTTTGCTTTGAAAGAGGTCCCTGGACACTAACTCCGTTAAAAAGCTCCGTTAGAGGCAGGGGTATTTTCGTCAAACCATGTTTTTGTCCCCTTATTGCAATTCTTTTTTTGTTTCCCTTATTTTTACAAAAACATAAAAACTTCAAGGACCTGTTATGCATTAATATCTAATATATATATATATATATATATATATATATATACAAACATACACACACATATATATATACACACACCACAGACCTGCAATCGACCTCTAATTTCCACTCTTTTCTTCCACCGGACCACCACCAATAACATCTGGACTTGAACCTGCTGGCGGAAGAGGGTGGTCTTCAAGCCGTTTGACTTCGATGCAGTTGAAGCTCGATGGTAACGGTGGTGTGGTTCACCGAACTTCGTGAATGGCGGTGGTGTTCCTTGTGTTTTAAACTTACACAGGTCATATATGTATATATATATATGTGTGTGTGTGTATATGTATATATATTAGTTAACCAAATCACATAACCAAATCACATGGGACTTCACCAACTAAAATCCACTGTCATTCTTGAGAAGAAATCAAGAAATCCAGCAAACTACACGGCTAAACGTAAATCGAATTGTAGTGTTGTGCGTGCATCGTATGGATAAGAAGAGGGGAATCACTGGTTCTGGTCGGTTGGAAACGATGGGGAATCAACGATGCACAACAGATCCATACGCATCGATTGCATTCAATGATTCAATAATTCAAAAATTGAACGAAACGAAAATGAAAAATTAACACTGTGTTTGTGTGTGTGTATATAGATATATATCGTCTCCTTCGTCTACTGCTTCAGCCTTCATGATCAAAATCAACGCTTTTATAATCATATTCTAATTCTTCAGCCATAATCGATCGGTTTTCTGCAACTGGAGAGTGAAAATTGAAGATCTGAGATGGTGAATTTGGGTCGTCGTGTTTAGCGATTTCGGAGAAAATAACTCGAAAAAACTGGTGGGTGTATTGGTATTTTTTTTTTCAACTTTTCGATTGGAATCGAAGGGTTGCGAAGAAGAAACTTTTCTCCAAACGATTGATTCCACCAGGTTAGAATTTCTGTAAATTCTGCTATGAATTTGGGACTCTAAACGATTGTTTGGGACTTTTCATCAAAGAGACCACCCTGTACAATCAGATTGTGCTCAAAACTTTACTGCCGAAAAAAATTGTGGACTCAACTCCCACATTTCCTTCAAGGCTGGTTACGTATCTACATTGCTGCCACTCTTCTTTACATTCGTTCCTGGCGTACTTTGGTGCCAAATGTCAGATTCTTTTGCTGATAAAAGTTTAGTTTTTGTTTTAACTTGATAACTTTAAGCTTCAACCGGGTTTACTCATTGGGGGTTTTTATGTCCCTGAAGTGCGTCGGCATTTTGTGATTTTAAGTTCCAACAGTGGTTGTATGCACACCATGTGTTTGATAAGAAGATCGGTTGAGTTTTTTTTTCTTTCTGGTGTTCTTTTAATTTTCTTTTGGCTTATGAAGAAGAAGAAATTATTTAGAAATTGGTCCCAAAGTTTTTATGATTTTACATAATAAGAAGAAGAAACAAAAAAGAGTGCAAAAAGAGGACAAATACATGGTTGGACGAAAATACCCCTAGCACTAATGGACCAAATAGACGGTGTTAGTGTCCAGGGACCTCTTTCAAAGGAAAATACATACCCTGGGGACGTAAACTTGAATTATGAAACCATAGGGACCTCTTTCAAAGAAATCACTAAACGTCAGGGACCAAAATTGGAGTTTACTCTAACTAAAATAAATAGTTTTCAATATATATATATATATATATGTGTGTGTGTGTGTGTGTGTGTGTGTGTGATGTTTAGATGTTGTGAAGATTAAAAGAAATGGTCAAAAATCGTTCCCGATCTAGGTCGGACCCAATAGAACCGATTAAATTCCGATAGAAATAATTAACCTCTAATAAATCCATTAAGGTGAGGAAAAATAAATAAGGAAAGAGAAGATGAAACCCCCAATAAATGTGGTCAAGGTGGGTTTTAATAAGTCAAAAGTGGAGCTAGGTATGAGGGTGTGTGATGGAAGGGTTTTCTCCCCGGGCGGCTCTCCAGGCGGTTCAACCCGCGGCCTAACACACGGGACCTCTGTGATCCTACCAAACAGAACCTCACGAGGCTCTAGACGCGGGTAAGCCCGCCTTGTTAACCGCCGGTTCCCCTTTTTCTTCCACTCAAACTCAAGATTTCTCTCCCACTCTCGGCGTGACCCCCAAACACCACCTCACTTCCCAAAGTAATATTCTAATAAATAACACTTATAAAAAGTGATGATTGGAAAGTTGTCATTCTCAAGAAACACATTTTTTTTATTAAATAAATATTTATTGAACACCAACTTATATAAACACATACACATAATCCTACACGTGGACACATATACATTTAAGACTTAATTTTAAGATTTATATTGATATATATATATATATCTTATGGACTTTATTTTAAGATTTATACAAAGTATACTAAAACATAACTAGTATAAAATACACATAAAAAATGGAATTATATTTACCTTAAATTTTCGGGTGTTACAGAATCTCCAGCCATTCGTAGAAAGTGTATTGGCCTAGGAATGAGGGATATTCAGTGACAGAAGTTTGATCATCTCTTAAGATGACCATCGACACAATAAGACCTCCATCCTTCATCTGCCAAGAGATAGCAATGTTTATGATCTTATGAGGATTCAGTCTATTTTCTATTCAGTCTCTGTACCATCTCAGATCTCTTTCCTTCAGTGTCAGCTATTCCTGATTTTCGTTTTCAGCTTCTTTGATAAAGAGAGCTTGAGCATTGATTAGGTTCTTCTTTTTGAACTTCCCTTCAGCATGACCTTCAATAGCTATAGCATTTGTCAGCTATATGTTTTCTTTCATTTGTTGCTTGTGCCTTTCCATTTCTTGCTCAGCTTTAAGGGTTCTTACGCTCAGTGTAAGTGACGTAGTTGAACTCATCATCAGGGGTACAAAGAGGAATTTTTACCCTGGAACGATCGAGTTGAGCTATCAACTAAGCCATCCTTTTAGATATTTCAACTTCATAGCATACTGGAAATTTAGTTCTTGAAGACCTTCGAGGAATCAGATCTAAATCCTCTTTTTCAACATCAGATTCTGGTTTGTACAAGAGGAGCTTGTCCTTAGCATAAGAAGTTTAATCTGATGGCCTTGTTGGGGATTTACACAAGGGAGAGGATAAGCTGGAAGTAGGTGAGGGAGAAGGAGGTAAGTCAACTATATAAGGAGTAGTTTAAGGTAAGGATGGGAAAGAAGTAGATAGTGGTAGTCGATTTATATATCCAAGTTCAGAGATAAGAGGGGTGAAGAGGGTTAGAGCATAAGTTACCTCAGGTATGATGACCCCCCCTACCTCAGATTTGTGGAGAATGCCCATGTTTCCTTCAGCCAATCATTTACCCTTGTCGGTGTAGGATTGTTGGATCTCTTGAAAGGTTCTCTTCCCTTGAGACTCTGGTTCCCTGATTGGGATCCCTTTGGCCGCTGTACGTGGAGTGTGTTGAATGAATAAATCCTCATCACCATCATCATCATCATCATTTTCATCTCCGCCAAGATCAGCACCAGTGTCAACAATATTAGGTTCTTCATCATCTTCATTATCTTGTTCTTCTTCTCATCTTCAGTGATGATGGTGGCTGGGGCAGTAGACACTGCTTCAGAAATTGAAGGGACGGTGGGGTTAAACTCAAAATCATCTAAGTAGTCATCCTCTTCCTTAGTTGTTCTCACTGCGAAAGAAAGTTGTGGTATTACTGTCTGAATTTGTTTCCCTCAGATTTAGAAGTTACTTCAACTGCTTTCTCCCCCTAAGCTTGTGCAGTCTTCTTCCCCCCCCCCCCCCCCCATTTATCATCAACATGAGGGAGATGTTTTTCAGATTTCATTTTGTGAAACGTCATCTCTATACCAGCGAGTGATTTAGCCATTTTAAGGCCATAGTCGCTGAGCATGGTTAGAGATAGATGATTGTCAGCTAAGGTTGGAGTGGGAGCTGGAGGAGCCAGAGCAGGTTGTTGAAGATGGCCATAATCCCTTTCAAGTTTTCGCCATGCTAAGTCAATTGTGAATTGACACTTTTAGATATCGCTGAGAAGGAGATCTAAATAGTGCCAATTGTTGTGGTGTTGTCATCGAGACGAACCCTTATTTCTGATACTTCAGTCTTTAGAAAAAGAAGGATGTTAGCATCAGCTTAGAGAGCAAAGAGATAGGTCTTAGTGTCATCAGCTTTGGATGAGAGGGATGTGACTTCAGTGGCCATGGAGGAGAGAGCATGGAGAATGTCCTTGACATCCTTAGTCAGCGCTTCTGGATTAGGACTTGATTTCCTTTCTTGTCCTAGCTTTGGACGATAGTAGCAGTGTACCAGAACTGTTGTAGGTAGTTTCTAATGGTAATAGGTTTAATAGTGAGTGCATCGTTGAGTGCACAGTTCTTTAGAAACCTGGATGAATCCTTGAAGTGGGATTTCTCCTTGGGAATGTCCAGTAAAGCCTAGTGGTTGTTTGCCTTGAAGACAACCTCATTGATGTTGAAGTTCACAAAGCGAGCAGCTCCCACTTCTAGGTTTAGAAAGAAAAAGAAATGGGTAGACATAAGAACAATGTTTAGTATACAATGTATATACTGAAAGTTGCATTTTTTGGTACAAAATGTATCATAAATAAGTGTTTAGAATAAGAGAAACCTTTAGAACAATAACCAAGAATTTTATGGGTTTAAGAAGTTCTTAGAAGATTTTTAGGGTTTTTAGAAGAGATTAGGGTTTTATAAAACCAAAAAGAAAAATGGTTTTAAGAAAAGTGTTTGTTTGTTTTTCGAGAAAAGAAGCAAACAAACAAAAGAGTAAGAAAAGAGCTGAATATAGAAAAACAGACCTGTTTTGAGTTTGAAGATTTAAAGAAATCTTAGTGTGTGTTCTTGGTGTTTTACTTGAGAGAAAATTCTTGTTTGTTTGAGAAATTTGGAAAGCGTAAAGAGTGAATGAGTGAGTGAGAGAGGCACTTATATGTAGAATGAGAGAGAAAGAGGAAAGAGAAAGAAACGTTTGTTTAGGATGACTTTTACACGTCCGAGGAGTTTGATCGAACACGGACTGGGTATAGGCATCTTATGTTAGAACATGGGACAATTGTCTTACCGTTTAAAAACCAGTTTAATGACGTCATAAATGAATGACTCTTCATTATCTTTTAAAAGCTTTTAATCACTTAAAGGAAATTTAATGATCAGTTTCAAGTTTTGAAAGAAGGATCATTGAGTGTTATGTCACAAAAGCATCTCAGTTATTAAGATTGAAAGACATACCTTGGGATATAAATATATTTTAGAGGAGTTCAGTGAGTGAATAAGATCACTACGACATTCATCCATATTGCTGAGTGATGCTTAAACATTGAAGATTTAATCTTCAATATTCAACATTCCAAATTCGTTGATTAACATGTTGAACCTAGTTTCATCAAGGGGTTATGTAAAAGATCGACGAGAAGTGGAGTTCAATGTCATCATTCATAACATGATATATGATAAAATGATATTTGATCTCAATATGTTTGGTCTTTGAGTGAAGAACAAGATTGTTAGCTATGGCGATAGCACTGGTACTGTCACAGTAGATAAAAATTTTTGATAGCTGAATATCATAGTCAATGAGTTGATTTCTCATCCACAAGACCTGAGCACAACAGCTACCAGCAGCGACATACTCAACTTCAATGGTTGATATGGACACTGACTTTCTCTTCTTACTTGTCCAGCTCACCAAATTTCCACATAGAAGTTGACAACCTCCAATAGTGCTTTTTCTATCCAGCTTACATCCTGCAAAATTACTATATGAATATGCAGTTAGATCGAACCCTGAGTCTTTGGGATACCAAAGACCCAGATTGATCTGAATATTCACTTCATAGTGATCATATGTGATTCTTTGGGTGTAGATTGATATCGTGTTAGAGGAGGTGCGAGATACAACAGGGACCCAATCATTACTCTATAGGCAGTAACATTGACATATTTTCCATTGGAATCCTTATTCAGTGTTAGAAGAGTGCCATAGGAGTTTTCATAGCTGAACATTGAGTTAGATCAAATTTCTTCAGCTTATCATTGAACATACTTATCTTCGCTTACGAATATGCTTTTCTTAGATTGCTTAATCTGAAAACCAAGAAAATATGTTGGATCACCCATCATATTCATTTTATACTATTTCTTCATGCGTTTAGTGAAACGAACACATAGGGATGGGTTCATGGATCCAAAGATAACGTCATCGACATATATCTGAAATAGGGTGTTATCAATCTTCCTACGTTTGAAATTTTCAATGATTAGAAAAGAAATGGGGTATCATACTAAGCACGAGGAGCTTGTTTTAACTAATGGAGAGCTCTATCTAGTTTATAGACATAATCTGGATACTTTGGATCAAGAAAACATGGAGTTTATTCGACATAGACTTCTACTTGAAGTTTTCCATTCAGAAAGGCCTCTTCACATCCATTTGATAAACTTAAAAATCTTTGTGAGCAACATAGGCTTAGAATAATCTAATTTCTTCGAGCCTAGCCACTGGAGCAAAGGTTTTATCATAGTCCATGCCTTCCTCTTGTCTATATCTCTGAGCAACAAGCCTAGCCTTGTTTCGGGTTACAGTGTCATGTTTATCCAACTTGTTTCGATACACCCTTTTGGTACCTATAATAGTTTTATTTGATAGATGAGGGGCAAGATTCCAAACTTTGTTTCTTTCGAACTCAGTCAACTCTTCTTGCATAGCGCTTACCCAGTTTGGATCCCTGATGGCATCATCCGTTTTCTTGGTTTCTAATAAAGAAATAAAGTTGACAAAGAGATAGATATTACCTGAACCATGTCGGATCTGAATAGCGTTTGGATCACCAATTATTTGATTAACAAGGTGATTCTTTGTCTATCTCTAAGAAATTAGCTGAAGAGCCTAATATGAGTCTTCAGCGGTTAGGGGCTCAGGAACTGAAGACGAAGCTTCAGCGGTGAATTCATCAACAATTTCTCTAACTTATCGAGGAGATTCAGATAAAGATTCATTTGTTGAAGGAGATTCAAAGGTAGAAGATGATTCAACATTTGAGTGATTGTCATTTAAAGAATCAGAGGGTGGCATGTGTTAAGAGGAACAGTAAAGATCCAGAGGATTCAACTCTGTTGTTATGCATGAGAGAGATGATATTTGGATCATCATCAACCTTAGGTTCTTCAGCATGAGAATGATTACTAAAGAAGGCTTCAGGTTCTCCAATGTGAAAGAACATCCCTTTTCACCTATTTTATTTTATGGATATTAATCTTTTCAAAAATATTTCAAAAAATTAATTGGCCAAGAGCTATTCTCTTATTTTCTTAAATAATTATCATTCTCGTATGAACCCCTCTCTCTCTCTATATATATGTTTCCCTCATTTTTTTCCTTATGTTTGTATGGTTCCATGTGTCTCAAATACATTTTTTTATTTGTCTATATAATTTGTTTTGTTTAAAAAAATGATGTTTTCTATGTTATTATAAAAATAGACATAAAACAGAAGCTTCACCTTTCGATTATGTTTTTTCAAGTTTTCTAAAAATATTATAATGTATAAGGTTATGTTTGGCAAACGATAAGTTAGCTAATAAATAAAAATAAATTTAAAAAATATTAAAACTAGATAACCATTACATATAATATAAATAATTAAAAATAATTAAAAAAATAATAGTAATTGATAACTAAAATATATTGAATAATGTTAAAAAATATATATAAAAATAATTCATAGGATTAACAATAATCCTAAATAATTAAAAATTAATATCGATGTATAATTAAATTTTAATAAATAATTTTTGACTAATATTAATTAATATTAGTAATAATTAATTTTTAATAATTAGTATTTATTTATAATTAATAGTTAAAAATAATAATTAATATTAATGAGGGCATAATTGGAAAAAGTAAAAAAAAACTCATCATAAACTACTCCAAATATCTTATCAATATGTTAACTTATATCAATGCAAACATGTACTCAAAAAATATGATAGTTTATAAGCTAACTTATAAGGTAGATTATTTTTGCCAAAATATGCTTGAATTTCATTCACACAGTTTTTGAAAATCAAACAGTTTTTGAAAATTGATTTTAATTTTTAAAAAATATGAACTTTTATTAGACACGGTTCTTTTGTATAATTCATCATTTTTAAATGCAAAAAATTATGAAATATAAGTAGATAAAAAGAAGACCATAACGCATCAAAATGCAAAAAAAAAAAAATTGACTTATTTCCTATTGATAGCAACGATGATTTTTTTTCCTCAACTAACGTAACAAATCTTCAATTTTTTCTCTTCGTATCAATTTTGACCGTTAAGTGGTAGTCTTCTACCATTGTCCACTATACGGATGCCAAGTTGTTATTTGTTAAGTTATAGTTTTCAGTTCTTGATTACGTGAAAAAATGTCACCTCAAAATCAACCGGTGCCACGTAGGTTGAAAACCAGTTTTGTAACGTGTACAAAACATGAAGAAATTGAATGTTTGTCATCTAAATAAGAATTGTTGATAATTTTGATTAAACCATAAAATTATTTTGTATAATTGGATTCACAATTATAGCTTCTGGCTATCCATTTGTCTAGGTCACATGTAATTTTCCGTTGTTGATAGCTTCTGGCTTTTTATAAGATTTGCCGCTTCCAAAAGAAATTTGGATTCACAAGGGGTTGATAGTTATAATACGGAGATATGGAGTGTGTCACTCCTGTTGGGTTAATCTCAATCATACCTCAGAAGATTATAAGTTTAGATATAAATAATGAATAGATGAAAATGTGTGACAAAATGAAAAGGTGTGACTTGATGAAAAGGTGTGACTTTTCATCACAACCGCCGGCCACCAACCGCCACCTCTCCGAACAGTCACAATGGTTCATTGGCACCCTTTCACTTAGTATAAATAGGAATCATATGTAATCGATTTAATGTACTTTTCTCAATATATGAAACTTTGTTTAATTAAAGATCTTATCATAATCATTGTCAATTGCATCAATTGGTATCAGAGCCTTGGTTATAATCATACCAAAGTTCTCATCATCTACCCAGAAATCAAACCAGAGAAAGTCACCAAAAAAAAAAGAAAAAAAACCCATCGGAGATTATCGATCAGCCACCATCACTATTGTTCATTTGGGGCTAATCAGAATCTACTAGGGGATACCTAGGGCGACCAAACTCCAGAAGGAATTTTACCACCATCTGGCACCCACCGAAACAGAGGTTAACATACCTGTCTCGGAAATCGGAGAAGAAGTTCTCAACCGCAACCATACGGGTTAGCAGAAATCGAAAGCAAGCATACGACTTAGCAAAATCAGTCACCGGAGAAGGGGATACCAACACCGGAAGACCGCCGCTCAAGAAGAAGATCGAAAAAATCGAACGAGGAAGAAGAGAGGGATCGCGACCCTGGTCTCTGTTCTCGCAGTACACACACAGAACGTGTATGAACGGTTGTTCCTCTCTTTTCAATTTTGACCTAATTTCTATTTGGGTTAATTAAAGAAAGATAAAAGGAACTGACCTTTTATATATAATTTTATTTTCCTTCAAACATAAGTTTTTTTTATTATTATTTGTTTTTATTTAAAAAAAACAAATAACAAATTTTTCAAAACTTTTATAACCGGCCAATTATAAATTTTTTTGAAAAAATCAATCAAAAGGGAACAGATAAAATTATGACGGGGAAAAACGACAAGGAACCTGGAGATAGTTCCAAGATCCGGGAAATTGGGTCAAATACCCATTTCGAGTGTCCTATGTTGAAATGATCAAACTACAACATTTGGGCAATCGGAATGCAAGTAATACTGGAAACAAATGATCTTTGGGAAATGATTGAACCAAAGCCAGAAACAAAAGCGGATATAAAGAAGGATAAAACCACTATCGCATACCTTTACCAATCATTACCAGAAGATCAACTGCTTCACATTTCAAAATACAAGACCGCAAAGGCAGTCTGGGATGCATTAAAGATTAGACACGTCGGAGTAAATCGTGTCCAGCAAGCAAAGCAACAGACACTCAAATCAGAATTTTAGATGTTACAGATGAAAGATAATGAATCATTAGATTCATTCATTACAAAGATAACGAGTATTATCAACATAGCAGCAGGCGTTGGATTGACATATGAAGACCCTGTTCTCGTACGGAAACTACTAAATGTCGTACCCGACAGATTCCTTCAAATAGTCGCATCCATTGAACAATACTCAGATCTAGACACTATGTCATTAGACGAAGCAATCGGGAGATTGAAGAATTTTGAAGAAAGATTGAAATACAAGAAAGAAAGACTGGTGGACAATCAGAAGAAACTAATGTTCACACAACATGAAGGTCAAGGCCAACCTTACAAAGGACGTGGTCGTGGTAGATTTAACCAATCACGAGGCCGAGGGAATAACAGATTCAGACCAGAAAGAAAGAATTGGGAACCCTCACAGAACAATTTCAAGAAAGAACCAAACAACACTACAAGGAAATTTACTCCCGATAAGAGTAAAATACAATGCTTCAACTGTAAGAAGTACGGACATTTTGCAACCAAATGTCCACAGAAGAATCAAGAAAGGGAGCAGTCAAATCTCATTGAATAAGATTTAGAACCAACGCTACTTATGGCAACTATTGAAGAGCACCAGAAAGTATTTTTAAACGAGAAGAATCTCGAATCAAACAAGACAACTACAAATGATGAAAGTCTATGGTATTTAGACAATGGTGCAAGCAATCACATGACAGGAGTCAAAAACCATTTCAAGAAGATTGACGAGAAGATTACTGGAAACGTAAGATTAGGGGATGGATCATACGTAGAGATCAAAGGAAAAGGATCTATACTATTAGAATGCAAAAACAAAGAACAACGGGTTATCTCACAAGTATATTATATGTAACACCCCGAATTTCGAAAAAACACCATTTCAAGTTAATACATAAATCAGTAGCCTTAAAGGGGAAAAATAAGATTTTTGATTTTGGACTTGAATCCTAGATTTTATAGTCTTGATGGATAAAGGATTCAATTACGAGTCCAACGGTCCTTTCCGGAGCGAAAACGGAGCTATAACGAAGAAGTTACGGGGAAGGAAGCTGGGAGAACCAGCGACAATGACGGGCATTGTCGCATGGCAAAGTCGCCCAAACTGGGGCAGGCTGCTGTTAAGTCGCGAATTTCAGCCATTTTCTCATTTCCTCTCAACCAAACTTCCTCCATTCTCTCCCAATTCGTTTTCCTTCCTCCCCCTTCAAACCCTAGCTAATTTGTGGCTCAAATCCTGGGATTTCATGAAGATGGAACACCATCAGGTGGTTTTAGCAACCCTATGAAGAGTAAAGCCATAGCTAGATCCGAAAGTATGTACTCGGTGAAGCCTTCTGCATTATGGAGATAGTGACTATGCATGTGTATGTGTAGCACCCGTCCTTTATAGTCCGTATGTATAAGATGGTATACGTGTATTGTAGTCGAATCTAAATTTGTGGTTGTAGATGATTCGTTTATTGATGTATTTAGAAAATTTTAAATAAGTTGCTATTTCCAGAATTCAGGGTGTTACAAGTTGGTATCAGAGCTTAAGTTTGAGAGATTTAGGTATTGATTGTTGGATGCCTAGACTCAAACTAGCGTTCTTATAAGTGATTGAAAATGAAGTTGCACGTTAGGCACCTTAAGATAAGATATTTTGGAGTTGATCGAGTCGCTAGAAACGAGAAATTTGTCAAGGGTCACAAGGATGATCATGTATGGTACGTTCATAATGGCACCTGGCCAGTGTTATAGTGAACCTACATATTACATGTGCATACTTGAAACTACCTTGGTATGATGACCTTGGGGTAGTGAGAAAGTTTCTAAGCGAGTAATTTAAGGAAAGGTTGATGTCTATAGCAATGTGGCATTGAAATGATAGTTAAGTGCGATGAATGCATTAAGTTGATCATCTTGAGTCAGAATTATTGGTTGGATTAAAACTATAAGTTCGTTAGACCAATTTTATTTCGAGGAGAAATTGTAAGTTAATTAATGGGAACTTTTGCTCTAAGATGTTGGATGCATCCGGATGTCAATAGTATGTCGGGTTGTTGAGAAGCGTAGTTCGGAGATGTGAGTGCCGATCAAATTCATGCACTAAATTTATTTCTAAAATAAATTTGCATAAATTATTTCTCAAATAAATTTGCATAAATTATTTCTCATGTCCGCTAAACAAAAAGTGTTTTGCATTATAAAGTCTTGGTAAAACATTTAGCACTCATCAGATTTTAAACTGTGAGCTTAAGTATGCATGAAATTGTTTTGTTACTCTTAATTGCAAATTGTTAGCAAGAATCTCTTTATTCACGTCTCATGTTTAACGCTATTTTCAGAAACTATAATATCCATATTTTAAGGTCATTTGTGTATTGGGCAAGTAGCTATGAGATTTTAACCTAGACATTGGATCACCTCCACGTATGTCAATGGTTTTAAAGGAAAAGGTTATTCCCATGTTTTGAGTCGGAATTCCTTGTGAATTTTAGTTTGTACAAGTTTTGTTAAACTTCTTGGATTATTGTTTTGCGATGTCCTTTTCGATGCGTGAGTTTTACTTTTGCTTCGTATAAACTTACGAGTTTATTTGGCGTCGTGTCCCATGCAAATTTTGTTGAAAAGTGTCACTCTACCTTTCATTGCTTTAAAAAGGGGAGACTCTTACAAGTTTAATATTTTAGTCATATTGGCGTCTTGCACTCTTTGTTGAGAAATGAAAATTTTGACACCACTTGATTTTTGCGTTAATGAGTTTTACGAAAATTCAGTTGGGGTTTTGGTGTCTCATCTTACGTCATTTTGCATCACGTAAAAAAAAATTTGGGACGTATATACATACATTATTGTGTGCGTTGATTTATAAATTTTGGTAATAGACATAATCCCACGCGTTGTTTTGGGAAAGTTTCATTTTCACGTGATTTATCTCTGGGCTATATTCAAGTGTCACTCGTTGCATACTAATTTTATTTGGATTAAATTTTTCCGTTGGTGTGAGTAATTGTGTAAAAATAAATAATAAATCTATGTTGTTTCAGATAGAACTGTTTATTTAAACGTGTTTCAATTGTAAACTTTGTTGTCATAAGTTTCAGCAATGCATGAAATGAGTTTTCGGTTTGCATGTCGTTGTTGTTACCGCGTTGGGTAAGTTAGTTTTATATGTGCGGCCCAAAATTGGGACTCGATTTAAAATTTATTTACGATTCTATCGTGTAGTTAAATTTGGGGAAAATAAACGGACGTATATGGGCCTTGTTGGAAATTTTATCTTCTAATGTGTTACGTTCTTTTAAAGAAAATATTTTAAAATTGAAGTCGTGAAATTTTTTTTGGAAGTCGTACAAACATTCCTTGCACGTGTTGTGGTGTAGGAACCAATTTTCACGTATATAGTGTAAATTGTTGTGCATGTTTCATTATTGTCTCTATTAACATAAGTATTAAACAAATGAGTTTTGGAAATGGGTTCATATGCGCTGTGTTGATGATCAATTTTGAAACCTATCAAGTGAACGTTAGTGTATCCTTACCGCACGATTAATCGTTAAAAAGCTTATGTAGTTGAAGGTTTTATAAATTTCAAATTGGCATACTGGTTGAAAAACCTTGAACTCATTAGGCCTACAGATTTAAACCCCTGTCATGAAAGGAGTTGTAATTAGGGACTAAGGGAGTCCTTGGGATTGGAAGCGTCGGATGATCCAACTTGCGGTCAGTCTTGAATTTTGGGTTTTAGTTTTGAATTTGTGCGCGCATGATTAATGGAGGTAGCAGATGTAAGCCTTCCCAGTTAATTAAGGTGTGATTTTATACTTTGGTAAACATGCGGGATAAGATCTTATGTGATTACCTGCGCGTAAATTGGGTTCGATTTGGTGGATTGCTCGTCCGTGTGACATCATGGTTTATGTTGATGGTGTACCGTCTTAGTGGGTTTCGCGATCAAAAGAAATTTTTGTGGTCCGTTTGTTAGAGATGTAAGATTTGGAATTTTAGCTTTATGTTAGGTGTCAACCTTAGTGCGACAATCCGTTTGGAATGAAATTTTGGGCGGGATGTCCACGTTTTTGAGGTCACCGTTTAGTCCTAAGAGTCGACTTGTTTTCTTGAGGTCAATGGATCTTGGAATGTTTGGAAGTATCCCGGTTGGATCATGGGAAATATTGATCTTTCGGTGATGGAATTTGAAAGAAGATTGGGTGTTGATGATTAAGTACCGATGTGTTTAAGCATTTCCGTGGTGATAAAGATTTTATTATAGGAATGTTGTGGGCTTTGGGTTCGGAACCGTGTAGATCCGCAGGGAATTGGTCGGTGAGGAGCTGAGGTCACAAACTATCCTTGGGGTAGTACGTGTCACCCAAGGTTGGGATACAGTTGCAGTCTCGTGGATTAGTGGCTACTTTAGTAAGTTAAGCGTTCATACGGATATATGTATAATGTGCCCAAAATGGGCAATTATCGTGAGTATCAGCGTAAGGACATCGTGGTTGATCTGGAAAGTGGATTATAGAAAATCTAGTATACGGGCGGCGTTAATTGGAAATTTAGATTTCGAGGACGAAATCTCTTTTAAGGTTGGGAGGATTGTAACACCCCGAATTTCGAAAAACACCATTTCAAGTTAATACAGAAATCAGTAGCCTTAAAGGGGAAAAATAAGATTTTGATTTTGGACTTGAATCCTAGATTTTATAGTCTTGATGGATAAAAGATTCAATTACGAGTCCAACGGTCCTTTCCGGAGCGAAAACAGAGCTATAACGAAGAAATTACGGCCAAAACAGTGAGCGGGAAGGAAGCCGGGAGAACCAGCGACAATGCCCTGGGCATTGTCGCTTGGCAAAGTCGCCCAAACTGGGCAGACTGCTGTTAAGTCGCGAATTTCAACCATTTTCTCATTTCCTCTTAACGTACCAAACTTCCTTCATTATCTCCCAATTCGTTTTCCTTCCTCCCCCTTCAAACCCTAGCTTATTTGTGGCTCAAATCCTTGGATTTCATGAAGATAG
Organism: Arctium minus; assembly: GCA_954870635.1. Taxonomy (NCBI): domain Eukaryota; kingdom Viridiplantae; phylum Streptophyta; class Magnoliopsida; order Asterales; family Asteraceae; genus Arctium; species Arctium minus. Next base: position 13,667,483 of record OX941087.1, read on the forward strand.
AACACCATCAGGTGGTAAAATGGAAAGCTTTGGTCAAGGATTCACCATCTCCATCTTCATCTTCAACCTCAAGATCATTGTTGTGTTTTCAAGGTTTTCACCAAAATCTAAGTGGTAAAAGTATCCCTTCCATTTCTAAACCTTGTGATAAGTTATAAATGCTCTATTGATGATTCCCTAGTGTTTGATTTCTCTAATTTTCGGTTTGGAAGATTTTGGGAGTTTTGGGTCAAAATTAGGGTTTTGCCCAAAATAGAGATTTTGATGATTAAGTGTTTGGGGAATGTTTCTATGTGGTTGTTTATGGTTACTTATGATTGGAACTTATGGATTTAGATTTCGGAAGTTTTGCTTGAAGATTCAAGTTCCTTCAAAGGAGCTCAAAGCGGGGTAAAATCTAGATTTAGCCTAAATCTAGCAAGGTGAGTTCAAGTTGATTTGTGAAAACGGTGTACATGCCAAAATGTCCATTTTAAGTGTTTATGGGTTTACATGAAATTATCAAATGTTGGGTTATTTGTTAATCTTTGATTTGTTGAAGTATTTAACTTTATAAACTTTGTATAACACTACAATTGGGATTTTTGGGCATTTAATATATGTGTAAAAAAATGAATGTGTTTTGAGGTCTTATTGCATGAATTGATCTTTGGTCAAGGAAATACGCTATTAAATGTTTGTCCGGTTTTATGCATCATCATGAAATGGAGTGTTTTATAAAGTATCACTTGCATTTTTATGTGAAGTACTTGAAAGAGTATTTATAGTCTCATTTTATGGTTTTCATTCTTATCAGCAGTCAAAATTGAGAAAATGCATGTCATTTGTGTTATGAGGCATTTTGGAAAATATAAGAGTATAAGTTCATTTGGGAAAATGGGTGCCTCGACTAATGTCGAGTTTTAAACTAATCTTACTTTTAGTCGTTGTGTTTGCATATCCGTTGGTCGAGTGCGTTTTATTTTATTTCATTTACCAATGAGTCTATGAGTTGCTAAGCCAGCAGCTCGGTATTTTTATTTTAATTGGGTTTTAGGACAATTGTCCAGTTTTAGTAGCTCGACTTCGAGCCTTGTTGGCGTTTTTGGATGAAGCACGTTAGGTATCGGGTGCGATGTAAGTCCTTCGTGCTGCACGTTAAGGTATCGGGTGCGGTATAAGTCCTTCGTGTTCAAGTATTACGATATTGGATGAGGAGCTCGACATAGGAACCCGACGGGGTTGAACTCGAGTTTCCGTGGGTGTACGTTTAAAGCTACTGAGCCTGACATCCCTTGCGTGTACTTTTGTTTATATGACTAGTCATAACAACATAAAATGGGCTTACTTTGTGTACTGTCACATTTTATGGAATCGGGAATCCCCCGTCATCGAAAGGTGTTGATTTTGTGTATTGAGTTTTATTATCCAAGTTTTCGGTGACGTTTTGTATAATTGGGTTTTATCCTTGATTTATGGGTTGAGTATTATGCCCCACCCGTGTTTTGGGCGTTTCGGGATATAAGGTTTAACCGTATCTTCATAAATGGAGAGTTCACTTTATATTTACGCTTTGAGTGAGTTTTGGGTTAAAGCTAAATTATGAATGGGCGGCTTACCATGGGTATCATCATCTTTGTAGTGGGTTGGTTTGGAAAATGTCCAAATTGGTGTTTTTTTGTCTAAAATGCATATTATTGGAAAAGCGTCGTTTTCATATGTAAAACGTATCATATTGAAGGTCTATAATTTTAACCGCATTCTTTCTTTTAAACTATTACTTTATATATGTTGAAAACTATTGAGCTCACTAGGCGTCAAGCCTAACCTTTTCATTTATTGGCATGTGCATCAGGTCTCAAGGTTGGGAGTTGGTTTTAGCAACCCTATGAAGAGTAAAGCCTTAGCTAGATCCGAAAGTAAGTACTCGGTGAAGCCTTCCGCATTATGGAGATAGTGACTATGCATGTGTATGTGTAGCACCCATCCTTTATAGTCCGTATGTATAAGATGGTATACGTGTATTGTAGTCGAATCAAAATTTGTGGTTGTAGATGATTCGTTTATTGATGTATTTAGAAAATTTTAAATAAGTTGCTATTTCCAGAATTCAGGGTGTTACATTATACATTCCCAATCTAAGGAGTAATATACTGAGCCTAGGACAATTGACAGAGAACGGTTGTAAAGTAGTCATGGAAGAGGATCTATTACTACTATATGATTCAAGCAACAATATTCTACTAAGAGTCACGCGATCAAAGAACCGACTATACAAGGCAAACTTGAGAATCGGTAAACCTGTCTGTTATTAGCCAATCTACATGATAAGGCATGGTTATGGCATGCAAGGCTGGGTCATTTGAATTTTGGCTCAATGAAGAAAATGTTTTCGAAGGATTTGGTTCATGGTATATCACCCATTAAACATACGACAAGTGTTTGTGACATATGCTTAATAGGAAAGCATAACAGAGCACCATTCCCACAACAAGCAAAATCAAGGTCAGAAGCACCGATGGATTTAGTATTTGGAGACTTATGTGGTCCAATATCACCACCTACACCAACGGGCAAAAGATACATATTTCTACTAGTAGACGATTACTCAAGATATATGTGGGAATACTTCCTAGATTCAAAAAATCAGGCATTTGAAATCTTCAAAGAATTTAAACAAAGGGTGGAAAACGAACTTGGAATCAAGTTGAAGATGTTCAGAACAGACAGAGGAGGAGAATTCACATCAAATTAATTCCTACAATACTGCAAAGACAATGGCATCACAAGACAATTAACTGCACCATACTCACCTCAACAAAACGGAGTTGTTGAACGAAAGAATAGGACAATTCTTTCAGAAACAAGATGCATGATGAAGGCAACGAATTTGCCACATAATTTTTGGGCAGAAGCAGTTAGACATGTCATACTGATATTGAATTGCACACCAACAAAGTCTATTGATGACATTACTCTATACAAAGCATTGAAGGGAAGAAAGCCAAGCCTACATCATCTAAGGATTTTTGGATGCATCGCATATGCAAAGGTACCTGCACAACACTTGACGAAATTAGATGATAGAAGTATACGAATGGTATACTTAGGCAGTGAGCCAGGATCAAAAGCATACCGCCTGTTTGATCCAATAAATAATAGAATTTGAGTCAGTCGGGACATTAAATTCAAGGAAAATGAGACATGGAATTGGAAGGAATATAACAAATATTTCGATCTAGATAGACCGGAATGGACTAATTTCATTATAGGGAATAATGAAATACCTGGTACTCAGTATATCTTGAATGAAAGTAAAGATTTCGAGAATGATGTTACACATGGAAACAATGATTCAGATGAAGAAGTACCTACTACACCCAATTCCCAGATATCTACTCATGTGTATAGCCCACAACAATCCACCATCCATTCACCAGATTCAGAAGCTGATACGCCTTCAACAACAGATTCAAGAATTGATCATACACCTGTAAGAGGTTACAGGGCCTTGAGTGATATATATGCCAATACAGATGAATTATTACTAGTAGAAGACGAACCAAGAAACTACAAAGAAGCAACTAAGGATAATAGGTGGATTGAAGCTATGAAAGCAGAAATTGATTCTATCAACAAGAACAATACTTGGAGGCTAACTACCCTACCAAAAGATCATAAAGCAATTGGTTTAAAATGGGTGTTCAAGACTAAAAGGGATGATGATGGAAGGATCGATATTAAAGCATAAAGCACGACTGGTAGCCAAAGGATATATTCAAGAGCATGTCATAGACTTTGATGAAGTTTTCGCACCAGTAGCACGAATCGAGACAATACGTTTGATATTGGCTCTGGCAGCATATAACAAATGGGAAGTTCATCATCTAGATGTAAAGTCAGCATTTCTACACGGCGAATTGAAGGAAGAAGCTTATGTCTTACAGCCTGAAGGCTTTATAAAAGAAGAAGTCAAAGGAAAGGTCTACAGAGTCATAAAAGCACTATACGGGCTAAAACAAGCTCCACGAGCATGGTACACCAAGTTGGACAACACATTGAAAATACTTGGTTTCAATAAATGTGCGTTAGAGCAAGCAGTCTACACAAGAACAAATAAGGCATCAACACTATGGGTTGGAGTATACGTTGATGACTTAATAGTTACTGGAACACCAAAAGTAGAGATTGAAACTTTTAAGGATCAGATGAAAAAGAAGTTCGAAATGAGTGATCTTGGATTACTTGTTTATTATCTAGGCATTGAGGTTACACAGAACCGGGGTGAAATCTCAATAAAGCAAACTGGCTACACAAACAAGATACTCAGAGACACAGGGATGTTAGACTGCAATGAAGCAAAGATACCTATGGAACCAGGACTTAAGCTGACAAAAGTAACCAAAGAAAGATCCGTAGACACCACCGAATATCGAAGCTTAATTGGATGTTTACGGTACTTACTACACACAAGACCTGATCTAAGTTTTTCAGTTGGATTACTTAGTCATTTCATGCAAGAACCACAAGAACAGCATATGAAAGCAATCAAGCAAGTACTGCGTTATATCAAAGGAACAAAGGAATATGGTATGACTTATGGGCATGAAGGAGGAAACAAGATACAAGGCTTCAGTGACAGCAGTTATGGTGTTAACTCACAAGAAAGAAGAGGCACAACAGGAATAGTTTTCTACTATGGAAACTCGCCTATTAGCTGGAGCACTCAAAAACAAGGAACAATAGCATTATCCTCATGCGAATCAGAATTTATTGCAGCAACAACAACAACAACACAAGCACTTTGGTTAAAGAGACTACTCAGTAATATTACTAATACAAAGGAAGAGAAGATTGTGATCTGTGTTGACAACAAATCAACAATAGCTCTTATGAAGAATCCAGTATTTCATGGAAGAAGCTAACACATTGATATAAAGTATCAGTTCATACGAGAATGCATTGAGAAGGAAGATTTATTGGTCGAGCACATCAGCGGAGAGCAACAAAGAGCCGACATACTTACAAAGCCACTACCAAGGATAAGATTTATCACAATGAGGCAAATACATGGAGTTAGAAATCTTCTTCAGCATGATCAAGATTAGGGGGGTGAATGTTGGGTTAATCTCAATTATACCTTAGGAAATTATAAGTTTAGATATAAATAATGAATAGATGAAAAGGTGTGACAAAATGAAAAGGTGTGACTTGATGAAAAGGTGTGACTTTTCATCACAACCGCCGGCCACCAACCGCCACCTCTCCGAACAGTCACAATGGTTCATTGGCACCCTTTCACTTAGTATAAATAGGAATCATATGTAATCGATTTAATGTACTTTTCTCAATATATGAAACTTTGTTTGATTAAAGATCTTATCATAATCTTTGTCGATTGCCATCAACTCCTATAAGTTATCTAGATTCTAGAACCTGGAATTGCTAGATGGCGCTACATGTCGTGGTTCAAGGGGCCATGCCCCATTGAGGGGTCCTAGGAATGGCTCTCGGGAGACTCAAGGTAGCGCCTCGAAACAAAAACAAAATGTATGGTAGCATACACTAAGGATTTTAGTGCAAGGAAAGTGTAAAGTATTTGTTAGTGGTTGTTCATCAATGTTTGTAAAACACTTACGAAAGCACCTTCATAGTTTGTGTTGCAATCCAATTAATGGGTCATGAGCTTATGGTTTACCCTCTGAGGGTTTAAATATGATGGTTATCAGCTCATGAGAACATCAACTAATGGTTTGTTATTGCTGTGTTATAAGTTGATGAGAGCATTAGCTTGTGGTTTGTTGCTAATGTGTTATTAATTGTGTGTTTGCAACTCGATGGTTTATCTGTTGATATGCAGCTAATGGATTTTTTAACAGTTCTGTAACTGCTCTATTTTATAACTGTCACAATCATTTCCATTTAATGAGGTATTCATTCAAGTCTCTGTCTTTAATGTGCGAACAATTACGATTTCTCTAGTTTAATTTATATATAAGTTAAGATTTCTGCCAAAATCCTAATAAAATTTTGAGATTGTTTTCGAGTTAATTTCATGATATACATGTACGTTTGGGTCGAAATATAACTTAAAGAAAGTGAGTTTTCATGCAATCTCCAATTTTATGCGAGCGTGTACTTATTGTTTTTTTCTATAAACAAAATTTCGTACAGCAAACCACAAGGATTGTGGCGTACTGGTTAAGGCTCTGGGGGATGTGATCCCAACGTACACAACAATTGTGACCACTGAGATTTTAGAGCTGATATCTTACAACCATAATTTGCCAAATGATTAGTTTAGGATAGCCTAGGACACCCTTCCCAGAACCACAAAAAAAAAATCCTACAGCAAGAACTAATACAAATTTTGACAGATTTTTCTGTAAAAAGTAATCATCAAATTGTCGATCAAGTATCGAACATAGATTGGGGTATCAGAGTTAATTTTATTGGAGTTTAAGGTGCATGAAAATTGAAACATGAAGGTTACCTGGTTTTCATATATTGGGACTACATTGACCATCTCAAACGGGCAGATTGGTTACGAAACTAAGTTTTTTAACTTGGGTATACATCATCATTTTTTATTTTTTTATTTTTAATTTAGACTAGCATTACAACAATATATTTTTTACGTTGCAAACCATGCCCCACAAGTTTTTTCCAATAGGTCAGCTAAAGGCAGATTCGAGGCAAGTGCGATATGTCTTGCTAAATGATAATAATAGACTTTCGAAGAAAATGACGTTTCTAGCAGCCACTTAGACATAGGCAAGTGTTTGGTGAAGAGAAACAAGAGAATTCCTTGGTCATACGAAATGGGACACACCGGAATCTACAAAAGATACTTATAATTAATAGTAGGAGAAAAATTAATTGCCGACTTTGAAAATTTTATCATACCATCACTTAATTAGCAAGTATTCAACACTTATATTTGACCCTGATAATTAAGATGTGTATGTGTAACAGTTGTTTATTCTTTTACTATTGATAAAATTCCCAGGATCAAATACGATAAAGATTCCATCGTTGTGACACAAGGTGCCGTCCATAATTGGTAGTTCTCTGTTTTAATTGCATTTGACTCGATATGCATCATAAAATTGTCTCTATTTATATAAAAAATAGAGTAAATTGTAAATAAATATTGAAGCTTCTTTGCTTTTATTCAATTCATGAGAAACCAACTTCCAAAACTTTAATAGAAGGTGGTGTCGGAACCCAATGGTCACGTTTAAAAACAGTGGTCGTAGGTTAGCCACAATTTTTTTCTTCAATGAAAGCGTAACCGGCCTATTCTCCCAAGCTTTTGATACCCTTATGGCCACGCTTAAAATACGTCACCATATCACATGAAAAACCATAGTGATAGCCTAGAAACCGTGGTCATAAACATATCCAATTTGTTATTGTATTGGAGCTTTTTTCTTATAACCGTGGCCATAAACTACTTATCGCCATACAAACTCACGTTAAATGTGCCCAATTCATTACATATATCTATGCTTAATTTGAATAATTGTGGCTATTAGCTACATTTTGGTCACACAAAATAAAGAAAACCGTGACAATAAATTATTTATGACAAAACAATTTGTTATCAAATTGCTTTTGGATTGTCGCTCCAAATGATGGATTTCTTCGGCTTGGGTTTGGTTTTAAACAATTTTGAATATTGGACTTCACTTCTCATTTTTTCTCTTGGGCTATTTTGGTGGGCGACATGATATCTACTAAAGTTTAGGGTTATCATTTGGGCCGTAAAGGTGTATTGAATTTCAATTGTACATGTGTTCTTCCTTTTGGGAAATGGGTTTTTAAATGTAATCGTGATTTTAAAGGTATACCCTTATTAAGGGATTTTCAGAAACATTTTAAAGGTTTAGGCATTTTGTATTTCTTGGGGAATACCCTCGTAGCTTTGTAGTTTTTCATTCTTTTCTTGAATCAATATTTTCAAGCGTTTCGTCCCCTTTTCTAAAAAAAAAAAAGAAAAAACTTGACCTTAGTTATATCTACAAAGTATAAACACACAAGTTTTTATGTTAACCGTAATCTATTCATGAGATATAGTTACACTTAACTTTTATAACCATAAATAATGATAACCTTTTGATCATAGAAACTTATAACAAACATGAAAAATTCATGACATTATATACTTATGTATAACTTATAGAACCACGGCTAGCTATTGGTTACATTTTGTCACACAAAATAATAAAAACCGTAGTCATAAACTATATATACTTATGCATAACTTATAGAACGATGGTTAGCTATTGAAAACCTTTTGACCACATTAATTTATTTTATCGTGGTCTTAGATACACTTATTGCCACACATATTTCATACTAATTGTTCATGTGAGTCCGTGATCGTTTACCAGATAAATCAAACAACAAAAATATAACGATTACCAACCTGTTTAGATTATAAACGCGGATTACAGATGGTTGATAATGGTTTACAGTTTGAAGCTTTCTCTCTGATGTTCTACACCTTTTGTGTGTGTAATGTGTGTGTTTATGTTATCTTGTTAATCTGATTTCTTAGAGATAGAGTGATAATATCTATATATTAGATATTATCCAAACTTAAACTAATATTAAACTAAAAACATAATATCTAAATAATATCTAGATATTATAACTTTGACATTTATTACAAAATGTCCCCTAGACTATGGTTGAGAGTAACTTTCAACATTAACTTCAGATTGCGATCTTCGTTTTGGATGATCTTGAATCCAATAAGACTGTGTCCTAACAATCTCCCCCTTTGGATCAAGATCATTACGAAAATGATTTAGAAATACGATCTTCTCTTTCAGCACAGAAGATGCAATCTCTCTCTTAGTCTTCAAGATATAGTAAACTCCCCAAAAGATGTAGTTTTTCTCTCTTGGATGTTGGGAAGAAATTATCTTCAGTTTCAGCTCGGAATTCTTCAGCAAAGTATCTTCAAAGAAAATTTCTCTCGAATCAGCATATCTTCAGAGTACTTGCTCTTTGAAGAATTCAATCTTGGACGTGATTCTTGAAACATGTGATTTCTTGGTTAGCTCTTCTCCATTTCTTGGGTAGATCTTCTTCCCCTTTTTGATGAGAAGTGTAATAATTTCATCAAAAGTTGATGACAAGAAATGTTGTTCATAAGGAGCCTCTGATTCGTCAATGCAATAGATATTTATCAAAATCTTTGCAAATGTAGACAAAATAGTCATGTAACACCTGTAGTAATAAACAAATCAGTTAGAAACGCCTGTCAGTAACACTAAGTCACTGTGTGTAACGAATACACAATGGAAAGGAGTTTTTTGATGTTGACTCCCCCAGTGCTTCCATTTAATCATCGAAACACCACGTAGGTTATTTCTATAAACGTTATGACAAAGAAACAAATTCCTTGTGTGTTCGTGCGTGTGATAGAAAGAATTAAGCACTTGATGATTGCTTATAGGCTCGAAATTTGTGTAAACCACTGAGACAACAGTAAGTTAAACACAGACTCAATGTGCATGAGTGAAGTGCGAAGGTGGGGCAGACTTCCTTCTTTTCAATATCCAGATTCTCCAAATGAAAATTAGATAGCATATGTGCTGCTTCCCCTTTGAAAAATGAAACATTATCCTGTTAAGAAGAAAATGAGTAGCTGGTGGGGTAAATTCAAGAGTTGGCATGGGCTAGTTGCCTGTTTCAATATTGATCACAAAAGAGTTGTGAAACACTAGAAATGTGGTTGCCCGACTCAGAAAAAGTTGGTGCAGAGTTGTGATATTCTTTTAACTCTGTTCTCACACCCTCTTTCTTTTAAACATTTAGCTCACTGCTAACCGAACTCTCTTTTTCATGATAGCTCATTATCCAATCCACACTCATTTCTTTTGATTTCTCACACTCAATCACTATGGATTAACTTCATGGGTAGAAATCACTGGTTAACGTGATTCCATAGAAGTTGTGTTAATTCCTAGCACACTGATCCCGTATATCCTATACAGAATATGTTTCTCAAAATGATTTATAATCATGTAAGCTCATGTAGAACATTTAAAGTACACTCCCGAAATATAAAATCTTATGAAAAATCAGGAAGTGCTTTGAACGTTTAAGAATATGTTTTCAATGATTGAAAGTTGTCCTTCTTTCAATCACATATTAGATTAAGATAAAGGAATATACCTTTAAATGCGATCTTAAATCTCATGAAGCTTAGCTTAAAGTCATAAACATATGATCGTGTAAGCTCTTCTCAAAAATTCTGCAAAAATCTTAAGTCAAGTCAAAGAAACTTTATTCACTAATATTGAAAAGACAAAAAGCAGTAAAACAAAGAACTTCTCTTACTCCCCCTGAAATTATGCATCTAACATATATAATTTCAGAAATAAATATGTACTCCCCCTTGAAGGTTGAATTTCCTCGTTGGAGTATCGGAGTACAATCTCTCATATCAGCATTGGAGTAAGGTCTTATCATCATTAAAGTCTGAGTCCTAAACTGTTGTGTTTAGAAGTCATTGTTCTTCGTTGAAGTACGGGTTCTGATCTGTTGTAATCAGAAGACACTTTTGACATTGATGTCTGGGTCTTGAGCTGATTTACTCAAGAACCATTCTTCTTGACATTTAAGTCTGGGTCTTGAGCTGATTTACTCAAGAACCATTCTTCTTTGAAGTGCGGGTCTTGAACTGTGTTATTCAAGAACCTTTGTCTTTCCTACTCCCCCTTGACAGTAGGTGCCTGCAACACAGGTTTAGTTTTCTTTGGTACCCACTGGTATTTGGGTCCATATGTGTTAGTTGCAGTTCATATGGGGGTTATGGAATAAGAACCATACCAGTAATGATCTTTAGTTTTGTGAACAGGATCATGTGTACGACAATAAGAACAATAAAATTTCTTACCTGATAAACTGATTAATTTATCTCTCGTGTAGACAAAATCAGGTTTACCTTTATGCGCATTGTTCTTCTTGACATTATGCGTATGTACACATGAGCTTTTACATTTCAGCTCTTCTTTCTTCTTTGCTTCAACTGGTTTCCTGTTCCAGACCAGTTCAGCTTCTTTGTAGCTGTTCCTACTTCTATGTGTACCTGAACAATCTATATTTCTATCATAGAAAAGATTAGAATTACGAATTTGATCAGAAGATTTAACTGACCTCTTTGAAGAAACAGGTCTGAATGTTGAACTTGCAGCTGACTTGAATGAGCATTCGGAATCAGCTGAATCATATCTAGGTGAGTGGACAATCGACTCTGGAGACTTGCACTCAGTCACCACCACCGTTGAAATAATCTTTTTAAGCTCATTGACCTTTGAAGAATAATTGTTTCTTTCTCTGACAAGAAGGTCAATCTTCTTCTCAAGCTCGGACTTCTTCTTCTTCTCTTTCTGTGCACACGTAGAAAGTTCAGATAGCTTTGCATTAAGCTTCCTAATTGTAGCTTCAAGGATGCTTCTCTCTTCTTCAAATCCATTCTGAGCACCCTTCTGATCATTTGCCTTCCTCTCCTTGGCAAACTGATCTCTTTCCAAAATTATTACTTTCTCAAATTTACTAACTTGTTGAGAAAGCTTTAGACATTTAAGCTCGAGAGTCTTCTTCTCTTCACCATTTTTCTTGGAAATTACTAAGAACTTCAGTGCAAACTTTGAACTTTCCTGTTCAAACTCAGATTTGTCCTTGACAAACTTTGAAAGTTTCTGTTGAAGATTAGTGTTTGCACTCTCCAAGCTCATGAACTTCTCCCCGTTCATATCTACAGACTCTTGCTTCTGTATTTGAGCTTCTAATTCAAAAAAAATTCTGTTAAGTTCAAAGTTCTCAGCTTCCAAAAACTTAACCTTATCTTCACAAAGCCCAGAACTCTGTTTCAGAAGTTCTTCATTGACTTCCTTTAATGTTCTTACTTCTTCTCTCAGTAACTTCCTTTCATCATTGTATCTCTTTGATCTTTTTGAGTAGTAGTCAACTGAGGAAGCAAGATTTTTGTTCTCTAAATTGAGCTTTTTAACCTTCTTCTCATCATCATCAGAAAAATATCCCATTTTGAATTATCTGATGTGATCCTTAGAAAAACCAAGTCTGGAAGAACACAATTTGCGCGAGAGGCTGATTGCGAGAAGTTTAAGGTTTGCGCGAAACGTTAGTCGTGCAAAGTTGAGGTTTGACCGGTAAGATGTAAGAACCGGTAATTTTTTTTTTTGACCGGTAAAACTGATTGACCGGAAAATGTTTATCAACCGGTATAATGAGTTTCGACCGGGAGAGTGTAAAAGTGGGTCGACCGGTATGTTGTAAGTTTGTGGACCGATAAAAATTGGACCGGTATTTTGTAGGGATCGGTCGACCGGTATCCAATTATGGACCGATATGATGCTGGAAATTAGTGGACCGATACCTTGGACGGATGTTTAAAAATCAATGGACCGGTATTCAAAGGAGTTGTGCACGTGGACCGATATTCAAAGGAAGTGTGTTAAAAATTCAATCAAAATTGTGCATGGAATGAAGTTGCCACGTGCTTCTCTTTAAAAAAAAAAAAAAAAAAACTCAATCAATATTATGAGATTGCCACAAGATTGCTTAAGTGTGAAAGTTATCCAATTAATTGCCACGTGTCCAGCAGCCACACCAAGAAATGTAAAGCTTTGATGATAAACCAAAAAATGTAAAGCTTTGACCGATAACACAATTTGACCGGGAAATGTAAAAGTGGTCGACCGATAAAAAATTGAGTGGACCGATATTGGATGGTATTTGACCGGTAAATGGAATTGAAATAGATGGACCGGTATTTGAGGAAGTGTTTGACCGGAAGAAGGGAATCAATACCAAATTCGACCGGTATTTTGAGGAGTTCGACCGGCAAAGGGGGAACGTGGGATTCGACCGGTATGGGGTGAACAGTTCGACCGGTATTGTTTTGACTTGACCGGTACAATGTAAAACTTGAAAGACCGATGTTATAAGGACCGATAAAGTGAGTCGACCGGTAAATTGAGATTGACCGATAGTGCAACGACCGGTACCTTTTCTTCTCCGATTAATCTAACCTGTAAATCTCAAATCGACCTATCTAGGAGTTGATTTACCACACCAAAATTTGACAATATGATCTCCTTACCAATTTCAACAGGTTATAACAATTTAATTTCGAAAATAACCACAGAATCAAGATATGGATTGATAGCACAGTGGTTAAAAAAAATGAAGAACACAGAGTCTAAAAATTTGATTTTGAATCTGGATCAGGCTCTGATACCAATTGTGAGTCCGTGATCGTTTACCAGATAAATCAAACAACAAAGATATAACGATTATCAACCTGTTTAGATTATAAACACGGATTACAGAGGGTTGATAATGGTTTACAGTTTGAAGCTTTCTCTCTGATGTTCTACACCTTTTGTGTGTGTAATGTGTGTGTTTATGTTATCTTGTTAATCTGATTTCTTAGAGAGAGAGTGATAATATCTATATATTAGATATTATCAAAACTTAAACTAATATTAAACTAAAAACATAATATCTAAATAATATCTAGATATTATAATTTTGACATTTATTACAAAATGACCCCTAGACTATGGTTGAGAGAAACTTTCAGTATTAACTTCAGATTGCGATCTTCGTTTTGGATGATCTTGAATCCAATGAGACTGTGTCCTAACAGTTCACTACAAGAAATTAGACTTTCACCAACGGAAATTTTTGTAGGAAATCAATGATGGATTTACGGATTTCCGATGGAATCCATCAATATGTTATAAAATTAAATCCGTCGGAAATTTTTAGAATTTTCCTACGGATTTCTGATGAAATTTATCAATATGTTTTAAAAATTAAATTTTAAATTAATTATAAAAGTCTGTCGGGAATCCGTCAGAAATTCTTAGAATTTTCCTATGGATATCCTATGGATTTGCATCAATATGTTCTAAAAATTAAAATTTAAACTAATTATAAAAGTCCGTCGGAAATCCATAGGAAAAATACGTATTTCCGACAGAATCAATCGATATGTTTTAAAAATTAAATTTTAAATCAATTATAAAATCCGTCGGAAATTCTTTGAATTTTTTCTACATATTTTGAAACGGAATCCATCAACATGTTTTAAAATTTAAATTTAAAATTAATTGTAAAATTCCGTCTAAAATTAATTAGTCTTCAAGAGTTGTACATTAGGCCAAATTTATATTACAAATTACATCTAGGGTGCGTTTGGTACGCAAAACAGAATGGGACAGGACAAGATAGTACAGACTTGTCCCATGTTTGGCATGCCTCTATCTGGAACACGCTAGAACTAGGTAGAACACAAGTGGAACACACGTGTTCCCTCTTACACCCTTGGAACTAAATGGAACAAGGAACTATGTACAAAAATACCCCTAAAAAAGGAAATCTAATACGCTTCATCAGGATCACCTCCTTCTTGTCTCATCACCGACTTCTTCACGCCTTCATCGGGTCGCCTTCCTCTTGTCTCGTCTCCAACCTCCTTCACGCTTCATCAGGTAATTGTCTCTCCCTCGATCTCTCCTTCTTCCTTACTTAATCGATTTTTAGTTTAATCGATTTCTAGTTTATTTGATTTATGGTTTAATCGACTCTTCTGGTTTACAATCCTGTCTATCGATTTATGTTTAATCGATTTCCTCACTTAATCGATTTATGTTAATCGACTATTTCCATCGATTTCTTTGATATCAAAGTTAATCGATTTCTCCACGTCAGTGTTAATCAATTTTCTGCTTTACATCGATTTCTTCTATATCACATTTTAATCGATTTTCTGCAGGTTTAGTTTATGGGTTACATCGATTTTCAGAATTTCGTTTACATCGATTTTAAAGTTGTATATGTTATTTTCCCTTTGATTAATTACGGTTCATTTTGGTCAAAAAATTAGTTGCTACTCTACTGTTTGTGTTAATTTGCTTGAAGAGTTAAATGTTACAATTATTGTGGGATAGAAGTATTGGTATAGGATGATTGTGCACATGCTGGTTACAAATTCCCAAAATAAGGTACACTGAAGTAGGATTTTGAACCAAGTGGCCATGGATTTATGATTGTTTTTGTTTAGTTGCAAACTTTATTTAATTTACATGATTGAATATGATTTTTTTTGTTTAGTTGCAACTTTGTTTAGTTTACATGATTGAATATGATTGTTTGTTTTTGTTTAGTTGCAAACTCTGTTTAGTTTACATGATTGAATATGATTGTTGTTTTGTTTTGGGTAGACATGGATCATAACCATCTAGTTGTAGTTATTAAGGTGATGACGGCTTACATCCATTTGCTCATAGTTTTGGCGAATGTTATGAAATGGTTAATTGAATATGAACAAAGACATATGAAAAGGAGAAATTTAAGAAAAAGAACCTTTAGTAGATTTCAAATTAGATCGATAGAATCCAATGCATCACATGTGAAAGTGACATTATTTGTGTAAATGAGTTGCATATGGATAGGAATGCATTGGTTATTTTATGTGACTTGCTAAAAACTCGTGGTGGCTTATTAGATGATGGTAATGTGATAATTGAAGAGCAGGTTGCTACATTTGTCAACTAGTACATCACACAAAAAATATCAAGTTAGATTTTATAGGTCGGGGGAACAATTAGTAGGGATATTCATCGAGTTTTAAGTGCTTTACTGCGGTTGCAAGATATGTTGTTTATCGAACCAACTCCGGTAGAGGATGATTGTATTGACAGAAGATGGAAATGGTTTAAGGTAATCATTGTTAACCTCTCTCATTATTCGTTGTATATAGTTAAAACCAAGTTATTTTGTTTATAGGGTTGTCTGGGGTCAATAGACGGAACATACATTGAAAAGACCATACCTAAGTCGTCGGATAAACCAAGATGCCGAACAAGAAAGGGACACACTGCAATTAATGTATTAGGTTCATACACTCGAGACATGAAGTTTGTTTATGTTTTATCCTTACGGCTCTTTACCTTCTACTAATCCTCCTGCTCGACGACTACCAAAGGCACAACTCGTCATACTTCTACTTCTACTCCACCGACGTCTAGTGTCGCCGCACTATAATATCGTGATCTATTTCCTAAGTGTTGTCTTATGTGCTTACCGACTCATCCTGTAAATAAAAGTGGGTCTTACTACTGGAGTTGGAGGGTGAGGGGTGGTTCGATGGCTTAGTTAGTACTAAAGTTTAATTTCAGTATTACTATTCTAATAGTACTAGTATCTAATTAGATGTCTAACATTTTTTTTGTTTTGTTAATAGCACATCGATGCATGGTTACGACTCATCTTTGACCTGCGTTCACCATATGCACCATGGATGGTTATAATAGACGATTTTTAGGCGTACTTGGTCGGCGAACAAGGGCCACAATACATCTACACTCAACCCAATGGTAGGAAGTATGGTTTTCCAGCATGGTGGGGTCTTTCACGGGTATAGAAATTAGTTTACATTTATTTACTTGAACTCTTTACAGTGTAATGTTACTTACTATTGGTTTGTGACGCTAATATTTCCAGTCTTTCTACCCATATGCAAGGATGATCATGTACAGTACGTTCATAATTACACCTGGCCAGTGTTATGGTGAACCTACAAGCTACATGTGTATACTTGGATTACTTTGATGTGACGACCGTTGGGGTAGTGAAGAAGCTCCAAGTGAGTAGCCGTTAGGAGAGGCTGATGATCTTAGTATTTGTCCCTTGGAGTGACGGTAAGCATGGTGATTACATTAAGTGGACCTTTTCGGGTCAGAATGATTGGTTGGATTAAAACCATAGACTTTCGGAATCGACATTATTCGAAGAAAAATTGTAAGGTGAACCTATGAAATCCTTGGTTATTGTCCTAAGATGTTGAGCATCCAGATGACGGTAGTGTGACTAAGAAATCTAGGAGTGTGGTTTCGAGGTATTGAGTGCCGATCAATTTAATGCACGAAGTTTATTTCTAAAATAAATTTGCATCAATTGTTCTCACGTTTTCAAAGTATAAAGTGAGTTATATTATAAAGCCTTGATAAAGCATTTAGCACTCATCTGATTTTTAGACCATGATCTTAAACAAGCATGAAATTATTTTATTGCACGTGGTTGCAATCTTTGTTGAGACTTGTTTATTCTCATTGCTGCTTAACGCTATTTTCAATTATTGTGATGTTCATATTTTGACGTTGCGTAGAGTCTTGGACAAGTAACCACGACTATGACCTTAACATTGGATCTCCTCCACATATGTTAAGGCCTTGGACGAAGAGTTGTCTTCCACTATTTTAGTGTTTGAGTTTCTTGGGAATTATATTTCGTGTGGGTTTTGTTAAGTTTTATGGAGTATTGTTTTACGACGTTCACGACGCTTGGGTGAACCTCAAAATGCACAGTTTAAGTTCTTTGCGTGCGTTTTGTACGGGTTGTTGGGAAATTTATTTCATAAGAATTTTCTTGGTGGATGTCACCCATATGTTATTTTGGTAGTTTCAATGTCGTGTGAGTTCATTTTTGAGTTTTATGCAAATGTAGGACGTTGTGTACAACTTAGTGGGTGAGTTGATTTAAACTTTTAGTATGAGTAAACTTATGAAAAACCTAGAATGGGTTCGTGTTGAACTGAGGTTTTGAGCATTCTTTGATTGTCGTTTTATCATTGTTGTTTCACGAAATTTGTTATATTGCTTTACTTTCATGCATGGAATAGTTGTCACTATGTTGGGTCAAGGAGCGTTTTATCCGTTCGACTAAAGTTGAAGTCGATTTAAATTATTTTATGTTTGGCCAAATCGCATGCACTTCTCGTTTTACTAAGTTTGAGAAAAAAATTGGTGTATGTGGGCCGTATAGGAGTTTTGACTCCACGTCATTTTTTTTGGTTAAATGAGAAATTTTGGAAATTTGATTACGTAAATTTCTCCCTCCGGAATATATACAAACTTTTGTTGCACGCCGCTTTAGTGTGGGAAATTATTTGAGGTACATAACATAAGTGATGCATATTCGGACCATAGTGGTCCATTTGAAAAGGTTGTTGCGCTTATTTTATCATTGTCGTTAATAGCATGAGTAGTGATCAAATGATTTCGAAAATATTTTCTTATCTGTGTGACGTTGTGACCACTTTGTACACCTGCCGAGTAAACGGTAGTGGATTTTTACTCGCATGTTTAATTGTATAAAGCTTATGAACTTGAAAGTTTTATAAAATGTTAAATTGGCATATTTAGCTTGGAAAACCCTTGAACTCATTAGAACCATAGTTTTAACCCCTCCTTGCGAAAGGACTGTAATAAGGACTAGAGGCGTCCTTTGGGATTTGAAGCGTCGGATGAGACGACTTGTGGTCAGTCCGAATTTTGGGACTTCGGTTTCATGGATTGGTTCACGTGGAAGTAATAGAGACGTTAGGCTTGTGCCTTCTCTTAGTTAATTAAGTGTTGATCTTCCCATCTCGATAAGCCTTCGGGTTAAAATTGTGTACGGTCGTGTGGGTATGGTTGGTTTGAATTTGTGGGTTATTGGTACATCGGCATATTAATTATCTATGGTGTGCCACCTTATTAGGTATTGGTGAATAATGATGATATTATGGTTGGCTAATAAAGCGGTATGATTTGGGGTTTAAATTCCATGAGTAGGCGTCAACTTTATTCGACATTGCAACTCGGGAGCGAAATGTTTGGTGGATTACCCACGTTGCAAAATGGCCATTCCAAGGATAGGTGTCGACACTCTATTTTGAGGACAATAAATGTTGGTGTGCTTCAGTGTACTTCCGATAGATCTAGTGTGTCTGCAGGTCAAGCGGTAACCTTAAGAAATTAGATGTTGTTGATTAAGAATCAATCATTGGTGTTTCGATAATTGTCAAGACTTTCGCTGATTTGGCAATCGATGCTTGAGCGCATGGCGGGAGTTGTGTAACCTTGGAGTTTGGGTTAAGCGACTATCTGTAGAGTGTGTTGGTACGTTTCTGGGGGAAACATCAGACCAATGTTGGGATCTATGGAAGTTTGGGAGCCCTTGCAGACATCGTGTCTGTGTCAGCTTTGAGGAACGGATTTAAGGTTGTGTCGGTTCAGACCAATCTAGTCGGTAGAAAATTTCGTCGAAGGACGATAACTCTTTGGTGATAATGATTTATTGGAGGCATTTGGTGAGAATGTCGGGGTAGACTTTAAGTACAAATCAATTATTGAGGAGACCTTGATGGGTCGTATTTAGAGGTATCTAAGGGAAAGGTTTGCTTTGGGGTATTCTTGGTGGAAAGGACTAAATAAGGTCGTGAGTTACTCTTGAGGCTTTATGAGCAACATAAGGTTGGGAGGCAACCGAGATTTATTGTTAAGAAAGTGATTAAACCAGGACTCAACGTTCATCCCGACTTGGGTGAGTTAGATGGAAAGTTGAGGTGGAGTTTGTGATGGCTCGTTATGAGAAACGCAGCGATAACCTCAACCGGGATGTAATCGGGTTAGTATATGAAGTAAGGTTTCGTGAAGGGGATTCCTTTTTGGATAGGAAATCAATCGATCTTTCCAAGTGCGATGTTGGGTGCTTGGTTGGTGCCAGTATTCGAGGACGAAATATCTTTTAAGGTTGGGAGGATTGTAACACCCCGATTTCGAAAAGGTATCGTTTCAAGTTAATACAGAAATCGGTATTTTAAGGGAAAAATAAGATATGGGATTTTGGACTTGAATCCTAGATTTTTTAGTCTTAATGGATGAATGATTCAATTACGAGTCCAACGGTTCTTTGAAATCGTAGCTATAACGAAGAAGTTACGGCCAAAACAGTGAACGAGAAGAAAACCAGGGGAAGCGGGCGACTTATGTTGCGACTTAAGGTCGCGAGGTAAGTCGCGAAACCCCCTGGTCGAGCTTAAAACCCGATTTTCAGCCACCAAAATTCATTTCTTCATATCTTCTTCATCACAACTCCGATTTTGGTGATTCAAGTTGCCATGGTTTCGTTTTTGAGAGCTCTTCAAGGATTTAGAAAGAGATTGGAAGTCTATTGGAGTATACATGAGTATTTTGTGGTGGTAAGCTCCTCTCTCTCTTAATGTTAAGTTAGGGTTTGATGATTTCATCCTTTTCCCTTTCATCCTTCATCTTGGGTTTGATTTTGTTGACTTGTGTGGTGAAGGTGATCTTGTAGATGTGTTGGATCTAAGATTTAGGGAGGTTTCTTGGTGGTTCAAGTCTTCATCAATGGTGATTCAAGTTTTGGGGGTAAAACCTAGATTTAGCCTAAATCTAGCAAGGTGAGTTCAATATTCTTTGTGAAAACTATGTACATGCCAAAATGTGTATTTTGAAGTAAAAATATATTTTACTTGGTATTTGTCAAGTGTGAGTATTTTAATAAGTCTTCATATTTGGTAAACTTGGGTTGTTTAGTTCCATGAAATGCTCATATTTGGGTTTTGAATGTTTCAACAAGTAAATGACATGTTTTACATATTCTTAGCGATTTGGTACAAATAAATCCCATTTTAGGAATTATGCATCTTCGGTGATTTTTGTACAAATGAAGTCTAATTTATGACATACGACATTTTGGGATATTTGACTTTATAAACTATTTGGTTAATCCTTGGTCCCAATACATGATGAGTTTTGGGTTAATCACATCTTTGGGGTATGTGCCTGCATAATCGTCGTTTAAAGACATTTCATTATTTTGGGAGACCGTTATTTGTTGGTCAAATGGATTTCGAGCATTTTAGCTCGGTGTTGACTTAAAAGAGTCTTGAGGACATTTGTCCGGTTTTAATGGCTCGATTTAGAGTCCAAATTATGATTTACAACTTAATACATTTTATTGCATAATTATGATAAGTACAGGCTCGAGTGCTTTAGTCATTCATGTATAGTCATGTAATCTTAAACTGTGTTGCATTGGATCCATAGGCACGTAAGTCAGTCTTATTTGATGGTTAGTTGGGTTGTACGAGGTTGGACTCTGGGGCTCATGTTTTATGACCTTGTCCTTTCAAGTGTACACTAGGAGGGCTGAGTCCGGGTTGTGCTATCATGACGATGGGTAGTTCGCTGATGGGCGTTTTTGGGGACTTCGCCTTGTTGGGGCAATGCCATAGTTTTATCCCCCTTGTGCCTAGCCTTTGGCATATTCTCGTAATATTTGCTAAGGTCAGCTGTCTCTTTTGGTGTAGCTTGAAGGGAGTCGTAGGGGCACTTGGGCTTGCGTGTCGTGAAGTGTCATACCATTAACGTTGTTTGAGTGGCATACTTTTGTGTTCCTCCACTCTCAATGGATACGGGTATCCCCCGTTGTCGGCCCGTAGTATTTAGGATATTTAATTGTCCATGCTTTAACATTTGGATTTCATTCTATTTTATGGTCACGTGAGTATTAATTCGAGTTACATGTTTTCGATGACGTACCATATCTTTATGGATTGTTTTCCGCTATTTAAGGGTCGAGTATTATGCCCCACCCGTGTTTATGTGTTTTGGGATATGAAGTGTTATCCACGTCTTTACAAATTGGGTGTCGAATTATAATCCCGTTTTGGGTGAGTTATGGGTTGCATCATTTTATAAAGAATGTGTGTTTGGGATCATTGTCTTTAAAAATGCATATTATGGGGAAAATGAGTCGTTTCCATTTTAAAGTAAACCATTTCTAAGGATCTTGATTTGAACTGAATTCCTTTCTTTTAAAGATATATTCATTCATGTTAAAACTCTTGAGCTCACTAGGCGTTAAGCCTAACATTTTTATTTGTCGGCATGTGCATCAGGGTCCAGTTGGGGGTTCGGACTCTAGTAGCCTCATGAAGAGTTGAGTCTTAGCTTTATACAAGAGTAAGTTGTTGATGAAGTCTTCCGCAGGTTAGAGATAATAACCGTTATTGGGTTTTAGTAGCACCCGTCTTTATTATAGATTGTGTGTATTGAGGTTAAATCTTAAATTCTGATTGTAGATGAAGCAATTATCGATGTATTTAGAAAATTTTAAATTAGTTGCTAATTCCAGATTTGAGGGTGTTACAGTGGCTTATTAGATGATGGTAATGTGATAATTGAAGAGCAGATTGCTACATTTGTCAACATACTAGTACATCACACCAAAAATATCAAGTTAGATTTTATAGGTCGGGGGAACAATTAGTAGGGACGTTCATCGAGTTTTAAGTGTTTTACTGCGGTTGCAAGATATGTTGTTTATCGAACCAACTCCGATAGAGGATGATTGTACTGACAGAAGATGGAAATGGTTTAAGGTAATCATTGTTAACCTCTCTCATTATTCGTTGTATATAGTTAAAACCAAGTTATTTTGTTTATAGGGTTGTCTAGGATCAATAGACGGAACATACATTGAAATGACCATACCTGAGTCATCGGATAAACCAAGATGCCGAACAAGAAAGGGACGCACTGCAATTAATGTATTAGGTTCATACACTCGAGACATGAAATTTGTTTATGTTTTATCCTTACGGCCCTCTACCTTCTACTAATCCTCCTGCTCGACGGCTACTAAAGGCACAAATCGTCATACTTCTACTTCTACTTCTACTCTACCGACGTCTAGTGTCGTCGCACTATAATATCGTGATCTATTTCCCGAGTGTTGTTTTAGGTGCTTACCGACTCATCTTGTAAATAAGAGGTGGGTCTTACTACTGGAGCTGGAGGGTGAGGGGTGGTTCGATGGCTTAGTTAGTACTAAAGTTTAATTTCAGTATTACTATTCTAATAGTACTAATATCTAATTAGATGTCTAACATTTTTTTGTTTTGTTAATAGCACATCGATGCATGGTTACGACTCATCTTTGACTCACGTTCACCATATGCACCATGGACGGTTATAATAGACGATTTTTGGGCGTACTTGGTCGGCGAACAAGGGCCACAATACATCTACACTCAACCCAATGGTAGGAAGTATGGTTTTCCAGCATGGTGGGGTCTCTTGCGGGTATAGAAATTAGTTTACATTTATTTATTTTAACTCTTTACAGTGTAATGTTACTTACTATTGGTTTGTGACGCTAATATTTCCAGTCTTTCTACCCATATGCATCAATTTGAGGCATTAGGTGGTGGGAGATTTCAACTTGGATACCATGGAGATGACCATATACGACACCTATTAGGTCCCCTCATACAATCTCCTCTTTAGAAAGATGATGGAGAGATTCGCCCACGTGGTGGCCTGGTGGGGAGATTTTTTACTTTCATCGAAGACCCGACTTGTGCATCACGTAGCGTAGACTTCAATTGGGTTTACTTACCCTATGTACCACAACAGAGATCTGCCCTTGGCGATTGCAGTGTTTGGGCATGTAAGTTCATCTCACAGTTGAATGATGGTTAGACCCCATCATTTGCAGCAGATGTGGCGGCAGAAACGATGGAGTTGTGCCACGATGTGGTGGAGGTCTTATATGCGATGCGGCAGACAGGGCTGGAGGAACAGTCAAGTGAGGAGGATTAGTTTTTTATATGTTTATGATTATTCTATAGGATTTTACGACTTCATTTTATTTGACATAATTTATTACAAATTAAGATAACTTGGAAATGATTACATATTTATTTTACATTTACCTATTCCCTATTACACATACATAAAATTACAGTATGCCTAACACGAAGGTATGTATATTTGGTCATGTTAGGGAAAAAAGGTAGATAGTCGGTCATCTTAAAATTAAGATACACCGTTCTTATGATAAGATGACCAGGTAGCCCCCTTTTTCCTATCACGAGCAAATACGCATACCTTCAAGGTACAAAAGATCACCAAAATGTATTACGGGGCATCATAGGAAAAAAGCTAACTAGTAAGTCATCTTATAATTAAAATGCACTGCTCTAATGTTAAGTCGGAATGGTGAGTCGGTTTCTCACGAATCCGGGTCGATCGCATTGGGCAACCATTAAAACGGTGTTCCGATATTTGAAGGGAACCGAGACACATGGTCTTATATTTGGTTTGCACAATGATTGTGAAATTGTTGGATTTTGTGATTCTGACTTTGCAGGTGATCGAGTAGGTTGGAGATCCACATACGGTTATGTATTTACATTAGGTGGAACAACAGTGACTTGGAGATCACATTTACAGTCCATTGTTGCATTGTCAACTACAGAAGCCGAACTTGTTGCGGCGGTTGAGTCTGCAAAGGAAGCGGTCCATTTAAAAGAATTAATGAATGGTTTAGGCTTCGAGCAACCTTCCGTGCGCATTTTTGTGATAATCAGAGTGTCATACATTTGGCAACCAATTTGGCTTTCAGCTCCCGGACAAAGCACATAAATGTGTGTGATGCATATCTTGTTAGATTACATGAAGCGAAGATTGTTTATTTGAAGAAAGTCCTGACAGACGACAATGCCGCTGATATGTTCACTAAGTCGCTACTGCCAGCTAAGTTTGAGCATTGCTCAAACTTGATCCAGCTCCGTTTATGTTAGTGCCGTTGGGCACTTTGTTCGAGAGAGAGAAAAGATATTACCACAGGTGACAAAATGACATCTTTGAAGGAATTACTTTGTTAAGTGCTTAGAGCTTTGCTTATGATCTACCTTGTTTAGTAGATTGTGCATTTGTGTTTATTTGTTTGCTTGTAACTTTGACGGGTGATGGCCATGCCGAAGCTCATCAAGGTTGGGATGCAATTTTGCTACCTCGTGCCAATTTACTTTGCTATCTACTTGTGATGATCAACCGTTGGGAGAACTCGTGTTAGTTAGAGTGGGATTCGTTTTTCTATCGAGGATCTTGTGCATCATGGTGGAGTGTTGTAATATAAAATATATTACATATGCTACACAAGATTTTAAAAAGAAAAAAAGGGCCAAGACTTAGCCCTTAAGTTTTGGTTACTTACCACCATCTTCTCATCTCCAAGACTTGGTCAATAAGTTAACTTAGTCCCTACTTCTCCCACTAGTATAAATAGGAGTCATCCTCTTCATTATTTATCATCCCTTTCTTGAGATTTATCTAGATAACCACCAAATACTCTCCCTAATATATTCTTGAGGGTGAGAGTGTTCTTGATATTCGGTGGTATTCGTGAAAGTTTCGTTAGGTGATCGTGGATCTCAAGATCCTTGTACAAACACTTTGTAATCTCCTTAGTTGGTAATAATATTCTTGCTCTCTCTCTTTGGTGGATGTACACTATCACACCGATAGTGGAACCACGTTAAATCACGGTGTTATTTGTTTTGAACTTGCTATAATTATAGATAATAACAATTTTTTTTACTATCTATATTTCGTGAGTTTTAATTTTCTACGTTAAAAAATTATTTTGCAACATCAAGATTATTGTTATCCGCATTTGTTGTTGGGTTAATTGTGCACTTGGATTTCTACCCGCTTGGGACCTTAGAAATCACTCGCTAGCTTTTGCATTTGTGAGGCACAATTTTTACCTAACAATATTGACCTTAGCGATGGCACCTGGAAGGACGTTACGGACTTTCAACGTGCTTATCTGTCTTTTCGACCATGCGACTAACGTCACTACCCTAGTTAAGCCCTCTGACCTTAAGGACAAAGTCGTTGCCCAAGAAGCAAGCATATATAGATATGGGGTTGAGTAGCAGGAGTCCAATGGGAGTCAAGACTAGACCATCAATTAATTCCAGGCCTCAACGGATTCTGTTGAAATCTGCACGCTACCGTGATTCCAGAATTGGAAGTGGTCAATAGTGTTCATTAATATTTGGTTCCATTTTATTTTAAATTGTTATGTAAGGTGGATGTGAATTATCTCCCACAGCCATTCCCTGCATTTCTCTACTTTTTAGGCTTAGTCAAAGTGGTAGTAGTTTTTTTAAGTACTGTAACTTTCTTGGTGTGAAGTTTATCATAAAATTGCCCCAAACTCCCTCTTCGTCTATTAATAATTCTGTGGAGATTGACCTTTTCGAATACGGTCGTATGATACCATTAAAGAAATATTTTTCCTATCAATTTCTTTGCAAACCTAACCAATATATACAAGATTAAAAGCCAAGATTATGGCAGAAATTATGACGATCAAATCCCAAAAATATACACTAAATATACAGATTATAATATTATAATAGTATCATCAACTCTTATCATATAAAAAACTATTACAAAAGTAGGATTACAGAAATAGGGTAAATGGTAATAGGGAATCTGAGTTGCTTGAGAATCGTGTAAGTTTAATTTCCGAATTGATATTTCGACCCTATGCCTGGGTATTACAAAATTCAATCTAGGATAATCCTCAAGGGTACTTTTGATTTTAGGCTAAAAAACGAAAGCCAAATTACGGGAGAATATAATTTAATGTTCAGAATCTTTTCCGATAGTTCCAAAACTGGTGTATAATTCGTATACATACACGTTTCATTCGAAAATGGATAGGAATGACAAAAATGGCGGTTAGGAAGTTAGAAATAGTTACAAGCAGTTACATGTTGGTCTGACTGACTAAGACCAACACCTCTGCCTCGTATTGAAACTAACTGACCAAACTCATCATCAAAACCGCCAGGGGTGCTTCCCCATGGACCCCGCAAAGGGCGCTGCCGCTTGACCAAACAAGGGGGCGCGACCCCCTTGAATCCCGCTATTTCATCGTGTCCGAGATCAGTAACACCAAGCCATCACCAACACTTGTCTAATATACATATATTATAGCACTTGTCTAATATACATATATTATATACACCCACCAATGAAAATGTAAATACATACTAATAAGGGATATTGATAACATGTTTGACTAGAAAAAAAATTACTTTCACAAATGAAGATGATCTTAATTAATGCAAACTTAACTAAAACTCGTTTGGGTATTGTGCCTTGTCCTTCGTCCTTTTGTCTTCATCTCCAATTTGAGAAGATCGAACTTCCTATCTAGGCTGGAAATACATGCTGCATCTTATATTTGTAGAATGTCGTCATAGATGCATCGAATCAACTGTTGATGTCAGGGGAACAATTTTATTGTTTCGATGCATAATGGAGATTTCTGACCAGATAATGGCGGCTATAGTCACACTGCCCATGAATATGAATAAACCAATAAAACTCTGAACATCAAGACTTTGTGGATGGGGTTGATTCGGTTGTGATTTATCAGCAGTACCAAGATCATATTTTTCTATCATTTCCATCATAATTTTGCTTTCAGTGATTTTTATGATTGCCCTTGAAAAATCATCTACTAAAGGAGATCCACGAGGGAATGCCTGAGATATTAAACACAAGAAGTTAGGGAATTGATGCTATATTTATGTATATAGAACATGAAGAATCAAATAGCATTAATTAGAATAAATATGGTATTAAGATAGAAGAGGTATGATCTTTTGCTAACTAAAGAAATGTTGTTAACTATTCAAACTCCTTTGGACCAATCACAAATCACAAACCATCTATGGTCATTGTTAATACACATGTTCGAGATAATAAGTAAGAGTATAAATGTAATTTTTAATTTTTTCTAAAGAATTTAATGAGATGTTACATAAAGAAGATCAATAAATTATATGAGATGTTACATAAAGAAGATCAATAAATTATATGAGATGTTAGATAAGAAGGTTGCATGATTTTAGTATTAATAATTATTTTTATCCTTCAAATATTTTATCCTTCAAATACAGAACAAAAAACTAGCATGAATTTTCCTTTTTGATTTTTCAGCACCTTGCATGATCACAAAAATTAATTAAACTAAACAACTGTTTCAATGAGGAAAGATGAAAAAGAGGGAGATATTGTAGAGAGAGAGAGAGAGAAGAGACTCACAAATGCAATTCCAGATTCTCTCTGTTTATCGGTCCAATCTTCATGTAATCAGAGCCATACTTAGCAAGAAAGAGTTCGATGTAGGGAAGCTCATCAACAACGGCATTTACACTGCCATTGGACAAAGCATTTTTAAAATCTTCAACGGTTTTTAGAGGCACTGGATTTCCAAAACAATTGTCTTCTTGCTTTATAAACTCATATAGAAAGGAACCCTCTTGATATCCAACATTATCAAAATTTGTGGGCAATTTGGGACGTAACTGATCTAGCATCAACCATGAGGACAAAGTGGTTGTGAAAATCTGAACTACTATGAAAATCATACTTAGCCACATAACAAGCACAACTTTAGAGCACCTATTGAGTATCTTTCCTGCAAAAAGAAAATAACAAAACAAAACAGTGAACAAATAATTTTCTCAGATGCCTTTTCTTTTCTTAAATTTGATTTAAATCTTGGATACCAAATATGATACAGATACTCCACAAACATTTTTACTATATACAACATTTGTTGTAAAGTTATCATGAGGTGGGTTCAAACGAAAATATCATCTATTTAAAAAAACACGAAAACAACCGAGTATATACAAAATCATATATGATTCACGTATAAAATCATATATGATTCACGCGACTATGTGTGCGACCTGTGAGTCGCGGTTGACATCGCCCGCGTCCAAATTTTTCGGGTAGTGCAAAATCACATGATTTTGTACACGATCTATTGTTTTTTGCCTTTTTCTTGTTTTGTTAAATAGTTAGCATTCTCGTTTGAACATTACTCAAGTTATCATAGCCAACAAATTTTATAAAAGAAAACAGCCTATAGAATTAGAAAACGTAAATGGCATGGCTAACCATTTATTTCAAAGGGTTGAATTTAGAATCTACAACTTTTACTGAAACCTTTTGGTATTGATTAAAAGATGTACTTATTACTTATTAGAGACTTTAAAATATTTATATATCTCAAATAAATACCTTCATGAAAGTAGAATGTCGATATAGGAAACCAGATGACCATTACAAGTTTATGATAGAATGGGATTGCAAATTTTGGGTTGCCAACACGGTATTCCAAAATTGCAATTGCAACTCCAATGAAGATACACGCACCAATTATTGTAATCCATAATCTCCAGGTAAAAGGTTTGATGAATGTCAACAGGGTTTGGTTCCATTCATGTGCACCATGCACAAGCATATAAACTTCAGAGCTTAGATAGGGAATCATAAAATTAATGTATTCGGTTCGATTATAACGTATAGTAACATCGCCTGCCACAGCCTCGCACAGCCGCGCACAGCCTCGCAGGTCTGCAAGATAGACAATTATTAAGAAATAATTAAGCTTATAACCTTTGATAGGTTATATTGTTAATTTGTTGATGGATATGTACGCATGTGCCGTTGAGATAAAAATGTCAAATTCAATATATCTTGGGTTTTACATAAACCTGAGAAACCATCTGAATGGGTGAAACTTTTATCAATCACACTATGCATGGAGGCCTGGTAATTTATCGGAAATACACAAGCTTGTAATTCAAACTATGGGCCTCTAATAGTGAATGGTGCAACTCCTTCAACATGAAACTCAACTGTGATATTAGCCGGGGTCAAAGAAGGTTGCGCCCCCTTGCGAGGTTCTAAGGGCAATGCCCCTTGGCGGGGTGTGGCAACGCCGGGATCCGACTTGAAACAATATGCACTAAGTAATATTTAATTAGATTACGTGTACCTTCTGAATTTCTATTTGGAAGACATGTAGCCTTAACTTACTTCAGAATGCAAGAATTGGTTTCAGTTGGACTTTGGTGCAACAACCGCTATTAATGTTATCCGTTGGTAGTTATTTGATAATTGTTCTTATTAGGGATGACAATAGGCCGGTTATTGGGTATCCCTGTCCCCGGAACCAATAAACAAAATCGTCCTCGAAACCGCTTGGATACTCGTCGGGGAGCTTAACAGGATACCCATCGGGGCCCTGCCCTTTCCTCGATCCGTGTTGGGGAACTCGTTAAGAATAAAAATTTATGTTCGCGTTGGTTTCCTTGTTCACCACCATTTGTTATTCCCGAACCCGATACCAAAACCGACCTGGAAAAAGTTACACTATGTATGTACATACATACATACATACATACATACAGACAGAGACACACACACATACACACATACATACATACAAACATACAAACATACATATATATATATGTCAGGGCGGGACGGGACGGGCCAAGCCAGTGCCATCCTCGTCCTGAATTCGTCACCAATCCCCACCCCATTCCCAAAAAGTAGTCCTCGAGCTTGATCCGAAGATTTCAGTTTGTAGTTTACACTGTCGGTTTCAATTCTTTTGTCATCCATAAATTTTTTTTATCAAATAACTACTTAACCACCCCAAATTAACCCTATAATAACTATCTGTAAAAGGCTATTTTTTTCTCATTTTATATATGAACAATAGAACGATTTTATTGTTGAATACTCGAGTTTTTGCCTTAGAAGGAGAGAGATTTTGGATTATCCCATACAGATTTGTGTAACCCATAGCTTGAAAGATGAAATATTGTATTTGGATTGCTCTCAAACACACGATCCAAGATTATATCCAAGTGACTGTTATGACAAACCCAGAATTCTAATATTTTATCCCTAATCTAATGAAGTGTTCGTTAATTATCTTTCACATGGTAATTAATATTGTATAGTTAAACTAACCACAGTAATATACGATTTGTGCCATACATATATATTTATATAAATGCATATAAAAACAGTACCTTGTTTTTCATGTTGAGTAGAAGGTCATCATAGTTGTTTTCCCCTTTTTCAGTGACGAAAGGTATGAAGATAGGCTGGATGCTGAAAGGCAAGAATTGCAACGCATGACAAAATATGGCTATGGAGAATCCCCCTTCGACATTAAATTCTTCGTTGACTTTTACAAACTCAGTGAAGCCTGGTTTCTTTGGCACCCACACAACTAATTTTGGGCATGTACTACTTCTTCGCTTGGTCACGTTCTGCCAATTGGCCCCCAAAATGCCTTTTATAGGCAATTACATACCAAAACCACACCAAATGAGTATGGATTAGGAAAGAGAAATAAATTGTCCATATATGTAGTAGCTTGTCTAATTGGTGAACTAAGTAGTATTAGTAAACAATGGTTTTGACATCCCAGTGTTTTGGCTCCATGGTAGGGGTGGACTTACTTAAAGGCAGATATATGTTAGCATCAGTTAGGGTGCGTTTTTGGTACGCAGAACAAAGTGGAACAGGACAGAACAGAACAAGTTTGTCCCATGTTTGGCGTGACCATATGTGGGACACGCTAGAACTAAGTGGAACAAGAATGGGACACACTTGTTCCACTCCAACCCCCTGGAACTAAGTAGAACAACAATATTTTGACTAATATACCCTTTGTTAAAAACAAAAATATAAAACATGTCTTCATATCATCCACGCCTCCAAGCTAGGGGTGTCCAAAACCCGAATAGTCTGAAATCCGAATCCGCATCTGAACCGAAAATAAGGTGTTTTTGCAAAACACGAATACCCTGAAATCCGATAATCCGAAACCCGACATTTGGGAGGATATCTGGGTTCGGATTAGGTTTGATCGTTGGCCACCCAACCCGTTCGAAAACCCGAAATAACATAAATCTATATTTTAAATACTATATATATATATATTTATCTAATTATTTTTTGAAAGTCGTAAATTATAGTCTGTTAAAATATTTTCTAAATTTTAAACTTGCTATCGATTTCATCAATCTTTCAATCGATTGTATTCATACTAAAAAACGATTGAATTTATATATAACTTTTGCATTATATAATAACCGAACCCGACCGACATCAATCCGAAACCCGACCAACCCAAACCCGAAACAACCTAA
This sequence comes from Arctium minus, assembly GCA_954870635.1. Classification (NCBI taxonomy): domain Eukaryota; kingdom Viridiplantae; phylum Streptophyta; class Magnoliopsida; order Asterales; family Asteraceae; genus Arctium; species Arctium minus. Next base: position 13,699,200 of record OX941087.1, read on the forward strand.
AATCCGAAACTTAAAATTTGAGTTTTGATTTCCATATCCAAAATCCAATCGTGATAAATTAGTTTTATGTTTTTGATAATCCATTGCACTATGTATTAGTGATGTAAATTAGTTTTATGTGATGTAATCTATATGATTTTTCATCATAGGTAAATTCGTCATTTAAACAGTCTAGTCCCGTGAGTCCGTGATCGTTACCAGATAATCAAATAACAAACAAATAGAAGATAAACCAACCTGTTTCAATAACAAACGATGATTACACGGTTGATTTTTTGAAGTGTTAAGCTCTCTGTTTGTTTCTCTCTATTTCATCTTTCTACTATGTGTTGTGTGTGATCTTTTGTTAATCTTATTTTAGAGAGAGAGAGAGAGATAATATCTATATTTTAGATATTATCAAAACATAATAAAAACTAATATTAAACTAAAACATAATATCTAAATAATATCTAGATATTATAACTTTGACACTTATTACAAAATAGACCCTAGACTATGGTTGAGAGTGACTTGTCAGCATTAACTTCAGATTGCGATCTTCGTATTGGATGATCTTGAATCCAATGAGACTGTGTCTTAATAATCTCCCCCTTTGGATCAAGATCATTACGAAAATGATTTGGCAATACGATCTTCTCTTTCAGCACAGAAGATGCAATCTCTTTCTTTAGCTCAGAATGCTTTAGCAAAGTATCTTCAAAGAAAATTTATCTGAAATCAGCATGTCTTCAGAATACTTTGATCTCGCAGTTCTTGGTCTTGTAATGTAATGGACTGAACATTTCTTCAAGCTTTAGATTCTCCCCCTTTTTGATGGAAAGTGCAACGTCTTCATCGAAACTTTGAGTATGAAATGTCAACCACTTGGAGCCCTTGATTCGTCAATTCATAAGATATTCATCCAGATCTTTGCAAATCTAGACAAAGTAGTCGTGTAACACCTGAATTAACTAATGAATCAGTTAACATGCCTGTCAGTAACACTAAGTCACTGTGTGTAACGAATACACTTTGGAAATGAGCTGTTTGATGTTGACTCCCCCAGGGCTTCCATTTAATCATCGAAACACCACAAAGGTAATTTCTATAAACGTTATGACAAAGAAACTAATTCCTTGTGTGTTCGTGCTTGTGTTGAAAGAATTAAGCACTAGATGATTGCTTATAAGGCTCAATATTGTGTAAACCACTGAGACAACAGTAAGTTAAACACAAACTCAATGTGCATGATTGAAGTGCGAAGGTGGGGCAAACTTCCTTCTTTTCAATATCCAGATTTTCCAAATGAAAATTAGATAGCAAATGTGCTGCATCCCCTTTGAAAATGTGAAACACTTTCTTGTTGAGAAGAAAATGAGTAGTTGGTGAGGTTTGATCAAGAGTTGGCATGAGCTAGTTGTCTGTTTCAATAATGATCACCAAAGAATTGTGAAACATTAAAAATGTGGCTGCCCGGCTCAGAAAAAGTTGATGCAGAGTTGTGATATTCTTTTAACTTTGTTCTCACACGCTCTTTCTTTTAAACAGTTTGCTCACTCTAATCACACTCATTTCTTTTCGATTTTTCACACTCAATCTCTATGGATTAACTTCTTGGGTAGAAATCACTGGTTAAGGTGATTCCATAGAAGTTGTGTTAATCCTAGCACAATGAAATCCTTGTTTTCCTATGATGCACTGATGCTCATGTCAGGATCTTAATTCTAAACAAGAATAAACACTCAGAAACAATATTAAAGGAGTTTGCGGAATAACACTTTAATATTCAATGATCAATGAAACAGTGAATCAGAATAACAACTTGTAAACTTTATTGAATGATTATAAAGCTACAAGATTCAACACTCAACCTCAATATTGATGAACAGGCTCACCAATACGAATTCTACTTCTCTAGAATTAGGATTATAAACCTTGAGGTTGATTCTCTCTAATGAAAACAAAAACTCAGAATTAGTTAACTTCTATCAATTCTAAACTATTCTATATATACATGAAGATAAAAGATAATTACAAATAATAAAAGATCTTCAAAATAATCTTCCATCTTTATCTCCAAGCTTTCCATAATCTTCAAACTTGATCTGCACGAATCTTGAATATCTCTTAAGCAACACTAAGTCTTCAGCAGCATTAATACTTTGAGCAGTATTAATGTTCAGCAGTACTAACTACTAGCAGTACTAAAATTGCTTAGCAGTAGTAATCTCCTCTAGCAGTATTAATCTTGTTCAGCAGCATTAACTTCAGAAGTAGTAACTTCAGAAGTAGTAACCAAGTTCTTCTAGCAGCATTAACTGTACTTGTGCATTTATGAATTTCCCAACAATCTCCCCCTAACTTGACTTTTAGAAAGAGAAGTCAAGTTCTTCAGATGATCTTCTTAGATGCTCCCAAAACTTCATGACTCATACTCCTGTATTTGCATCCAACCCCAAACTCTGATTGATTGTTCTTTGAATCAAATACTTAGCCATCTCTGAATCTGGAACACATCCAAGTTTCTTCTTCAACATGGCATGTAGCTTCAATCTGCTGTGATTGTATACTCTATCCACTAGGAAGTATTCTATGTGATTTATGTCCATAGTCAGTGCATATACTCCACTAGTTTCATATAGAGTCCAAATGTTGACTGATTGAAACACATTTCGGATCACATGCTCCACTTCTTCAGGCTTGAACATCATACACAGATACTATATTACAAGTTTTGTAATTGAAATCTCTGGAGCTTTCAGTTGATCTACATACAACTTCATTCCTATGTCAAACATCTCTTCAAGATCTGACCTGGAGCATGTTCTGACAATCTTTGCCCAAGTGTTATACACTTCATACTTCTCATCTTTTCTTTTTAACCTGATGTACTCTTTGCCATCAACCTGCATTGTATCTCATAGAATAACTTCAGGAGGCTTCACACCAACAGGTTCTGCGGAAATTGGTTCAGGCACTTTGTCCATCACTACCATGTATAGATTTACATCATCAGTTCTTGATGGTTCATTCTGTTCAGATTACTTAGGTGCCCCTTCCTCTTCAGCAACCTTCTCAGCTTCTCCTTCAACTACTCTAGGCTTCTTGGTTGACTTTCTTCTTGCCATCATCTTGGTTCTTTTTAAAGTCCTCAGACTTTCACCAAGAGTTGCTTCTTTCTTTGGTGTTTCTTGCTCATCTGGAAAAGGCATTTCTATCATAAAGTCATTGCTTTCTTTTATTCTCTTCTCCATTTCAACTCTTGCAGTTTCATTCCCTTGAAGCTTGGTCATTTCTGAATCATACAGCTCTTTAATCTGCTCAAAAGTCATCTTTGAGAACATCTCCTTTCTGACTCCTATAGCACCTTTGAGAAATGTAATCATCTTGTTTCTCTCTTGGGTACCAAGGAATGTCTTTGAGGGTTGTCTCTTCTTTGCAGCTACTTTGAACACCACTGATTTCTTCATGGTTGCAGCTTTCTTTTGAGCCATTTCAGTTGCCAAACTTTGTTGATAAGCTTCATTCAGTTCTGCAGCTAGAGCCTTAGCCATCTCCCTGTCTTTTTCAACTTGAACCCTTTCTTCTTTCTCAAGATCAGCTTGCATCTTCCTGGCCAAAGCTTCATCTGACTCAACCAACTTTTGCTTTTTGACTGGTTGATCAGATTCCACCATTTTAGCTTTGCCTTTATCTTTGCTTGCCATCTTTTCAACACTTGCTTTCTTTACAGCCTCACCTCTTTCTTTGATGACAACTCCTTTGGCCTTTGAGGTGACCTTGGGAGTATCATGTTTGGCTTTGATTAAGATCTCTGCTATCTCAAGATCTGTTAGTTCTTCTTGCACTATTTCTGCTGCTTCATTCAATTCAGCAGTACTAACAGTTTCTGCTGCTTTGCTTGATTCAGCAGCATTAACTGTTACTGCTGCTTGTTCTGTTTCTGTTACTGCTGCTTTCTCTTTTTCTGCTTCTTGTACAAACTCAGTTTCCACTGCTTGTTTCTCCCCCTCAAGATCAACTTTCTCTTGCTCCCCCTTTTCTTTGACATCTTCCATGTTCACATCAGCTTCTGACTCCCCCTTTTTGGGAGCATCAGTCACTGGTTCCCTTCTTTTAAGCACAAACCATTTCTTCTTCTTTTTCTGAATCAGTTTCTTCACCATTTGCTTCAGGTTGACAATCTGTTCTTGTTGAGACATAACTATCAGTTTCAGCTCTTCTATTTCTTTCCCCTGCTTGATCACATCCATGTTGATGTTTCCCATTGCTTCCATCAATTCATAATAGTCATATATGTCCTCACCTTCTCCAGGAGTGTTACCCCCTTTTGAAGGATCATGGGATCTTTTTGTAGTAGAGGTCTTCTGCCTAGTAGAAGCACCTGCTACCCCCGTGGTTTCTTGGTACCTGGGACCTTTGGATGATTTCTCACCCAAAGTTGCCATGGGGAAGGTCTTATTTATGTTACCACTGACCTCCTCTGTGCTAGTAGGAGTAGTGACAGCCTTTGCACCCATATGCTCATTCCTCTCCTCATTGAGCACTTCCTTGGGGTTGGGAGACACCCCGGTGGTTTCCCTGTAGATATTCTCTAATGGAGAATTCTCCATTAGAGGGCTTAAAGGCTCTGTGGGTGAAGGTACAAGAAGGGAAGGAGCCTTCTTTACCTTTTTCCTTATGTATGTATTGGTTATTGGTGCAATTGGTTTTTGAACAAGGGACTGAGGGATTGATATGGTGATGGAAGGCTGGGATTGACTTTCAGTGGGTTGGTCTAATGAGGGCCTTGACCCTGAAGCCATACCTTCTTCATTGTGGGACACCACCATCATTGTAGAGAACAATGGGGTGTCAACTCCTTCCGAGTCCAATGGAGATCTTTTCATGTTTGAAAAGACCTTACCTTTGGGGATTTTTGGTACATATACCTCATCAAAGTGAGGCATATCCGTCAATTCATGGGTTATAACTCCTTGTACAAATCTTGGGTACATATAAAAACTCTTTTTGTTTCCCAAGTTTGATACAAGATCACTGAAAATCATTCTTGAAAAATCGTACTTTCTGGCAGTGGCCAAGCAGACCAAAGCATAAGCAATGGTACTGCTGAACTCACTCCATCCAGTAGTCTTTTTGGAAATGCAGTGCATCAGGGTATGGACAAGAAAACGCCATTGGGTATAAAATTTAGCTTTTGAGAATTTGAAACCACCCAATTGGCCTCCATACCCCATTCTTGACAGATTTGAGAACAAGTCCTAATTAGGAATAGAAGTAATACCTTCAGCATCGTCTAGACGTAGACAGATGCGTATCACCTCTTCAGAAACTGACAAGGGTTCGTCACACACCCTTGTATTGATTATCTGCACACCATTCTCTGTCACTACGGTGGCATTCGGCCAGAATTGTCGTTGATGCTCTATGTAGATGGTTGGCGACACAGTGAGAGCATGGGCAATGTGTCTGGACTTGAGAAAATCCACAATCTGATGGAATCCAGCAGCTTGTTTCGGCTTCTGTAGCATCGCAATCTCGTTCTGCTCATCAATGAATGCCATGGATGCCATTGAGCTTGAGTAATCTGTACTGAAACACTTACTAGGAGCTTGAGAGAACAAGGGTTAGAGAGTAGATGAATAGAAATCAAAGAGTCGTTATGAACTTTTGGGCGGGCAAAAAAGGTATTTATACAATTCGGGACATAAGCAGTATTAACTCCTAGCAGTATTAACTAACTAGCAGTATTAACTGAGAGCAGTATTAACTACTAGCAATATTAACTTAACTAGAAGTATTAACTGAGAGCAGTATTAACTACTAGCAGTATTAACTTCACTAGCAGTATTAACTGTGCACTGGCAGTATTAAAACTGCACTGGCAGCATTAACTATACTTACACCTTTTGAAGCTTGAGGTACTCTGAGCAAGGTAATAACTTCCTGAGAAAAATGTTACTAGCACTAAAGAATAAACCAATAACTGGTATGTAAACACTTAAAAAAATGAGCTTATTCAGAGTTGATCATGCCCACACTTGTGACCAAGAAAGTGAATCTACCCACATCAAAAGCTTTAGTGAATAGATCAGCAAACTGGTTGTCAGTATGAACTTTAGCAACTTGAATTAGCTTCTTTTCATTACAATCTCTAATAAAGTGATACCTGATCTCAATGTGCTTTGTTTTGGAGTGCTTGACTGGATTGTTAACAATGCTTATAGCACTGCTATTGTCAATGAAGATTGGAGTGTGAAGAAAGGTTACCCCATAGTCCAACATCTGATTTTGAATCCATAGAACCTGAGAGCAGCAGCAATTTACTCAGCTTCTGTTGTTGATAAGGACACTGTGGTTTGTTTCTTACACTGCCAAGATACTAGTCTTGCACCCAAAAGTTGACATCCACCTGAAGTAGACTTTCTGTCCATGTTAGCACCTCCCAAGTCACTATCTGAATAAGCAATCAAGTCAAAGTTGGATTCATAAGGATACCAAAGACCTAATCTAGGTTGCCCTCTTAAGTATCTGAAAATCCTTTTAACAGCTTGAAGATGTGATTGCTTTGGCTTGACTTGGAATCTGGCACACAAACACACTGGAAACATGATGTCTGGTCTTGAGGCTGTGAGATACATGAGAGATCCAATCATTGATCTATATAGATGGATATCAATATCCTCCCCCTCAAGATCAGCAGTGATCTGTTTATGAGTCTCCATAGGTGTGCTTGCTGGCTTTGAGTCTGTTAGCCCATATTTGTCCAGGATGTCTTTCACATATTTTGATTGGCTTATGAAGATCCCATCTTTCTTCTGTTTCACTTGAAGCCCAAGGAAGAAGGTAAGTTCACCCATTGAACTAATTTTAAAGCTCTTGTGCATCAACTTTTCAAAGTCTCTGCACATCTGATCTTTTGTGGATCCAAAGATGATATCATCCACATAAATCTGAACCAATAGGATGTCCTTCTTACTTCTTTTAATGAAGAGGGTCTTGTCAATTAATCCTCTTTCAAACCCATTCTCCAAGAGGTAGGTAGACAGAGTATCATACCATGCTCTTGGGGCTTGATGCAGACCATAAAGTGCTTTCTTCAGTTTGTATACTCTGTCTGGATATGATGGATTTTCAAATCCAGGGGGCTGACAGACATATACTTCTTCATCAATTGTACCATAGAGAAAAGCACTCTTCACATCCATTTGGTATACCTTGAACTTCATGTATGAGGCATAGGCTAGAAATAGCCTAATTGCCTCTACCCTTGCCACTGGAGCAAACACTTCTTCATAGTCAATTCCTTCTTCTTGAGTGTACCCTTGTGCCACAAGCCTTGCTTTGTTTCTGATCACAATGCCTCTCTCATCCTTTTTATTTCTGAAAATCCACTTGGTGCCAATAGCTCTATGACCTTTTGGAAGGTCCACCAAGTCCCAAACTTCTTGTAATTTGAACTGCGGCAACTCTTCTTGCATAGATTCTATCCAACTGGAATCTTTCATTGCTTCATAAACCTTCTTAGGCTCAATCTGAGATAGAAAGCAGGAGAGTACTGTGTGTTGCTGATCCTGCAGCTCTTGAAGTCTGCTTTGATTCCTTGTTATTATAGGAGAAGAGATGTCTCCTATGACCAGCTCTGGAGGATGGTTCTTTTGAGTTCTAGTCTGATGACTAGGTTCTTCATTGATTCCCACATCCAGATTGGAATCATTTAAGTCAGCTGAGGGGATCTCATCAGCTGCTTCTGGATCTTCATGCACTTGATTCTCCTCATCTCTTCCTTCTTCTTCACTCTGAATTGGTTCAGTTATAGTTTCCTTTGCACATACATCAACAGGCTCTATTATAGGTATGGGAAAGATCACAGACTGAGGAATAATGTCTTGTACTTGTACTTGGTCATCCCTTGATCCTCCACTTGCTGAACCTGCATGATAATCACTACTGAAACCCAAAGAGTTAGTTAGTGAGTCAATGTCAAATAGCCACTGAGGACCAGACCCAATAGGATTTGGTGTGTTCTCATTGCACTTGACATTGTCACTTTCCTCAATTATTCTAGAAGAAGTATTAAAAACTCTGTAAGCCTTACTCTGAGATGAGTAACCAACAAGAAAACCATCATCAGCCTTGCTATCAAACTTTCCTAAGTGAGTTTTGGTATTGAGGATGGTACAAGGACATCCAAAAGGTTTGAAAAATCCAATAAAAGGTTTTCTGTTATTTAAAAGTTCATATGGTGTCTTGTTTTTAGGCTTGACTACTAGAACTCTGTTTTGGACATAACAAGCAGTATTAACTGCTTCAGCCCAGAAAGTAATTAGAAGTTTTGAATCTGCCAACAGAGATCTAGCAGCTTCAATTAGTGTCCTATTCCTTCTTTCACCAACACCATTTTGTTGTGGAGTCCTAGGAGCACTGTATTGCCTCTCAATTCCTTTTTCCTCACAAAAGGTGTTTAGGTCATGATTTTTAAATTCAGTACCATTGTCTGACCTAATGAATTTTACCTTTTGATTTGTTTGGTTTTCAATTCTTAGAATAAAGGATTTGATCAGTCCACTTGTCTCATCCTTAGTCCTTAGAAAATATACCCAAGTAAATCTAGAGTAATCATCAACAATAACTAGGCAGTATGATTTCTTACCTATACTCATAACATTTGTAGGACCAAACAGATCCATATGAAACAACTGAAGAGAATTAGAGATTGTGTTCAACTCTTTGGACTTATGAGAAGTTTTGTGTTGTTTGTCTTTAAGACAGGCAACACAATGATCATCACATGAAAAGACTTTGGAAGGTAAACCTCTTACAAGGTTGTTTTTAACAAGTTTATTCATTGTTTTAAAGTTCATGTGACACATCCTTCTGTGCCAAAGTGATGAGTCATCCAATGAAGCTTTTGAAACAAGACAGTTTAGGGATGAATCAGTTGAAACACTTTCCATATCTAAGCAATATACATTATCCTTTCTGGGAGTTCTTAGTAGTATCATCTTTTCATCAACTACCTTGAATCCAGGAGCAAGGATAATGCATTCAGAATCTGTAAATAATATACTATGTTGTTTGTCACAAACCTGTGATACACTTAACAGGTTGTACCTTAACTTCTCAACATAGAATACATCTTCAAAGGTCATTTTACCTTTGGTTACATCCCCCTTACCACTGATCTTACCTCCATCTGGAGTATTACCAAAGGCAACATGCCCACCATCAATTTTCTTGAAATTCTTGAGGCATGACATGTTCCCTGTCATGTGCCTTGAGCAACCACTATCAACATGCCAGATGCTCTTCCCCTTGAGCTGCTGGTTGCCCTGCACATTAGATTAAACAATTAGTATTGACTGGGAACCCAAGCCAAAGTGGTCTTGGGTCTCCCTTTCTCATCAAAGTATTTACATTCCTTTTTGATGAGGTTTTTAAACTCAGAGCACTCTTTATTGGAGTACTTTGTCAATATGATTGGTTTAGCAGCACTAACACTAGAAGCAGTACTAACCTTAGAAGTACTAACAGAGTTAGCAGTACTAACAGGTTTAGCAGTACTAACCTTGTTAGCAGCACTAACAGAATTAGCAGTATTAACTTTTGAAGAAGTACTAACAATGTCAGCAGCACTAACATTGTTAGCAGTAGTATTACTTCTAGCAGCACTATCATTGTAAGCAGCACTATTTGTGGTAGCAGTACTAACAGTTTTAGTGCTTTTAGGAACCCACATATTGACACTTTCTTTAACAGACTTTTTCTTCATGTGGCTTTTAGATTTAACAGTTTTCTTAGCCACATGGTTCCTTTCAACCTTCCTATAACCAAAGGGTTTTTGCATATATTTTTGAAAATTCATCCTTTGGTTTATACGATTGAAATAACAGTATTTGGCAAGATGATTCAATTTGCCACAGATAAAACAAGGTTTTGGTCTATTGATTTTACTCAGATCAACCCCTTGTTTTTGTGCCCACTGGTTATTCCAGTTTCTTTGATTTCCCCTCTTTTTATCATGTTTTAGGGGCTCATTCTTCTTACATGCACACTGTTTGCAAGGACGTGGATTCACAACTGTGGTCTGTTTGTAATGGACCTTGCCAGACTTTCCCTCTGTCTTCTCTATGTCCTTGGATTTGATCCAAGCCCTTCCACAATCCTCATTGGTGATAATGTTATTCTCTAGAGGAATCTTACCACTCACATTGTTCTTCTTACTCTTACCAACCTCTTTCTCAGTCTTATCCTCAACAACTACCTCATCTAAGGGATCTATCTCAGTGGCTCCCTCAGGCAAGTCCTTCCTATCTTTGGTTTCTAGCAAGTCTGAAGTAGGAGGGATGTAATTGTTGTTATATGGTGGAGGTGTGGCATTGTACCCAATTCCTCTTCTCAGCTTGTCATGAATCTGAGTTTGTAGTAAAGAGTCCATTGCTTTAGAAGCATTGGAAAACTTTTCTACATCAAGCTTAACCTTGGTTAGCTCATCTCTTAACTTTTCACTCTCCTCTTTAGATTTGGTCAGTTTAAGTTCTAGATCATTTTTCTCCCACTTCCAGTAATTGGTGTCATATGAGTGTTGGAGTTCATTGGCTTGAAAACCTTTAATCTGTTCCTCAAACCTCTCAACAATTCTCACATAGTCTTTTATATCCTTTTCTAATCTCTTAAGGTCATCACTCATCTTCTGGTTGTGATCCCTGTACCTTTTAACAGTGTCTATGCAAGTTTTAGAACAGAGATTAGAACTTACTTCAGATGGGAGATCAGATACTTCAGCCATAAGTGCTTGATTTTGGATAGCCTCTTCTGCTTGATCACTCTAGTCAAACCCCATTCCTTGTTGAGAAACAAGGGCTTGAGCAGAGTTTCTGTTATGATTGAGGTTTCCAGACTGTGCTTGTTGGTGGTTGTTGGTGTGAGACACTCCACTTCTGCATTCCCTGGCAAAGTGTCCCTTTCAGATGGCATTTGTAGCACTCCACCTTTGATTTATCAAACCCTGCTCCATCTTCTCTTCTTTGGTAGAAGTTGTTCCTCCCAGTCCTCTTTATAAACTTTTTCACCCTCATGGAAAGCATGGCCATCTGCCATTTGATATCCATCTCTTCAAGATCATCAGGATGAAGTTGTTCTAAGTCATCATTAATCAAAGAGGAATTTCCATGGCTGGAAAGAAAGGCTTCAAACACAGATTCAGTGCCTTTATCTTGATTTGCTCCATTAGCAGCATTAACTGATTCAGGGTTAGCAGTAGAATCAATTGATGCTGATAGGAGTGCAGCATTATGAATGTATCCAGAAGGCTTCTTCTTTGCCTCCACCTCAGCTTCAAATACTCTAAGATCATTGTACAGATCATCAAGTTCTTTCTCTTCCAATTGTTCATTCTGTCTGAATGAAACAATGTACATGGTCCATTCATCTCCAAGGGACCTTAAGAACTTTCTGTTCACATCATCTTGATCAATCTGTACTCCCATAGTAGCTAGTTCACCAATCAGTTTGTTAAACCTGTCAAAAGTTTGAGTCATGGACTCATTCTTAGTTGACATAAAGTTTTCATACTGTTGTTTCAAGATTGCCTTTTGATTTCTCTTGGTACTTTTGGTACCAGAGAATCTCTTCTCTAGAGCATTCCAGAGCATCTGTGCATCAGTGCAGTTACAGAATTGGTGTTGATACTCATTGGGAATAGCCAAGAGCAGTGTACTCAAGGCTTTCATCTCTGTCTACCTTGTTTTTCTTTCTGCATCCGTCTTTGGTGGGTTTCTCTTTCCATCTTCACCAATCTTTCCTGCATCAGATGGGCCATTCTCATTAATGTCCCACATGGAGTAATATGTGAGGAGAATGTATTGCTTGATTCTAATCTTCCACATATCAAATTCATTGGATCTGAGCATTGGAACCTTTGAGACCAGAGTACTGTTTGTTTCAACTGTGTTTTCCATGATGAATAAGATTTCTGAGAATACTAGCTCTGATACCACTTGTCAGGATCTTAATTCTAAACAAGAATAAACACTCAGAAACAATATTAAAGGAGTTTGCGGAATAACACTTTAATATTCAATGATCAATGAAACAGTGAATCAGAATAACAACTTGTAAACTTTATTGAATGATTATAAAGCTACAAGATTCAACACTCAACCTCAATATTGATGAGCAGGCTCACCAATACGAATTCTACTTCTCTAGAATTAGGATTATAAACCTTGAGGTTGATTCTCTCTAATGAAAACAAAAACTCAGAATTAGTTAACTTCTATCAATTCTAAACTATTCTATATATACATGAAGATAAAAGATAATTACAAATAATAAAAGACCTTCAAAATAATCTTCCATCTTTTTCTCAAAGATTTCCATGATCTTCAAACTTGATCTGCACGAATCTTGAATATCTCTTAAGCAACACTAAGTCTTCAGCAACATTAATACTTTGAGCAGTATTAATGTTCAGCAGTACTAACTACTAGCAGTACTAAAATTGCTTAGCAGTAGTAATCTCCTCTAGAAGTATTAATCTTATTCAGCAGCATTAACTTCAGAAGTAGTAACTTCAGAAGTAGTAACCAAGTTCTTCTAGCAACATTAACTGTACTTGTGCATTTCTGAATTTCCCAACAACTCAGATTGGTTTAACTATTTCAGTTAAAGAACAATTTTAGATTTTGAAAACATTTAAAGTCACACTTCCATAATATAAAATCTGTTGAAAAAATCGGGAAGTGGTTTGAACATTTAAAACAATGTTTTCCAATGATTGAAAGTTGTCCTTCTTTCAACCATATATGAGATGAAGATTTAGAATTATACCTTGACGTACGATCTTCCATCTCATGAAGCTAAGCTTTAAGTCATAAACATATGAACATGTAAGCTTCTCTCAAAAATTCTGCAAAAGTCTTATGTCAAGTCAAAGTAAAATTTATTCACTTAAATTAAAAAGACAAAAAGCAGTAAAACTTTTTAAAGTACGAGTTCTGATCAGAAATAATCAGAAGTCATATCCGTACTCCCCTTTGACTTGAAGAGATCCCCCTAAAATCTTGCATTACAAAAAAAAAATTGACATTAAAAGGTACATGCAAAAATCTTATGAGCTCCCCCTCAAAATGATATTGACCACTGTCAATTTCTTCTTCTACTCCCCCTTGGATCATGAACAGAATATAGAAGTGCATATATCAATCTGAGTTAAGAATAAGGTAATGATGAAAAAGTATACAAATTAGAAAACTTTGATAGGTAATTACTGGTTATACCTTGAGATTTAGCATACCAAGCTTAGAGACAAGAAAGGTAAACCTCTTTTCGTCTAAAGGTTTGGTAAACAAATCGGCAAGTTGATAATCAGTCTTTACAAAGAAAAGTTCAATTGTTCCTTTCTCGACATTATCTTTGATAAAGTGATACCTGACATCTATGTGCTTTGTCTTTGTGTGCTGAACAGGATTCGCTGTTATTGCGATGGCGCTCTTGGAGTCACAGTATATCGGGATCTTGTTGAAGTCGAAACCGTAGTCGCGCAATTGAGTTCTCATCCATAAGACCTAAGAACAGCAGCTAGCAGCAGCGACATATTCTGCTTCGGCCGTTGAAGTTGAAACACAAAGTTGCTTCTTTGATGCCCAACTTACAAGTTTGTCACCGAGGAACTGTACATGTCCTGACGTGCTCTTCCTGTCTAACATACAACCTGCATGATCTGCATCTGTGTACGCTGTTAGTTCAAAACTAGTATCTTTAGGATACCACAGACCAAGATCTGCAGTCCCCTTCAGATACCTAAATATGCGCTTAACTGCAGACATATGAATTTCTTTAGGATTGGCCTGATATCTTGCACATAAGCATGTTGAAAACATTATATCTGGCCTACTAGAAGTAAAATACATTAAAGAACCAATCATTCCTCGATAAGTCCTAACATCAACAGCCTTTCCCGAAGGATCGGTGTCAATCTTAGTACCTCGTGCCATTGATTCAGGTGTTACACGACTACTTTGTCTAGATTTGCAAAGATCTGGATGAATATCTTATGAATTGACGAATCAGGGGGTCTATAAGAAAGACATTTCTTGTCAACAAAAGTTTTGATGAAGTCGTTACACTTCTCATCAAAAAGGGGGAGAAGATCTACCCAAGAAATGGAGAAGAGCTAACCAAGAGATCACATGTTTCAAGAATCACGTCCAAGATTGAATTCTTCAAAGAGCAAGTATTCAATCAGATATGCTGAAGAATTTCTGAGCTAAACCTGGAGAATATTACAAATTGAAGAGAGAAAGAGATTGCATCTTCTGAGCTGAAAGAGAAGACCAGATTGTTAAATCATTTTAGTAATGATCTTGATCCAAAGGGGGAGATTGTTAGATCACAGATTTATTGGATTCAAGATCATCCAATCTGAAGTTTGCAATCTGAAGCTAACGCTGAAAAGTCACTCTCAAGACATAGTCTAATGTTACTTTGTAATAATTGTCGAATTTTATTGTATTTTAGTATTTAATATTAGTCCTAAATATCTAACTAATAAATATTTTAGGATATTATGTTTTAGATATTTTAGTTTAAATATCTAGATATTATATTAGATAATATCTAGATATTATAGTTTAGATATTAATGTTTAGTTAGTTTAAGTTAAGTTAGATTCTCAATCTCTCATATATCCAACACATCGATCAAACTCAAGAAAAGAGAGAAGTGAGCTTAAACTGTAAACATATCAACATTTGTAATCCGCGTTTGTAATCAGAATCAGGCTGGTAATCGTTATATCTTTGTTGTTTGATTATCTGGTAACGATCACGGACTCACAGGTTGTAATCAAAAAGCAAAAATCTTAAACTAATATAGCAGATCAAAATTTGAAAAGACGAAATCCAAAACAAGTTAAAACAAATGCAAAAAAAAGGAATCCAACTATACCATTTGATGAAATGCAGAGGCATGAGAGTAGCAACATCATGAAAGGATGTGTTGTTTAAAGGGAAATCTTGGAGAAAAAAAACGGTGCACCAATTAATTTAAACAGTGACTAATTGGTTGATCATTTTAAAAAATTGAAAGGTTAGTCATTACCAAATTCTCTAATTGAGGATTTGTATCAAACACTTGGTGTTTTCATATAACAATGAAGTATTGCACAATATCAAACACAATCACTGTAACCAAAGAAAGTTAATACAAAAAGTTTGAATAAATCTAACACAAGTAGCCAAATCTGAATTCTACGACAAACGAGTATGAGAAGTTGTATGTGAACCTCGTTGCTAAGTTGTTCACAATAGATGAGAGTTTTGTTGAATAGGCAAATGCCACTGCTTGAACTGGGTGAATAAAAGATACACTACTGAACAATTAGGGTAAATTACAGAAGCAAAAAATGATTCCCACTTCCAATAGCTACATAGATCAGCAGTTCACATAAACATTTACATATACGCTGAATCGAAGATGGACATAGACAAAATAAGATATATAGGAGACACCGCAAGAGGTTGTCGTCGAGAGAGGACACTTGGTAAATGGTAATGTTCACAAATTAACAGGAGCAATGTGCCTAGGACACCTTTTTTTAAAAGAAAAAAGTACAAATAATTTAGATACACACCAAATGGGGGGAAGTGGCAAATGGGAGGAAGAGGGGAAAAAAGGGCGGGATTGAAATTTTATTTCCCTCTTTATTTGGTAGTGGTAATTGAGAATGTTCTATGTATTGTTTTCATTTAATTTATAATTAACTAGGTTCGACTAGGGGTGTACAAAAAATTCTCAACCCGCGAAACCCGCCCAACCCAACCCGCTCCCAACCCAATTAAACCCAACCCGCCAAACCGCGAAATCGCAAACCGCCAAACCGTTAATTAGAAGGGTTGAAATTGGGTTAGGAAAACTCAACCCAACCCAAACCGCCAACCCGTAGCTAATTTTTTTATAAAACTATATTATATTATATATATATATATATATATAATATACAATTTATTCACAACCCACATTTAAAATTCATAACCAAGTCTAATTATAAGCCCATATATATATAATATAGTGGAGGCCCTTGTGTGCACACAAAGTTGGTTGAGAGGGAATAATGAAGGCATTCAAATAAGTGAATATTTGGATGAAATTGCATCTTATGACTTTCTTGAAGAAGACAACTTTAATAATGTTTCTTTTTTCATGCTTATATTGGGGTATTTTATAAATTGTTTAATTTTTAGACTCGTTTATAAATTCTTTAATTTTTGTTTTCGAATTGTAGACAAACTCAAGGAGAATGCAACATTGGGGTCGGAAAGGTCCAAGACGGTCGTGCTTGATTGAGGATTTGAATCGTTTGCTATCATTTAGACTTTTAAAGTTTAACTTTAAGACTTGTGGATTTTAATATATATTTGAATGATTGTAATAACTAATAAGTTTGTTGAGAATACTTTTAGAATTATTTATCGTATTTTAATTGGCAAATTTATGTATTTTTCCAACCCGCCAACCCAACCCAACCCGCCATAACCCGCAAGGTTGGGTTGGGTTATAATTTTGAATGGGTTGGGTTGGGTTGAGATTTTTCAAACCGTCATAATTGGGTTGGGTTGTAAAAATGTCCCAACCCGCCCAACCCAACCCGCGTACACCCCTAGGTTCGACCCCGTGTATTACACGGGGTAATTTAAAAAATTAAATCATGTCAGAAATCTTATATTACAGATATTAATGATTATCGAAAGTACGATGCTACTTTTCCAAGCTTTTTTCCCTTCAGAGTTGTTTTTTTACAGTTGGTTACAAAACGTCCTTGTTTTAGGCAGTTTTCACAAACGATGTTTTGAAAAAATCTAATAAAAGTTATGAATAAATATTAAGAATTTATAAAACAAAATTTATAATAGAACATAAATGTAAAATATAGATGTGCTAAATAAACTTATAATGTAAATGTAGATGTGCTAATGAACTTATAATGTAAAATGCGTCCAGATACATGTTTAAGCGGGAAAATGAAAAAACGGGCTCACAAGAATATGACACGTGTCCTTCTAGTTACTTATTTATTATATATGTATATATATATACTAAATATCATAATGTCAAGAAAATAAAATTAAAAATGTTATCTTATAAAACTTATGATAGAAAATATATTTGTATTTATGTACTAAATATCATCACGACATATTAATTCGTATATATTTATGATATTTAATTATATATTTAAATTATAAATATTCAATATTGGACTCATTTCGAAGGTAATGACGAAACAATTACAATGTTATAATTTATAAAAAGTAAAAATGTTTTTTTCAATGCAATTTAGTTCATATACATTATTGATGTTTATATGATAAAAGTATAAAATGAAAAAATAAAAAAGTAAGGGATTAAAAGTAAACTACTAATTATAAGGGTAGTAAATGAAAGGTATAAATTAAAAAAATTAATATAAGGAAAGATTAAATAAGGAATGAATGTGGATTTGCTAAATGAACCTATAGTGTAAAATGCGTACATGTTCATGTTTAGGCGAGAAAATGAAAAAAATGGACTCATCAGAAGGCAACACGTGTCCTTTCAGTTACTTATTTATTATATGTATAGATGTTATATTTGTAGATAAAGTTTGTGATGTACCTCATCATCATCGGATAAGGGTTCTAATAATTATTCGGATCCTACCAAAAATAATTAAAAATATAATTTTCAAGATTCATCAAAATGTTATATATTTTTATAAAATGAGATTGATGAACTATTGAAAAATTAAATACTAAGAGCACATGTTTAAATATTGATTTCAAAGTTTTTTTTAGCGAACATCTACTTTATATTCTTTGTTTACAAAAAAATTATACATTCCACCACATTGGCACATTGTATGAGTAACTAACTAGTAATATTAAATATACATCTTATTTGATACTTCATCTTTAAATAAAAAAATAATGGTCCACTCAACAAATGATCGGTGTGACATCGAATTTTACCCTGGCTAAATTAATATAAAAATATTAAGACTTGAAAGAAGAGAAATAATAATCGTTGAATAAATAGAATTTCGCCCATCTGTTCTCAATATGAACAATTGTAACTAAACATGACCCAATGGAACACATCATGACCTATTGTGACGATCGACTCAATGGAACCCAACATGACCCATCTATGTGATCAACATGGACCATTATAACCCAACACGATCCAATGTAACTAACATGGCCCTTTATGACTCATTATATCCCGACATGACATATTGTGCCTAATACGACCCAATGAAACCCAATATTGACCAATTATGATCAACATGATACATTGTAACCCAACATGACCTAACGTAATCGAGTATGACCCAATGTAATTGAATATGACTCATTGTAACCGAACATGACCAAGTGTATCTCAATTTGATCAAGTGTAACCTAAGTTGACCCACTGATACATTGTAACCCAACATGACCTAACGTAATCGAGTATGACCCAATGTAATTGAGTATGACTCATTGTAACCGAACATGACAAAGTGTATCTCAATTTTGATCAAGTGTAACCTAAGTTGACCCACTGATACATTGTAACCCAACATGACCTAACATAATCGAGTATGACCCAATGTAATTGAGTATGACTCATTGTAATCGAACATGACCAAGTGTGTCTCAATTTGACCAAGTGTAATCTAAGTTGACCCACTGTAACCCATCATGATCAATTATAATCCCATATGATCAAATGTAACCTGATATGACCCATTTTGACCTACCAAGACCCATTATAACACAATGTAACCAATTGTAACCATATAAGCAATGTAACCCAATGTGACCCATTTAATATAACCAAATGTAACCCAACATGACAAATTGTAATCTATTATGACCAATTACAACCCATATATCCTAATGAAACCTCATATGACTTATTGTAACCTCATATGCCCATATATAACCTGATATGACCAAATGTAACCCGAGACGACCACATGTCACCCAACATGACCCAAATGACCAAATGTAACACAAGATGACCATATATAACCCAACATGACCATATATAACTTAACATGACAAAATGTAACCCAAATGATTCACATATGGACTATAACTCGCGTAATTCATATATGAACTATATGTTCACATGTGAACTTGTGTAATCCATATATGAAATATTTTAACCGGTTCACATATAAACTATATGTTCATATGTGGACTCGTGCAATTCACATGTGAACTATATGTTCATAAACCTGTGGAATTCATATATAAACTATTTAACCGATTCATATATCTGATTCACATATGAACTATTTTATCTGATTCACATATGAACTATTTAACTGATTCATATATGAAACCAAATAATTATGGTTTTGACTATGAAGTCGGGGGGGGGGGGGGGACCACCATGGCTCGTGATTATTTGATCCAAGGGCTATGATTACTTTTTTACTTCTCATACACTTAACATTTTTCATTTGAACCTTTATATACACACACACACACATATATATATATATATATATATATATATATATTACAATAGTTTGTTAAAAGTATTAGAATAACCTATCAATGCAAAATTCCTTAGATTAAACGTGTAGAAAAAATTATTAAATGTGTATAATTACCAACCTCTATGCTTGAATTTCACAAAACTTACTGATATTCACGTTTAAGTATAAAATACATTTTTAGTCATACTAATAGTTTACATCCTTAATTTTTTAAAATTTAAAACATCATAATAAAAGTTTGCAACAAACAAATGTGAAAAAAAAAGATCTTTCATTAGCGATGTGATGTATCTTTTCAAAAAAATTGACGCTATTTTAAATTAGTAATTCTGATTTCTTATTCAATAAGAAGTTGCACTATTTTTATCATTCTTATTTACCGGGTCTATAAATCAGCAAAAAATTGATTGATTTTCACTTATAATTTTTTTTAATTGAAAATTAAATTTTCAAATATCAGTTGACGGTAAAACCTTCTATTTTGCAGCATTTTACAAACATAAAAAGTGGATGCATTGTTATTAAAAAAAAGAAAAGCGGATGCAATAAAACATTCAATTTGTATTTTGTAACACATATGATATTCATATTTTTAAAACAAAAATTTAGGCAAAACTGCATGTTAACTCAAGATCTAAAGATTCTAGAGAGAGAAAGCTAGAGAGAGAAAGTGAATGAGGAGTCAAAAGTAATATTGTATTCAAGATATGCAAAAGTAAACTGTTTTTTTAAAAACAACTAAGTCAAGGGTTTATATACCCTCAAAGTAAAATAAATACAAAGATTACAACTAAAATTGATCTAACAATCTCCCCCTTTGTAACCTTTGTCACCGAGCTCTAAAATCAAGAAAATCTTCTGATATCCACTTGAGCTTCAAGGCGTCGTAAAGCATTTCGAAAGTTGATTCTGTCTTGAATTACATCAATTGCCTTCTCCAATCTCAGTAACTCTTTGTTACCTTCCTTTTGTGGATAAAAATTGAATCTCTATCTGTTTGCCACATTCTGCTTTTCATAATTCAACTTCTGAATTAGATGCATCTTGATAAGCTTCAAAGTACCATCAGAATACTTGCAGACTTCTTCAAATCTCATAAAACAATGACGACCCTTCAAGTTTCTGTACACCACACCATACGGTTCATCAACAACAGTATATAATAAGAAACTTTTAATGTTGTCGAGCTTCTGTTTTAGCTTGTGCAAGTTGACCGTAGGTTGATGATTTTCGACACCCAACTGAAAATCAAATAAGCTATAAAAGCGAATTGTTCTGATAATATGTCTTCTGACAGTATTGAAGGCTCTATTCATATCATCTGATCGTTCATTGAGAGAGCTGAAGAAATTGAATAGAAACTCAATATCATCCACATGAACTTCATTAAAATCTGCTTCTGTGAAGGTATAGTCTTTGCAGTCTCTTCGTTGAACAGTGAAATTTGAAACCCAGATGTTGAATATGTTGAACATGGAAACACATTTAACTTGTACAATCCCCTTCTCAGAATATACTGTTTCTTTTCCTTGTCTCAAATACCTCATGGCCATCAAATAGTTCTGTTTAACAAGATCAGACTCTTTTTCAATGCCCAAGAAAAACTCAAAACTCAAAGCAGTCTTGTGTTTCACAAAAATACTTCGGTGAGTATCTTCAAGGTATACATTTCGAAACACCTGTTTCATATCTCTAGCCTCAAACCTTTGTCGTCTATGTTCCCTTGAAATATGAATTCCTGAAGATCTAAGATTTTCTGGAATAAAATCAGGAGCCATATAATTAGGATCAACTGACTTATCAGATTTACTTGTTGGAGCACGAGGAATCTTGGTAGGTGGAATCACGACTGGAATAGACACATTAGAAACAATTGCTGGAGGCTCAGAGACAACTGATGTAGAAGATATAAGAGTTGTAGAGACAAACAGAGGATTTGAAACTGCTTTAGACTGAATCTGAGAAGAATCATCTTGTGGAGAATTCTGTTCATCTTGAAAAGGGAATCTAACTTCTTGAGATGAAAGATCTGCATACAATACATCAGCATCACTATCATCATCATCTTCTTCTTCTTCTTCTTTAACTTTCCAAAAGCTTTCAAACTTGTCATCAATTTCATTTTCAGAATCCACATCAATAATATTTTCGTAAGATGCTCTGAAATTCTCAAATGCTTCAGCCTCAGTCATATTCACAGATTTTGGTATAACAGAAGAGACTGGCTCATAATCTGGATCAACATAAAGTACCAGCTGTAAATTGTTTTCTGTAGAAATGTCAGTCTCTGGAAGATTTACTTTGCTTAACATGTCTTCAAACATAGACTGCATTTCTGTTTCTGCTTCTTTAGGCTTTTCTTTATCAGCAGAGCATGTTTCACTTGGAGCAGTTTCTGCTTTATTTTCTTTAGAAAGATCAGCTGCAGACTTATCCAAGCGTCTCTTTTTCTCCCCCTCATGATCAGGTTGAGAATCATCATGATCATGTGAACGCTTGTTAGATGGTCCAGCTTCAGCACGACACGAGACATTTGGAACCTGCAAGTGTTGAGCAATGGCAAAAACAGTGGATTGCAATTGACCCAAACCTAACTGTACCTCATCTCTAAATTTCTCAAAGTCTGATCGTAAAGCAGAGAGAGAATCTTCAGTTGTAGGTGGTCGAAATGATGGCTGAAAAGATCTGAGAAGAGACAAAAGATCGATCGACTGTTGATTTGCTGGAGCCATAGATGCAAGTCGAGCTCTTAAGTGCTCAGCTACTTCCTGAACAGAAAGATCATCAATACGAGGACCTGCAGGAGTAGAAGAAGAAGATGCACCCGCAAAAGTTGATGACAAAGTTGCACATGAAGCCATTTGAGCAGAAGAAGATAGAAAACCCGATGACATAGTAGATGACGAAAAAATCGGTGCAGATAGTGAAGGTGCAGAACCCAGAGCTGCTGAATGAGAAAGATGAAGTTCTATGGGTTTGCCGGTCAACAACTGTGGAGGGATAATAGAAGGATCAATATTTGACAGATTTCCTTGTAGAAATGCCTCCATCCTGGCTAATTGAGTATCTCTTTCTGCGTCCATAGAAGCCTTTGTTGTCCGTAGAAGATTATGAACAATATCTAGTTTTGAAGAAGAGTGCAAAGCAGAAGAAGTGGACACCATAGCCAATGCTGAATCAGTGGTAGAAACAACAACAGTAGAAGATTCATGAGCAGCAGAAAATTTCTTCAGTGAAAGATCAAGCTCGTCTACAGCAAGATGGTCAACACTTGGATTTATTGGAACAGACTCATCATCAGAACCTTCTTGATTGGATTGAAAATCAACAAACTCTTGATTATCATCATCAGCATGTAATTCCTCAAGTTCATCTTCGATGACAAAGTGAATATCTGAACCTGACTCAGGGATTGCCTGAACCAAACGAGAACCAACAGGGAATGCCTGTTGTTGTTTCTGAATTTGCTCTGCAACTTCTTGAACATCATCAACATGTTCCTCTGCAACCTGGTCTTGAACTTGTTGATGTAATTGAGTAACTTGAACATCTGTATCAGCATTCTCTGACTGTGGAATTTTGTAATCATGATCTAGCATGTATTCGACCACAGCTTCATTTGTCAAATCTGCATAATTGACAATAAGAATTGCTGGAATGGGCATCCATTGATCTTCATTCGTAAACGTATGCTTTTGAACCTGGAAGTATTTACACTGATAATCAGCAATGCGAGGCCACTGAGTGCGAGCAGGAAAATTCTCTGTGCTATCCATAATGCTCCGAACAAAGATCTTCAAAAATCGCAAAAACGGCACAAACTTTCTCCTATTGTTTGTCGCTTTAGCATATACAACTTCTGAAAGACCAGTCCAGATGGCCAAAGTATAATCGATATGAAGATCGTGAATAACACAGTAGAATAGCTTCAGAATCGGCATGCTTGTACTATCTGTACCAGTAGCCTTTGAAGTTAAGCACCGATTGAATATAGAGAAGAAATCATACCAGAGAGGTGGAAGCTTAGCCTTGTGAAACTGAGTCACTTTCCTGAGTTCACCATTATAACCAAGTGCAATAATGCCATCAAGAACAGTTTGATCAGAAGGGAATGGATCATAAGCAACTTTGCCTGGTCTGGAATCAGGGCCTGGAAATTGTAGAAGCACACGTAACCTTCTGAAAGTAAGGCGAGATTCAAACTGATCTACATTTATCAGGAAATGTGGAGGATTTACTTTATCATTCTTTGTAATATAGTGCCAGGCTTGCTGCACATATACCTCAGGAACATCAACTGTTTTTGTCAACGCATAAGCAAGGGGATGTCCTCTTAAAATTTCTTTCACCACTCCACGTATATTCAGATGTCCAAAATCAACATAATGATTATTGCCCTTGTAAGGAAGGAAGTGAGAATGATGCAGAAAATCATCCGGAACTAGTCCTTGAGCAGATTGATCAGCTGTTGTAGAAGGCTGAGAAGGCATAGGATGAATCCTAGAAATCTGTTCTTGATCATTAAGATGATCCAAGAGATCATTCTCATCTTGTTGTACTTGAACATCAGCCATTAAGTCTGAAAAGTAAGCATAGTTAAAAAGTTAGGACATAATCAATCTGAAAGAACCAAGTGAGGTTTTCGGTTGTAGAACAAACCGAAAAGGGTAAAATTCGGTTGAAACAAGAACCGAAAAGCAAGATTCTCGGTTGCACCAAGAACCGAGAAGATAGGTTCTCGGTTATAACATAGACCGAGAAATGATCTTATCGGGTATGGGTTGGACCGAGAAGCAAAGATGGCAAAAATATATAGTAAACCAAAGTTGAAGTTCTCGGTTGGTGAAGAGAACCGAGAATTGAAGTTCTCGGTTGATAAGGGGAACCGAGAAGTAAAGTTCTCGGTTGAAGAGGGAACCGAGAAGTAAAGTTCTCGGTTGATGAGAGAACCGAGAAGTGAAGTTCTCGGTTATGAGTGAACCGAGAAGTGAAGTTCTCGGTTATGAGTGAACCGAGAAGTGAAGTTCTCGGTTATGAGTGAACCGAGAAGTGAAGTTCTCGGTTATGAGTGAATCGAGAAGTGAAATACTCGATCCAGATTATAATCGAAAGAACTCCCTTTGCTCCCCCTACAAAAATGCATTCATAAAACCTTTCAATCGAAGCATAAGAGTAGAAAAACATACCTGTAATGCGGAATTTGTTGAAAAACAAAAAAATCGACTTAAAATCTAGGAGAACCAGTCGATTCGAATACTCCCCCTGAACTTCACCACCACCGAAATGATCAAGACGAATCGAAGATGAAGCAGCGAACCACGAAATACTCAAATGAAATCAAAAAGAGTCGAATACAATCTGAACTTTGAAAGAAAAAAAATCTGTAACCCAAAGAAACCGAATGGAAGAGAAAAAATGAAGAAGAAGATGAATAGTGACCTTGGGAAAAGTGAAATTTGAAAATCGTTTAAAGAACCGGGTTTTTCAAGAGAAAAAAAAATTTAAAATATTGAGAAAAGAAAATCATTTCATATTACATCAACATTTTTAGAAAATAAAATTAAACAAGATTTTGTAATTACTGAGTATTTTAAAGAATAAAAAATAATTGACAAATAAAATTTTACCTAATAAAATTTTCATAAAACAAACCATCTAATGAAATCCTATGCATGCTTTTGGAACTATAGACATGTATTATTGCATAAAGAGTGTATATTAGTTCGAAAACAAAGATTTTCATCCTTCTAATAGGTGGACAAACATGAGAAAAAATGACCAGTCTTAAGAAAAATGTATTTCACTATATAAGAGTAAAAATAGCTGTTACTCACACTAAAAAAAATAGAACTTTCATAGATTTAAAGGTTTATCACATCTTAGCAGTTTCACCAAATATCATGAGATGTTGTGCTCATTGGCATCTTTTTTTTTTTTTTTTTTACAGTGTGCACAGAGGCATCTTCAAATGAGTGTGCTCTTATAGCATCTTTTGCATTTGTGCACTTTGGCATCTTTTTAACCAGAGAGTTTAGTAAGCCTAGAAAATATCGTAAACTTAACTTTCTATCTGATCCTATAGCAGGTTTTCTGATCAGCCGCTCCCAGACCATAGCCTTAGGGGACTAGGTGACAAGCACCCCACAGAACTTACTTACCCAGATCAGAAAGGCTATATCGATATTCCCTAAGCCCATTCATATCAGTAGAACATGACTTTCTAACTGGTTTTATAGCAGAATTTCTGATCGACCGCTCCCAAACCGTAGCCTTAGGGGGTCAGTTGTCAAGCAACCCGCGGATCTTACTCTTCCAAACCAGAAAGGTCACAGATATGAACTATCAAACTAAATGATTTCTGTATTATGAAATATGAATTATTTTATCATCTCAATCACTAGGATCAACTAACTAATTAGTTTAGCCTATATCTCCATAATCATCCATAAAATTTGTAAAATAGGATTTCAAAGCCTTGATGACTATTATATATTGACCTACATATCTTAAAACACATATCAAAATTTTCATGAAGTGGACCAATCGAGATCAGAAATTTTGAAATTTAAACAAATAACACTCATTTATAAACAATAATCTTGTAAATATTTCCTAGGCATGCACAAGCAATCAAAAGATAGAAAATTTATAAAAATTCTATTCTGTTAAACAATATTTGTTAATCATTTTGAATCTTTAAATTAAGCATTCCAATTTTCGTCAGAAGAAAATTAAAGCGTTTTTCATCCAATGCTTTAGTAAAGATATCAGCTAATTGATACTCAGTAGGTACAAAATAAAGTTCAATCGTACCTTCTTCAACGTGATGCTTTATAAAGTGATATCTCATATCAATATGCTTTGTTTTAGTGTGCTGAACCGGGTTTACAGAAATAGCAATGGCAGATTTGCTATCACAATAGATTGGAATCTTGTTGTAATTCATCCCATAGTCCCGCAGCTGTGTTTTCATCCATAACACTTGAGCACAGCAGCTTGCAGCGGCCACATATTCTGCTTCAGCAGTACTGATTGACACACAGTTCTGTTTCTTTGATGACCAGCTAATCAAACGATCTCCCAAAAACTGGATATGGCCGGAAGTGCTTTTGCGATCAAACTGATTTCCTCCGTAATCTGCATCTGAAAAAGCTGTTAATGAATAATCAGAAGATTTAGGATACCACAAACCTAGATATTGTGTTCCTTTGATGTAACGGAAGATCCGTTTTACAGCTAACAGATGAGATTCCTTTGGATTCGCCTGAAATCGTGCAAGTAAGCATGTTGAAAACATGATGTCCGGTCTACTGGCAGTTAAATACATTAGAGATCCTATCATTGCTCTGTAAGTCTTGATGTCAACAGTTTTTCCATCTGGGTCCAAGCCTATCTTTGCACCATGAGCCATTGGAGTTCCAATGCTTGTAGATTTATCCATATTGAACTTCTTCAGAATGTCAAAGACATATTTGGCTTGATTGATAAAAATCCCATCTGAAAGTTGCTGAACATTGAGTCCGAGAAAGAATTTAATCTCTCCCATCATACTCATCTGAAATCTAGAAGTCATGAGATCGGAAAACCAAGTACAAAGTGAAGGATTAGTAGCTCCGAAAATAATGTCATCAACATAAATTTGAACTAAGCAAATATCAGAATCTTTTCTAAAAACAAACAGAGTAGTATCGATTAAACCTTTTGTGAAACCTGAGCTTAGCAGAAATGCAGACAATTCGTCATACCACGCTCTTGGAGCTTGTTTCAAGCCATACAATGCTTTGTCGAGGATGTAAACATGATCTGGATGATCTTTGTCCATAAAACCTTCCGGTTGAGAGACATAGACCTCTTCTTTTAGACGACCGTTAAGAAACGCTGTCTTTACATCCATCTGATAAACTTTAAAGCTCTTATAAGCAGCAAAAGCAAGAAACATTCGAATAGCTTCAAGACGTGCAACGGGAGCAAATGTCTCATCATAGTCTATCCCTTCTTGTTGACGATAGCCTTTTGCAACAAGTCTTGCTTTGTTTCTGACAACAATACCCTCTGAATCTTTCTTGTTTTTAAAGATCCACTTCGTTCCGATAATACTCTTTCCTCGTGGTTTTGGAACAAGACGCCATACCTTTAATGCCTTGAACTGATTCAGTTCTTCTTGCATTGCAATGATCCAGTCTTGGTCGGCCAATGCTTCAGAAACTTTTGTAGGTTCAAGCTTGCTTAGAAAACAAGTGTACAAACATTCATTTGAAGAAGAAACTTTTGACCTAGTTGATACCGAAGAAGAAGGATCACCAATGATTTGATGAAGAGGATGCGCCTTTGTCCATTTTGTCGTATGAGGTAGAGGAATTATTTCATCTTGAACACTTTGAATATCATGAGATGAAATTATGAGAGGTTCTGAATCAGAAGAGATAATCTGTGTAGTATTAATTGTTGGAGGAGGGACTACTTCAACTGATTCAGATAAAGTAACATCTGGAAATGTTGTTTGAGAGTCATCAGAAATAGCTGGAGCATCTTCAGATTGAACTGGTGGAGAAAAATTTAGCTCTATAACAATGGATGGTTCCAGTTGAGATGTAGTTTCAACTGCTGATGTAGGAAGTTCAGTCACAGGAACATCTGGAATTGCATCATCAGAATTTTGTGTAGCAGCGGAAGAACTAGAAGAAGCAATGCCAGGTTCCTGTAATACAGCAGTAGAAACATTAGAAGAATTAGTTTTAGATACATCATCATAAAAATTTTCAAATAATAAATCAAGATCAGTAAGAATAATAGATGAAGTATTAGATGAAAAATCTTGATTATCAGAAATCTTCACTGGTTCTGATCTTGGTTGATCAGAAGCATTCTTAATAACACCGGGTTCTGATCCAGGCTGGTCAGAAGCCAAACCAGCAGCTTCATCAAATCTGACATTGACATTTTCGATGACTTTGCGCGAAGAAGTAAGATATACTCGATAAGAAACTGAAGAAATTGAATAACCAAGAAAGGTTGCTTCATCAGCCTTTGGTGCAAACTTGTTGAGGTTATCTCGATCGTTCAGAACATAACATTTTGACCCAAACGCTCTGAAGTATTTGATATTGGGCTTGATTCCATTCATCAATTCGTATGGAGTCTTATTGAATCTGCGATGAAGAATCGAACGGTTCTGAGTATAACACGCAGTAGAGATAGCCTCGGCCCAAAGAGAGATAGGAAGTTCAGAGTAAGCAAGCATGGAACGAGCAGCTTCTACAAGCGTACGATTGCGGCGTTCAACAACTCCGTTCTGTTGTGGTGTACGTGCGGCAGAAAACTGTTGTTGGATGCCATGTTCATTATAAAAAGCTTGTAAAATGTTGTTCTTGAATTCTGTACCATTGTCTGATCGGACAATCTTGACTGACTATTGCTTGTTAGTCTGAGTAGTTTTGATGAGAGTGATGAGTATCTCCGGGGTTTCGTCTTTGGATTTCAGAAAACGAACCCAAGTGTATCTTGAATAATCATCAACAACGACCAATACATAGCGTTTCTTACCAATACTCTTTGTCTTCATTGGACCACACAAGTCTACATGAAGGATTTCTAGAATATCCTTTGTGCAAAAATCAGGCTTTGGTTTGTGTGCAACTTTCTTCATTTTGCCTTTCTCACAATCTCGGCAAAGTTTGTCTGTTTGAAATCGAAGAGTCGGAAGACCACGAACTGAATCGTTTTTAGCAAGACGATCAATGTACTTGAAATTGAGATGAGCTAGCCGTCTATGCCACAACCAGCTTTCTTGAACTGAAGCCTTTGAAAGAAGACAAGTCTTGGAAGGGAACTTGACTGTTGAGAAGTCAATAGTGTAAAGATTTGACCGTCTTCTACCAATAAGAAGTTCCTTACCACTGTCATCTTTGACTGAAACTCTCTTTGATTTAAAATTGACTTCCAAATTTTTATCACAGAATTGCCCGATACTAAAGAGATTGAAGTCGAGGCCATCAACATAGCTAACTCTTTTAATCGTTATGTTGCCTTGTACAAGATCGCCATAGCCAAGAATAGGAGAAGTGTCTCTGTTTCCGAATCTCACACGACCTCCAGACAGTTCTTTAAAATTTGACAATAAAGATTTATTGCCAGTCATATGTTTTGAACATCCAGAGTCCATATACCAGAGATGACTAGGCTGCATTCATGAAGAAAAACTCACAAAGATTTAGGAACCCACTTCAGAATGGGTCCCTTTTTATTAGAACATTCCATGAGTTTGTTAAATAAAAATGTACTTTTCACAAAAGATTTTGCATAGTGAAACAAAGAAGAGTTAGTACATTTAGATGAAATGTGTAAAGCAATAGAAGATAGATCACATGGAGAAGACAAACATGTGATATCCTGTTGAAGAATCAACATTTGCTCACGAGAATATTTTTGAACATTATTCAAACTAGCAAATGTGTTTTTATTACAAGTATCATCATGTTTATCTAATACATGTATATCATCTATTTTTCTATTCTTCACTCGCCATTCCATCTTGATTTCCTTTCTCAAAGGCCGATCTGAAAAGAAAGAATCAGAATCAGATTTATCAGACTTAACTTTATCTTTCTTCTTAGACTTTCTTGACCGACTTCTTTTTCTTTTCTTTGAACAATAAAAATCATTGAAAGTCAAAGAATCATCCATTTGATCAGACAACTTATATGATTTACCATCAGTAGCACAAGTCATAAAATTATCACAATGATAGGAGTTAGAATCTGGTTTTCGTTCCAAGGATGAACCGAAAACTGATGTTTTCGTTTCTAACTGAGACCGAGAAAGTCCAGTTTTCGTTTCTAGCTTGAACCGAGAACCAACACTTGATGAAAATCCCATTTTATTTTCAACTGAAACTTCAGAAAATCCAGAAACTTGTTTTTCAGAAATAACATTCCTTTTAAAACTAGATTTAAAAACAGTAAAAATGATATCTTTTTCCAAACTGTTTTGAATAAAATCATCATCTATCTTATCTTCCAACTCAACAATTTTAGATTCTAAAATCAAAGGAGGAACGTATTTCTTAGTATCATAAGATGTTTTAGAAACACTATCCTCATTTTTGTTTACGATATAAGAATCAAAATAGTCGTTTGGTAAAGTTGTTTTGTTAGATGAGTTTGTATTTAAAAATATCCCAGATTTCCTTTTCTTTTGAGGATCAGGAAAATATTTTGCATTTTCACGCGAATAAACAAATGGGAGTTCCATTCTAGTGTTTTCCGTTCTACTCTTAGCCTCAATATCTAAGATTTGCTGTTCATTCATCCAATCTATTATAAATTGGGGAGCATAACGAGCAAGTCTCAAATATTCAAAGTGATATATAGTGGGGGATTTGTTAATGGCTAAATTTAAATATTTAAGACTTTCATATCCAAGCCCCCACTTTTCTTTAATGGACTCATAACTACGAGGTTTATTCATATTAATTGTTTGTTCAGATTGAGCTCTCATATATAATTTTTCTTCTAAATCAACAATGTTATTTGAAAGCTCATTTTTAGAAGTGGTCAATCTAGTCAATGAATCAAGATAAGTCTTGTTTGAACTTTCCAACTCATTTATTTTATTTTGCAAATTTTCTTTGGTATCGTTTAGAATCAATTTTTGATCTTCCAAAGAAATTTGTAATTTTTCAATTTTATAAGACTTTTCTTGATTCACTTCCTTTTCAGATTTAAGCATTTTTCGAAAATTTTGCAAGGCAGAAATGATAATATCAAACTGAGAGTTAATGAATTTAAAATCTAAGTCAGAATATACCTCAGACTCATCAGTTGAATCATCATCTTCATCATCAGTTTGATCATCACCGATAAAGCACATTGCTGCAGTTTCCTCTTTTTCTTCTTCATTATCAGAGAAATCAATAAATGATTCTTCCTCAGCTAAGAGAACAGCTCCACTTTCCTTCTTTTTCAACATATCAGCCTTCTTTTGATAGTAGGTAGAATCACGAACCACCTTTGTTCGGCATTCTTTAGAATAATGACCTACTTTACCACAGTTGTAGCATGTGGGAGGTTTCTTTTCATCCCTCTTTTCTTCCACAAGCTTTGGATGATCAGGCTTTGGATAGATAGTCTTTGACCCAGAAAAATCCACCTTCCTTGACCCAGATGAAAGACGAAGATTGTTGTTGGAGCTGGCCCTGTTAGGAAACTTTCGTGCAAACTGCTGAGAAAGTAAGATCATTGCTCTTTGAAGAGCTTCTCCTTCATCATCAATATTCCCATCATAAGCATTCTCAAAAGCTTGCTCAGTAAATTTTGCAGTCATTAGAGCAATAGGATCTACATCTTTTCCTTTCTTCTTCTTTTCTTGCTTTTCTTTCTTTGCCACAATCAGATTTTCTTCATTCAGGAGAATTTCAAACATTTCTTGAATTGGCATGATTGAAATCTTTGGATCAATACGGAGTCTATGACATGCCTTTGTCCATTCAGGTTGAAGAGCGTTCAGAAACTTTAAGTTTGTTTCCAACGGGGACTTTTCCACACTAATCTTGTATAAATCATTTATCACTGCACAAAATCTATCAAAGACAGTCTTCAAATCCTCCCCACTCTTTGCTTTGAACTCCTCAAAACTGTTCATATATCTCGTTTTTCGAAGTTGAGTAGCCACTACTGATCCAAGCATGATTTTCTCCAAATGAGTCCACATGAGCATTAGATTGTTCTTGTAACAATCTACACGATTGTATATGTGATTTGGCAAGGCAAGAATGAGATTAGACTTAGCAATTCTTTCTCCATTGTATTTTAAAGATTCTTCTTCATTGTACTCATCAACTGGCTTTAATATTGTGGATTGTTTAGTATTAGCAGTGGCTGGAATTATCTTTACAGGTCTCTCAAAAGGAGGATTGGTTAAAGCTCGAACCATGTAATCCCCATTTTGTTGTCTCTCAAGAAAATTAATAAATCGATCTCTCCATTGAGAATACTCATTCTCATTAATAAGCACAGGGGGACGAGTATCTGTCCCGAGAGACATCATCAACTCATTCTTATAGACTTGAGATTGAAGAGACATGCTGAAAAGTAGCAGAGAGCTTTTCGGCTGAAGAAAATAAGAACCGAAAACCACGCTTTTCGGTTGTTGAGGAAACCGAAAACCAAACTTTTCGGTTATATAAGAGACCGAAAACTTAGCTTCTCGGTTGAAGATGAAACTGAAAAGAACGAAAACCCTTAGCCGAAAACCTTAGCCGAAAAGAACAAAATCCAGATGAATGAACCGAAAAACTTGAAGAAAGAACCGAAAACCCTGATGAATAACCCGAAAACTCTTATGAGTGAACCGAAAATCGATTATGCCAAGTTAACGATCTACGAAAATCACACAAGTCCAAAATTTCTCAAAACACTCTCACGGAATTCACTTAGAAACATGTTCATTATCCAAAACTAATCCAAATATAGATCAAACACCAAAAAACAGCAAGAATTCGCGAAGAACAGAAAAACTCGAGAACTTTTCTGGAATATTCAAAATTGACAAATTCGATAACAGAATGATCAAATCTTTGCACGAATCAAGAACAAAACATGTTCTACACTGAATTCCGAAGCAATTGAATCCAAATTCACTGAAAATCGTTCAGAAAATCAACATAGATCTAGAAAAAAAATGTCCAGAAAACTATTTTCTTAAAAAAAATTTCTTACGAATTAGAAAATCGATTGAACTGATTAACACGAAATTTAGTACTCTACTCTCAAATCTCTCAAAATCTAACCTGCTCTGATACCAATTGTTAACTCAAGATCTAAAGATTCTAGAGAGAGAAAGCTAGAGAGAGAAAGTGAATGAGGAGTCAAAAGTAATATTGTATTCAAGATATGCAAAAGTAAACTGTTTTTTTAAAAACAACTAAGTCAAGGGTTTATATACCCTCAAAGTAAAATAAATACAAAGATTACAACTAAAATTGATCTAACACTGCATATTCGATATCGTTTAATTATTAATAGTATATTTTAAAAAATTATTAATAGTTTATATATCAAAATACTCCAAGCCTAATCGATCCTTGATTCCCTTAGAATCGCTCCTTCCTAAATTAACCAATCTTTAACCTAAATGATCCCTTCAATCGCTCCAGCCTCAATTTCTCTCAATCGCATTATCCATCTCTCTCTGTATCTCAATCGCTCGAACCCTATATCGACCCCTCTATCCTCAACAAGCTTCTCGATCTGAACCTCCCTACAATATGGTGAAGCTCGGTGATACGCAATATGGTGAGTCCTTTGTTTTTGGTTATGTCCAATGATTCCTTCTCATTATTGTGACAATCCTCATCGTTTGGTTGATTATGCATTGCTATTCTGTAAGTAATATAATCAACATGCACATATTCACAAGTCTAAATGAGATAGGAAGAGGAATTGTTTGTTGGTATATTGGTTGTAGATTAGGTTTCAGAATTTCCAATTGTTGGGAGTTTTTGCTTCGGTTACTAGTGTGTTACTATGTTCTATTGCAACTTTTAGTGGGCAATTAGGGTTTTCAAGCTAAGGCTTCCTTAATTTATTTCTTTATGAAAACAGATAATGTTGTATAACTGCTTAAGGAGGTTTTTAGCATCTTTATTTCTCTTTTGTTTCAATTCTAGTGCTTCAAATTTGGCAGCAAGGTGACAAATGTGTGTAGCATTATTTTCATTTTGGCTTCATGGTATTGATATGTAGATATTTTTAGACTCTTCCCACGTATGCCAGTATCAAAATTGTTATCCATAATGTATTTTATTCTTTTGTGTTTAATTCCTTTTTTATTACTGTTGGTTTTGTTGGCACTTTAATATTGGGGGGAAGGGGAGGGGGTGAATAGGAGTGTTCTATTTTACTGTAGTAGTAGTTCTTCATTGGTGTTTCACTACTAGTGATTTAAGGGCATAATGGTTTTGTTAGGACTGCTCCTGATACTTTATAACCCTCATATCAATCCGAATACTTGCAAATGTGTTTATTGAGAAGCATACACGAAGCCAAGAAAGGTTACTAGTTCAATTTAGTTTCCTTGCATATGAGTTGAAGTATTAAATGGTAACATTATCATATCTAATTTGATAATCATGTGTTCATTTTTTCATAAAGGTAGTCAAGATATGTAGAATTTCTATTACGCTTGTAATCAAACCATTTGCTCATTTGTTGAGTGTTGACTGTTGCTTGTTCGTTGTAATTTGAAATTGAACAAGAGGTGTTGTTACATTATGTTCCTTTTTTTCTTAGTATGTGATGTGGCTGAGGCTTATGCATGATATACGTTTATGACTGCATCATTGGATAAACTAATGTCTTAGGGGACTGCCATGATAGTCAACGATAGGTGTGTTAGTGGAGCAATTTACAACTATACAAAGCAACTTCTCATGGGATTTAATACGCCAATTTCAGTTGTTAAGTGTAAGCACGAGTGCACGACTATCAACTGATTTAACTATTGAATTATATGGAGCTTTAGTTGCTTATTTTCATAAACTTCAGTTTTTATAATTCTATTTCAGGTTTGGGATACCAATATAATAGAATTCGCCATGAGTACTTTTTATGACCAGGATGTTGTTGTCATGAGATTAGAAATTGATAAGAATATTGCGGTATGATTTCATCTTTGTTTTTTCTATACACACACTTATCTTTATAAAAAAGCACAAACATCCAACTATCATAAAGTTAGAAGATGATATCAAGTGCGTAGCAAAGACCAACTTTAGTAGCTTCAGTTTTAGGTTCCTTAGGTTTTTAATTAAAACATGAGGTTAACACAACCACAAAAGACATGATGGAGTAGTAAAATGTAATGTAACAATTTTTGAAGCCTAGATAATTGTTAGCCTTCCAAGATGTAGAGACAGGAAAAAGTGAAACACACATATGATAGTTAGCAAATATGTATCATTATTAAAATTGTAGCTTATAACTAACAAGCATCTTTTAGATACAAGACACACAATTGCATATTACTTCAACAGGATGAGTTATACTTTGTGCTATTAGTCGTGTACATCACTTTCAAAGTATTCTAGAAAAGAACTCAAGAAAAACACTATAGTAGTAGACTGGATTTTCATTCTTATACATGCATTTTGACAACAATATGATTCACCAGCACCTGCCCTCTGCTCTGCTTTTCAGTTGCTCTTATCCTCCCTACATGAACAGTGCCCCTGCTGCCTCGTTTTCCAGGTCAGGTTCGTATGACTATGGTTTCCAAATTTCGAAGTGTTTTATTGTTCTGGAATGTGTGGTGGGTAAGAATTTAGGTGAAAGAAAGAGTGATTGACTTCTATTTTTTTTTTGCGAACTAAAAGAACAAAAAAGTAGGATATAAACCCTTTCTGTCTGATGTTCTTTAATAACATATATAACTGTATTTCCTTACAGGTATCTCAAAATACTTCTGATCGTCATAAGTAGAAGCAAAAGGCGAAGAAAAGAAACAAGAATTATACAACTATTAATCAGACGTTGAAGGCGCCGAAGCATACAGTGAGTATTGTAAATAGGAAAAACATTGTTTTAGAGGATAAGTAGGTTTGTTATAGGTGTTCAGAAGAATATAGTTTGATGAATGAATACGTTTGTTATGGTGCTATAATACAAGTATTCGTATTTTGTTAATATTAGTTTTGCGTTTTTTATAAATGTTAATGATTTAGTTATTATTTTGAATTTTTTTTCGTGTTGTAATGTTTTCCATGCATAATAAAAAAGGTTACCAAAAAGTAGTTTATGACAACAATTTTGTAAATTTAGTGTTAGAATATGTCATGTTACATTTATAATTTTGAAAAATAAATGTCACCGCACATTATGTTATCGTGATGGTTTTCAGAAATAAATATGACCCTACGTCGTGCAATGATGACGGTTTTGTAAAATAAACGTCATCCATTGTCATGTTATGGTGACGGTTTTGTGAAATAGGTACGTCATATGTTATGGTGACGATTTTGCTAAATAAGCGTTATTGTTCGTTATGCTATGTTGACAATTTTGAAAAATAAATGTCACCATAGATCATGTTACGGTGGTCGTAAAAAATAAATGTCACAATACGTCATTATATGATAACGTTTTGAAAAATAAACGTCACCGTATGTCATGCTACGGTGATGGTTTTGAAAAATAAATGTCAATGTATGTCATGCTACAGTGATGGTTTTGAAAAATAAACGTCAATGTATGTCATGCTATGATGACGATTTTGTAAAATGAACGTCACCGTACGTTCTGCTATGGCGACGATTTTGAAAAGTAAACGATGTCGTACGTTGTGGTATGGTGACGATTTTGAAAAATAAACGTTACCGTATTTTATGCTATGATGAGGGTTTTTAAAAATAAACGTCATAATATGTCATGCTAGGGTGATGACTTTAACAAATAAACGTTGCCATATGTCATGCTACAGTGACGGTTTTGACAAATAAAGGTCTACGTATGTCATGCTACAGTGATGGTTTATTAATATATACGTCAACGTACGTCATCTTATGGTGACCATTTAAAAACATAAATGTTACCATATGTCATTCTACGGTGTTGGTTTTGAAAAATAAATGTCACCTTATGTCATGGTATAGTGACGGTTTTGAAAAATAAACATGACCGTATATCATGGTACAGTGACAATTTAAAAAAAAACATCACCGTATGTCATGGTACGGTGACGGTTCTGAAGTAAATGTCATTGTATGTCATGCTAAGGTAACGGTTTTAAGAAAAAAAATACTTTTTTTATACACTTAAGGTGACGGTTTTAGCTTATGGTAACACTTTTTGATGTGATTTGGCAACGTTTTTTAAACATAACCAAAAGTATATCAAAATTGACGGTAGGTACGATGACGATTTTTATGACCATGAAAACCGTTACCGTATATCTATGGTGACGGTTTTTAACCATCACTTTTGAAAAATTTTGTACTAGTGATAATGCATTCAATCATCGATTGACGAATCAGCGAGAGCCTTGCCGATTACCGAAGCACCAATGATTGATTCTTAATTATCAATATCTAATCTCCTCAAGGTTACCACTTGACCTGCAGACACATCAGGTCCAACGGAAGTTCACTGAAGCACACCAAAAGTTATTTTCCTCAAAACCGAGCGTCGACACCTATCCTCGGAATGGCCATTCTGCAAATGTGGGTATACCATAAAATATTTCGTTCCAGAGTTGCAATGTCGGATAAGGTTGACGCCTACTCATGGGAATAAAACCCCAAATCAAACAGCTGTAATAGCCAACCATAACCTCATCATTATTCACGAACACACATTAAGATAGTACACAACCGACACATAGTATGATGTTGTACTAATAACCCACAAAATCAAAACCAACCATACCTAAACAACTGCACACGGTTTTAACCCGAAGGTTTATCGAAGCTCAAAGATCATCACTTAATTAACTTGGAGAAAGCATGAGTCTAAATCCTCAAATACTTCTGCGTGAACCAGTTCGTGAACTGAAGTCCAAAATTTCAAAACTAAACATAAGGCAGGTCCTCCGATACCTCAATCTTCGAGGACTCTTTTAATCCTTAATCACGACCTCTATCACAAGAGGGTTTACATCAATAGCTCTAATGAGTTCAAGGTTTTTTTTTTCAAACTACTATGTCAATTTGAACTTTTATAAAATTTCTAAATGTAAAAGCTTTATAACCATTAGTAGTACGAAATAAATCTACTACCGTTTACTCGATAGGTGTATAAGGTGGTTACCAACGTCACACGTATAAAATCATTTCGAAAACTATCTTATTATTATTCAAGATAATAATGACGATGAACAAGGATATACAACAAGCTTTTCGAATGGACCACTAAGGTCCTAACATGCATAAATTTAGGCCATGAATGAGAAATAGTTTTACGTACTAAAACAGTGTATAACAAGGTGTTTGTACAAAACTATAGAAGGGGAAATTCATGAAATCAAATTCCAGAAATTCTCGCATTAACCATATAATGTCATGTAATAAAACTTCCCAACGTGACTCGCATACATCAGTTTATTCCCCAAAACTTAGTAAAAGACAGATGAATGCGATTTGATCAAACGTAAGAATAATTTAGTTTGATTCCAAACTTTAGGTCGTACCGATAAAATATTTGCATAACCCAGAACATAATTTTCTTGATATCAAACTCTCAAAGTTTTCTCTGTTTTAGCCACAACACGACACAGAATAAGATCACACAACAAAACTTGCATGCGACAGTTTATTTCACAAAACTAGCAACGCGGTATATGCATGTACCTCGATTAAAATGCAAAATAATCTACATCGGTTTCAAGTTTAAAGCCAAGTTAACAATATGCTTCATAGTTCTAAAATGTTGGCTAAGACCCAATGACAGAAATCCCAAATAAAACATGTACGCATACTATATGCAACCCAACAACCCGCACAAAACTCAAGGGAAAACAATACAACGGGACGCCATTAAATCACCCCATTAAATTCGCAAAATCGCATGGAGTAAAATTCTCAATAAAACTCAAACACCAAAATAATGGAAGATAACTCTTCGTCCAAAACCTTAACATATGTGGAGGAGATCCAATGTTAAAGTCATAAACCGCAGTTACTTGTCCAAGACCCTAAACAACATCAAAATGCGCACATTGCAAAATCCGAAATAGCGTTGGACAAAAATGAGAATAAGAAAATCTCAACAAAGTTTGCAACCTCATGCCATGAAATAATTTTGTGCATGCTCGAAATCATGGTTTAAACCTTGTGTATGCTAAAACATTGCTCCATGATTTGTAATATAATCCACATGACGATTTGGAAACATGGGAAATAATTGACGTGATTTATTTTAGAAATAAATTTTGTGCGTGAAGTTATTCGGAACTCAACATCTCGAAACCACACTCCTCAATTTCTTAGTCACACTATCGTCATCCAGATGCTCAAACATCTTAAGGCAATAATCGAGGATTTTATAGGTTCACATTACAAATCTCCTCGAATAACGTTGGTTCTAAAAGCCTATGGTTCTAATCCAACCAATCATTCCGACCCGAAAGGGTCCACTTAATGCAATCACCATGCTTATTGTCACTCCAAGTGACGGACGCTAAAATCATCAGTCTCTTCTAACGGCTACCCACTTAGAAACTTGTTCACTACCCTAACGGTTGTCACATCCCAGTAGTCCAAGTATACACATGTAACTCGTAGGTTCACCATAACACTGGCAAGGTGCAATTATGAACGTATTGTACATGATCATTCTTGTTACCCTTGATGTGATTCCCATTCCTAGTGACTCCATTATCCTCATAACATCCAATCTTAAAGTGTCTATTGGTGCAATTCCCTCTTTCAATCACTTAGAAGAACGCTAGTTTGAGTCTAGGCATTCGAAAATCAATACCTAATTCTCTCAAACTTAAGCTCTGATATCAACTTGTAACACCCTCAAATTTGGTAAGAGCAACTAATTAAAATTTCGGTATAATATCAACATAAGAAACTAAACTTCCTCATACAATTCAATCCTTAGTATACCGCAAGTATAAAATTCGATAAATAACCTCATTATAAATTAATTCCAATTATGAACAAAGACTAAACGGAAGTCGGGTGCTACTTAACCCCAATACAAGCTGCTCTTCACAAAACCAAAGCGGAAGAATTCACCAAGCTACTCACCTCTCGACACTCAACTAGAACTTTTCTCTTCACAGTGTCACTAGAACTATTCCCAACGAAGCCTGTTGCACATGCCAACAAATAAAAAGGTTAGGCTAACGCCTAGTGAGTTCAAGAGTTTTCAATATTAATAAATATATCGATAAAAAGGAAGAATGCAACTGAAATCACAGTCTTTCCAAATGATACGCTTCAAATATGAAAACGACTCATTTTCCAATAATATGCATTTTAGACGAAGGAGACACAAACATAACGTTTTCCAAACCAAATTGTTTTAAGGACCAAGATCCCAATATAACACGTTTTTTCGTAAATTAAATTTAACCCAAAACTTACTCAAAACGATAATAGAAAGCGGACTCCCAATTTATGAAACACTGATAAAACTTCATATCCCGAAACACCAAAAATACAGGTGGGGCATAATACTCAACCCATAAACCAGGGGTAAAAACCCACATAAACAAAACGTCACCGAAAACATGGATAATAAAACTCAATACCCAAAACAACACCATTCAGTGACGGGGGAGACCCGAATTCCATCGAAAGTGGCGGGCACACAAAGTTAAGCCACTTATCAATATTCTCGAGGTTCACATAGAGCCATGGATCCCCGTATACGGATCCCAACCGAGCAACCACCGCAAGATACCCAAATGCCTCTATTGTCTACTCGACCTCTAGATGAGTGTCACCATAAAAGCCACAAGTCCCCGTATTCGACTCACCATGGGCACCACCACAAGACTTAGCTTCGTATACGGCTCTGCAGAGCACCACCGCAAGATTCCATAAAAACATGACTTGCAGACCACTCACTAGACATCAAACGCGGACACTAAATTCCACGACGAGTGACCAGACTGGATTACAAACGGGCATCAAATTCAACCACCCACGATCGATACCTCGAGCCCTTCAATAACGGTTACATGGATATCGAGTTCAACTACCCACGATCTATACCTCGAGCTCCCGCTAGCCATAAACAATTTCCAGTCCCAAAACGGGGATAGAGTCCCCAACTAAACCAACTGACTGACTCATATGCGTATGAATCCAATGCATTACAGTCTAAAAGGTTACATGACTCAAACGAATGAACTAACGCATTAAAATATGTAACTCTCAAATAAGATGCAACTAAGTACACCATACGTCTAAGGCTCCTTAACGAGCTACCAAAACTAAAAAAACTTTCCAAAGACTCATTTGAGTGTAAACCAAGACCCAAAAGGCATAATAGACGTTCGGCTAAAATACGCGAGCCAATATGGTTGTATAATCCAAATACATCTTTTCCCAAAATCTTTGTTTCTCAAATCACAATTGGCCTTCAGCCCAAAACCCAAAAAGGTTTACTATTTCTAAAATGTTCCCAAGGTCGTGAATGACCAAAACCAACGGACTCACATATTCGTACTTTCAAAACATCCCATTTCATGAATGATGCATAAAACCCGACAAACACTAAAAATGCATTTTGACTAAATATCTATTTTTGTAATAAATCATCAAAACACATTCATTTATGACACATTTATTAAAATGCCCAAAAATCCCAAATGTAGGTGTTTTACAAATTTTAATAAGCTAAACACTTCAAATAATAAAAAGTTACCAAATAACTCAACAGTTGACAATTTCAAGTAAAACTCATAAATACTTTAAAATGGGCATTTTGGCATGTACAACGTTTTCATAAATCAAATTGAACTCACCTTGCTAGATTTAGACTAAATCTAGATTTTACCCAACCTGAGCTCCTTTGAAGAACACTTGGATCCTCAAGCCAAAAACTTCCAAACACCTAGATCCATACATTTCCAACCATATAAAATTGTTCCCCAAACATTATACATAAAGATCTCAACTTATACCAAAACCCTAATTTTCCATATAAGAAGAAGGAGAAGATTATGTTAACCAATAGCTTTAATCTACCAATCAAAACACTTCTAGGTTACCAAAATGAACCAAAAACTTCCAATCTTCAAATGATGAAAGCGGTTGGATGAAATCCAAAGAACTTGGTGAGGAAGATGAAGGTGGAGGGGTTATGGCTCTAGCTCCCAACTCTTGCTAGATGAAGAAGAATCATTGATTTTAGAAGGGAAAATCTCAAAATTAGGTTAGGGTTCATTTTTAAAGGTTGGGGTCGGTTTGGGAGAGAAGAGGGGAAAGGATTTAGGGTTTTTGGTGAAAAATGGGGAGGAAAGCCAGTTCCCCCTTTTTATTCGCACAGGGGCTCCGCGCGGTTGGCGGCGTGGTTTGACCCGTGCGGAGAGCCCCGCCGGGTTCTGGAGTTGGAACAGGACAGAGGCCCACGCGGATGACCGTGCGGAACACTACCGACGCTCTCTGTCATCCTCTTGGCTACTTCGCTCAACATCGGATTAGGATGAAAACTCCCAGAATTCAGTGTGTTACACTGATGAAGCGTGAAGGAGGCTGGAGACGAGACAAAAGGGAGGCGACCCGATGAAGGCGTGAAGGAGGCTGGTGATGAGACAAGATGGAGGTGATCTTGATGAAGCGTATTAGGTTTCCTTTTTTAGGGGTATTTTTGTACATAGTTCTGTTATCCCAGTTTAATCTAGTTGATTAACAATCACAAAACACAATAATAATCAAGAGATAATAAGATCAGAATAACATACCAATCCCTTGAATAAACAGTTAAACCTTGTGTATTCTTGATACCCTTGAATACAGAGAAAACAGCTACCTCTCTAAACAATAATTATGATAATAATAATAATAATAATGAGAGTTAACCCTAAAACCTAAATAACTAAAACTTTAAATACCTAGGCCATATGGGCTTTAACCTTAATGGGCTTTCTAACAGGCTTTAGCCCAATAGCTAATAAACTATTAACTTATTACAAAATAAACCTTATAACTTTAACTATCAAACAAATACAGTTTAGACCCTCTAATTTAACTTTAATCTTGAATACAATTATTTGATCCAACAATCTCCCCCTTTGGATTCAAGATTAAAAAAAATTTGACAATAATCTTCAGGTCTTCACTTGTCTTCTCTTTTCTTCAGATATGACGTTGATAGCTTCAACACTTGATATCTTTAAATCTTCAAATCTTTAAATCTTTGAAAATCTTCAGCAGTCTTCAGATTATATTCTCCCCCTTTTTGATGAGTGGTGAGAATCATCATCATCAAAACTTGTCAAAACAATCTCCCCCTTT
The DNA here is from genome assembly GCA_954870635.1 of Arctium minus. Classification (NCBI taxonomy): domain Eukaryota; kingdom Viridiplantae; phylum Streptophyta; class Magnoliopsida; order Asterales; family Asteraceae; genus Arctium; species Arctium minus. The sequence goes on from OX941087.1 coordinate 13,742,675, forward strand.
ATGGAAAAATCTCCCCCTTTGTCTTTATAGACTTCAATTTAGCACCGTCTTCATGTATCGAGCCCTGTGGGAAATAAGAGCAGTCTCTCCAAATGAAAAGAGTGATTATTTCAATCTTTTCAGATTAAGATAGAAAGTAGTAACCATTTGAATCTTTTCAAATTCAAACAGTTTAATAGGTGTAACCCTGAATCAACAAATGACTCAGTTAGAATGTCTGTCAATGACACAAAGTCACTGAGTAACACAAAGTTACTATATAAGGAGCTAGTTTTGATGTTGGTTCCCCAGGTCTTCCATTCAATCATCGAATAACACATGGTTATCTATGAACGTTCTGACATAAAACAAATTTCTGTGTGCATGTGCATGTGTATGAAAAAATTAAGCGAAGATGATTGCTTTTCATTTTAGGCTCAAAGTATGTAAACTTGTTGAGACAACAACAAATTATACATAAACTCAATGTGCATGAGAAAGGGTTCGAATGTGGGGCAACTTTCCTTCTTTTTCAATATTAGTATCTTCCAAATGAAGAACCAATAGTATATGTGTTGCGTCCCCAGAAAATGTGAAACATTCTCTTTTTGAGAAAAGAATGAGTAGCTGGTGGGGTTGTATGCAAGAGATGGCATGGGCTAGGTGTCTATTTCAATGATGGTCACCAAAGAATGTGATCCAATCAGATTATGTGGTTGCCCGGATCAGAAAGAGTTTGGTGCAGAGTTTAATATTCTTTTACTCTGATCTCTCACCCTCTTTCTTTTAGTGCTCACTTCTAACCAATCTCTCATTTACATTTTACCTCTTCACACACCATCACTCAATTCTTTTTACCCCTCTCCCCTCAATCACTCAGGATATACTTCCTGGGTAGGAAACACTGGTTATCGTGAATCCATGGAAGTTCTGTTAAGCTCACACACTGAATCCCATGTATTGTCCTAAAAGTACGTGTTGTTCAACAGGCTATGAAAGCACAAATAAGCATAGGGTTACATGAAGAATAAAAATATGGAGAAGTCAAAACAGTTATGTTTGACGATGCAATTCTCCCCCTCAACCTAAAAGTGGTTGGCAATAAGCTCATATCAATTTGTCATGAAGAATAATATGCTCGAGAATCAAAAACGAATGTTGTTTATATGAACAATATATAAACATATTTTCAATGAAAGCACATGAAATGACGTTTGATTCAATCAACAGTGAATACAAAGAACGTGAGTATTACGATAGAAAGATTTAACTTTTGATACATAGTAATAACAAAGTCAAATAGAATGTTCTGAACCGTTATGTGTATGAATACTTGACAAAGTATATTGACAAGATAAAACGCAAGTATTTATCTTTAAGAACACACGGTCAGATAATCTTTTAAAATCACAGATATTCTCCCCCTTAACCGATAATTTTTTTTTTTAAGATCAAGCAGGAAAAATAAAGCACTGAAGTGCGGCTTCTAATCTGATGTGATTAGAAGCCATTCTCCGTTGAAGTACGGGTTCTAAGCTGTTTTACTTAGAAGCCTTCTTTTTGACAATTAAGTCCGGGTTTTGAACTGTTTTGTTCAAAAGCCATTGTTCTTTCTCCCCCTTAAACATTGGGTGCCTGCAACACAGATTTAGCTTTTGGTACCCACTGGTATTTGGGTCATAATGGGTTAGTTGCAGTTCTAGTAGGAGATATGAAGTAAGAACCATACCAGTTATTTACATAATCTTTTCTTACAAAATCATTTGAGCCACAGTAGGAACAACTAATTTTCTTTTGTGCTAACCTGATCAATTGATTGATTGTGTAAACCAGATCAGGTTTGCCAAAAGTTTTACCTTTTGTAGCATAGTTCCATTTAGCATTTGATGTATGCACAAATGATTCTTCTTTCTTCTTCCCCCCCCCCCCCCCCGAGGATCCTTTAACTCTCCAGATCCAGTTTCCTCTTTCTTTCTCATCATCCCTTCTCTAGAAGCTTTTCTTTTGAGACTTGATCTTCTTTAAGTTACCTGAACCATCAACGTTTTTGTCATAGAAAATGTTAGAAGGACGAATCTGATTAGTAGATTTAGAAGTAAGACTATCATCTGAATCACAGAAAGGATTATAGAAAACATTTGAAACATGTGAACTTGAAGCCTTTTTGAGTGAACAATCTGATTCAGTTTGATCATCTCTCGGTGATTGAGCTATTGATTCTGGCGTCTTGTGCTCAGTCAGCTTCACCTTGAACACGATCTTTTCAAGTTCATTTATCTTTGAAGACAAACTGTTTCTTTCCTTTTCAATCAGATCAAACTTCTTATGCAGCTCAGATTTTGCATTCTTCTCCTTCATGATGTTTGTTGACAATTCAGATAGCTTTCCTGTCAGCTTGGCTATCTCAGTCTCTAGATCTTTCTTTTCTTCAGAAAAGTCTATATTTGTATCCTTCAGCTCAGCTTTCTTCTTCTCATTCTCAGCCTTTTCTCTCTCTAGAATGATAACCTTGTCAAAGTCTGAAACTTGTTGAGAAAGTTTAACACATCTAAGCTCTAATGATTTCTTTTCTTCAAAGGCTTTTCTGGAGAAATCAGAGAATTTCTTGGCAAAGTCTTTTCTTTCTTTCTCAATCTTCAACATCTCATTTTTAGCTATTGTATTGTCTCTATCTTGGGTTGCCTTTTCTTTCAGCGTATTAATCTCAACCCAAGACTGAGAACTTTATCTTTTAGTTTGTCTCTTTCAGCAAAGACTTGAGACTTTGACTTTCTAAGCTCTTCAGATGTCTCACAAGCAATGTTTGCTCTTCTTCTCAGCTCATCAAGCTCTCTTTGCATTAGTTCCTTCTTTGACCATGTTGAGCTAGATTCAGATCTTTTCAGCTTTGCTTGGAGGTCAAAGATCTCTTTTTCTTTAGACGCAATTATTCCTGCAAGGTCAATTATAGAATCATAATCTTTTGAATTTTCTTTTAAAGCATTAATCTAAATAAGAAGAGATGAGTTCTGAATCTTTAGATTTTCAATCTCAGCTTCAAGAGGTAACATCTCAGATTTGAGCTTTGTAATCTCCCTTTCACAATCATCAGCCCTGTCTCTATTTCTTGACAACTGTCTAGCAAGATATTTAGCCTTTTCTTTTTACTTCAGAAAGAGGCATGTTGTTAAACTCAAGGCTGAAACCTTCAGAAATATTTAGCTGATTCGACATCCTAGCTGTATGGTTAGTAATCAAACTTTTCTGTATCAAGACAACCAACTAGATGAGATCGTTATAATCAAAAATAAAAACTACACTCAAGAATTTTTAGAAAAATAAATTTCCAAAAATAATTAAATGCAGTCCTTTCAATCAGTATAAAGCTTCAAATAATACTGAACCAAAAAGAAAATGTTGATCTCGAACAGAACTTTGTCCCCCTTCGCAGACTTAGCATGGGGGTCCCAATCAATAACAAAGATTAAAATCAACTTTCATGCATTCAATTTAAAGAACATAGTGTCGATGAATTAGATAGTGTTCAAATCACTTGATACTTTCTAAAAGCAATTAATCAATCAGATAGTGTTCAATAACGCAAAACACACCTAGTCAGATCAATCTTAAACATAAACGCACATGAAATCAGATGAACAGAAAAAAAAATCGATGAACAGTGGTCGATGAATAGTATCGATGAATAGTAAGTTCAAAATTTTTTTTGATTCTTTTGGCTCTGATACCACTTGTTATCCCAGTTTAATCTAGTTGATTAACAATCACATAACACAATAATAATCAAGAGATAATAAGATCAGAATAACATACCAATCCCTTGAATAAACAGTTAAACCTTGTGTGTTCTTGATACCCTTGAATACAGAGAAAACAACTACCTCTCTAAACAATAATTATGATAATAATAATAATGAGAGTTAACCCTAAAACCTAAATAACTAAAACTTTAAATACCTAGGCCATATGGGCTTTAACCTTAATGGGCTTTCTAACAGGCTTTAGCCCAATAGCTAATAAACTATTAACTTATTACAAAATAAACCCTCTAACTTTAACTATCAAACAAATACAGTTTAGACCCTCTAATTTAACTTTAATCTTGAATACAATTATTTGATACAACAAGTTCCTTGCTCCATTTAGTTCCAAGGGTGTAAGAGGGAACACGTGTGTTCCACGTAGAGGCATGCCAAACATGGGACAAGCATGTTCTGTCTTGTCCTGTCTCATCCTGTTCTGCGTACCAAATGCACCCTAGATATAATTTGTAATATAAACTTGGCCTAATGTACAACTCTTGAAGACTAATTAATTTTCGATGAAATTTTACAATTAATTTTAATTTTAAAACATGTTGATGGATTATGTTTGGAAATCTGTAGAAAAATTCAAAGAATTTCCAACGGATTTTCGACGGATTTTATAATTGATTTAAAATTTATTTTTTAAAACATATCGATTGATTCTGTCGGAAATACGTAATTTTCCTATGGATTTCCGACAGATTTCCGATGGACTTTTATAATCAGTTTAAATTTTAATTTTTAGAACATATTGATGCATTCCATAGGAAATCTATAGGAAAATTCTAAGAATTTCTGACGGATTCCCGACAAAATTTTATAATTAATTTAAAATTTAATTTTTAAAACATATTGATAAATTTCGTCAAAAATTCGTAGGAAAATTCTAAAAATTTTCAACGGATTTAATTTTATAACATATTGATGGATTCCATCGGAAATCCGTAAATCCATCATTGATTTCCTACAAAAATTTCCGTAGGTGAAAGTCCAATTTCTTGTAGTGAACAATTAATTAGTATGAAATATGTGTGGCAATAAGTGTATCTAAGACCACGATACAATAAATTAATGTGGTCAAAAGGTAATCAATAGCTAGCCATCGTTCTATAAGGTATACATAAGTATATATAGTTTATGACTACGGTTTTTATTATTTTGTGTAACAAAATGTAACCAATAGTTAGTCGTGGTTCTATAAGTTATACATAAGTGTTAGATATGAATTGTATTCAAGATTAAATGAGGGTCTAATTTGTAATTGTTTAATTGTCAAAGGGTTTTGTTGTAAAGTCAACCAAGGTTGACTAGGTATAAATAGCTTAGTGTCTTTGTTAGATCTTAAGTCACGCGCACAATTCAGAAAGATAAGTAAGATTGTAAACACAAAGAACTCGCAAACTTTGCAAGTGAGATATGTGACACTTAGATCTGTGGCACTGTAATCTTGTGACTTTAATACAAATGACATCTTGATAATCTGTGTGCATAAGTAGTTGCTAGAATACTGGGATCACATTTGGTATCAGAGCCATACCAGAAAAGAAAGAAAAATTGATTTTTTTTGGAAAAGTCATTGTTCACGAGTTCACTGTGTTATCGATCAAAATTTTGAATATGTGACGTTTTGTTTGTGAATTTTGTTGCACTGTAATCGCCTAGTGGTATAGAACAAGTTCTATTCACATTGTAATCACAAAATCAAAGATTTTAAGTGTCAATTTGTTCAGTTTAGAAAGTTTTTAGAAGCTCCTGTTTCGGACTGTTCTTGATCGAATTCACTTAATTGTAATTGTTCTTGGTGAAATTGATTCACAAGGGTTGTTCTCGATCATCTAGAGAGTAAATTGTGAAATTTTGGTGAACAAATATACCAAGTTTTGGGTGGAATTCTGTGAAATTTTCAAAGAAAAAGCTCAAGATCTACAGATTTCGCACATTTCTTGAAGAACTCGCACGATGAAGAATTCGCTTGATTTAGTGATTAAATGTTCTAAGGACAGAATTCGCATAACAGAGTTGAACGAAAAGTGAAGATTTCGTACAAAGCTATATATGAAAAGTCCAGATTTCGCATCACAGTGCCATACGAAAAGCTTGGAATTCGCATATGAGTCTGAGAAAAATTCTAAGGAAGGAATTCGTATTGATACAAATTGTTCAAGCCTTGAAATTTTTCCAAGGGAGGAATTCGCATCTCAGTGTTAGCCATTTATACGAAAAATTCAGAATTCGTACTCTTGTATATGCGAAATGTGCAGAACTCGCACATAGCTTTATGCGAAAAGCTAGAATTCGCATAATGCTACATGCGAAAATGAAGTCTTCTAATCCTTGTTTATACGAATTCTATACTTAACATATTTTTCAAGTGATTTTTCTGTGATTTTAACAGTTGATTTTTCTGATTAACGATCATTTCTAGCTATTTTTTCAAATATCAATTAGCGGGACCCCCGTGCTAAATTTGCGTAGGGGTACATATTTCTGAGTGTGATTAAAGTTTCTAATTTTTGTTAACGATCATTTCAAGCTTATATTTTACATATATCAAGATGCCTTACACTGACGAGAAGGGAAATACTGTGTTGACAAAAAGAGATTGTGCTATCGCTTATATGCCTTATATATGTCATGATTTTTTCATGTTTGTTATAAGTTTCTATGATCAAAAGGTTACGATTACTTATGGTTCTAAAAGTTAAGTGTAACTATATCTCATGAATTGGTTATGATTAACATAAAAACTTGTGTGTTTGTACTTTGTAGATATAACTAAGGTCAAGTTTTTTCTTATTTTTTTTTTTGAGAAAAGAGGACGAAACGCTTGAAAATATTGATTCAAGAAAAGAATGAAAAACTACAAAGCTACGAGGGTATTCCCCAAGAAATACAAAATAACTACCACTGAAATGTTTCTAAAAGACCCTTAATAAGGGTATACCTTTAAAATCACGATTACATTTAAAAACCCATTTCCCAAAAGGAAGAACACCTGTACAATTGAAATTCAATACACCTTTACAACCCAAATGATAACCCTAAACTTTAGTAGATATCATGTCGCCCACCAAAATAGCCCAAGAGAGAAAATGAGAAGTGAAGTCCAATATTCAAAATTTGGAGCGACAATCCAAAAGCAATTTGATAACAAATTGTTTGGTCATAAATAGTTTATTGCCATGGTTTTCTTTATTTTGTGTGACCAAAATGTATCTAATAACCCAAGTTATAAAAATTAAGCATAGATATATGTAATTGGCCACATTTAACGTGAGTTTCTATGGCGATAAGTAGTTTATGGCCACGGTTATAAGAAAAAAGCTCCAATACAATAACAAATTGGATATGTTTATGGCCACGGTTTCTAGGCTATCACTATGGGTTTTCATGTGATATGGTGACGTATTTTAAGCGTGGCCATAAGAGTATCAAAAGCTTGGGAGAATAGGCCGGTTACGCTTTGATTGAAGAAAAAAATTATATGTAATGGGGTTCCGACCCCACCTTCTTTTATATGGTGAATCCGTACCTTGTCTGGTGGGTTTCTTAAATAAGAAAGTTTTGGAAGTTGGTTTCTCATGAAATGAATAAAAGCAAAAAAGCTTCAATATTTTTACAATTTACTCTATTTTTTATATAAAAAAGAGACAATTTTATGATGCATACCGAGTCCAATGCAATTAAAATAGAGAACGACTAATTATGGATGGTACCTTATGTCACAACGATGGAATCTTTATCGTATTAGAATTAGGGGTGCTCAAAAACCCGACCAACCCGACGCGAAATAACGTAAACCGAAGCAACCCGATGTCTAATCGAGTTGTAAAATCTTCAAACCGTAGGTATTGGGTTGATATCGGGTTAGTTTTATTTGAACCCAACCCAACCCGATGAACCCGATCATTTTATTTTGTGGATTTAATAATGATTATTAAGTCTCTATTAATATGTAAATTAGACAATTACACTATTGCGTACCGTCTTCATTTACATATATTTTCAATCTATTATTCATCTCTATATAACTCATTTGTATATATGTTTAATAAATGTAAACACACACACACACACACATATATATATATGTGCAAACTAAAAAATTAACTAAATGTGATATATTTAAGATTTAAGAAGTATGTATAAGTTGTACCAAATGGTTGATGATGACACGACCAACCTCAAGGCCAAGAAAGCGAAAGCATCGGGGTTGGAGACGTCTAAAACGATTATTGTTGATTGACATATTATCATTTGGTTTAGACATTTTAATAAGTAATATCGTAATATTTTTGATGAACTTACATACTGTTAAAGCACATATTTATTGGATTCAAGATCATAATTATCTGAAGATGAAAATCTGAAGTTAAAGCTGATAAAGTCGTCTTAACAAATAGTCTAGGGTCCTTTTGTAATAAATAGTCAAAGTCTTTTTACGTATTTTATTTATTAGTTAGTTTTAGGTTGTTGGGCCAAGCATTACAAACCTTGTCAAGCCCATTAGGCTTAGTAGCTTAATTATAAATAGATTTTGTTTAGGGTTAATTAAGTGAGGAGGCTTAATTGAGAATTAATATTATTGAGAGGAGGCAGTGTTGGTGGTGGTGCGCCGTGAAGAGAGAAACAGAGAGAGAGATATATCGATTTCAAGAACTTGTAACTCGTTGAATCGTTTGATTAATCAATATCAGGTTTGCATTATTGTGTTGATTATTTGTTTACATGATTGAATGATTGCATATTGGGACACACACATACTCTCATGAATTATCGGTCATTCGGTTGTATTTCAAAGAAATGTTTCCTTTATGTTTATATTTCTAAATTTGATTTCATCTTGTTTAAACACAATCCGACCAACCCGACCAACCCGATCAACCCGAACGGTTTGGGTGGGGTTGGGTTGTACTTTTGATTGGGTTGGGTTGAGTTGTAAAATTTTCAAACCGCCTATATTGGGTTGAGTTGTTAAAAAGCCTTCAACTCGATCAACCCAACCCGTGAACACCCCTAATTAGAATAAACAACTGTTACACAGACACATCTTAATTATTGGGGTTAAATATAAGTTTTGAATACATGCTAATTAGGTGATAGTATGCCAAAATTATCAAAGTCCGCAATTAATTTTTCTCCTACTATTAATTATTAGTATCTTTCGTAGATTCCAGTGTGTCCCATTTCGTATGGCCAAGGAATTCTCTTGTTTCTCTTCACCAAACACTTGCCTATGTCTAAGTGGCCGCTAGAAACGTCATTTTCTTCGAAAGCCTATTGCACATGCCTCGAATCTGCCTTGAGCTGACCATACATTATTGGAAAAAACTTGTGGTGCATTAAGACTAAAAACTTGTGGTGCATTATCGTAACTTCTTCGTTTTGGCTCCAATTTCGCTCCGAAAAGAACCGTTGGACTCGTAATTGAATCCTTCATCCATTAAGACTAAAAAATCAAGGATTCAAGTCCAAAATCCCATATCTTATTTTTCCCTTAAAATACCGATTTATGTATTAACTTGAAACGATAGCTTTTCGAAATCGGGGTGTTACAATCCTCCCAACCTTAAAAGAGATTTCGTCCTCGAAATCTGGCACCAACCAAGCACCCAACATCGCACTTGGAAAGATCGATTGATTTCCCATCCAAAAAGGAATCCCCTTCACGAAACCTTACTTCATATACTAACCCGATTACATCCCGGTTGAGGTTGTCGCTGCGTTTCTCATAACGAGCCATCGTAAACGCCACCTCAACTTTCCATCTAACTCACCCAAGTCAGGATGAACGTTGAGTCCTGGCTTAATCACTTTCTTAACATCAAATCTCGGTTGCCTCCCAACCTTATGTTGCTCATAAAGCCTCAAGAGTAACTCACGACCTTATTTAGTCCTTTCCACCAAGAATACCCCAAAGCAAACCTTTCCCTTAGATACCTCTAAATACGACGCATCAAGGTCTCCTCAGTAATTGATTCGTACTTAAAGTCTACCCCGACATTCTCACCAAATGCCTCCAATAAATCATTATCACCAAAGAGTTATCGTCCTTCGACGAAATTTTCTACCGACTAGATTGGTCTGAACCGACACAACCTTAAATCCGTTCCTCAAAGCTGACACAGACACGATGTCTGCAAGGGCTCCCAAACTTCCATAGATCCCAACATTGGTCTGATGTTTCCCCCAGAAACGTACCAACACACTCTACAGATAGTCGCTTAACCCAAACTCCAAGGTTACACAACTCCCGCCATGCGCTCAAGCATCGATTGCCAAATCAACGAAAGTCTTGACAATTATCGAAACACCAATGATTGATTCTTAATCAACAACATCTAATTTCTTAAGGTTACCGCTTGACCTGCAGACACACTAGATCTATCGGAAGTACACTGAAGCACACCAACATTTATTGTCCTCAAAATAGAGTGTCGACACCTATCCTTGGAATGGCCATTTTGCAACGTGGGTAATCCACCAAACATTTCGCTCCCGAGTTGCAATGTCAAATAAAGTTGACGCCTACTCATGGAATTTAAACCCCAAATCATACCGCTTTATTAGCCAACCATAATATCATCATTATTCACCAATACCTAATAAGGTGGCACACCACAGATAATTAATATGCCGACGTACCAATAACCCACAAATTCAAAACCAACCATACCCACACGACCGTACACAATTTTAACCCGAAGGCTTATCGAGATGGGAAGATCAACACTTAATTAACTAAGAGAAGGCACAAGCCTAACGTCTCCATTACTTCCGCGTGAACCAATCCATGAAACCGAAGTCCCAAAATTCGGACTGACCACAAGTCATCTCATCCGACGCTTCAAATCCCAAAGGACGCCTCTAGTCCTTATTACAGTCCTTTCGCAAGGAGGGGTTAAAACTATGGTTCTAATGAGTTCAAGGGTTTTCCAAGCTAAATATGCCAATTTAACATTTTATAAAACTTTCAAGTTCATAAGCTTTATACAATTAAACATGCGAGTAAAAATCCACTACCGTTTACTCGGCAGGTGTAAAAAGTGGTCACAACGTCACACAGATAAGAAAATATTTTCGAAATCATTTGATCACTACTCATGCTATTAACGATAAAGATAAAATAAGCGCAACAACCTTTTCAAATGGACCACTATGGTCCGAATATGCATCACTTATGTTATGTACCTCAAATAATTTCCCGCACTAAAGCGGCGTCCAACAAAAGTTTGTATATATTCCGGAGGGAGAAATTTACGTAATCAAATTTCCAAAATTTCTCATTTAACCAAAAAAAAAATGACGTGGAGTCAAAACTCCTATACGGCCCACATACACCAGTTTATTTCTCAAACTTAGTAAAACGAGAAGTGCATGCGATTTGGCCAAACATAAAATAATTTAAATCGACTTCGACTTTAGTCGAACGGATAAAATGCTCCTTTACCCAGCATAGTGACAACTATTCCATGCATGCAAGTAAAGCAATATAACAAATTTCGTGAAACAACAATGATAAAACGACAATCAAAGAATGCTCAAAACCTCAGTTCAACACGAACCCATTCTAGGTTTTTCATAAGTTTACTCATACTAAAAGTTTAAATCAACTCACCCACTAAGTTGTACACAACGTCCTACATTTGCATAAAACTCAAAAATGAACTCACACGACATTGAAACTACCAAAATAACATATGGGTGACATCCACCAAGAAAATTCTTATGAAATAAATTTCCCAACAACCCGTACAAAACGCACGCAAAGAACTTAAACTGTGCATTTTGAGGTTCACCCAAGCGTCGTGAACGTCATAAAACAATACTCCATAAAACTTAACAAAACCCACACGAAATATAATTCCCAAGAAACTCAAACACTAAAATAGTGGAAAACAACTCTTCGTCCAAGGCCTTAACATATGTGGAGGAGATCCAATGTTAAGGTCATAGTCGTGGTTACTTGTCCAAGACTCTACACAACGTCAAAATATGAACATCACAATAATTCAAAATAGCGTTAAGCAGCAATGAGAATAAACAAGTCTCAACAAAGCTTGCAACCACGTGCAATAAAATAATTTCATGCTTGTTTAAGATCATGGTCTAAAAATCAGATGAGTGCTAAATGCTTTATCAAGGCTTTATAATATAACTCACTTTATACTTTGAAAACGTGAGAACAATTGATGCAAATTTATTTTAGAAATAAACTTCGTGCATGAAATTGATCGACACTCAATACCTCGAAACCACACTCCTCGATTTTTTAGTCACACTACCGTCATCTGGATGCTCAACATCTTAGGACAATAACCAAGGATTTCATAGGTTCACCTTACAATTTTTCTTCGAATAATGTCGATTCCGAAAGTATATGGTTCTAATCCAACCAATCATTCTGACCCGAAAAGGTCCACTTAATGTAATCACCATGCTTACCGTCACTCCAAGGGACGAATACTAAGTTCATCAGCCTCTCCTAACGGCTACTCACTTGGAGCTTCTTCACTACCCCAACGGTCGTCACATCAAAGTAATCCAAGTATACACATGTAGCTTGTAGGTTCACCATAACACTGGCCAGGTGTAATTATGAACGTACTGTACATGATCATCCTTGCATATGGGTAGAAAGACTGGAAATATTAGTGTCACAAACCAATAGTAAGTAACATTACACTGTAAAGAGTTAAAATAAATAAATGTAAACTAATTTCTATACCCGCGAGAAACCCCACCATGCTGGAAAACCATACTTCCTACCATTGGGTTGAGTGTAGATGTATTGTGGCCCTTGTTCGCCGACCAAGTATGCCTAAAAATCGTCTATTATAACCGTCCATGGTGTATATGGTGAACGCGGGTCAAAGATGAGTCGTAACCATGCATTGATGTGCTATTAACAAAACAAAAAAATGTTAGACATCTAATTAGATATTAGTACTATTAAAATAGTAATACTGAAATTAAACTTTAGTACTAACTAAGCCATCGAACCACCGCTCACCCTCCAGCTCCAGTAGTAAGACCCACCTCTTATTTACAGAATGAGTCGGTAAGCACCTAAGACAACACTCGGGAAATAGATCACGATATTATAGTGCGGCGACACTAGACGTCGGTGGAGTAGAAGTAGAAGTATGACGAGTTGTGCCTTTGGTAGCCGTCGAGCAGGAGGATTAGTAGAAGGTAGAGGGCCGTAAGGATAAAACATAAACAAATTTCATGTCTCGAGTGTATGAACCTAATACATTAATTGCAGTGCGTCCCTTTCTTGTTCGGCATCTTGGTTAACCGACGACTCAGGTATGGTCTTTTCAATGTATGTTCCGTCTATTGATCCTAGACAATCCTATAAACAAAATAACTTGGTTTTAACTATATACAACGAATAATGAGAGAGGTTAACAATGATTACCTTAAATCATTTCCATCTTCTGTCAATACAATCATCCTCTACCGGAGTTGGTTCGATAAACAACATATCTTGCAACCTCAGTAAAGCACTTAAAACTCGATGAACATCCCTACTAATTGTTCCCCCGACCTATAAAATCTAACTTGATATTTTTGGTGTGATGTACTAGTATGTTGAAAAATGTAGCAACCTGCTCTTCAATTATCACATTACCATTATCTAATAAGCCACCACGAGTTTTTAGCAACTCACATAAAATAACCAATGCATTCCTATCCATATGCAACTCATTTACACAAATAATGTCACTTTCACGTGTGATGCATTGGATTTCTATCGATCTAATTTGAAATCTACTAAAGGTTCTTTTTCTTAAAGTTCTCCTTTTCATATGTCTTTGTTCATATTCAATTAACCATTTCATAACATTCGCCAAAACTATGAGCAAATGGATGTAAGCCTTCATCACCTTAATAACTACAACTAGATGGTTATGATCCATGTCTACACAAAACAAAACAACAATCATATTCAATCATGTAAACTAAACAGAGTGTGCAACTAAACAAAAACAATCAATCATATTCAATCATGTAAACTAAACAAAGTTGCAACTAAACAAAAAAAATCGTATTCAATCATGTAAATTAAACAAAGTTTGCAACTAAACAAAAACAATCATAAATCCATGGCCACTTGGTTCAAAATCCTACTTCATTGTACCTTATTTTGGGAATTTGTAACCAACATGTGCACAATCATCCTATACCAATACTTCTATCCCACAATAATTGTAACATTTAACTCTTCAAGCAAATTAACACAAACTGTAGAGTAGCAACTAATCTTTTTGACCAAAATGAACCGTAATTAATCAAAGGGAAAATAACATATACAACTTTAAAATCTATGTAAACGAAATTCTGAAAATCGATGTAACCCATAAACTAAACCTGCAGAAAATCGATTAAAATGTGATATAGAAGAAATCGATGTAAACCAGAAAATTGATTAACTCTGACGTGGAGAAATCGATTAACTCTGATATCAAAGAAATCGATGGAAATAGTCGATTAACATAAATCGATTAAGTGAGGAAATCGATTAAACATAAATCGATAGACAGGATTGTAAACCGGAAGAGTCGATTAAACCATAAATCAAATAAACTAGAAATCGATTAAACTCAAAATCGATTAAGTGAGGAAGAAGGAGAGATCGAGGGAGAGACAATTACCTGATGAAGCGTGAAGGAGGTTGGAGACGAGACAAGAGGAAGGCGACCCGATGAAGGCGTGAAGAAGCCGGTGATGAGACAAGAAGGAGGTGATCCTGATGAAGCGTATTAGGTTTCCTTTTTTAGGGGTATTTTTGTACATAGTTCCTTGTTCCATTTAGTTCCAAGGGTGTAAGAGGGAACACGTGTGTTCCACTTGTGTTCTACCTAGTTCTAGCGTGTTCCAGATAGAGACATGTCAAACATGGGACAAGCCTGTACTATCTTGTCCTGTCCCATTCTGTTTTGCGTACCAAACGCACCATAGATGTAATTTGTAATATAAATTTGGCCTAATGTACAACTCTTGAAGACTAATTAATTTTCGACGGAATTTTACAATTAATTTTAAATTTAAATTTTAAAACATGTTGATGGATTATGTTTGGAAATCTGTAGAAAAATTCAAAGAATTTCCAACGGATTTCCGACGGATTTTATAATCGATTTAAAATTTAATTTTTAAAAATATCGATTGATTCTGTCGGAAATACGTATTTTCTTATGGATTTCTGACAGATTTCCGACGGACTTTTATAATTAGATTAAATTTTAATTTTTAGAACATATTGATGCATTCCATAGGAATTCCTTAGGAAAATTCTAACAATTTCCGACGGATTCCCGACATACTTTTATAATTAATTGAAAATTTAATTTTTAAAACATATTGATAAATTTCGTCAGAAATCCGTAGGAAAATTCTAAAAATTTCCGACATATTTAATTTTATGACATATTGATGGATTCCATCGGAAATCCGTAAATCCATCATTGATTTCCTACAAAATTTCCGTAGGTGAAAGTCCAATTTCTTGTAGTGAACAATTAGTATGAAATATGTGTGGCAATAAGTGTATCTAAGACCACGATAAAATAAATTAATGTGGTTAAAAGGTAATCAATAGCTAGCCATCGTTCTATAAGTTATACATAAGTATATATAGTTTATGACTATGGTTTTTATTATTTTGTGTGACAAAATGTAACCAATAGCTAGTCGTGGTTCTATACGTTATACATAAGTATATATGTCATGAATTTTTCATGTTTGTTATAAGTTTCTATGATCAAAAGGTTACCGTTACTTATGGTTCTAAAAGTTAAGTGTAACTATATCTCATGAATCGGTTACGGTTAACATAAAAACTTGTGTGTTTGTACTTTGTAGATATAACTAAGGTCAAGTTTTTTCTTTTATTTTAGAAAAGGGGACGAAACGCTTGAAAATATTGATTCAAGAAAAGAACGAAAAACTACAAAGCTACGAGGGTATTCCCCAAGAAGCCATAAGGGTATCAAAAGCTTGGGAGAATAGGCCGGTTACGCTTTCATTGAAGAAAAAAATTGAGGCTAACCTACGACCACTGTTTTTAAACGTGACCATTGGTTCCGACCCCACCTTCTTTTAAAGTTTTGGAAGTTGGTTTCTCATGAAATAAATAAAAGCAAAGAAGCTTCAATATTTTTTACAATTTACTCTATTTTTTTATAAAAATAGAGACAATTTTATGATGCATATTGAGTCAAATGCAATTAAAACAGAGAACTACCAATTATGGACGACACCTTGTGTCACAACGATGGAATCTTTATCGTATTTGATCCCGGGAATTTTATCAATAGTAAAAGAATAAACAACTGTTACACAGACACATCTTAATTATCGGGGTGAAATATAAGTGTTGAATACTTGCTAATTAAGTGATAGTATGCCAAAATTTTCAAAGTCGGCAATTAATTTTTCTCCTACTATTAATTATAAGTATCTTTTAATTTGTAGATTCCGGTGTGTCCCATTTCGTATGGCCAAGGAATTCTCTTGTTTCTCTTCACCAAACACTTGCCTGTCTAAGTGGCCGCTAGAAACGTCATTTTCTTCGAAAGTCTATTATTATCATTTAGCAAGACATATCGCACTTGCCTCGAATCTGCCTTTAGCTGACCTATTGGATATATTGTTGTAATGATAGTTTAAATAAAAAATAAAAAATGATGATGTATACCGAAGTTAAAAAACTTAGTTTAAAAAATAAAAAATAAAAAATAAAAAATGATGATGTATATACCCAAGTTAAAAAACTTAGTTTCGTAACGAATCTGCCCGTTTGAGATGGTCAATGAAGTCCCAATATATGAAAACCAGGTAACCTTCATGTTTCAATTTTCATGCACCTTAAACTCCAATAAAATTAACTCCAATACCCCAATCTATGTTTGATACTTGATCGACAAGTTGATGATTACTTTTTACAGAAAAATCTGTCAAAATTTGTATTAGTTCTTGCTGTAGGATTTTTTTTTGTTTTGTTTTGGGATGGTGTCCGATCCTAGGCTATCCTAGACTAATCATTTGGCAAATTATATATGGTTGTAAGATATCAGCCCTAAAACCTCAGTGGTCACAATTGTTGTGTACGTTGGGATATTTGATCACATCCCCCATAATCTTAACTAGTACGCCACAACCCTTGTGGTTTGCTGTACAAAATTTTGTATATAGAAAAAAACAATAAGTACTCGCTCGCATAAAACTGGAGATTGCATGAAAGCTCACTTTCTTTAAGTTATATTTCGACCCAAATCTACATGTATATCATGAAATTAACTCGAAAACAATCTTAAAATTTTATCAGGATTTTGGCAGAAATCTTAACCTATATATAAATTAAATTAGAGAAATCGTAATTGTTCGCACATTAATGACAGAGACTTGAATGAATACCTCATTAAATGGAAATGATTGTCAAACACTATTTGCTGATCATTAAATGGTAATATTTTTAAAAAATTAAAATCAATTTTCAAAAACTGTGTGAATGAAATTTAAGCATCTTTTGGCAAAAATAATATACCTTATAAGTTAGCTTATAAACTATCATATTTTTTGAGTACATGTTTGCATTGACATAAGTTAACATATTGATAAGATATTTGGGAGTAGCTTATGTGATAGTTTTTTTGACTTTTTCCAATTATGCCCCCATTAATATTAATAATTATTTTTAACTATTAATTATAAATAAATATTAATTATTAAAAATTAATTATTACTAATATTAATTAATATTAGTCAAAAATTATTTATTAAAATTTAATTATACATTGATATTAATTTTTAATTATTTAGGATTATTGTTAATCCTATGAATTATTTATATATATATATATATATATATATATTTTTAACATTATTCAATATATTTTAGTTATCAATTACTATTATTTTTTTTAATTATTTTTCAATTATTTTTTTTATTTATATTATATGTATTGGTTATCTAGTTTTAATATTTTTTAAATTTATTTTTATTTATTAGTTAACTTATCGTTTGCCAAACATAACCCTATACATTATAATATTTTTAGAAAACTTGAAAAAACATAATCGAAAGGTGAAGCTTCTGTTTTATATATTTTTATAATAACATAGAAAACATAATTTTTTTTAAACAACACAAATTAGACAAATAAAAAAATGTATTTGAGACACATGGAACCATACAAACATAAGGAAAAAAATGAGGGAAACATATATATATATATATATATAGAGAGAGAGAGAGAGAGAGAGAGAGAGAGGGAGGTTCATACGAGAATGATAATTATTTAAGAAAATAAAAGAATAGCCTCGGCCAATTAATTTTTTGAAATATTTTTGAAAAGATTAATATCCATAAAATAAAATAGGTGAAAAGGGATGTTCTTTCACTTTGGAGAAACCTGAAGCCTTCTTCAGTAATCATTCTCATGCTGAAGAACATAAGGTTGATGATGATCCAAATATCATCCCTCGCATGCATAACAACAGAGTTGAATTCTCTTCATGGATCTTTACTGTTCCTTTAAACACATGCCACCCTCTGATTCTTCAAATGGCAATCGCTCAAATGCTGAATCATCTTCTACCTTTGAATCTCCTTCAGCAAATGAATCTTTATCTGAATCTCCTCGAGAAGTTAGACAAATTGTTGATGAATTCACCGCTGAAGCTTCGTCTTCAGTTCCTGAGCCCCTAACTGCTGAAGACTCATATTTGGCTCTTCAACTAATTACTTAGAGATAGACAAAGAATCACCTTGTTAATTAAATAATTGGTGATCCAAACGCTGGTATTCAGATCCGACATGGTTCAGGTAATATCTATCTCTTTGTCAATTTTATTTCTTTATTAGAACCCAAGAAAACTGATGATGCCATCAGGGATCCAAACTGGGTAAGCGCTATGCAAGAAGAGTTTACTGAGTTCGAAAGAAACAAAGTTTGGAATCTTGCTCCTCATCCATCAAATGAAACTATTATAGGTACCAAAAGGGTGTATCGAAACAAGTTGGATAAACATTACACTGTAACCCGAAACAAGGCTAGGCTTGTTGCTCAGGGATATAGACATAAGGAAGGCATAGACTATGATAAAACCTTTGCTCCAGTGGCTAGGCTCGAAACAATTCGATTATTCTTATTCTATGTTGCTCACAAAGATTTTTAAGTTTATCAAATGGATGTGAAGAGGCCTTTCTGAATGGAAAACTTCAAGTAGAAGTCTATGTCGAATAACCTCCATGTTTTCTTAATCTAAAGTATCCAAATTATGTCTATAAACTAGATAAAGCTCTCCATGGGTTAAAACAAGCTGCTCGTGCTTAGTATGATACCCCATTTCTTTTCTAATCGTTGAAAATTTCAAACGTGGGAAGATTGATAACACCCTATTTCTAAAGAACATAAAGGGTCACATTATTCTTTTTCAGATATATGTCGATGACGTTATCTTTGGATCCATGAACCCATCCCTATGTATTCGTTTCACTAAACACATGAAGAAAGAGTATAAAATGAATATGATGGGTGAGCCAACATATTTTCTTGGTTTTCAGATTAAGCAATCTAAAAAAGGCATATTCATAAGTGAAGATAAGTATGTTCAATGATAAGCTGGAGAAATTTGATCTAACTCAATGTTCAGCTATGAAAACTCCTATGGCACCTCTTCTAACACTGAACAAGGATTCCAATGTTAATTCTGTCAATGTTATTGCCTATAGAGTAATGATTGGGTCCCTGCTGTATCTCGCACCTCCTCTAACACGATATCAATCTACACCCAAACAATCACATATGATCACTATGAAGTGAATATTCAGATCAATCTGGGTCTTTAGTGTCCCAAAGACTCAGGGTTCGATCTAACTGCATATTCAGATAGTAATTTTGCAGGATGTAAGCTGGATAGAAAAAGCACCATTGGAGGTTGTCAACTTCTATGTGGAAATTTGGTGAGGTGGACAAGTAAGAAGAGAAAGTCAGTGTCCATATCAACCATTGAAGCTGAGTATGTCACTGCTGGTAGCTGTTGTGCTTAGGTTTTGTGGATGAGAAATCAACTCATTGACTATGATATTTAGATATCAATTTTTTTTATCTATTGTGACAGTACCAGTGCTATCACCATAGCTAACATTATTGTTCTTCACTCAAAGACCAAACATTTTGAGATCAAATATCATTTTATCATATATCATGTTATGAATGATGACATTGAACTCCATTTCTCGCCGATCTTTTACATAACCCCTTGATGAAACTAGGTTCAACATGTTAATCAACGAATTTGGAATGTTGAATATTGAAGATTAATTCTTCAATGTTTAAGCATCACTCGGTAATATGGATGAATGTCGTAGTGATCTTATTCACTCACTGAACTCCTCTAAAATATATTTATATCCCAAGGTATGTCAAAACATCTCAATAACTGAGATGTTTTTGTAACATAACACTCAATGATCCTTCTTTCAAAACTTGAAACTGATCATTGCATTTCCTTTAAGTGATTAAAAGCTTTTAAAAGATAATGAAGAGTCATTCATTTATGACGTCATTAAATTGGTTTTCAAACGGTAATACAATTGTCCCACGTTATAACATAAGATGCCTATTCCCATTCCGTGTTCGATCAAACTCCTCGAACATGTAAAAGTCATCCTAACCAAACGTTTCTTTCTCTTTCCTCTTTCTCTCTCATTATACATATAAGTACCTCTCTCACTCACTCATTCACTCTTTACTCTTTCCAAATTTCTCAAACAAACAAGAATTTTCTCTCCAGCTCCCACTCCTACCTTAGCTGACAATCATCTATCTCTGACCATGCTCAACGACTATGGCCTTAAAATGGCTAAATCACTCACTTGTATAGAGAAGACGTTCCGCGAAATGAAATCCGAAAAACCTCTCCCTCATGTTGATGATAAATCGGTGGGGGGGAGAAGAAGACTGCACAAGCTTAGGGGCAGAAGGCAGTTGAAGTAACTTCTAAATCCGAAGGGAACAAATTAAGATAGTAATACCACAACTTTCTTTCCCAGTGAGAAAAACTAAGGAAGAGGATGACTACTTAGATGATTTTGAGTTTAACCCCACCGTCCCTTCAATTTCTGAAGCAATGTCTATTGCCCCAACCACCATCATCACTGAAGATGAGAAGAAGAAGAAGATAATGAAGATGATGAAGAACCTAAGATTGCTGACACTGGTGCTGATCTTGGCGGAGATGAAAATGACGTTGATGATGATGGTGATGAGGATTTCTTCATTCAACACACTCCACGTACAACAGTCAAAGGGATCCCAATCAGGGAACAGAGTCTCAAAGGGAGAGGACTTTTCAAGAGATCCAACAATCCTACACCGACAAGGGTAAATGATTGGCTGAAGGAAACCTGGGAATTCTCCACAAAACTGAGGCGGGGGGTCATCATACCGGAGGTAACTTATGCTCTAACCCTCTTCACCCCTCTTATCTCTAAACTTTGATATATAAATCGACTACCACTATCTACTTCTTTCCCATCCTTACCTTAAACTACTCCTTATATAGTTAACTTACCTCCTTCTCCCTCACCTACTTCCAACTTATCCTCTCCCTTGTGTCAATCCCTAACAAGGCCATCAGATTAAACTTCTGATGCTAAGGACAAGCTCCTCTTGTACAAACCAGAATCTGATGTTCAAAAAGAGGATGCAAATCTGATTCCTCGAAGTCGTTCAAGAACTAAATTTCCAGTATGCTATGAAGCTGAAAGATCTAAAAGGATGGCTTAGTTGATAGCTCAACTCGATCAGTCTAGAGTAAAAATTCCTCTTTGTACTCCTGATGATGAGTTCAACTACGTCACTTACGTTGAGCGTGAAGAACCCTTAAAGTTGAGCAAGAAATGGAAAGGCACACGCAACAAATGAAAGAAAACATCAAGCTGACAAATGCTATAGCTATTGAAGGTCATGCTGAAGGGAAGTTCAGAAAGAAGAACCTAATCAGTGCTTAAGCTCTCTTTATCAAAGAAGCTGAAAACGAAAATCAGGAATAGCTGACACTGAAGGAAAGAGAACTGAGATGGTACAGAGACTGAATAGAAAATATAATGAATGCTCATAAGATCATAAACATTGCTATCTTTTGGCGGATGAAGGATGGAGGTCTTATTGTGTCGATGGTCATCTTAAGAGATGATCAAACTTCTGTCAATGAATATCCCTCATTCCTAGGCCAATACACTTTCTACAAATGGCTGGAGATTCGATATGCATTCAGAAGTCGAAGTCAAAGTACAAGGAATATGTCGAAAAAAAGCTAAACAAACTCTTTGATAGAGTTTCAAAAGTCATTGACATTCCCCCTTTGACACAAAAGATTTCTCACCTAAGAAAGATCATCCCTGACGCTGAATAAGGCCCTTTCCACAAGAACGAACATGATGTCAAGTTCTCTATGGATGAACTCCTCAAACATATCAAGTTCCCTTACTTTTCAATGATGAACATGTCGTTGTCAGCTAAAGGTCCATAGACTTTTAACACGGTACATGTCAAACCTGAATATGGACTTATGTTCATAGACAATGAAGGACAATATCGCTTTTAGCGAGTTTCAGAACTTCATTTTTGTCCTATCAATCATCTGGAGTATCTTAGATCATGGTTAAATGAAGATTTGTTTGGAGAGATGATGGATAAACAGATCAGAAAAGAATAGCTGAAACGGAAGAATCAAGGAGAACAAGTCCATGAATATTTAAACTTTTCTGATCTTAGCTGATAGGTTTCTTTCCTCTTTTTGTACTTATTAATATTACTTTCAGTTATGTACTTCTCATATCTTGTAATTTCATTTCATACTTGTAATTCTTCAATATTTGAATGAAATTTCAGTGAAATACTTTATTCTATCTAAGTGCTGAAAAATATCCCTCAAAACAGTAAATGAGACAAGTATTTATGAGTTTCATTTCCTTACCATTTTACGTAAGTAATTTTCTTTATGTTTCTTTATATTCATCAAATAGGGGGATATTGTTGATCAAACATCTCTCAGTGATTTGATGATAATCCTATACACCTAGTGAAATTTACTTAAGCTTGTTTGAATTAATTGTTTCAGTTTCAGCGATGAGTACTGAGTTTGTTTAGTGACCGCTGAACATGTAGTGTAATAGAATAACTTAAGTAAGCCTCAAGACAAAATTCACATCAAAGAAACCTTCAACAATATTAAAGAAGTAGCTGAAGAAAGAGACTAGTCTACTTATGATCTGAAGCAGCATTCAGTGACAACAAGATTGTCTACAACAAGTGTGAAATCTGACCAAGACTTAGCGATAGTTGAAGAGTCATCAACGATTCATCACTATCACTGATCAAGAGTTTTGCGCATCAAGATTAGGTTTTGTCTTACTCTCTTGCACAGAAGGACGAAGGTACATAGTACAATCTCTTTTTTGTCCCCAATCATGCTTACCAACTAACTAGCCTAACTATTCACACGGGGCTAAAAACATGCTACATCAAAAGGACAAGGACATGCATTCCACTCATCTCTTAACATGTGGATCATACCTTCTGAGGTGCATTTAATACACTAGGTATAAATAGCAGAAAAGACTCTTCTTCTATGTTAAGACTTCTAAGCCTTCATCTTCTTTCTTAATCTCTTCTCTCTTGTTCTTATCTTTCTCTGTGCAAGAAAACTTTATGATTCTCAAGATTGTTTAAATTAGGTTTTCCTTATCAAGTTGTACAACAATTTGTAAATTATATATTGGTTTTTCCTTAATCATGAAAAAAATTTGGAAAGTAAAATTTGTGTGTTGTATTCATCCCCCTACAAACTTATTACACTTGTAGAAACCCTTTGGGACTAATAGGTTGTTTCGGGGTGGTTCTCAACAATGGCCTTAATATCTACCTTCTTCAATATGTTGATGATGCTATTTTTCTCGGGACCGTTCGCGCACAAATATTATGAATTTAATGAGAATTTTAAGGTGTTTTCATCCAGCTTTTGGACTGAAGGTCAACTTCAACAAAAACATAGTAATGGGGATTAGAGTTAATTCGTAAGAGGTGTCGACACTAACTAGAAGGATGAATTGCAAAGACGACTCTGTTCCTTTTTCTTATCTTGGTATGCCGGTGGGAGCTAAGATGCCAAAGGTCGAAAGTTGGCTTCCCCTCATCGAGAATTTTCAATCAGAACTCTCTAGTTGGAAAGCCAAAATCTTTCGTTTGATGGTAGATTAATTATTTGCAAGTCAGTACTTGGAAGTCTCGAGTTGTACTTGTTCTCGATCTACAAAGCTCCCAAAAAGGTGATCAAAATTCTCGAAAGCATCCGTGCGAGATACTTTTTTTTTTTTTGGGGGGGGGGGGGGGGGGAGTGTACAAATCTCTAAAATCTCTTGGGTGACTTGGAACTTAACTGTTAATAGCAAAAAAACATGGTGGTGGCGCTTTATATCTGATACCGAGGAATTATGGTGAGGGTGTATTTCATCCTTATTCGATCCTAACAGGGGTCTTGTCTCGAGAGGGGGGAGGGGTTATTCGGGTTGTTCCTGGGGAACCATTACGAGGTTAAATAAAGAGACCTAAGCTTACAATATTGTGTTACATGATCTCTTTTATTTTAATTTGCACAATAGTCTTCGAGTTGGAAGCTGGAAAAAAGATGCAATTTTTTGTTTTCTTGCTTAAGAAAGTGGTCGATGACTCGTCCGTGACTATACATAAGCATAGCATGAGATGGAATCATTTGGTGTCGGGCAAAGTTAACTTACTGCTGTGGAAGGCAAGATCGGGTAGATTATTGAACGAATTAAATCTGACCTGGAGAGGTATTGGGTTCAACTCCGACTTGTATCCCCTCTTCACTTAGTGCCAGAATTGAAAGCTCATCTTTTTCTCCACTGTTCAACTAGCAAAAAAAAAAAAAAGATCTTTGATCTCTTCCTGGTGCAACTAGTTCCCCTTCACGGCTTGATCTATTCCATAATTTCTCGACACGACTGTAGCTGATAACTCAAATAACAGTAAGGTCTCGATTATGGGCGCTGTTATCGCCGCCTATTTTGGGGCATTTGGCAACAACATAATTCTCTAAACTTCAACAACAAAGGGACCCCGTCCAACATTAGTGCGTCTGAGGTGATGTCGAACTCTTTTATGTAGGTCAAGAATATATTTATGGGTGGGGGTGGGGGAGCACATTAATTGGGAAAAATGGCGTTGTAATCCTTAATTCTTAGGTTGATGTTCTTTGTATTTCTTCTTGTACTCCTATCTTCTCGCTAGCTCGTAAGGTTGGAATGCATTCCCGTTGTTCAAAAAAAAAGATTAGGGGTTTCTTGGGGTTGATCAATTTGAGCATAGAGAGGCTAATAACTTAGCTCATTCATTAGCACATGATGAATTAGTTAACAAAACGACTACCTTTTGATGCATATTTTATGGCTAGATCATATGCATGTGCTAAATCCTTTGTAATCCTTCTGTTTGTGTAATTGTTTTCCCTCTTAAATTATTAAGGCAATTTCTTATATACTATTAGTTTATCATTTGTCAAACATGGCTTCAACTAATGGTAGATTATGAATATGGTACTTTTCTGTAATTTAAAGGATGATTAATTAAATGAACTAATATATATATTACCGGGTAATTTAATTGGACTGGTTTAGACAAGAGACGTGACTTTCAAATTGCGTTTTTCTTTTTCTTTTAAGTCTAAAAGATAAGTCAACTTTTCAAATAGATTATTTTAAATATGAATAACTGTCAAATTAAATAAATTACATATAATAAATTACAACTGTGACCGGAGGAGAATAGTCTAAAACTTGCATAGTCACTATGCTTGTCACTATGCATGCAATTGAATAGTGACAAGAAGTCAGAAACTTGCGAGGAAATATCTGGGTGTTAAAACTTGCAAGAAAGGGTCTTTGCGTGCAATCGCAAACTCTTCCTTTTCTCAAGTCATCGAAATTCAAGCTATATATGCCACTCAGTACTCTTGGTCGTATAAACCAGCATATGTATGATTAATTTTGCTTCGTACTTCTTTTCAAAATGGAGCACCAAAACCGTATTGTTTCGTTGTCGTTCTTTGTTACGTTGATTTGTGTTTATTTCCTGGTTGATTTTGTGAAAGCCTCTGAAGTTCACTCTAAGGCATACATGATTAATGCGGCCATCCAAAATAGATCCATACTGGAGCATGGTGGTATTGGACATGATGCATGTGCCGGTATGTTGTTACAGTTATTCTGTACATTCAAATAAATAAATAAACAATCAGACATCAAATAGTTCCTAAAAAGATTGATAGGACTTATATATCTCTGGAGCCATGGTAGTCTTTCTTTGTTGCTATACGGATAAGCTTAACTTAAATGAACATACATATTGGGCATGCATGAATGTTTCATCAGTTTTTCCCAATTAATTATTTTCAGCAATGTTTACATATTAACAACGTTACCCATTTTCCTTTTCAACATCCTGTAATATATTTTTGATTAGCATTTTGCAATAGTATTATATATAATTGCTGAAATGAGGATGACGAAAAAATTTAGATTGCGAGATATAGTTATCAACTGTCAAATAATTTGATTTTTAAAGGATGAGATAAATCACTTTTTAAACTTTGTTTTTAGAACTTCAAAACTCTTTTCCTATTTTCTAATTGAAAAATATACAAAATATAATTAAATTTGAAGCCAAATAAATTATAAAAAACGGACATTTGTTCTCTTTAATCAACTTAACATCTATTTGTTATACTTTAAATCCGTTTGTTTTTCATATTCTCACATCCTTTGTCATTCTAATTTGACCATTCCCCTAAGTATATTATTAATTAACAAAAAAATTAACACCTGGTGATAGATTAAAATATCAAAATCCATATATAAGGAATTTATTAGCTCATGTCGTTGTTTCCTTGCATACATAAATAACAATATAATAACTAAATTCCATTTTTACCATGTAAAAACAAATATGACTTCGACTGTGACGTCCCTATTGCATATTGTAAGCCCATCAGAAAAAGATGTCCCTGTAGCTGTCACCAAATTCCATAGAAAATCAACCTTAGAGCTAGCAAAGGCAGACTTATAGTTTCTTTTAAGTTGTGGTACCGACTCTAAAAAACAAATCAAATAAATATTTTTCACGAAATTATCACTGGTTTATTGGTTGGTTTCTTGCCATACATAGATGTAATATCTATGTTCAAGTCTTCTTATAGTTTTTATCCCACTTTTTTTTAAGAACATAATAAACCAAAAATTAAAAATATTAAAGACTAGGAAAATTGTTAACAATGGATTCGAACCAACATCTGGTAGGGGAAAATGACGTACAAACCATCTTTAATTGTCACGAGAAACTTGTGTTATTAATTTAGTTTCAATAAATTTAAGGACACTCAAAGAAATGATATGGTAGCGCCATTCAGGAACGTAATTTCTTTTCCTTTACAAGAGAGCAATGAAGCCCTAAGGGTGCGTTTGGTATGCAGACATGATATGACATGACATGACATGACAGAACAGAACAGGACAGGACAGGACAGCTGTCCAGCGTTTGGCAAGACATGACAAAACTGGAAAGAATAGGACTAGACTGTTTAAATGACGAATTTACCTCTGATGAAAAATCATAGATTACATCATATAAAACTAATTTACATCACTAATACATAGTGCAATGGATTATCAAAAACATAAAACTAATTTATCACGATTGGATTTTGGATATGGAAATCAAAACTCAAATTTGAAGTTTCGGATTTTAGGTTGTTTCGGGTTTGGGTTGGTCGGGTTTCGGATTGATGTCGGTCGGGTTCGGTTATTATATAATGCAAAAGTTATATATAAATTCAATCGTTTTTTAGGATGAATACAATCGATTGAAAGATTGATGAAATCGATAGCAAGTTTAAAATTTAGAAAATATTTCAATAGACTATAATTTACGATTTTCAAAAAATAATTAGATAAATATATATATATATAGTATTTAAAATATAGATTTATGTTATTTCGGGTTTTCGAACGGGTTGGGTGGCCAACGATCAAACCTAATCCGAACCCAGATATCCTCCCAAATGTTGGGTTTCGGATTATCGGATTTCGGGGTATTCGGGTTTTGCAAAAACACCTTATTTTTGGTTCAGATGTGGATTCGGATTTCAGACTATTCGGGTTTTGCACACCCCTAGCTTGGAGGCGTGGATGATGAAAAGACATGTTTTATGTTTTTGTTTTTAACAAAGGGTATATTAGTCAAAATATTGTTGTTCTACTTAGTTCCAGGGGGTTGGAGTGGAACAAGTGTGTCTCATTCTTGTTCCACTTAGTTCTAGCATATCCCACATATGGTCACGCCAAACATGGGACAAACTTGTTCTGTTTTGTCCTGTTCCACTTTGTTCTGCATACAAAAATCGCACCCTAACTGATGCTAACATATATCTGCCTTTAAGTAGGTCCACCCCTACCATGGAGCCAAAACACTGGGATGTCAAAACCATTGTTTACTAATACTACTTAGTTCACCAATTAGACAAGCTACTACATATATGGACAATTTATTTCTCTTTCCTAATCCATACTCATTTGGTGTGGTTTAACTTCGATGGGATATGTCTCTGGAACTAGTCTCTCTTTGTTGCTATTTAGCAATGTTTCCGGCCATTTGTGATTAACGCTACCAAATTTTCCTTTTCAACATTATTTTTTACTTCTGTTCGTTTAATTTATTTGTGATTAGCATCCAGCTGGGATGCATGTTCAAATGAGAATTAATGAAAAAAAAAGTTGAGAATATGATAATAATTTCTTAACTTGATTTAAAGGATGTGCTTAACCACATTTTTAAACTTTATTTTCAAAACTTAAAAACTCATCCCCCTATCTTTTATTTGAGAATATACATTGTATCCAAACAAATTATAAAAAGAAGTGAGTATATTGTTTATTTTAATTTGACATCTAAATTGTTACATTTTCTAATCAGTTTTGGTATTCTCATATTATCTATTTTTTTGTCATTCTCGTTTGAACCATCCCTTCTATAATTTTAACTAATAGAATAATATAACATGAGTTAAAGGATTAAAATACCAAAATCCATACATAAATAACAATAAAATAAAATAATTTCCATGTTTACCATGAAAAACAAAATTGATTTCAATTGTGACGTCCCGATTGAATATCGTTAGCCCCATCAGAATAAGATGTCCCATTAGCTATCATCAACAATTTCATAGAAAATCGACCCATTGTCCAATGGAGCCATAACACTTGGATTGCCAAAACCAATATTATTCAACTTAACAAATTTGTAAACCATTGAAATTTGCTTATTTCACCAAACTTCAATTAGAAAAGCTACTAACATGCACATGTTACTTTTGTGTTAGTATTATATATATGTCATTATGTTCAGAATGGTTGTTTAAACTGTTAGTATTTTACTTTTCCTAATTCATACTCATTTTGGTGTGCTTTTGGTATGTGATTTCCTATAAAAGGCATTTTGGGGGCCAATTGGCAGAACGTGACCAAGCGAAGAAGTAGTACATGCCCAAAATTAGTTGTGTGGGTGCCAAAGAAACCAGGCTTCACTGAGTTTGTAAAAGTCAACGAAGAATCTGAAGTCGAAGGGGGATTCTCCATAGCCATATTCTGTCATGCATTAAAATTATTGCCTTACAACGTTCAGCCTATCTTCATACCTTTCGTCAATGAAAAAGGGGAAAGCAAGGGTACCTATGATGAACTTATTTACCACATCAGAAACCAGGTAATCTTTAAGTGTATTTATATTATATCAATATATATAAATATATATATATATATATATATGTATGTATGTATATGGATTTGAATCATTTCTTATTGAACAACACGATCATATGAAAGACATATTAATTAACCGAGAATTTGATTTAACTAGGGATAACATTGGTACAGCATATTGTGTTTCTTCCGTCTGGAGGGTAAACGTTTTTAGAAAAGGCTAGGAGATTTTTTATTAATAGGAAGGGAAGGAGTACAACAGGAAGGGGTCGTTTATTAAACGCTTACCGGGTAAGCATTTACCAATATCATTTACGTTATTGATTGAGCATGGAAAGGACCGATCGAGAAGATTACCCGGTAAGAGATAAGGCAAAGACCAAAACTCTTACCTGGTAAGTGTGAAAAACGACTTTTACCCGGTAAGCACTTATCGGGTTTAAGATGTTTACCAACAACCGATTTTCATGGCCAATGAGATGTTACAAGATAACGTAAACGAAGGTGAATCTCTTGTCGGTAAGCACTTACCAGGTAAGATTTTGGTAAACACCCCTAAGGCTCACATTTCGGAAGCTCTGAAGAGCATGCTTATTTTTTTAAAGTCAGATAGCCCAACCAAGAGCCACTTGACAGGCAGAAAAGGCCATCCCCTTTTTATCCCTTTTAGATCTTTTAACCCAAAATTATTGTAACTCTACGAGGAATTGTTGCAACCCTCTTAAGATCCCCACCCAAATTCTAGATCTTACAACATGGACTTGATATGCTTGAGGATATAATCTACATTTTCCCCCTCATTACTCTTGCACACAAATACCAATTAGCTACCTGCCATCCTTTATTATTTTGTAGAACATCTAGTATGATGCCTTCATGGAAGGATCTCCAATCAGGAAAATTAAATATATATGTATATATATATATATGTAGTGGGTTCAAACAAGAACACGCATATCACATGTGATACTAAATCGTAGACTCGGACGACCTTTGGTCGAGGGCCAAGTTGCTTGCATATCACCAGGTCCCCTCACATGTTTTATCATATGTAATATGGGTCTTGTGTGTGTGTGTATATATATATATATATAGGTTCAAGACCAGGTTCATGAAAAAAAACCGCAAAAAATACAAAACTGAGGAATACCCTAACCATTCAGTATGCATATGTGCAAACAACTAATTTGTCTGGTACATGTACACATGCATAAAACCAGGAAACGTCTTCAATTACTAGTAAATATGCATATGTGCACACCGTATAGATAAATGGTTATTATGGTGTTCCTCAGTTTTTCATTATTTATTTTTATGGGTTTTCTCTAAACCTCACTCTCCATATATATATATATATATATATACATATATATATATAGAGAGAGAGAGAGAGGAAAGTTCAATTTCAAACCCTTTTCCATTGTGGACCGTGGGATAAAGGAGACCATAAGACGTGTCGCTGGTTAATTTATTCACATTCATGAATGATGAATGTGAATATTAATAATTATTTGTTATATTGTTCATGATGAATAATACGTTAATGTCTAAGACATGTGACACTCTCTCCTTTGACCCCCGGTTCACAAGGGAGCTTAGGTTTTAATTGGAGTTGCTCTCTCTCTCTCTCTCTCTCTATATATATATATATATATATATATATGCTGATCGTAGACCCCCAGCTCACAACGGAGCGAAAACAACCAAATTAATGTAAAACCACATGTGATTTTACATTAACGGTAAAAAAAAATTATATGTGTGGGCGACTTTGGCAGCGACTTCAGGTTGCGGGGCAAAGTCGCATGAATCACTATGATTTTGTATGTTATGTTATGTAAAATCACATATAATTCGACCGTTTTCTTTATTTTCTTAAACATGTACTGATCTCTCGTTTGAACTTGATGCACATTTACACACTCAAACACACACACACATACATATTTATAAATATATATATATTCCTGATCATAAGAGGGATGTGGTATATACTTTCCTTATGACGACTTAGAGGCCCGAGTTCGAATTACAAGCTTGTGTATTGCCAACAAAAAAAAAATTAACATGACTGCATGCATGGTGGTGGTAAAACCGTATAAGTTTCACCAATTCGAATGAGGTTTTTAAGGTATTCATAAAAAACAAATATATCTTGAATTTGGCATTGTTATCTAAACAGAACATATATAGCCATCAAAAAATTTTCAATATAATCTATCAAAGCTTTATAAGCTCAAATATTTCTTGATTGTCTATCTTGCAGGCTTGTGAGGCTGCGGCAGGTGATATTACTATACGTTTTAACCGAACCCAATATGTTCATTTTACGACTCCATATCTAAGCTCTGAAGTTTATATGCTTGTGCATGGTGCACAAGAATGGAACCAAACCCTGTTGACATTCATCAAACCTTTTACCTGGAGATTATGGATCACAATACTTGGTGCGTGTATCTTTATTGGAGTTGCAATTGCAGTTTTGGAATACCGTGTTGGCAATCCCAAATTTGCAATCCCATTCTATCAGAAACTCATAATGGTCATCTGGTTTCCTATATCCACATTCTTCTTCCATGAAGGTATTGATATTGATATACATATATATATATATATATATAAATCTAATAAGTAGTAAATACTCTCTTTTAATCTATACCAAAAGGTACTTTTTCTACATTTATAGGTTGGTTTGTTTTTTAAAAATGGTTGGTTGTATTGTATTAACTTTATTTATTTTATTTTATTTTTGCAGGAAAGATACTCAATAAGTGCTCCAAAGTTGTGCTTATTATGTGGCTAAGTATGATTTTCATAGTAGTTCAGATTTTTACAGCTACTTTGTCCTCATGGTTGACGCTTAATCAACTACATCCTAGTTTGCCTTCAAGTTTAGAAAATGTCGGATATCAAGATGGTGCCTTTCTAAAAGATTTTATAATGCAAAATCGCAATCAATATCATTTTGGAAATAATCCAGTGGCTCTAAATGGTGTTGAAGATTTTAAAAATGCTTTATCCAATGGCAGCGTAAATGCTGTTGTTGATGAGCTTCCCTACGTCGAACTCTTTCTTGCGAAGTATGGATCTGATTACATGAAATTTGGACCGATACAACGAGAATCTGGACTTGCATTTGTGAGTCTCCCTCTCTCTCTCTCTCTCTCTCTTTCTCCCTCCCTCTTTTTCATCTTTCCCTCCGTTGGGAACAACTGCATAGTTTATTCAGTTTTCTGATCAACCAACCAAGGTGTTGGAAAGTCAAAATGGAGAATTCATGCTGGTTTTTTGTTCTTTATTGAAAGTATAAAACATTATTAGCTCTAAAGTGATACATAATGGAGATAGTATGTGTCAAGTGTCAACTAGATTATGATGCCTTTCTAGTGAATAAAGAAATCCCACTACCAAAAAACGAACACCTAACTGACCTCATGATTGAACCCCGACCTCGACCTGAAGTTAACAATATGTATATAAGTCGATACACACAACGAAAACAATATAAAATAAACTGAAAACCCTAGCATATACACTATGGTAACCTAGGGTTCTATATGTTAATATGTGCTACATACATATTAGAATTGCTTCTCGCCTCTCTTGGTATATTTTCTAACCTTCTGCTAAATTTAATCAATCTACTGATATGTGATTCTTACTCTTCAACAAGACATATTAGAATCAATTCCCTAATTTTGTGTGTTTAATATATATCTCAGGCATTCCCTCATGGATCTCCATTAGTAGATGATTTTTCTAGGGCAGTAATAAATGTCATTGAAAATGATGTTATGATAAAAATGATGGAAAAATATCTGGGATTCTCTACTGTTGATAAATCGCAAGCTAACCAGCCCCTTCCACAAAGTCTTGACGTTCAGAGTTTTATTGGATTATTCATATTCATTGGCGGTGTGACTATAGCAGCCATTATCTTCTCAGAAATCTCCTTGTTGTGTGGAAATAATAAAATCATTCCCACATCAACAGTTGATTCGGTGCATCTATGACATTCTGCGAATGCTCTGGCCAACGAATTTAAATGTACCAAAATTTGAGCTGCAGCATGTAGTTCCAGTCTAGATAGGAAGTTCTAATCTTTTCAAATTGGAGATAAATACGAAAGGTGAAAGAACAAGCTTGATATTGAGCGACTAGCAAACGAGATCGAAGATCGAATCAAGACAGGGAAAAACTCAAACAGAGGCTCCCATGACTTACTCTGCGAACAAGTCATCGGAGAAAGCGCACGCAACACTGTGGGGTTTTTCCTTCACAGCGATATCTATTCTTTGTTCCATTTATTTTATTGCCTCCTAGTAATTACTCCGTGTTTGTTTTCTTTCTCATAATAGGATTTCTCTTTATTGTTTTGTATATAAACTATGTCTATAGCCTAATTTGTTTTCAGATTTTGGATTATTAATAAAATTATTACAATCTTTCCGCACTTCCTATGCGTCAAATTTACAATATTTGAACCAGCGCCGTAGATGTGTTGGACCAAAGAATACACACATATAATAATGCTTTATTGAGAATTCAGAAACCTTTACAATTGTTGTACACAAACAAATATAAATACAGTGAAGAGGTGTGACTCTTCATCAAACGACAAAAACATTGATGGTTGTCAGCTATATTAACTGTCAGCTATATTAACTGGCAAATATAGAAACATCCACAATTAGCTACCCCTTACTAGCTTGTACTTTAACACACCCCCTTATTATGCTAGTAGCATAAGGGTAAAACTACCAATCTTCCTTGCATGATCTTGAAACTCCTAACCTGCAGAGCCTTTGTCAAACAATCTGCCGATTGGTCTTTAGTACCACATAATTCAATCTTCATCTCTTCATTTGCAACCAACTCCCTAATGAAATGAAATTTGATCCTTATATGTTTACTCTTTCCATGGAACACAGGATTTTTAGTGAG
This sequence comes from Arctium minus, assembly GCA_954870635.1. NCBI lineage: Eukaryota > Viridiplantae > Streptophyta > Magnoliopsida > Asterales > Asteraceae > Arctium > Arctium minus. The sequence goes on from OX941087.1 coordinate 13,777,253, forward strand.
TGCAATGGTAGATTTGTTGTCACAATATATAGTAGTAGGATGACTCTGTGGATGTTCCAATTCAGCCAAAACTGATCTTAACCATAGAGACTGACAACCTGCAATAGATAAAGACATATACTCTGCCTCAGCAGAGGATAAGGCCACCACACTTTGTTTCTTGGATTGCCAAGAAACAGCGCCTGATCCCATATTAAAAATATAACCTGTTGTACTTCTTCCATCATCCATACTGCCCCAAAATCACTATCACTATATCTTGTAAGTTTAAACTCTTTACATCTGGCATAGAGTATCCCAAGGTCTAGAGAACCCTTCACATGTTTGAGAATTCTTTTCCCTGCCTCCCAATGACTTGTTTTGCGTGAGTCCATGAACCTGCTAAGTATCAATTCCATACTTTTGCTTGTACCCCTTCACTACCAATCTTGCCTTGTATCTATCAACCTCTCCCTTTTCATTTTAGTTTAGTTTTGTAAATCCATTTTACTCCAATGGCTTTGTGATTCTTTGGGAGATTAACCAATTTGCAAGTATTGTTTTTCATGATTGCTTCTATTTACTTGTCCATTGCAAATCTCCTTTTCTCATCTTGACTTGCTTCTTCATAAGTAATAGGATCTGCATCAGAAAAGAGTGCAAAATCTGCCACTTCATCCAAGTTAATTCTTCTTGTGTTGTCATATATACTACTTAGACTTCTATAACCTCTCTTTGGTGGACTATCTGAATTTGTTGATGATTATGTTGACTCTTGATCACTGTGACTAACATTTTGACTTATATGAGTGTTGTTATTTGTAGGAGTCACAGTATGATCTTCTTGATCAATTTCTGATTCTTTTATAGGTTCTATATCACTTGTGACTTGATTAACATTACCATCATCATGTAAGTGTGTTGCATCATTCCAAGCTCTATTTTCTTCAAATACTACATCTCTACTAATGATGATCTTTTGGTAACAGGATTGTACGACTTATATGCCTTTGACCTTTCACTATATCCCACAAAGATAGTCTTCTCAGACTTGTTTTCCAATTTGCTCCTCTTTTGTTATGGTATAAGTGAATAAGCTATACACCCAAATGTTCTTAAGTGAGCCACAGTAGGTTTGTAGCCACTCCATGCCTCTTGGGTATCATGCTAGAAAGGCTCTTTGTAGAAGTCCTATTCATCAAATAACAAGCACATGCAACAGCTTCTGCCCGGAAATAATTATCTAAGTTTTTGCTTTTCATCATGCTCCTTGCTTTTTCAATAATGGTTCTATTGATTCTTTCTGCTACCCCATTCTGCTGGGGAGTATATCTAGTGATCAATTGATGGTGTATGCCATTTTCCTTTAAGAACTCTGAAAAATATGTAGAGTTGTACTCCCCATGTAACACCCTAAATTATTTTAGAGGAAATAAAATTCGAAAATTCAGCAATCTGACGGCTATAAAATGAGCAAAACAGGAATAAATACAACCTGTCAAATCAATCCCAAAGTATCATCCCAGAACGGGGAATAAAGTTATGACATTACATGCTACCAATTGAAGAATAAGACTCGACAACCTATTAATCTAACTTATGTTAAGAAAGATTAAGGACGGGTGTCACCATCCTTCCAAAATGAATGACCACTATCATCTTCGTATCAATCATTATATCTTCCAAAAAGACCGCTCTCGTCCCCAAGGCCGTCTACTCAATCCCAACGAATCCCACCGCTATATTCACCTGATATACATGTCGTTTTAAAAAAAATGTTAGGCTAAAACCTAGTGTGATCAAACGTTTGGATCAGAATGAACAATAAAAAGCGTAAGTAAAAGAACAAATTTATAATATTAATAATGATGTTCATTACCATAAACAGACACCTCTTGGGTTGACTGAGAGACCCGCTTACTAACACAAGTGACAGAACACAAGAGTAAGCCACTTGACAAGTTTGTAAAACCAATACACACAGAAAGTACACGCAAGGGATGTCAGACTCGGTACCTTTAAACGTACACCCACGGAAAGTCAACTTGAACCGCTAAAGGTCCTTACGTTGAGATCCTCATCCAATATCGTAATACTTAGCATGTAGGATTTATAACCCAATCAGACGCCTAAACGTGCCTCAACGTGGAAACTATCATTCCAATGTTGGACCAATTGTTACAACATTTAAGTATGGGGTCATGACTCCCAAATGAAAGCAAATATGCCACATAATGCCAACCAAACAATCCAATAATTGATATAGCATACAAGATATTAACGATTGTGAGATCCCACAAAGTATCACACATAATTTCCAAGAGATTCTTAGTTACCTCAAAATTAACCTTTCCATGCTCTAACTCAAATCAATCCAGTTTCTCATTCATTGATTTCACCATTAATGTGCAAAACCCTAATTTTTGGGTTTCAAGTATTTAAGCCAAAATCGAAGTAAATAAGTTTTCCATGTGTAAATACACCTTTAAATCATCATATAGGTTCATTAATCTCATAACCCTACTTTTATCATGAAACCCTAAAATCTCCAAAAGTTAGGTTTGATACAAAGTTCACACAAATCAAATACATAAGGAGGGAGATGTTTAGATGTTTAAAACCCATATTTTAACATGTATAAGGTTTTATAAAAAGAATAGACTCGCCTTGTAGGATTATGTTTCAAACCCTAGAATACCAAGAACTAAAGTGAAGAGATGGGTCTTTAAGGAGACTTTAACTAGCACAACCACCTTGTTGAGAGCACCTAAACACACAATAAATGATTAAGATGGAGTGGTTGGGAAGCATTAACTTCAATGGATAGAAGGGAGTGAAAACTTACCAACACCTAGAAAGAAAAAAGAGAGCTGCTAAACTCAAAATCAGATAGAATGAGAAAATGCCGCAAGAGAAGGTTTTAAGCCCCTGCCACCTGCCGACGACTATGACCTGGCAACATTGCCATGGTCATAGTCGCCGCCCAGCCACGCCTTTCTATGATTGTCCAGAACTCAACTCCACATTCGCGACTATGACTCATGCAAGTCGCCCCAGGCCTTCTAGGCGCGATTTCGACCCGAAACGCTCTGATTCGTCTGAGAGGAATGTTTGACCTGATCATGACTCAAATCCAAACATCGGAACATTAAAGCATGACTATTAACCGCCCAAACGACCCTCAAAATAACGAAAGTTTTACTCAAAAATTACGGGTTTACAATCCTCCCCAACTTGGGAGTGATTTCGTCCCCGAAATCCATGCTACGTAAACAATTGAGGATATCTACGTTTCAAGTACTCTTCCGCCTCCCACGTCACATTGGCACCATTGAACTTTCACCATGACGACTTCTTTGTTATGGAGTGTCTTGGTCTCTCTCTCTAGAATGGCTTCGGGCTCCTCAACGCATTGGTTGTCGTCCACTCTCATCTCTGAAAATGGTATGACGATCTTTTCTTCCGCCAAACACTTTCGCAAGTAACACATCCTTAATCTCTCGAAAGCGTCTCTATGGTTACCAAAACAAAAACGGGTAAGAAGAAATTTTAGCAGCATAACGGCTCAAAATCAAACATATCCAACTTATCTACTAACATAGTCTAACGTCTGCCCAACAGTGGCAGCCCAAACTACATGTATACAACACACACACACACATACATATATATATATATATATATATATATATAGTGGAAGGATATTTTGCAACCCTGAAAAATGTTGCAACCCTTGCAACCCACATCTTAACCATTGGATTCATGATCGACGGTTATTTTATTTTTATTTTTCAGTTTTTTTTAATTAAAAATATTGGGCCCCATATCTATTGTAACGCCGATCATGAATCCGACGGTAAAGATGTGGGTTGCAAGGTTTGCAACCTTTTTAAGGGTTACAAATAAAACAACCGCTATATATATATATATATCCATTGCGGTTACCAAACAAAACATACGTTGAACATATTTGTATACACATGCATATAAACATATACAATACATATATTAAGTGTAATGGTTTTAGAAAACTTACGTGGATTATAGCCGCTTTGGGGTAAACGTACACCGGAGGATCAATAGGCGGGTTGGAACCCGGAGGGCTTGTCCGGTTCCCGCAGTACATCCACTCATACACCTCACTAGAGGTGGGATCGCGACCCCATGCTTGTGTCTACGATAGAAAATTAAGATAAGTTGTTAGTAAACATACAAACTAATCTCGGGTACATATTCAAAAAATTGAAGACTTACCACCTTGTATCGGTGCTGTCTAATACTAATCGATCCCCCAACATGCCGTGAGGACACCCCGTCAAACTCGGTCAACCGATTGGCCTTACCGGTCCTAGACTTTGCTTTTCAACGCTCAATATCCCACTCCTGTAAAAATCATAACACATAAGTGGATATAAAACAAAGATAACGCACAAATCAGAAACTATAGATAAAAACTTGTTCTATCATCTGGCGCTAATAGGGCTCTGGGATCCAGGGAGGGTGGTATGGTCTAATGACCGAGAAATTTTATTTAATCATGGAGATATTTAGCTAATTGTCAAACACTTTAATCAAGCTATATGCCAGCAAAATAACACATCAACGATGGAGAAAGTATGAAACTCATCAATTAATAGTACATTAAAAACACAAACATGCAATAAAACTGTTGGCAATACCTTAATGAAGCCAATCTCCTTGGCATTGCTGTGGAAACACTGTCGGCAGCACATAAGGCCATATTTCTTGATCAAGCCATGGGAGTTCCTACACACACGACTGCCAAAGAAAGTAAAGCTAATCAACAAGGTGAACCTCATATCGCCAATAAGAAAACTAATTCCTAAAACCCACCAAAAAAGTGATCATTATCATAAAGCATTCGTGATGCAACAACTAATTAAGAAAAACTATCACAATCTAAAAAAAAGCATCTGGCAAAGAAAGGTAGATGCTTGACACTCATCCGAAAGAAAACAATGCAACTTATAATTCACATATCCTTTCAAAATCAAGAAAATCAAAAGCATAATGTTTTGGCTTTAGAAATAACGATGTGGCCATATTACAATTTACAAACATTAATACTGTACTTGGCCTTCATTTCGTATACAAACTCCACCACATTCACCATCAAGTCTTCTCAATAGATAATGATACTTGAATGAAGAAATTTTATCAAGTGCATCACTCAGCTAGTTATACACACGACAACAGTTTATGGCATTTGACACATTAAAAAAAGCTACAAGTTATGCAAGTTCAAAATTGTTGAATAATTTAATAGATTATTATATCATCAATTTCTTTTTAAAAGAACTGATAATGAGGGTAAATTTTGCAACAAACACCACCGATGGAGAACATGTTGGTGATAAATTAGCGAGACAATCTATGTATATTTGTTTTTGGATAAAAATGGGAACATCTAAATTAGACTCGAGCTGTCTACAAAAGCTTATTTACGAAAACCTAACCATTGCACATTGAACAAATCACTCTTAGTTGTTGTCGCATCTTCTAATGGAATGTTATATGAGTTGTGTTGATTACATCTTATATTTCAGACACTGCAGTTCTTAAACTGAAACACTTGCTAATAACAATTCAATCTAAAAATCTATCAGACATACGAAAAATAAGAATTTGGTAGCAAGATTGAAAAATCAAACGCCCATTGAAAAGAATGAAAGGGTTTATTACAAAATATGCTTCTTAGTTCTTCCCCTTCTTCAAGATTACAAGAGAAATCCTCTTGAAGCTCTAACCTAGTTTATTAACAAAAGAAAATCAAATAAACGAAACCACAATATACAAATTCGTTCATCCAAAATAAGAAAACTTATTACTTACAGATTCAATCAAGATTCAGAAGAACCAAAACTCGAAAACCAAAACCCCAATCGCCGGTGGGCGTCACCGATGAGCCAATCGAGATGACGATTGACAATGAGGATCTGAGTTCTGAGATGGGTCGATCGAGAATCGAGATGAGCAGATGAGATGAAGATGAATCGAATCGATGATATATAAACCCTCGTTTCTGCCAAATTATATGAACACTATAATCGATGAGATGAGATGAGAAATCGAAATCGTCTTCGATGTGAGAAAAGAGAAACAGAGAAGTCTGTGAAAGTTGAAAAGTAAATTCTAGGGTTATAAAAATTTTACCTTGACAGCGATGGAATACCGACGGAAATTCCATCGCAAATTACCGACCGAAATTTCCGTCGCTAATTTGCGACGGATTTCCGACGGAATCCATTTTTAAATTAATTATATATATGTTTTTTATTAATATCATTAATTAAAATTAAATAATTCGTATTTTTGTTTATAAAAATATTTTTAGATTCACTAATTATTAAATATTTAAATAATTATATTTATTTATTAAATTATTTTTTATTTATTATTAATTAAGTTATCTAATTATTAAAAATTATATAATAAATATTTTTATTTATTAAATCATTCCGTAATGTTGTATGCATGTATCGAATCGAGCTGTCTAATTGAAAAGAACCACTAGATCAACACTAATAAGATACACTAGATCAATTTCCTTATAAAACGAGGGATGGAGTTTGTGGCCAGGTTTAATTTCCTATATGCTTCCAATAGAACCTTTTTAAGTCTGATATATCCATTAAGGCCCTATGAAACTCATTAAAGGCCAATAGAACCGATGAAATCCTTTAACGCCCTATAGGTCCATTAGGGCCCAATGAAACCCTTTAAAGCCTGATTGAACCCTTTAAAGCCCGATAGCTCCAATGAAACCCTTTAAGCCTGATTGAACCATTAAAAGCCCTATAGTTCCATTAAGGCCCAATTAAACCCGTTAAAGCCCGATAAAACCCTTTAAAGCCCGATAGATCAATTAAGGCCCAATGAAACCATTTAAAGCACAATATAACCCTTTAAAGCCCTATAGATCGGTTAAGGCTTAATGAAAACCTTTAAAGCCCAATAGAACCGATTAAAGTCCAATATAATTAATTAAAGCCCAATATATCCATTAACACCCAATGAAACCTTTTAGAGCCCAATATAACCATTTAAACCCCGATAGATTCATTAAGACTCAATGAAACCCTTTAAAGCCCAGTAGAACCCTTTAAAGCATGATAGATCCATTAAGGCCCAATGAAACCCTTTAAAGCCCGATTGAACCCTTTAAAGCCCAATGTATCAATTAAGACCCAATGAAACCCTTTAAAGCCCAATAGATCTATTAAGACCCAATGAAACCATTTAAATCCCGATTGAACCCTTTAAAGCCCAATAGATATATTAAGATCCAATGAAACCATTTAAATCCCGATTGAACCCTTTAAAGCCCGATAGAACCATTTAAAGCACAATAGAACACTTTATGACTTATTAAGGTACAATAACAACGTACACACACATTATCTATAAATTCATATCAACATATATATATACACACACACACACAACAATATACATAGATCCATTGTGGGTTAGCAAACAACACATGTATACATATATATATATACACACACATATAACACAGACTCGTGGATATATATAACACACACATATAACACAGACCCGTGGATATATATATAACACATACACATGCATATATATAACACAATCATGAGAAAAAAAGAAAATTTAAAAATTTCGTCGCTAATCCGTCACTAATTAGCGACGGATTTAGTATCCGTCGCTAATTAGTGACGGATTAGCGACGGAATTTTTTTAAAAAATAAATAAAAAAGAAATTCCACGTGTCCGTCGCTAATCCGTCAATAATTAGCGACGGATTAGCGACGGGCACGTGGATTTTCTTTTTCATTTATTTTTTAAATAAATTCCGTCGCTAATCCGTCGGTAATTAGTGACGGAAACTTCCGTCGCTGATTTTCGTCACTGATACCCCTTTTCTAGTAGTGAAATTTAAGTTGTGGTACCGACTCTAAAAAACAAATCAAATAAATATTTTTCACGAAATTATCACTGGTTTATTGGTTGGTTTCTTGCCATATATAGATGTAATATCTATGTTCAAGTCTTCTTATAGTTTTTATCCCACTTTTTTTTTAGAACATAATAAACCAAAAATTAAAAATATTAAAGACTAGGAAAATTGGTAAACAATGGATTCGAACCAACATCTGGTAGGGGAAAATGACATACAAACCATCTTTAATTGTCACGAGAAACTTGTGTTATTAATTTAGTTTCAATAAATTTAAGGACACTCAAAGAAATGATATGGTAGCGCCATTTAAGAACGTAATTTCTTTTCCTTTCCAAGAGAGCAATGAAGCGCTAAGGGTGCGTTTGGTATGCAGACATGACATGACATGACATGACATGACATGACTTGACTGGACTGGACTGGACTGGACTGGAAAAGAATAGGACTTGTGAGTCCGTGATCGTTACCAGATAATCAAATAACAAACAAATAGAAGATAAACCAACTTGTTTCAATAACAAACAATGATTACACGGTTGATTTCTTGAAGTGTTAAGCTCTCTGTTTGTTTCTCTCTATTTCACCTTTCTACTATGTGTTGTGTGTGATCTTAGATCTGATCGATGGATAAGAGAGATAGATAATATCTTTTTAAGATATTATCAAAACTTAATAATAAACTAACTAAACATTAATATCTAAACTATAATATCTAGATATTATCTAATATAATATCTAGATATTTAAACTAAAATATCTAAAACATAATATCCTAAAATATCTATTAGTTAGATATTTAGGACTAATATTAAATACTAAAATACAATAAACTTCGACAATTATTACAAAGTAACATTAGACTATGTCTTGAGAGCGACTTTTCAGCGTTAGCTTCAGATTGCAAACTTCAGATTGGATGATCTTGAATCCAATAAATTTGTGATCTAACACAACCATTTTTTATTTGCTCTACATAATTATTGAAGGATCTTGTTTTGCATTTGTTATGTTACCAGTAAATTTAAATTTGAAGGATCTTGTATGTTTGTTTCATTTGGATTTCTTTTTCTTGAATTACATAAAACAAATATTGTAATTTTATTAAAGTTGGACAAAAAGACCGATGGTTTAGAATGGTTTAGAATGGTCCTGGATTAGGATTTTTCGATATAGTCTGGAATGGTTTGGAATGGTCCTGTATTAGGATTTTTTGATATAGTCTGGACAGGGTAAATGCCAATTGTCCATGCCCATCATTACTATATATGACATACAATGACGTAAATTTCTAAAAACTGTTATAGTATAATGACATACGACGATATAAATTCCTCAACTGACATATGGTGACGTTTATTTTTGAAACCGTCAATGTAGTATGACATACAATGACGTTTATTTTTCAAAATTGTTACCTTATCATGACATAATGACGTTTATTATTAAGAAACATCACCATAACTGACATATGTTAACATAAATTTCTCAAAACCGTCATTAGATCATGACATACATTGACGAAACATTATCAAAACTATCACGGTAAAATGACATACAATGACGTTTATCATTAGAAAATGTCACCACAACATTACATATAGTGATGTTTATCATTCAACGCTGATACGGTAACATGCCATACATTGACATTTATATTTCAAAATCGTCACTATAGCATGACATAGGGTGACGTTTATTTTTCAAAACCGTCACCATAGGATGTCATATGGTGACATTCATTATGCAAAATCATCAGTTTAGCATGACATACACTAACGCTTATTATTCGAAAATGTCATCATAGCATGAGATAGGGTGATTTATTTTTTTCAAAACCGTCATAGCATCATAACGTACGATAGAGTTTATTTTTCAAAACCGTCCCCGTAGCATGATGTACGGTGACATTTATTTTTCTAAACCGTCATCGTAGCATGAGACATGGTGACGCAAATTTTTCGAAACTGAAAAACGTAACTTGACATGTGTGAGTCCGTGATCGTTTACCAGATAAATTAAACAACAAAGATATAACGATTACCAACCTGTTTAGATTATAAACGCGGATTACAGAGGGTTGATAATGGTTTACAGTTTGAAGCTCTTGAACTCTCTCTCTCAATTACACCTTCACTGTGTGTGATTTTTTCTTTTAATCTAATCTTAGAGAGAGAGAGAGAGAGTGATAATGTCTATATATTAGATATTATCAAAACATAATAAAAACTAATATTAAACTAAAACATAATATCTAAATAATATCTAGATATTATAATTTTGACGCTTATTACAATTTGACCATTAGACTTTGGTTGAGAGTAACTTTCAGCATTATCTTCAAATTGCGATCTTCGTATTGGATGATCTTGAATCCAATGAGACTGTGTCCTAACAATCTTCCCCTTTGGATCAAGATCATTACTAAAATGATTTAGCAATCTGGTCTTCTCTTTCAGCTCAGAAAATGCAATCTCTTTCTCTGTCTTCAATTGTAATAATTTCCAGGTTTAGCTTCAGGATGCTTTAGCAAAGTATCTTCAAAGAATTTTTCTCTCAGATCAGTTTGAAGAATCTTTTCTTGATTAGCTCTTCTCTTCTCTATCTTCAGAATAGTTGGAAGAGTTCTTTAAACCTTTGATCTTTCACATTTCTTGGTAGGCTCTTCTCCCCCTTTTTGATGAAAAGTACAACGACTTCATCAAAACATATGTCAAGAAATGTAATGCTTATAGAGCCCCTGATTCGTCAATTCATAAGATATTCATCCAGATCTTTGCAAATCTAGACAAAGTAGTCGTGTAACACCTGAATCAACTAATGAATCAGTTATCATGTCTGTCAGTAACACTAAGTCACTGTGTGTAACGACTACACATTGGAAAGGAGTTGTTTGATGTTGACTCCCCCAGGGCTTCCATTTAATCATCGAAACACCACAAAGGTTATTTCTATAAACGTTATGACAAAGAAACTAATTCCTTGTGTGTTCGTGCTTGTGTTGAAAGAATTAAGCACTGATGATTGCTTATTAGGCTAAAATTTGTGTAAACTACTGAGACAACAGTAAGTTAAACACAGACTCAATGTGCATGATTGAAGTGCGAAGGTGGGGCAGACTTCTTTCTTTTCAATATCCAGATTTTCCAAATGAAAATCAGATAGCAAATGTGCTGCATCCCCTTAGAAAATGTGAAACACTTTCTATTTGAGAAGAAAATGAGTAGTTGGTGAGGTTTGATCAAGAGTTGGCATGGGCTAGTTGCTTGTTTCAATAATGATCACCAAAGAATTGTGAAACATTAGAATGGTGGTTGCCCGACTAAGAAAAAGTTGGTGCAGAGTTGTGATATTCTTTTAACTCTGTTCTCACATGCTCTTTCTTTTAAACATTTTGCTCACTCTAATCAAACTTTTTTTTTCTGTTATATCTCATCACTCAATTCTTTTCGTCTTCTTACACTCAATCACTATGGATTAACTTCGTGGGTAGAAATCACTGGTTAAGGTGATTCCATTGAAGTTGTGGTAAGTCCTAGCACACTGATCCCATGTTTTCCTATGAAGCATATAATGCTCAAAATGGTTTAACTTAACATTTAAAGCTCAATTGAATAAGAAAACATTGAAAATCACACTTCCGAATTATAAAATCTGGTTGAAGAATCGGGAAGTGATTTGAACGTTTTAGAACGATGTTTTCAATGATTGAAAGTTGTCCTTCTTTCAACCATATATGAGATTAAGATAAAGGATAATACCTGAACGTATGATCTTACATCTCATGAAGCTAAGCTTAAAGTCATAAAGATATGATCTTTTAAGCTTCTCTCAAACTTCTGCAAAAGTCTTAACTCAAGTCAAAGTAAAATTTATTCACTTAAATTGAAAAGACAAAAAGCAGTAAAACTTTTAAAGTACGAGTTGTGATCAGAAATAATCAGAAGTCATCACCTTTTTACTCCCCCTAAAATTATGCATTTGAAACTTATTAGAAATATTATGCATAAAATTTCAGAAAAGTATGTATGTACTCCCCCTTGATGGTTGATTTCCTTTTGGAGTATCGGAGTACAATCTCTTTTTCAGCACGGAGTAAGGTCTTTTGATCTTTGAAGTGCGAGTCATAAACTGTTGTGTTTAGAAGTCATTCTTCGTTGAAGTACGGGTTCTAAGCTGATTTACTTAGAAGCCTTTGTTCTCCTACACCCCCTTGACAGTAGGTGCCTGCAATACAAATTTAATTTTCTTTCGTACCCACTGGTATTTGGGTCAATGAGTGTTAGTTGCAGTTCGTATGGGGGTAACTGAGTAAGAACCATACCAGTAATGGTCACTTGTCTTGTGAACAGGATCATGTGTACGACAATAAGAACAATAAAATTTCTTACCTGACAACCTGATTAATTGATCTTTCGTGTAGACGAAATCAGGTTTTCCTTTCAACGCATTGTTCTTCTTGGCATTTGGCGTATGTACACATGACTTCTTACATTGAAGCTCTTCTTTCACTGGTTTCCTGTTCCACACTATTCAGCTTCTTCCTGGAAGCTTCTTCTCCTTCTTTGATGTGTACTTGAACAATCTATATTCCTGTCATAGAAAAGATTAGTAGAATGAATCTGATTAGAAGATTTAACTGACCTTTTGAAAAGAGCAGTTTTCTGATGTGAGCTTGCGGCTGGTTTGTTAGAACCAACTGAATTATTTCTAGGTGAGTGGATTTTTGACTCTGGAGTCGTTCGCTCAGTCACCACCACCGTCTTTGAAATAATATCTTGAAGCTCTTTTACCTTTGAAGAATAACTGTCTCGTTCTTTGATAAGGAGCTCAATCTTCTTCTCAAATGCAGACTTCTTTTTCTTCTCTGTCATAATACTTTTAGATAATTCAGATAGCTTCTCGGTAAGCTTCTTTATTGCAGTTTCAAAGGTGCTTCTCTCTTCTTCTTCAAATCCTTTCTTAGCACCCTTTCTACCATCTGATATTTCTTTTAAGTATCCTGCAATCTTTTGTTCAGTTCCCTTCTTCTCCTTGGCAAACTGATCTCTTTCTAAAATTATTACTTTCTCAAAGTTACTAACTTGTTGAGAAAGCTTTAAACTTTGAAGCTCAATCACCTTCTTCTCCTCAACACCCTTCTTGGACAGATCTGAGAACTTCTTTTCAAACTCAGATATTTTCTTTTCAAGCTCAGTGTTTGCACTCTCCAAATCTTTGGATTTTTTCTCGTTGCTCGCAACAGACTCTTTCTTCTGTATTTGAGCTTCAAGACGAGAAATCTTTCCTTTTAGCTCATTATTCTCAGCTTCCAAAACTTTTCCTTTTAAGAAAACGTTTCGGTCTGAGACAATCCATTCAGAGTTTAATGCAAGATAGTCCCATATCTCTTTCCGTGAAGCTTCTGGAATATCCATTAAATCATATATTTCTTTAGAAATACTCTTTTTCAGATAAACTCTAGCTCTATAATCAGCATGATCTCTTTGCACCTGTGCTCCTTCAGACAATGATAATCTCATGTTTTGACCCAGATCATCATTATCTAAAAGGCTGAAAAAATTCCTTTTCCACTTTTCGTATTCTCCTTTATTCAACATTGGAAAATAGGAAGACATTCTGTTTGATAAGAGAACTTGACAGATATGATCGTTTATTTCAATAAAAATCAGATAAAAATTCAGAAATAAAATTTCCAAATTTAACCAAGTCTGGAAATAGAGCAAAATTCAAACTTTGCGTTTGAAGAAGCTGGCGCAAAAGGGGTTTTGCGCGAGAAGTTGGTAGTGGACCGATATTTTTGACCGATATGTTGTAGTGGAGAGAGAGTAGTGGACCGATATTTTTGCTTTTCCTTCGACCTGGACTGGAACAAAGGACCGATAAATTACAAGACAATAGACCGATAAGCTTTTAAACAGATGGAGTTCGACCGGCAAAGAGGAATCGACCGGTAGTGTGTATCTTTGACCGATATATTGCAAAGTATTCTCGACCGTATTTAATTTAAATGCTTCGACTGGTACAAGTTTGTGGATGCTTGACCGGTATCTTGTAGAAGTGTGGGTCGACCGGAAGTATGTAGTTCGACCGGTATTGAGCTGACTTGACCGGTACAATGTAAAACTTGAAGGACCGATGTTATAAGGACCGATAAAGTGAGTCGACCGGTAAATTGAGATTGACCGATAGTGCAACGACCGGTACCTTTTCTTCTCCGATTAATCGGCCCTGTAAATCCCAAATCGAACAACCTGGAAATGGTTTTACAGTTCTATATTTTGACCAAGTGATCGATTTATCAACTAGAACAAGATACAACACTTTGATTTCTAAAACAACCACAATTTTAAGATTTTGATCTATAGCACAGTGGTTTTGAAAAAAAAATAAAAAATGAAGAACACAAAGTCTAAAAATTTGATTTTTGAATCTAGATCAGGCTCTGATACTAATTGTGAGTCCGTGATCGTTTACCAGATAAATCAAACAACAAAGATATAACGATTACCAACCTGTTTAGATTATAAACGCGGATTACAGAGGGTTGATAATGGTTTACAGTTTGAAGCTCTTGAACTCTCTCTCTCAATTACACCTTCACTGTGTGTGATTTTTTCTTTTAATCTGATCTTAGAGAGAGAGAGTGATAATATCTATATATTAGATATTATCAAAACATAATAAAAACTAATATTAAACTAAAACATAATATCTAAATAATATCTAGATATTATAACTTTGACGCTTATTACAATTTGACCCTTAGACTTTGGTTGAGAGTAACTTTCAGCATTATCTTCAGATTGCGATCTTCGTATTAGATGATCTTGAATCCAATGAGACTGTGTCCTAACAACATGCATTGACGTTTATTTTTCAAAGTCTTCACGTAGCGTGAGGTACCTTGACGTTTATTTTTCATAACCGTCACCGTAATATAACCTACGATGACATTTATTATTCAAAATCGTCACCGTAGCATGATGTATGTTGACGTTTATTATTTAAAATTGTCACCATAACATGGCACATGGACACGTTTATTATACAAAATCGTCGTCTTTGCATGATGCGCATTGTCATTTATTTTTCGAACTGTCACCATAGCATGATATATGATGACATTTATTCTACAAACCGTAATCGTTGTGACATAATTTTTTAAAGCCGTTACTATAACATGACATATGTTGACATTTATCTTTCAAAACCGTTACCGTAGAATGACATAGGTAACATACTCAAAACCGTCACCTTAACATGAAATATGGTGATGTAAACTATTCAAAACCGTCAATGTAGCTTAAGATTTGGTGACGTAAATTTTTTAAAACCATTACCAAAATATGACATATGGTAACGTAAATTTTTTAAAAACCGTTGCCATAAACTATATTTCGGTGACGCCAATTTTGCAAAGCCGTCGCCATAGAACTTGGTGACTTTTGGAAACAGTTTTCAAGTAAACGTTGCTATATATATTTTAGTTTCGGTAATGGTTTTTTACAACCGTTACGACATAAAGCAACGATTTAGACAAAAACCGTTACCAAATGGTCCTATATGGCAACGGTTTTTAAAAACCGTCACAACATAAAGCAACAGTTTTTCAAAACATTTACCTTAGGGGACCTTTTATTAACGTTTTTTATCCAAAATGTTGCTTTATGTTTCTAGGTTTTTTGTAATGGTAACGTTTTTTTTTATAAAAACAGTTACTAAAATAATTCTCTATATTTTTCTATGACTTTTTGTAACTGTTTTTATCAAACCGTTACAAACCTACTTTTTCAAAACTGTCACAAAAAGTCATTTTTGTACTAGTGTATGGGAGTTGTGTAACCATGGAGTTTGGAATAATCAACAGAGTGTAAGAGTAAGTTTATGGAAGAAACATCAGGCCAATTCTTGTATCTTTGGAAGTTTCGGGAGCCCTTGTAGATGCCATGTCTTTGTCAGCATTGAGGAATGAACCTAAGGTTGTGTTGGACCAGACCAAACTAGTTGTTAGGAAATTTCGCCAAAGGAAGGACGATTAATCTTTGGTGGTAATGATTATTCGAGAAATTTGGTGAGAATGCCGAGGTAGATTTTAAGTACGCATCGATTATTGAGGAGACCTTGGTGTGTCAGAATTGGAAGTATCGATTCTATAATAACAATGGATGATCAGCTCAACAGTTTTATAAGGATTCCTACACCACTCGAGTAAGATCAGCATGGTTGCGAGTACTCAGAATTGAAAGGAGAATGGGCAAGCGATGGTTTGATCCCTTCTGCAAAGATGATTGTGTTTGGAAGCAAGGAAAGAATATAATGTCACTCCATAAAGGACGATTAAAAGTATTTAAAGGTAAATTCGCCTTGGGGTGTCCTTGGTGGGAGTAGTTAATTAAGATCGGCGGCTGCTCTTGAGGTTATGTGTGCAACCTAAGGTTGGGAGACAACTGAGATCTTAAGGATAGGAAAGTGGTTTGATAAGGACTAGATGTTTACCTCGTCATCGGTAAGATATATCGAACGTTGAGATCGTGTGTGTGGTGGCTTGTTATAAGAAGGGCAGTGACAACTTTAACCGGGACGTAATCGGGTCGCATATGAGGCAAGGTATCATGGAGGAATCCCTTTTGAATAGAGCATCAATTGATCTCGCTAAATGCGACGTTGGGCGTTTTGGGTCGAGGCCAGATTTCGTCCTCGAAATCTCTTTTAAGGTTAGGAGGATTGTAACACCAAGAATTCTGGGAGTTTTCATCCTAATCTGATGTTGAGCGAAGTAGCCAAGAGGATGATAGAGAGCGCCGACAGTGTTCCGCGCGACTCTCTGCGTGAGTGAAACCGCGCGGGCCTGTGTCCTGTTCCAACTCCAGAACCTGGCGCGACTCTCCGCGCTGGTCAAACCACGTCGCCAACCGCGCGGTTCCCCTATGCGAATAAAAAGGGGGAAACCGACTTTCCTCCCCATTTTTTCACGGAAAAACTTAAATCCTTTCCCCTCTTCTCTCCCAAACCGACCCCAACCTCTAAAAACGAACCCTAACCTAATTTTGAGATTTTCCCTTCTAAAATCAATGATTCTTCTTCATCTAGCAAGAGTTGGGAGCTAGAGCCATAACCCCTCCACCTTCATCTTCCTCACCAAGTTCTTCGGATTTCATCCAACCGCTTTCATCATTTGAAGATTGGAAGTTTGTGGTTCATTTTGGTAACCTAGAAGTGTTTTCTATTGGTTAAGGTAATCTTCTCCTTCTTCTTATATGGAAAATTAGGGTTCTGGTATAAGTTGAGATCTTTATGTATAATGTTTGGGGAACAATTTTATATGGTTGGAAATGTATGGATCTAGGTGTTTGGAAGTTTTTTGGCTTGAGGATCCAAGTGTTCTTCAAAGGAGCTCAAGTTGGATAAAATCTAGATTTAGTCTAAATCTAGCAGAGTGAGTTCAAGTTGATTTGTGAAAACGTTGTACTTGCCAAAATGCCCATTTTAAAGTATTTATGAGTTTTACATGAAATTGTCAACTGTTGAGTTATTTGGTAACTTTTTATTATTTGAAGTGTTTAGCTTATTAAAATTTGTAAAACACCTACATTTGGAATTTTTGGACATTTTAATAAATGTGTCATAAATGAATGTGTTTTGATGATTTATTGCAAAAATAGATATTTAGTCATAATGCATTTTTAGTGTTTGTCGGGTTTTATGCATCATACATGAAATGGGATGTTTTGAAAGTACAAATGTGTGAGTCCGTTGGTTTTGGTCATTCCCGACCTTGGGAACATTTTAGAAATAGTAAACCTTTTTGGGTTTTGTGCCGAAGGCCAATTGTGATTTAAGAAACAAAGATTTTGGGAAAAGATGTATTTGGATTATACAACCATATTGGCTGGCGTATTTTAGCCGAACGTCTATTATGCCTTTTGGGGCTTGGCTTACACTCATATGAGTCTTTGGAACATTTGTTCAGTTTTGGTAGCTCGTTAAGGAGCCTTGGACGTATGGTGTTCTTAGTTGCATCTTATTTCAGAGTTACATGTTTTGATTGAGTTAGTTCATTTATTTGAGTTATGTAATCATTTAGACTATAATGCATTGGATCCATAGGCATATGAGTCAGTCAGTTGGTTTAGTTGGGGACTTTATCCCCGTTTTGGGACTGGAAATTGTTTATGGCTAGTGGGAGCTCGAGGTATAGATCATGGGTAGTTGAACTCGATAGTCTTGTAACCTTTATTGATGGGCTTGAGGTATAGATCGTGGGTGGTTGAACTCGATGCCCGTTTGAAATCCAGTCTGGTCACTCGTCGTGGAATTTAGTGTCCGCGTTTAAAGTCTAGTGAGTGGTCTGCAAGTCATATTTTTATGGAAGCTTGTGGTGGTGCTCTGCAGAGCCGTATACGGAGCTAAGTCTTGTGGTGGTGCCCATGGTGAGCCGGATACGGGGACTTGTGGCTTTTGTCGTGACACTCATCTAGAGGTGGAGTAGACATTAGAGGCATTTGGGTATCTTGCGGTGGTTGCCCGGTTGGGATCCGTATACGGGGATCCATGGCTATGTGAAGCTCGAGAACATTGATAAGTGGCTTAACTTTGTGTGCCCGCCACTTTCGATGGAATTCGGGTCTCCCCCGTTACCGAAAGGTGTTGTTTTGGGTATTGAGTTTTATTATCCATGTTTTCGGTGACGTTTTGTTTATGTGGGTTTTTACCCATGGTTTATGGGTTGAGTATTATGCCCCACCGGTATTTTGGGTGTTTCGGGATATGAAGTTTTATCTGTGTTTCATAAATTGGGAGTCCGCTTTCTATTATCGTTTTGAGTAAGTTTTGGGTTAAATTTAATTTACGAAAAAACGTGTTATATTGGGATCTTGGTCCTTAAAACAATTTGGTTTGGAAAACGTTATGTTAGTGTCTCGTTCGTCTGAAATGTATATTATTGGAAAATGAGTCGTTTTCATATTTGAAGCGTATCATTTTGAAAGATTGTGATTTCAGTTGCATTCTTCCTTTTTATCGATATATTTATTAATATTGAAAACTCTTGAACTCACTAGGTGTTAGCCTAACCTTTTTATTTGTCGGCATATGCAACAGGCTTCGTTGGGAATAGTTCTAGTGACACTGTGAAGAGAGAAGTTCTAGTTGACTGCCGAGAGGTGAGTAGCTTGGTGAAGTCTTCCGCTTTGGTTTTGTGAAGAGCAGCTTGTATTGGGGTTAAGTAGCACCCGACTTCGGTTTAGTCTTTGTTCATTACTGGAACAAATTTATAATGAGATTATTTATCGAATTTTATACTTGTGGTATACTGAATTTTGAATTGTATGAGGAAGTTTAGTTTCTTATGTTGATATTATTCCGAAATTTTAATTAGTTGTTTTTAACAAATTTGAGGGTGTTACAATCAGGTAACTGTCTCTCCCTCGATCTCTCCTTCTTCCTCACTTAATCGATTTTTGGTTTAATCGATTTCTAGTTTATTTGATTTTTGGTTTAATCGACTCTTCCGGTTTACAATCCTGTCTATCGATTTATGTTAATCGACTGTTTCCATCAATTTCTTTGATATCAGAGTTAATCGATTTCTCCATATCAGAGTTAATCAATTTTTTGGTTTACATCGATTTCTTCGATATCACATTTTAATCGATTTTCTGGTTTAGTTTATGGGTTACATCGATTTTCAGAATTTCGTTTACATCGATTTTAAAGTTGTATATGTTATTTTCCCTTTGATTAATTACGGTTCATTTTGGTCAAAAAGATTAGTTGTTACTCCATTGTTTGTGTTAATTTGCTTGAAGAGTTAAATGTTACAATTATTGTGGGTAGGGGTGTACAAAAAATTGTCAACCTGCGAAACACGCCCAACCCAACCCAATAAAACCCAACCCGCCAACCCGTTAAACCGCCAACCCGCCAACCCGCTAATTAGGAGGGTTGAAATTGGGTTAGGATAACTCAACCCAACCCAAACTGCCAACCCCGCGCTAATATATATTATTTCGATAATTATATATATATATATATATATATATATAATATTTACACCCATTACAATTTACAACCCAAAAAATATATACATATATTAATCTAATTTAAATCCCAAATATATATATATTTATCTAATTATTTTTTGAAAATCGTAAATTATAGTCTATTGAAATATTTTCTAAATTTTAAACTTGCTATCGATTTCATCAATCTTTCAATCGATTGTATTCATCCTAAAAAACGATTGAATTTATATATAACTTTTGCATTATATAATAACCGAACCCGACCGACATCAATCCGAAACCCGACCAACCCAAACCCGAAACAACCTAAAATCCGAAACTTCAAATTTGAGTTTTGATTTCCATATCCAAAATCCAATCGTGATAAATTAGTTTTATGTTTTTGATAATCCATTGCACTATGTATTAGTGATGTAAATTAGTTTTATATGATGTAATCTATGATTTTTCATCAGAGGTAAATTCGTCATTTAAACAGTCTAGTCCTATTCTTTCCAGTTTTGTCATGTCTTGCCAAACGCTGGACAGCTGTCCTGTCCTGTCCTGTCCTGTCCTGTCCTGTCCTGTCCTGTCCTGTCCTGTCCTGTCCTGTCCTGTCCTGTCCTGTCCTGTCCTGTCCTGTCATGTCATGTCATATCATGTCTGCATACCAAACGCACCCTTAGGGCTTCATTGCTCTCTTGTAAAGGAAAAGAAATTACGTTCCTGAATGGCGCTACCATATCATTTCTTTGAGTGTCCTTAAATTTATTGAAACTAAATTAATAACACAAGTTTCTCGTGACAATTAAAGATGGTTTGTACGTCATTTTCCCCTACCAGATGTTGGTTCGAATCCATTGTTTACCAATTTTCCTAGTCTTTAATATTTTTAATTTTTGGTTTATTATGTTCTTAAAAAAAAGTGGGATAAAAACTATAAGAAGACTTGAACATAGATATTACATCTATGTATGGCAAGAAACCAACCAATAAACCAGTGATAATTTCGTGAAAAATATTTATTTGATTTGTTTTTTAGAGTCGGTACCACAACTTAAAAGAAACTATAAGTCTGCCTTTGCTAGCTCTAAGGTTGATTTTCTATGGAATTTGGTGACAGCTACAGGGACATCTTTTTCTGATGGGCTTACAATATGCAATAGGGACGTCACAGTCGAAGTCATATTTGTTTTTACATGGTAAAAATGGAATTTAGTTATTATATTGTTATTTATGTATGCAAGGAAACAACGACATGAGCTAATAAATTCCTTATATATGGATTTTGATATTTTAATCTATCACCAGGTGTTAATTTTTTTGTTAATTAATAATATACTTAGGGGAATGGTCAAATTAGAATGACAAAGGATGTGAGAATATGAAAAACAAACGGATTTAAAGTATAACAAATAGATGTTAAGTTGATTAAAGAGAACAAATGTCCGTTTTTTATAATTTATTTGGCTTCAAATTTAATTATATTTTGTATATTTTTCAATTAGAAAATAGGAAAAGAGTTTTGAAGTTCTAAAAACAAAGTTTAAAAAGTGATTTATCTCATCCTTTAAAAATCAAATTATTTGACAGTTGATAACTATATCTCGCAATCTAAATTTTTTCGTCATCCTCATTTCAGCAATTATATATAATACTATTGCAAAATGCTAATCAAAAATATATTACAGGATGTTGAAAAGGAAAATGGGTAACGTTGTTAATATGTAAACATTGCTGAAAATAATTAATTGGGAAAAACTGATGAAACATTCATGCATGCCCAATATGTATGTTCATTTAAGTTAAGCTTATCCGTATAGCAACAAAGAAAGACTACCATGGCATCCACGAAACCTAGCTCCAGAGATATATAAGTCCTATCAATCTTTTTAGGAACTATTTGATGTCTGATTGTTATTGTTGTTAGAGATATATGTTGTTTCACACAAAAGTTAAAGTTTCTCATGAAATTTATTTATTTAGTTAGTTGAAAGTACAGAATAACTGTAACAACATAACGGCACATGCATCATGTCCAATACCACCTTGCTCCAGTATGGATCTATTTTGGATGGCCGCATTAATCATGTATGCCTTAGAGTGAACTTCAGAGGCTTTCACAAAATCAACCAGGAAATAAACACAAATCAACGTAACAAAGAACGACAACGAAACAATACGGTTTTGGTGCTCCATTTTGAAAAGAAGTACGAAGCAAAATTAATCATACATATGCTGGTTTATACGACCAAGAGTACTGAGTGGCATATATAGATTGAATTTCGATGACATGAGAAAAGGAAGAGTTTGCGATGCTCCCGTAGAGTACTGAGTGGCATATGCTCCCTTTCTTGCAAGTTTTAACACCCAGATATTTCCTCGCAAGTTCCTGACTTCTTGTCACTATTCAATTGCATAGTGACTTCTTGTCACTATGCAAGTTTTAGACTATTCTCCTCCGGTCACAGTTGTAATTTAATATATGTAGTTTATTTAATTTAACAGTTATTCATATTTAAAATAATCTATTTGAAAAGTTGACTTATCTTTTAGACTTAAAAGAAAAAGAAAAACGCAATTTGAAAGTCACGTCTCTTGTCTAAACCAGTCCAATTAAATTACCCGGTTAATATATATTAGTTCATTTAATTAATCATCCTTTAAATTACAGAAAAGTACCATATTCATAATCTACCATTAGTTGAAGCCATGTTTGACAAATGATAAACTAATAGTATATAAGAAATTACCTTAATAATTTAAGAGGGAAAACAATTACACAAACAGAAGGATTACAAAGGATTTAGCACATGCATCTGATCTAGCCATAAAATATGCATCAAAAGGTAGTCGTTTTGTTAACTAATTCATCATGTGCTAATGAATGAGCTAAGTTCTTAGCCTCTCTATGCTCAAATTGATCAACCCCAAGAAACCCCTAATCTTTTTTTTTTTGAACAACGAGAATGCATTCCAACCTTACGAGCTAGCGAGAAGATAGGAGTACAAAAAGAAATACAAAGAACATCAACCTAAGAATTAAGGATTACAACGCCATTTTTCCCAATTAATGTGATCCCCCACCCCCACCCATAAATATATTCTTGACCTACATAAAAGAGTTCGACATCACCTCAGACGCACTAATGTTGGACGGGGTCCCTTTGTTGTTGAAGTTTAGAGAATTATGTTGTTGCCAAATGCCCCAAAATAGGCGGCAATAACAACGCCCATAATCGAGACCTTACTGTTATTTGAGTTATCAGCTACAGTCGTGTCGAGAATTTATGGAATAGATCAAGCCGTGAAGGGGAACTAGTTGCACCAGGAAGAGATCAAAGCTCTTTTTTTTTTTTTGCTAGTTGAACAATGGAGAAAAAGATGAGCTCTCAATTTTGGCGCTAAGTGAAAAGGGAATACAAGTCGGAGTTGAACCCAATACCTCTCCAGGTCAGATTTAATTCGTTCAATAATCTACCCAGTCTTGCCTTCCACAGCAGTAAGTTAACTTTGCCTGACACCAAATGATTCCATCTCATGCTATGCTTATGTATAGTCACGGACGAGTCATCGACCACTTTCTTAAGCAAGGAAACAAAAAATTGCATCTTTTTTCCAGCTTCCAACTCGAAGACTATTGTGCAAATTAAAATAAAAGAGATCATGTAACACAATATTGTAAGCTTAGGTCTCTTTATTTAACCTCGTAATGGTGCCCCAGGAACAACCCGAATAACCCCTCCCCCCTCTTGAGACAAGACCCATGTTAGGATCGAATAAGGAAGAAATTCACTCTCACCATAATTCCTCGGTATCGGATATAAAGCGCCACCACCATGTTCTTTGCTATTAACAGTTAAGTTCCAAGCCACCCAAGAGATTTTAGAGATTTGTACACGCCCCCCCCCCCTCCCCCCGAAAAAAAAGAATCTCGCACGGATGCTTTCGAGAATTTTGATCACCTTTTTGGGAGCTTTGTAGATTGAGAACAAGTACAACTCGAGACTTCCAAGTACTGACTTGCAAATAATTAATCTACCACCAAACGAAAGATTTTGGATTTCCAACTAGAGAGTTCTGATTGAAATTTCTCGATGAGGGGAAGCCAACTTTCGACCTTTGGCATCTTAGCTCCCACCGGCATACCAAGATAAGAAAAAGGAACAGAGTCGTCTTTGCAATTCATCCTCCTAGTCAGTGTCGACACCTCTTACGAATTAACTCTAATCCCCATTACTTTGTTTTTGTTGAAGTTGACCTTGAGTCCAGAAGCTAGATGAAAACACCTTAAAATTCTCATTAAATTCAGAATATTTGTGCGCGAACGGTCCCCGAGAAAAATAGCATCAACAACATATTGAAGAAGGTAGATATTAAGGCCATTGTTGAGAACCACCCCGAAACAAGCTATTAGTCCCAAAGGGTTCTACAAGTGTAATCAGTTTGTAGGGGGGATGAATACAACACACAAATTTTACTTTCCAAATTTTTTTCATGATTAAGGAAGAACCAATATAGAATTTACAAATTGTTGTACAACTAGATAAGGAAAACCTAATTTAAACAATCTTGAGAATCACAAAGTTTTCTTGCACAGAGAAAGATAAGAACAAGAGAGAAGAGATTAAGAAAGAAGATGAAGGCTTAGAAGTCTTAACATAGAAGAAGAGTCTTTTCTGCTATTTATACCTAGTGTATTAAATGCACCTCAGAAGGTATGATCCACATGTTAAGAGATGAGTGGAATGCATGTCCTTGTTATTTTGATGTAGCATGTTTTTAGCCCCGTGTGAATAGTTAGGCTAGTTAGTTGGTAAGCATGATTGGGGACAAAAAAGAGATTGTACTATGTACGTTCGTCCTTCTGTGCAAGAGAGTAAGACAAAACCTAATCTTGATGCGCAAAACTCTTGATCAGTGATAGTAATGAATCGTTGATGACTCTTCAACTATCGCTAAGTCTTGGTCAGATTTCACACTTGTTGTAGACAATCTTGTTGTCACTGAATGTTGCTTCAGATCATAAGTAGACTAGTCTCTTTCTTCAGCTACTTCTTTAATATTGTTGAAGGTTTCTTTGATGTGAATTTTGTCTTGAGGCTTACTTAAGTTATTCTATTACACTACATGTTCAACGGTCACTAAACAAACTCAGTACTCATCGCTGAAACTGAAACAATTAATTCAAACAAGCTTAAGTAAATTTCACTAGGTGTATAGGATTATCATCAAATCACTGAGAGATGTTTGATCAATAATATCCCCCTATTTGATGAATATAAAGAAACATAAAGAAAATTACTTACGTAAAATGGTAAGGAAATGAAACTCATAAATACTTGTCTCATTTATTGTTTTGAGGGATCTTTTTCAGCACTTAGATAGAATAAAGTATTTCACTGAAATTTCATTCAAATATTGAAGAATTACAAGTATGAAATGAAATTACAAGAGATGAGAAGTACATAACTGAAAGTAATATTAATAAGTACAAAAAGAGGAAAGAAACCTATCAGCTAAGATCAGAAAAGTTTAAATATTCATGGACTTGTTCTCCTTGATTCTTCCGTTTTAGCTATTCTTTTCTGATCTGTTTATCCATCATCTCTCCAAACAAATCTTCATTTAACCATGATCTAAGATACTCCAGATGATTGATAGGACAAAAATGAAGTTCTGAAACTCCCTGAAAGCGATATTGTCCTTCATTGTCTATGAACATAAGTCCATATTCAGGTTTGACATGTACCGTGTTAAAAGTCTATGGACCTTTAGCTGACAACGACATGTTCATCATTGAAAAGTAAGGGAACTTGATATGTTTGATGAGTTCATCCACAGAGAACTTGAAATCATGTTCGTTCTTGTGGAAAGGGCCTTATTCAGCGTCAGGGATGATCTTTCTTAGGTGAGAAATCTTTTGTGTCAAAGGGGGAATGTCAATGACTTTTGAAACTCTATCAAAGAGTTTGTTTAGCTTTTTTCTACATATTCCTTGTACTTTGACTTCGACTTCTGAATGCATATCGAATCTCCAGCCATTCGTAGAAAGTGTATTGGCCTAGGAATGAGGGATATTCATTGACAGAAGTTTGATCATCTCTTAAGATGACCATCGACACAATAAGACCTCCATCCTTCATCCGCCAAAAGATAGCAATGTTTATGATCTTATGAGCATTCATTCTATTTTCTATTTAGTCTTTGTACCATCTCAGTTCTCTTTCCTTCAGTGTCAGCTATTCCTGATTTTCGTTTTCAGCTTCTTTGATAAAGAGAGCTTGAGCACTGATTAGGTTCTTCTTTCTGAACTTCCCTTCAGCATGACCTTCAATAGCTATATCATTTGTCAGCTTTATGTTTTCTTTCATTTGTTGCTTGTGCCTTTCCATTTCTTGCTCAACTTTAAGGGTTCTTCATGCTCAGCGTAAGTGACGTAGTTGAACTCATCATCAGGGGTACAAAGAGGAATTTTTACTCTGGACTGATCGAGTTGAGCTATAAACTAAGCCATCCTTTTAGATCTTTCAGCTTCATAGCATACTGGAAATTTAGTTCTTGAACGTCTTCGAGGAATCTGCATCCTCTTTTTCAACATCAGGTTTGTACAAGAGGTGCTTGTCCTTAGCATCAGAAGTTTAATCTGATGGCCTTGTTAGGGATTGACACAAGGGAGAGGATAAGTTGGAAGTAGGTGAGGGAGAAGGAGGTAAGTTAACTATATAAGGAGTAGTTTAAGGTAAGGATGGGAAAGAAGTAAATAGTGGTAGTCGATTTATATATCCAAGTTCAGAGATAAGAGGGGTGAAGAGGGTTAGAGCATAAGTTACCTCCGGTATGATGACCCCCCGCCTCAGGTTTGTGGAGAATGCCCAGGTTTCCTTCAGCCAATCATTTACCCTTGTCGGTGTAGGATTGTTGGATCTCTTGAAAAGACCTCTCCCTTTGAAACTCTGTTCCCTGATTGGGATCCCTTTGACCGCTGTACGTGGAGTGTGTTGAATGAAGATATCCTCATCACCATCATCATCATCGTCATTTTCATCTCCGCCAAGATCAGCACCAGTGTCAACAATCTTAGGTTCTTCATCATCTTCATTATCTTCTTCTTCTTCTCATCTTCAGTGATGATGGTGGCTGGGGCAATAGACACTGCTTCAGAAATTGAAGGGACGGTGGGGTTAAACTCAAAATCATCTATGTAGTCATCCTCTTCCTTAGTTGTTCTCACTGGGAAAGAAAGTTGTGGTATTACTGTCTTAACTTGTTCCCCTCAGATTTAGAAGTTACTTCAACTGCCTTCTGCCTTCTGCCCCTAAGCTTATGCAGTCTTCTTCTCCCCCCCCCCCCCCCACATTTATCATCAACATGAGGGAGAGGTTTTTCGGATTTCATTTCGCATAACGTCTTCTCTATACCAGTGAGTGATTTAGCCATTTTAAGGTCATAGTCGTTGAGCATGGTCAGAGATAGATGATTGTCAACTAAGGTAGGTGTGGGAGCTGTAGAGAAAATTCTTGTTTGTTTGAGAAATTTGGAAAGCGTAAAGAGTGAAAGAGTGAATGAGTGAGTGAGAGAGGTACTTATATGTATAATGAGAGAGAAAGAGGAAAGAGAAATAAACGTTTGGTTAGGATGACTTTTACACGTTCGAGGAGTTTGATCGAACACGGAATGGGAATAGGCATCTTATGTTATAACGTGGGACAATTGTATTACCGTTTGAAAACCAATTTAATGACGTCATAAATGAATGACTCTTCATTATCTTTTAAAAGCTTTTAATCACTTAAAGGAAATGCAATGATCATTTTCAGGTTTTGAAAGAAGGATCATTGAGTGTTATATTTCAAAAACATCTCAGTTATTGAGATTGAAAGACATACCTTGGGATATAAATATATTTTAGAGGAGTTCAGTGAGTGAATAAGATCACTACGACATTCATCCATATATTACTGAGTGATGCTTAAACATTGAAGAATTAATCTTCAATATTCAACATTCCAAATTCGTTGATTAACATGTTGAACCTAGTTTCATCAAGGGGTTATGTAAAAGATCGGCGAGAAGTGGAGTTCAATGTCATCATTCATAACATGATATATGATAAAATGATATTTGATCTCAAAATGTTTGGTCTTTGAGTGAAGAACAGGATTGTTAGCTATGGTGATAGCACTGGTACTGTCACAATAGATAAAAAATTTTGATAGCTAAATATCATAGTCAATGAGTTGATTTCCCATCCACAAAACCTAAGCACAGCAGCTACCAGCAGTGACATACTCAGCTTCAATAGTTGATATGGACACTGACTTTCTCTTCTTACTTGTCCAGCTCACCAAATTTCCACATAGAAGTTGACAACATCCAATGGTGCTTTTTCTATCCAGCTTACATCTTGCAAAATTACTATCTGAATATGCAGTTAGATCGAACCCTGAGTCTTTGGGATACTAAAGACCCAGATTGATTTGAATATTCACTTCATAGTGATCATATGTGATTGTTTGGGTGAAGATTGATATCGTGTTAGAGGAGGTGCGAGATACAGCAGGGACCAATCATTACTCTATAGGCAGTAACATTGACAGAATTTCCATTGGAATCCTTGTTCAGTGTTAGAAGAGGTGCCATAAGAGTTTTCATAGTTGAACATTGAGTTAGATCAAATTTCTCCATCTTATCATTAAACATACTTATCTTCACTTATGAATATGCCTTTCTTAGATTGCTTAATCTGAAAACCAAGAAAATATGTTGGCTCACCCATCATATTCATTTTATACTCTTTCTTCATGCGTTTAGTGAAACAAACACATAGGGATGGGTTCATGGATCCAAAGATAACGTCATCGACATATATCTGAAAAAGAATAATGTGACCCTTTATGTTCTTTAGAAATAGGGTGTTATCAATCTTCTCACGTTCGAAATTTTCAACGATTAGAAAAGAAATGGGGTATCATACTAAGCACGAGCAGCTTGTTTTAACCCATGGAGAGCTTTATCTAGTTTATAGACATAATCTGGATACTTTAGATCAAGAAAACATGGAGGTTATTCGACATAGACTTCTACTTGAAGTTTTCCATTCAGAAAGGCCTCTTCACATCCATTTGATAAACTTAAAAATCTTTGTGAGCAACATAGGCTAAGAATAATCGAATTGTTTCAAGCCTAGCCACTGGAGCAAAGGTTTTATCATAGTCTATGCCTTCCTTATGTCTATATCCCTGAGCAACAAGCCTAGCCTTGTTTCGGGTTACAGTGTAATGTTTATCCAACTTGTTTCGATACACCCTTTTGGTACCTATAATAGTTTCATTTGATGGATGAGGGGCAAGATTCCAAACTTTGTTTCTTTCGAACTCAGTCAACTCTTCTTGCATAGCGCTTACCCAGTTTGGATCCCTGATGGCATCATCAGTTTTCTTGGGTTCTAATAAAGAAATAAAGTTGACAAAGAGATAGATATTACCTGAACCATGTCGGATCTGAATACCAGCGTTTGGATCACCAATTATTTGATTAACAAGGTGATTCTTTGTCTATCTCTAAGTAATTAGTTGAAGAGCCTAATATGATTCTTCAGTAGTTAGGGGCTCAGGAACTGAAGACGAAGCTTCAACGGTGAATTCATCAACAATTTGTCTAACTTCTCAAGGAGATTCAGATAAAGATTCATTTGCTGAAGGAGATTAAAAGGTAGAAGATGATTCAGCATTTGAGCGATTGTCATTTGAAGAATCAGAGGAGGGTGGCATGTGTTTAGAGGAACAATAAAGATCCATGAAGAGAATTCAACCCTGTTGTTATGCATGCGAGGGATGATATTTGGATCATCATCAACCTTAGGTTCTTCAGCATGAGAATGATTACTAAAGAAGGCTTCAGGTTTCTCCAAAGTGAAAGAACATCCCTTTTCACCTATTTTATTTTATGGATATTAATCTTTTCAAAAATATTTC
Source organism: Arctium minus (assembly GCA_954870635.1). NCBI lineage: Eukaryota > Viridiplantae > Streptophyta > Magnoliopsida > Asterales > Asteraceae > Arctium > Arctium minus. The sequence continues at coordinate 13,807,168 of OX941087.1, forward strand.
AAAAAATTGATTGGTCGAGAGCTATTCTCTTATTTTCTTAAATAATTATCATTCTCGTATGAACCTCCCCCCCCCCTCTCTCTCTCTCTCTATATATATATATATATATATATGTTTCTCTCATTTTTTTCCTTATGTTTGTATGGTTCCATGTGTCTCAAATACATTTTTTTATTTGTCTAATTTGTGTTGTTTAAAAAAAATGATGTTTTCTATGTTATTATAAAAATACATAAAACAGAAGCTTCACCTTTCGATTATGTTTTTTCAAGTTTTCTAAAAATATTATAATGTATAAGGTTATGTTTGGCAAACGATAAGTTAGCTAATAAATAAAAATAAATTTAAAAAATATTAAAACTAGATAACCAATACATATAATATAAATAAAAATAAATAATTGAAAAATAATTAAAAAAATAATAGTAATTGATAACTAAAATATATTAAATAATGTTAAAAATATATATATAAAAATAATTCATAGGATTAACAATAATCTTAAATAATTAAAAATTAATATCAATGTATAATTAAATTTTAATAAATAATTTTTGACTAATATTAATTAATATTAGTAATAATTAGTATTTATTTATAATTAAAAGTTAAAAATAATTATTAATATTAATGGGGGCATAATTGGAAAAAGTAAAAAAAAACTCATCACATAAGCTACTCCCAAATATCTTATCAATATGTTAATTTATGTCAATGCAAACATGTACTCAAAAAATATGATAGTTTATAAGCTAACTTATAAGGTATTATTAAAGGGAAAAACAAATAGAACAACAATATGGTGAGAATAACAATAAGACAAAGAGAAGAAGTCTGTAATTCTCATTAATCATAAGTCCTTTAAATAAGGAGGTGTTTACAAAGAAAAGGAAACATTCATTATGGTAAATTCTAATACTAGGAAAATATTATATCAATCACTTCCTTTTGATGATGGCACATAATCCTACAACACTCCCCCTTGTACCGAGTCAAAGGAGTGATGGTGCACAATTGTTGCCTCTGTTATCCCAGATTTAATCTAGTTGGTAAACAATCAATCAAGTAATCAAGCAACACAATAATAATCAAGAGATAATAAGATTAACAAAACGTACCAATCCCTTGAATAAACAATGAAACCCTTGAGTGTTCTTGATACCCTTTGAATACAGAGAAAAACTTACAGCGACTATTTAGAAAATTATCAGAGTTCTTAAAAGGTTAACCTAAAACTAAACTAATCAAAACTTTAAATACCCAAGCCTTATGGGCTTTAACCTTAATGGGCTTTCTAATGGGCTTGGGCCCAATAGCTATTAACTATTAGCTTATTACAATTTAAACCCTCTAACTTAACTTTAGCACAATTGCAGTTTAAACCCTGAACTTTAACTTTAATCTTGAATACAATTTATGATCCAACAATCTCCCCCTTTGGATTCAAGATTAAAAAAATTTGCAATTGTCTTCACTTTTCTCTTAAGAATCTTCAGATTTGACGTTGATAGCTTCAAAACTTTAAAACTTCAAAATCTTTGAAAATTTGAATATCTTCAGATCTTCAGATTGTATTCTCCCTTTTTGTATCTTCTCACCCTTTTTATATCTTCTCCCCCTTTTTGATGAGTGGTGAGAATCAACATCATCAAAACTTGGCAAAACAATCTCCCCCTTATCAAGACAATCTCCCCCTTTGTGTATGATCATCATGTAAGCATAGTCTTCATCATGTAACGAGCCCTGTATGAAATAAGAGCAGTCTTCCCAGATGGAAAGAGTGATTATTTCAATCTTTTCAGATTAAAATAGAAAGTAGTAACCATTCAAATCTTTTCAAATTTGAACAGTTAATAAGTGTAACCCTGAATCAACAAATGACTCAGTTAGAATGCCTGTCAGTAACACAAAGTTACTATATAAGGAGCTGGTTTGATGTAGACTCCCCAGGTCTTCCATTCAATCATCGAATAACACATGGTTATCTATGAACGTTCTGACAGAAAACAAATTTCTGTGTGTTCGTGCATGTGTATGAAAGAAATTGAGCATAGATGATTGCTTTTTCAATATACGCTCAAAATATGTAAACTTGTTGAGACAGCAACAAATTGTACAAAGACTCAATGTGCATGAGAAAGGTTCGAAGGTGGGGCAACTTTCCTTCTTTTTCAATATTAGTATCTTCCAAATGAAGAACCAATAGCGTATGTGCTGCGTCCCCAGAAAATGTGAAACATTCTCTTTTTGAGAAAAGAATGAGTAGCTGGTGGGGTTGTATGCAAGAGATGGCATGGGCTAGTTGCCTTTTTCAATGATGGTCACCAAAGAATGTTAACCAATCAGATTATGTGGCTGCCCGGCTCAGAAAGAAGTTTGGTGCAGAGTTTAATATTCTTTTACTCTGTTCTCTCACCCTCTTTCTTTTAATGCTCACGTCTAACCAATCTCTCTTTTTCATTTTACCTCTTCACACACCATCACTCAAATCTTTTGACCCTTCTCCCCTCAATCACTCAGGGAATACTTCCTGGGTAGGAAACACTGGTTATCGTGAATCCATGGAAGTTCTGTTAAGCTCACACACTGAATCCCATGTATTTTCCTAAAAGAACATATTGTTCAACAGGTTATTGTACATGTAAGCACAAATACCACTTGTTACATGAAGAATATAATATTCGGAGATGTCAAAACAGAAGATGTTTGACGATGCAATTCTCCCCCTCAAACTAAAAGAGTTTGACGATTTAAGCTCTTAAGGAGTTTTCAATTAAGCTTATAGACGATTTGTCATGAAGAATACTATGCTGGAGAATCAAAAACGAATGTTGTTTATATGAACAATATATAAACATATTTTCAATGAAAGCACATGAAATGACGTTTGATTCAATCAACAGTGAATACAAAGAACGTGAGTATTACCATAGAAAGATTTTACTTTTGATACATGGTAATAACAAAGTCAAAATAGAATGTTCTGAACCGTTATGTGTATGAATACTTGACAAAGTATATTGACAAGATAAAACGCAAGTATTTATCTTTAAGAACACACGGTCAGATAAGCATTTAAGTATCCAGAAATCTGTTAATATCACAGATATTCTCCCCCTTAAATCACTATTGGTTTTTTTTTTTTTTTTTTTTTTTTTTTTTTTAAACAATAAATAAGGAAATAAAGCATATATAAAAAATAGATAGAGCACTGAAGTGCGGGTTCTAATCCGATGTGATTAGAAGCCATACTCCGTTGAAGTACGGGTTCTAAGCTGATTTACTTAGAAGCCATCTTTTTAACAATGAAGTCCGGGTTTTGAACTGTGTTGTTCAAAAGCCATTGTTCTTTCTCCCCCTTAAACATTGGGTGCCTGCAACACAGATTTAGCTTTTGGTACCCACTGGTATTTGGGTCCTAATGGGTTAGTTGCAGTTCTAGTGGGAGATATGAAATAAGAACCATACTAGTTATTCACATAATCTTTTCTTACAAAATCATTTGAGCCACAGTAGGAACAACTGATTTTCTTTTGTGCTAACCTGATCAGTTGATTGATAGAGTAAAGCAGATCAGGTTTGCCAAAAGTTTTACCTTTTGAAGCATAGTTCCATTTAGCATTTGATGTATGCACAAATGATTCTTCTTTCTTCTTCTCTGGAGATCCTTTAACTCTCCAAATCCAATTTCCTCTTTCTTTCTCATCATCCCTTCTCCAGAAGCTTTTCTTTTGAGACTTAGTCTTCTTGAAGTTACCTGAACCATCAACATTTTTGTCATAGAAAAGGTTAGAAGGACGAATCTGATCAGTAGATTTAGAAGTAAGACAATCATCTAAATCATAGAAAGGATTATAGAAAACATTTGAAAAATGTGAACTTGAAGCTGTTTTTAATGAACTATTTGAGTCAGCTAGATCGTCTCTTGGTGATTGAGCTATTGACTCTGGCGTCTTGTGCTCAGTCAACTTCACCTTGAAAACGATCTCTTCAAGTTCCTTTATCTTTGAAGACAAGTTGTTTCTTTCCTTTTCAATCAGATCAAACTTCTTATGCAACTCAGATTTTGCATTCTTCTCCTTCATGATGTTTGTTGACAATTCAGCTAGCTTTCCTGTCAGCTTGGCTATCTCCGTCTCAAATATCTTCTTTTCTTCCAAAAAGTCTGTATTTGCTTTCTTCAGCTCATCTTTCTTCTTCTCATTCTCAGCCTTTTCTCTTTCAATAATGATAACCTTCTCAAAGTTTGAAACTTGTTGAGAAAGTTTAACACATCTAAGTTCTAATGCTTTCTTCTCTTCAAAGGCTTTTCTGGAGAAGTCAGAGAATTTCTTGGCAAATTCTTTTCTCTCTTTCTCAATCTTTAACATTTCATTTTGAGCTTTTGAATTGTCTCTGTCTTGGGTTGCCTTTTCTTTTAGCTTATCGATCTCAACCTCAAGACTGAGAACTTTATCTTTAAACTTATCTCTGTTCGCACATAGTTGAGAATTTATCGTTCTAAGTCCTTCAGATGTCTCACTCGCAATGTTTGCTCTTCTTCTCAATTGATCTAGCTCTTTTTGCATTAGTTCCTTCTTTGACCATATTGAGCTAGATTCAGATCTTTTCAGCTTTGCTTGAAGGTCAAAGATCTCTTTTTCTTTAGACTCAATTATTCCTGCAAAGTCAATTAAGGAATCAGAATCTTTTAAATTTTCTTTTAAAGCATTGATCTGAATAAGAAGAGATGAGTTCTGAATCTGTAAATCCTTGTTTTCAGCTTTGAGCATTTTTTCTTCTTTGTCATACTCATCAATCATGCGAGATGATGTTGATAACCGTCCAGCAAGTTGTTTAGCCTTTTCTCTTACTTCAGATAGAGTCATGTTGTTAAAATCATGGCTATAACCTTCAGACATATTTAGCTGATACGACATCCTAGCTGTAAGGTTAGTAAATAGACTTTTCTGTACCAAGACAACCAACTAGATGAGATCGTTAGAATCAAAAGTAAAGACCACACTCAAAAATTTTCAGAAAAATAAATTTCCAAAAATAATCAAATGCAGTCCTCGCACACAGTATAAAGCACTAATATCTATGAATAAAATACTGAAAAATTAAGAAGATTTTGATCAAGAGCAAATCTTTGTCTAGGACTGGAAAATGTGCTTCGAAGAATGAACTATACCGGTCGAAGGAAAGACCGGAGTATGCAAGTACCCGGTCGAATGGCAAGACCGGAGTAACAATTATCCGGTCGAATGGGAAGACCGGAGAAACAATTATCCGGTCGAATGGGAAGACCGGAGTAACAAGTATCCGGTCGAAGGTGCAAGACCGGATTAACAAGTATCCGGTCGAAGGTGCAAGACCGGATTAACAAGTATCCGGTCGAAGGACGAAGACCGAAGTAACAAAGTATCGGTCGAATACTAGACCGGAAACCACTAAGGTCCGGCCGATACTCCTATACGGTCGAAGGAAAGACCGGGGAATACTAAGGTCCGGTCGAAGGAATGACCGGAGATCACAACTATTCGGTCGAAGTAAGGACCGATGTTTACAACTACCCGGTCGAATGGAATGACCGGAGATTACAACTACCCGGTCGAAGGCTCAGGTCGAATAGGTATCGGTCAAACAACAATATCGATAAACACGATGAATGACCGAAGAACACGATGAGTTTCTGGGATTCGACCGAAACCAAACCCAGAAACTTTAATCGACCGAAAACACAATTAAACCAACAACTAAGCAATCCTTCGATCGAATGAAGCACAAAAACACAAATAATCAATTACTAATCGACCGGATGCGATAACAGATTCATAAAATCGGATGAACAGTATTTTTTCGATGAACAGTATTTTTTTCGATGAACAGTAAATTTTTCGATGAACAGTATTTTTTTCGATGAACAGTGAATTTTTCGAAAAAAATAGATTTGTGAATAGTAATCGATGAATAGTGAAATCGCAAAACACAGATTTAATCCTAAAAACTTGATTCTTTAGGCTCTGATACCAATTGTTATCCCAGATTTAATCTAGTTGGTAAACAATCAATCAAGTAATCAAGCAACACAATAATAATCAAGAGATAATAAAGATTAATAATAACGTACCAATCCCTTGAATAAACAATGAAACCCTTGAGTGTTCTTGATACCCTTTGAATACAGAGAAAAACTTACAGCGACTATTTAGAAAATTATCAGAGTTCTTAAAAGGTTAACCTAAAACTAAACTAATCAAAACTTTAAATACCCAAGCCTTATGGGCTTTAACCTTAATGGGCTTTCTAATGGGCTTGGGCCCAATAGCTATTAACTATTAGCTTATTACAATTTAAACCCTCTAACTTAACTTTAGCACAATTGCAGTTTAAACCCTGAACTTTAACTTTAATCTTGAATACAATTTATGATCCAACAGCCTCGTTAAAACCTTACGTCAAAATAAAAACCCAGTGGGAAAAAATAAAAGTCTGACGAAGGAAAGAGTACAACGCACTAGTTTTTTTCAATATATAGACTTTTCCTTCAATCTAGTTTTCTCTTAGATTCGTACATTAATCGAGAGAGTTAGGAAAATATGATGGTATATAAAAAGTTGTCTCACTAAAACCTTACACCAAGGAACAAAACCCAATGGGAAAAATAAAACCTTGGTTAAGGAAAGAGCACAACATTCCAATATCACAAATATAGTAGACTCCGCCTTTTGTCTACTACTCCCCCTGATTCGTGCATTAATCCAGGGAGTTTTGAAAACATTTGCGTTTACTTTCTACATGTTTCCCAATATATGGATTTAGGTAATGATTTGGTAAAATATGTAATGTTCTCCTGGCATCTTACTTGATTCAATTGAATCTCGAGGAGAGTTTTCTTATTGCTGATTGTATAAGACTTAAGCAGAATATGCTTTGTCTTATCACCCTTGATGTATCTTATGTTCATTTCTTCGATACATGATGCATTATTTCCATATATGCAAATAGGATACTGGTTGAACCCAAAATTACTAACTCCTCTAATATATGTAATGATAGTCCTTAATCATATACATTATCTCATGGAGAGTAATATTATTGGGTTAGTTCAAGGAGGTAGTTACAAGGGTTTGCTTAGCTTACTTCCAAGCAATCGGCGTATTCCCAGTGGTAATTCCTTATCCAATTTGAGAACAACCTTTGTATGGGTCAAACAAATATCTAATATCAGCAAAGACATACCAAGAGGTTGTTTGGTGTTTTTCTATAAGAGCTCGTACTTTTGCTGCTTAGATTCTAAGTAGGTATTGAATTTTCATTATCAATCTCATTTTTATTTCTACAGGGAAAGTATAAGCCCATGTCAATGGTTCTAAAAAATTTACTCTATATCATTCAAAATGACGTTGCGTTGGCGCTGAGCTAAATCTAGCTAACAAGTTCATTGAGAAATAGAATATACAGTCAAGTGTATTGTGCTAAGTACGATAATGCTTATATTGTACTTATATAGGGAATTCCAGCTCCCAACACTTTTTCGTCACCATCCTTTAGACGAAATGGACAATTCCTTATATCCAACACTTTGACCAATCATGGGAGTGCTAACCGGATGCGCTTTGTCCATATTAAATTGCCTGATTATTTTCTAGACATATGCGATCGGTGAATATTTCACAAACTCGGTGTCCTGGCTCAAATAGCTAGACAAACCTAAGTTTTCCCAATATTTTATCTCAAATTTAGATTTCAAGTTGCTTGTGGTTTCTCTTATTTCATCAAGAGTGCTTATTATGTTCATAACATCGACATATAAAGCTACTTTGAAAATCTAGAACTTGTTTTTCTACATAAGTACGCAAGGGCACAATTCATAGTTCTTATATATCATTTCCCAATCAAGTGTTCACTTAGGGGGTTATACCACATTCGCATAGATTGTTTTAATCTATAAAGTGAGTGTTTCAATTTTATTGCAAACGCACTTCGTGGTTTAGAGTTACTTGATTTTGGTAATGTAATGCCATCAAGCACTTTTATATCTCTGAATCTAGATCCCCATAGAGATATGTATTAACCACATCCATGAGCTGCATTTCCAGTCCTTCAGAAACTACTAGGCTAATTAATTAGCATAACATTATAACGTCCATCACGGGAGAGTAAGTCTTCTCGTGGTCAATCCAGGCGTTGTGAGAAACCTTGCGCCAAAGGAGAGTCTCATACATTATGACTTGATTATTCTCATTACGCTTTACGACAAATGATTTATCTATGTCTTACAGGCTTTACACTTGGTGGGTTAGCACTACCAAACCAAATACCTGTTCATTTGTCAAATAATATGATTCTCCTAGATTGCTTATTTAGGTCAATTTGCTCTTTGTTGATATTTTTCAACTGAGCATGGTTCGATGTCAATGTGCTCTATCATCTCATAAGCAACAATATATGTGAAATATATCATCAATGAGTATGTATGATCTGTCCATCGACTCATATGTACTCTCATAATTCATTTGAAATTTCTTTATTCTCTGGAATCAATATTAACTTTGGAGCGTCCTCCGGTAATGATTCATAGACATAGTTTAATCAGAGACAACCTCATAGAGGTTTATGTTTTGATGACAAATAGTTGTGCCTTACTCTTCTCTTCCTTTAGATGAGTATCTATCGAACCAAGTAGCTTCCCCCATTTTCGTTTGGGAGCTACGACCTCAACCACACCTCCACCATGTGTGATTGCAACGCACTTTCCAGCGACGTTGTGCCCTTGTTTGGGGACTTTAACCTTGCGAGTATATTTGCAGCTCGTATATGTGATCTTGTCACTTCTGGAATAACATTAAAGGTATCAGGTATCGAGTCTGATTCGTTTGGAATTCAACATTACGTTGTGAAGTTTTGGGGATCAAAATGAGACAGAGTGGGAATATTCAATGACACTTCCTGTCGTTCCCATGGAAAATCCTTTTTCCTATCTCCCCCTAACGACGGGAAGATTGTCTCATGAAAGTGACAACCCGCAAATCTAGTGGTAAAGATATCACTAGTCAAATATTCTGATTAACGGATAATTGTTGGGGATTCATATCCAACATATACCAAATCGTCTGTAAGGACCCATTTCGATGCGCTGTGGGGGCGCAATTGGCACATATAATCAAACATGCGTAAATGTAAAGTATCAGGCTTATATCCAGTTACCAACCGGTACGCATGAGGTTGGTTAGCAAGCATTGGGTCTAAAAACGAAAAAAAACTGCATATAATAATTGCATAACCCCAGGTAGATGTGGGTAAATTGGTACGCATTACTAATACCCTAGATGTCATCATATTCTTTTGATAAAAACTTCTATGAGACCATTTTATATATATACACATGGGGTATAGGAAACTCTACATTGATCCTCATACATATGCAATTAACATCAAATCCTTATGATGTAAATTCTCCAGCATTCCAAGTCATGTAGACTTGATGAATAATCAGGGTGGTGAGCCCTTAAACGTATAGCTAGTGCTAGGAGTGCAGTATTTCATGTGGACAATAATACGACATGCGTTCATCGTGTTGAAACCAAAACCATAAAGTTTTAATGGCCCACATTCTGGATGTTTATGTCAATAAATATCACCTTGTATTCGTTGTAACGATGGAATATTTTTGTATTATGTCCTTAGCTTTAGGATGATCTCATTCCTGTCTTGGCTAAGGATTAGGGTATATACAAAAGTTTTAGGTATTCGAGAGGGCATATTATGATGGCAATGTTGTTTTTATGCTGCAGAAGTCAACAGTTGCAATTTGCCTCGTTTTGCCTATCACTCGAAAGAGAATGTGTCTATGTGTATTTTGCAATACACAGATCACTATGTCATAACCATGGTGTCTCACATGGTCATGTCGAAACATATATGTGTCATTTCCCTAAAGTTCTTTATTGGTGACAAAAATGTTTCGGTGACTCAATAATCTACTAGGTAGTTTGACACATAGTTTCCATGATATATGTTTACTTTCAAATTCATTAGAACTTATGTATATATGCTCATTATAATTTCCATTTGATACGAATATCTTTACAAGGTTCCTATTGATCTTATACCAACAAGAAAATGAAAGTTCATCGTCTAAGTATTTCGGTTGAATTAATTATAAAATAAGTATTTGTCTATCATTTTAGATTGTGTGAGAGGTAAAAAAAAAATCAATTCTCCTCGATACATTCCTACACGGAACGGAGAATATTGAAATTTTTGCATTTGTTACGATGTATTTCTTTACATCTATAATGGTTACATATTCGATTACTTAGAAGAGAAATTAATTTTAATACTTAAAATTAATTTTCAAAGAAACATATGCTTAATCAATATTAAATATTAAATTAATATGTGTTATAGTTCATTTTCAACTTGTTCCCTTTTTGATAGAAGCACTTTTTAGTGCATTTCTTATTTGATTGTCCATTATCACCTGGGGTAGTAGTTGTATCCCTACTCTAGGTGTTGAAAATCCTTCCTGACTCTTACCAACATGGTGCATAAATGTCACATGTGTGACATTGTTTTTAACTCACATTCCTTTGGAGTTGTTTCTACCTCTAACGCTTTCATTATTGATATCGGAAATTTTCTTTGTCCCGATATATGTGGTGTTATTCGAAAAAACTTTGTTATGTCTCTCAACCACTTGCAGTAGGTTGATAAGTTTGTCTAAATGTTACATTCCAACTTATATTGATATTTACTTATATATGAAAGGTGGAAATAATGTTAGGAATCATCTCATCTTCTGCGAGTTCCTTGCCACAGAGATTGAGACGCGTTTTGGATATAACATTTTTTTGTTGAAATCAATTATCTTTTTATAATCGAATAAGTGAGTTTCATTCCACTATACGATTAGTTCGGGAAGTACATATTTCATGAATACTTCCGATTCTCCCTTTCGGAACATCCCACAGTTCTTTGGGGGTTTATAGTAAAAGTATTCCTATGAAAGTTAGGATTTATATGTTGTCTCAAAACATGAGGGTATTTGCTTGTACCTTTTCAAGAGGTTGGTTTTAGAGTCAATTGGGGAGTTGATGGACTTTAGATATTTTCTTGTACCTTTTCAAAAGGAGGTTTATATACTCATTTATGATACTCAGATTCTTTTGAGTTTACGACGTTGATTTTGGGATAAGTTGATTCAACCATTTACGTATATAAGGGACAATATATGATTTTCTTTTTTATAAGACAGTGGATTGTGGTTATAATTATTATTTTATGTATGAAATTTCATTATCATAACCATATTGGATTTTGTATGCTTTAATTTTATTGATAATACTTCATCAATATTTCAATTTGCGAAAACAAATCACTCAATCTATTGGATTTCCAGGTAGTAGGGGAATCACATGGATTTCTTAAGTCCCTACAAACCTTAGGGCTATTTACACCCGTTTGACAAAATCCAATCGATATTTTGAGATTTATTTAATTTAAATATAAAATTATTAATTATAGAACATTTGGCATAAGGCCATAATGACTATGAGATTGACATATAAAGCCAATTTTAATACCTTAATGTATTTTTGGAGCTTTTGGTAAGATACCAAAATATGGAGGTTAGAAGTGTAACTTCTAAAATTTAATTACAGAATTAAGAATTATGAGTAGAAACTCAAGATAAACATTTAAATTTATATATTAAATTTTATAAATCATTCAATGTCAAAATGAATAAACTACAAAACATTTTAACAATTACAAATATAACTACTAAGAATTCAAGAGACTTTAAATATACTTAAATACTAATATAATATTTGAATATTACAATATAAATAATAGGAACGTATTTACATATCCATATATAGTTGGTTTAAAAAAACAACTAGATTATTAAATAACCCATATAATTAAATTAAAAAAGGCAAGCCAAGTTAAATAAATTAACTATCATATTCAAATAATAATTAATTAGCATATCCCACAATAATATATTAGTCTAATTTTAAAGATACCATCAAATTGTAGACATAAATAAATACATAACATTATATAAGGAAACTAACCATCTAAACATGTTTAAACCAATTGAATAATCATAAATAAAAAATAAAAATAAATTCAAAATTATAAATCTATCATATACATAAAAGCTATCATTCCGTATTAAAACACAATAAATTAATATAATAAATATTTAATAAAATTGATAAATAAAACCAATTTAATAGAAGCTAAATACAAATCATATTTCAAGTACATACGGTGAGCTACATCTGTGAAAATTTAATTGAAGAATACGATTTTTTTTTACTAATTGTTTTTTTTACCACAATTTTAAAGTTGCATAGTCCCCAAAAAGTTATTGATTTCAAATCAAATTAAATAACGATCAATTACTATTATCAAAAAAACCATATCACCATTAAAAAAAATAGAAGGATTTTGAAAGTAATTGGTTACAACCTTGCAAATTGCCAGAACCATTTTTATGTTTGTTAAAATTGATCGGCGACCACAAACTAATAAGAATAAGAAAAATAAAATAAAAACTGAAGCATATAAGCATGATCATGGCTAAAAGGTTATCACGAGTAATCATATTTATAGACAAAAAAATTGTAAGTTTTTGTAGAAATACTTACTTGAATTGCAATATTGGAAAAACAGACCTTCTAATGCTGGTAGATTGCGAATAGAACAACCGTTTAATAGCGGCGGAAACGATTTGAGGGAGCGACAGCGCAAACGAGCTACATGCTGATAACGTATTAAAGAGAAAAACAAATAGAAAAACAATATGGTGAGAATAACAATAAGACAAAGAGAAGAAGTCTGTAATTCTCATTAATCATAAGCCGTTTAAATAGGGAGGTGTTTACAAAGAAAATGAAACATTCATTATGGTAAATTTTAATACTTAGGAAAATATTATATCAATCACTTCGTTTTGATGATGGCACATAATCCTACAACAGGTATATTATTTTTGCCAAAAGATGCTTAAATTTCATTCACACAGTTTTTGAAAATTGATTTTAATTTTTTAAAAATATGAACTTTTATTAGACACGGTTCTTTTGTATAATTCATCATTTTAATATGCAAAAATTTATGAAATATAAGTAAATAAAAAGAAGACCATAACGCATCAAAATGCAAAAAAAAAAATTGACTTATTTCCTATTCATAGTAACGATGATTTTTTTTCCTCAACTAACGTAACAAATCTTCAATTCTTTCTCTTCGTATCAATTTTGACCGTGAAAAAATGTCACCTCAAAATCAACCGGTGCCACGTAGGTTGAAAACCAGTTTTGTAATGTGTACAAAACATGAAGAAATTGAATGTTTATCATCTAAATAAGAATTGTTGATAATTTTCATTAAACCATAAAATTATTTTGTATAATTGGATTCACAATTATAGCTTCTGGCTATCCATTTGTCTCGGTCATGTAATTTTCCGTTGTTGATAGCTTCTGGCTTTTTATAAGATTTGCCGCTTCCAAAAGAAATTTGGATTCACAAGAGAATAGGGGTTGATAGTTATAATACAGAGATATGGAGTGCGTCACTCCTATAAGTTATCTAGATTCTAGAACCTGGAATTGCTAGATGGCGCTACATGTCGTGGTTCAAGGGGTCGTGCCCCATTGAGGGGTCCTAGGAATGGCTCTCGGGAGACTCAGGGTAGCGCCTCGAAACAAAAACAAAATGTATGGTAGCAGACGCTAAGGATTTTAGTGCAAGGAAAGTGTAAAGTATTTGTTAGTGGTTTTTTGAACGGCAAGTTAACGCACACACACGTTCCAACGGTATCGGGCCTCCATTACGGGCAATCCCACTAATCCGCTGCGACCCGGTCCAGCCTTTGGCTGAACCCGACCGGCAGGGTAGATTTATAATAGATTGGATGAATGAACAGCAAATCTTAGATATTGAGGCTAAGAGAAGAACGGAAAACACTAGAATGGAACTCCCATTTGTTTATTCGCGTGAAAATGCAAAATATTTTCCTGATCCTCAAAAGAAAAAGAAATCTGGGATATTTTTAAATACAAACTCATCTAACAAAACAACTTTACCAAACGACTATTTTGATTCTTATATCGTAAACAAAAATGAGGATAGTGTTTCTAAAACATCTTATGATACTAAGAAATACGTTCCTCCTTTGATTTTAGAATCTAAAATTGTTGAGTTGGAAGATAAGATAGATGATGATTTTATTCAAAACAGTTTGGAAAAAGATATCATTTTTACTGTTTTTAAATCTAGTTTTAAAAGGAATGTTATTTCTGAAAAACAAGTTTCTGGATTTTCTGAAGTTTCAGTTGAAAATAAAATGGGATTTTCATCAAGTGTTGGTTCTCGGTTCAAGCTAGAAACGAAAACTGGACGTTCTCGGTCTCAGTTAGAAACGAAAACATCAGTTTTCGGTTCATCCTTGGAACGAAAACCAGATTCTAACTCCTATCATTGTGATAATTTTATGACTTGTGCTACTGATGGTAAATCATATAAGTTGTCTGATCAAATGGATGATTCTTTGACTTTCAATGATTTTTATTGTTCAAAGAAAAGAAAAAGAAGTCGGTCAAGAAAGTCTAAGAAGAAAGATAAAGTTAAGTCTGATAAATCTGATTCTGATTCTTTCTTTTCAGATCGGCCTTTGAGAAAGGAAATCAAGATGGAATGGCGAGTGAAGAATAGAAAAATAGATGATATACATGTATTAGATAAACGTGATGATACTTGTAATAAAAACACATTTGCTAGTTTGAATAATGTTCAAAAATATTCTCGTGAGCAAATGATGATTCTTCAACAGGATATCACATGTTTGTCTTCTCCATGTGATCTATCTTCTATTGCTTTACACATTTCATCTAAATGTACTAACTCTTCTTTGTTTCACTATGCAAAATCTTTTGTGAAAAGTATTTTTTTCTTTAACAAACTCATGGAATGTTCTAATAAAAAGGGACCCATTCTGAAGTGGGTTCCTAAATCTTTGTGAGTTTTTCTACATGAATGCAGCCTAGTCATCTCTGGTATATGGACTCTGGATGTTCAAAACATATGACTGGCAATAAATCTTTATTGTCAAATTTTAAAGAACTGTCTGGAGGTCGTGTGAGATTCGGAAACAGAGACACTTCTCCTATTCTTGGCTATGGCGATCTTGTACAAGGCAACATAACGATTAAAAGAGTTAGCTATGTTGAAGGCCTCGACTTCAATCTCTTTAGTATTGGGCAATTCTGTGATAAGAATTTGGAAGTCAATTTTAAATCAAAGAGAGTTACAGTCAAAGATGACAGTGGTAAGGAACTTCTTATTGGTAGAAGACGGTCAAATCTTTACACTATTGACTTCTCAACAGTCAAGTTCCCTTCCAAGACTTGTCTTCTTTCAAAGGCTTCAGTTCAAGAAAGCTGGTTGTGGCATAGACGGCTAGCTCATCTCAATTTCAAGTACATTGATCGTCTTGCTAAAAACGACTCAGTTCGTGGTCTTCCGACTCTTCGATTTCAAACAGACAAACTTTGCCGAGATTGTGAGAAAGGCAAAATGAAGAAAGTTGCACACAAGCCAAAGCCTGATTTTTGCACAAAGGATATTCTAGAAATCCTTCATGTAGACTTGTGTGGTCCAATGAAGACAAAGAGTATTGGTAAGAAACGCTATGTATTGGTCGTTGTTGATGATTATTCAAGATACACTTGGGTTCGTTTTCTGAAATCCAAAGACGAAACCCCGGAGATACTCATCACTCTCATCAAAACTACTCAGACTAACAAGCAAAAGCCAGTCAAGATTGTCCGATCAGACAATGGTACAGAATTCAAGAACAACATTTTACAAGCTTTTTATAATGAACATGGCATCCAACAACAGTTTTCTGCCGCACGTACACCACAACAGAACGGAGTTGTTGAACGCCGCAATCGTACGCTTGTAGAAGCTGCTCGTTCCATGCTTGCTTACTCTGAACTTCCTATCTCTCTTTGGGCCGAGGCTATCTCTACTGCGTGTTATACTCAGAACCGTTCGATTCTTCATCGCAGATTCAATAAGACTCCATACGAATTGATGAATGGAATCAAGCCCAATATCAAATACTTCAAAGCGTTTGGGTCAAAATGTTATGTTCTGAACGATCGAGATAACCTCAACAAGTTTGCACCAAAGGCTGATGAAGCAACCTTTCTTGGTTATTCAATTTCTTCAGTTTCTTATCGAGTATATCTTACTTCTTCACGCAAAGTCATCGAGAGTGTCAATGTCAGATTTGATGAAGCTGCTGGTTTGGCTTCTGACCAGCCTGGATCAGAACCCGGTGTTATTAAGAATGCTTCTGATCAACCAAGATCAGAACCAGTGAAGATTTCTGATAATCAAGATTTTTCATCTAATACTTCATCTATTATTCTTACTGATCTTGATTTATTATTTGAAAATTTTTATGATGATGTACCTAAAACTAATTCTTCTAATGTTTCTACTGCTGTATTACAGAACCTGGCATTGCTTCTTCTAGTTCTTCCGCTGCTACACAATATTCTGATGATGCAATTCCAGATGTTCCTATGACTGAACTTCCTACATCAGCAGTTGAAACTACATCTCAACTAGAACCATCCATTGTTATAGAGCTGAATTTTTCTCCACCAGTTCAATCTGAAGATGCTCCAGCTATTTCTGATGACTCTCAAACAACATTTCCAGATGTTACTTTATCTGAATCAGTTGAAGTAGTCCCTCCTCCAACAATTAATTCTACACAGATTATCTCTTCTGATTCAGAACCTCTCATAATTTCATCTCATGATATTCAAAGTGTTCAAGATGAAATAATTCCTTTACCTCATACGACAAAATGGACAAAGGCGCATCCTCTTCATCAAATCATTGGTGATCCTGCTTCTTCGGTATCAACTAGGTCAAAAGTTGCTTCTTCAAATGAATGTTTGTTCACTTGTTTTCTAAGCAAGATTGAACCTACAAAAGTTTCTGAAGCATTGGCCGACCCAGACTGGATCATTGCAATGCAAGAAGAACTGAATCAGTTCAAGGCATTAAAGGTATGGTGTCTTGTTCCAAAACCACGAGGAAAGAGTATTATCGGAACGAAGTGGATCTTTAAAAACAAGAAAGATTCAGAGGGTATTGTTGTCAGAAACAAAGCAAGACTTGTTGCAAAAGGCTATCGTCAACAAGAAGGGATAGACTATGATGAGACATTTGCTCCCGTTGCACGTCTTGAAGCTATTCGAATGTTTCTTGCTTTTGCTGCTTATCAGAATTTTAAAGTTTATCAGATGGATGTAAAGACAGCGTTTCTTAACGGTCGTCTAAAAGAAGAGGTCTATGTCTCTCAACCGGAAGGCTTTATGGACAAAGATCATCCAGATCATGTTTACATCCTCGACAAAGCATTGTATGGCTTGAAACAAGCTCCAAGAGCGTGGTATGACGAATTGTCTGCATTTCTGCTAAGCTCAGGTTTCACAAAAGGTTTAATCGATACTACTCTGTTTGTTTTTAGAAAAGATTCTGATATTTGCTTAGTTCAAATTTATGTTGATGACATTATTTTCGGCGCTACTAATCCTTCACTTTGTACTTGGTTTTCCGATCTCATGACTTCTAGATTTCAGATGAGTATGATGGGAGAGATTAAATTCTTTCTCGGACTCAATGTTCAGCAACTTTCAGATGGGATTTTTATCAATCAAGCCAAATATGTCTTTGACATTCTGAAGAAGTTCAATATGGATAAATCTACAAGCATTGGAACTCCAATGGCTCATGGTGCAAAGATAGGCTTGGACCCAGATGGAAAAACTGTTGACATCAAGACTTACAGAGCCATGATAGGATCTCTAATGTATTTAACTGCCAGTAGACCGGACATCATGTTTTCAACATGCTTACTTGCACGATTTCAGGCGAATCCAAAGGAATCTCATCTGTTAGCTGTAAAACGGATCTTCCGTTACATCAAAGGAACACAATATCTAGGTTTGTGGTATCCTAAATCTTCTGATTATTCATTAACAGCTTTTTCAGATGCAGATTACGGAGGAAATCAGCTTGATCGCAAAAGCACTTCCGGGCATATCCAGTTTTTGGGAGATCGTTTGATTAGCTGGTCATCAAAGAAACAGAACTGTGTGTCAATCAGTACTGCTGAAGCAGAATATGTGGCCGCTGCAAGCTGCTGTGCTCAAGTGTTATGGATGAAAACACAGCTGCGGGACTATGGGATGAATTACAACAAGATTCCAATCTATTGTGATAGCAAATCTGCCATTGCTATTTCTGTAAACCCGGTTCAGCACACTAAAACAAAGCATATTGATATGAGATATCACTTTATAAAGCATCACGTTGAAGAAGGTACGATTGAACTTTATTTTGTACCTACTGAGTATCAATTAGCTGATATCTTTACTAAAGCATTGGATGAAAAACGCTTTAATTTTCTTCTGACGAAAATTGGAATGCTTAATTTAAAGATTCAAAATGATTAACAAATATTGTTTAACAGAATAGAATTTTTATAAATTTTCTATCTTTTGATTGCTTGTGCATGCCTAGGAAATATTTACAAGTTTATTGTTTATAAATGAGTGTTATTTGTTCAAATTTCAAAATTTCTGATCTCGATTGGTCCACTTCATGAAAATTTTGATATGTGTTTTAAGATATGTAGGTCAATATATAATAGTCATCAAGGCTTTGAAATCCTATTTTACAAATTTTATGGATGATTATGGAGATATAGGCTAAACTAATTAGTTAGTTGATCCTAGTGTTTGAGATGATAAAATATTTCATATTTCATAATACAGAAATCATTTAGTTTGATAGTTCATATCTGTGACCTTTCTGGTTTGGAAGAGTAAGATCCGCGGGTTGCTTGACAACTGACCCCCTAAGGCTACGGTTTGGGAGTGGTTGATCAGAAATTCTGCTATAAAACCAGTTAGAAAGTCATGTTCTACTGATATGAATGGGCTTAGGGAATATCGATATAGCCTTTCTGATCTGGGTAAGTAACTTCCGAGGGGTGCTTGTCACCTAGTCCCCTAAGGCTATGGTCTGGGAGCGGCTGATCAGAAAACCTGCTATAGGATCAGATAGAAAGTTATGTTTACGATATTTTCTAGGCTTACTAAACTCTCTGGTTAAAAAGATGCCAAAGTGCACAAATGCAAAAGATGCTATAAGAGCACATTCATTTGAAGATGCCTCTGTGCACACTGTACAAAAAGATGCCAATGAGCACAACATCTCATGATACTTAGTGAAACTGCTAAGATGTGATAAACCTTTAAATCTATGAAAGTTTTTTTTTTAGTGTGAGTAACAGCTGTTTTTACTCTTATATAGTGAAATACATTTTTCTCAAGACTGTTCATTTTTTCTCATGTTTGTCCACCTATTAGAAGGATGAAAATCTTTGTTTTCGAACTTATATACACTCTTTATGCAATAATACATGTCTATAGTTCCAAAAGCATGCATAGGATTTCATTAGATGGTTTATTTTATGAAAATTTTATTAGGTAAAATTTTATTTGTCAATTATTTTTTATTCTTTAAAATACTCAGTAATTACAAAATCTTGTTTAATTTTATTTTCTAAAAATGTTGATGTAATATGAAATGATTTTCTTTTCTCAATATTTTAAATTTTTTTTTCTTGAAAAACCCGGTTCTTTAAACGTTTTTTTTTTTCAAATTTCATTTTTTTTCCCAAGGTAACTATTCATCTTCTTCTTCATTTTCTTTTTCCAGTCGGTCTCTTTGGGTTCCATATCTTTTTGAAATATCAGTTTGTCTTCGACTCATTTTCATTTCACTTATGTGTTTCGTGGTTCGCCGATTCTTCTACGAATCGATTTTCTCATTTCGGTGGTGGTGAAGTTCAGGGGGAGTATTTGAATCGACTGGTTCTTCTATATTTTAAGTCGATTTTTTTGTTTTTCAACAATTTCCGCATTACAGGTATGTTTTTCTACTCTTATGCTTCGATTGAAAGGTTTTATGTATGCATTTTTGTAGGGGGAGCAAAGGAAGTCCTTTCGATTATAATCTGGAATGAGTATTTCACTTTTCGGTTTCACTCATAACCGAGAACTTCACTTCTCGGTTCACTCATAACCGAGAATTTCACTTTTCGGTTTCACTCATAACCGAGAACTTCACTTCTCGGTTCACTCATAACCGAGAACTTCACTTTTCGGTTCTTTCATCAACCGAGAACTTCACTTCTCGGTTCTTTCACCAACCGAGAACTTCATCTCTCGGTTCTCTAACTAAACTTCTTTTCTCGGTTCCTTCTTTTCAACCGAGTACTTCAACTTTGGTTTACTATTTTTTTTTTTTTTGCCATCTTTGCTTCTCGGTCCAACCCATACCCGATAAGATCATTTCTCGGTCTATGTTATAACCGAGAACCTCTCTTCTCGGTTCTTGGTGCAACCGAGAATCATGCTTTTCGGTTCTTGTTTCAACCGAATTTTACCCTTTTCGGTTTGTTCTACAACCGAAAACCTCACTTGGTTCTTTCAGATTGATTATGTCCTAACTTTTTAACTATGCTTACTTTTCAGACTTAATGGCTGATGTTCAAGTACAACAAGATGAGAATGATCTCTTGGATCATCTTAATGATCAAGAACAGATTTCTAGGCTTCGTCCTATGCCTTCTCAGCCTTCAACAACAGCTGATCAATCTGCTCAAGGACTAGTTCCGGATGATTTTCTGCATCATTCTCACTTCCTTCCTTACAAGGGCAATAATCATTATGTTGATTTTGGACATCTGAATATACGTGGAGTGGTGAAAGAAATTTTAAGAGGACATCCCCTTGCTTATGCGTTGACAAAAACAGTTGATGTTCCTGAGGTATATGTGCAGCAAGCCTGGCACTATATTACAAAGAATGATAAAGTAAATCCTCCACATTTCCTGATAAATGTAGATCAGTTTGAATCTCGCCTTACTTTCAGAAGGTTACGTGTGCTTCTACAATTTCCAGGCCCTGATTCCAGACCAGGCAAAGTTGCTTATGATCCGTTCCCTTCTGATCAAACTGTTCTTGATGGCATTATTGCACTTGGTTATAATGGTGAACTCAGGAAAGTGACTCAGTTTCACAAGGCTAAGCTTCCACCTCTCTGGTATGATTTCTTCTCTATATTCAATCGGTGCTTAACTTCAAAGGCTACTGGTACAGATAGCACAAGCATGCCGATTCTGAAGCTATTCTACTGTGTTATTCACGATCTTCATATCGATTATACTTTAGCCATCTGGACTGGTCTTTCAGAAGTTGTATATGCTAAAGCGACAAACAATAGGAGAAAGTTTGTGCCGTTTTTGCGATTTTTGAAGATCTTTGTTCGAAGCATTATGGATAGCACAGAGAATTTTCCTGCTCGTACACAGTGGCCTCGCATTGTTGATTATCAGTGTAAATACTTCCAGATTCAAAAGCATACGTTTACGAATGAAGATCAATGGATGCCCATTCCAGCAATTCTTATTGTCAATTATGCAGATTTGACAAATGAAGCTGTGGTCGAATACATGCTAGATCATGATTACGAAATTCCACAGTCAGAGAATGCTGATACAGATGTTCAAGTTGCTCAATTACAACAACAAGTTCAAGACCAGGTTGCAGAGGAACATGTTGATGAAGTTCAAGAAGTTGCAGAGCAAATTCAGAAACAACAACAGGCATTCCCTGTTGGTTCTCGTTTGGTTCAGGCAATCCCTGAATCAGGTTCAGATATTCACTTTGTCATCGAAGATGAACTTGAGGAATTACATGCTGATGATGATAATCAAGAGTTTGTTGATTTTCAATCCAATCAAGAAGGTTCTGATGATGAGTCTGTTCCAATAAATCCAAGTGTTGGCCATCTTGCTGTAGACGAGCTTGATCTTTCACTGAAGAAATTTTCTGCTGCTCATGAATCTTCTACTGTTGTTGTTTCTACCACTGATTCAGCATTGGCTATGGTGTCCACTTCTTCTGCTTTGCACTCTTCTTCAAAACTAGATATTGTTCATAATCTTCTACGGACAACAAAGGCTTCTATGGACGCAGAAAGAGATACTCAATTAGCCAGGATGGAGGCGTTTCTGCAAGGAAATCTGTCAAATATTGATCCTTCTATTATCCCTCCACAGTTGTTGACCGGCAAACCCATAGAACTTCATCTTTCTCATTCAGCAGCTCTGGGTTCTGCACCTTCACTATCTGCACCGATTTTTTCGTCATCTACTATGTCATCGGGTTTTCTATCTTCTTCTGCTCAAATGGCTTCATGTGATACTATGTCATCAACTTTTGCGGGTGCATCTTCTTCTTCTACTCCTGCAGGTCCTCGTATTGATGATCTTTCAGTTCAGGAAGTAGCTGAGCACTTAAGAGCTCGACTTGCATCTATGGCTCCAGCAAATCAACAGTCGATCGATCTTTTGTCTCTTCTCAGATCTTTTCAGCCATCATTTCGACCACCTACAACTGAAGATTCTCTCTCTGCTTTACGATCAGACTTTGAGAAATTTAGAGATGAGGTACAGTTAGGTTTGGGTCAATTGCAATCCACTGTTTTTGCCATTGCTCAACACTTGCAGGTTCCAATTGTCTCGTGTCGTGCTGAAGCTGGACCATCTAACAAGCGTTCAGATGATCATGATGATTCTCAACCTGATCATGAGGGGGAGAAAAAGAGACGCTTGGATAAGTCTGCAGCTGATCTTTCTAAAGAAAATAAAGCAGAAAATGCTCCAAGTGAAACATGCTCTGCTGATAAAGAAAAGCCTAAAGAAGCAGAAACAGAAATGCAGTCTATGTTTGAAGACATGTTAAGCAAAGTAAATCTTCCAGAGACTGACATTTCTACAGAAAACAATTTACAGCTGGTACTTTATGTTGATCCAGATTCTGAGCCAGTCTCTTCTGTTATACCAAAATCTGTGAATATGACTGAGGCTGAAGCATTTGAGAATTTCAGAGCATCTTACGAAAATATTATTGATGTGGATTCTGAAAATGAAATTGATGACAAGTTTGAAAGCTTTTGGAAAGTTAAAGAAGAAGAAGAAGAAGATGATGATGATGATAGTGATGCTGATGTATTGTATGCAGATCTTTCATCTCAAGAAGTTAGATTCCCTTTTCAAGATGAACAGAATTCTCCACAAGATGATTCTTCTCAGATTCAGTCTAAAGCAGTTTCAAATCCTCTGTTTGTCTCTACAACTCTTATATCTTCTACATCAGTTGTCTCTGAGCCTCCAGCAATTGTTTCTAATGTGTCTATTCCAGTCGTGATTCCACCTACCAAGATTCCTCGTGCTCCAACAAGTAAATCTGATAAGTCAGTTGATCCTAATTATATGGCTCCTGATTTTATTCCAGAAAATCTTAGATCTTCAGGAATTCATATTTCAAGGGAACATAGACGACAAAGGTTTGAGGCTAGAGATATGAGACAGGTGTTTCGAAATGTATACCTTGAAGATACTCACCGAAGTATTTTTGTGAAACACAAGACTGCTTTGAGTTTTGAGTTTTTCTTGGGCATTGAAAAAGAGTCTGATCTTGTTAAACAGAACTATTTGATGGCCATGAGGTATTTGAGACAAGGGAAAGAAACAGTATATTCTGAGAAGGGGATTGTACAAGTTAAATGTGTTTCCATGTTCAACATATTCAACATCTGGGTTTCTAATTTCACTGTTCAACGAAGAGACTGCAAAGACTATACCTTCACAGAAGCAGATTTTAATGAAGTTCATGTGGATGATATTGAGTTTCTATTCAATTTCTTCAGCTCTCTCAATGAACGATCAGATGATATGAATAGAGCCTTTAACACTGTCAGAAGACATATTATCAGAACAATTCGCTTTTATAGCTTATTTGATTTTCAGTTGGGTGTCGAAAATCATCAACCTACGGTCAACTTGCACAAGCCAAAACAGAAGCTCGACAACATTAAAAGTTTCTTATTATATACTGTTGTTGATGAACCGTATGGTGTGGTGTACAGAAACTTGAAGGGTCGTCATTGTTTTATGAGATTTGAAGAAGTCTGCAAGTATTCTGATGGAACTTTGAAGCTTATCAAGATGCATCTAATTCAGAAGTTGAATTATGAAAAGCAGAATGTAGCAAACAGACAGAGATTCAATTTTTATCCACAAAAGGAAGGTAACAAAGAGTTACTGAGATTGGAGAAGGCAATTGATGTAATTCAAGACAGAATCAACTTTCGAAATGCTTTACGTCGCCTTGAAGCTCAAGTGGATATCAGAAGATTTTCTTGATTTTAGAGCTCGGTGCCAAAGGTTACAAAGGGGGAGATTGTTAGATCAATTTTAGTTGTAACCTTTGTATTTATTTTACTTTGAGGGTATATAAACCCTTGTCTTAGTTGTTTTTAAAGAAGAGGTTACTTTTGCATATCTTAAAGACAATACTACTTTTGGCTCCACATTCACTTTCTCTCTCTAGCTTTCTCTCTTTAGAATCTTAAGATCTTGAGTTAACAGGGTCCCATAGACTGGACCCACCCGAACCGGTCCCGGCCCCGGCCCCGAAGGACCAGACCCAGAGTCTGGATATCTCAGGAAAGTGTCGCTCGTGGGAATTGAACCCGGGTAGTTTGGCTTTCACCCCACACGAATGTTTGTCACTTACGAAAGCACCTTCATAGTTTGTGTTTCAATCCAATTAATGGGTCATGAGCTTATGATTTACCCTCTGAGGGTTTAAATATGATTGTTATCAGCTCATGAGAACATCAACTAATGGTTTGCTATTGCTGTGTTATAAGTTGATGGGAGCATTAGCTTGTGGTTTGTTGCTAATGTGTTATTAATTGTGTGTTTGCAACTCGATTGTTTATCAGTTGATACGCAGCTAATGGATTTTTTAACAGTTCTGTAACTGCTCTATTTTATAACTGTCACAATCACTTCCATTTAATGAGGTATTCATTCAAGTCTCTGTCATCACAATTACGATTTCTCTAATTTAATTTATATATAGGTTAAGATTTCTGCCAAAATCCTGATAAAATATTGAGATTGTTTTCGAGTTAATTTCATGATATACATGTAGATTTGGGTCGAAATATAACTTAAAGAAACTGAGCTTTCATGCAATCTCCAGTTTTATGCGAGCGAGTACTTATTGTTTTTTTCTATATACAAAATTTCGTACAGCAAACCACAAGGGTTGTGGCGTACTGGTTAAGGCTATGGGGGATGTGGTCAAATATCCCATTGTACACAACAATTGTGACCACTGAGGTTTTAAGGTTGATATCTTACAACCATAATTTGCCAAATGATTAGTCTAGGATAGCCTAGGATCGGACACCCTCCCAAAACAAAACAAAAAGAAATCCTACAGGAAGAACTAATACAAATTTTGACAGATTTTTCTGTAAAAAGTAATCATCAACTTGTCGATCAAGTATCAAACATAGATTGGGGTATTGGAGTTAATTTTATTGGAGTTTAAGGTGCATGAAAATTGAAACATGAAGGTTACGTGGTTTTCATATATTGGGACTACATTGACCATCTCAAACGGGCAGATTCGTTACGAAACTAAGTTTTTTAACTTGGGTATACATCATCATTTTTTATTTTTTTATTTTTAATATAGACTAGCATTACAACAATATATATTTTATACGTTGCAAACCATGCACCACAAGGTTATTCCAATAATGTATGGTCAGCTCAAGGCAGATTCGAAGCAAGTGCTATATGTCTTGCTAAATGATAATAATAGACTTTCGAAGAAAATGACGTTTCTAGCGGCCACTTAGACAGGCAAGTGTTTGGTGAAGAGAAACAAGAGAATTCCTTGGCCATACGAAATGGGACACACCGGAATCTACAAATTAAAAGATACTTATAATTAATAGTAGGAGAAAAATTAATTGCCGACTTTGAAAATTTTGGTATACTATCACTTAATTAGCAAGTATTCAACACTTATATTTCACCCTGATAATTAAGATGTGTCTGTGTAACAGTTGTTTATTCTTTTACTATTTATAAAATTCCCGGGATCAAATACGATAAAGATTCCATCGTTGTGACACAAGGTGTCGTCCATAATTGGTAGGTCTCTGTTTTAATTGCATTTGACTCGATATGCATCATAAAATTGTCTCTATTTTTATAAAAAATAGAGTAAATTGTAAAAAATATTGAAGCTTCTTTGCTTTTATTCATTTCATGAGAAACCAACTTCCAAAACTTTAAAAGAAGGTGGGGTCGGAACCCAATGGTCACGTTTAAAAACAGTGGTCGTAGGTTAGCCACAATTTTTTTCTTCAATGAAAGCGTAACCGGCCTATTCTCCCAAGCTTTTGATACCCTTATGGCTTCTTGGGGAATACCCTCGTAGCTTTGTAGTTTTTCGTTCTTTTCTTGAATCAATATTTTCAAGCGTTTCGTCCCCTTTTCTAAAATAAAAGAAAAAACTTGACCTTAGTTATATCTACAAAGTACAAACACACAAGTTTTTATGTTAACCGTAACCGATTCATGAGATATAGTTACACTTAACTTTTAGAACCATAAGTAACGGTAACCTTTTGATCATAGAAACTTATAACAAACATGAAAAATTCATGACATATATACTTATGTATAACGTATAGAACCACGACTAGCTATTGGTTACATTTTGTCACACAAAATAGTAAAAACCGTAGTCATAAACTATATATACTTATGTATAACTTATAGAACGATGGCTAGCTATTGATTACCTTTTAACCACATTAATTTATTTTATCGTGGTCTTAGATACACTTATTGCCACACATATTTCATACTAATTGTTCACTACAAGAAATTGGACTTTCACCTACGGAAATTTTGTAGGAAATCAATGATGGATTTACGGATTTCCGATGGAATCCATCAATATGTTATAAAATTAAATCTGTCGGAAATTTTTAGAATTTTCCTACGGATTTCTGACGAAATTTATCAATATGTTTTAAAAATTAAATTTTCAATTAATTATAAAAGTATGTCGGGAATCCGTCGGAAATTGTTAGAATTTTCCTAAGGAATTCCTATGGAATGCATCAATATGTTCTAAAAATTAAAATTTAGTCTAATTATAAAAGTCCGTCGGAAATCTGTCAGAAATCCATAAGAAAATACGTATTTCCGACAGAACCAATCAATATTTTTAAAAATTAAATTTTAAATCGATTATAAAATCCGTCGGAAATCCGTTGGAAATTCTTTGAATTTTTCTACAGATTTCCAAACATAATCCATCAACATGTTTTAAAATTTAAATTTAAAATTAATTGTAAAATTCCATCGAAAATTAATTAGTCTTCAAGAGTTGTACATTAGGCCAAGTTTATATTACAAATTACATCTAGAGTGCGTTTGGTACGCAGAACAGGATGGGACAGGACAAGACAGAACAACCTTGTCCCATGTTTGGCATGCCTCTATGTGGAACACGTTAAATTAGGTAGAACACAAGTGGAACACACGTGTTCCCTCTTACACCCTTGGAACTAAATGGAACAAGAAACTATGTACAAAAATACCCCTAAAAAAGGAAACCTAATACGCTTCATCAGGATCACCTCTCTCTTGTCTCATCACCAGCCTCCTTCACGCCTTCATCGGGTCGCCTCCCTCTTGTCTCGTCTCCATCCTCCTTCACGCTTCATCAGCTCTCCGTCGATCTCTCCTTCTTCCTCACTTAATCGATTTTTGGTTTAATCAATTTCTAGTTTATTTGATTTCTGGTTTAATCGACTCTTCCGGTTTACAACCCCGTCTATCGATTTATGTTTAATCGATTTCCACTTAATCGATTTATGTTAATCGACTATTTCGATTTCTTTGATATCAGAGTTAATCGATTTCTCCACATCAGAGTTAATCAATTTTCTGGTTTACATCGATTTCTTCGATATCACATTTTAATCGATTTTCTGGTTTAGTTTATGGGTTACATCGATTTTTAGAATTTCGTTTACATTGATTTTAAAGTTCTATATGTTATTTTCCCTTTGATTAGTTACGGTTCATTTTGGTCAAAAAGATTAGTTGCTACTCCACTGTTTGTGTTCATTTGCTTGAAGAGTTAAATGTTACAATTATTGTGGGATAGAAGTATTGGTATAGGATGATTGTGCTCATGCTGGTTACAAATTCCCAAAATAAGGTACACTGAAGTAGGATTTTGAACCAAATGGCCATGGCTTTATGATTGTTTTTGTTTAGTTGCAAACTTTGTTTAATTTACATGATTGAATATGATTGTTTTTGTTTAGTTGCAAACTTTGTTTAGCTACATGATTGAATATGATTGTTTGTTTTTGTTTAGTTGCAAACTCTGTTTAGTTTACATGATTGAATATGATTGTTGTTTTGTTTTGTGTAGACATGGATCATAACCATCTAGTTGTAGTTATTAAGGTGATGAAGGCTTACATCCACTTGCTCATAGTTTTGGCAAATATTATGAAATGGTTAATTGAATATGAACAAAGACATATGGAAAGGAATACTTTAAGACAAAGAACCTTTAGTAAATTTCAAATTAGATCGATAGAAATCCAACACATCACACGTGAAAGTGACATTATTTGTGTAAATGAGTTACGTATGGATAGGAATACATTAGCTATTTTGTGTGAGTTGCTAAAAACTCGTGGTGGCTTATTAGATTATGGCAATGTGACAACTAAAGAGCAAGTTGTTACATTTGTCAACATACTAGTACATCACACCAAAAACATCAAGTTAGATTTTATAGGTCGGGGGAACAATTAGTAGGGACGTTCATCGAGTTTTAAGTGCTTTATTGCGGTTGCAAGATATGTTGTTTAACGAACCAACTCCGGTAGAGGATGATTGTACTGACAGAAGATGGAAATGGTTTAAGGTAATCATTGTTAACCTCTCTCATTATTCGTTGTATATAGTTAAAACCAAGTTATTTTGTTTATAGGGTTATCTAGGAGCAATAGACGGAACATACATTGAAATGACCATACCTGAGTCGGATAAACCAAGATACCGAACAAGAAAGGCACACACTGCGATTAATGTATTAGGTGCATACACTCGAGACATGAAATTTGTTTATGTTTTATCCTTACGACCCTCTACCTTCTACCACTCCTCCTGCTTGACGGCCACCAAAGGCACAACTCGTCGTACTTCTACTTCCACTTCTACTCCACCGACGTCTAGTGTCGCCGCACTATAGCATCGTGATCTATTTCTCAAGTGTTGCCTTAGGTGCTTACCGACTCATCCTGTAAATAAGAGGCGGGTCTTACTATTGGAGTTGGAGGGTGGGGTGGTTCGATGGCTTAGTTAGTATAAAGTTTAATTTCAGTATTACTATTCTAATAGTACTAATGTCTAATTAGATGTCTAACACTTTTTTTGTTTTGTTAATAGCACATCGATGCATGGTTACGACTCATCTTTGACTCGCGTTCACCATATGCACCATGGACGGTTATAATAGGCAATTTTTGGGCATACTTGGTCAGCGAACAAGGGGCACGATACATCTACACTCAACCCAATGGTAGGACGGATGGTTTTCGAGCATGGTGGGGTCTCTCGCGGGTATAAAAATTAGTTTACATTTATTTATTTTAACTCTTTACAGTGTAGTGTTATTTTCTATTGGTTTGTGATGCTAATAATATTTCTGGTCTTTCTACCCATATGCATCAATTTGAGGCATTAGGTGGTTGGAGATTTCAACTTGGATACCATGAAGATGATATGACACCTATCAGGTCCCCTCATACAATCCCCTCTTTAGAAAGATGATGGGGAGATTCGCCCAAGTGGTGGGGAGGTTTTTTACTTTCATCGAAGACCAGACTTATGCATCGCGTAGCGTAGACTTCAATTGGGTTTACTTACCATGTGTACCACAATAGAGATCTGCCCTTGGCGATTGCAGTGTTTGGGCATGTAAGTTCATCTCACAGTTGAATGATGGTTAGACCCCATCATTTGCGGTAGATGTAGCGGCAGAAGCGATGGAGTTGTGTCATGATGTGGTGGAGGTCTTATATGCAATGCGGCATACAGGGCAGGAGGAGCAGTCGAGGGAGGAGGATTAGTTTTTTATATGTTTATCATTATCTTATATGATTTTACGACTTCATTTTATTTGACATAATTTATTACAAATTAAGATAACTTGGAACTCATTACATATTTACTTTTACATTTACCTATTCCCTAGTACACATACATAAAATTACAGTATGCCTAGCACGAAGGTATGTATATTTGGTCATGTTAGGAAAAAAAGGTAGTTAGTCGGTCATCTTAAAATTAAGATACATCGTTCTTATGATAAGATGACCAAGTATCCCCCTTTTTCCTATCACTAGCAAATACACATACCTTCAATGTACAAAAGATCACCCAAATGTATTACGTGGCATCATAGGAAAAAAACTAACTAGTAAGTCATCTTATAATTAAGATGCACTGCTCTAATGTTAAGTTGACTTGCTAGTACCCATTTTCCTATGATGACCCATAATACATACCTTTAATGAACAAAATATCACCCAAATGTTAAGCTATGACTACACGATGGTTGGTTTTTGCACTTTCCCGTCCGACTTCTTATATGCTCCGGTGATATTCGTATCGAAGTCTAAAACTCCACTTTTTCGTTATACACTTCAAAGAAGGTATTGCCGTCAACATATTGACGTATATTCATTACATCTTCATCACTAGTTAATGTTTGTAGTCCACTTAATAAATCTGCATTTGGCTTTTTAAAATACATTTTATAATATTTACATTCGTCGTATCCTAGCTCTTCCATTATCTCGTGAAGTAGTTGCATGGAAAAATCATCAACATCTAACATGTCAACATAGATTTCTAGACCATGGAAGTAATGTCTTCTCGGCAGTTCTTTAAAATACCCTTGATGGTGGAGTTTCATAGTGAACAATTGCGGGTGAGCAACTGTTGATGTTGATGAATGTTAACAAGATTGTCATTAGACAAGATTTAACACAACTAAGAGCAAAATAAAATAATTTACACATTTAGATGAAGCGAGGGATTAAAATATACACTAACCATATAACTTGGTGGTAGTAGCTGGAAATGGTTGAGATAAACACCTAAAGTTTCATATGAAGTTTTTGGGATGCCATCTAAACAGGTATATGTAAAACTTTTGCTGGCCTGGGGTATTTATAGCCAAACCTGGAGGCATGACTGTAAGTTGTTGTTCCGTAAGTCAAACCTACTTGCGGAATGGTCAAGATTCATCTATAAAACCTTAAAGATTCGTCTTAAAATCCTGCAAGGTTCACTTGAAAATCCTGCAAGATTCGCCCTAAAAATCCTACAATATTCGTCTAAAAAGACTTATAGATTCTCCATGTGTATTTGTATAAATAGGATGCCTTTATGACCCGAAATTGACAACTTTCATACAAGGCAGATTCAATCTTCTACAATTACTTCTTTACTTAACAAACACATGGCTGGAAACGCATCATCATCAAACCCTCCGTCTTCTCAAATCATGTCAAGATTAAGTTATCAATTGAAAAAATTGAAGTTGAGATGAAGGAGATAAGTGATAATTGGTGGAGTAACAAGGCGAAGCAGGATAAAATCGTCAAAGGGATCGAAGAGAAATGGAGAACTATAAAGAAGCTGGAAAAAGAGTTTCGAGCTAATAATGTATGTGTCAATGACATGCACAAACAGTTTTCGCGGGATGCTGAACATGATTAATGAAAAACAGTACTGAATTGATTCGTGTAAAGCACTTTATCCGGACGGAAATTAGTTTCAATGTGTTTTCTGTTTATTTTTTATGTGCATCTTAATAATATCATGCATTAGTTTAATATATTTCGTTATGTTTAAGAATAATTGTGTATTGTGGAAGAAACAAATACCAGTTGTAAAATTAGTGATTCAAATTATATACTTCGATTAACATACACGATTTACTTGTTAAACTCAATATTTAGGTCAATAGTATCAAATCTTACACTTCCATAATCTTCTAGAGTCGATGATGCCTGAGATTGTCTTTTTCGGCTACTAGAAGCTCTGCTCCTAACCACTTTTTCTGATGCAGGAGATGGACAGTTTGCACGAGTATGTCCTATTTGTCCACACTTATTATATCTTTTCTGTTTGGGACCTTCACCACAAGATAGACGACAATCATTGTTACTTGGTCTCCCGTCCCGTCTTTTAGTTGTTAGTGGTGGATAAATGGTCATAGGGGGAAATCTAGAGACACCCGTGATTCTAGAGGTCGAGTTGGAATGCCTATCGGTGTGTTGCTCGATAATTATTTGGCGTGAAGTAACCACACGCCAAATGGCTACAATATGTACAACATTGAGCTCTCCAAACAGCGATGGGCATGACTGCAATGTAAAGTAGAAAGTTGTCATTTCAGACATTCGCAAGTTCAACTATTGTAATCGACCTTTGCATTCCTACGGTGATCACGAACCTCAAAACTACCATAGCCAATATCATGTATAGTCCATGTTGCAGACTTGTCAGCTCATTTTTTAATCTTGGCATGCGCCCACGGTGTGAGTGCGTGATTCATTTACTCTATAAAAAAACGTATTAATTGTGTTACCATCCCAAAAAATAACAAACATATATATATATATATATATATATATATATATATATATATATATATATATATATATATATATATATATATATATATACTGTCATCTTCTTTGTTAACCAAACAATTGGTGTTAACTTTGTTAACCGGGACATTTTCGTCTTTTTCATATATTGATACCACATTCCTTAAATATATTATTCACTTAATTATTACATTACTTAATTATCATATTCCTTATATAACTTTTTTTTCACTTAATTATCATATTCATTAAATACTAGTGTTGGGTCATGCATTGCACGGGAGGATAAATTTTTTATTGAAATATTGAACCGAGTTAAAATGAAACGTAATTTCTCTGTTAACAGTTAATGAAATACAATGTGAAAAACGAATGTATTTTTATAAGTGGTTAACTTGCATATATTCTTAATCGTTTGTTGTTATGAGTTTGTACAATAATATTGGTAATAGTTTTGTATTATATTATTTAAAATTCAAACGACATGTCTCACAACATATCACTATGATTGAAATTATTATAAATATGAACATACGTTTTTACAGATTTTGCAATTTTTCTGAAACCTCATCGACAACACTTGACAATCACTTTGAACGTATAAATCTGTAGATTAATTAACAATATTCAACCCACATCAAATATGACAAAGAAAATAAATGATTTCTATCTTTTGTAACCGGTAACTCAACTGGTATAGTTCAAATTCATTCAGTACCACTTGAAAATTTATCTGAATATTGACTTCAAGACCTCATAGTATTAGTCGATGATTGTGGGTTTTGAAAAATATAAACAAATCCTCAGTAAATAAAATAAAATATAAAAAAGTAGTTTTTCAAAGAAACAAAAATATAGTGGAATACCTTTTGTTCAGTTGCAGGTTCCGTCATTGACACCCGACCGTTCGTCTTCTTCTTGTACTCGGATGATACATAGAGAAACTATATATATTTATAGTGAATGTAGAGAATATTTTAAAATCTTTTATTTTCTTTTTCGATTTTACATTTAAATGTAAATATATTAAAAACATGGAAGAATATTTTTATATCTACATCGTTTCTATTTTATTTTCTTTACACTTGGTTAATTTGGAAAGTATTGCGGAATATTTTTATTTTAAAGAATACGATAATTTATTAGTGTATCTCGTTATTTTTTATTTTTAATTCATATCAACCTTCTTTTTTCTTCTTTTAATACTCGTGGAAAAAAATACGTGTAGATTTTATATTAGCAAAAAAAATACGTGTAGATTTTATATTATGCTAATATAAAATACATGTAGATTTTATAAAATAAAATAGATTTTATATTAGCAAAAAAAATACGGAACAAAAAAGAGTTTATATTACATCTCATTATGTAAAAAGATTTTATAAAATAAAATATGGAAAAAGATTTTATAAAATAAAATATGGAAAAATCATTATGAGATTTAATATAAAAAAATACGGAAGAAAAAAGATTTTATATTACATCTCATTAATATAGATTTAAATGTAAAATCTACATTTAAAATAGATTATGCTAATATAAAATCTATTTTATAAAATCCTTCAACAAAAAAACAAATATTTATATTAATAAATGAGTATCCATTCCACAAATAGATGATTATGTGAGATACTGTGTTTGGAAAAGTTGTACCAAAGCATTAAGAAATTGTAATTTAAGTAATTGACTTTAATTAGTTGTACCTTGTGCTTAAAATTTTGTAATTAAGAGTTTTTTATATCGTTTTTATAATATAGTATAGATTAAGGAATATCGTTTAAAGTTCATTCACTTAATTGTTTCACAAATGAAATTTCTGGTTTCACCTATAAACTTGTTTAAACTTTCTTAATTATACCATTCACTTTCTAGTTTCACCTATGAACTTTCGTAAAAAAGTTCCGAACAACCAAAGTTCAAACACGAAACAAAAATAATCGTTTCACCTTTGAACTTTCTAACAAAAATCATTGTTTTCACCTATGAAAAAAATAATCGTTTCACAATTGAACTTTAAACAAAAATCATTGTGTCACTTATGAATTTTAAACAAAATCATTGTTTCAATAATGAGTCTTCTAGCTTCATCTATGAACTTTGATTATTTGGTTTCAGCTATGAAGTTTAAACAAAAATCATTGTTTCATGTTCTGGTTTAACCTATGAACTTTCTCATTTTACTTTTAAACAAAAATCATCTCAGTAATATTATTGATTATCTTCCAAAAATAAAAAATGATTATATTTTAAAAAAATAAAAAATCATTTAAATATTATTATAGATTATCTTCCAAAAATAAAAAAAATGATTATCTTCCAAAAATAAAAAACAATTTGTTCCAAAAAAAGCCCTTCATTTCATACCATTTAATTTATTTCCTTTTTTTATCAGATTATAACATCTCATTTAATCACAACTGTTGATCAAAAAAATGAAAAGCTCAAATCGGTTAACAAAGTTAATACGATTTATTTGCTTAACAAATGATTGTGACTCCTTTATCCGACGAATAGAATACAACTGTTGTAGAAAATCAGGGAAGCAATCCATAAGTCCCACAATTGGTACTTTGCAAGCAAAACAGAACAATGCATTCATCGACTGCGCACTGTTTGAAGTCATATTGAAGTCATAATATTGAAGCGTACACCAGGAAAATAGGAAAATAGGTCTGTTAAAGCACAATTTTATTGGATTCAAGATCATCATTATCTGAAGATGGAAATCTGAAGTCAAAGCTGATAAAGTCTACTCTCAACAAATAGTCTAGGGTCCTTTGTAATAATAGTCAAAGTTTGTTTTTCGTATTTACATTATTAGTCTTTATCTTTTAAATTAGTTAATAGTTGTTTTTAGCTGTTGGGCCCAAGCCAAGCCCATTTGTCTAATAAGCCTTAGTATAAATTAGTTATTTTATGTTAATTAGGTTTAGTTGGAAAATTAAGAGATTAGAGGAGGCTGCTTTTTTGCGCCGTACACAGAGAGAAAAAGAGAGAGAGAGCAGAGGCGATACAGAGAGAAAGAGATTGATTAAGAACAAT
The DNA here is from genome assembly GCA_954870635.1 of Arctium minus. NCBI lineage: Eukaryota > Viridiplantae > Streptophyta > Magnoliopsida > Asterales > Asteraceae > Arctium > Arctium minus. The sequence continues at coordinate 13,842,961 of OX941087.1, forward strand.
TGTAATCGTTCAATTTGTTGGTATAATCGTATCAGATTTTCATATTGTTACTGCTTATTTGTTTGCTTGATTGATTCGTTATTTATTGGGATACACAATTGGTATCAGAGCAGGAACTTAATCAAGTTTATTGGATTATACTGTGTTTATCGACTTCTCACTGTGCGCCTATCTAAAATCATGAATTAATGTGTTTTTATGCTTGAAATCGATCTGATTAGATGAGTTTTATGCTATTGAATATCTTCTGATAGTTTAATTGCACTTTAAAGCTTCAATTGATTGATTTTCTGTTGATTTTGTGTTTTCTGGGTTCGACAATTGCTTACCGGTCGAGACTACTGCATATATAATTTGGGAGAGTAAAAGTTGTTTTTAATTGTTGTTTTTGGTTGGGTTTAGGTCGATTTATGTTTGTGGTCTCAAATGTTTGATTTTTGCATTCAATTTCGATCTTTTGATTGGTTTCTGGGTTGAATTCTGTGTTCTGGGTCGTAAGCATCAAGAACATATCGGTCGACCGATAATACCGATCGACCGCATCAGACCAGTTGGTTTACCGGTCGCCCGATAATCTCACATTCCATATCGGTCGATATATCGGTCAAATAATCCCCGATAAATTCTCAATACCGGTCGCCCGGATAACTCATAGTGTCTACCGGTCGAAGCCTTACCGGTTGATAAAATATCGGTCGCCCGATCAACACATCTTACCGGTCGAAGACTTATACCGGTCGAAGACTTATACCGGTCGAAGTATCATACAGGTCAAAGCTTACTATCGGTCGAATTCATACCGGTCCATATTCTTTACCGGTCCAACATCTTACCGGTCCAAGCATAATACCAGTCGAAGCAACACCCCGGTCGAAGCAAGGTACCGGTCTCTCTAAGCTTTGCGCCACCCGCGGCTCGCGCAAACTTCATCTTGCGCGACGCACCTCTCGCGCAAACCCCTCTCTTGCGCCCCTGCGGTTCACGCAAACATCTTCTTTGCACGACCCATATCACACGCAAACCTTACTTTGCGCCAACTGTCACTCGCGTAAAGCTCCTCTTTGCGCGACCTATCTCTCACGCGAACTGTCTTTTTGCGCCACTGTCTTAGTTCACTTTCTGTGCCAGCTACTCTGATTATTTTATCTGTGAATTATTCTGTGTTAGTACTGCAATTAAATTATTTTTGGAAATTTATTTTTCTGAAAAACTTTAAGTGTAGTTTTATCCAACTCTTGATTCTAACGATCTCATCTAGTTGATTGTCTTCGTATCAGATAAGTTTGATTACTAATCATATCAGTAAGCATGTCATCTCGGGAAGCTCTTTCTATCGGAACAGATGTGAAGCCACCAGTACTGTTCAAGAGGGAGTACGAGCAATGGAAGGACAGATTCTTGGATTTCATCGATCGAAATGAACTTGGAGATTACATCAGAAAATCTCTAAAAGAAGGAATCATGACACCTCCAACCAAGGTTCTCACTGTAGCTGGAGAAAATGGTGAAGAAGAAGAGACAGAGTATAAATTACCGATTGGTGAATACTCGGAAGAACAGAAGAAGAGACACAAGGGTGACAAGCTGGCAAGATCATTTATTCTCCAAGGCATACCGAATGAAATATATGTCAAGATTGATAGTTACAACGCTACCGGCAAGCAAATGTGGGATCAGTTGGAGAAGATGATGATCGGATCTCAAGTTGGCAACCAACTCAAAGTTTCCAACTGCTTGAATAATTATGAAGAATTCAAAGCCAAAGCTGGAGAATCACTAGAAGCCACTTATGACAGATTTGTCACATTGCTGAACGAGCTAAGTAAAAACAAGATCAGCAAATCTCAAGTTGAGCTGAATGTGAAATTTCTCAGCAACCTTCAGTCTGAGTGGAAGAGATTCACCGGAAAAATGAGGCAGTTGAAAGATCTGAACGACATTCCACTTCATGAATAAGATGCTTCTAGCCAAGCAACAAGAGGTACGGATTCTAGCCAAGCAACAAGAGGCTGGAAAAGCATTAATGGCCGAGGATGAATACTGGCTCGACCATTCGGACCAAGAATCTGAAGAAGGAGAGAAGGATGAGACAGCACACATGTGCTTGATAGGAAAGAAGCAGTCAGACACTGAAGCTGATTCTGATGATGGAGATAATGAAGAGGTATGTGACATAACTGAATCTGATTTTCTGAACCAAATGCATGCCATGATGTCTAAACTCCAAGAATTAGAGTTTAAACTGAAGCGTGAGAAAGGTGTCATTAATGAGAAAAATCAATCTCTGCATAAACTTAGTAATGATATTGCTGAGAAAAATGTATTAATTGAAACTTTGCACAAAAATATAGACACCGGCACTAAAGAAAAGACTATAATTCATAAAGAGTTATCTGAAACTGTTTCTAAGTATAGAGAATGTGAGTTTAAGTCTAAAGAGCTTTCTAAAAAGTACTTTTCTACTTCAAAAGAAAAGCAATCTTTAATAGACAAGGTGAATGCTTTGGAAGAGAAATTATATACTTTAGGTCAAACTGAACACACTATTCATTTGAACAAACCTAAAGAGAAACCCGATACTTGGGGACTTGGTTACAAGAACCCACATCACCTCAAAAAGGGTATATCTGAAGTGCCTGCACTTTATGACTTTGGGTTGATGATATTGGCTCCTCAATATCCGGAACTCAAACCCTTTTGGACTAGTCTGTCTGAAAAAGATAAAACCAAGGAATATGATAAAAGAAAGAACACCTCTAAAGTTTAACTTCCATTTCGCTATGAGAAGTTGAATAACAGTTATAGTTCTGATAAATCAAAATTTCTTTCAAATGATTATTTTGAGAGTTATTCTGTAAAAGAATTGGAGGCTAAACCCATCGAAGGTAAGCTTTACGTCCCTCCTCTAGTTTTGGAAAGTAAAATTTTTGAACTCGAGAAGACTCTTCAAGAAGAAAGAATTTTGATGGACTTAGAACAATCTTTATTTTCCACAGTGTTCAAAAATACTGATTTTTCTAAATTCCCCAAGGCTTTAAATTCTGATGACAGGTATGGTTCACTTGAGAATGATCATAACTTCTTAAACTCTGATGGTGTTTCAAATGATTGTGTTGCTCAATTTGATCTTACAACCAAACTTCCTGATCATTCATCTTGTGTGTTTAATTCTTTCGGCCAACCCAGTGTGTTTGAAAAGGGTGAAACCTCAACAAAAGTTGATAAATCAGTTTCTGTGAAATCGAAGAAAGCAAAAGGTAAGAAAAGAAAATCTCAGCTTTCACAGAAACCGATCCCCACTGGTACGCCAAAGAAGAAGCATTCTTTTGATTCTCACCATTCTAACTCTAAAGTTTCAAATGTTTCAGATGTGAGAAAGCCAAGGCTTGGAGTTAAGTCAGCATGGATACCGAAACAGAAGTTAGACGAGAAAGCTAAATCTAGTTCTAGTTTTAATTTGAATAAAAAGACTTCTAGTAAAGATGAATTGATTGTGAATGTTGCTACTTTTAAATCTAATCTTGTTGATTCTCGCAAGAAATACTCTATAAAGCAATTATTCCAGTTAGCTCCATCGAATAAAAAGTTTTTAAATTGTGGTGAATGTGATTATGCTTCTCGTAAATATTCTGATGTTTGGTATGGTTCATATAATGTTTCGTCTTATCGTTATCATTCGTCTTATCATGATTATGGTTTTCAAAGACAAAGCGGGCCCAAATTTAAATAGGTGCCAAAATAAAATACTAACAGTGGAGGTCCCATTTATAAATGGGTACCTAAACTTCTTATTTTCTGATTTGTTTTGTGCAGACCCGTCATATGTGGTACTTGGATAGCGGGTGTTCCAAGCATATGACCGAGCAGAAGAGTATGTTGTCTAATTATACAGACAAATACTGCGGCACAGTTCGTTTTGGAAATGATCAGTTTTCCCCAATTCTGGGATATGGTGATGTTGTACATGAAAATCTCACGATTAAGAAGGTGATCTATGTTGAAGGCTTAGGGCACAACCTATTCAGCATTGGCCAGTTCTGCGACAAAGACTTAGAGGTTAATTTCAAGGCCAAGACATGTTCGGTACGCACTGAAGACGGGAAAGAACTTTTGGTCGGCTCTCGCAAGTCAAACGTCTACACCATCAACTTGTCAAAGGTCCAGGCTGACAATCAGGTATGTCTACTATCAAAGGCCTCGATGCAACAAAGCTGGTTATGGCATCGACGACTTTCTCACCTCAACTTTCGGTACATCAACAAGTTGGTCAGTGGAAAGCTAGTGAAAGGACTTCCTGAGCTGAAGTATGAAAGAGAACACTTGTGTGCAGCATGTGAAAAGGGAAAGATGAAGAGAGCCCCACACAAACCAAAGGTTGAACCAAGTACCAGCTCTCCATTAAAGTTGTTACATATAGATTTATGTGGTCCTATGCGAACGCAAATGTTGGATCAAATAGTTGTATTCAAGATTAAAGGGTTTAAACTGTATTTATTTGATAGTTAAAGTTAGAGGGTCTAATTAGTATTTATTCAATAGTTATTTGTAAATGGGCCTTAAATCTATCAAGCCCATAAGCCCATATGGCTTAGGTATTTAAAGTGTTAATTAGTTTAGATTTAGGGTTAACCTTGAAAGATACCTCATAATCATTGTTTAGAGAGAAAGGTAGCCACATTGTAATCGTATTCAAGGGTATCAAGAACACTCAAGGGTTTCATTGTTTATTCAAGGGATTGGTATGTTACTTTGATCTTATATCTCTTGATATTATTGTGTTTGTGTGTTAATATATCAACTAGATTAAACTGGGATAACAACAAAGCTTAGGAGGAAATAAGTATGTGTTGGTAATCGTGGATGACTATACGCGATACACTTGGGTCAAGTTTCTATGGTCTAAAGATGAGACGCCCGAAGTTCTCATTACATTTCTGAAGACAACCCAAGTCAATCTGCAAAAACAGGTCAAGATTCTCAGAACTGACAACGGCACAGAGTTCAAGAACAAGATAGTTGAAGAATATCTCGAATCGGTCGGGATATCACATCAATACTCTGCTGCACGTACGCCTCAACAAAATGGAGTCGTCGAAAGGCGAAATCTTACACTTGTCGAGGCCGTTCGGACAATGCTCAGCCAATCTGAATTACCTCTATTTTTGTGGGCTGAAGCTGTATCGACTGCGTGTCACACTCAGAATCGCTCCATGATACACCGTCGATTTCAGAAGACTCCGTATGCGTTAATCAACAACCGGACACCTACAATCAAATATTTTCATATATTTGGGTGTAAGTGTTATGTTCTAAACGACAGAGAGAATTTGAACAAGTTCAGTGCTAAGGTGGATGAAGGCATCTTCGTTGGTTATTCCTCTACATCTACTGCATATCGTGTTTACTTGAAGAAGTCGAAGACTGTGATAGAGAGCGTCAACGTTACATTCAATGAGGAAATGGCTTCTGAGCACATCAGTTCAGAACCCGTAATAACCGGAGTACTAGTTTCTGGGCCAAGCAGTCCAGGACCTGCACCTCAAGAGAACAAATCAGATGGCGCTTCATCGTCTACTTCTAAATTATCTGATTTGGATTTATTATTTGAACTGTTCTATGATGAATTTCTTGGATCTAATGTGCCTAAATCTGTTGTGGTTGACAGAATGGACGACTCGATCACTACTCATCCAATCACTTCCGATATCTCTACTGAATCCAATTTCCCGATTCGGCAAGAAGTTCCAGTTCAAATGCCTACTCCGACAGTTGAAGTTGTGACCAACACTGACGAGACAGAAGTAGCTGACTCAGTAGGATGTACTATAAGGATTGATCAACAGATTAACCAAGTTGTACCTACTGCAACTTCTGCAACTACTACTTCAACTGAAACCCCCACTCAGTCTGAACCATCTGAAGGTGATAACAGTGGATTCCTAGATGCTGACAATGATCAATCTACATCTAATCCACTCCCTCATGAACATAAGTGGACCAAAGAGCACCCGGTAAATCAAATCATTGTAGATCCTTCTAAACCGGTGTAAACTAGGTCTGCAACATCAAATCTATGTATGTATGAATCCTTTCTAAGCAAGATCGAGCCAACTCGCGTATCTGAGGCTCTTGCTAATTCAGATTGGGTAACTGCGATGCAAGATGAGCTGAATCAATTTGAAGCACTAAAAGTCTGGAGACTCGTACCCAAACCTCAAGGTAAGACCATCATTGGTACGAAATGGGTGTTCAAAAACAAGAAAGATGAAGATGGTACCATTATCAGAAATAAAGCACGACTTGTTGCCAAGGGATATAGGCAAGAGGAAGGAATTGACTACGACGAGACATATGCTCCAGTGGCGCGTATAGAGACAATTCGGATGTTCTTAGCCTACGCAGCCCACAAGAACTTTACCGTTTATCAAATGGACGTGAAGACAGCTTTTCTAAATGGAGTACTCAAGGAAGAAGTCTACGTCTCACAGCCAGAAGGATTTGTAAATCCAGATAAGTCGAACCACGTCTACATCTTGAATAAAGCTCTTTATGGACTGAAACAAGCTCCTCGCGCCTGGTATGATATTCTATCTCAGTTCTTGGTCAAGTCAGGTTTTACAAAAGGTACGGTTGATACCACTCTTTTCATTAAAAAGGATAAAGGCGATATCATTCTTATTCAAATATATGTGGATGATATTATTTTTGGTTCTACAAATCCTAAGTACTGTAAGAATTTTGCAAACCTCATGGTGTCACGTTTTCAGATGAGTATGATGGGAGAGATGAATTTCTTTCTCGGATTGCAAGTCAAACAATTTTCAACGGGGATTTTTATCAATCAATCTAAATACATTCTGGATATTCTTCGGAAGTTCAAAATGGAAAATTGTAAACCGATTGGTACCCCGATGGCACCTGGTACTAAGATTAGCACCGATCTTTCGGGAAAGGCTGTTTATGTTAGGACTTATAGAGGGATGATAGGTTCTTTAATGTATCTTACTTCTAGTAGCCCGGATTTAATGTTTTCTACATGCTTATGTGCTAGATATTAGGTCAATCCTAAAGAATCCCATTTGTCTGCTGTAAAGCGGATTTTCAGGTATCTGAAGGGGACTGCAGATCTTGGTCTGTGGTATCCTAAGGATACAAGCTTTGAACTAACAGCTTATTTAGACGCAGATCATGCTGGTTGCATGTTAGACAGGAAGAGCACCTCGGTTCATATCCAATTCCTCGGAGATAAACTCGTCAGTTGGGCTTCGAAGAAGCAATTATGTGTCTCCACATCAACGGCCGAAGCAGAATATGTAGTTGCTGCTAGCTGCTGTTCTCAGGTCTTGTGGATGAGAACACAACTGCGAGACTATGGGTTTCATTTCAATAGAATCCCGATCTATTGTGACTCGAAGAGCGCTATTGCGATTACAGCTAATCCTGTTCAGCATACTAAGACTAAACACTGTTAGGACACAGTCTCATTGGATTCAAGATCATCCAATACGAAGATCGCAATCTGAAGTGGGTACCAAAGAAAAATACGAAGATCGAAATCTGATTTACTTAGAAACTACTGGTAACCCCCATACGAACTGCAACTAACACATATGGACCCAAATACCAGTGGGTACCAAAGAAAACTAAACCTGTGTTGCAGGCACCTACTGTCAAGGGGGAGTAGAAGAAGAACGGTTCTTGAGTAAATCAGCTCAAGACCCGGACATCAATGTCAACAGTGGCTTTTGATTACAACAGATCAGAACCCGTACCTCAATGGAGAACAGTGGTTTCTAAGTAAATCAGCTTAGAACCCGTGCTTCAAAGAAGAATGGCTCTTGAATACAACAGTTCAAGACCTACACTTCAATGATAATAAGACCTTACTCCAATGCTGATATGAGAGATTGTACTCCGATACTCCAACGAGGAAATCAACCTTCAAGGGGGAGTACATTTTTATTTCTGAAATTATTTGCATCCGATAGATATGACGATCTACAATTCACAAGTGAATTATAAATCTCTATCATGTGGTTTATAACTGACATATGTTAGATGCATAATTTCAGGGGTAGTAAGAGAAGTTCTTTGTTTTACTGCTTTTTGTCTTTTCAATATTAGTGAATAAAGTTTCTTTGACTTGACTTAAGACTTTTGCATAATTTTTGAGAAGAGCTTACACGATCATATGTTTATGACTTTAAGCTAAGCTTCATGAGATGTAAGATCGCACTTAAAGGTATATTCCTTTATCTTAATCTTATATGTGATTGAAAGAAGGACAACTTTCAATCATTGAAAACATATTCTTAAACGTTCAAACCACTTCCAGTTTTTTTTTCATAAGATTTTATATTTTGGGAGTGTACTTTAAATGTTCTACATGAGCTTAAATGATTATAAATCATTTTGAGCAACATATTATGTATAGGATATACGAGATCAGTGTGCTAGGAATTAACACAACTTCTATGGAATCACATTAACCAGTGATTTCTACCCATGAAGTTAATCCATAGTGATTGGGTGTGAGGAGTCAAAAGAAATGAGTGTGGAAGAGTGATGAGGTATCATGAAAAAGAGAGTTCGGTTAGCAGTGAGCTAAATGTTTAAAAGAAAGAGGGTGTGAGAACAGAGTTAAAAGAATATCACAACTCTGCACCAACTTTTTCTGAGTCGGACAGCCACATTTCTAGTGTTTCACAACTCTTTTGTGATCATTATTGAAACAGGCAACTAGCCCATGCCAACTCTTGAAATTACCCCACCAGCTACTCATTTTCTTCTTAACAAAAAAGTGTTTCACATTTTCAAAGGGGAAGCAGCACATATGCTATCTGATTTTCATTTGGAAAATCTGGATATTGAAAAGAAGGAAGTCTGCCCCACCTTCGCACTTCACTCATGCACATTGAGTCTGTTAGATCACATATCTATTGGATTCAAGATCATCCAATCTTAAGATCCAATCTGAATCTAAAGCCAGAAAGTCGACTCTCGATATTAAGTCTAATGTCGTTTGTAATAAAATGTCAAAGTTAGTTTTATTATTGTTTTATTGTATTTTATTTGTTTCTAAGTAATTAGTTAGTTAGTTAGATAATAGTTAGATATTAGTTAGTTTTATTAGTTTTATATTTGCAGGTTGTCTTTGCAAGTGGTTGGTAATGTATCTTAGAAGCTAAGATCAGATCTAAATGAGATCAAATCACTCTCATAACACACACAAGAAAAACACACACTTAAGGTGTAAAACACAGAGAGCTTCAAACAGATCAATACCGAACCTTGTAATCGTTGAATGTTATATCAAAACAGGTTGGTAATCGTTTATGTGTTTGTATTGATAAGAACTTGATATTATTGTGGACCGACAATTGGTATCAGAGCCTGCTAAGTGATTCAAAATCAAGTTTTTAAACTATCGACTCTGTGTTCTTCATTTGAAAATCATTTTCGAGTTTTAGAGTGTTTTTGAGGTTGAAATCGATCAGGTTGTGATCGATATATGTGTTAGATCGAGTTTTTGTTGTTTGATTTCATTATAACTTTGCAATCGAGTTCCATTTTGAGATTTTAGTGTCAAACTGTTAACGTTCAAAAAGTCACTGTTCCATCGATCTCTTTTTTAAAAAGTGATTTTTATCGAGATCGAGTGGTAACAATCTGTTCTAGAAGTGTTTGTGGTCATTTTGCTAGAGTTTGGTACTGCTAATCGAAGTAAAACAGGTTTTTAGATCGATTTTTCGAAGTACAGGGACGAACTCACACAAAGTCACGTTTGCGCCAGTTCATTGTCTCGTTTGCGCCATCAGTTCATCGCGCAAACATCAGTTCTCGCCACCAACAGCTCACGCAAACTTCAGTTTGCGCGACCCTCTTGTAACGCAAACCTCAATTCGCGCCATCAACGTGTCACGCAATCGTTGTCTTGCGCCACCAACACTTAGCGAAAATCTCGAATCTCAAAGTCTTACTTCATCACCTACTCACGCAAACCTCAGTTCATGCAAAGCTCAAGCAAGTACTTTTGCACTAGTGTCTTATCACGCAAAGTTCGCGTTTGCTCCATCAGTTAATCACGCAAACAATACTTCACGCGACCAACTGCTCAAGCAAATCTCAGTTTGCGCGACCTAATACAAACACAAACCTCAGTTCGCGCGATCAACTCTTCATGCAAAGCATAAGTCACATTTGTGCCAACACCTTGAAGCGCAAACCATACTTCGCGTCAACCTCTACTAGCGCAAAGCTCTACTTTGCGCTACGTACATCTCGCGCAATACTCACTTCGCGCCAGCAACCTTTCACGAAAAACCTCCTTTTTCACCAATACCAGACTTAGTCTTTTTCAAAGAATGACTTCCAGAGAAGCCCTAGAAATCGGAACTGACTCAAAACCACCAGTACTCTTCAGGGGAGAGTATGAACAGTGCAAGGATCGGTTCATGGACTTTATTGAAAGACATGAGTTGGGTGAATTCATCAGGAAATCGATAGAAGAAGGGGTTATGAAACCAGTTTATGAGACTCGTATGGAAGGAACTGTGGAAACAGAGTTTGAACTTAAGTTTCATGAACTAGAAGGTGATAATCTCAAAAGAGCAAAAGGTGATAGATTAGCAAAATCTTATATTCTTCAAGGCATTCCAAACGAAATTTATGTGAAGATAGACAGCTATAAGGCCTCAGGAAAACAGATGTGGGATCAGCTAGAAAAGATGATGCTAGGTTCAAAGGTTGGGAATTAGCTGAAAATATCCAACTGCCTAAACAATTATGAAGAATTTAGAGGCAGAGTTGGAGAATCTTTAGAAGAAACTTATGACAGGTTTGTGACTTTGCTGAACAAACTAAGCAAGAACAAGGTCATCAAATCGCAAATAGAGTTGAATGTCAAATTTCTCAGCATCCTCCAGCCTGAATGGAAGAGATTTGCCAGGCAGATGAAGCAGATCAAAGATTTAAACGAGATTCCACTTCATGAGGTGTACAAAACCCTCAGACAGAATGAAGAAGAGGTGGATGAAATACTGGATGAAAAGAAGCAGACTTAGAATACAAGTGTTGCCTCAATTGCTCTTGTTGTGAAAAAGAAGAAGAACAAGATGATTATGTCTGAACCAGAAGAGATTGAAGCTGAAGTTAACTCTGACTCGGACGACTGTGAACAACTAAAGCAGGCAATGCTTATGTTGACTAAGGCTTTTCAGAAGAAATTCTACAAAAACCCAAACTCAAACAGTCAGAGATATTCTTCTGGTCCGAGCAATTACATTCACAAGGAAAAGGTTGAAGGAAATAGATTTGAAGGTAAAAGAATAGAGGAAAGGAAGCCGAAAGAAAGAAAGATTAAAGCTGAAGCATCTAGTCAGACAGAACCTCCAAAGTGCTACAACTGTGTCAAAATAGGTCACTTTGCCAAAGACTGCCGAAAACCCAAAGTCAGAAACTCCGACTACTACAAGAACAAAATGCTTCTTGCAAAGCAACAGGAGGCGGGTAAGGCATTGATGGCTGAAGATGAATTCTGGCTAGATCATTCAGACCAGGAAGATGACGATGAAGAGAATGACGAGAAAGTAAACATGTGCTTTATGGGAAAGATGGAAATAGATGATGAAGCAGATTCTGATGAAGATGACAATGACGAGGTATGTGATTTAACTCAATCTGATTTCATAAATCAAATGCACGCCATGATGTCAAAACTCGAAGAATTAGAGTCTAAGCTTAAGCGAGAAAAGGGTGTCATTCTTGAACAAAACCAATCAATACAGAAACTTAGCAATGTTGTTGCTGAGAAGAAAGTATTGGTTGAGACTTTACACAAAAACATTGACACCAGCGCCAAAGAACAGACCATAATTCTTCAAGAGGTTACTGAAACAAAGACTAAATTGAGAAAGAGTGAGTTTGATTTCATTAAGCTTACGAAATTGTATTCTTCAACTTCCAAAGAAAACATTTCTTTACTTTCTAAATTAAAAAGTTTGGAAGAGAAGTTATACAAATTAGGTCAAACTGAACAAACCATTCATCTGAACAAACCCAAAGAGGAAATAGAGAAATGGGGACTCGGTTACGAGAATCCTCATTACCTTAAAAATGCTAAATCTGAAGTACCTGCACTTTATGATTTTACATTTATGAAACTAGCTCGACGAATCCCTGAGCTTAAAGTTTTCTGGACTGGATTGTCAAAAGAGGATGAAGCCAAGGAAACTGAAAAACGAAAGAAATCATCTAAAATTCATCTTCCATTTAGTTATGCGAAGTTGAATAATAGTTATAATGATGATCCTATATATCAAAAGAAAACTCTTTCAAATGACTTCTTTCAGAGTTAATCTGTCAAAGAAATGGAGGCGAAGCCTATTCAAGGTAAACTATATGTCCCTCCTCTCGTTTTGGAAAGTAAAATTTCTGAACTCGAGAATTCTTTAACAGATGAAAGACTTTTGATTAATATTGAACAAAAAGTTTTTTCAACTGTGTTTCAAAATGTTGTTCTTTCAAAAGCTTCAAAATCTAATGATAGTTTTGGTCTAACTGATGGAGGGTTTGATTTTCTAAACTCTGACGGTGGTTTGGATGGTTGTCTTGATCAATTTGATTTTAATGCGAAACTTCCTAACCATTCATCTTTTATTGTAAAATCATTGGGAAGAACCAGTACGACTTTAAAAAGTGCAAAATCAACGAAAGTTGATAAATCAGTCTCTGTGAAAGCTAAGAATGCTAAAGGTAAGATTAAATCTCAGCATTCACAGAAACCGATCACTACTGGTAACCTAAAGAAGAAGAATTCAGTTGTTACTCACAAGTCTAACTCACAAGTTTCAACTGTTTCAGATCTGAGCAAGAAAAGGCCAGAAGTTAAATCTCAATGGAAACCAAAACAGGAGACTGACAAGACTGTTAAATCTTTTTGTACTGTTGATTATAATAAGACTTCGCCTAGTAAAGATGTTTTAATTGTTGATGTTGCTATTTTGAAACCAAAACTTGTCGTTTATCGCAAGAAATACTCTATGAAGCAATTATTCCAGTTATCTTTATCTGCTAGAAAGTCTTCATATTATGATAAACATGTTTATGCTTCTTGTCAAGACTCTAATGTTTGGTTTGGAAATTATCATGTGCACTCATATCATTCTCATGCTTCAACTGACTTTAAAATAAAAAGAGGACCCAATTTCCAATGGGTACCAAAATCTTGTGCTAACACAGTTGGATCCAAATTTCAATGGGTACCAAAAGCTAAATCTGTGTTGCAGGAACCCAAAGTTTAAGAGGGAGCTTATGGAAATGACTTCTAGACAAAACAGTCTAGGACTCGTATCTCAAAGAACAATGGTTCTTGAGCAAATCAGCTCAAGACCCGGACTTCAATGTCAATTAGGCTTTTGAACAAATCAGTTCAAGACTCGCACTTCAATGCTCATAAGTCTTAAATTTTGTTTTATGACTATCTAAATATGTTGTATCGTAATTTCTCTTGTGCAGATCCGTCATATGTGGTACTTGGATAGCGGATGTTCCAAGCATATGACTGGACAAAAAGAGATGTTGTCCAACTTTACAGAGAAGTATTGCGGAACAGTTAGATTCGGCAACGATCAGTTTTCACCAATACTAGGATATGGTGATATGGTACAAGACAATGTCACGATCAAGAAGGTGAGCTATGTTGAAGGCTTAAGACACAATCTGTTCAGTATCGGTCAGTTCTGTGACAAAGGCTTAGAGGTCAATTTCAAAGCCAAGAGTTGTTCAGTTCGCATTGAAGACACTAGTACAAAAAAGGTCTTTAGTGACAGTTAAGAACCGTTACCATAGGTATACGGTAACGGTTTTCATGGACATAAAAATCGTCACCTTACCTGCCGTCACTTTTGATACACTTTTGGTTACGTTTAAAAAACGTTACGAAATCACATAAAAAACCGTTACTATTAACTTAAAACCGTCACGTTAGGTCTATAAAAATATAATGTTTTCCCTCAGACCGTCACCGTAGCATGCCATATGGTGATGTTATATTATCAAAACTGTCATAATAGCATGATATATAGTGACATTTCTTTGTCAAAACCGTCACCATAGCATGACATACAATGACATTTATTAGTCAAAATCGTCACTGTAGGATGACATACGGTGACCTTTATTAGTTAAAATTGTCACCGTAGCATGACAAACAGTGATGTTTAATTTTCAAAATCGTCACCATAGCATGACATGTGGTGACCTTTATTATTCAAAATCGTCACTATAATATGACATACAGTGACGTTTATTATTCAAAACCATCAATGTAACATGACATACGGTGGCATTTATTTTTCAAAACTGTCACTGTAGAATGATATACATCAACGTTTATTAGTTAAATCCGTCATTTAAGCATGATATACAGTGACATTTCTTCATCAAAATTGTCATTGTAGCATGACATTCGGTGACGTTTATTTATCAAAAATGTCACTGTAGCATGACATATAGTGAGGTTTTTATTTTTAAAACCGTCAACGTTTCATGACATGGTGACGTTAATTTTTTAAAAATCGTCATTGTAGAATGTCATACGATGACGTTTATTTTCCAAAACCGTCACTCACTGCAAAAAAAACGGCATTTTCGACGGCCAAAATCCGCCAGAAAATCACTGTTTCGGCGGATTTGGCCGGACGGAATTCGGGGCGCTGCTAAAAATGTTTTTCGGCGGCATTTTCAGCGGAATTTTGTTTTTCGGCGGATTTTTCCGCCGGAAACTTTTCCGAAATTTTTTTAATTTTTAAATAAGTCGATTAATTAAATAAAAAATTAAACATATTTTAATATTTATTTTTTTATTTATTTTTAATTAATTTAAAAAAACATATTTCGGTGAAAATGTTTTGGCGGATTTTCGGCGGCCAAAATCCGCCGGAATTTGTTTTCCAAAAAATTAGAATTTTTAATTTAATAGTTAACTTAATTATAATTGCTTGATTTCCGGAGGTTATTTTCGGCGAATATTTCCGCTGGAAAATTAAATAAATTTCCAAAAAAATATTTTCTAAAGATGAAATTAATAAATTAAATAAAGTTGGCCATAAAATCCGATAAAAGTTCACTGGTTTTAATATTTCTAGATTTTTTTATAATTGGTTTTTACCCATAAATCATCACTAAAAATTGATTTCATAAAAAAGTAGCCAAAAAATTCACATAACCGATTTTTATAATACACATAATTAATTTTTTCAATACAAATACACATTTTCTATAGATAATAGATATTGAATAAAAATAAATATTTTTTTACAATTACATTCAAACCAATAATAATGTACATTAACAAGATTTGGCTATCCACATATTTCTACAAATAATAATATACATCTCCAAAGTTTGCAGATCTGATCCGACTTTCTCACACTCATGCCTAATCTTCTCAATGGATGTGAACTGCAACAAAAAAAAGATGAAAATTAAATATTCAAAAGCATGTAAATATAACTCAAAACTATTTTGTATAAACATATCTAATTTTTTGATAAACAGAAAACCAGAAAAACACCAGAAAAACAGAAAACTATTTTATAAACATATCAATAAATTTTTTTATAAAAAATATATCAGAAATGTGTTTTTTATAGAAACAGATATTTGGTTTTGTAAAAACAAATCGAAAACAGATCTGGATATTTTTTTTGAAAACCAGATCTGAAGCGAAACCAAATCTGGGTTTTAAACTAAATCATAACCAAATCACAAATCACAAAATGGAAACCAAAAATTTTAAACTAACTCAAACCTTATCTATATCTTCGAAACCAAATATGGGTTCTTTTGAGTTCTTCAAACCAAGATGTAGTTCTTCAAATCTGAGACAAAACCGATGTAACAAATCTGAAACATATATTTGGTTTTGTAAAAACAAATCTGAAACAAATCGAAAACAGATCTGGATTTTTTTTAGAAACCAGATCTGAAGTTAAAACCTTAATTATGTGGATTCAAACCTGAAGTTAAAACAAATCTGAAACAAATCGAAAACAGATCTGGATTCAAACCTTATCTATATCTATATCTGAGACAAAACCGATGAGACAAGAAAGATAGAGATGAAACCGAGACGAGAGAAAGATGGAGACGAACCCAGAGGAAGACGAGAGAAAGATGGAGACGAGAGAAACCGAGACGAGAGTAGCCAAAGAATTCGCCGGAGGAAGAGAGTAATTGGTGTTTTTGGTTTGGTTTGTAGGGTTTCAAAAAGAATTTTGGTGTGGGATAAGTGAATACAAAGAGGGAGGCGTGGGTTTCAAAAAGAATTTTGGGAATATTTAGGGTTTAATGGTGGCCTGGTGGGAAACTTTTGGTTTAATATATGTTTTTAGGTTTCTATGGATGTTTTGGAGGGAAAACATTAGCCGGGAAATCAAAATTTTATAGGAAAATGATTGAGGGAAGTATTTTTATATATTTATTGATGTAAATGTAATAATTCAAATAATAAATATATTATTTTAAATAATAAAAAAATTAATTAAAGTTTTAACTTAATATATATTGTGTGTATATTATCTACACACTTGATGAAAAAAAAATCATATAAAGAATATTTCTACATTAGTATCACGAGTTTTATTTAATTTTGTATTACCCTTTATGACTTATCAATGCTAAATAACACCAATGGCGACTTATTAAAATTTTCAAACCAGTCGAACCAATTCAAGTCGAATCATTTTTTGCGGTTTTAGCAGTCTGACGGTTCGGTCTGGTTTGAAAAATAGTTAAAGTGTTTGGTTCGATCTGCGGTTTGAATGTTTTTTTGAGCGGGTTGGGTTGGGTTGTAAAATTTTCAAACCACCTATATTGGGTTGAGTTGATAAAAAGCCTTCAACCCGATCAACCCAACCCGTGAGCACCCCTAGCCATATTGGATCCGTTAAAGCCATATTGGATCCGTTATACCACAACTGCATTCATTAAAGCCCCACTAGATACGGTAAAGCCCAACTACGTACGTTAAAACCCATCTAGACCCGTTAAAGCCAACTGGATACGTTAAAGTCCAACTAGATACATTAAAGCCCAACGAGGTACGTTAAAGCCCAACTATGTAGTTAAAGCCCAACTGTGTACGTTAAAGCTCAACTGAATCCATTAAAGCCCAACCGGATCCATTAAATACCAATTGGTACGGTAAAGCCCAACTAGGTACGTTAAAACCCATCTAGATTCGTTAAAGCCAACTGGGTACGCTAAAGCTCAACTGGATCCATTAAAGCCCAACTAGGTACGTTAAATCCCATGTGGGTATGTTAAAGAACAAATGGATCCATTAAAGCTCAACTGGATCTGTTAAAACCCAAATAGGTACGTTAAAGCCCAACTATGTACGTTAAAGCCCAACTGGGTATGTTAAAACCCAACTGGATCTGTTAAAGCCTGACTAAATCCATTAAAGACTAAATAGATCCTTTAAATACTAACCGGATACGTTATAGCCCAATCGGGTACGTCAAATCCTAAATGGGTACATTAAAGACCAACTGGATCCGTTAAAGCCCAACTAGATCTGTTAAAGCCCAATCGGATCCATTAAAGGCCAACGGGATCCATTAAAGATCAATTGGATTCGTTAAAACCCATTGGGTACGTCAAAGCCCAAGTGGATCCATTAAAGGCCAACTAGGCACGTTAAAGACCAACTATATCCATTAAAGCTCAACTGGAACGTTAAAGCCCAACCGGAACCGTTAGAGCCCAACCGGATCGATTAAAGCTCAACTATACCCATTAAAGCCCCACTATGTACGTTAAAGCCCAAACGGAATAATTAAAGACCAGCTGTGTACGTTAAAGCTCAACTGGTTCCATTGAAGCCCAATTGGGAACGTTAAAGCCCAACTGTATCTATTAAAACTCAACTGTACCCATTAAAGCCCCACTGGGTACGTTAAAGCCCAACCGGATCCATTAAAGTCCACTGGATTAGTTAAAGCCCAACTAGGTACGTTAAAGCCCAACTGGATCCATTAAAGACCAACCGTATCCATTAAAGACCAACTGGGTACGCTAAAGCTCAACTGGATCCATTGAAGCCCAACTAGGTACGTTAAAGCCCATGTGGGTACGTTAAAGACTAACTGGATCTATTAAAGCTCAACTGGATCTGTTAAAGCCCAACTATGTACGTTAAAGCCCAACTGGGTATGTTAAAACCCAACTGGATCTATTAAAGCCTGACTAAATCCATTAAATACTAAATGGATCCTTTAAATACTAAATGGGTACATTAAAGACCAACTAAATACTTAATTTTTTAGTGTTTTCGGCGGAATCAATTTTTTTTTATTATTTTTTTTAAAGTTTTCTAAGAAATAAATAAATAGTTAATTTCTTAGTGTTTTCGGCGTATTTTCGGCGGAATCTAATTTTTTTATTTTTTTAAAGTTTTCTAAGAAATAAATAATATTTAATTTTTTTAGTGTTTTCGGCGGATTTTCGGCGGAATCAATTTTTTTTTATTTTTTTTAAAGTTTTCTAAGAAATAAATAATATTTAATTTTTTTTATTTTTTTAAAGTTTTCTAAGAAATAAATAATATTTAATTTTTTAGGTGGGTAACTTCGTAAAATGGGTTCGTATACACGAACCTAATTCAAATTTTCAAAAATATTATGATTTTAAAATGTAAAATATGATTATTGATTTGAAAGTGATAGGTTTCTAGAGTTACGAACACATATTAATTTTTTTGTGAAATGTGTTCGTATAAATTCCTAAGTTACGAACCTACCAAATTTTAGGAATTTAAACCACTTTTAAAATTCATGTGTTACATACCTACCAAATGAGTTAGGAATTTATACGAACACATATTATTTTTTTTTGTAAAATTTAAATCATTTTTAAAATGTAAAATGTGAAATGAATTACGAACACATATAAATTTTTTAGCTAATCTTTTGTAAATTCCAAGCACTTTAAAAAAAGTCCTTTTTACTTATTTTCTAGGTTTGCAATTTTTTTGTAAATTTTAAACACTTTAAAAAAATTCCAAATTTTCGTATTTTTTAAAGTGTAATATTTCAAAAAAAGGAAAATAGGTTCGCAATATGTAAATGCATGGTTTCAAATTTTTAGCAATTAAAAGTTCTTAGATGGAGCTGCTTCATGTTTTTTAGATAGAGTACTATTACTCTATTCCAAATGACGCGAGCATACATTAGCCATTACTAAGAAATTTTCATAGTGAACCTTCTCTCCAGGGATTATGAAACTAGAAATATTCTTGTTATTGCTTCGACTCATATTCCCCAAAAAGTGGATCCCGTACTCTTTCTACCACTATGTTAATATAGAGATGGTTCCTACGGGGTGGAGATGATGGGGTCGGTCCATGGATTTTCCTTCCTTTTGCCGAATGGCAAGTGCTTTTCCTTGTGTGGATCCTATTTCAATGGGAACTCATTTTGTTCTAGGATTCTTCTTCTTCGTAGGGCATTTGTGGCACGCAGGTAATTTTTTAAGGAATTTCTAATTGTGTTCGTAATTATGAACGTGTTTCATGAGCTAGGACTAAAAGTGTATTTTTTTGTATTCTATTACTGCATAAGTGGATCCATTACAGCATAAGTGGAACCATTAAAGCCCAAATGATCCATTAAAGGCCAACAGGAATCGTTAAAGCCAAACAACAACCATTAAAGTCCAAGTGGATCCATTAAAGCCCAACTAATCCATAAACACCCATATGGATCCATCAAAGTCCAAGTGGATCAATTAAAGCCCAAGCGATCCATTAAAGCCCAAATGGATCTCTTAAAGCCCAATTAGATCCCTTAAATCCCAACTGGATCCCTTAAAGCCCAAATAGATCCATTAAATCCTAAACGATCCATTAAAGCCCAAATGGATCTCTTAAAGCCCAACTGGATCCCTTAAACCCCAACTGGATCCCTTAAAGCCCAAATGGATCCATTAAAGCCCAACTAGATCCATTAAAGCCTAAATGGATCTATTAAAGCCCAACTAGATCCATTACAGCGCAAGTGGAACCATTAAAGCCCAAATGGATTCATTAAAGCCAATGTGGATCAATTAATGCCCAACATGAACCATTAAAGCCCTTGTTGGTCCATTAAAGCTCAAGTGGATCATTAAAGCCCAACCTATCCATAAACACACATGTGGACCCATTAAAGCCCAAGTGGATCAATTAAAGCCCACATGATCCATTAAAAGCCAAATGGATCCGTTAAAGGCCAAATGTATCCCTTAAAGCCCAAATGGATCCATTAAAACCCAATCGATCAATTACAGCACAAGTGGATCCATTAAAGCCCAACTGGAACCATTAAAGCCCAAATGGATCCATTAACTCTTTGAAATTAGTGACCACTATTTTTGGTCAATATCACTTTAATTTTAGTGACAACTATTTTTTGTTACTAACATTTTTAGTTTAATGACCACTATTTTTTTTGTCACTAATCTATTCAATTAACATGAACTACTAAATATTATTTCGTGACAACTATTTTTAGTCACTAATCTATTCAATTAACATGAACTACTAAATATTATTTATTGACAACTATTTTTAGTCATCAAGTCTTTGAAATTAGTGACCACTATTTTTGGTCACTACCATTTTCATTTTAATGACAACTATTTTTTTGTTACAAACTAGTTCAAATTAGTGAAAAACATAATCTTATTTTAGGCATGAGAATTAGTGACCATTTTAGTGACCAAATTTTAGTTTTTGTCACTATATTCATATTAGCGACCAAATTTTATTGACAACCTTTTTATATTGTCACTAACGTTGAAATTAGTGACCAGAAAATAAGTCGTCACTAAAATTTTGGTCACTAAAACTAACTTTTTTCTTGTAGTGCTTATTCTATAAAGCATAGGTATTTACTAGGACTGATACATAGGGTAATTGTAAATTTAAATTATTAAATTAAAAAAAATATTATTTTCATTTTCATTTTGTCATTCCTAAAGTAGCGAAATTCCTTACAAAACATTGTCTACAATTATATACATATTTAATTTTGATATTTTAAATTTTATGAAAAAGAAAATTAATTATATGTGATTACAATAAAAAAAAATAAACATAACTTAAACTAATTATCAAATTGTAATGAAACAATATTAATTATAGCGTGTAAAATATTACTAAAGCAATGAAAAACATAGAGGACCTTTAATAACATCCCTAAAAATTAGTAACACTATTCATAATTACCGAATACCAATTAGGTAATTGTTTTGGCGGTTATTAGAGGGAAATTAATAACCTTGTTCATCACGGAGGGAATTCATAATCTATTTCAAGAAGTATTCAAGCCCGTTCCTCACATTTTATAGGCCCTGGACGAGATGTAAAACAGAGCCCCCCATAATTACGAAACAAATCTTTAATATATCGATTTGTATCATAAGAAATAACATTGAATTCAGGAAATGTTAAAACCATTGAATTCAATAAATACTAAAACCATTTTTCCGAGTCTAGTTTGAGTTCTTTTTCTTTTGATTTTTTTGTCGACCAAAAATATGTTATACATTACAATTATGTGCCAAAAACAGAAGATTAAAGTATTGGTTTCCTTAGGAAAAAAACGTCTCCAAAATGACATGTCAAGCCGAGGCCTAGGCCGAATGGGTTTTTTTGGACTTGTTTGTGTGCACCATTACTACATATGAAAACCGTTATTGAGTCATGACATGCAATGACATAAATCCTCAATTGTCATTGTATCAGACAACCGATGAGGTAAATTTCTCAAAACCGTCACGGAATCATGACATTCGGTGACGTAACTTTATCAAAACTGTCACTATAAAATGACATATGGTGAAGTTCCTTATTCAAAACTGTCATCGTAACATTACATATTATGATGTTTTTCATTCAACACCGTTACCGTAGCATTACATACGGTAACATTTAGATGTCAAAACCATCACTGTAAAATGACATAGGGTGACATTTGTTTTTCAAAACCATCACCACTGAATAACATAAGATGGCGTTCATTATTTAAAAATATTATTTTGAACATGACATACATCGACATTTATTATTTAAAAACGTCACAATAGCATGACACAGGGTGACTCGTTTTATTGTCAAAATTTTGTCACCCTTGCTTAACGTACAATTTCGTTTATGTTTCAAAACCGTCACATAGCATGACGTACGGTGACATTTATTTTTCTAAACCGTCACAGTAGCATGACATTAGATGACGTAAATTTTTCAAAACTGTCATTTTAACATCACATGCAGTAACGTTTATTTTTCAAAACCGTCACCATAGCATGAGGTACTTTGACGTTTATCTTTTATAACCGTCATTGTAACATGACGTGCGATGACAATTATTGTTCAAAACCGTCACTGTAGGATGACGTAAAATAATGTTTATTTATTTAAAATTATCACCATAACATTACATATGGTCACGTTTATTATACAAAATCGTCATCGTAGCATGACTTACGTGCACGTTTATTATTCTAACCGTCACCGTAGCATGATATATAATTAAATTTATTATACAAAACCTTCACCATTGTAACATATAGTTTTTTAAAACCGTCACTATAACATAACATAACATAACATAACATACGGTGACGTTTACTTTTCAAAATCGTTACCGTAGAATGACATATCGTAACGTACTCAAAGTCACCATAACATGACATATGGTGACATAATTATTAGAAACCGTCAATATAGCTTGAGATATTGTGATGTAAATGTTTTAATGCCGTTACCAAAGCATGACATATAGTGACGTAATTTTTTCAAAAACCATTACCATACACTAACTTTTGGTGACACAAATTTTGCAAAACCGTAGCCATAAAACTTGGTGACATTTGGAAACGATTTTCAAATAAGCGTTGCTATACATATATTAGTTTTCAGTAACGTTTTTTTAAAACCGTTACGACATAAAGCAACGATTTAGACAAAAACCGTTACTAAAAGGTCTTATATTGCAACGGTTTTTAAAAATCGTCACAAGATAAAGCAACGGTTTTTCAAAACCGCCCTAAACCGTTACCTTAGGGAACCTTTTCTTGACGTTTTTATCTAAAGTGTTGCTTTATGTTTCTACTTTTTTTGTAATAATAATGTTTCTTTATAAAAACTGTTACTAAAACAATTCTCTGACTTTTTATTTGATTTTTGGTAACGGTTTTTTATCAAACCGTTACAAACCTATTTTTCAAAACTGTCACAAAAAGTCATTTTTGTACTAGTGAGACGGCGAAGAACTCTTGGTCGGCACGAGAAAGTCAGACCTCTACATAATTAATTTGTCAAACATCCAGACTGACAAGCAGGTTTGTCTACTCTCGAAAGCCTAGATGCAACAAAGCTGGTTATGGCATCGACGACTCTCTCACCTCAATTTTCGGTACATCAACAAACTGGTCAGTGGGAAGTTAGTGAAAGGACTTCCAGAGCTCAAGTATGAAAAAGAACACCTTTGTGCAGCATGTGAAAAGGGAAAAATGAAGAGGGTTCCACATAAACCAAAGCCTGAACCGAGTACAAGCGCTCCGTTAGAATTGTTGCATATGGATCTCTGTGGTCTGATGTGAACACAAAGTCTAGGCGGAAAGAAGTACAGACTAGTTATCGTGGACGATTACTCGCGATACACTTGGGTCAAGTTTCTACGTTCAAAGGATGAGACACCAGATGTTCTCATTACATTCCTGAAGACGACCTAGGTGAATCTGCAGAAACCGGTCAAGATTCTAAGAACAGACAATGGCACAGAGTTCAAGAACAAGAAGTTTGAAGAATATCTCGAATCTGTCGGGATTTCACATCAATACTCTGATGCTCGTACGCCTCAACAGAATGGAGTGGTTGAAAGAAGAAATCGTACGCTAGTCGAGGCTTCTCGTACTATGCTAAGTCATTCTGACTTACCTCTATTTCTGTGGGCTGAAGCTGTATCGACTGTGTGTTACACTCAGAATCGATCCATGATACACCGTAGATTCAAGAAGACTCCTTATGCGTTAATCAACAACCGAACACCGACAATCAAATATTTCCATATATTTGGGTGTAAGTGTTTCGTTTTAAACGATAGAGAGAGTCTGAACAAGTTCAGTGCCAAGGCGGACGAAGGCATCTTCATTGGTTATTCATCTACATCAACTGCATACCGTGTATATCTAAAGAAGTCAAAGACGGTTATTGAAAGCGTCAACGTCACTTTTGATGAAGAGATAGCTTCTGAACAACACAGTTTAGAACCCGTTATAACCGGAGTACTAGCTTCTGGGCAAATCAGTCAAGAACCTGCGTCTCAAACGAACAAATCAGATGAAGCATCAACGTCTACTAATCATTTATCTGATTTAGATTTATTATTTGAATTGTTTTATGATGAATTTCTTGGATCTAATGTAAAGAAATCTATTGTGGTTGACAGGAATAAAGACTCAACGACTACTCTTCCAACCATATCAGATATCCCTATTGAATCCAACACCCCGATTCCACAAGAAATTCCAGTTCAAATGCCAACTCCAACAGTTGAAGTTGTGACAAATGATGAAGAGACAGAAGTAGCTGAAACAGTAGGATGTTCTATACAGACTAATCTACAGCCGGACCAAGTTGTACCTGTTGAGCCTTCTGCACCTATTACTTCAACTGCAACCATTATTCCTCCTGAACAAACTGAAGAAGGTACAAATGGATTCATAGATGATACTATTGATATATATTCATATAATCCACAGCCTCATGAACACAAATGGACCAAAGAGCATCCGATAAGCCAGATCATTGGCGATCCATCAAAACCGGTGCAAACTAGGTCAGCTTCACTGAATATGTGTCTGCATGACTCCTTTCTGAGAAAGTTTGAGCCAACTCGCGTATCAGAGAAACTTGCTGATCCAGAATGGGTGATTTCAATGCAAGAAGAGCTGAATCAGTTCGACGCACTTAAAGTCTGGAGACTCGTACCAAAACCTCAAGGTAAAACCATTATAGGTACGAAATGGGTTTTCAAGATCAAGAAATACGAAGATGGTACTGTTATCAGAAACAAAGCAAGACTTGTATCCAAAGGATACAGACAAGAGGAAGGAATAGACTACGATGAGACTTATGCTCCTGTGGCACGTTTAGAGGTAATTCGAATGTTTTTAGCCTACGCAGCCCACAAGAACTTCACGGTCTTTCAAATAGACGTGAAGACTGCCTTTCTAAATGGCATTCTAAAAGAAGAAGTCTACGTCTCTCAGCCAGAAGGTTTTGTCAATCAAGAGAAGCCGAATCACGTCTACATTCTCGACAAAGCACTCTACGGACTGAAACAAGCTCCTCGCGTCTGGTATGATGTCCTATCTCAATTTCTAGTCAAGTCTGGTTTTACAAAAGGTACGGTAGATACCACTTTGTTTATCAAAAAGGAAAAATCCGATATCATTCTAATTCAAATCTATGTAGATGATATTATTTTTGGCTCTACAAATCCTAAGTACTGTAAGAATTTTTCTAACCTTAAGGTGTCAAGTTTTTAGATGAATATGATGGGAGAGATGAATTTCTTTCTCGGATTACAAGTCAAACAATTTTCATCGGGTATTCTTATCAATCAATCAAAATACATTCTTGAAATTCTTCGGAAGTTCAAAATGGAAAATTCAAAACCGATTGGTACCCCAATGGCACCAGGTACTAAGATTGGCACCGATCCTTCGAGAAAGGCTGTTGATGTTAGGACTTACAGAGGGATGATAGGTTCTTTAATGTATCTTACTTCTAGTAGACCAAATATAATGTTTTCAACATGCTTATGTGCAAGATATCAGGCTAATCTAAAAGAAATCCATTGGTCTGCAGTTAAGCGCATTTTTAGGTATCTGAAGGGGACTGCAGATCTTGGTCTGTGGTATCCTAAAGATACTAGCTTTGAACTAACAGCGTATACAGATGCATATCATGCTGGTTGTATGTTAGACAGGAAGAGCACGTCAGGACATATACAGTTCCTCGGTGATAAACTCGTAAGTTGGGCATCGAAGAAGCAACTTTGTGTTTCAACTTCAACGGCCGAAGCAGAATATGTAGTTGCTGCTAGCTGCTGTTCTCAGGTCTTATGGATGAGAACTCAATTGCGCGACTACGATTTCCACTTCAACAAAATCCCGATATACTGTGACTCCAAGAGCGCCATCGCAATAACAGCGAATCTTGTTCAGCACACAAAGACCAAACACATAGATGTCAGGTATCATTTTATCAAAGATAATGTAGAGAAAGGAACAATTGAACTTTTCTTTGTAAAAACTGATTATCATCTTGCTGATTTGTTTACCAAACCTTTAGACGAAAAGAGGTTTACCTTTCTTGTCTCTAAGCTTGGTATGCTAAATCTTAAGGTCTAATAAGTAGTTACCTATCAAAGTTTTCTAATTGCATACTTTTTCATCATTTCTTCATTCTTATTTCTAATTGATATCTGCACATTAACAATTTGTTCATGATCCAAGGGGGAGTATGAGAAGAATTGACAATTCGTCAATTTTATTTTGAGGGGGAGCTCATAAGATTTCTGCATTTACCTTTTATGTCAATTTTTTTTTTGTAATGCATGATTTTAGGGGGAGCTCTTCAAATCAAAGGAGTTTGGATATGACTTCTGATTATTTCTGATTAGAACTCGTACATTCATAGTTTTACTGCTTTTTGTCTTTTCAATTTAAGTGAATAAATTTACTTTGACTTGACATAAGATTTTTGCAGAATTTTTGAGAGAAGCTTACAAGTTCATATGTTTATGACTTTACGCTTAGCTTCATGAGATGTAAGATCGAACGTAAAGGTACAATCCTTTATCTTAATCTCATAAATGGTTGAAAGAAGGATAACTTTCAATCATTTGAAAACATTGTTCTTAAATGTTCAAACCACTTCCCGATTCTTAAATCGAATTCATGAATTGGAAGTGTGAATTTAAATGTTTTCAAGATCTAATTGTGCTTTAACTGAAATAGTTAAACCATTTTGAGCATCATATGCATCATAGGAAAACATGATTTCTTTGTGCTAGGACTTACTTGAACTTCAATGGAGTCACGTTAACCAGTGATTTCTACCCACGAAGTTAATCCATAGTGATTGAGTGTAAGAAGTCAAAAGAAATGAGTGTGCTAAACAGAGAAAGAAAGTTTGGTTAGAGTGAGCTAAATGTTTAAAAGAAAGAGCGTGTGAGAACAGAGTTAAAAGAATATCAGAACTCTGTACCAACTACTTTCTGAGCCGGGCAGCCACATTTCTAGTGTTTCACATTTCTTTGGTGAACATTATTGAAACAGGCAACTAGCCCATGCCAACTCTTGAATTACCCCACCAGCTACTCATTTTCTACTTAAAAGGAAAGTGTTTCACATTTTCAAAGGGGAAGCAACACATTTGCTATCTGATTTTCATTTGGAAAATCTGGATATTGAAAAGAAGGAAGTCTGCCTCACCTTCACAACTCAATCATGCACATTGAGTCTGTGTTTAACTTACTGTTGTCTCAGTGGTTTACACAAATTTTGAGCCTTATAAGCAATCATCAAGTGCTTAATTCTTTCTATCACAAGCACGAACACACAAGGAATTTGTTTCTTTGTCATAACGTTTATACAAATTTTCTTTGTGGTGTTTCGATGATTGAATGGAAGCCCTGGGGGAGTCAACATCAAACAACTCATTTCCAAAAGTGTATTTGTTACACACAGTGACTTAGTGTTACTGACATACATGTTAACTGATTCATTAGTTGATTCAGGTGTTACACGATTATTTTTTCTGGATTTGCCAATATCTGGATGAATATATTTTGAATTGACGGAACAGAGGCTCCAACTGACAGACATTTCTTACTCGAAGTTTTGATGAAGTCATTACACTTTTCATCAAAAAGGGGGAGAATCTAAAGCTTGAAGAAATGTTCAGTCCATTACACGACAAGACCAAGAAATGCGAGATTAAAGTATTCTGAAGACATGTTGATTTCAGATAAATTTTCTTTGAAGATACTTTGCTAAAGCATTCTGAGCTAGAGAAAGAGATTGCATCTTCTGAGCGGAAAAAGAAGACTGAATTGCTAAAATCTTTTTAGTAATGATCTTGATCCAAAGGGGGAGATTGTTAGATCACATATCTATTGGATTTAAGATCATTCAATCTAAAGATCCAATCTGAATCTAAAGCCAGAAAGTCGACTCTCGATATTAAGTATAATGTCGTTTGTAATAAAATGTCAAAGTTAGTTTTATTATTGTTTTATTGTATTTTATTTGTTTCTAAGTAATTAGTTAGTTAGTTAGATAATAGTTAGATATTAGTTAGTTTTATTAGTTTTATATTTGCAAGTTGTCTTTCCAAGTGGTTGGTAATGTATCTTAGAAGCTAAGATCAGATCTAAATGAGATCATATCACTCTCATAACACACACAAGAAAAACACACACTTAAGGTGTAAAACACAGAGAGCTTCAAACAGATCAATACCGAACCTTGTAATCGTTGAATGTTATATCAAAACAGGTTGGTAATCATTTATGTGTTTGTATTGATAAGAACTTGATATTATTGTGGACCGACAGAGTCTGTGTTTAACTTACTGTTGTCTCAGTGGTTTACACAATTTCGAGCCTATAAGCGATCATCAAGTGCTTAATTCTTTCTATCACAAGCACGAACACACAAGGAATTTGTTTCTTTGTCATAACGTTTATAGAAATAACCTTTGTGGTGTTTCGATGATTAAATGGAAGCCCTGGGGGAGTCAACATCAAACAGCTCCTTTCCATTGTGTATTCGTTACACACAGTGACTTAGTGTTACTGACAGGCGTTTCTAACTGATTTGTTTATTGCTACAGGTGTTACATGACTATTTTGTCTAGATTTGCAAAGATCTGGATAAATATCTATTGCATTGACGAATCAAAGGCTCCTAATGAACAACATTTCTTGTCATCAAGTTTTGATGAAATCGTTACACTTCTCATCAAAAAGGGGGAGAAGATCTACCCAAGAAATGGAGAAGAGCTAACCAAGAAATCACATGTTTCAAGAATCACGTACAAGATTGAATTCTTCAAAGAGCAAGTACTCTGAAGATATGCTGATTCGAGAGAAATTTTCTTTGAAAATACTTTACTGAAGAATTTCGAGCTGAAATTAGAGATAATTTCTTCCCATGAACTGAAAGAGAAAAACTACATCTTTTGGGGAGTTTACTATATCTTGAAGACTAAGAGAGAGATTGCATCTTCTGTGCTGAAAGAGAAGATCGTATTGCTAAATCATTTTCGTAATGATCTTGATCCAAAGGGGGAGATTGTTAGGACACAGTCTCATTGGATTCAAGATCATCCAATACCAAGATCGCAATCTGAAGTTAAAGCTGACAAGTCACTCTTAACAATAGTCTAGCGTCTAAATGTAATAAGTTTCAAAGTTATGTTTTTATTATCTAGATATTATTTAGATATTATGTTTAGTTTTATTATTATTTTGTGAGATATAAAAGGTTATGAGATATTATTATCTCACAACTTCTAATATCTCTCAACTTAGAAATCGAACTAAGAACACATCAGAGAGAAAGTGAGCTTCAAAGTGTAAACATCAACCCTGTAATCCGCTTTTGTATTCAAACAGGTTGGTAATCTATATCTTTGTTTGTTGTTTGATTATCTGGTAACGATCACGGACTCACAAACACATAGATGTCAGGTATCACTTTATAAAAGATAATGTGGAAAAGGGAACAATTGAACTTCACTTTGTAAAAACTGATTTTCAGCTTGCATATTTGTTCACCAAACCTTTAGACGAAAAGAGATTCAATTTTCTTGTCTCTAGGCTTGGTATGCTAAATCTTAAGACCTAATCAGTGGTTACCTATTAAAGTTTCTTATTGTGTCTTTTCCTCATTCCTTTATTATTATTTCCGCAAGATATCTGATATTTAATAGTTTGTTCATGATCTCAGGAGGAGTGTGAGAAGTACCTCATAGATGGTCAATGTTATTTTTGAGGGGGAGCATATCTAATGAATGCATTGTACTTACTGATAACTTGTTAGTGATGCATGATTTTAGGGGGGGCGTACAAGTAAAGAGTATGGCAATGACTTCTGATTATTTCTGATCAGAACTCGTAATTTAATTGTTTTACTGCTTTCTGTCATTTTATTTTCAGTGAATAAAGTTACTTTGACTAGACTTTTAGACTTTTGCAGGTTGAGAGATGCTTACAAGATCATATCTTTATGACTTTAAGCTTGACTTCGTGAGATGTAAGACTGCACTCAAATGGTATAATTCCTTATCTTCATCTCATCTATGGTTGAAAGAAGGACAACTTTCAATCATCAGAAAACATGTTCTTAAATGTTCAAACCACTTCCCGATTCTCAAACAGATTTCTTGAATTGGAAGTGTGATTTTAAATGTTTTCTGATTCATCTTTGAGCTTTAACTGATCAAGTTAAATCATCTGAGCATCATATGCTTTATAGGAAAACATGGGATCAGTGTGTTAGTACTTCAAAGAAACTTCTATGGATTCACGTTAACAAGTGTTTCCTACCCAAGAAATAAATCCTTAGTGATTACATGTGAGGAGTCAAAAGAAATGAGTGTGGGATGTGTGATGAGAGAAATTGTAAAAGAGAGTTTGGTTAGCTGTGAACTTAATGATAAAAAGAAAGAGGGTGAGAGATCAGAGTAAAAGAATATTAAACTCTGCACCAACTACTTTCTGAGTCGGGCAGCCACATTTCTAATGTTTCATAACTCTTTGGTGAACATTATTGAAACAGGCAACTAGCCCATGCCAACTCTTGCCATTACCCCACCTACCACTCATTTTCTTCTCAACAAGAAAATGTTTCATTTTCAAAGGGGACGCAACACATAATCTATCTGGTTTTCATTTGGAAAATCTGGATATTGAAAAGAAGGAAGTTTGCCCCACCTTCGCATTTCACTCATGGACATTGAGTCTGTGTTTAACTAACTGTTGTCTCAGTGGTTTACACTTTTTGAGCCTTATAAGCAATCATCATATGCTTAATTTATTCTATCACTTGCACG
Source organism: Arctium minus (assembly GCA_954870635.1). NCBI lineage: Eukaryota > Viridiplantae > Streptophyta > Magnoliopsida > Asterales > Asteraceae > Arctium > Arctium minus. Next base: position 13,874,138 of record OX941087.1, read on the forward strand.
AACACACAAAGAATTTATTTCTTTGTCATAACGTTCATAGAAATTGCCTTTGTGGTGTTTCGATGATTGAATGGAAGCCCTGGGGGAGTGAACATCATAAAATCTCCTTTATAATGTGTATTTGTTACACACAGTGACTTCGTGTTACTGACAGGCAATTTTAACTGATTCATTTGGTGTTACACTTCATTTTCTATTTTGTCTGGATTTGCAAAGATCTGGATGCACATCTTTATGAATTGACGGATAATCAGTGGTTTTGTTTGCAAGATAAGTGGTGGACGACATTTCTTGAAGAAAAGTTTTGATGATCTATTTTCATCAAAAAGGGGGAGAAGCGTCAACCAAGAAATGGGGAGATCAAAATCTTTTTGATAGAATGAAAGAATTTCTTAAGATATTCTGAAGATATGCTGAATTGAAGAAATTTTCTTTGAAGATTTGAAGATGATTTGCTGAAGCACTCCGAGCTGAAACTGGAGATAATTTCTTTCCAAGAGATTTTTATTCTCATCGATTGGGGAGATTGCTACATTCTGAAGACAAAGAGGAAGATTGCATTTTCTGAGCTTACAGAGAAGGATTGAATTGCTAAATCTTTTTAGTAATGATCTTGATCCAAAGGGAGAGATTGTTAAAGCACAGTTTTATTGGATTCAAGATCATCATTATCTGAAGATGGAAATCTGAAGTCAAAGCTGATAAAGTCTACTCTCAACAAATAGTCTAGGGTCCTTTGTAATAATAGTCAAAGTTTGTTTTTCGTATTTACGTTATTAGTCTTTATCTTTTAAATTAGTTAATAGTTGTTTTTAGCTGTTGGGCCCAAGCCAAGCCAATTTGTCTAATAAGCCTTAGTATAAATTAGTTATTTTATGTTAATTAGGTTTAGTTGGAAAATTAAGAGATTAGAGGAGGCTGCTTGTTTGCGCCGTACACAGAGAGAAAAAGAGAGAGAGAGAGAGATAGAGAGAGAGAGAGAGAGAGAGCAGAGGCGATACAGAGAGAAAGAGATTGATCAAGAACAATTGTAATCGTTCAATTTGTTGGTATAATCGTATCAGGTTTGCATATTGTTACTGCTTATTTGTTTGCTTGATTGATTCGTTATTTATTGGGACACACAGGGCCCTTGACCATCTTTTCGGGCTAACCGCGTCCATCGATGGAGCTCCAACATGTACACTGTGTCTTAGACTTTCCATCAGTCTTGTCGAACTCCCCCACCGTATACGCTTTGCATGTCTTCCAGAATGTTTTTTATTAAATTTAATTTGTATGTCCCTGGTTTTTACGTTCATCTCCATATAGAGACAACAAAGAACATGATAGGCCATTGGGAACAATGTGATAATTGCTTGGTTTATAGAAGCAACCTTATCGGGCAAAAACACCAAGCCTTCCAAATCCCCAATACATTCCTTCAATATGTACAAAAATCAAGTCCACACCTCTCCAGTCTCAGACCTATCCACTCCAAAAGTTATGGGGAAAATATTGTTATTTGCGTCCATGGCAACCGCTAAGAACATTGTACCCAAGAAACACACTTCAAATGAGCATCGTCTATTATAATGACACAACGCAAGTTTGTCAAAAAAAACTGAATCTACAAAAATTAGTTGGTTTACGTATGTAAAGGTTATAATTTATAATATGTAAACATAGAACATAGTTATACGTACCACGCTACGTTTTAAGTGCATTTTGTGCATGCATTCATTGTAGTTTATAATTGCACTTTGCCTCGTGTTTAGTCATTTGCATATTGAATTATTTTATTTTTAGTAAATTTTCGTATAATCGTCGATTGGGGATATTAATTACATTGGTACTTTTGTGTTTTCATCATATTTTGACAAGTTTTTGCGTTAAAATATAGAGATGGATGATGATAGATTTTTGGAGCATTTGATTAATTTTTATGTGGTGGACCAATTCAAGAAAAATGGCCCGAAATTGGATCATTTGGAAAGAAAAAAATTTAGCAAGGGAATTTTGAAAGAAGTTAAATTAGAAGGGTATCTTTAAAAGAGCATCAATCTTGAGGGGCCATTTTGCAATTATTCCTTTTTATATATAGTTTTTAGGTTTTGTGTTTTTCTTCTCTCTTCTATTTCTCCACGGCTAGCCTTCTTCTTCTTCTTCTTCTTCTTTTGCTTTTTAATTTTTAGTTCCTTAATTATTTTTTCTATTCAATCTTTTTCCTTTAGATTTAGCTTCAGATTTATTTTTCATTTGTTTGTAATACTTCATCCTTGAGCATATACGGATGTGAATAAGATGCGATGTTTTGGCGGATCGAAGATGATGATGACGGAGTGTGACAGATTCTCATCCACATTCAACATTCGTTGTAACGTTTCGTTTTCTCCATATTTTATATTTATATATGTTTGAATTTATTGTTTAGTTAAATTTCGCATTCACCTTTCACTAATGTTTTTCTCCTTATGATTTATTTCTTACGCTTTTTAATTTTATGCATCGTTATTATATTCATTTACTGCTTTCGTAGTTTAGAAATGATTCTTGGAGAGTGACACTCTTTGGATCGATATTTTATATTAGTTTAGTTATCGTTCATTTGGGTAATCGTCACTTTCGATAGACGTTATGGTATTGATCAATTGTTTTTATAATAAACATTGAGTTTTAATTGGTTGATTTTTCATATAACGAAAGTTATTGTTTGATTAACCGGTTTTTATAAAACATCTATGGCAAATTTGGTAAGTTTTGATATAAACGATAGTTTAATCATAACTTAAGACTAAATTGATCAAGGGTCAAAACATGAAAATAGTTAGGGATGTAGATTGGGGAAAATATTGGTTTTAAATCCCAATGTTTCTTCCAAATGTGTACATATTACAAAAGTAAGTACGTATCTTGGTTAGAAAAATTTTTCCACCTCGAGAGAGGGTTGATGTAACACCCTAAAAATTAGGTGAAATAAAAACTCGAAATTTCGGCAATATGACGTCTAAAATACGAAGGTCCAAAATACCCTGTGGTTATAAACTTTCAACAAGACAAACCCAAAGTATAGAAAACTAATGACCCATATAAAGATGGGTTGGTTTGCAACATAAAGTTTGCAAAATAATGGGACAATAAAATTACAACAACCTACTTAATCTAGAATCAATTCCAAACTAGATTAAAATGGGTGTTGCGATCTCGCTATAATCTCTCTTCACAAAATCCCCAAAAGCCCGGCACTTCGAGAACTCCTACGTGCCCGGTTGACAAGCCCGATCGACAACCTAATTTCCACCACGAGTAGGATCTGTGAGGAAACAACAACCACAACAAGTGTTAGGACGAAGCCTAGTGAGATCTCATAAGTTATATAATTCACAAACAGGATATTATAAAACATTAAACGTGTTACCGAACTCCTTTGCCTCACAAATAATCGATATCACCGCAACCATGTTCTCGAACCTGAACATAAACATACAAGAGATAACCCTTGAAAATACGGGGGAGACCCGCTTCCATCGGGGTGACATATACACGGGAGTGGAGTCACCCATGATGCTATTGGATTGCACCTCATGTCCGTTCATAGTTCCCATGCCATCGAGACATCACAACCTCAAACCATATACATTGCCTTCATTGCCTACTCCGTCGAGTTACACCTCAAGGTCTTACGGGACATTATTGTCTATCCAATCCTAGACGAGTTACACCTCAAGGGCTCACAACCCCCTATTGCCTACTCGCTAGTAACCACAACGACCAACACGATAGGTCCAAAATAATCATATAGTTACATCCTCGTGCATAAGGAGTAATATTCATATTCTTATCAAATCAACAAGTTCGAATAAGCATTTAAAGTCATAAACATCCCTCTTTTCTACATGTAAACACAATAATCACCACATGAGATTCTAGCCCTTAAGCTCCATACCCGACTTTACTTTCCAAAGTGATACATTCCCATGTTTCCATACATAAGGTCATAAATGATTATTGATACTCATGTCAAATTAACTTGCAAGTTATCAACAGTTGGTTCAAAATTATGGAATTAAGGGTTCCCTCATATGCCATTCATACAATCATACAAATCAACATTCCATATATGTTTATTTACCATAACACTAGGTTATTAGAGTTTATGAAACATACTCACCATTTAGGGTTCATAAAAATGAAAACCTTAAAAGTTAGATCACAAACACCAAATGAAGACACATATGTATAATGTGGGATTATGATAAGTAGCATGTAAGTAGAAGAGCATTTAAGGAGTAATAACTCACCAACTAGGGTTAGCAAAGTAGAAACCCTAGAATAAATGACTTGAGAGAGCTTGACTTTCCTTGAAGCTTTAATGGCACAAGGTTCACTTTAATCACTTCATCAACCCTTCTTGAGTCTCTTAAATGCTAGATTACTTGGATCAATAAGTGAGGTGAGATGGGAGAAGAGAGAGAGAGAAAAATCACCTCTAGAAGATCAGGAAAAGTATAGAAAATGAACTGATTTGGCCTCTTTAAACGATCAAAACTCAGAAAGCTCGACCCCACGGGCGACAATGCCCTTCGCGACTATGCCCTGGCATTGTCGCCGGGCATAGTCGTCGTCCTCCCCTTGGTCTCGGTACGTCGATGGCGACAATGCCATCTGCGACTATGCCATGGCATAATCGTCGGGCATAGTCACTCGTGCCCTGGTACTTACGGTACCAACTCTGTGACTGTGCCCTCAGCGACTATGCCAGGGCACTGTCGCTAGGCATAGTCGTGCCCACTCCTCCATCGTCTCTCGAATTCCTAAAGGCCACAAGATGAGAAAAACGATAAAATCCTACAACCGAAATGGGATTCTCTACGAAGTAAAGACATGCATAAACTCATATACTCACGAGATTACAACGGGAACACGTATCCAATAAACTCATAAACAAATAGACTTGACCACAATTAATTCGAATTTTCAACCGAGACTCGTTACACCTTAAATAGGATACTAGGAAATAAGATGGTTTCGATTGGATAAAACTGATGGGAATTTTGGGGTGTTACAGTTGAAGTATTTTTGAAAAATGAATTCCCACCATTACCAAAGTCCGAGGATGACATTACCCGGTGTTCTTAGTTATGGTCGTCTATTATATTGCTTAGTTTGCTTTTAATTGCTCCTTATTTTCTCTTCTTCCCTTAGTCTCGTTTATTTTTAAGTAATTTAGTTAAATAAAAAATCAAAATATGATGATTTCCCGTAGCTAGGCCATAGTCTAGAACGAGTCCGTGTTTAGTCCGTCACCTCCCTGTGATCGACCCATATGCTACATAACTCGTACGCTGGCGGTTATAAATTTAAAACACATCACTACGAAGGGCAACGAAACGCATCTCAAAATGTCCCATGTCATTTGTCTTTATTTTGGTGATGGTACTGGGATTATGGTGCTCCGGATTATACAAAAAATGGAGGGAGTTAGGTAAACGACTCCTCAGGGATGCCCTCACCATGTTTAGTGCATGACATTTCGCACGCCAAGTTTGCAGGTACGAAATAGTAACTTTATACTGCTCATTTATATCATGCACAATGTCATGTCCCCGAAGTATTCGGCTAGTAAAAATGTACCTTTCAGTATATGACCCAATACCTTTTTGTTTGCTTGACGGTGACTAGGTAGCATTTGGGTCTTTGTACAAGTGTGTACGTCCTCCAACTTTCGTACATAAAACATCTTGCTTTTTTCTACAGAGGTCGTCGTGATACACCAACCACAATTCTCTCGCACACATACAACCTCGTATTTGGTTTTTAAAGATCTGTTTACTTTAAACTTGAACCCTCTTCAAGAAACTTCATTCCTAGGTCTATTACCATTTCTTCTTTGGTTATGAATAATTGACTCACACTTATTCATCCACTACGATTATAAGATATGGGTTGGTTGGGATTGACAAAGGGCTCTGGGGGTGGAAAGGGGGGAGGCATATTAAAAAAAGCATTCATCCAACCAAATGACTTAACAAAGCGAGTTTATGCTTCCTTTTTTACGTTTTCTTCGTCTTCATCTTCATCTTCATCCATTTCTGAGAAATCAGTATCACATAGACCCAATGTGAAAACATGAGACTCGTCATAAGTCCAACAATTTCTTCTTCTACTACTTGTTGTATCTCCGAAACATATTCGGGGTTATAGAAGGGCTCGTACTGAGACTCAGACTCGGGCTGAGGAACATACACTCCTTTGAGTCTAATATTGATCTTGGATTTGGGAGTAGTCATACATTCCTAGATTAAAACTACCCCCAACATCGTTTTCAGTGTTGGAACTACCATCGACATCGCCTCCACCGCACATCGAAATATCGACATATACATAAAGTGTAGGCAGGTTATTTGACTCAGCAGTGAATTCCATGAAACCACGAAATCGAACCATCATACTTGTACGCTAACGTGGTTATACCAATAGAATTGTTTGAAGCCAAATTTTCTCTAAACATTACTAACCAAGCTCGGATGTGTAATGTTTGGGCTCAACAACACAGCATGGTGCTTCATTTCAACAGAAGAAACATACTCCCATTCATCGTTTGCTTTCACCCATTCACCATTGGCACGAAGATGTAACTTAATTTTTTCGGGGTCGGAACTCGTTTTCAAAGAAATTAAAGAAAGAAAGAATATGATGAACAAAGAAAATAATTAAGCTGATATGGTTTTTTTGTATATCTTCATTGTTCCACCATTCATCATTTATAAATCAGATGAATTAAACTCATCCAACAAACCATCAATCAATGTATTGAAAATTGTGCAATTATCGTACAATGTGGAATCAATTTTCAGGCTTTGTTGAAAAAAAAAGTGCACATCCACAAGTAAAACATATCTAAAACGTGGAAAATGAGATTTTTTCCAAAGTTGCATAGATCAAAATGGTCAAAATTGTCGAGGTCAAACCTGGTCAAACATGACAAATTAGGGTTTCTCCCTGGGCTGACAACTTGTAGAGGTGCAACTTGCGAACCTAGGTTGGAAATGTAATTTTTTTAATTATATCAGATCCACAAGTCGCGGATATACCACTTGCGGACCTGGGTAGAATCTGTAAAAAAAATTGTCTTTTACCTACCTCCACAAGTCACGGACGTGCCAAGGTAAAGATTTTTTGGTGAGGGCTGGAAATAAATGGCTAAGAGATGAATCCAACGGCCTCAAAAAGGCTACTTTAATTAATTTCCCATATAAAAACTACATATACACAATCAAGCAAGTACTACTAGTTGTCCAATGTACATATTATATTCGCACACACCAACACAAATGCAAATACATACAAATAAGGGATCCTAGATAACATGTTTGACAAGAAAAAGTATTATTTTCACAAATGAAAATGATATTAATACAAACTTGACCCGAACTCGTACATATATTGTAGCATTTCCTTTTACCTCTTATGCTTCATCTCCAGTTTCAAAAGATCAAACTTCCTATTTGGTTTGGCAATACATGCTGCAGTTTAAATTCTGATTCCTTTTAATCGGTTCCAAGCAATTTGTAGTATGTCGAAGATGCATCTAATTATCCGTTGATGTCACGGGAAGGATTTTGTTGTTTCTCCTCGTAAGGGAGATTTCCGACGAGATAATAGCAGCTATAGTCACACTCCCCACGAATATGAACAATCCAATAAAACTCTCAACATCAAGACTTTGTGGGAGGGCTTGATTAGGTTGTTCAGGAGTAGAGAACCCAAGATATTTTTTCTTCATTTCCATCATAATTTCACCTTCAGTGACATTTATGACTGCCCTAGAAAAAATCTGCAGTAAAGGAGATCGACGAGGGAATGCCTGAGATATTAAACACATGGAGTTAGGTAAATGATTGTAATATACGTATAACAACATAAACGAGAAACACCTAAAGAACCCAAAGGGGTGCTTGTGCTACTATTATATCGTGTCTAGGGGTGTAAATGATGTGAGTCGAGCTCGAGTATCGATATACTCGACTCAAACTCGATAGCCAATTAGGTGAATCTGACTCTAAAACTTTCGAATAGCTAAAATACAAATTTGACCCGAACTCAATAGCCTATTTTCAAGCTCGAACTTGCTTGAAGCTCGAATAAAGCTCGAACTATGCTCAAGCTCGAGCTAAGCTCCAACTATGCTCAAACCAAGATTAAACTTGAAATATAATTATGGTCAAACTAGATCATGAATGTTTCATTGGCCCAAAGCATACCAAAGGCTACTCTTGCTATCCCCATCTTTTGTAATCAAGCAATGTGGGAATGCTTTCAAGCGTTGCTCCCACCTCATCTCTTATAACCCTTCTCTCACTCCCTCATTTCTAATCAACCAATGTGGGATCAACCACTACCATGCTTTCCTGTTCTTTTATAAAAAATATGTATGTCATTACTATATAATTGTTTTCCTATTAAATGATAATGATTTAATTTATTAATAGCTTTTTACATTATATTATAATATTAATTATATATAAAAAAATTCGAGTATCTCATGAGTTTATCGAGTCGAGTATTGGGCAGCTCGACTCAACTCGTTAGTATGTCGAGTCGAGCATTGACCGAGTTTTGACCGAGTCGATCTCTAGTAGCTCACGAGTTGTCTCGTCTCATTTATGCCCAGTGGAAATGTTTTTAGAAGTCTTAAAGGTGCACCTGTTTAATTTGGTGGGTGTTCCCCGAAGTTAGCAAAATGAGATTGTAGTCGGAGTGTTATTGCATATTAGAAGTTGTAAAATTAAATTGTTTTGGCTCTTAATTTTCTAATTTTTAGGTAACATGCAGCAGCAAAAAAAAAATTACTTGTATGTCATTTTTAATTAAACCATAATTTTTATAATTAATTTTTGTTTTGTGTTTACATTATGCTAATTATTTTGTGACCTCGCTTGGAAATTTTCTGGATCCATGTCTAACAGCATGAGGATTTTGCCTAAGGTATTCAGTTCGGTTGTTTGGTTCAGTTGAAAGACTTCTCTTCATATTTATTAGTTATTAATTTTTATTATTAATTTTTTGACCGTTAAGAAAAAGAACAAAAAGATTATACAAATAGAATTCTCAGTTTTGCCTTTCCACATTGGCTAATCACGAAAATGAAAAGAACTAAACTAATACAAGAGAGAGAGAAGGGGAAAGAAGAGAGACTCACGAATGCGATTCCAGATTCTTGGTTTATCGGTCCAAACTTCATGTAATCAGAACCATACTTAGCAAGAAAGAGTTGGATGTAGGGAAGCTCATCGAAAACGGCATTTACACTGCCATTGGACAAAGCATTTTTAAATTCTTCGACGCCGTTTAGAGGCAATATATTCTTCCCAGAGCAATTGCATTTCTGCGTTATAATATCTTTCAAAAAGGAACCATCTTGATATCCAACATTTTCGAGACTTGAGGGCAATCTGGGACGAAGCTGATCTAGTGTCAACCACGACGATAAAGTGGCTGTGAAAATCTGAACTACTATGAAAATCATACTTAGCCACATAACAAGCACAATTTTTGAGCACCTATTGAGTATCTTTCCTGCAAATAAAAAAATGAAATAAAAAATAATCAAAATATATTTGCTTGAATTCCTTTCGTTTTCTTTAATTTGTTTCCAGAATATTGATACCATATTGCCCCTTTCTAGACAAAAAGGAGGCATTCAAATATTTTATGCATGCACAGCATAAGGTTGATACGGATGGTGTTGCTAATTTGTGTGGCACCAGATTTTTTTTTTACAATTTAACATTTTTTTTTGGAAGGTACAATTTAACATTTATTAGAGACTAACTAATTATTTTTCTAAAAAGAAGCCAACCCATAATAATAGGAAAAAGTACATGGGATATATAGTTAGCCATTTATTTCTAAAGGTTCCATTAAAACCCACAACGAGTTTATTATAAAGTTTTGATATGCAACAAATATCTATATATCAAAATAAGTACCTTCATGGAAGAAGATTGTCGAAATTGGAAACCAGATGACCATTATTAGTTTCTGATAGAATGGGGATGTGAATTTGGGGTTGCTAGCACGGTATTCCAAAATTGCAACTGCAAGTCCAATACAGAGACACACACCAACTAGTGTGATCCATAATCTCTTGGTAAAAGGTCTTACAAAAGTCCACAGGGTTTGGTTCCATTCATGTGTAGCATGCACAAGCATATAAACTTCAGAGCTCAGATAGGGAATCGTAAAATCAATGTATTTAGCTCGATCACCGCGCACAGTAATATCTCCTGCCACAGCCTGACAAGTCTGGAAGATAAAGAATTATGAAATACTTGAGCTTATAAAGCTGTGATACATTATGCTGCCAGGTTTTTAAGAATTTTTGTGGTGCTCCTAGAGTTACTTCCATCCTGGGTTAAAAGATCTAGCTAACAAAGAAAGAAAGATGGTTTTCAAGGCTATTATTTGAATTAATGGGTTAAATTCAAGGGTGGCTATCCTCATATTTCCCTCTGTAATTTTGAGAACATATGCATGTAATTAATCTTATTTCTGTGTCTGTCCTTGTATTTGCTCTTTTTCTGATCAATTCCTGTGAGCCTTGATGTTACACCCCTTTCATTCCTTTTGATAAAATTTCACCTTCCCATTTCTAGAAGTACACACCAGCTGGACTAGACACAAATAACCGGTTTTATATCTTCCACATGGTCCTTTTGTATTTTAACCACAATAAGATATGTATTGATTACTACGTACACAAACACGTGCATATATGTAGAAAAATATACCTTGCCTTCAATCTTGTGTAGAAGTTCATCATAGGTGCCATTACTTTCTCCTTTGTCATTGATGAAAGGTTTGAAGATAGGCTGGATGTTGAAAGGTAATAAGTGTAATGCATGACAGAATATGGCTACGGAGAATCCACCTTCCACTTTAGATTGTTTGTTGACTTTAACAAACTCAGTGAAGCCGGTTTTCTTTGGCACCCACACAACTAATGTTGGGCATGGACCTTTTCGTCGCTTGTTAATTTTCCATTCGGGCCCTATGATATCTATATATAATAGCCAATCACATACCAAAATTGTCCAAAATCAGTATGATTTATGAAAAAGAAAAAGCAATTGCAATAGTCTAAACAAGTAATATACTATATATTATGTTGGAGTTGCATCAGCAATGTTTTGCAAGTTTGTTGGATCAGTTTTGACATCCATGTATTTTGGCTTCATGTGTTGACTTGCTGTGGAAGGACGTCGATGATGGTTACTGGATATTTATATAATGGGACTTCAACACTCAATAGAGACATGACAATTGAAGTTAACTTACTACATTCATGGTCAACTAGGAATTTCTTTATTTAATTTGTTATCTATGTATGCAAGGAGACATAAACATATTATATTATAGATTCCTTATCTTAATTTTGGTATTTTAATCTTTTGGCTGATGTGATTTATACTTTTGACTAATATAACACCATTGTGAACCACAAATAAATTACAGGAACTGAATTTGAAAAATATGAAGAAAAGGGAAATATGATAGAATTTAGATTGTAGCAAATGGAAAAATTGCTAAAATTTGGTGTTTTGTGCCTATTACTTTTGGCTTGACCTCTAAACTTCACAAATGATAAAAAGTGCTTATAACAAATAAGCCTACAATGAAGGTGTATAATTGGTTTACAATATTGCTCATAAAAGTATCATGGTTATGTTTTCCAAGAAGTGGCTTTTGACTAACTTCCAAGTTCTAAAATTTTATGATTTTTATAAAATATCCCATATGGAGCGCACGCTCTTCACCTCCTCCATCATCTTTTTCTTCTCAAGACTAAACATACTCCTCTTTGCTTCATCCCCTTTCATCATCATTTTCTTCTTCATCTTGAAACACAAACCAAAGCTGAAATAAATTAGAAAAAAGATAATCTAACAAGAATATTTGTTCACCGAACACCTTCGATGCCACTTCCATATTGAATAAAACCCATTCAATGTGGAACACATGCACGTACAAAGCGGCTAGAATTTAAACCAAACTCAAAAGACATCAATTGATTTTCCAAATTCCAAGCTACACAAATTTTCAGATCTACTCGATGTAATGCTGAAAGGTGTATACCACTGAATTCCATATTAAAGGAAAATTTTGTTGTTAACGATTCTGCTTCTATAAACCAATCTAGGTTCAGTCAATAAACCAAAAGAAGCATCGGCACTTAGAAGATTAGAACCCAAAAAAAGAGTTGGTTTCAAGACCTTGAGTAAATATCCAAGCATGAGGCTTTTTCAAAAGTGACAGCAAGATTGCGAGCCAGTTAACTAGCGCTGGTTCACAATCAAGAATGATCGAACAATTCACTCCATATATAATCTGATAGATCTTTTGAAAGAACTGATTAATCGGACGAGAATAAAGATAGAGTCCCGTTCTACATGTCAATAGCGGCAACAATTAAATTTATAGTAAGAGGAAAATCCATAGATTTAAAAAATCGTGAGGGTTCAAGTCCCTCTATCCTCAAAAAGACCATTTCCCTAATTATTTCTCACGAATTTAGTTGGGTTCAAAATCAAGAACTTGGTATTGGATTCACGAGATTTATGCTTTCGAAAGTACTATTTGTTCCTTTGAAGATTGTCTGATTACGGTTTATAAAGGGGAAGGAGATAATTAAATATGTGATGACTAAGGTGATTTCATCTTCAATTGATAAATGAGACATTAATAAAAACGTAAAAAACATATGAGACATACTAGGGGTAAGCGGGTTGTTTTATACATTTTTACCCGGGAATAGACAAAGTTGAGGGCATAGGCCCGAATCCAGCTTATCATGTGGTTCATAGGTTTTCTGGTAAAAATAAAGTTTATATGCCTATTTAATTTGACACGAGCTTACAGAATTCCAAAAAATCAGAAGGAACTCATGGAACTATTAAGCGAAAATTATGCAACACTTCACATTTACATTTCAGAGATGTACCTTAGATCATTAGAGTCATTCTCAATAGGAATTATATAACAACCAAAATCTACTTTGGCATCTCCACTAGGCCTCACACTAGTTATATTAATTATATGTATCACCCCATCAATCTATTTATAAACTTAATTGATCCATCTGACTTATTATATATATCCAAGAGAAATGTTGTTTAAACTTAAACTATATTGTTGCCCAAAAATTCTAGAAACCTTTTTTATCACCAAGTAATATTTTCCGAATTGTAACAACATACCTGCACATACATCGACCTGTCCAGTATCATCTTCCTCCTGGATAGATCTTCTCCTTGGACTGGATGCATCTTGGATGGCCGTACTCGTCGTTGTTTTTCTAAAGTGTAGTTTGGTATATTTTTCCTCAGTTAAACTTTTTTCTGCTGTTACTATAGACGCTTGCACAAAATCAACCATGCAATAAACACAGAGCATCGCAACCAAGAACACCAAGGAAACAATGTGGTTTTTGTGCTCCATATTGTCAATTTGCATCAGGCAGAAACATCTGTTAGTTTATATAGAGACTGGGTGGTTGCTTGAAATTTGTTGACTTGTTCTTGAAAATATAGAATCAATACAAGCTTAGAGAGAAGAAAGAGTGATTTGTTGATACATGGCTCTTTCCGAGAAAATTCCAGACTTGTCAATAAATTGTATCCTTATTTCTTTTGATTTATCTATTTTTTTTTTCTCTGCTTACAAGTTATTTCATTTCAGCGTGCAAGAAGGCTCATCGATATGTTGAAGAAATAGACCGATTGTTGACTTTGAACTTTGACAATCAATATGTTTTATATTGCATTAACATAAGGGTTGGTGTTAAACGCTTGTCTCCTCAGATATGGTTTATTAATTTCCTACAACAGTCAAGAACAGGTGCTCAAGACATGTTAGTCCGAGCAATTAACATTTGGTATCATTTGAAAATTTCTTTTATTATTAACTCATCTATGCAGTGAACTCTTGTCTTCATCATGCAATAATTTTGTCTAAAATTCATATATAAAGCATGGACAAATTCTTGACCTCCTAATAACTCAAGTAAAATAATCATGAAATTATCAATCAAATATGAACAAGGTTCAGTTAATTAGCAGAGTTTTTCTGGGATTTCGAACTGAAAGACCAGGTAACCTCATTTCATATAGAACAGACTCATAGGACTAAAAAACAGTGATTGCTGATGGGGTTGGGCAGCTTCCAAGAAATTGCAGAATGCCTTGCCCGCCAATCAAGGCATTTGGAGATAGCCACGTTTCTATTAATCCAAATATTATTAAAGATTCATTTTCATATTCGAACTATTTATTATCTTATAAATTAGATAACTTAAATTGCAGCGAAGTTCTCTAGACTCCAATAAATCCTCTGACTAGTTCTTAAATTGGAACTCAATGTTAACTAATTAATACAGTGAATGGACACATTGACTCATTCAGACCTTAAAAACCTTTGATTAACAAATGCAGGGATACTGATTGCTGAGTTTGGGAAAATATTGCTTCCATCACTCAACAAGAATTCATCGGTTATTAATTAAGATCTATTTATGTATGAATTGTTTATTTTATTTACTAATGCATAAATTTCCCAGAAGTTGCAGCATTTAGGTTTTGAATATTACTGCTTCCATCATTTCAAAAAATTTACTATTTCTTTTTGTATCTCACATATGCCGTGAATTTGTGGGCTTCATCATGCAGTTATCTGTCAGTTTTATAAACCATGAAGGAATTCTTGACTGCTAGGCAAGTTTCTAAATGGCGTGAGGCTTGGTGTGGTGGCGTTTTCAACGCTTTATTTATGGCCGCAAATTTCTATATCATATATAATATTATATATAAAAACATATGTTTTGTAATATTACTCAATTAGTTAATGATAATAAACAAATTAAATTAGGTAATATATTAAAAAGTAACATATAAGACATTAAAAACGTAAAGAAAAATCAAATATCGCGTTACAAAAACCGCTCATTAGGCCATGGCGTGTCACAGGCTTAACGTGGCTTGAGACACAAGCCTTGAGCCACACGCAAGCCTTGAGCCACACGCACTATGGCGGCGGTTGCGACGAGTCTTTTAAGTGCTGCTAGGATTGGTTCCCTTTTAAGGATTAATTCTTTAATTGGTTTATAAGGTTTACAAGCTATATGGGTCGCAAGACTTCATAAAACGTCTGCACAAAAAAAAATCTCAAGTCAAATAAAGAAACAGCCGCATCATCTTGCGTTAAGATGGGATATATTGAGTTAAGATGGGATTTTTGTTTATTTTTTTGTTAAATACATTGCTGAATTATCATCAATGTAAATTTCAGCCGCATCATCTTGCGGCATGTGTGGCTACTTCAAAATACTAATTGGACCAAATCAGGTTTACTATCCAACATTGACGCACTAATTAATTTAAGTAAAATAATCGTGAAACCTTCAATCAGAGAAAGTATGAAGTTCAGTTAGGATAGTTTTTCTGGGAGGTTAAATTAGTCTTGAACCACATAGATTACCTCATCTAAAATGCAACAGACATATAGAGTAACTCTGTCTTCCAAAGAAAAAACAACGATTGCAAATTGAGTTTGGCAGATTCCAAGCAACGATACCGCCGTTGTTTTGGTAAAGGGGATGGAACCCAGGGTATCGTATGTCCACGGTCCACCCCTTTTTTGCTAGATAACGACATGCCAATGCCAATGAAGACTTTCCAAGACAATGACGTTTCTATATCTCAATAAGTACTCATCAATAATTGATCCAAATATTAAAGATTCTTAATTTTTCATATGAATTATTTAAATCGCATCAATCGAAGTGGTTTAGATTCTAATAAATCTTCTTAGTCAACTTGTAACTAAATATTTGATTTTTGCTACACCAAATCAACATTATTTGCAAAGTACTGCTAAAACTGGTGCTCCACTCTCGGTAATATCAACCAAAAATCTTCCAGATTCCTAAAGTTTTTCAAGTTACAAATTATCAAGGTATTTTGATAAAACGATATGGATAAAGATTCTAGAAGTTTCATTGATTTTCGTCCAATGATCATATAGGAGTACGAGAGTATGTGTGAATCAAACTCTTACTGACGAAAGTTATGGATCGATGCAGGCACTACAAGAAAAAAACTTAGTTAGTGACCAAAACTTTAGTGACTACTTATATGTTGGTCACTAACTATAGCATTAGTGACGATAAGAAAGGTTGTCATTAATTTTTAGTCACTAATATGAATTTTAGTGACAAAAATTAAATTTGGTCACTAATTCTAATGAAATTTCTTTTACGACATTGTGTTTTCTCACAAAATCAGTGGTCATTAAATTGAAAGGATTAGTGACCATAAAAGGGTGGTCACTGAATTGAAGGATTGTATTGAGTTGGATGAGTTAATGACAAAAAATATGTGGTCACTAAAATTGAGAGTGCTAGTGACCAAAAAATAATTTTCACTAATTGAGATTCATTAGGTTGCAATTGAGTTGGATGTGGTTAGTGACAAAAAAGGTGGTCACTAAATGAAAAGTGTTAGTAACCATTTATTAATCATCGAGTTGGAATGATTAGTGACCAAAAAATGGTAGTCACTAAATTAAATGTGTTAGTGACGAAAAAATAGTCGTCACTAAGTGAGATTTATTAGTTGTAATTGAGTTGGATGAGTTAGTGACAATAAAATGTGGTCACTAAATTGAAAATTGTTAATGACCAACAAAAGATAGTCATTAAATGGTATTCATTAATGATAGAGTTAGAACGGTTAGTGACCAAAAAATGATGGTTACTAAATTAAATGTATTAGTGACTATAAAATAGTGGTCACTAATTTGAAAGTGTTAGTAACCAAAAAATAGTGGTCACTAAATGATATTCAATACTTAGATAAGTATAGTGAATTAAGAGGATTAGTGACCAAAAGAATAGTGGTCACTAAGTTGGAAAGGTTAGTGAGCAAGAAATTGTAGTCACTAAATTGGAAAGGTTAGTGACCAAAAACTTGTGGTCACTAATTAGTAAAATTGTGGTATAAATAAAATAAACAAAAGTTCAGGGGCTAAAGATGGCAAGTCTAAAAAATTCTTTTGAGATATGTGGACCCTTTTTTATCCAACCCAACCGATGACCCACCCAGGTAAATAAAATTCCATCCACACCCCGTTTGAAACATTTTAAACCATTCACCCTGTCGTCAAAACCCTAGCCTTAACTCACTCCTCCTCCGACAGAATCAGTAAAAATGGGAGAAATAATGGAAGAACAACCAATCACCGATGATCAATCATTCCATTACTCATGGCTGTCGACGATTCGTTTCGATGTTCCTCCATACAAAACCTACCATTTTTCAACACATTTGAGAGCCTCATCTAACCCTAATAACTTCCTCAAGGGCGTTAAATGGTAGATTATCATCGATTTTTACCAAATTGCGGTTTTTTACTTTCTTTTTGATCGTATTACTGCTTTTAGTTTATACTGATTGTGTGTAGAATACTAGAATAGTTGTTCGTATTTCAAATTTTCAATGTTTGTTTGGTTCTACACATTTCAGAGCATCGTCTAACCCTAATATCTTTCTCAAGGGCGTTAAATGGTAGATTACTATCGATTTTTACCAAATTACGGTTATTTACTTTCGTTTTCGATCGTATTATTGCTTTTAGTTTATGTTGATTGTGTATAGAATACTAGAATAGTTGTTCGTATTTCAAATTTTCAATGTTGGGTTAATTTCTTTGTAAACTAGCCTTTTGTTTGTTTGTTTTGCCTCTATTACATGCTTTTTATAGTGATGGTCGTTTTGGGCACGGTTTTCACACTGCAATTTATTAGCCTGTAGATTCAAAATCAGTTTTGGGTTATTACATTCTCGGCCTTTTCGGTAATCAGTCGTCTGCATATCTAGTGTCAGTGTTGTCAACAGTCTCTTTAGTTATAATATGTTGTTGTTCAGATCCTCCCATGCTCTTTTATCTTGGGACAAGTTAATTGGTATATCTTCTTGTTCAGATCTTGCTCAACTATCTTTCATCATGTTAATTCTTGTTGGCCCCATATCTTTCCTTAAGCCCTTGTGCTCCCCTAAGGCTGGAAAGGGCAACTTAAAATAAAAATGGTTCGACAAATGCATGTATCTAGCGGTGTAGCTTATCTCTATTGGACTTCATGGACATATCAACTAGTTCTCTTTATCAATATTTACATGAATTCGCAATCTTGGTGACATGTGAGTGTGTGTGAGAAACACCAACTCATAACAATGAATTCTAATCGATTTTGCAGTAAAAATTATTGCGACATTTCAAGATGAATAAGAAAATCAATAAATGGGGATCAAAATAGTATATACCCATAACTAAATTGGTTGTGTAGAGAATTACACAAACAGAAGTCAATGGGCACTCCACAAGGCCTTTGTATGTATAAAGATAAGTTAAATGTTTCCAGTAGCTTGAAATCCTAGGGTCTAAAACCATGTAGAAGTATGACACGTGGTACAAACTCTGGGAACTTATACTCCTTAAAACCACAGTTTATATGAACAAGAAAAAGGACATGTTCTTACCATTATCACCTAAATACCAATTTTGTAGTGCAAATTAAAGGAAGATTTGATTGTTTGATGAGAATTGGTTGGAGCAGGGGAAGGAAGGGAGAGACATGATAAAGTTTTTCAAGGATTCCCTTAAAGCCCTTGAAGCTGATATTCAACATGCCAATACTCTGTAATTCTATAATATCCATCTCTCTCTCTCACACACACACAGACACACACACATTTGGTGATTGAATTTGTTGACACCATAATCTCTATTGCCATAATTTACTTTTAATTGCTTATTGGTTTTGTATAATTTAGTTGAATATTATATTTGAAATCTCATAACTTTTGGGTTCTTAATTTATATAGCCATGCAGAATCAAGGTCTGAAACTTTGTTAAATTTCTAAAATCTCTAAATTAGTGACAACTTTTGATTAATTAAGATTTCAAAGGGTTTTACCTAATTAATGAAAACAGGGCATTAGATTATTCATGGGAATATGATGGTAGTTGCCTTCAGATGAGATTGTCATACAGCCCATATGCTCAGTTCTTTCTGTTCTATGTTCAGATGAGGTTATTTATCGGAAGAATGGGCGTAGATAAGAATTACTTTTCATGAGCAACAAGGTACAACTATCATGTTTTTTCTGTTATGAATGTTTGTAAAATGTAGATCCCGAAATCTCTGTGTGGATATTATTCGCTTCTATGCAAGATTATTAACTTGTCTATCCACAGGAGTGGAGATACATGTACGTATGATGCTCATGGATTTGATGTGTGTCCCAATACTTTACCTGAATATCAAAATCACATGACTTAACGCATATGTGCATGTATATGGTGGGTTTATTTGTTACCATACACCAAGAAAGACAAGAATATGAAACTACTTGAAGTAGGGCATCATAAATAATGAACTAATGTTTACAGTCTAGAAAATTATTCTATACTTTCATAGACATAATTATGAAGATGTAAGCTCTGATGGTAATGTTCAGATGGTGTACGTTGAAGTTGAAGATGATGATCTTGCTGGGTTGGAAGATGTAAGCTCTGATGCAGATGATAATTATGAAGTGGAGTTGTCTGATGGCGATAATTAAGCTGGAATAGCACTTGTGAGAAAGCCCTATAGGGAGAAAACCCGTGGTACGGTTTCAGTTGTATTTGTCTTTTGTAAGTGATAAGTACCGATATTATATATTTTTACGCCAAAATTCTCCTAAAATTAGTGTTGACTTGATACTTCAAAGCCCCTATTTAATTGAATTGGTACATTTTAGAGAGTTTATTTTATCTTTAATTCAATTATAAGAAAAGCAAAAATAAAATAAACTCATCTACACTTTTTAGGCTTTCACGTGGGTATTAACCAACATGCAACAAAAAGAAAAAAAAAAACCTTTATTTTGGGTTTTGATGTTTTGTGATATTTGCAGCCCACACAAGTGAAGAAAAGAGAAAAATACATCTAGAGCCCACTTGCAGCCCACGTGTGGAAGAAGAGAAGATGGGAAATCGCCAGTTTGGTCCAACAACAGGAGTGCCTCATTTTTTTGATTTTTGGGAACGAGCGGCACGATGGGGAGGAAAAACCGTCGATGAGGAGAGATCGATGAGAAATTGAAGAAAAGGAGAAGAAGATAACTTTGGGGAAAGCTTTTGTTGATTCAATCCATTAGGTAATTTGAGTTTTAGGTTTAATTTTTGATTTCATAGTTAGTCTTTATACTTTAGCAATGAGTTTATAAACATTTGATTTGGATTGTGTTGAGACTTGTTGAACCTTTTCATATCGTTTGATTTCCATTTATGTAATCCTTGAATTAATCGTTTATCATAGTTGGGTCGATTAATTTGAGTAGGTACCCTCAAATTGTTTAACCTAATTGTGTATCGTTATATTTAACTTTGAATACGTAATCGTTCTTAGTTTTATATTGGTAGCAAACAATACTTCAGTTGATTGGGCGTCTGATTAATTTTAGTGTCGTGGGTTTGCTTAATCTAGTCTAAATGGTCGGCGTCCGATCATTGGCTAGGAATGGTGTTTGTCTAATCTTAAAGAGACCGGTAATTGAACTCTATGTTCGTAACTAGATTAGATTAACCGGTTAGAAATTAGTCATTGAGCTTCTCGTGCTAATCGAAATTCGACAAACGGTGTATCGATGCGTATCGATACTCGCCCATTCTGGAATTAAATGAGAAAATATTTTTAAGAACAAGTCTATGATACACAATCCGGTCAATGATTTAAACTCGTTGCTAATTTTTAGTTATTCGTTTTCTTCGCTTTAATTTTATATGTTTAGTTTATCAATCTACCCCTCCCTTTTTTTTTAAATAAAACGTAGAAGTTTGACACCGTTCACGACCAATCCCTGTGGATTCGACCCTACTTACCGCTGTTGCAATTTAGGTTGTAATTTGAGGTAAATAGGAAAATATTATTTGTCGGGCTCGACACCTGTCAGTAAGTTGCATAATTTGCTTCATTTAGCGATGGGCTCTTCTTCCAATCCTTTTTGCAGTTGACAATGCTGAGCTACTCCCTCTTATGGAAGGTGAAGGGAGAGCCTTCAAAGTAATGGGATTTAATCAAAGTCAAAGGGCTCAATTTGTTCAAATCTTGATGAGGTTTGCCAGCAATATGATTATGTTGTCTTGATGCTTTGACATAGTTTTACATCCATTTGTGTTATTATTAACTGAGTAAAGTACATTGCAGATTTGGGGTTGGAGACTTTGATTGGGCAGAATTTACTTCACGCTTAAAGTAGAAGAGTTATGAGAAAATAAAAGTGTAAGGGTTGTTTTAGTTTTAAAGTTCACTATTTTCTTCATGCCAAGAAAGGGGGCATTTTTGTATTTGGAAGATTTATGTTACCGCTTATGTTGGTAGATTGAAGTATTAAAGGTGGTCTTTTGGTTTTTTGTTGGCATGTTGTTCTGATGTTGCACTTATATGTTATGCAGTTATGGAACTCTCTTTTTGCCACACATTTTTGAAGATATTAAAGGTGGTCTTTTGGTTTTTTGTTTGCTTTTCTCATTGTTTGTAGATTAAAGAATTTTATTTTGCTCCAATATAATTAATATTTTAGATTTTCATTGTTATAAATCATTAGATTTTATTTTTAATGCAATAACAATTATAGTAGAAATTAGTGACATTTTTTTTTCTTCACGTTTTATAATTAGTGACTACTTTCTTTTGTCACTAACAACTATTAACACTAGTGACCACATATTTGGTCACTAATGGATGCTAACAGACTTTAACGGAGCTATTATCTTGAACTCAATTAGTGACCTATTTTGTGGTGGTCACTAATTTGATCACTAATTTAATAAAGTTAGTGACGTCTTTCTCCGTTTAGTGACGATATTTAGTGACCAAATTAGTTGTTACAATCATAGTGACCACTCTATTTTTGTCACTAATTAGTGACCATTTTTGTATTTGGTCACTAACGAAAATCAGTGACGGACCTTTAGTGATGAAAAGTGACCACCCATATTTTGGTCACTAAAATGCATCAGTGAGCAATTTTATATTGTTAGTGACCAAATTTTTTTTGTCACAAAATAACAATTTTCTTGTAGTGAGGTCATCAAGCGTTAGATCTTTTTATGTAAGGGCTTTTATGTCATTTCACTTGTTGCCTTGTTAGATTTTGTACAAGTGATTATTGTTTTATAAATAGGGCTTGCACTAGTCGATTAGCTTTAATGAAAAATTATCTCACAAAATATCAAATCTTCTCTCTGTTCTTTCTATGTTGTTTTATGGTATCAGAGCGATTTCTTCGATTGTTCTCATCGGCCATTGATTTCATGTTCTTTTTTCCTGTGATTTCTTTGATCGACGATTTATTTTTCCGGTGATTTCTTCTTTTCTTATCATGATCTCAATCAATCATGGCAGATGATCAGATCCAGAATAATCAGACCGTGAATACAACTCAAGTTACAAACAACACAGACAATCTAGGCAACGACCGTTCTTCATGTATAACTCAGACAATCCAGGTTTGATTTTGGTTTCTCAACCCCTTACATGCGACAATTATACATCGTGGAGCAGATCCATGACTATTGCCCTTTCTGCGAAGAATAAACTAGGGTTTGTTAATGGAACTATTGCCAATCCTAATATTTTTTATGTAAATAGATTAAATTCTTGGACCAGAACCAACGACATGGTGATTTCTTGGTTATTAAACTCGGTTTCCAAAGAGATTTCGACTAGTATCATCTTTGTGGACATGGCTGCTGAAATTTGGATATATCTTAAAGATCGCTTCCAACAGTGCAATGGACCGAGAGTTTTTCAAATTCGTCTTGAATTGATGAATCTCTCTTAAGAACAAGACACAATGAGCGTTTATTTCACCAAGTTGAAATCACTTTGGGAAGAATACACCAATTACAGACCACATTGTACTTGTAGCAAACGTGAATGTGGAGGTATCAAAGAAGTGAGTGGTTACTTTCAAAGAGAATACGTCATGAGTTTCTTAATGGGACTTCATGAATCTTTCGATCAAATTCGAGGACAGATTCTACTCATGGATCCAATTCCCCCAATCAATCGCGTCTTGTCACTAGTGGACACGAAGAAAGACAACGTTGCATAAGAAGCGAAGGCAATAGTCAGTCACCAGTTGCTTTTTCTGTAAATAGTGGAATGAGCAAAACACAAGGGAATTATTCATATCAGTTTGCCAAAGGAATGAAAAAGGATCGTGATCGTCCATACTGTACTAATTGCAAGAAATCGGGCCATACAATTGGAAAATGTTACAGACTACATGATTTTCCCCTGCCTTCACCAAAGGTTAATAATGTTGCAACTGATGTCTGTAAAGATTCTCAAACAGAAGGAGATCTTACAAGCTTATTCCAGAGCTTTTCTACGACTCCATGTCAAAGGCTCATAGTTGCTTTGTCTAGACGCATTGCTTCAGCCTCAATCAATATGGCTACCAGTTCCGGTGTTCCCAATCTCCATATTCCAAAAGGTATGGGGTGTTCTTCATCTTATAATTCTGAATATCACAATTCACAGGTTTGGATGAGCCTCTCAACATATATGCAATGATCAAAAACTTTTTGTTAACATCAGAAAAGTTAATAATGTTAAGGTAACTTTGCCTAATCGAAGCCAAATCACGTTGCATATAATTGGAGACATAGACATTACAAGACATCTCACACTTAAAGTGTTCTGTATATTCCTGAATTTAGCTTCAACCTCATTTCAGTAAGTCCCTTGCTAGCCGACAAAAGAGTTTCTGTAGAGTTTCATCCTGATCAAATTTCAATTCAGGAAACTGGCAGCAAGAAGATGATTGGCAGGGGTAGAAACGCTGAAGGTCTCTATGTGCTTAATATGGAAGATTTTTCTTCAACAATATCAGTGAATGCGGTTTGTTTGGAACTATGGCACCAACGATTTGGCCATCCGTCTACTAAAAAGATTAGTAGGATTAGGTCTCAATTACAAATTAATAATTTGTCTAGCATGTAACACCGTGAATTTGGAAACGCTTAACCATTGTAGTGTAACCGTATAACTCTTACGATGGAAAGTTATTGAGGTTTACCTCTCTATCGTAATGGAAATCTCAAGGATCGAGTTGGGCACGAAGATCTGGGCAAGACGGGGTTGGACAGTGATTTGCACAATCTGGCGCGCGACTCAGGTCCGCGGCACAGGCCCCGTAAGTCTCTGAGTTTTGGGTTCCAGCAACACGCGTGGCTTGGCCCGCGACTTGAGGTCGCGGCCAAGGTCGCGGGAAGCTGTATGGTCGTTTTTATACCCAAAATTTAGGGTTTTCTCTCATTTTACTCCCACTTTCCATTTCTCTCTTCCTTGGGACGATTTTGAGAGCTCAAGAGCCGAGTTTGGAGTAGCTTGAGGTGAATCCACTATAGAGATATCAAAGGATTGGTGATTTGAAGCTTAGTTATGGGAAGAGTAAAAGATTTCTTGGGAGGTACGTGGTTTGGAAGATTTCAGGTTCCGTTTGAGATAAGCATCTTGTAAATCCAAGCTTTAGTATATGGATCTTTGTAGATCTAAAGGTTTACTTGTTGTTGGTTTATTTTTAGAGTTGGGGAAATGGGTTATTTGGAAACCCTAGCTCATTGTTGAAGATGACTTGGAAATGGTGGAATCTGCACTATTGGAGGCTAATGGTTGGATTTGGAAATAGGTTTAACCTAACCTAGTAAGGTGAATTCAAGTTGATTTGTGAAAACGTTGTACATGCCAAAATGTCCATTTTAAAGTATTTATGTGTTTTACATGAAATTGTCAACTGTGGAGTTATTTGGCAACTTTTGATTATTTGAAGTATTTAGCTTATTAAACTTTATAAAACATCCACATTTGGGATTTTAGGCATTTTGTTAAATGTGTCATAAATGAATGAGTTTCACTGATTTATTGCATAAATGGATATATGGTCAAAAACGCATTTTAGTGTTTGTCGGGTTTTATGCATCATTCATGTAATGGGACGTTTTGAAAAAAAGAGTGTGTGAGTCCTTTGGGTTGTGACATTCCCGACCTTGGGAACATTTTAGAAAATAATAATCCTTTTTGGGTTTTGGGCGGAAGGTCAATGGTGATTTGAGAAACAGAGATTTTGGGGAAGGATATAATTTAGGTTATATAACCATATTGGCTCTCGTGTTTTAGCCAAACGTTTATTAAGCCTTTTGTGGGTTGATTTGTACTCGGTTGAGTATTTGGAACATTTGTTCAATTTTGGTAGCTCATTAAGGTGAACGTATGGTGTACTTAGTTGCATCTTATTTGAGAGTTACATGTTTTGAATGCGTTTGTTCATTCGTTTGAGTCATGTAACGTTTAGACTGTAATGTATTGGATCCATAGGCATATGAGTCGGTCAGTTGGTTTAGTGGGGACTTTATCCCCGTTTTGAGACTGGATATTGTTTATGGCTAGCGGGAGCTCGAGGTATAGATCGTGGGTGGTTGAACTCGATAATCGTGTAACCTTTATTAAAGAGCTCGAGGTATAAATCGTGGGTGGTTGAACTTGATGCCCGTTTGTTATCAAAACTTCTCCAGGTTACTTAAACGTTTCATTGTTTTGAGTTAGCCTTAGCGTAAGACGGGACACAGGTGAGTTTTCTTGTAAAACTTTTATTGAACTACGATTTATCACAATATTGAGGAAGATAACCGTGAATTTGTTTCATGGGATGTCATTGCCGGTTTGGATCGCGATCTTGTCGGGATGGTCATCTAAATAGTATGGATTGTGCGACTACCATGGCTAGATACTCAAAAAGGGAATGTGTATCTTGCGAGATCATATTCAAAGGATTTACTTGTGATTTTGAATTATTTCTATCTTATATACTTATTGGATCAAGAATGACTCACTAGACCCTCGGTCTAATCTACGTTGTTTTTCTACCCTAATGCATTTCAAGTCACTTGCTAGTTGGGGGTTCGAGCAAGGGTAAGAGTAGAATGTTTCCCTGAGTTTAGATTGAGGATGAAACCTTTACGAACCTTGGTTGATTTAGAGCATTTGATGCCTTTCGTTGAGATTTGTAATTATATCTCTTAGCGGTTTCACTATGATTTTGAGATTTAATTCTACTTCTTGCATTTGGGATGCATCCTATATGGTCGAGAGATCCCATTGTGACAAATAATCATTTTCTAAATCGTTTGTTCACTGAATATGTTTTAGGCACGATAAGGATTACTCATATTTTTTTATGGTAAATTTCTTTAGTCTTTCGATGCCTCTTTTAATTGAGGGTATTGACAAGTCTTGGATGTTTCTTTGATTGAGAATGTCATTGTACATCGACATGTTTTTATTTCATGTAATGTTGCTGATATTTAAATCCTTGCTTGTAGGTATCATGAAGGTGGTGTTGAATCTTTTGATTCTAATAAAAACAAGCATAAGGTCAGATCAATGCTTACTCTATACCCATTAAAGTTTCATAAAGTATGACTTGCATTTGTTCTCAAACAACCTAAGTTTCATAAAGTAAGACTTGCATCTGTTCTCAAACAACCTATTGCTTCTAATGCTAGAGAAAGAAGGGTCCAACATCCAAGTAAAAGAACTCCAAAATGGTCGATGCGTACACCACATCCCGTGTTTCTTGGAAAGTGACCACTTAGATGAATACTATAAGTGGAACTAAGTCAACAAGGATAGTTTCATGACCTTATTACCACAGAAAGATCAAATTTTCAGGTCTTATAATGCCATCCCCAAAGACTGGATTCTTTAATTGATGAGGTTTGATGTATTTACATCTAAAATATTCTAAATGAACTTCCTACATATTCCTTTTTAGATTTTTTACTCACAGGAGCCCTTGCAGCTGGCCATTAGAAGAATTATGCAATCCCAATTTGGGGGACAAAGTCCTTTGCCTAACGAAAACAGGTGAAACAAATTTTTGTTGGTAAAATTTACTTCAATTTAGGTGTGGTATTTGATGCCAAAAGCGACGTTTTTCTCGAATTTTCAATCTACTGAATGTGTGACTACAATTTACACTAGATTATAAATCATTTTCCAACAACCTAGAAAAGCGTATACAAATTGGTATGTTTTCAAGTTTGAAACTTGATATTGGTAATTGGTTTTTGTAGGTATTTGCAATACAAATATATTAGATTGTCTGTGGGTGCGACACTTTGGGTATGCAGAGGGTGCACATCAAACAAGCGATTTCTTGCATGTCTTATAACTATATTTAAGTTGGAATGCAACTCTAAATATTGATGGATAAAACAATGTCAAGATGTGTTTTGGGTTTGTTTTATTTTGGATCAAACAATTTATAATATGGCAATAGAATTAATATTTTAGATTTTCATCGTTACGAATTAGTAATTATTAACGTAGAAACTAATGATGAATTTTTTTATTTTTTATTTTTTTTCTTCATATTTTCTAAATTAGTGACCACTTTTTTTGGTCACTAATGGAAGTTAACGGACGTTAACAGAGTTGTTATCTTGAAACAATTAGTGACGACTTTTAGCGGTCTAGTAAGGAATTTTAGTGACCAAATTAGTCGTCACAAACACAGTGACAACTTTAATTTTGTCACTAATTAGTGACCATTTTTTGTATTTGGTCACTATCGTAAATTAGTGACGGACTTTTAGTGACGAAAAGTGACCACCGAGAATTTGGTCACCAAACGACTTCAGTGACTAGTTTTAGGTTGTTAGTGACCAAAATAGTTTTGTCACTAATTAGAAATTTTCTTGTAGTGATTGTTATAAGTTTTTAGGACATTTTTAAAATTAAGTGTCCTATTAGGTAGCTAATTTAGAGGAGACTTTTGAGAAGTATTGTTCTATAAACTCGTCTTTTTATAGGATCCTTGTGTTTATAGGACAATTTTTCAATTTGTGTTCTATAAAAAAGCTAACACGACACTTTATTTTAAAAATGTTCTACAAAACTTATTACGATATGATGCCTAAATGTGTCCTATAAACTTTTTTAACACTTTTAGATATGACCCTTTACTTTAAGGCCCTATAAACTTAAGTTACATAAGGCACTCTATTAGGACACTTAAACAATTTAGACGTCCTATAAACTCAATTTTGTTGCAGTGACAAGAGGAAATCCAATAATAGTCAACAAAGAATTGAAATGAAGATTTAAAGATGATTCCAAACTCAATTCAAACAAATAAAATACGAAGATCAAAGATTTCAAAATCAAAATAATTTTAGTTTTTAGTAATCAAAGTTCAAAGGATTTTAATTTTTTTGTAATCAAAGTTTGAATGATTTCAATATTACAATTTATTTTATGTTTTTGTAATTTCAAGTTAGGGAAAAGTCTGAAAAACCCCAACAAACTATCTGATTTTGAATGATTAAGTCCCTAAACTATATTTTTGAATGATAAAACGTTTAAACTTTCTAAGACAGGTTAAATACATTCTTGTAATCTGTAAAAACAGGTTAATGTGATAAAATTTTGAGAAAAGTCTAAAAAACCCAACAAACTATCTGATTTTGAATGCATAAGCCCCTGAATTTTTTTAACAAATAAATCTCTAAACTTTTTTCTAAATATTTTTACTAAATAAACTTTTGAACTTTTTTGAACAAATAAATCCCAAATTTTTTTAACGAAACAAAATCATGAACTTAATTTTCAACAAATAAATCCAAAAAAAATTCGCATGAACAAAAAAAATATATACAATTCCTCTCACCGATAATAAATCAAAATGAACCAATTAAAGAGAGAAAAATATACCATTTTTGTTATCAATTCTGAAGCATTCAAAAGTTATGCCTAAAATTAGATATATACAAAAATTATATTCATCCTTTACAAAATATACCAAAAAAAAAACGTCAATTCTTTCACAAAATATACCTAAAAAAGTTCACAAATATACCAAAAAAATACCCAAAAGATATGTTTATCACACTAACAATAATATAACAAACGGTATTTCCTTTTGCAGCTATGTGTTTCATTCATTTAGTTGATGGTGTACATGAAAGTCAAACGATATGATGAGACTCTTACTTTAAATTAAACATCACTTTGTTATTGTAAATGACACTTTTGGTATATTCCCACTAGTGACATAAACATATATTTTCGGCATTTTTTGGTATATTTGTGAATGCGTGTTTTTTGGTATATTTTGTGAAATGATGAGTGTTTTTTTGGTATATTTTGTGGAAGAATGAATATAATTTTTGTAAGTATCTATTTATGTTTTAGGCACAACTTTTGAATGCTTCGAAATTAGTAGTAAAAATGGTATATTTTTCTCTCTTTAATTGGTTCATATTGCTTTATTGTCGGTGAGAAGAATTGTATATATATTTTTTAGTTAATGCCGAAAAAAAAGAATTGTGTTTATTTTGAAAATTAAGTTCATGATTTTGTTTCTTCAAAAAAAATTTGGGATTTATCTTGTTCAAAAAAGTTCAAGAATTTATTTGATAAAAAAATTTAGGAAAAAGTTTAGAGATTTATTGTTAAAAAAATTCAAGGACTTTCAAAATCAGATAGTTTGTTAGGGTTTTTTAGACTTTTCCCAAATTTAATCACATTAACCTGTTTTTACACAGGTTACAAGAATGTATTTAACCAGTTTTTGAAAGTTTAAAAGTTTAAGGGTTTTATCATTCAAAAAGATAGTTTAAAGACTTAATCATTCAAAATTAGATAGTTTATTGGATTTTTTTAGACTTTTCCATTCACGTTATAATGTTAGTAATTAACTTTAGCAAATATTTTTATTTAAGAATTTAAAATTGTTAGGCAAGAAATTTTTGCCAGGACACCGGACACAAGAAAGCCAGACCTAGCCCTTAAGGACTAAATCGGGCCCACTTACACACCCAGAACTAGAGATAACCAAATGTAACTGGTTTGGGGCTGTTTAGTAGTTGTTGAATGGTTTAGTGCATAATAGGGATGGTAACGGAGCGGGTTTGGGGCGGGTTTCCCTTTACCCGGCCCCGACCCCGGTTTAGTATACACGGCCCCGGCCCCGGCCTCGGTCCCCGGCGGGTACGGGGATTGAACTCCCAACCCCGGTCAACTTCCTCATTTGACCCCGGTCAATAACCGGTACATCCCCGCCCCCTTCCCCGGTTTGTACCCGGTTACCCGACTAGTTGAACAATGAAACACTTAAACTATTTTGTCAACAGCACCCAACAAAATAGTAGCTACTAGCTACTGCCTTAGACATAAAAATACAACTTTGAACCATCAAAGTAGTAGATACGACACTTAATACTAACATCAACCGACTGTCAAGTTAGACCAAATCGAGAGGAGGAAAGGCAATCGAACTAGAAGATGAAGCTGGTGCCGACAATCAAGATGAAGCTGATCACCGCGGTGGTCGACGCTAGTGGCCGACGAGTCACGAGATAGACGAGAAGAACGCTCGGCGAGCCGCTGGTCGGCATTGCAGGCTGGTGACTAATGCTGGTCGGAGACGAGACATGCGGTCGGAGACGAGATATGTGGTCGGAGAAGAGGTCTTGAATGAAGATTTGGAGTTGGACTTTGTGATACTTGGAGGCGCTACTCTCTAACTCTAAAGTAACAGTAAGGAAGGAAACCTAAATGGAATAGTTTTAAAATAACTTAATTTATAATTTTTAAAAAAATAAATATTATATATATACCGGGTACGGGGCGGGTCGGGGGATGCATTACCCGACCCCGACCCCAACCCCGGTTTGAGTCTACTGGGGATCCCCGAACCCGTTTTGGCGGGGAATCTCCGGCCCCGTTCGGGTTAGGTGAACCGGGTTCCCCATCGGGTCGGGGCAAATTACCATCCCTAGTGCATAATGATTAAGTGGTCAGAATGATTAAAAGGCTCTTATGATATAATGCAAAATGAAATACGGTTGTTTTTTAATTGTTCATAATGAAATTAGGGCTCTGAATGATTAAGGAAGGGTCATGATACAAAATGATTCAGAGGGTTTTTGAACCATTAAGAGTCAGACCTTTTTTTTACCAAACAAGATTCACCTCTTAGCGATTCAGATGTTGCCTCTTAATAGAACCATTAAGAGGTAAACTACTTCTGAGTGATGGGAAACAACTCGAAATTGGGATTGGTAGGGACCCGTTAGGACTGATTTAAAGCTAGTTGGCTAAACCCAATTACGATTTTTTTTGAAGAATCGGTTAAGATCTTGATCTCACATCCGGTCAAAGAAGCCCGGTAGAACCGGTTAAAAAGGATCGATTATGGAAACAAAATTATAAAATTATTTATTTAAAAGTTTGGTAAAAATTGTACATTTAAATGTACACAAAATTATAAAATTGTAAAAATATACAAAACGTATTTATTTAAATCTAAACTAAATCATAAATTTGTAAAAAAAAGGGCAAAAACGAAGTCGAGTTTTGAGTGAGTTTTGGGTTAATATTTATTTTAGTGGCTCAATCTCACATGTATAAGAATTTGGGAAGTGCAATTTTATAAGGAAATGAAGAGTATCTTGTAGTAAAAGATTATTGAAGGAATGATTTTCTTTTTAAACGGGTTGGTCAAGGGCCTAGTTACGAAAAAATCGGTTATGTAACCATTTACATTGAGCCCTAGCGGTTATAAATTTTCAGTGAAGGACTAGGAGCGGTTATTATTTCAAAACACTTGATCGACCTGGATTTTGGCCATCTCTATCTAGAATTAGGGGTGTAAATGATTCAAGTCGAGTTCGAGTATTGGTATCCTCGACTTGATAGCCACTTTCCAAACTCGAATTTGACACAAAAACTCGGGAGTAGTTAAAAACTAAACTCGACTCGAACTCAATAACAATTTTCTAAACTCAAACTCATTTGAAGCTCGAACCCATCTCAAACTCAAACTCGATCTTGAATCAAGTTCGAACAAAGCTAACCTGTCGAAGTTTATGAAATTTTAGGGTCGTCTCTTATAAATTATAAACTTAAAGGTGTTTTCTTAAACTTTATAAGATGCACCTCAAATTTCATAATCAAGAAGACAAAGTTACAAACTACATCCACCTCCTCTGTTTTTATAACATATTTTCACCTTCCTTTACTATCCCTTTTCCAATGTGGAACAACTTCACCAACATTTTTATAGTTTTTTTTTTGTCTTTTTTGAATTATAATTTTAATAAAAAAAGTAATTGTTTAACTTTATAGTTAAAAAATGTACAATTTTTTAAGTATATAATATTTATATACGGGATACGGCAAATGCAACAAATAAACTCACACATCCTCCTCACCTTTGATGAGGTTTGAACCCTTGACCTCCTACAATTTCTTTCAAATATATGAAAATACACGACATTTTTATTGGTAGATTTTTAATTAACCTTTACATTATATTTTACAAATATATTATAAAACTAATTATTAATAAAAAAATCCGAGTATCTCATGAGATTTTCGAGTTAAATATTCGGTAGCTAGACTCGATTCGCTAGTATGTCGAGTCAAACTCGTGTTCGAGCAAAGCCTATTCGATTCGAGTGTTGACAGAACTCTAATCAAACTGTTGATCTCCAATAATTCACGAGTCCTCTCGTATCATTTACACCCAACCCAACCCAAAGTCCGAATTTTTTTCTTAAGGGGCTGTTTGGCTGTTGCTGAATGGTTTAGTGCAGAATGATTAAGTGGTCTGAATGATTAAGAGGTTTTTATGATATAGTGTAAAATGAAATATGGTTGTTTGCTAATTGTTCATAATGAAATCAGGGCTCTTAATGGTTAAAGGAGGGTCAGGATACAAAATCATTAAGAGGATACTTTTTTTTGCCAAACAAGATTTACCTCTTAGCGATTCAGAGGTTGCCTCTTAATAGAACCATTAAGAGGTAAACAAACAACCCCTTAGTAAAATCAAGCTTAGCGGACCCTGCCTATTTCTTCTAGATAGCATAAGCCCAATTATTTTAATTAATGCCAGCCCAAAATCTGATTAAATTACATACCAAACCACCAAAACCAGGCCCATGGTGGCACACAGCTCCAGCGCCTCAGCCTCTCAGATAGGCTGATGGATAAATCCTAGCGGGAAAAATCTCTTCCACAATCTTCATTCTTCCCCAGCAACAATTTATACGGAACTTCAATTCAATTCACCATTTCTTTTTTGTAATTTTGATCCATTTTCTGCTCGGAAGAACTTCATCCGCAGGTATGTGTGATTTCTGTGCCAGTTTTGCTGATTTGAAACCGAATTATACATGTTATTATTGTTGTTGGATGTGATTGACTAGTTTCAAAGTTTTTACACCATCAGGTTTTTTCCCCATTGTTTCATTCTTCTTTTTTATGCAAATTTGTTGTAGGGTTCTTATTCTTTCTTTGGTTTGTAAATTTTGAAGCTTGAAGATGTTGAAATATGAGTTTGTTGTAGTAGCAGATGCAGATGGATATGACATATGAGTTAGTCGAAGATGCTAAAGTATTTTGGGCAAATTTTGTTATTGAACATATGTATGTGACAATTTGGCACGCTACGTGTTTGATAAAATGCCTTAACCAAACTTCACTTCGCAACCTGACACCTGTCACACCAACACCATGATTTTTAAAAAATGCATTCCCCCCATTAATATGTAGCCTCCATCATGTATAACTAGGGAACTGACTTATTTTATCTCCAAATGGCACAAACAGTTGGGACATCCAGCTTTCTTATATAGTTATATGGGTTGGGTTGTTTTACTTTGGCTATGTACGTCTTTTTAAGTAGTGAATATTATGTTTATTATGAATCAAAATGATCATTACTTTTGTAATCTCTTTTGCTGAGTTAATGAGATACATCTATGAAATACATTTTTTAAATTGTTTTGTTTTCGTTTATTTGGTTATCGGTGCCGGTGGTAATATAATTAATGTAGTTAATTATTTATCGGTGTTCATTTAACTTGCGTCATAATATCTTGTGAATAGGACCCTCTTATGATTATATATTTATATGGCTATCTTAAGATATTTGTGTTTTAGTTAAGAATCAGGGAATTTAATTTTAATTGTTGATTTGTGTATTGATCTGTAGGATTTTTTTATTCACTTAATGACTCGATGTTTAATTATTTATTGCAAGGAATTTATCAAGTATATAATTATAAATGCTTTATGTATAAGTGATTGTGTTGGGTTTTTTTTTGTTTATGCAAGTATAGAATTATAAATGCATTATGTTTAACCAAACCAAACTAAAAGAACACAGTATATCCCACAGAGGTAGGTGTGGTCTATGGGTAGGATGTACGCATACTTTGCCTCTACCCCAAGGGGTAGAGAGCTTGCAAAACAAAAATTATAAGGAGTCAGGTGAGAAAAGTAGTTGAAGAACATGTGCAAACATTCAAACAAGCAACAGGGACAAGGGAGCAGCGGCACATGAGAGTGACATAAGATAAAACAAACAAGGAAATACGAAGTGGCAAAGTAAAACTACTACGGCAGGAAGAAAAATTAAAACCGACATACAGTAAAAGCAGGAAAAACTAAGATTAGCATAAAGAATGCATGAAAAATAGGAAAAACCAAAACAACTCTCTATGTAACGTAGGCTCTAGTAACCTAAATGCCACCTCTCCACCCCTTCCCCTGCCCACCCTCTACCTCCTCCAAACTCCCCTCCTCCCTTCCATGTTAGCTACAGGCTCCCCATATAGTCTGCTACCCTAGTCCTGCATCTCCAAGCGCTCCAGCAGAATGTGCAGTATGCTTTATGATAGATATTTCATATACACATTTTCATTTAAGAAAAGCAGCATATTTCTAGTTTTGATGATATTCTAAATCATTTCCAAAGTATAAAAACTTGAAGAGGACAACTGTATATATAAATTGGGTATATATTTTGAACTATTAATTTCAGCAGTCTTTTTTTTTTTTTCAAAAAACTTCAGTTCATTTTGAATAGCATGGTTTCGTTTTGTTGGGTTTTATTTGTTATAGACTTGTAGACAATTCATTGTTGTTTTGAATTTTGTCAGAATACTGGATCCGCCACAAAAATGGCAATGGCCGCTTTCAGTGCTGTATCACATTGTCATCACAGGCTCTGGTGGCGACCCAACACTTCCAAGCTTCCTGTTTCTTGCTCTATGCCCCCTCCTTCCTTTACAGGTCAATAGAATTTCAAGATTTTTCTTTATCATTTTTTGTCGGAATAATGATATTTTATGTACTTTTCTTTAATACCCATTTTGTTCAATTGACAGTAAAGAGGAGCTAAATTAGAAAATTAGTCAGTTCTGAATGTTGTATGTGTTTTTCTAACCGGAGAAGACTAGCATAGTGGGTATTTAGGGTATATGCTAGTGTTGTTGCATCTGTGGTACACTGTGTGTTAATTGAAATTCGATCTATCATAACAAAAATGATGGTTGGTAAAAATTGAAAAAATATCTCCTTGCTTCTGTCAGACTAATTGCAAGTAGATGTGATTTATTATCTTGCTTGTGCACCCTACAGGATGAAATTTCTCTCCTGAAAACAGGGTTCTATATGATGTTGATAAATACCCAAAGTAGACTCTTTGTGTTTGCTTTACACTAAATAATAGATATTTCTACGGAAAGTATCGAAAGTGCATCTAATAATCGGATTAATTTCTACATACACTGCAAATTTACCCCTCTTTGGGTCCGGTTTTCTCTGACATTGGTTTATTTATCTCCTATTTTTGTTTCATGTCTATAACTCTATATGTATTTGTTTGTGTTTTTTCTGTCAAGACTATGACAGCCGTTTATCATTTTTTATTGAAACCACCTTGTCTGTTGTTTTTCTGTTGTGCCCACATATTAGGTACCCATGGATCTAGAGTAGGCCATAAACGATCTGGAAGGCTGGAAGGGGCTGGAAAGAGCATGGAAGACTCTGTGCAACGCAAAATGGAGAAGTTCTATGAGGGGTCTAATGGCCCACCTCTTCGTGTTCTTCCAATTGGTGGTCTAGGGGAAATTGGAATGAACTGCATGCTTGTTGGGAATTATGATCGTTATATTCTGATTGATGCTGGTGTCATGTTCCCAGAGTAAGTTTTGGTAATGGGTGTGCCTTGTTTAGGAATCTGTCTATCGCTAATCTTTTGTGCCCATGCTTCATTTATTCTATGAAAATTTTTCTGACGGTTTTCTAGATTACTCAATAACCAGCTATAACCATCTGATGCTTGGTTATCTTTTGAAAATCAAACATATTAACTGTGTCTAAACTTCTATAAACTTTGTGTGCTAAATTGCTGATACACAATGTGTGTTTTAGTAATTTTACTTTCTTCTCTTTGTGATGGATTGACCTTATTACACATGAATTTGTTTCAGCTATGATGAACTCGGTATTCAGAAAATTATACCAGATACCACATTTATAAAGAAGTGGAGTCATAAGATTGAAGCAGTTGTTATAACACATGGGCATGAAGATCACATTGGTGCGTTGCCTTGGGTAAAGTTTCTATTCTACTTCTTAAGAACATTTGTTAAAAGAAATTATGTCTTATTATCTTGGTAGCAGCTATGGTTTCATTCTGAGATGATGGTTTTTCAGTTGTTGAAAAACTTCCTTTTGGCAGTCTCATAAAAATGGTGTTGTACACATGGAATTTAGTATATTACTTTATGCATTTTAGTGGAGAACCATGTTGTTTGATGATCAGATTTCTAATCATATTACAGAATTTTGTATAGTGACATAAAAAATTATTTGAATCGAAGACATAATAATTTCTGTGAGTACAAAATGAAGAAACCTTAGGTAACATCTTTTCTTAAGCCATATTTTTGAGCGTTTAGGGTTATAGTTCAGATGTTTACCCCTCAGTTTCTGGTACTGAATCTCAAATGTTTTGTTCCATGAGAAAAGGTCTTGTTCTATGTCCTCCACTTGATCTTTTAATGGGTGAGTAAATGGCAAGTAATCACTGCCCAAATTGTCACGGGTGGTCACTCAAATGAGTCAAATCCCAAGGGAAGTAGTTGTAACATGTGAAAAATGTGCTTTTTTTAGAAGACCGTGGAACCACACTTGAGGGTTAAAACTTCTTTTTGCTAGTCAATTGGGTGCCCCTGATAAATCATTGGGAATACACACGTGTAAGATTTGAATTCATGATCTCTGGATGTTCTGAGCAAGTCCCAACCGCTTAAGTGGCCCAACCGGGTGAAAAAGTGTGTTTTACAACATGCACATTATGTGTTTGGTACAGAGTATATGTGTATTGATTGCTTACCCTATTATTTACCCTTTTTATGAATTTATGTTATGCAATTATTTTCTTTTACATTTAGTTCTCACTATTTTACTGCTGTTTAATTAGGTTATACCAGCTTTGGATCTACGTACTCCGATATTTGCATCATCCTTTACTATGGAGGTCTGAATGTGTTTTTCTCAACTTTTTTTTTTCTATTTTATATTTTTATGTACCCATATGCATTAAAATTATCAGGTTTTCATTAGTTGAGGTTCTCTTTTCTTTGAGCAGCTCATTAAGAAGCGTTTGAAGGAATCCGGGATATTTGTGCCGTCTAGGCTTAAAACATTTAAAACAAAGAGAAAATTTGTTGCTGGACCATTTGAGATAGAGCCCATTAGGGTCACCCATTCTATTCCTGATTGTTCTGGATTGGTTCTTCGCTGCTCCGATGGTATTATACTTCATACCGGGGACTGGAAGGTACATCTTTAGTTTCTTATGTGTATGCCTTGTTCTTGATCATTTTCTGACATGTTTAGAACTTCACATTCAACAGATAGATGAGTCACCATTGGATGGACAAGTTTTTGACCGTGAAGGTTTAGAACAACTCTCCAAAGAAGGAGTAACTTTGGTAAGCGCCTTTATCTTTTAAACTCTGAAAGGGGGTTATCGCATACTGGAGTTTGTGAAAACTAGTAATCTTAATACTAATTTGCACAAACGCCTACCATGTTATGTTCTGCTTTGTTATAGCGTTTTTGTATTTTCTTCTGCATATTACCCTTTTGTCAATGTCTTATATTACATTTTACTTCTCTTGTCCTATGAAAATTGCAAGTTTGATTCAACACGTGGTTTAAGAAAAATGTTTGATTTCTAGTCAAATGTCTAAAAATACCAGTTTTCACAAAATAAAGTTTCTTCTGGACCCCAATCAGTGATGATTATTGATAAATCGGAAATTTAGCTTTAAGAGTTGAGTAACAAGGAAAAGTTGCAATTATTATGGGACTTCCCAAAATGGTAACTGTTGTAATTTTCATGGGAAGGAGGAAGTAGTTAAATTCTTTATTCAATCAAATATAGCAATAATATTTAAATCTATTTTGCATTTGTATGTTTTTCAGATGATGAGTGATTCAACAAATGTGCTCTCACCTGGAAGGACACTTAGTGAAACAGTTGTAGCAGATTCACTACTACGGCATATTTCAGCTGCAAAAGGAAGGGTTATTACCACTCAGTTTTCATCAAATATCCATCGGCTTGGAAGTGTGAAAGCCGCTGCAGATTTAACTGGCAGGAAGTTGGTATGTTATTCATGCTTATGATCTTTGAAAGTTCTTTTACTTCAGAATAGAGTGATTGACTTTTCAAACCAGCAAAAATGCAAAAAGAAAAATACTACACTTTGCAGGGATTTTTTTTTTCATTTGTATTTCCACAATAAATCCAAAACTGTTCATTGTTCCGAAATATGGTGCTTTTATGTTGCATATTTACAAGATAGATGGGTTGTTAACTACAAAAAATGACCAAGTAGAATGATTGGGATGTCAATCACTAGATACCTTCATTTGATGGAATGATGATGCCATTTTGTTTCAGGTATTTGTTGGAATGTCGTTAAGGACATACCTCGATGCTGCATGGAAAGATGGAAAGGCACCAATTGATCCATCGACTCTTGTAACAACCTTGACCTGAATTTGTCCATTGTGGTTGTTGTTTATCGTATCATCCGGCTTTTCTTTTCATTATTGATGTCCTATTTATTGTATAGGTGAAAGTTGAAGACATTGATGCTTATGCTCCAAAAGACTTGCTAATTGTCACTACCGGCTCTCAAGTAAGTTGCAATAACCGGCACAACCAGAAAGTGAAATGATTTTGTAATTCTCCACTTCAACAATTGCTGTAACTGTATTTGCTTGTGTCAGGCAGAACCTCGTGCTGCACTTAACCTTGCATCATATGGAAGCAGTCATTTTTTCAAGTTGAGCAAAGAAGACTTAATTTTGTATTCTGCCAAGGTAATTATCTCAGACATTCTATCAAATTTATTTATTGTAGACTTTGTAGTAATTCAAATAGCTAACTTTATGATTGTGACGTCATCTCCATTCTGTGTTATCTATAGGTGATCCCTGGTAATGAATCTCGAGTGATGAAAATGTTAAATCGTTTATCAGAGATTGGACCGACAATAGTAATGGGTAAAAACGAGCATCTACACACATCTGGTCATGCCTATCGTGAAGAGTTGGTAAGATTTTCCTTGTAGTGTAGTCGCTTGTTTCTTTTTTTAATATGTATGCTACTATCATCTCTCAACGTATTTCTTTCACAGTTACAAACAGAAAAAGGAAGCAAAATTTAGAGCTTATATCAATCTTAGGTTCTATTTGTATATATCTCGTTTCTTCTACCAAGCTTGGGACCCATAGTCAGATCTTTATTTCTACTCACACCATATAAATGAGACCCACAACTGAAAAATATTAAATGGCCAGGAATTAAGAGTTGTAGTGATATAATATGCTGTTTTTGGAGCTCAGTTTATCCCAATCTTCATGTTTTTGTGTTTCTACTTTGGTTTTTTAGTTGGTCACTGTTAGTATTGATAGTCACACAAAAAAACAATTTGAATCACAGGTTAAAGAAAATGAAACACGGTATTTACTTGGTTTAGCAATCTGTCTACATCCAGTGAGTTGGTAGATGTCGTTTTATGATTTGCAAATTCTGTTGTAGTATAGATACAGCAAGAACAACCCCTTAAACAAAACAAACAAAGAATATGACAGGAAAAATGCATTCTTAACTGTCATTACTGTTTTCTTATAAAGTTGGATCCTGGAAGTCATAGACCAGTTTACAATGTAGATGATGCTTTATATCTAAAACAGAGGATATCCAAATATTTACTGAAAGTGTAAATTTCATTGGATAAATACTTCTTTAACCTAATTTGGACACCAAAAACATGAGAGAAATTGTAGATGATATCGTGGGGTTTTGAGACTTGAGTGTATCTTGATTTTCATCCTTTTTTGTGAAGTATATAATCTTTATATATGGCAAATGACTCACACACCCTCCTCACCTTTGATGAGGTTTGAACTCTTGACCTCTTGGGAGGCTGAGCTTAACCGGTATACTGGTAGGCCAAAGGCCTTTTGGTGATTTTCATCCTTTTCTTCTTCCCTATTTTTTGGTAGGAAGTGGAAAAAATTTTAAATGAGTTTCATTTTGTAGGAAGAAGTGCTGAGGATTGTGAAGCCACAACATTTTTTACCCATCCATGGGGAACTCTTATTTCTCAAAGAACATGAATTGCTCGGAAGATCCACCGGAATTCATCACACTGCTGTAAGTAACTGCTACTTGTGACCAACCAATTATCAGAAGTTCATATGTATACTGCTGAGACTGCCTTTTTCATTTTGCACCCGTCTACACAAGTCTTTAATCACTCCATAGATTTGCTAAGATCGCTCTTATAGGAGTGAAGTATCTTGTTTTGGCAGATTTTGTATTGCATGAACATTATACCAGAAGATATTATGGCAAGGAAAGGTACAAAATATAAGGCTAAATAAAAGATTTACAGAGGACTTCA
This sequence comes from Arctium minus, assembly GCA_954870635.1. Taxonomy (NCBI): domain Eukaryota; kingdom Viridiplantae; phylum Streptophyta; class Magnoliopsida; order Asterales; family Asteraceae; genus Arctium; species Arctium minus. Next base: position 13,915,074 of record OX941087.1, read on the forward strand.
TGATTGCTCCATGAGACCCATAATACATAACGGTATTCTTGTTTGATGAGAAGTATAAGATATTAGACGAAACATGTTTTAGGAAGATCTTGGGGATGTACTTGATGAAACTGCTCCTTGACTCTGGGTTATGCATATATTCTGTATGCATGCGTGTATGTGTGTGTATAACCATGTTCCCCTAGCTATTGATTTCGGCATGATTTCTTCCCAATTTATGTCAACACTATTGTTATTCATGTTTTACCTTGACAAGATGTAACAAACTTAAAACACCATCCATTCTACGTGGCTTGGGGGAGGAGCTTATGACCTCAAGTTTGAACTTTCATGTAGGATCCCATAGTCCTTTGAAGTTTGAAGACAAATTTAGTGCACTTGTTATTAACAGTGGCAAAGATCCATGGTGTGAAATAAGAAAGAAGATAGTATGTTATTGGCCTCTGATATTCATCACATTCAGGCTATATCTGATCTTCCCTTTCTGATGATGTCATTTGAAAATTTCAAAATTTTGCATGCTTGTTGCTATTCTAGTTGTGGTGTAAGCCCGGATATATTTTCACTTGTAATAACATATCAATGCTTATATCATCTTCAAATGTTGGATTATTAAATAAATGCACCTGAAAACATAACCACATAAATGTGTCATTTAAGTTTCCAAAAAATTACTAACTTGTGAATGTTACACTTTTTTATGAGGCTTCTCAAGAAGGAAACTGTTGTGCTTCTAGTGGGATAAGAAGAAATATTTTTCTAGTTACTGCTGTTTTTTGAAGTATGATACTAATTTTGTATTGACAACAGGTCATAAAGAACGGAGAAATGCTTGGGGTTTCTCATTTGAGGAACAGAAGAGTGTTGTCTAATGGTTTCATAGCCTTGGGTAAAGAGAATTTGCAGGTTCTCCTCTTGATCTCTCTCTCTATATATATGTGTGTGTGTGATACCATATCTATATGTATATACACATACAGTCTCTAAGAAGAATTATGCCTGTGTTTATTTGTATGCCTACATTGTAACAACCAATAACAATCTTTAACAAATTGAGTTATATCCTATTTTGTACTACTATTTGATATTATTGGAGTCATTACCTCAGCCACTAAACACAATGGGACATCACTAGAAACTCAGGAATAAGTTCCGCAGAAACAATTAACACACTCAGAAATAATGTTAAAGAAGTTGCGGGATAACACTTTAACAATGAATCAAAACACATAATATGAACTCAAATCATAAGTTTATATTGCATAAAACTTAATGATTACAAACTCAACCTCAATCTGTTGAACAGGCTCAACAGACGTTCTAAACTTCTCTAAAGAAAGGATTTCTAAGAATCTTGAGGTTAATTCTCTCTAAACATATATTCGTATGAATAAGACTATAAAAAAAAACTATATCTTAAACTATCAAAGACTTCTAGACTATATATACAGAACTGATTACAAGATAATTACAAAAGAAATATTGATCTTTAGCATCCATTCCATAATTATCTTCATCATTATCTTCAGCTCCTAGTCTTTCTCTTCAAGTCATTATCTTCATAAGCAGTATTAACTTCACCCTTATTCAGCAGCATTAATCATTCAGCAGTATTATCATCCTCAGCAGTACTAACTATGCTTTGCAGTATTAATCTCTTATGGCAGTAGTAATTTTCAAGCAGTACTAACTACTAGCAGTACTAATATTGCATAGCAGTATCAACATGCTAAGCAGTAGTAATCTTTCTTCACCTAGCAGTACTAACCAGACTTGATTATTTCTGACCCAACAATCTCCCCCTAACTTAACTTTTCAGATTGAGAAGTTAAGTTCTTCAAGATGTGTTCCTCCATGATGCTTTCAAAACTCCATCTTAGTTGCATAGATTAGGATCCAGACCCAAACTTTGATTGATAGTTCTTCTGACTACTATCTTGGCTATTTCAGAATCCTTTGAACATACCAGCTTAGCATTCAACATACCTTGCAATTTAGCTTTGCTGTGGTCATAGATCTTGTCAACCAAGTAGTACTCATGGTAGCTTTTGTCAATTGTGATCATGTAGACACCACAGTTTTCAAATAACATCCAATGATCAATCTTTTTGAATCCATACTCATGATGTAAGTCTTTGATCCTGTACTTCACTCTTTCAGGCTCAAACATCATACATAAGTACTCCATGGCAATCTTGATTAAGCTCATTTCAGTCCCTTCCAGCACATCTTTATACAGAATCAGTCCAACTTTGTATAATTCTTCCAGATCAGACCTTGTACAACTTCTCACTATCTTTCCCCAGGTTGCATACACCTCATACTGATCACCCATTCTTTTGAATCTAAAATAGTCTTTTCTGTTGTCCTTCAGAATATCCCAGTGAATAATCTCTGGTGCCTGCATTGATATAGGGTCAGCTTGCACTGGTTCTTCATTTGTCAAAGTCATGTACAAATGGAATTGCTCATTGGATTGTTGATTGGACTGCTCTTGATTCTGCTCTGGTTCTGCTGAAGGTTTTGCTCTTGCACTTTCAATCTCCTTTTCAGCTTCTTCTATTCTTGACCTCTTTGCCTTAGGCTTGGTAGCAATAGATTTCTTTCTTTTTATAGTTCCAATCTGTTGAGCCAAAGTTTCTTCTTGCTTGGCTTCTGTCTTTTCTTTGATAGGAGTGCCTTCCTCACTGTCAGGGAAAGGCTGTTGGATGTTGAGATCATGTCTTTCTTTTAATTTTCTTTCAACCTCAACCCTTTGAATGAAGTCCCCTTTCAGCTTGGCCATCTCCTTCTGGTATAGCTCCTCTATTCTACCATAAGATATGTTGGTAAACATCCCTTCTTTGACTCCAACTGACCCTTTCAGAAAGTTGATCATCTTTCTTCTTTCTTGATTGGCTAAGTATGTCTTGGAAGGCTGTCTTTGTCTAGTCTTCAGTGGTAGCCTTTGCCTTGAAGCCTTCTTTGTGACTTTCTTAGCAGCAGCTGCAGACATCAGACTTTTTTGATATTCTTCATTGATCTTCTTGGCCAACTCCAATGCAATCTCTCTGTCTTTGGCAGATTGAATATCACTTTCCTTTTCAAGGTCTGCTTGCATCTTCCTTGCAAATTCTTCATCCAGAGCTATTTGACTTTGTTTCTTTGATGCTTTTACAGATTCAACCACCTTCTCTTTGCCTTTACCCTTTATCTCAGCAATACTAGCTTCTTTTCTTTTCTTTGCTAGACCACCTTCTTTGATTTTCACTCCCTTAGCCTTTTGAGTAGCCTTGGGAGTGTCAACTTTGGCCTTCATTAGTGTTTCTGCAATCTGTATTTCCTCAATAGTCAGCCCTGTTTCTGCTGCTAGACTTATTTCTGCTGCTTTATCTGTTTCTGCTTCTTTCACACTTGTAGCACCAATCTCCCTTTCTTTTTCAACACTGGTCTCCCCCTCAAAATGAGATTCCATGCCAACAGGACTTTGTTTTTCAGTTTCAGCTTCAGTTGTCTCCCCCTTTTTGGAAGCATCATGATCTATGCTCCTCTTCTTTAGCACAAATTTGGTTTTCTTCTTTTTGTGCACCAACCTTAGAACCATCTTCTTTAGTTTGCTTATCTGCACTTGTTGTGAAAGAATCACCTTCTTCATCTCTTTTATTTCCAGATCTTGATTGTGAACCTCCAGACTAATTGTACCAAGTGTGTCCATCAATTCTTCGTATTTATATCTGTCCTCACCTTCTTTAGGTGTGTTTACCACCTTTGAAGGATCCTTGGATCTTTTAGTAGAGGCCTTCTGCCTAGCAGAAACACCTTCTACCCCCGTGGTTTCTTGGCACCTGGGACCTTTAGATGATTGCTCATCTAAAGTTGCCGTGGGGAAGGTCTTAGGTATGTTCATACTGTCCTGTCCTACACCTTGTGCAGAAACAGTAGTGTGAGCCTTGCTGCCCACATGCTCATCCTTCTCCTTATAGAGCACCTTCTTGGGGTTGGGAGACACCCCTATGGTTTCCCTTTGGATATTCTCTAATGGAGAATGCTTTATTAGAGGGCTTGTAGGCTTTGGGGGTGAAGATACAGGAAGGGAAGGAACCTTCTGTACCTTTTTTCTTTGATATGTTTTGGTGATTGGGGATGTTGGCTTGACAATAGGGATCTGTGGAGTATCAATTGAAATGAATGGTGTGGGTAGGTCATCAGTTGGGTGGTCAGATGTGGGCTTTGACACTGATGCCTCACCATGGGAATGAGACATAACCATCATTGTAGAGAATAATGGTGTTTCTTGTCCAGAAAAGTCTTTACTTGGTCTTTTCATGTTGGAGAATACCTTCCTTTTGGGAGGTTTTGGTACATACACCTCTTGAAAAGAGGGTAGATCCGTCAATTCCTTTAGTAGAATCTCTTGTACAAACCTGGGATACATATAAAAGCTTTTGGTTTTGGTATCCAGGTTTGACATTAAATCATTGAAAATCATTTGAGAAAAGTTAAACTTTCTAGAGGTAGCTAAGCAGACTAGAGCATAGGCTAAGGTACTGCTGAACTCACTCCATCCAGTTGTTTTTCTAGAAATACAATGCTGAAGGGTATGAACAAAGAATCTCCACTGAGATGAAAATTTGCTCTTGAAGAACTTGTAAACCTCAGTGGGACCTTCATACCCCATACGAATAAGAACTTGGAAGAGATCTTCCTTAGGAAGAGAGGTAATACCTGAGGCATCATCTAAGCGTAGATGGATGCGAATACACTCTTCTGAGATGGTCAGGGGTTTATCACATACCCTTGTTTTGATGACCTGAGTGCCATCTTCAGTGTGGATGGTAGCATTTGCCCAAAATTGTCGTAGATGTTCCACACAGATTGTGGGATTGACAGTGAGGGCATGGGCAATGTGTGACGATTTGAGGAAGTCCACAATCTGATGAAAACCTTCAGCCTGTTTGGGTTTTTGCAGCATAGCAACCTCATTGTGTTCATCAAAGAATTGTAGGCCTGCCATCGTTCTGATTGCTTCTAGGGTTCGAATCGCAACTGGTAAGCAAGAAAGCGAGAGAGAGAGAAAGAGTAGCAATGGAAGTTCAAAGAGCCGTTTGTATTTTGGCGGTCACAAAGTGTATTTATAGGTGGAGGGTTTCAGTTAGAAGCAGTACTAAGTACCCTAGCAGTATTAACCAACTCGCAGTATTAACTCATATTAGCAGTAGTAACACATACTGGCAGTACTAACACAGACTGGCAGTTCTAACACAGACTAGCAGTATTAACACCTACCAGCAATAGTAACACTGATTAGCAGTATAAATAAAGCAAGCAGTAGTAACTTTGCACTGGCAGTATAAACTACCTAGCAGTAGTAACCATACTTAACTCTTTTTGAACTGTTATCATGAGAAATATAGAGAGCAGTATTAACTGAACTAGAAGTACAGAGTATTCAATTTAAGTAATCTGAAACACTTAAACACACAAGGTTAGCAGCACCATGCACAATACAATATGAGAAAGTAGACAGTAAGGAATCTATACAGAAAAGGTACATAAAGCAGATCAAAGGAGGCTTATTCAGTGTTTATCATGCCCACACTTGTGACCAAGAATGTGAATCTACCCACATCAAAAGTTTTGGTGAATAGATCAGCAAATTGGTTACTTGTATGGACCTTCACAACCTGAATTAGCTTCTTTTCATTACAGTCTCTGATAAAGTGGTACATGATTTCTATATGCTTTGTTTTGGAGTGCTTGACTGGATTATTAACAATGCTAATAGCACTGTTATTGTCTATGAAGATTGGAGTGTGAAGAAAAGTCATACCATAGTCCAGCATTTGATTCTGAATCCAGAGTACTTGTGAACAACAGCTTGCAGCAGCTATATACTCTGCTTCTGTTGTAGAGGTGGACACTGTGGTTTGTTTCTTGCACTGCCATGACACTAGTCTTGCACCCAAAAACTGACATCCCCCTGAAGTTGACTTTCTATCCAAATTTGCACCACCCAAGTCACTGTCTGAATAAGCAAGTAGGTCAAATGGTGAGTCATGAGGATACCAAAGACCTAATCTAGGTTGGCCTTTGAGATATCTGAATATCCTCTTGACTGCTTAAAAGTGTGACTGCTTAGGCCTTACTTGAAATCTTGCACACACACAAACAGGAAACATGATATCTGGTCTTGAAGCAGTGAGATACATGAGGGAGCCAATCATGGATCTATAGTGATGAACATCCACATCCTCCCCCTCAAGATCTGCAGTGATCTGTTTGTGTGTCTCCATGGGTGTGCTTGCAGGCTTTGAATATGAAAATCCAAATTTGGTGAGAATATCCTGCACATACTTGGATTGGCTGATAAATATCCCATCTTTCTTCTGCTTAACTTGTAGCCCAAGGAAGAAAGTAAGTTCACCCATAGAACTCATCTTGAATCTCTTGTGCATCAATTCTTCAAAATCTCTGCACATTTGATCTTTTGTGGATCCAAAGATAATATCATCCACATAGATTTGCACTATAAGGATGTCCTTCTTCTTCTTCTGAATGAACAGAGTCTTGTCTATGATTCCTCTTTGAAAACCATTTTCCAAGAGATAGGTAGACAAAGTGTCATACCATGCCCTTGGTGCTTGATGTAGCCCATAGAGTGCCTTCTTCATTTTGTATACTCTGTCAGGATAATTTGGATTCTCAAACCCTGGAGGCTGACAGACATACACTTCTTCTTCAATTCTCCCATACAGGAAAGCACTCTTTACATCCATCTGGTAGACCCTGAACTTCATGAAAGAAGCATAGGCTAAGAATAGCGTGATTGCCTCAATCCTGGCCACTGGTGCAAATACCTCTTCATAATTAATTCCCTCTTCTTGAGTATACCCTTGTGCCACTAATCTGGCCTTGTTCTTTATTACTATTTCTCTCTCATCTTTCTTGTTCCTGAAGATCCATTTAGTGCCTATAGCTCTGTGTCCTTTAGGAAGGTCAACCAAATCCCATACATCCTGCAGCACAAACTGCAGTAGCTCCTCTTGCATTGCTTCTATCCAGCTTGGATCCTTCATTGCATCATATGCCTTTTTGGGTTCAACCTGAGATAGAAAGCAAGAAAGTAAACCAGATTGTATATCTTTCAATCCTCCCAACTTACTTTGATTCCTTGTGATTATAGGTGAATTGATGTCACCAATCACCAATTGAGGAGGATGATTTTTCTGAACTCTTGTTTGATGAACAACCTCTTCATTAATATCTGTTTCCAGATTAGAGTCATTCTTTTCAGGAGTGTTGCCACCAAAAACTGAAGAGTTGTCATCATCTGTGTCATCTTCTTCCAAACATGGCATCTCAGGACTTTTGATTCCTGAATCTGAGGGTTGATCTTCCTTTTCACCTCTGTCCTCTTCATTCTGAGCTGGTTCAGTGTCCTTTGATTCTGAAGTATCTTTCTTATCTTGGTCACAGAATTCAACAGGATCAGCAGTAGGTGTTGGGAACAACACAAACTCTTGTCTTTGTACTTGTACATTTTCTGTCCCTGTTCCTGCATTATGCTCATTACTGAAACCCAAAGAATTAGTCAGTGAATCAATGTCAAATAACCAATCAGGACCTGAACCAAGTTGATTTGGTGTGTTCTCATTGCATTTGACATTGTCACTTTCCTCAATAATCCTAGAAGAGGTGTTGAAAACTCTGTAGGCCTTACTTTGAGATGAATATCCAACAAGAAACCCATCCTCAGCTTTGCTATCAAACTTGCCTAGGTGAGTTTTGGTATTGAGAATTGTGCAAGGACACCCAAAAGGTTTGAAAAATCCTATAAAAGATTTCTTCTTTTTAAAAAGCTCATAAGGTGTCTTGTCTTGAGATTTCACTACTAGAACTCTGTTTTGAACATGGCAGGCAGTATTAACTGCTTCTGCCCAAAAAGTGATTGGAAGTTTTGAATCTGCCAACAGAGATCTAGCAGCTTCTATCAGAGTCCTATTTCTCCTTTCAGCAACACCATTCTGTTGAGGAGTCCTAGGAGCACGGTATTGTCTCTCAATGCCTTTTTCCTCACAGAAGCTGTTTAGGTCATTGTTTTTAAATTCAGTTCCATTATCAGACCTGATGACTTTAACTCTTAGATTTGTTTGGTTTTCAACTCTAAGAACAAAGGATTTGATCAGTCCACTTGTCTCATCCTTAGTCCTCAGAAAATAGACCCAGGTGAATCTAGAGAAATCATCAACAATAACCAAGCAATAAGATTTCTTGCCAATACTCATCACATTTGTAGGACCAAACAGATCCATATGCAGTAAATTAAGAGGTGAAGAGATTGTATTTATCTCTTTGGACTTATGAGAAGTTTTGTGCTGTTTGCCTTTAAGACATGCAACACAATGATCATCACATGAAAATACCTTTTGTGGCAAACCTCTTACAAGGTTGTTTTTCACAAGTTTGTTTATTGTTTTAAAGTTCATGTGACACATCCTTCTGTGTCAAAGAGATGATTCATCCAAAGAAGCTTTTGAAAATAAACAATTTAGAGATGAATCAGAAGCTACACTCTCCAAGTCTAAGCAGTAAACATTGTCCTTTTTAGGAATTCTAAGTAGTATCATACTTTCATCAACTACCTTGAACCCTGGAGCAAGGATAATACATTCAGTATCATTGAATAATATGCTATGTTTCTTGTCACAGACCTGTGATACACTTAACAGGTTGTATCTCAATTGCTCAACATAGTATACATCCTCAAAGATCATCTTACCTTTTGACACATTACCTTTTCCACTTATCTTTCCACCTGTTGGATTATCACCAAAAGCAACATGTCCTCCATCAATTATTTTGAAGTTTTGAAGGCAGGCCATGTTACCTGTCATGTGCCTGGAACAACCACTATCAACATGCCAAATGCTCCTTCCCTTGAGCTGTTGGTTGCCCTGCACATATAATAAAGCAGTTAGTTTTTAATAGGAACCCAAGCCAAAGTGGTCTTGGGTTTCCCATTCTCATCAACATATTCATATTCAGACTTGATGAGATTATCAAACTGAGGAATCTTATTGCTTGAATACTTTGTCAGAAGAATGGGCCTGTCACTGGAAGCAGTACTAACTTGAATTAGCAGTACTAACATCATTAGCAGTACTAATTGGATTAGCAGTACTAACTTTGTTAGCAGTATTAACTGGTTTAGCAGTAGTATTGCTTGCAGCAACACTATTTCTGTCAGCAGTACTATTTGAAGTAGCAGTACTAACAGATTTCTTTACTTTTGGAACCCAAACCTGGAAAAAGTTGTTTGCTTTCTTTTTCTTTAAGTTACTCCTTGGCTTATTTGGAGTATTTTTCTTTGAATTAGCAAACTTATTCTGAGCATGAGATTGTATAGGTGCCCTCCTCACATTCTCAGCCATATGATTTCTTATTTGCTTCCTATAACCAACAGGATTTTGTATATTTCTTTGAAAAGTGAGCCTCTGGTTAATAGGATTGAAATAACAGTGTTTGGCTAGATGATTTAACTTGCCACAGATAAAACAAGGCTTTGGTCTGTTAATTTTTCTCAGATCAATTCCTTGTTTTAAAGCCCACTGATTATTTCTGTTTCTTTGATTTCCCCTTGTTTTATCATGTTGTTGGGGCTGATTCTGTTTACAAGTACAGGGATTAACAACAGTGGTTTGCATGTAATGGACTCCCTGTACCTTTCCCTTCCCTCTCTTAGAACTTTCAGCCTTCTTACTCTTTACAAAAGGTTTACCCCCCCCCCCCCCCTTCCTTCATTAGTAAGGATATGATTTTCTAAAGGGATTTCTTTGAAGTCATCCTTATTCTTACCCTTAGTGGTCTCTTCTTCAGCCTCTTCCTCAATCACTACACTGTCAATGGGATCTACATCTGTGGCTCCTGCAGGTAAGTCTATTTTCTCTTGTCTTTCTAAGAGGACTGAAGTGGGAGGGATATAGTTATTGTTATAGGGTGGAGGGGTACTATTGTATCCTAAACCTCTTTTCAGGTTGTCATGGACTTGAGATTTTAGAAGTGAGTCCATTGCTTTAGAGGCATTGGAAAACTTCTCAATGTCTAGCTTGACTTTCTCAAAATCACTCCTTATCTTCTCACGTTCCTCTTCAGACTTTTTAAGCTTAATTTCTAACTGATTCTTTTCCCACTTCCAGTAGTTAGTATCATATGTGTGTTGAAGTTCATTGGCTTTGTATGCCTTAATCTGTTCTTCCAAATTCTCAACAATCACAACATATTCTCTTCTATCTTTCTCTAACCTTTTTAGGTCATCACACATGCTTTGATTGTGATCCCTGTACTTTTTAACAGTTTCTATGCAAGATTTTGAGCAAAGGTTAGATTTTACCTCTGTGGGAATATCAGTGCTTGTTGACTCTGAAACTTTAGCCATTAAAGCTTGATTCTGAACTGCTTCTTCTGCTTGGTCACTCCAATCAAATCCCATTCCTTCTTGGGAAACAAGAGCTTGAGAAGAGTTCCTGTTGTTGAAGCTAGTGGACTGTGATGGTTGCTAGTATGCTGTTGAGGCATTCCACTTCTGCATTCTCTTGCAAAGTGCCCCAGCTTGTGACACTTGTAACATTCAACCTTGGATTTATCAAATCCAACCCCACCTTCTCTTTTCTGAGCAAAGTTATTCCTTCCAGTCCTTTTGATGAATCTTTTTACCCTCATTGTGAGCATAGTCATCTGCCACTTGATATCCATCTCTTCCAGATCATCAGCATTTATCTGTTCTAAGTCATCATTAATTAGAGTGGAATTAGCATGACTGGCTAGAAAAGCTTCTAAAACTGAGTCATTAGATCCATCTTGCTTTGATCCATGGGCAGCACTAACTGATTCTGTATTAGCAGCAGAATCAGTAGAAGATGATAAAAGAGCAGCATTGTATCAGTATCCAGAGGGCCTCTTCTTTGCTTCTACCTTTGCTTCAAACACCCTAAGGTCATTATAGAGGTCATCCAGTTCCTTGTCCTCCAGTTGGTCATTCTGTCTGAAGGAGACAGTGTACATAGTCCATTCATCACCAAGAGATCTTAGAAATTTTTTGTTGACATCATCTTGATCTATCTGGACACCAACAGTAGCCAATTCACCAATTAACTTATTAAATCTATCAAAAGTTTGAGTCATGGACTCATTCTTTATAGACATGAAGTTTTCATATTGCTCTTCAGGATGGCCTTCTGATTTCTCTTGGTACTTTTGGTACCAGAAAATCTTTTCTCCAGTGCATTCCATAGAATTTGTGCATCAGAACAGTTGCAGAATTGATGTTGGTACTCATTAGGAATAGCCAAGAGCAGAGTGCTCAAGGCTTTCATCTCTGTTTGCCTCATCTTTCTTTCTCCATCAGTCTTTGGTGGAGGTCTCTTGCCTTCTGCATCCATCTTTCCTCCATCTGAGGGACCATTCTCAATGATGTCCCACATTGAGAAGTCTGTGAGAAGAATGTACTGCCTGATTCTGATCTTCCACATGTCAAACTCATTAGGTTTGAGCATGGAAACCTTTGATACCAAAACGCTATCGCTTGAACTGTCCATGATTATAAGTTTCTGAGTTTTCTAGCTCTGATACCACTTGTCAAGATCGAAAATTCTAAACAAGAATTTAATTAACACACTCAGAAACAATGTTAAAGAAGTTGCGGAATAACACTTTAACAATTAATCAAAACACATAATATGAACTCAAATCATAAGTTTATATTGCATAAAACTTAATGATTACAAACTCAACCTCAATCTGTTGAACAGGCTCAACAGACGTTCTAAACTTCTCTAAAGAAAGGATTTCTAAGAATCTTGAGGTTAATTCTCTCTAAACATATATTCGTATGAATAAGACTATAAAAAAAACTATATCTTAAACTATCAAAGACTTCTAGACTATATATACAGAACTGATTACAAGATAATTACAAAAGAAATATTGATCTTTAGCATCCATTCCATAATTATCTTCATCATTATCTTCAGCTCCTAGTCTTTCTCTTCAAGTCATTATCTTCATAAGCAGTATTAACTTCACCCTTATTCAGCAGCATTAATCATTCAGCAGTATTATCATCCTCAGCAGTACTAACTATGCTTTGCAGTATTAATCTCTTATGGCAGTAGTAATTTTCAAGCAGTACTAACTACTAGCAGTACTAATATTGCATAGCAGTATTAACATGCCAAGCAGTAGTAATCTTTCTTCACCTAGCAGTACTAACCAGACTTGATTATTTCTGACCCAACAAATAAGTTCCGCCCCCAGAATCCAATAGTTTATTGGACCAATACTCCTAAAAAGTCTATTATATTCAGCAGTGATCGTGCCGATGGTGGTGGAGTGCTTGTTGGGGCTTTGTGTTGCTCCGCATTATAGCATCTTCGAACATCGGCACTTGTTCTTCCTCGTGTAGCCTTGGAAATCACATTCCAGTTCGCGCCATGATTGGCATATCTTTCCATTACACATTGTGTTTTGTTTCTTGTAAATGGAGTATCTTGTAATATCTTTTTCTTCAAATGGTTTTTCCATCTTTGCCAACAACCATTGGCTACAGCACACAGACATAGATGAAATCAATTCAACGTTCCATTATTAATTAATAAAAAAATCAAAAAGTATTACCAGACCGGCCATCGATATTTTTTGAGCTATGAGTTTTCAGTTTCTAGTCCTGTTTAGTGGTTAACGGGACTAACTAAGGTTCAAAAGGCTAACGGGGCTAAGGAACGGAAACTCATAGATCAATCATATCCATGGTCAGTCTCGTAATACTTTTTTGACTCTTTTTTTATTAATTAATTTGTGGTGTTTTGAATTGATTTCATCTTTGTCTGTGTGTTTGGTAGCCAATAGTTACCTGTAGAGATAGTAAAACTTTTTGATGAAAGAGTTATTACAGGATACCCCATTTATTGAGATCGAATTGCAATGTGTAATGGAATGATATGCCAATCATTTCGTGAACTGGTATGTGATTTCCGAGGCTGTACCGGGAAGAATAAGCTCCTATAATGTGGAGCAATGCAAAGCCCCAACAAGCACTCCACCGGCACAATTGCCGCCGAAGTTAGTAGACTTTTTAGGAGTACTGGAACTTGAGCAAGGAACCCATTTCTGATTTCTCATTGTGTTTAGTGGCGGAGGCAATGATCCCAATAATAGGACATATAATTTGGTTTGTCAAAGATCGTTCATAGTTGTTGTTACGGCATAGGCATACAAATAGACACAAGTTCAATTATTCTTTGAGCACTTTTTAAGTCGCTCCCTTTCTTTATCTTTTTTTTTTTCTTTTTGCATGTATGTATACATATCAATATGTATATACAATCTCTAATGTTGTCAACCCACAACTGCAGTTGATGTATAGTGATGGTGATAAAGCATTCGGTACGTCTACTGAACTTTGTGTTGACGAGAGGATGAGAATAGCGACTGATGGAATAATAGTTGTGAGGTTAACATCTTAACTCTCAAGACACTTGATTTCACGTTCCTAACATGCACATTAAATCTCTCTTATGTCTCTTTTTCAGCATCGAAATCATGCGCCCTCAATCTACAGATAGTGTATTTAAAGAAACCCTAAAAGGAAAAATAAGAATAACTTCACGCTGCTTATGGCTCGACAATGGCAAACTTTTAGACGCTCTTCATAGTGCTGCACATGCTGCACTATCTAGTTGTTCGGTCAAAAGTCCCTTGCCTCACTTGGAAAGAACTGTGTCAGAGGTATTAAGGAAAATGGTAAGAAAGTACAGTGGCAAAAGGCCTGAAGTCATCACGCATGCTATTGAAAACCCTGCTGCTGTTCTTGCTGATGAAATTAGTGAAAAGCTGTCCGGTGTGCACCATGGTCTTGAGATACCTTTGGAGGAAAAGGTGGATGGAAGTCCAAAAAAGAAACGGTCAACGAAGATACAAGAAGGAAGCAAAAATCTTGATCTTTCAATGGGCCCACGTGAAACTAAAGGTCCTAACTTACCCTTCATGAATCGTATGCCATTTCATTTGGTTTTGCAGTATAATGTCTCATGGTTTGCGTACCAATCTTTATGCTTGTTTGGATATGTGTTGTGAAAGTGATTATCTTATTATTACAACTTCAAGTTGTAATAATCAATTTTAGTTTATGGTACTTTTACTTATGATTATTTGGTTATTTACGGGTCAAACCGGGCAGGTTCATTCAGGAACTGTAAATATTTTGAGAACTTGGGAACCAACTATTCATGAATTAGTTATGATGAACATCGTGATAGATATTCATGATGAAAACTATGAATAATGAAAATGCATGATATTCATGAATGTTTCAGGGTTATTTATCATGAATAAGTCATGAAATAGTTGGTTCATGGGTTTTCAAATTACTTATGGTTCCTAAATGAGGTCAAATAATCAGTTTTATAATGCGTTCCAACTAAACTGATTCTCAAATGGTATGGTAAAATTACTTATACAACCTTAGTTTATCTATCTCTTCTTATAACAAAATTTACCAAATACTCAACATTATCAAAAGTGATTGTTACAACTTCAAACAGCAAAAGCATGTTTGCAACACGTTTTATTACAACTGATTATCTTAATCTCATTGTTGCAATTTAGTGGTGTTGTATGGTGGTTAGAAGTGTAGTTCTTGTGTTTTATGTGTGAGCAAGAGTGAAAATGGATGAGTATTACTGTATTAGTCATTGTTTCTGTTCTGTACAGGTGATGTGGTCAATAATGACAGATTGTTATCTGAGGAAGAAATTGCAACAAGTTCCGACTCAACCGGGAGCTCTGTTTCTGATTCTGAGTCATCGGATGATTTCTGGAAAGCGTATACAAAAACCGAATCTGTTGATGAATCAGAAGATGGTAGCAAGGGTTCTAAAACAAACAAGCCTATGAAAAGAAACCGATGGAAATCAGAAGAGGTTAAGAAGCTTATCAAGTTCCGTGGGGAGTTGAATAGTAGATTCCAAGTGGTGAAGGGACGAATGGCACTTTGGGAAGAGATATCCGTGAAACTTTCTGAAGAGGGGTCTAGTCGAAGCCCAGGCCAGTGTAAATCTTTATGGGCATCACTGGTTCAAAAATACGAGGTTTGTTCTCCATATCAACAATATCTGGCGTGAACTTGTTTTATCACTACTTGTCTCATTAAATATAAAAGAACCGTAAACCAAACCAAACAAGCCCAATAGATCCTACCCGGAGGTGGGACCCACAAAATAGAGAACGAAAAACCTAGAATTCTTGTACAACATAGAAATAGAAGTATCAAGATTTTGTGTTTCATTGCAATCTTCATTTGATTTTCAACATTCAACTGGAAAAATGATCTTGGAATCCATCGTTTTTGGCATAGATTGTGTGTGATATATTCAAGTAAATTTCAATTTTTTTTCATGTTCTTGATATGTAGCGTGTCGCTCACGAGATGGCCATTCTTGTTTTTAACAGGAAAGTAAGAATGAATCCCAAGGCAAAAGAAGCTGGCAATATTATGAGGACATGGATAACATCTTATCCACTCCTGATGAAATGGTAAAGAAATGATCCAAGAACTAATTAGCAATATCTTCAAGCCTCACCAAAGGTGAGTATTGTATGTGATTTTTGCCGTATATAAATATTTTATATATATTTAAAAGAGAAACTAAGCAACATCCATTTCTCGCATTCAGGTGACTGAAAATCTTCACATTTGAGATTGCTTATTCTTCTGCTCAGGAGACTAGGATGACAAAAGTTAACGCTAGTTGTCCTGGGCAACATAAAATTTAGTGTCGAGAACCTCTATTCAAAACGAAAGTGTTATCTTTTACAGTAAATTAGTTGATGCTGCATTGTCAAACCTTATCTTAAGTACAAGAAAGTTAGAAAACTGTCAGCATCGCTAAGATGTTTGACTCGATAAAGATGTCTGTCGTAAGAAGTATGAACTGGTAAGTGGAAAAATGATCAGTTTTATTCCAAAGCTGAATGGTGTGCAATGGAAAAGATTGGCTCAATGGCGAACTTATTGGTCTAGTAGCTTAAGAATTAAGACACTAGCTTATTGATTAAGATGTAAACAAACATGTATATATAGGATATGGCTGAGTGAATATATCCTCAGACCATTAAGCTCGTTATATTGTAAACAGATTCGTTCGACATGTATATATAGGATATGGCTGAGTGAATATATCCTCAGACCATTAAGCTCGTTATATTGTAAACAGATTCGGGTCCCTTGTTAAGCATCTTCTATATTTTAGTTTTCATTGTACTGATCTAAAAGTTTTAGTTACGCATTAACTATACACTACAGCAAAAGGAGTTTGTTTAAGAATGTCTAACCATCCTAATAGAGTATTTAATAAGACTTTTAGGGGTTGTTTACCAAATTTTCCATTAAGTCCTGTATGGATAAATGTGTCTGTTTGGATAAATTTGTCTGTCTGGATAAATTGATGTTGTTGTTTACTTTTTTATCTGAATTAACAGTCTGAATAATATAAATGATCAATTTACCCTTGAATATGAATTTTAAGCTGTTTTATAAATTGTTGTTTATTTTTTAAGCCATATATTCATAAATTCATTGATATAATCCAAAAATCAAACAAAAATTCATTAAGTACTTGAACTTCCAAGTTCAAACACAATGTAGTCAAGTTCAAACAAAAAGTAGCAAGTATGAAACAAGTATGAAATCGACATTGTAGAAATCATGGTTACAAAAATCTACATTGCAGAAATGTCGAGCAACTATGGAGAAGAAACAAGTATGGAACAAAAATCGACTGAAAAAACAAGTAAGGAACAACAATCGACTGAAGAAAACAAGTATGGAACAACAATCGACTGAAGAAACAAGTATGAAACAACAATCGAGTATGGAGAAGAAACAAGTATCGAACAATCAGTAAAATCATTACCTTTGGAGAAATCGACCAAAGGAAATTATTGTCTAGGGTTGAAATCGAACCAGCAGTGAATTGAAATAGTGTAATCAAACCAGCAATGAACTCGAAGCAGTAAAATTGAACGAGCGGTGAAGGTGAAATCGAAATCGAACAAGCAGTGAAGGTGAAATCGAGCAGGTAGGTTTTTATTGCGTGATTATTGAGTAGGAGGGTAGACATGTATTTATTTTTAAAGGGTATAAATGTCAAAGATGTGTCTTAATGGGGACAACACATCTTTCCCCTACTTAGTGAATAAGCCGGAAATGTCTGCGCGAATAAGCCGGTTTTGTCATTAAGCCCCAAGTAAACAGTCCAAACGTCTGCGCGAATAAGCCAGTTTTGTCATTAAGCTCATTAAGCCCCAAGTAAACACCCCCTAAGTTTATAGCAATAATAATTGTACATCTCATTCAAAAGCAACACAATAAATTGTTATGATGAACTTGGTTGCCACATATAAAGATAAACGATTGATGTTTGGTTTTCCAAGTTATATAATTACATTAAAAAGCCTATTGAGTTTGTTGTTTCCTCTACTTGAAGTGATTGTTACGACCATGAAGAAAGAGTAAATCCCAACTACCGATATATAAGAGCCATAACTGTTAAGGGCATCCATCGTCTGAATAATATGAAATGCGACGTGACATACTCGAAAGTCATAAGAGATGCATGGGAAAGAAATTGCCAAAATAGTCCCAAATTGTGGGTTGCATTTGTTGCATACCTCCTTAGCCTTAAGAAGCTACAAGCATAACTTTAGTTGCATTGAATTTTAAGTCAATTATACATTTCGTTTTTACTTTGATCATTGTAACTCAAATGTACAATTTTCAATCGAATTATGTATAGTCTTGAGGGAATTTGCAATGGAGCGAGAGTCAAGAACTTGTATGAGTGGTTCTTCAATTGGCTTGCCCCTTACCTACAGGGAAGGTGAAGCAGAGTGAGAGAGGCCCTCACCCTTTAGCGTGTATGGGTTTGTGTTTCCATCGTCGAAGGCACAACTTAAGACATTGACTTGGGTCTTGCAGTTGCCAACCTTCAAAGTAGTAGTTCGGGTTTTGGAATAATTGTATTTGATTTTTCATTATAATTAACCATTGTTTTTACATAAATATAAATGAAAAACGTTGTAATTACAAGAATGGACGATTTTGAAGGAAAAGATAAATGTGAATAACACGTTGACCTTATTATCTATCGAGTCCATAATTTTTCATGATTGTAATGTATAAAATTCTTTTTTTCGTATTTCTAAGAGTTTATTTTTAAACAGAGTCAAATATAGTCAACCATCCGGAAGTGAAATAGAAACTAAAACCATAAGCTCCGAGGTAGTGGGAGCTGCATGAGGCTCTCACTGCATACCTATTGAAGAATGAGCCTGCGATTTGGTCTAGTTAAAAGTAGGCAATAGTAAGCAAACAAGAACAAATAACTAAGAATTGTAATGAGTAAAGGCAAATTACATTTAAATGAAACGTGTTTTCACTCGATTTTCATTTTGAAAAACATACCATTAGAATCAACGTTTTAGGATATATAACATACTTTTACATATATTTCATTACCCAGGTGGCCAATAACCGAGTACTAAAATGAAATATGTGTAGAAGTATGCTATAAATCCAAAAACATTGATTTAAAAGTAAGTTCGATAAGATGAATACTTTCAAATAGAATAAGTAATTATTCATTAATATAACTACCATTAGTATAAAATACAATTTGTTTTGTTACACAGACAAGACCGATTGGACGGACGAAAGTGAGTTAGTCGGGTGAAAGAATTATGCAAGGTTTTATGGTTTAAACTTTAAATATGGGACAAAATAAATAATATGTCCCAAATCTTAATATCACATCAAACTTATGTTTTTGTTCCATCCTAACCTACATAACTGATTTATTTTAGAAACACTAGTATTCTAAAACTTTAATGATTTTCTAAGAACAAATTAATTATATTTTAAACATTTTTTGTTTTGAATCTAGTCACATAAGTAGTAGAGTACATTCTAATAATCAAACTCTAATTTTCAAAATAAAAAAATAAAATAAAAATAGAGGAAATGCATAAGCCCATTAATGTGAGCCCAAAATCTAAATAAATGGATACCAAAAGTCCAAAACCAGGCCCACTATCACATCACAGCGCCTTAGCCTCTCGGCTGATGGATAACTTGAAGCAGGTAAAATCTCTTACCCAGCTGACAATTTATACAGACTTCACCAATCGTTTGAAATTATCATTCATTTTCTGCTCAGAGGAACTTCATCTCCAGGTACCGACTGATTTGCTGTTCTAGTTTTTGCAGATTTCATGTCCAATTGCACATGTTGTTGTTGTTGTTGTTGTTGGATGTTACCGACTACTTGCAAAGTTTTTACACCATCAGGGGTTTTCCTCATTCTTTGTTGATGCAAATTTGTTTTGGGGTTCTTAGTTCATGCTTTGGTTTGTAATTCTTGAAGCTTTAATATGTTGAAATATGAATTTGTTGAAGATGGTGAAGCATTTGGTCAAATTGTGTTAGTGAACATATGTAAGTGACAAATTGGCATGCACGCTATGTGTTTGATAAAATGTCTTTAACAGAACTTTCACTTAGCAACGTGTTACACCTAGAGCAAAAACAACAAGATATTTAAAAATGCATCCCCCCCCCATTAATATAGATGGACGGAGGAGGATTTTTCTGCACATATTGTATTTGATAAACCCAATTACCAAGCAACCCAACATGTCTCACTTGGAGATTGAGTTTGTTGGATGTACGAAGACACGTCCTCTACCCCAAAGAGTAGATATGATTGTTAGAACATCCGGTTTCCCAACGGTGTGTGCGAAAAAGTTTTAACCTGAGGATTTCAGAAAGCTTGCCGAAAAGTTTGGAAATTTTTTGAAGAAATTGAAACGACGATTTTTGACATGAAAAATTAAGACTAGTTAGTGTGCAACATAAAAGGAAGTAAGTACAGTGCAACATATAAAAGGTATGAGAAGCTACACAACCCTTGTTAATTTGATAAACCCCATAAACATTATTAATTTGCTAAGTCATAAACCCCTAATCATTGCTCAAAGACTACAAGACCATTAGGTGGTGTTTGTGCTTCAAATTCATATTCGGTAAGTACATGCAATTCTAAATGTCCGCAAAACATATGCAAGCAAGCAAGCAAGCATCCCCTACCTATTGGTGCTATGCACACACCTATAGTAGATAGATATGCATATAATGTTTTGATATGGTCCTGCTGGTTCCCAAAAGGTAGTGCACCTAAGATCATGTTACAAGAAGATTATCTTTGTATATTTGTGATTCCTTTTGTGGTTTTGAGCTCAAGGAAGGCATGTATTAGAGAGTGGGGGTGTAGCAGTAATTCACATACTATTTTATATGTTGGGTTGACACCTATATAGCAAAAACTGTTCTCGCAAATGTTGCAGTTCCTATGGTCCTGGTTTTCTTTTTATCTCAAAATGTGCTACAAGAGTTGGGGCATCCAACTTACCATATCTGAATTCAGATTAGTGTTCCTGTTTTAACTGGCTAGTGTCTGATGTGAGAACTTTTATGTGGTGAATAAGCCGTTTTGGATTGACTCGTGTATAGTCAATCCCAATTTATTCCTTCTTGGGCAATATTCCAAAAATGGCATATTGTGTCTCATGTTTCTAGTAATAGGAATGTTATTTAGTTAAAATTTTTACAAACCGGGTCTTTTATAGATATTGTGTCTGATTAAGATTTGGCCGCTTCAGTAGAAGAAACTATATTAATTAAGCTAACTCAAAGAGGCGAGTACTTTTAGTTGGATTGTTGTACTTTGGTCATGTACTTTTTTTTAAGTAGCGACCATTATGTTCATTATGAATGTAAACAATTGTTATGTTTGTAATTTTTAGTGAGATACGTTTCCTATGGAACGTTGATCTATTTATTCATCTATCAGTGGTAATATGATAATTGTAGTTGTTTATTTATTAAACTTGTGTTTATTTCAATGGAACACATACATTTTTAACTGGATAGTGTTGTTAAATTTAAAGTTAAAGCATTTTACATAACGGCATTTTTGTCATAGGACGCTCATTTCATTCTGTTAAGACATCGATTCCAATGTACCGAAGAACTTGCATTAATAACTCATTCCATTACTGCAACCAAACATCACAGTAGAATGGTAATGACCCAATATGGTTACTTTGTCCATTCCATTCTTTGATCATTCGTTTCATCCAACCAAACACACCCCTCTAAAGTCAGAAAGTCACGACTCAGCCCCTAGGTAATTTATGTTGCAGATAACTAATTATTAATTTTCTGACATAGTGTCCTATATACACATTAGTTGTGTATGATATTAAATTTTTGGTCGTATTTAAGTTGTAATGTAAATGATTTTAGAATTCGGGTCCTTATACTTCTTATGATTTAATGTCTATATTTATTTAGGGTTTTTATCATGATTTTCTTATGAATATGTGAATATCATAATATTTTCTTGTTCTATCTACGAATTAGAGGTTTAATATATTAAAACTCGAATTGGACATATATTTCAACTATTAATTCTATATTATGTTTTGTTGTTGTTTTAGACAATTCATTGTTATTTTGAATTGTATGGTTCTATTTTGTAGGGCCTTATTTTGTTACAGACATTGGATAGTGCATACTCTGCTTCAGAATCCTGGATTCGCCACAAAATGGCAATGGCCACATTCAGTGCTATATCACCTTGTCATCACAGGCTCTGGTGGCAACCTAACACTTTCAAGCTTCCCGTTTCTTGCTCTATGCCCCTTCCATCCTTTACAGGTTAATAGAATTTCATGATTTTTCTTAAATCTTTTCTTATTAGAACATTGGTATTTTATGGATTTTTCTCTAAAATCCATTTGTTCAATTGATAGTAATGTGAAACTAGATAAGGCAATTTTGAATGTTTTGTGTTGTCTAAACCAGAGAAGATTAGCCAAGTGGGAATTTAGGGTATATGCTCGTATTGTTTCCTCTGTGTCCATTGTGTGTTAATTGAAGTTTGATTGTCATAAGAAAGATGAAGCTCAGACACTTAAAAAAAAGTTATATTCTTGCTTCTGCTAGGCTAATTGCAAGTAGATGTAATATATTATCTTGCTTGTGGACCCTACAAAATTAAATAGGGTTCTGTATGAAGCTGATGAATACCCACAGTAGACTCTTTGAGTTTACTTACACTGAATAATAGAGAATTAAGGCAAGTATCAAAAGTGCATCTAATAAAGTAATAACCTGAATATCTGATCACTGTCTACATGCACTGCATAGTACCCTTGGTTCATATTTTTTAATCTGCCATTGGTTTATATCTTCTATTTTTGTTTTTGCTGTCAAGCATGTTATGCATCATCGTTATTGTTGTTTCTGTCAAGATTATGACAGCTGTTTTCATTGTTTACTGAAACCACCTTGTGTATTTTTTTTCTGTTGTTCCCTGAGTTCTATTGTCATTATTGATCACATTTTAGGTACTCGTGGATCTAGAGTAGGCCATAAGCGTTCTGGAAGATTGGAAGGGCCTGGGAAGAGCATGGAAGACTCTGTGCAACGCAAAATGGAGAAGTTCTATGAGGGGTCTGATGGCCCACCTCTTCGTGTTCTTCCAATTGGTGGTCTAGGAGAAATTGGAATGAACTGCATGCTTGTTGGTAATTATGATCGTTATATTCTGATTGATGCTGGTGTCATGTTCCCAGAGTAAGTTTTGGTAACTGGTTTCTGTGTGCTTCGTTTAGGAATCTGTCCACCGCTAAGCTTTTTTGTCTACGCTCCATTTATTTAAGGGAACCACAACATAATTTTGTTCGTATATCAAAATTCTTTCTAGGGTTTCTGGATTACCCAATAACTATAAGCATCCAATACTAGGTTATCTTTTGAAAATCAGACATGTTAGCCGTGTCATGAACTTCTACTAGCTTTATCTGCTAAGTTGCTGATCGACAACATTTGCTTTAGTAATTTTACTTTCTTCTCATTGTGATGGATCGACCTTAATACACATGTATTCATTTCAGCCATGAGGATCTTGGTGTTCAGAAAATTATACCAGACACCACATTTATAAAGAAGTGGAGTCATAAAATTGAAGCGGTTGTTATAACACATGGCCATGAAGATCATATTGGTGCGTTGCCTTGGGTAAAGTTTCTATTCTGCTTCTTAAAAACATTTCTTGGTCGCAGACTAGCAGCTGTGGTTTCATTCTGAGATGATGGTGTTTTCAGTTGTTGTAAACTTTTGGCAGTCTCATAAAAATATTAATAGTGTTCTAGTTATGGAATATTGGTTTTACTATATGCATTCTAGAGGAGAACCATGTTGTTTGATAATCAACTTTCTGATCATATATTCATATTCAAGAACTTTGTGTGATGATAAGTTTTTTAATTTGAGAAAAGAAGAAACAATGATTCGGAAGTATAAAGTGAAGAAAGTCAGAAACCTTAATAAGACCCTTTCTGGAATGGTATTTTCTAGCATATTTTTTTTGGGTAACCGTGGGTGTCCGGGCCAGCTTACGCACACCGCCTAATCCCCTGGGCGACCATGAATTGCCAGGAGTCATCGCATGTGAACCTTCACGGCCAAAAGGGCTTTGGCAACTCCCAGATTCAAACCCAGGGAAGATGAGATTTCCACTACACCCCCCTGAGCCTTAACCAGTGCGCCACAACCCAAGTGGTTTATTTTCTAGCATTTAGGGCTATGCTTCATATGGGAAATAGTTGTAGCATGTGAAAAAGGTGTGTTTTTTCAGAAAGACCTAGGAACCGCACTCGAGGGTTTAGACTTTTTGTTGCTAGTCAATCAACACACCCTTGATAAAGTATCAGGAATACACAAGTGTAAGATTTGAACTCAAGATCTCTGTTATTCTGAGCAAGTTCCAACCACTTAAGCAAGTCCAACCGAGTGAAAAAGCGTGTTTTACATCATAAACAATGGGTGCTCGCTAAGTCGCTACAGAATATTCATGCATCGATTGCTTACAATATTTTGTTCACCTTTTTTTATGATTTTAAGTTATGGAATTATTTTCTTTTACAATTAGTTCTCACTGTTTCTCTGCTGTTTAACCAGGTTATACCAGCTTTGGATTTACGTACTCCAATATTTGCATCATCCTTTACGATGGAGGTCTAAATATCTTTTCCTCAACTTTTTTTTTCTTCCTATTTTATACTAGTATTTACCCATATGCATAGAAATTATCAGGTTTTGGTTAGCTGAGATTCTTTTTTTTTTTTTTTTTTTTGAGCAGCTCATTAAGAAGCGTTTGAAGGAATCCGGGATATTTGTGCCATCTAGGCTGAAAACATTTAAAACAAAAAGGAAATTCGTTGCTGGACCATTTGAGATAGAGCCTATTAGAGTCACCCATTCTATTCCTGATTGTTCTGGATTGGTTCTTCGCTGCTCCGATGGTATTATTCTTCATACCGGGGACTGGAAGGTACATCTTTAGTTTCTTATATGTAAGCCTTGGTCTTGATCATTGTTTAACGTATTTAGAACTTCACATTCAACAGATTGATGAGTCACCATTGGACGGACAAGTTTTTGACCGTGAAGGTTTGGAACAACTCTCGAAAGAAGGTGTAACTTTGGTAAGTGTCTACATCTTTTTTGACTCGGAAAAGGTCGCAGAGCCCCATACTGGAGTTTGTGAAAAGTTGTAATTTCTTCTACATATTATAACCTTTTGTCAATGTGTTACATTATTTTACTTCACCTGTCTTATGAAATATGCAATGTTTGATTGGACATAGTTTAAGAAAAATGTTTGATATCTAGCCTAATGTCTAAAATACCATTTTTTCACCAAACAAAGTATCTTCTGGACCCGAATTAGTAACGATTATTGACGAATAGGTAATTTTAGATTTAAGAGTTGAGTAAAGAGGAAAAAGGTACAATTTTCATGGGACATCCATAAATGGTGATTGTTGTAATTCTAATGGGATGGAGCAAGTAATTAAATTCTTTATTCAACCAGAGAAAGCGATAATATATAAAACTAATTTGTATTTGCATGCTTTTCAGATGATGAGTGATTCAACAAACATACTCTCACCTGGAAGGACACTTAGTGAAACCGTTGTAGCAGATTCACTTCTACGGCATATTTCAGCTGCAAAAGGAAGGGTTATTACCACTCAATTTTCATCAAATATTCATCGGCTTGGAAGTGTGAAAGCTGCAGCTGATTTAACCGGCAGGAAGTTGGTATGTCATTTCATGCTTATGATCTTCTAACAATTCTTTTACCTCATAACAGAGCGAGCAACTTTTTGAATCAGTATCCCTGCGGAAAATGCAAGAAAAGAACACCACAATGTGCAGGGATTTTTTCATTTATATTTCTAAGATTAATCCACAACTGCTCATTGTTACAAAATTTGGTTTTTTTATTATTATGAGACTAGAAATGTACCCTCGCAATGCAGCGGGTTTATGAAATCTAGAACTCGAACCCTCGATCATTATTCATACTTTTTGTTAGTCTTTTTTTATTTTATTTTATGATTTTGAGAAACCTAGATTTAAAACAAAAATATATTTTAGTTTAGTTTAATTATGGTTTTTTATAAAAAATAATAATAAAGTATTTTGTTACGAGTCAAAAAATGTTTAATTTAAATGATAACTATATTTAAGATATTTTATATTTAAAATTAAAAAGATAACATACTTCAATAAAAAATAAAAATAAGGTGTTTTATCTCGAATTTTCTTATATTTATCGGTTAATTATATCAATAGTTAAAAATTTTAGATATTTTAGAAAATAAAAATAAGTGCTTATCTGCAGTTAGTTACACGAATTCAAAAATTGAGCTTTTATAAGTTGTACTTATGTTTAATCAATTTTTACTTTTGGATTTTAAGTAATATGCATTAATAAGTGGTACGTAATGCATAAAAATTAGTTTTTAAGAGTTTAGCTTAAATGCTTTATAATATATATAGTATAGATATATTAGTTAAAATTCAAAATTACAAGTTAATGAAACATAATTATAAACATATTAAATACAGGATAAACACTATGAGATAAACTACCTGTTTTATTTTTTATTAAAATATATTTATTAGATCAATGCATGTTTTTATAATATAGTATAGATATATTAGTTATGAGATTATAACTAATATAGATATAGATATATTAAGAGCAAATCATAAAATAAAAAATAAATATTGATAATAGTAATATTGATCAAATCGTCCAATAAATATAAAAAATAAATATTGATAATAGTAGATAATATTGATTAAATCATCCATTAAATATAAAAAACAAATATTTATATTAATAAATGAGTATCCATTCCATAAATAGATGATGATATGAGATAATGTGCTTAGATAAGTTGTTAAATATAAAAAACAAATATTTATATTAATAAATGAGTATCCATTTCACAAATAGATGATGATGTGAGATAATGTGCTTGGATAAGTTGTACCAAGGCATTATGAAATTGTAAATTAAGTAATTGGCTTTAATTAGTTGTATTTTGTGCTTAAAATGTTGTAATTAAGAGTTTTTTATGTCTTTTTTATAATATAGTATAGATAGATATAGATAGATGGGTTGTTTACTACAAAAAAAACAAAAAACAAAAAAAAAACAAGTACAATGGTTGGGAAGTCAATCACTACACACCTTTTGTTGGATGGGATGATGATGCCATTTTTTTTCAGGTATTTGTTGGGATGTCTTTAAGGACATACCTTGATGCTGCATGGAAAGATGGAAAGGCACCAATTGATCCTTCGACTCTTGTAACGACCTTGGCCTGAACTTATCTTTTATGATTGTTGTTTGTTGAAGCAATTCAGTTTTTCTTTTCATTATTGATGTTGTATATGTTTTCTATAGGTGAAAGTCGAAGACATTGATGCTTATGCTCCAAAAGACTTGCTAATTGTCACTACCGGCTCTCAAGTAAGTTGCAATAACTGGCGCAATCAGAAAGTAGTATGATGATGTAATTCTCAACTCCATAATTGCTGTGATTGTTTTTGCTTTTGTCAGGCAGAACCACGTGCTGCACTTAACCTTGCATCATATGGAAGTAGTCATTTTTTCAAGTTGAGCAAAGAAGACGTAATTTTGTATTCTGCCAAGGTAATTATCTCGCTCATTATATTGAATATTTATTGTAGTAATTCAAATAGCTAGCTATATAATTGTCATGTCATCTCCTTTGTGTGTTCTCTATAGGTGATCCCTGGTAATGAATCTCGAGTGATGAAAATGTTTAATCGTTTATCAGAGATTGGACCGACAATAGTAATGGGTAAAAACGAGCAACTACACACATCTGGTCATGCCTGCCGTGAAGAATTGGTTAGATTCTTCTTGTAGTGCAGTCGCTTCTTTGTTCTTTGAATATGTATGTTACTATCACCATCTCAACGTATTTCTCACACAGTTAGGAACCGAAAAAAGAAGTAAAAATTTATAGTTTCTATCAATCTTGGGTTCTATTTGTTTATATCTCTTTTCTTCTTCCTTCAAATGTGGCACTCAGTCATCTCTACTCGCACCATATAAATAAGCCCTACAAAATGGAAATGTCAATTGGCCAAAAAAATGAAGAGTTGCGCTGATCTATGTTGGTTGTTTTTGAAGGGAGAAGGCTCCTTTTTTCCCAATCTTCATGTGTTTGTATTTCTACATTGGTTTTTGGATGGTCACTTTGTTAGGATAAATAGTGGCACTAACAAAAGCTGAATCCCAGGTTACAGAAATTGAACTCGGTATTACCTGGTTTAGAAATTGCCTACATCCATAGGACAGGAAAACTGCTTTTTAGCTATCATAACTGTTCTCTTAATTGGATCCTGGAAGTCACAGACCAGTTTCCAGTGTAGAACTCTAAAGCAGAGAACGTCCAAATATTCATTGGAAGTGTAGATTTCATTGGATAAATACTTTTTAACCTAATTTGGACACCAAATACATGAGAGAAATTGTAGATAATCTCTTGGGATTTGAG
This sequence comes from Arctium minus, assembly GCA_954870635.1. NCBI lineage: Eukaryota > Viridiplantae > Streptophyta > Magnoliopsida > Asterales > Asteraceae > Arctium > Arctium minus. The sequence continues at coordinate 13,943,118 of OX941087.1, forward strand.
TGTATCTTGATTTTCATCCTTCTCTCCTCCCTATTTTTTTTTTGCTGTAACGAGTAACAATTTGAATATGAAATGCATTTTGTAGGAAGAAGTGCTGAGGATCGTGAAGCCACAACACTTTTTACCCATCCACGGGGAGCTCTTATTCCTCAAGGAACATGAATTGCTCGGGAAATCCACCGGAATTCATCACACTGTTGTAAGTAACTATATGCTACTTGTGACCTACCATTAATCAGAAGTTCACATGTATGCAGCTGAGACTGCCTTTTCATTTTCCGCCCTTATACACAAGTCGTTGATCACACCATAGATTTGCTATGCCCACTCTTAGAAGTTTCAAACGATCACCAACTTGTGAATGTTGCACTTTTTGTGGGATATCTCTAAAGGGAAACTGCTGTTCTTTTGGTGGGATAGGAGGAAATACTATGTTTTTTCGGAACATTAGCACATGCTAATTTTGTATTGACAACAGGTCATAAAGAACGGAGAAATGCTTGGGGTTTCTCATTTGAGGAACCGAAGAGTTTTATCTAATGGTTTCATATCCCTGGGAAAAGAGAATTTGCAGGTTCTCCTCTCTCTCTCTCTCTCTCTGTATGTATACGTATCTATATGTATTTACACACATACAGTCTCTAATATTGTTAATGCTCACTGAATTACATCCCACAACTGCAGCTGATGTATAGTGATGGTGACAAAGCGTTTGGTACATCTACCGACCTTTGTGTTGACGAGAGAGTGAGAATAGCATCAGACGGAATAATAGTTGTGAGGTTAACATCTCAACTTTCAAGACACTTGGTTTCACATTCCTAACATACACAACTCTGAAGAGACTTGATTTCACATTTCTAACATGATATCAACTCTCATGTTTCTTTTTCAGCATTGAAATCATGCGGCCTCAAGCTACAGAGAGTGCATTTAAAGAAACCATAAAAGGAAAAATAAGAATAACTACACGCTGCTTATGGCTTGATGATGGGAAACTTTTAGATGCTCTTCATAGTGCTGCACATGCTGCATTATCAAGTTGTTCAGTCAAAAGTCCCTTACCTCATATCGAAAGAATTGTGTCGGAGCTTTTAAGGAAAATGGTAAGAAAGTATAGCGGTAAGAGGCCAGAAGTCATCACCCATGCTATTGAAAACCCGGCTGCTGTCCTTCCTGATGAAATTAATGGAAAGCTGTCTGGTGTCCACCATGGTTTTGAGACACCTTTGGGTAAAATGGTGGATGGAAGTCCAAAAAAGAAATGGTCAACAAAGATACAAGAAAGCAAAAATCTTGATCTCTCAATGGGCCGGCATGAAAATAAAGGTTTTAGCTTACTCTTGTTAAATCATATGCCATTTGGTTTAGTTTCCCAGTATATTTTTCATGTTCTGCCTATAAAGCATTGGGGGTGTTTGGATGTGTCACTACAACAAAATCGGGTTTATAGGACGCCACAAATCTATAAGTGTCCTAATAGAGAACTTTACAGGAGTTGTGTTTATAGGCCCAAATATATATATATATATATATATGTGTGTGTGTGTGTGTGTGGGTGGGTGGGTGGGTGGGTGTGTGTCCTTTGTGAGAGTGTTGCAGTAGGCTAATAGGGCGCTTTTGGACGTCTTAAATAGTTTTTTAAGACACTTGTGAAATAAAGTGCCATATTAAGTTTTATTTATTTATTTGTTTTTATAAAAAAGTTAACAGAACACTCACGTGTCATAAAAACCTATTTAAGACGCCCAAAAGCGTCCTATAAATCTATTGCAAAGCTCTTACATAGGACACATATTTGTTTGGTCCTGTAAAAAAGTTTATTAGGACACTTTTAGATTTATGGCATCCTATAAACCTGATTTGCTGTAGTGTATTTTTTAAAATTGATTATCTACTTCTGAAACCAAACCAAACGAACCCAGTAAATCTCACGCTATCATCTACTTCTACTTATGGTTGACATATATTAGATGCAACAAATTGATCATCAAATCGTAGGTAAAGTTACTTATATCCTCATATTTTATTTTTTATTTCTTAAATAACTAGAATTTTCCAAACCCTCAACACCATAAAAATATGATTGGTACAACTTCAAGAATTATAGTTGATTATCTGAATCTTATTATTTATTTAAGTTGTGTTATATGGTGATTTGAAGTATAGTTCTTGCATTTTGTTTGTTAGCAAGATTGAAAATGGACGAAGGGGATAAAGTGAATATGTGCTTGTGCATTTACATGTGCGGAGCATTATTTACAGTCTATATTTTGTACAGGTAATGTGAACAATGATGATGGAATGATATCCAAGGAAGAACTTGCAACTCCTTCCGACTCGACAGGGACTTCTGTTCCTAATTCTGAATCATCGCACGATTTAAGTAAACCAAACACGAAATCTGAATCAGTTGATGAATCAGAAGATGGTAGCAAGGGTTCTAATACAAACAAGCCTGTGAAAAGAAACAGATGGAAACCAGAAGAGGTTAAGAAGCTTATAAAGTTTCGTGGCGAGTTGAATAGTAGATTCCAAGTTGTCAAGGGGAGAATGGCACTTTGGGAAGAGATTACCGTTAACCTTTCCAGTGAGGGGTTTAGTCGAAGCCCAAGCCAGTGTAAATCCTTATGGGCATCACTGATTCAAAAATACGAGGTTTGTTCTCTATATCAACAATATCTTGCATGAACTTGATTTATCAGTGCTCGTCTTATCAAATATAAGGGCGTGTTTGGTACGTGGGAGTGTGGGACTTACAAAACAAAAACTTATTGTCCCCGTTTGGCACGACATTAGACTGGGACAATACAAGACTGAGTGGGACAAAAATGCATTTTTTTGTCACACCGAAATGTGTGGAACACAAATCAGAACAAAAATCAGAGATATGATAAGATTGGTAAATTACTAAACTACCTATGCGGAATTAAGACCCTAAACCCTTCCACAACTCTTTCACCCGCCTGCCTCACTCCCGTCTAGTCTTATCCGCTTCCAAAACCAACCCTAAAAGAACAATATAAACGAGTGTTTTTATCACTTCACATTTCAATTTATTGGTTATGTTTGCTAAAGATGGGGCCCACAAAATAGAGAATGCACGTACATGGAAAAAGTAGTAATCTCTTGGGTTTTCACGGATACAACCACTTTATTTTTTGGGATAGAGATCAGGTATGCGTACATCATGTCCCCCAGACCCCACCTCCGGGTGGGATAGGCCGGGTTTGTTTGGTTTGATTTAGTTTGTTTTTTCATCTCAATTTTCATTTGATTGACGTTAATGGGAAAATTGGTATTAGAACCCATTGTTTTGGCTTAGATTTGCGACATATGCAAGTAAATTCCGATTTTTCATGTTCTTGATGTGTGTAGTTCATCCCTCATGCGTCCACCATTCTTGTTTTTGACAGGAAAGTAAGAATGAGCCCGAAAGCGAGAGAAGCTGGCAATATTATGAGGACATGGATAACATCTTATCCATTCCTGATGCAATGGTAAAGAAATGATTCAAGAACTAAGCAAAACATCCGTTTCTCGCATTCAGGTGACTCTAAATCTTTACATGTAGCCTTAGCCAAAGGGATTTTGCATTTGTCACCGCACGATATTGGTTAAGATTGCTTATTCTAATGTTCAGAAAACTAGGATGAGAAAGTTAAGCTGTGGCCTTGAGCAGCATAAATTTTGTAATTTTATGTAGAAAAAGTTGTATTGAGAACAGAAGTGTCGTCATTTATGGTAAATTAGTTTATGAGCGTAATTCCTTGCTCCTTTGGATCCTCCGCTACCAAAGCTTTCGAACCTTGCGTACAAGAAAGCTTGTGCATGAAAGCCCTTTGAGGTTTATTATCGTTAAGTGTCGATACAGAGATGCACATTCTTAGTTGTGATGACATTACTTGCATAAATCGTATTCGATGGTTAGCATTCAAAGAGCCAAAATATGTGAAACATCTTTTGGGGCAAGGGTCTGTTTGTTTGGCTCTAATGATGCCATTCAGAGGTGATGTCTGAATCGGTGAGATATAGATTGTTTTAATTATTTTGTACTAAATCATTCAGTACCTACTAAACATCCCCTAAGATGGTATTTGTCATCGCTGTGAATGATTAAGCTACTTCCGAGAAGATATGTATGGTTGAGCAAATAAGCTATACATGCTATTAAGCCCATTAAAGGGTTGTTTACCAAACGCTTCCCGGGTAAACGCTTACTGCCTTACTGGCAATAGTTACTTTCCTTACTTACCTTACTGGGTGACAATCTTAGACATCAAAATGATAAGCGTCTTTTCTCCGATAAGGGTTTACTAGGTAAGAGCTTTCTTCCTCACTTAGCGGGTAAGATTATCGGTCCTTGCTATACCTCTTAACCCTCGGGACAGACACTTAGCGGGTAAGATTATCGGTCCTTACTATACCTCTTAACCCTCGGGACAGATCTATGCCCAAGAAAAATTGATTGTTTGTATTACTTTTGACCCCGGATAATTTATAAATTTGAACTTCGACTCCTATTTCTGAAGTTCCTGATTTCGATACTGTACTGACCTTGTTGCTTTTGGTCACACAAGAATCAAGATCATCTTGTTTTCTCTTCAAACATCTTGATTAATTAAAGCAAATGACCAAATCCTCCATAAGTCAATAAAACAATGTGGGTTTAACTCGATTGACAATAAGACTTGGGCCTTTGGGGATTTTCCGCAGAGGTCACCGATTCGAGTCCTGCAAATCGACTAGAGATTTTCCTCGTTGTTCTCCAGGGCCTTGGGATTAGTCGAGGTGTGCGTAAGCTAGTCAGGACATCCATAATTAATAAAAAAATGGTGTTAATTAATGTATGGAGGGGGTCATGTGCTCTAATTATCTTGTGACATATTGAGTACTTTTATGTGTTTGTTATTTCTTCTTGTTTGTACTTGCATTGATAAACTCGTATTGTTGCAAGTACATTTAAAGATTATAGTACGTGAATTGGCCATAAGAGTGCGAAATTGCCACGAAAAACTCATCCTCTTCTACACGAGAGTCCTTGCAAGCAAAGGTATCATTATAACAAAATTAGTTTTATAAAACGTCAAATATGCCTAAATGTTATAATAAACAGTTTTATAGGACTTAAAAGTTATAGAACCAAACAATTATGTGTTCTATATAAAGGTGTTACAATAAGTTGATTCAACATCATAACAATGTTTTAAAACACTTTTGAAATAAAAATATTGTATCAGTCTTTTTATGACATTATTTGAAAAATATATGCTTTTAGGAGTACATTCATAGTCTTTTTATGATCCATTGGGAACTACGGCGCTTGTAAGTTATGCACGGAAAGCTCACGATGAGCTTGAAGTCATGACAAACCCAAAATTTGGCCCCAAAATCCTTAATTTGTTCCCAAAACCAGCTTTGAAGATTTTTTACTTTATTTTCAGATTTTATTTATGTCCTTAGTTCCAACATGTTAATTTGTCATGATTCCAAAGTTCCATAAACGTGCTGGTCAATTCAAAACATTATAGACTTTAAATTCAATTGATCAATGATTCAGATCTATACACCCTGATTTTTGGGGAAGAACCCTATTGTGATTGGGAGTTTTACATTGATAAACTGTAACAACCAAAAATCCACAATAGAATAATTCTTATAATAAAACCAAATGGTCCCAAATAACATGTCTAAAGATAAAATATTCTCAATGCAAAGCAGCAGATACAAACATCCACAACTGATAGCTATATTTTATGTCATAAAATGGGTTTAAAATACCCAATTATCTCTATCATTTATTCCTCAAATGGACCTACTCAAGCCCTTTTGTTTATATTTTGTAAATCAGGCCCCAAAAGAGAGAAAAAGGCCCGAAAGAAGCCCAAGATGTGAGCCCATCTCCCTTGTGGACTTCCCCTTGGTGAACATATCGAGAAAGGAAACGGGAGAAAGGTTCCACAGCAGCGCGCGCGTCTCCGCGCGACCATAGTTGCGCCTCCAAATGTGCCGGCCACTGTATCGAGCATCCAGACCTCCGTGCGCCCCGAGCCGCGCCACCGGCCGCGCACAACACTGCCCGACCTTCAATTTCATCTCCGCGCGAGTTTTCGTGCGTTCACACTCGCGCCGGCAGCAGCGCACGATCCAAAATCGTGGGGTTTTCTTATTTTTGAACGGTTTTTCACTTGGGACATATAAATACTCTTGATAACTGTCGATTGAGGGGAGATCGATTTTTGGAAGCAGAGAAACAAAAACGCAGCAACAAGGTGTCAATTTTGGAGCATTTTCTTCATCAATTTCTTCTTCCATTTTGGTAATTTCTTGCTTTTGAAACCCTAGTTTAGCCATGTGTGGCTAATTTCTCATTTCAACAATAGTTAAGCTTATGATTTAGATGCATTTGCTTTGAGATTCCATTGTAGTTGATTGTGATAAGTTTAATTGTTGGATTTCTTTGCTTAATGTCAATTTTACTTGAATGTTGGGTGATTTGGCCAATTTCTTAATGTTCTTGTAAATGTATGTTAATCAATTTTCTAAATACGTAATTGTTTAGAAATTTTGGTAAAGTGACAAATGAACCTACTTGATTTCAATAAGGTTTTCGAGATGGGTTCATGAAATTTAGCAATCAAGGTAATTTTAAGCCGAACTTGCGAGCTTATAACCGTGAATTGGTGTTTTTCTCCTCCGGTAAAGCTAATTGCACCTAGAAGTTTAAGAGCTTATTTATTCTTCTATTTGCGATTAAGATTCGATTAAAGAGCTTGTTTTAATCGATGTTTAGTAAGGAAAATCTTGGATTGCCAGAGCTTATTGGCAATTTTTACCAATTTGAACTTGTCCGTTTCGTTATAATTCCGGAATCGATGATAGGCGTTTGCATCTTTGTCAAAGTTGGCTATTGTTGGACGTTTATTTATTTGCATTTTTATAATTCCTTTGATTCGTATGTTAGTTTAAAATCAATCCAAACCCCCCCTTTGCAATTAAATTTTTATAATTCGTATTTGTGTGTGAATTATCCAGTCATAATAAGTTGAATCGAGTCCCTGTGGATTCGACCCGACTTACCGTTGTCGCAATTTTAACTGCTGATAAGGGTCTAGTTGGTTATTTATTATTTGGTGGACTCGGCATCCGTTAAATTTTTGGCGACGTTGCCGGGGACTCGGTATTTCTAACGGTTTATGCCTAGATCTTCACGTACAGGTACCCCTATTCCAATAAATTCTAAAATCGAACGGACCACGAAAAGACTAAGGAAACAAGCCAAGCTTCGGAAGAAGTTAGGTGAGGGACCTTCGTCACCAGGGGTAAATATCTAGAAAGATATTAACCTGTCAAGCGATTCAGACGAAGAGAAAGAAGAAAACTCAAAAACAGAAGTCGAGGAGCCGAAGAAGGAATCTGAGGAAGAGAAAGAAAAAGAGCCTGAAGTCAAGATGGAGGACGGAGATGAGCTGACTCTCCGAGAGTTGGCAACACACGATGTCGCCCAAGTTCCAATATGTATCAGGTATCCTCAAGGTAATGCAAATTTTGTTTTAAAAACTGGTTTGGTCCATCTCCTACCCACATATCACGGTTTGGAGAATGAGGACCCTAACAAGCACCTCAAGGAATTCCATGTTGTATGCTTGAGTATGAAACCCAATGAGGTTACGGAAGATCTAATAAAGTTAAAGGCATTCCCTTTTTCTTTAAAAGATCGGGCTAAGGATTGGCTCTACTCGTTACCGCCCGGTTCGGTAACGACTTGGAACCAAATGGCAAGATTATTCTTGGATAAATTCTTTCCCGCCTCCCGAGCCGCCACTCTCCGTAGGGAAATTTGTGGCATAAAACAAAGAGATATAGAAACTCTCCATGAATATTGGGAGAGGTTCAAACATCTCTGTGTTAGTTGCCCACAACATGGGATTTCTGAGCAACTTCTTCTGCAATATTTTTATGAGGGTCTCCTTCCCATGGAAAGGAAAATGATAGATGCCGCTAGTGGAGGGGAAATCTTCAATAAAACCCCAACTCAAGTTAGAGCCTTAATCACCACCATGGCTGAGAACTCTCAGCATTTTAGTGTTAGAGGTGATATGAGGAGAGAGCCCCAAAAGGCTAATGAGGTCAATGTAGCTAGTATTGAAAGTAGACTATTTGATTTGACTAACCTCGTTAAGCAGTTAGTTGTGGGCAAAGAACAGGTCAAAGCATGTGGAATATGCAGGGAAGTGAACCATCCTACGGAGGCGTGTCCACAATTGCAAAAGGATGTCTTGGTTACATCCGAAGACGTTAACGCCATTGGAGGATTTCCGGGCCAGCAGCCGCAACAAAGGTTCTACAACTCTAATTTTGGTGCCCCGAGACCTCCACAACAATTTCAGCAAAGGTAATTTCAGCAACCATTCCAACAAAAGCCACAATTTCAGCCTAACAACCAAGCTTCAAGTAGTTCAGGTATGTCTTTAGAAGACATTGTTAAATCTCTGGCTACTAATGCTCAACAATTTCAACAGGAGACAATAACTAATATTCAGAACTTGGTGGCTCAAAACAAGAATTTAGAGGCACAAATCGGTCAAATGGCGGTTTCACTCAATCGTATCGAAAATCAAGGTAAGTTACCGTCTCAAACCGAAACTCCTCCGAAAGCTAATGTTAGTGCTATTACCTTGCGAAACAGGATAGTGCCAGATTTAGAGCCTAAGGTTAAGAAGAGCGGGAGGAATGAAGAAAAGGAAGCCGAGATTGTTGGAGCTAACCCAAATGAGGGAAAAGTTGAAGAAAAAGTTGAGGACAAGGGAGCAACACCCGAAGTGGTCATCCGACCCCCATTCCCGAAAAGATTTGAGCAATCGAAGAAAGAGCAAGAAGACAAGGAGATTATGGAAACTTTTCGTCGTGTTGAGGTAAACAGTCCACTCCTAGATGCTATTAAAAGAGTACCTCGATATGCCAAGTTTTTGAAGGAATTGTGCACGAACAAACAGAAGTTGGTTGGGAACGAGAAGGTAAGTATGGGCGAAAACGTCTCCACCGTTCTTCAAGGAGATAAGATGCCTCCTAAATGCAAGGATCCAGGTATGTTCACTATCCCTTGTAAGTTAGGGAATGTTTTGATTGATAAATCCATGCTAGATCTAGGAGCGTCCATAAATGTCATGCCTTATTCTATATATTCATCATTGAATGTGGGACCTCTTAAGAGGATGGGAGTTGTTATACAACTAGTCGATAGGTCCAATGTGTATCCCAAGGGAGTCCTTGAGGACGTGTTGGTTCAATTTAATGAGTTGGTCTTCCCGGCCGATTTCTATGTCATAGATATGGAGGAGCATAACACCTCCAAGTCTCCTTTGATATTGTTGGGAAGACCTTTTCTGAAAACATCAAGGACTAAAATTGATGTTCATGATGGTACATTAATTATGGAGTTTGATGGTGAGGTCATTAAGTTTAATATCTATGATGCCATGAGATATCCTAGTGATGTGTCTTCTGTTAATTATGTGGATGTTTTAAATCCCAAATATTTCTCATTTCTCATCTTCTTCATTTCAAGAATTCTCTCCCAAACCCTTCCTCTTCACCTACCTCTTCTAAGCCTCTTCAACCACCAAATCATCACCATTTATTACCTAGAGTGAAGATCATCATCCAAGGTTTCGGGTTGGAAGCTTCACCTCCATCTCCATCTTCATCTTCTTCATCACCTTCTCACCATTGTTGACCATATTTTGGAGTTTTCCAAGAAACCTACTTGTAAGTCATTCTAACCATTTCTAAACCATGAAATAAGTTATAAATATTCCATTGATGGTTTCCTAGTGTTTGATTTCTCTAATTTTCGGTTTGGATAATTTTGGGAGTTTTGGGTCAAAATTAGGGTTTTGCCCAAAATAGAGATTTTGATGATTAAGTGTTTGGGGATCAATTATTTATGATGGAAAATGTATATTCATGGTTGGAACCTTGTAAATCTAGGTTTTGGAAATTTTGGTTTGAAGAACCAAGTTTCTTCAAGGGAAGCTCTAAGTGGGTAAATACTAGATTTAACTTAAATCTAGCAAGGTAATTTTACTAAACTTTTGTTAAAACTGGATACACATCATATTTGTTTATTTGTTGATATTATCACATAATTTCTCAAAATGGTCATCTTTACGGGTTTATGTATTTGATGGTATTTTCATGAGATTATGTGAAATATGGGTATATGGGGTATCATTCTATGATTTACGAAATGTTGGGTAATTATTTGGGGATTTTCATTATATGTGGCCACAATGGGTATTTGACATGAATAAGGAATATATGTTGGTATATCATGGTGATTTTCAATTGGAATATAATTGTGATGATATTGTATCTACAACGTGGTTATGTAGATAATGTAAGTCTTATGATGGACTTTTGCTATTAGAAAGGTGATATTGTACCCATGGTTGGTATTGGATTATAATTGGTTGAATATACCTAAGGACCTCCTATTTGCATAATGTGGACGAACCAAGTCTGTGATTCACTATAGGAATGTAGGTGGGTGACATATGGGCAATTCCCTTGAGCGGTAGTCTCCATATGTACCTAGACCTCCGCCGTCGGGGAATTTCATGAGTGGTAGTCCTCGATGCGTGTCGGGCCTTTGGGTTGCCACGGTGTTCGGCTTCAAGGCGCATTGCCTCTTAGGGTGAATCGGATTGGAGATATGGGTCGCTCCCGTTGACTTCACATCTACTTGATTAATTGGTTAACTGCGGATAAGAGTCAAATCTGTTATACCATGCTATATTATTGTTCAACTCACTAGGCTTTTTGGTCTAACACTTGTTTGGTGTCGATGTGTATCTCAGGTTCTAGCGGCGCCGGTTCTAAGAAGGCGTAGTAATTGGGTGAGAGCATGGGAATTATTGCGCTTGGACTTATTATTTTTAGAAGATTGAGTTGGGTTTATAGATGACCCCGTGTGTAATTTATTCCTTAGTATTCGGATTTGGAATGGTTGATTACTATTTAATTATCCGTTAAATTACAATTGTATTTAAACAGGTTTGTGTAATTCCCCATTTTGGGAGGCTCTTGCTATGGCAATTTTAGTATACCTTATGTCCGTTTTTCGGATTTTTGTTATCCCTATTTTTAGGGTGTTACATATCGGTCTCCGCTTCTTGTCGGCGTAACTCTTTTTGCCGATCCTAAGCCGCCTTCAAGCACTCACGGATACTATTCACCTTATCGATAGTCTCTTGGACTATCTCGGGACCGGCAAATTGTTTCTCTCCAACCTCCAGACAACAACAGGATTTCTACATTTTCGTCCATACAGTGCCTCGAAATGCGCCATCCCAATACTGGAGTGATAAATGTTATTGTAAGCGAACTCCACCAAAGGTAGGTGGGAGTCCCAACTACCACCAAAATCGATAACACACGATCTTAACATGTCTTCCAAGGTCTGGAACATCCTTTTGCTTTGGCCATTAGTTTAGGGATGATAGGTCATACTCAATTTTACTCTCGTACCCAGTTCCTTCTGCAATCCATCCCAGAAGATAGAAGTGAAATGACTGTCTCTATCAGACACGATTGACAATGGCACCCGGTGCCTCGATATGACTTCATCGATGTACAACTTGGCAAGTTTATCCATGGGTAAGGTCTCACGCATTGCCAAAACGTGGCCACTTTTTATCAATCGGTCCACTACTACCCAAATTGTGTCGTGCCCCCTAAGTGTCTTAGGCAACTTCGTCACGAAATCCATCGTGATATGCTCCCATTTCCACTCCGGAATCTCCAAGGACTGGAGGCTACCGTAGGGTCGTTGATGTTCTTCTTTCACTTGCTAGCACGTCACACACTTCTCCACATAGCTTGCCACGTCCAACTTCATAACGGGCCACCAATATGTTAATTTCAAATCTCGATACATCTTGGTGCTTCCTGGATGAATGGAGTATTTGGACTTATGGGCATCTTCTAGGAGTAATTCTCGATTGCCTCCGATCTTGGGTACCCAAATACGACCTTGATATAGTTTCAACCCCCGACCGTCTTCGGTCAGAAGTAACTGTTGATTCACCATCACCTCTTCTTTAAGGTTATCCTCGCGCAAGGCTTCTCTTTGAGCTGACTTTATTTGATCAATCAAACTGGACATCACGTCTATTCTTGCAAGCGTGGCTTGAACACCGCCACTATACTCCTTCCGACTTAAAGTGTCCTCCACTACATTTGCTTTTCACGGATGGTAGAGTAATTCACAATCATAGTCTTTTAGAAGTTCCAACCAACGTCGTTGTTTCATATTCAACTCCTTCTGAGCGAATACATATTTCAAGCTTTTGTGGTCCGTGAACAAAGTGTACTTGGTGTCGTACAAGTAGTGTCGCCATAGGTTTAAGGCGAACACCACAACCGCCAATTCCAAGTCGTGGGTGGGGTAGTTCTTCTCGTGCTTCTTGAGTTGCCTTGACGCATAGGCGATCACTTTGCCTCGTTGCATCAACACGCAACCCAAACCCATCTTAGATGCATCATTGTAGACCACGAAATCTTCAGATCCTTCGGGCAAGGAAAGGATTGGGGCTTCGCACAACTTTTTCTGAAGTGTCCTGAAAGCTTTTTCTTGGGATTCTCCCCAAACGAACTTCACGTTCTTGCAGGTTAAGGCCGTCAGAGATGAAGCAATATTTGAGAAGTCCTGGATGAACCTCCGGTAGTAACCCGCTAGGCCCAAAAAGCTTCGAATCTCAGACAGGCTCTTGGGTGGTTCCCAATTCATCATCGTTTCGATTTTAGACGGGTCCACCTTCACTCAATCGTGGTTGACTACATGGACCAAGAACTGCACTTCCTTTAGCCAAAAATCGCACTTGGAGAATTTCGCATACAACTTCTCCCGCCTCAAAACTTCTAAAACTTCCCGGAGTTGTTGTTCATGATGTACCTCGTCCTTGGAATAGACGAGTATATCATTGATGAACACAATTACAGACCGATCAAGGAACGACCTACATACTCGATTCATCAAGTCCATGAACACCGCCGGTGCATTTGTCAAACCGAATGGCATCACAATAAACTCGTAATGAAAATAACGTGTTCTAAATACGGTCTTTGCCACATCTTCACCCTTCACCTTCACCTGGTGATATCCCGAACGAAGGTCAATCTTCGAGAAACACCCCACCCCTTGAAGTTGGTCGAACATATCGTCGATTCTCGGGAGTGGGTATTTATTCTTCACGGTCACCTTGTTCAGTTCCCGGTAATCTATGCACATTCGCATCGTGCCATCCTTCTTCTTAACAAATAGGACCGGAGCTCCCCAAGGCGAAGAGCTCAGCCTTATAAAACCCTTCTCTAAGAGCTCTTGCAATTGGGACATCATTTCTTGCATCTCCGAGGGCGCTAAACGGTAAGGCGCTCTAGCGATCGGTGCCGCCCCCGAAACTAAGTCTATCCGGAACTCTACTTGCCGATCAGGTGGCAAGCCGGGTAATTCGTCGGGAAAGACATCCGGAAAATCGCGGACAATATTGACGTCCTCAAGCTTCTTCTTTTCCGATTTGGCATCCACAGCATATGCCAAGTAGGATGCGCACCCCTTCACCAAACACTTGCGTGCTTTGGCCATAGAGATGACTACCACTTACCCTTTCCTTCTCTCCCCGTAAACCAATACCGCTTCTTTGCCCTCCAACGGAATACGGATCAACTTTTTAGAACAAAGAATATCTGCGTGGTTCTCTCCTAACCAATCCATTCCAACGATTATGTCAAATTCACCAATAGACATTGGAAAGAGTTTTATCGGAAATTTCTTTCCCTCGATTTCCAATACACAGTTGTCATAGACCTGACTAACTATGACCCGACTACCGTTGGCTATTTCTACTACGAGAGCATCCTCTAATGCAATAGCAGTCATAGGAAATCTTGTTAGGAAGGACAGGGATACGAAGGAATAACTTGCACCGGAATCGAAAAGAATATGTGCAGGTACGGAGTTAACAAGGAACGTACCCGACACTACATCATTCGACGCCTTAGCCTCCTCGACTGTCATCTGGAAGGCTCTTCCCGTCGCTTTTGGTGCATTCGCTCTCGCCCCAGAATTTCCCCCCGACTTGAGTTTCGGGCACTCATTACGGAAGTGGCCCGACTCTCGACATTAAAAGCAAACCGGACCTTTAACCGGGCAATCTCTTTGTGTGTGGCCGAGCTTTCCACACTTGTAACAAGAATCGGGCTTTGAGTGGCACGGGCCCAAATGCTTGCTCTTGCACTTCGGGCACCACCTAGCCTCCTTTCTCGAATCATTACTTCGATTGTTGTTGATGAATGGTTTTGGTCGCTTGAAAGGCCCGGAGTTGCCTTCCCCCTTTCTCTTTTCCCCAGGTACAACTTTCTCTTCTTTCTTACGGCATACACGTCTTCCATGAGCTTGGCCTCCTCGATGGCTTCCCAGAGAGTGGAAGCCTTCGAGTTTCAAACTATGGCCATCATGTCGGCCGGTAGGCCTTGATTTTCTCCTTCTCACTTGGAGCCACATGCCCCACAAAGTCGAGTTTTTCGATGAAAAGGCGAGTATACTCATTTACTGTTTTGTTACCCTTCTTGGGCGCTCGAAATTCCTCCTCTATTAGATCAATGGCCCGCTCATTGCAGTATTCCTCCATTATCTTCTTTTTGAACGTAACCCAAGACATTTGAGCTAGGATGGTAGCATCTAGGGTGGACGTGGTGATGTTCTATTGTTTAAGAGTAGGGCCTCGAAGCATCTGAGAAGCAAACTTAACCTTCTGACCCTCTCCACACTCGCTAGAACCAAAGGCTTGCTCCGTCTCATGAATCCAGTTCATGCACGCAACTGGGTCCTCGGATCCGGAAAACTCGGGCGGTCTGCTGCAAAAAAAGGATTTGTAGGTGCAGGTCTTACCACCTTGCCTGACATCAGCATCTACATGCTCTTCAGTACTTACCCCTTGACCAGTACCCCCAGATCCTGCCACTATATTCTCAGCAACGGTCTCGTGCCTTCGCAGACTGGCATCCCGGTCATCCAACATCTTCAGAAAAACCTCCTGCTGCTTCTCCATAGCCGACGTCACTATCTGCATGACGCTGGCTGTAACACCCTAAAAATAGGGATAACAAAAATCCGAAAAACGGACATGCGGTATTTAAAATTGCCAAAGCAAGAGCCTCCCAAAAATGGGGAAAATACACAAACCTGTTTAAATACAATCGTAATTAAACGGATAATAAATAACAACCAACTAATCTAATTTCTATAACCAGAAAAGAGATTACAATCAAGGGTGTCATTTATAGACCCAAAGGATTCTCTACCAAATGTAAGTCCAAAAGCGATATTCCCAAATCTCTCACCCAAGCACTACGCCAGCTTAGGACCGATGCCGCTAAAACCTGAGATACACATCGACACCAAACAAGTGTTAGGCCAAAAAGCCTAGTGAGTTGAACAATAAATAGAATGGTAGAACATATACAATTCTTATCAGCAGTTAACCAATTTTCCACATGTATGGAGTCAACGGGGGAGACCCATAGCACCAATCAATTCCACCCCAGAGTCGATGTACCTTGATGCCCTCCGAAAATTCCACCTTATTCGAGTGGCGCATCCCAAAGGCCCGGCACACCCGAAAATTCCACCTTATCCGAGTGGCGGAGGTCTAGGCACATACCATCACGGTGGTGCCTCTGACTACATCCTCCTTGTGTCATTAACTTGGTTCGTCCAACATAATGCCTATAGGAGGTCCTTAGGTATTCTTCAACCAAATGTACTTCAATACCAACCATGGGTATGATATATCCCTCCTAATAGCATGAGTCTAACATAAGACTTAAATATCCACATAGCCACGTTGTAGATACAATAACACCAAGAGTGTATCCCGAATGGAAATCATCATGTTATACCAAACATATATTCCATAATCATGTCAAATACCCATTGTGGGCACACATAATGTAAATCCCCATATAATTACACAACATAGAGTAAATCATGGAATAATACTTCATATACACATATCTCACATAATCTCATGGAAAAACCATCAAATACATAAACCCGTAAAGATGACCATTTTGAGCAAATAGGTGATAATAACAACAATTAAGCAATTATGATGTGTATCCAGTTTTAACAAAAGTTTAGTAAACTCACCTTGCTAGATTTAAACTAAATCTAGATTTTACCCACTTAGAACTTGAGGAACTTGATTCTTCAAACCAAATCTTCCAAAACCTAGATTTACAAGGTTCCAATCATAAATCTACATATTCTACCATAAACAATCATTTCCCAAACCATATACATGGATACCTCAACTAATACCGAAACCCTAACTTCCATAACCGAAGAGAATAGAAGATTACCTTAACCCAAGATTGAATTCACCAACCAAAACACTTCTAGTTCACCAAAATGATCACAAACCTTCAATCTATGAAAGGGAGAACAAGGGGTGTATGAAACCCTAGAATATTTTGGGGAAGAAGATGAATAGGGAGAGATGAGAATCTTACCACCACAAAATTCTCTAGTATACTTCAATAGACTTCCAATCTCTTGCTGGATCCTTGAAAATCTCTCAAAAACGAAACCGTAGCACTTTGAATCACCCAAATCGGAGCTAGGATGAAGGAGATATGAAGGAATGAAGTTTGGGGCTGAAAATCGCGATTTAAGCTCGATCCAGTGGATTTCGCGACTTGTGCCGCGACCTTAAGTCGCGGCATAAGTCGCCCGCTTCCCTGGTTTTCTTCTCGATACTGTTTTGGCTATAACTTCTTCGTTATAGCTTCGATTTTGCTCCGGAAAGAACCGTTGGACTCGTAATTGAATCCTTCATCCATCTAGACTATAAAATAAGGATTCAAGTCCAAAATCAAAAATCTTATTTTTCCTTAATATCTCGGTTTCTGTATTAACTTGGATCGATATCTTTCGAAAATCGGGGTGTTACAATCCTCCCAACCTTAAAAGAGATTTCGTCCTCGAAATCTGGAACCACCAAGCACCCAATATCACACATGGAAATATTGATTGATTTATTATCCAAAAGGAATACCTTCATGAGACTTCACCTCATATACAGCCCGATTGCATAACGGTTTAGGTTGCCGCTGCATTTCTCATACCGTGCCATTACAAACTAAATCTTAACGTTCAATATATTTTTCCGATGTCAGGATGAACATTGAGTCTCTGATTAATCATTTTCTTAATCATTAAATCTCGGTTGCCTCCCAACCTTAGATTGCTCGTATTACCCCAAGAGTAACCTACAACCTTATTCAATTATTTCCACCAAAAATACCCCAAATCAAACATTTCGTTTAGATACCTCTAAATACGACATATCAAGGTTTCCTTGATAATCGATTTGTACTTAAAATCCACCTCGACGTTCTCACCAAATGTATCCAGTAAACATTACCACCAACTCCCACCATGCTCTCAAGCATCGATTTCCAAATCAACGAAAGTACTGACAATTATCAAAATACCAATGGTTGATTTCTTAATGATCAACTTCTAATTTCCTTAAGTTTACCGCTCGTCCTACAGACGCACCAGATCTAACGAAAATACATTGAAGCACACCAACAATCATTGTCCTCAAATTACGCGCCAACACCTAACCTCGAGACAGCCATTCTGCAAACGTGGGTATACTACCAAATATTTCCTTCCCGATTAGTAATGTCGTTTCAAAGTTGACACCTACTCTTGGAAATAGTCACCCAAATCCAACCTCCTTACCAATCAACCATAACATCATCATTAATCACGAATATCCAACAATATAGTACACCACCGACACATAGCAGGTCGTCGTATCAAATTCCCACAATTCCAAAACCAACCATACCCAAACAACCGAACACGATTTTTAATCCGTAGGTTTAACGATGCATAAAGATCGTTATCTAACTAACTGAGAGAAAACACATGTCTAGCGCCTCAAACTTCGAGGACATCTTTTTATCCTTAATATCAACTTCTAACACGAGGGGGCTTACACCTATAGTCCAATGAGTTCAAGGTTTTTCACACTACTATGCCAATTTGAAATTTATAAAGCTCTCAAATACATAAGTTTTATAATAATTAAACGTGTGTGAAAATACAATATCGTGCATTCGATAGGTTTCAAGATTTGGTCACCAATGCCACACATATAAAACCATTTTCAAAACTCATTTGATCAGTACTTACTCTAATAAAACGATAACGAAAGATGTGTAACAAAATTTTCAAACGGACTACCAGGGTCTTAGTATGCATCAGTTTATGCTATGCATATGAAAAATAACTTCCGTCCCATAACATATGCAATAAAAGTTTGTACAACTCACAAAAGAGGATTTCACAACTTCAACTTTAAAATCTTTTAATTTAACACAAAAAGTCGGAAGATAAAATTTCCAACAAGACCTATATACGTCCGATCATTTCCCAAACGTAACAACACAATAGGAATGTAAATAAATAAATAAATAAATATATATGTATATATATTTTTATTCGCGTTTCAAATTTAGGCCGCACCGATAAAACGTACTTGCCCAAAATTGTAATTACTACGACATGCAAACCGAAAATTCATTTCATGCATTGCGGAAAAACTCCTATCAGTAAAATCAATAACTGAAATATGTTCTGGGCAAAAGTTCTATCCGAAATACCATAAATCTTTCATACAAAGCTACAGAAGGGAAATTCACAAAATCGATCCTTAAAATTTCTGCAATTAACCATGAAATGTCATGAAATAAAACTTCTCATAGTGACTCGCATACATCGGTTTATTCTCCAAGATTTAGTAAAGACATATGCATGCGATTTGAGCAATTGTAAGAGTAATTTAGTTTAATTCCAAACTATATAAATAAAATGTTTGCAAAATCCAAGACCACATGCTCAATATCAAACTCTTAAAGTTTTCTCTCTTTTAGTCACAATGCGGCACGAAATAAGATTTCACAACAAAACTTGCATGCGACCGTTTATTTCACAAAGCTAGTAGATAGATATGCGTATGCACCCGGTTAAAACATGAAATAATTTATGTCATTTTCGAGTTCAAAGCCAAATATAAACATGCTCTCATCGTTCTAAAACATTGGCTAAAATACCATGACGGAAATTTCCAATAAGATATGCATACATGACCCAAGTATAATTAACTAAAATCTCATTGCTGGTTGAGACAAACCATTTTTCAAAGGAACTCATATTCTTATGTTTTTAAAACGCCTCATAACACAATAATATGTATTTTCTGAAAAAGGTTTATAAGATCAAATACACGAAATGACACTTACGTCAATTGAACTCCAATTATATATGTAAAATCATCGAGGAAACATCTCAACATGATTTATTTACCAAAATCCCCAAAGATTCCAAAATTGATGACTCAACATGTTCATAAAACTAAACATTTCAAATAATCAAAACTTCCCATTGGTTGCAACAAAATGTTTTCCAAATGAACTCTTTCTCTTCATGTTTTCAAAACGACTCCTAGTTCAATGACACGAATTTTCCAACGGTTTATAAAATCGTATGCACCAAATGGACAATTAAATATCAAAAATACAGCGACCAATAACGGGGATACCCGTATCCGTTGAGAGCGGAAGAGCACGAAGTATGCTACTCCTACAACGTTCATCGTATGACACCTAACGACATGAAAGCCCAAGTGTCCCTACGAATCCTTGACAAGTTCCACCCAAGGGACGAGATACCTTGATGCCACAAAGGACACCCGAAAGGCCCGGCACGTCTGAGGACTACTACTGAGGAAATTCCCCTACGGCGGAGATCTAGGCGCACACCCACACAGTGTCGCCCAAGACTACCTCATCCTAGTGCCTACTTGTCAAGGTTCGGTCATAAAACATGAGTCCCGGAGTCCAACCCCGTACTATCCAATTGACCATCCAATAAGACTTACTCACGTGCCTATGGATCCAATGCAACACAGCCTAAAAAAAATACGCAACTACACATGAATGACAAAAGCACTCGAGCGTGTAATGATTATGCATATGCAATGAAATGCATTAAGATGTACGCCATAAATTGGATTCTACATCGAGCCATTAAAACTGGAAAAATGTCCACAAGACTCTTTTAAGCCAACACCGAGCTAAACCCAATAATTATCGGTCCCCCAAATAATGAAATGTCTTTAAGCGACGTTTACAAAGACACATGCCTCAAATGCGTGATTAACCCGAAACTCAACACGTATTGGGACCAAAGAGTTTCAAAAGGGTTTATGAATGCAAATTCACAAAAATGCATACAACATGTAATAGACTTCATTTGTACCAAAATTACCAAGATGCTTAAGTCATGAAATGGACTCTATTTGTACAAAATCCCAAAATGCTAAAATCATGCTACTACTTATCAAGATGTCCAAATTCCAAATATGAGTACTTTATGGAACTAAAATAAGCCAAGTATATCAAATATGAAAACTTATTAAAATACTCACACTTTGACAAATACCAAGTAAAATACATTTTTACTTCAAAATACTCAAAACTTATCAGTAGTTAACCATTTCATGTAACACTTTAAAATAACCATTTTGGCATGTACACCGTTTTAACAAATCAACTTGAACTCACGCTCCTCGATTTCTATAGTTACACTATCGTCATCCAAATGCTCAACATCTTCAGGCAAGGCCACGGACTTCATAGGTTCACCTTACAATTTCTCCTCGAATACACCGATTCAAAAGTCAATGGTTCTAATCTAACCAATTAATCCGACTCGAAACTGTCCACTTAATGCAGTCACCATACTTACCGTTACTCCAAGTGACGAATAATAAAATCATCAACTATTTCTAATAGTTACCCATCCAGAAACTTTCTTATTACTCCAACGGTCGACATACCCAGGCATTTCATACAAGCACGAGGATGAATAAGAAGGAAATTAACAGAATTGAACACGAAGGAAACGTACTACTACGTCTACCAAATATCATAACATTAGAAAACCAAACACAAGAGAACGTACTACTACCTTACCAATTGTCACAGTAACGGCATTTCAAGCACCATCATGTATAAATATCCTCCTAATTACATTAGCTAGGTGAGATTATGAACATATAATACATAAAGGTTCTCGTTACCATCGCCACAACGCCTGATAACCATAGTTTCCGTCGACTCTAAGACTAACCCATCTTAGAAATTCTACCCATCTCGCAAATCATTGTCTAACGTACTCAGTCTAAGTCTAGACATCTTACATTCATGCCTAGTTCACTTAAACTAGAGCTCTGATACCAACTTGTAACACCCTAAAAATAGGGATAACAAAAATCCGAAAAACGGACATGCGGTATTTAAAATTGCCAAAGCAAGAGCCTCCCAAAAATGGGGAAAATACACAAACCTGTTTAAATACAATCGTAATTAAACGGATAATAAATAACAACCAACTAATCTAATTTCTATAACCAGAAAAGAGATTACAATCAAGGGTGTCATTTATAGACCCAAAGGATTCTCTACCAAATGTAAGTCCAAAAGCGATATTCCCAAATCTCTCACCCAAGCACTACGCCAGCTTAGGACCGATGCCGCTAAAACCTGAGATACACATCAACACCAAACAAGTGTTAGGCCAAAAAGCCAAGTGAGTTGAACAATAAATAGCATGGTAGAACATATACAATTCTTATCAGCAGTTAACCAATTTTCCACATGTATGGAGTCAACGGGGGAGACCCATAGCACCAATCAATTCCACCCCAGAGTCGATGTACCTTGATGCCCTCCGAAAATTCCACCTTATCCGAGTGGCGCATCCCAAAGGCCCGGCACACCCGAAAATTCCACCTTATCCGAGTGGCAGAGGTCTAGGCACATACCATCACGGTGGTGCCTCCGACTACATCCTCCTTGTGTCATTAACTTGGTTCGTCCAACATAATGCCTATAGGAGGTCCTTAGGTATTCTTCAACCAAATGTACTTCAATACCAACCATGGGTATGATATATCCCTCCTAATAGCATGAGTCTAACATAAGACTTAAATATCCACATAGCCACGTTGTAGATACAATAACACCAAGAGTGTATCCCGAATGGAAATCATCATGTTATACCAAACATATATTCCATAATCATGTCAAATACCCATTGTGGGCACACATAATGTAAATCCCCATATAATTACACAACATAGAGTAAATCATGGGATAATACTTCATATACACATATCTCACATAATCTCATGGAAAAACCATCAAATACATAAACCCGTAAAGATGACCATTTTGAGCAAATAGGTGATAATAACAACAATTAAGCAATTATGATGTGTATCCAGTTTTAACAAAAGTTTAGTAAACTCACCTTGCTAGATTTAAACTAAATCTAGATTTTACCCACTTAGAACTTGAGGAACTTGATTCTTCAAACCAAATCTTCCAAAACCTAGATTTACAAGGTTCCAATCATAAATATACATATTCTACCATAAACAATCATTTCCCAAACCATATACATGGATACCTCAACTAATACCGAAACCCTAACTTCCATAACCGAAGAGAATAGAAGATTACCTTAACCCAAGCTTGAATTCACCAACCAAAACACTTCTAGTTCACCAAAATGATCACAAACCTTCAATCTATGAAAGGGAGAACAAGGGGTGTATGAAACCCTAGAATATTTTGGGGAAGAAGATGAATAGGGAGAGATGAGAAGCTTACCACCACAAAATGCTCTAGTATACTTCAATAGACTTCCAATCTCTTGCTAGATCCTTGAAAAGCTCTTAAAAACGAAACCGTAGCATTTTGAATCACCCAAATCGGAGCTAGGATGAAGGAGATATGAAGGAATGAAGTTTGGGGCTGAAAATCGCGATTTAAGCTCGATCCAGTGGATTTCGCGACTTGTGCCGCGACCTTAAGTCGCGGCATAAGTCGCCCGCTTCCCTGGTTTTCTTCTCGATACTGTTTTGGCCATAACTTCTTCGTTATAGCTCCGTTTTTGCTCCGGAAAGAACCGTTGGACTCGTAATTGAATCATTAACCGACACAGGTGGGTAGGTAGAGAATACCTAGGGGCGCGAGACAACTCTCTCACTGGGGGCCCACTATGCCAAAAGCGAGAGAAACCCCATCCCTCTCTTTCCTTTTTTCGCCCCCATGTCGCCACACAGAGGGCATGGGGACGAAGGAAATTATGCGGAAGCTTTACAAAATTATTATGAAGCTATGCGACTAGAAATTGATCCCTATGACCGAAGTTATATACTCTATAACATAGGACTTATCCACACAAGGGGCCTTTCCTCGCTTCTGTCTTTTTTTTTATAGTCATCCATCTAGACTATAAAATGAAGGATTCAAGTCCAAAATCAAAAATCTTATTTTTCCTTAATATCTCGGTTTCTGTATTAACTTGGATCGATATCTTTCGAAAATCGGGGTGTTACACTGGCCATCATATCGGCATGAGGGTTTGCCTCTCGAATAACTAGGTTCGAGGATGCCAAATCCACTCTGGGTATGTGCTCTACCACTCCGGTAAATATCAGTGGCATATTGGGAGGGACAACATTCACCTCCTTAACCGCTGGATTTGGGTTGGAGGTGATATCTTCATGAATTTCCCCTTCGACCAAAGGTCGACTTCGAGTATTTACCATGGTAGGGTAAGGCTGCCACACAAGCACGAAAGAGTATGAGAGATTTGATCGAAGCACAAGGAAACGTACTAATACATTCATCAATCGTCATGATATTAGCAAACCAAGCATGCCCACGTAACAATATGTTCGTAATGGCATTATCTACATGTAATTATGAACACACTATACATAAGTGTCAGGATCTTAATTCTAAACAAGAATAAACACTCAGAAACAATATTAAAGGAGTTTGCGGAATAACACTTTAATATTCAATAATCAATGAAACAGTGAATCAGAAGAACAACTTGTAAACTTTATTGAATGATTGTAAAGCTACAAGATTCAACACTCAACCTCAATATTGATGAACAGGCTCACCAATACGAATTCTACTTCTCTATAATTAGGATTACAAACCTTGAGGTTGATTCTCTCTCTCAAAACAAAAATTCAGAATTCTATGTTTATCAAATCTAAACTATTCTCTATATAATGAAGATAAAAGATAATTACAAATAATAAAAGATCTTCAAAATAATCTTCCATCTTTATCTCCAAGCTTTCCATAATCTTCAAACTTGATCTACATGAATCTTGATTATCTCTTAAGCAACACTAAGTCTTCAGCAGCATTAATACTTTGAGCAGTATTAATGTTCAGCAGTACTAACTACTAGCAGTACTAAAATTGCTTAGCAGTAGTAATCTCCTCTAGCAGTATTAATCTTGACTTAGCAGTACTAATCTTGATCAACAATATTAACTTCACTCAGCAGCATTAATCTCAGAAGTATTAATCAAGTTCTTCTAGCAGCATTAACTGTACTTGTGCATTTCTGAATTTCCCAACAATCTCCCCCTAACTTGACTTTTAGGAAGAGAAGTCAAGTTCTTCAGATGGTCTTCTTAGATGCTCCCAAAACTTCATGGCTCATACACCTGTATTTGCATCCAACCCCAAACTCTGATTGATTGTTCTTTGAATCAAATACTTAGCCATGTCTGAATCTGGAACACATCCTAGCTTCTTCTTCAACATTGCATGAAGCTTCAGTCTGCTGTGATTGTACAATCTATCCACTAGGAAGTACTCTATGTGATTTATGTCCATAGTTAGTGCATATACTCCACTAGTTTCATATAGAGTCCAATTGTTGACAGTTTTGAACACATTTCTGATCACATGCTCCACTTCTTCAGGTTTGAACGTCATACACAGATACTCCATCACTAATTTTGTAATTGAAATCTCTGGAGCTTTCAGTTGATCTGCATACAACTTCATTCCTATGTCAAACATCTCTTCTAAATCTGACCTGGAGCATGTTCTTACAATTTTTGCCCAAGTGTTATACACTTCAAACTTTTCATCCTTTCTTTTGATCCTTATGTATTCCTTGCCATCAACCTTCATTGTGTCCCATAGAATAACCTCAGGTGGCTTCTCTCCAACAGGTTCAACTGAAATTGGTTCAGGCACTTTGTCCATCACTACCATGTACATATTTACATCATCAGTTCTTGCTGGTTCTTTCTGTTCAGATGGCTTAGGTGCCCCTTCTTCTTCAGCAACCTTCTCAGCTTCTTCTGTAGCTATTCTAGGCTTCTTGGTTGAATTTCTCCTTGCCATCATCTTGGTTCTTTTTAAAGTCCTTAGACTTTCACCAATAGTGGCTTCTTTCTTTGGTGGTGTTTCTTGCTCATCAGGGAAAGGCTTTTCTATCATGAAGTCATTTCTTTCTTTCATTCTCTTCTCCATTTCCACCCTGGCAGTTTCATTCCCTTGAAGCTTTAGTATCTCTGAATCATACAACTCTTTAATCTTCTCAAAAGACATCTTTGAGAACATCTCTTTTCTGACTCCTACAACACCTTTGAGAAATGTAATCATCTTGTTTCTCTCTTGGGTACCTAGGAAGGTCTTTGAGGGTTGTCTCTTCTTTGCAGTTGTTTTTACCACCACTGATTTCTTCAGAGTTGCAGCTTTCTTCTGTGCAATTTTAGTTGTCAGGATTTGTTGATAAGATTCATTCAGTTCAGCAGCTAGAGCCTTAACCATCTCTCTGTCCTTTTCAACCTGAACCCTTTCTTCTTGCTCAATATCATCTTGTATCTTCTTGGCCAGAGCTTCATCTGATTCAACCAACCTTTGTTTTTTGATTGGTTGATCAGATTCCACCATTTTAGCTTTGCCTTTATCTTTGCTTGCCATCTTCTCAACACTAGCTTTCTTGATCACTTCACCTTGTTCTTTGATGACAACTCCTTTGGCCTTTGAGGTGACCTTGAGGTCTCTGCTATCTCCAGATCTGTTAAAACCTCTTGTACTGTTTCTGCTGCTTCATTCAGTTCAACAATATTAACAGTTTCTGCTGCTTTGCTTGATTCAGCAACATTAACTGTTACTGCTTCTTGTATAAACTCAGTTTCCACTACTTGTTGCTCCCCCTCAAAATCAGCTTTCTCTTGCTCCCCCTTATTTGTGGCATCTTCCATGTTGGCATCAGCTTCTGAATCCCCCTTTTTGGGAGCATCAGTCACTGGTTCCCTTCTTTTAAGCACATACTGTTTCTTCTTCTTTTTCTGAAACAATTTCTTCACCATATTTTTCAGGTTGACATGTTCTTGTTGAGACAGAATGATCAGTTTCAGCTCTTCTATGTCTTTTCCCTGCTTGATCACATCTATGTTGATGTTGCCCATTGTTTCCATCAATTCATAGTAGTTATATCTGTCCTCACCTTCTCCAGGAGTGTGACCCCCTTTTGAAGGATCATGGGATCCTTTTGTAGTAGAGGTCTTCTGCCTAGCAGAAGCACCTGCTACCCCCATGGTTTCTTGGCACCTGGGACCTTTGGATGATTGCTCACCCAAATTTGCCATGGGGATGGTCTTATTTATGTTACCACTGACCTCCTCTGTGCTAGCAAGAGTAGTGGCAGCCTTAGCACCCATATGCTCAAACATCTCCTCAGTGAGCACCTCCTTGGGGTTGGGAGACACCCCTGTGGTTTCCCTGTAGATATTCTCTAATGGAGAATTTTCCATTAGAGGGCTTAAAGGCTCAGTGGGTGAAGGTACAAGAAGGGAAGGAGTCTTCTTTACCTTTTTCCTTATGTAAGTTTGGGTTATTGGAGAAGTTGGCTTTTGAACAAGAGACTGAGGGATTGATATGGAGGGTGAAGGTTGGGATTGGCTAGCAGTGGGATGGTCTAATGAGGGCCTTGACCCTGCTGCCATACCTTCTTCATTGTGGGACACCACCATCATTGTATAGAACAATGGGGTGTCAACTCCTTCCGAGTCCAATGGAGATCTTTTCATGTTTGAAAAGACCTTACCTTTGGGGATTTTTGGTACATATACCTCATCAAAGTGAGGCATATCCGTCAATTCATGAGTTATAACTTCCTGTACAAACCTTGGGTACATGTAAAAACTCTTTTTGCTTCCCAAGTTTGATACAAGATCACTGAAAATCATTCTTGAAAAATTGTACTTTCTGGCAGTGGCCAAGCAGACCAAAGCATAAGCAATGGTACTGCTAAACTCACTCCATCCAGTAGTCTTTTTGGAGATACATTGCATCAGGGTACGAACAAGAAAATGTCATTGGGTATAAAATTTGGCTTTAGAGAATTTGAAACCACCCAATTGGCCTCCATACCCCATTCTTGACAAATTTGAGAACAAGTCCTCATTTGGAATAGAAGTAATACCTGCAGCATCATCTAGACGTAAAAAGATGCGTATCACCTCTTCATAAACTGACAAGGGTTTGTCACACACCCTAGTCTTGATTATCTGCACACCATTCTCTGTGACTATGGTGTCATTTGCCCATAATTGTCTTTGATGCTCTATGTAGATAGTTGGCGACACAGTAAGAGCATGGGCAATGCGGCTGGACTTGAGAAAATCCACAACCTGGTGAAATCCAGCAGCTTGTTTCGGCTTCTGTAGCATCGCAATCTCGTTGTGCTCATCAATGAATGCCATGGATGCCATTGTGCTTGAGTAATCTTGACTTCAACACTTGGTGCTTGAGAGAAAAGGGTTAGAGAGCAGATGAATAGAAAGCAAAGAGTCGTTATGAACTTTTGGGCGGGCAAAAAAAAAGGTATTTATACGATTCGAGACATAAGCAGTATTAACCACTAGCAGTATTAACGAACTAGAAGTATTAACTGAGAGCAGTATTAACTAACCAACAGTATTAACTGAGAGCAGTAGTAACTCCTAGCAGTATTAACTAACTAGCAGTATTAACTGAGAGCAGTATTAACCACTAGCAGTATTAACTAACTAGCAGTATTAACTGAGAGCAGTAGTAACCACTAACAGTATTAACTAACTAGCAGTATTAACTGAGATCAGTAGTAACCACTAACAGTATTAACTAACTAGCAGTATTAACTGAGAGCAGTATTAACTGCGCACTGCAGTATTAAAACTGCACTGGCAGCATTAACTATACTTACACTTTTTGAAGCTTGAGGTACTCTGAGCAAGGTAATAACTTCCTGAGAAAGATGTTAGTAGCACCAAAGAATAAACCAATAACAGGTATGTAAACATTTTTTAAAACATGAGCTCATTCAGAGTTGATCATGCCTACACTTGTGACCAAGAAAGTGAATCTACCCACATCAAAAGCTTTAGTGAATAGATCAGCAAACTGGTTGTCAGTATGAACTTTAGCAACTTGAATTAGCTTCTTTTCATTACAATCTCTGATAAAGTGATACCTGATCTCAATGTGCTTTATTTTGGAGTGCTTGACTGGATTGTTAACAATGCTTATAGCACAACTATTGTCAATGAAGATTGGAGTGTGAAGAAAGGTTACCCCATAGTCCAGCATTTGATTTTGAATCCATAGAACCTGAGAGCACCAACTTGCAGCAGCAATATACTCAGCTTCTGTTGTTGATAAGGACACTGTGGTTTGTTTCTTACACTGCCAAGATACTAGTCTTGCACCCAAAAGTTGACATCCTCCTGAAGTAGACTTTCTGTCCATGTTAGCACCTCCCAAGTCACTATCTGAATAAGCAATCAAGTCAAAGTTGGATTCATAAGGATACCAAAGACCTAATCTAGGTTGCCCTCTTAAGTATCTGAAAATCCTTTTAACAGCTTGCAGATGTGATTGCTTTGGCTTGACTTGGAATCTAGCACACAAACACACTGGAAACATGATGTCTGGTCTTGAGGCTGTGAGATACATGAGAGATCCAATCATTGATCTATATAGATGGACATCAACATCCTCCCCCTCAAGATCAGTAGTGATCTGTTTATGAGTCTCCATAGGTGTGCTTGCTGGCTTTGAGTCTGTTAATCCATATTTTTCCAGGATGTCTTTCACATATTTTGATTGGCTTATGAAGATCCCATCATTCTTCTGTTTCACTTGAAGCCCAAGGAAGAAGGTAAGTTCACCCATTGAACTCATTTTAAAGATCTTGTGCATCAACTTTTCAAAGTCTCTACACATCTGATCTTTTGTGGATCCAAAGATGATATCATCTACATAAATCTGAACCAATAGGATGTCCTTCTTACTTCTTTTAATGAAGAGGGTCTTGTCAATTATTCCTCTTTCAAACCCATTCTCCAAGAGGTAGGTAGACAGAGTATCATACCATGCTCTTGGGGCTTGATGCAGACCATAAAGTGCTTTCTTCAGTTTGTATACTCTGTCTAGATATGATGGATTTTCAAATCCAGGGGGCTGACAGACATATACTTCTTCATCAATTGTGCCATACATAAAGGCACTCTTCACATCCATTTGGTATACCTTGAACTTCATGTATGAGGCATAGGCTAGAAATAGCCTAATTGCTTCTACCCTTGCCACTGGAGCAAACACTTCTTCATAGTCAATGCCTTCTTCTTGAGTGTACCCTTGTGCCACCAGCCTTGCTTCATTCCTTATCACAATACCTCTCTCATCCTTTTTATTCCTGAAAATCCACTTGGTGCCAATAGCTCTATGACCTTTTGGAAGGTCCACCAAGTCTCAAACTTCTTGCAATTTGAACTGCAGTAACTCTTCTTGCATAGCTTCTATCCAACTGGAATCTTTCATTGCCTCAAAAACCTTCTTAGGCTTAATCTGAGATAGAAAGCATGAGAGTACTGTGTGTTGCTGATCCTGCAGTTCTTGAAGTCTGCTTTGATTCCTTGTTATCATAGGAGAAGAGATGTCTCCTATGACCAGCTCTGGAGGATGATTCTTTTGAGTTCTAGTCTGATGACTAGGTTCTTCATTGATTCCCACATCCAGATTGGAATCATTTAAATCAGCTGAGGGGATCTCAACAGCTGCTTCTGGCTCTTCATGCACTTGATTCTCCTCATCTCTTCCTTCTTCTTCACTCTGAATTGGTTCAGTCATTGTCTCTTTTGCACAGACATCAACAGGCTCTATTGTAGGTATAGGAAAGATCACAAACTGAGGAATAATGTCTTGTACTTGTACTTGTACATCCCCTGATCCTCCACTTCCTGAACCTGCATGATCATCACTACTGAAACCCAAAGAGTTAGTTAGTGAATCAATGTCAAACAACCACTGAGGACCTAAACGAATAGGATTTGGTGTGTTCTCATTGCATTTGACATTGTCACTTTCCTCAATTATTCTATAAGAAGAATTGAATACTCTGTAAGCCTTACTCTGAGATGAGTAACCAACAAGAAAACCATCATCAGCCTTGCTATCAAACTTTCCTAAGTGAGTTTTGGTATTGAGAATGGTACAAGGACACCCAAAAGGTTTGAAAAATCCTATAAAAGGTTTTCTGTTATTTAAAAGCTCATATGGTGTCTTGTTTTTAGGATTGACTACTAGAACTCTGTTTTGGACATAGCAAGCAGTATTAACTGCTTCAGCCCAGAAAGTAATTGGTAGTTTTGAATCTGCCAACAGAGATCTAGTAGCTTCAATCAGTGTCCTATTCCTTCTCCCAGCAACACCATTTTGTTGTGGAATCCTAGGAGCACTGTATTGCCTCTCAATTCCTTTTTCCTCACAAAATGTGTTTAGGTCATGATTTTTAAATTCAGTACCATTGTCTGACCTAATGACTTTTACCTTTTGATTAGTTTGGTTTTCAATTCTTAGAATAAAGGATTTGATCAGTCCACTTGTCTCATCCTTAGTCCTTAGAAAATATACCCAAGTAAATCTAGAGTAATCATCAACAATAACTAGGCAGAATGATTTCTTACCAATACTCATAACATTTGTAGTACCAAACAGATCCATATGCAACAACTAAAGAGAATTAGAGATTGTGTTCAACTCTTTGGACTTATGAGAAGTTTTGTGTTGTTTGCCTTTGAGACAGGCAACACAATGATCATCACATGAAAAGACTTTGGAAGGTAAACCTCTTACAAGGTTGTTTTTAACAAGTTTATTCATTGTTTTAAAGTTCATGTGACACATCCTTCTGTGCCAAAGTGATGATTCATCCAAAGAAGCTTTTGAAACAAGACAATTAAGGGATGAATCAGTTGAAACACTTTCCATATCTAAGCAATATACATTATCCTTTCTGGGAGTTCTTAGTAGTATCATCTTTTCATCAACTACCTTGAATCCAGGAGCAAGGATAATGCATTCAGAATCTGTAAATAATATACTATGTTGTTTGTCACAAACCTGTGATACACTTAACAGGTTGTACCTTAACTGCTCAACATAGAATACATCTTCAAAGGTCATTTTACCTTTGGTTACATCCCCCTTACCACTTATCTTACCTCCATCTAGAGTATTACCAAAGGAAACATGCCCACCATCAATTTTCTTGAAATTCTTGAGGCATGACATGTTCCCTGTCATGTGTCTTGAGCAACCACTATCAACATGCCAGATAGTCTTCCCCTTGAGCTGCTGGTTGCCCTGCACATAAGATTAAACAATTAGTATTGATTGGGGACCCAAGCCAAAGTGGTCTTGGGTCTCCCTTTCTCATCAAAGTATTTACATTCCTTTTTGATGAGGTTTTTAAACTCAGAGCACTCTTTATTAGAGTACTTTGTCAATATGATTGGCTTAGCAGCACAAACACTAGAAGCAGTACTAACCTTAGAAGCACTAATAGAGTTAGCAGTACTAACAGGTTTAGCAGTACTAACCTTGTTAGCAGCACTAACAGAGTTAGCAGTACTAACCTTGTTAGCAGCACTAACAGAGTTAGCAGTATTAACATTTGCATAAGTACTAACTATGTCAGCAGCACTAACATTGATAGCAGTAGTATTGCTTTTAGCAGCACTATCATTGTCAGCAGTACTATTTGGGGTAGCAGTACTAACAGTTTTAGTGCATTTAGGAACCCACATATTGACACTTTCTTTAATAATCTTTTTCTTCATGTGGCTTTTAGGTTTAACAGATTTCTTAGCCACATGGTTCCTTTCATCCTTCTTCCTATAACCAAAGGGTTTTTGCATAGATCTTTGATAGTTCATCCTTTAGTTCATAGGGTTGAAATAACAGTTTTTGGCAAGATGATTCAATTTGCCATAGATAAAACAAGGTTTTGGTCTATTGATTTTACTCAAATCAACCCCTTGTTTTTGTGCCCACTGATTATTCCAGTTTCTTTGATTTCCCCTCTTTTTATCATGTTTTTGAGGCTCATTCTTCTTACATGCACACTGTTTGCAAGGACCTGGATTCACAACTATGGTCTGTTTGTAATGGACCTTACCAGACTTTCCCTCTGTCTTCTCTATGTCCTTGGATTTGATCCAATCCCTTCCACAGTCCTCATTGGTGATAATGTTATTCTCTAGAGGAATCTCACCACTCACTTTGTTCTCCTTACTCTTACCAACCTCTTTCTCAGTCTTATCCTCAACAACTACTTCATCTAGGGGATCTATTTCAGTGGCTCCCTCAGGCAAGTCCTTCCTATCTTTGGTTTCTAGCAAGTCTGAGGTAGGGGGGATGTAATTGTTGTTATATGGTGGTGGTGTGGCATTATACCCAATTCCTCTTCTCAGCTTATCATGAATCTGAGTTTGTAGTAAAGAGTCCATTGCTTTAGAAGCATTGGAAAACTTTTCTACATCAAGCTTAACCTTGGTTAGCTCCTCTCTCAGCTTTTCACTCTCCTCTTTAGATTTGGTCAGTTTAAGTTCTAGATCCTTTTTCTCCCACTTCCAGTAATTGGTGTCATATTAGTGTTGGAGTTCATTGGCTTGAAAACCTTTAATCTGTTCCTCAAACCTCTCAACAATTCTCACATAGTCCTTTATATCCTTTTCTAATCTCTTAAGGTCATCACTCATCTTCTGGTTGTGATCCCTGTACCTTTTAACAGTGTCTATGCAAGTTTTAGAACATAGATTAGAACTTACCTCAGATGGGAGATCCGATACTTCAGCCATAAGTGTTTGATTTTGGATAGCCTCTTCTGCCTGATCACTCCAGTCAAACCCCATTCCTTGTTGAGAAACAAGGGCTTGAGCAGAGTTTCTGTTATGGTTGAGGTTTCCAGACTGTGCTTGTTGGTGGTTGTTGTTGTGAGACACTCCACTTCTGCATTCCCTGGCAAAGTGTCCCTTCAGATGGCATTTGTAGCACTCCACCTTTGATTTATCAAACCCTGCTCCATCTTCTCTTCTTTGGGAGAAGTTGTTCCTCCCAGTCCTCTTTATGAACTTCTTCACCCTCATGGAAAGCATGGCCATCTGCCATTTAATATCCATCTCTTCCAGATCATCAGGATGAAGTTGTTCCAAATCATCATTAATTAAGGAGGAATTTCCATGGCTGGCAAGAAAGGCTTCAAACACAGAATCAGTGCCTTTTTCTTGATTTTCTCCATTAACAACATTAACTGATTCAGGATTAGTAGTAGAATCCATTGATGCTGATAGCAGTGCAACATTATGAATATATCCAGAAGGCTTCTTCTTTGCCTCCACCTCAGCTTCAAATACTCTAAGATCATTGTACAGATCATCAAGTTCTTTCTCTTCCAACTGATCATTCTGTCTGAATGAAACAGTGTACATGGTCCATTCATCTCCAAGGGACCTTAAGAACCTTCTATTTGCATCATCTTGATCAATCTGTACTCCCATAGTAGCTAGTTCACCAATCAGTTTGTTAAACCTGTCAAAAGTTTGAGTCATGGACTCATTCTTAGTTGACATAAAGTTTTCATACTGTTGCTTCAAGATTGCATTTTGATTTCTCTTGGTACTTTTGGTACCAGAGAATCTCTTCTCTAGAGCATTCCAGAGCATCTGTGCATCAGTGCAATTACAGAATTGGTGTTGATATTCATTGGGAATGGCCAAGAGCAGTGTGCTCAAGGCTTTCATCTCTGTCTGTCTTGTCTTTCTTTCTGCATCCGTCTTTGGTGAAGTTCTTTTTCCATCTTCACCAATCTTTCCTGCATCAGATGGGCCATTCTCAATGATGTCCCACATAGAGTAATCTATGAGGAGAATGTATTGCTTGATTCTAATCTTCCACATGTCAAATTCATTGGGTCTGAGCATTGGAACCTTTGAGACCAGAGTACTGTTTGATTCAGCTGTGTTTTCCATGATGAATAAGATTTCTGAGAATACTTGCTCTGATACCACTTGTCAGGATCTTAATTCTAAACAAGAATAAACACTAAGAAACAATATTAAAGGAGTTTTCGGAATAACACTTTAATATTCAATAATCAATGAAACAGTGAATCAGAAGAACAACTTGTAAACTTTATTAAATGATTGTAAAGCTACAAGATTCAACACTCAACCTCAATATTGATGAACAGGCTCACCAATACGAATTCTACTTCTCTATAATTAGGATTACAAGCCTTGAGGTTGATTCTCTCTCTCAAAACAAAAATTCAGAATTCTATGTTTATCAAATCTAAACTATTCTCTATATAATGAAGATAAAAGATAATTACAAATAATAAAAGATCTTCAAAATAATCTTCCATCTTTATCTCCAAGCTTTCCATAATCTTCAAACTTGATCTACACGAATCTTGATTATCTCTTAAGCAGCACTAAGTCTTCAGCAACATTAATACTTTGAGCAGTATTAATGTTCAGCAGTACTAACTACTAGCAGTACTAAAATTGCTTAGCAGTAGTAATCTCCTCTAGCAGTATTAATCTTGACTTAGCAGTACTAATCTTGATCAGCAGTATTAACTTCACTCGGAAGCATTAATCTCAGAAGTATTAATCAAGTTCTTCTAACAGCATTAACTGTACTTGTGCATTTCTGAATTTCCCAACAATAAGAATTCTCGTTACCATCATCACAATCCTCAATTTATGCAGTTCCGTCGATTACTAAAACATCCTATCCCAGAAGTCCTACCCAGCCTCACAAATCATGGCTTAATAACTCCAGCTTAAGTCTAGACATCTTACATTCATGCCAAGTTCACTTAAACTAACGCTCTGATACCAACTTATAACACCCTAAAAAAACAGAGAATAAAGAAAAATTTCGCAATATAACGTCTATAAATCGAGGGGCCAAAACCTGCAAATAGATTTAACCTCCTTATAAGGAAAGGAAATTCTAACTCAAACTTCATAACTGACATAGTTAAGATAGGCGGAGATCACCCAAGAATGGGGAAAATATTTAAGACGTTTACAACATTAAATAATTGGAGATCACAAATGACATCTAATTAATCTAAACCGGAAACATCTAGATTAGACCATTGTCACCAAATCTCCCAAAAGTTCTCTAATGCATTATGTACGCCAATCCCTCAAAATATTTACTTCCAAAAGTCCTCGCTAATCACTCAACCCATAAAGCTCAATCCTTGCGAGCTCCACCGCTAACGGAACCTGTACACATATGACATTAAAGAGAACAAGTGTTAGGCTTACGCCAAGTGAGATTTAACATATAACCTTTATATGAGGAAATAATTCATATTAACACTTGATTATATAATGTTACATTTATTGAGCTTGCCTCATTCTCCCTTGGGAAAGGGTGAGGTTCTACAATTTAACGGGGGAGACCCGAAGTTACCATTGAGGTGACGGAACACAAAAGTAGGTCACACAACAATGTTATGGAGCTTCTATCATAGCACCAGAGGTTATCGAGTTCAACCACCCACGGTCTTTAGTTCGAGCTCCCTAATGGTCTAAGAAGGACTCACTCGCTAGAATGTACTAAACGAAAGATACTATGTTATCGTATTCAACCACCCACGGTCTGTAGCACGAGCTCCCAAGTAGCACCCATCTAGCCAAATAAACAACATCATGTAAACGCATAATAGTGCTAGTGCCTATGGATCCATTACACTATATTTTGTCCCAAGTGAAATACCAAATATTTCATAATGTATCTTCCATGTGCCATTTATGGGAGATAAATTCTAATGTAAGGGGGGATTCCCTTATTTGTCAAAGATACATAAAATAGCCAACTTGGTTTGTTTACCAATATTCTTCAAGATTACCAAAAAGATCATTATTCAAGTGTACAAAACCATTCTTCATATTCATTTTATCAAAACATCAAGTTTGGTCAAAACCCTAGATTTTGACCTAACTTTCCAAAATCAACAAGTGTATAAAATGAAGTATTATTTGATATAAACCTATTTTAACAATAAGTACATGTATTTAATGAAAGGAGTTTAAAGATTGACTCACAATACTAGGGTTTTGGTTAAAACCCTAGAAATCACCAAAAGAGATGTAAGAGGAGGATACACTAGTTTGACTCAAGTTCTAACTCTTTATCTTGAGAAGGTAGATAACCCTAGATGAGGTATTGGTGATGAATCTTGACAAACCTAGCTTGCAATCAATGAAGAGGGAGGTTGGGTTGGTGAGGAAGTCGACCTACTACAGAGAGAATTCGAGTCCAGCCTTAATTTGTGATAAAATGACATAGGAAAATCGGACCAAGTATTAAATACTTGGTTTTTACCTGACCGCGATAGTGCCACGCGATAGTGACACTGTCACAATCGCGGGCATTGTCGCTCGATTTGTACCGAGACTCTCAGGTCTCTCGCGACTATGCCACGGCGAGAGTGACATTGTCACAATCGCCGGGCAAGGTCGCCCCATATGTACCGTAGGGTGGTTTGAGACCGCAACAGTGCCACGCGATAGTGACACTGTCACTATCGCGGGGCAAGGTCGCACCCCACGTACTCGCGTCATTTTTTCGGTCCTAAACGCATACGAAGGTGGTTCTAAAAACGAGGTTCGCAATTAGGCTTTAATGCTCACTTATGACGATTAACACTAAGAATTAAAGGCCACGAGATGAAGTAACCACATACCGAAAATTGCGGGTGTTACAATCCTCCCCGACTTGGAAATGATTTCGCCCTCCAAATCTCGATTCAAGAAAAAAGGTTCGGATACCGCTTCTTCATATCGTCCTCCGCTTCCCACATCACGTTGGGTCCGCGATGGTGTTTCCACTGCACCTTGACCAAAGTGATTTCCTTGTGACGAAGCTTAGTTGACTTTCGATCTAAAATTGCATCTGGTTCTTCTATGCAACGATTTCCCTCATCGACTCGGATTTCCAAAAGGGGTATCACTCTCTCCTCTTCGGCCAAACACTTGCGTAAATAAGACACATGAAAGGTGTGATGTATTCCGGCCATTTCGGGTGGTAATTCCAACTTGTAGGCTTGAAGTCCCACCCTGGCCAAAATGGTAAACGGTTCTAGAAATCAGGGACTTAGCTTCCCGCGCTTTCCAAACCGTATGATGCCTTTCCAAGGAGACACCTTCAACATTACACGGTCGCCCACTTGGAATTCTATCGGTCTCCGCTTCTTGTCGGCGTAACTCTTTTACCGATCCTGAGCCGCCTTCAGGCGCTCACGGATACTTTTCACCTTATCGGTAGTCTCTTGGACTATCTCAGGACCGGAAAGCTGTTTCTCTCCAGCCTCCAGCCAACACACGGGAGTTCTACATTTCCGTCCATACAGTGCCTCGAAAGGTGCCATCCCAATACTGGAGTGATAGTTGTTATTGTAAGCGAACTCCACCAAAGGTAGGTAGGAGTCCCAAGTACCACCAAAATCGATAACACACGATCTTAACATGTCTTACAAGGTCTGGATCATCCTTTCGCTTTGGCCATCAGCTTGGGGATGATAGGTCGTACTCAATTGTACTCTCGTACCTAGTTCCTTCTGCAATCCATCCCAGAAGTTGGAAGTGAAACGACTGTCTCGATCAGACACGATTGACAATGGCACCCCGTGCCTCGATATGACTTCATCGATGTACAACCTGGCAAGTTTATCCATGGGTAAGGTCTCACGCATTGCCAAAAAGTGGGCTCTTTTCGTCAATCGGTCCACTACTACCCAAATTGTATCGTGCCCTCTAAGTGTCTTAGGCAACTTCGTCACGAAATCCATCGTGATATGCTCCC
Organism: Arctium minus; assembly: GCA_954870635.1. Lineage (NCBI taxonomy): Eukaryota > Viridiplantae > Streptophyta > Magnoliopsida > Asterales > Asteraceae > Arctium > Arctium minus. Next base: position 13,981,302 of record OX941087.1, read on the forward strand.
ATTTCCACTCCGGAATCTTCAAGGACTGGAGGCTACCATAGGGTCGTTGATGTTCTTCTTTCACTTGCTAGCGCGTCACACACTTCTCCACATATATAGCTTGCCACATCCAACTTCATAACGGGCCACCAATATGTCAATTTCAAATCTCGATACATCTTGGTGCTTCCTGGATGAATGGAGTATTTGGACTTATGGGCATCTTCTAGGAGTAATTCTCGATTGCCTCCGATCTTGGGTACCTAAATACGACCTTGATATAGTTTCAACCCCCGACCGTCTTCGGTCAGAAGTAACCATTGCTTCACCATCACCTCTTCTTTAAGGTTATCCTCGCGCAAGGCTTCTCTTTGAATTAACTTTATTTGATCAATCAAACTGGACATCACGTCTATTCTTGCAAGCGTGGCTTGAACACCGCCATTATAGTCCTTCCGACTTAAAGTGTCCGCCACTACATTTGTTTTTTCTGGATGGTAGATTTATTCACAATCATAGTCTTTTAACAGTTCCAACCAACGCCACAGTCTCATATTCAACTCCTTCTGATCGAATACATATTTCAAGTTTTTGTGGTCCGTGAACAAAGTGCACTTGGTGCCGTACAAGTAGTGTCGCCATAGCTTTAAGGCAAACACCACGACCGCCAATTCCAAGTCGTGGGTGGGGTAATTCTTCTCGTGCTTCTTGAGTTGCCTTGACACATAGGCGATCACTTTGCCTCGTTGCATCAACACGCAACCCAAACCCATTTTTGGGTGATCTCCGCCTATCTTAACTATGTCAGTTATGAAGTTTGAGTTAGAATTTCCTTTCCTTATAAGGAGGTTAAATCTATTTGCAGGTTTTTGACCCCTCGATTTATAGACGTTATATTGCGAAATTTTTCTTTATTCTCTGTTTTTTTAGGGTGTTATAAGTAGCAATCAGATCGATGAGTTAATACTGAGATAGCAAAAGAGATTTGCCTCATGATTTGAGTTACTTTTTTTTTAAGTTCACTAAAAATCGATTCATAGCTAGATAGCATTATCCTAATAACGATTACCCGAATTAAACTTGAGAAAGCGATTTATGGACATATATATATATATATATATATATATATGCATGAATATATACTACATAATAATATCTCCACAAATAAAGGTGCATGTTGTGATCAATTCCCATGTTCTATTCTTTCACTTTCACACTTTGCATATAGAATAATATATAATGAAGAAAGTAATTAAACATGAAAAGAAAGGAAAAGAAAAACTATATATATAGTTTTAATCAAGATCTTGACTTTACTTATATTCGATACCCTGTATCCCAAAAAAAACGCTTCACTTGAAATTAATCAACAGAATCTTCGTGATAACCTCTTCTTTTCGTTCTAACCTATTTGGTATCTTCTTTTTGTATTGCCCTCTAAATTAACTTTAAATTGGATTACATATATAGTTATAGATGTTTTATAAGACTTAAGTTTATAGGACCAAACAATGGTGTGTAAGTGTTACAATAAGTTGATAAGACGTTTTTTTTACATTATGCAAGATTTTAGAAAACTTTTGAACTAAAGTGTCGTATTAATCTTTATCTGACGATATTTGAAATCGTGTCTTATAAAAACATGTTCATATAAAAAAATGTATCCATAACACATTTCTCAAAAGTGTCATGTAAAAAAGCTAGTATGAAAATTTAATTTCAAAATTGTTCTAAAAAATCTGTTAACATGCCAAATGGTTCTATCAACTTATTGTAACATCTTTATATATAAAGCACAATTATTTGACACTTTAAATTAAAGTCATATAAAACAATCTATTTAAATATTTAAATATTTTTGACAAGTTGATTTTATTAGAGTGACCACATGTTTTGTTGAAAGTTACAAGTGAGAGAGATCATGAGCCAGGTTGAAGGAAGGAAAACGACTTGTTCTTGGAAGAATAAAACCTGATATATATACTGCATTCCCTCATTCTTGGATTATAATACTGTAATAAAAATTTATATAACTAAACAATTTTTTTTAAGGGTGTCCTAGGTTATGTCTAGACTAATCATTTGGTAAATTATGACTGTAAGACGTCAGCCCTGATTAAACCTCAGTGGCCACAATTGTTGTATACGCTTGGATTCGAACCCTGGGCAGATGGATATTCCACCACATCCCCAGTGTCTTAACCAGTACGCCACAACCCTTGTGGTTAACTAAACCGTTATATGTCATATATAATTAAAAGTGTTAGGATATAACATTTTTTGTGGTCCTAAAAGGTTATTAGAGCAACTTCAAAATTTAGTGTCTAATTTGAAAATTGTCTTATAAAAACAAAGTACCCTATAATCATACAATGTTTATAGGACATTTCTCAAAAGTGCCTTGTAAAAAAATATGACATTTTATTTCAAAAGTATTCTAAAACACTTGCTATGACGTTCAAAAATGTCATATAAACTTATTTTAACACTTGTAGACACGACACACAATTATTTGGTCTTATAAATCTAAGTGTTGTAACAGTTAAAAGCTTCATTTTTGGCTAGGTGGGGACATGTTGGCTAGTTGTAAGTTAGCTAGTTGTAAGTTAGCTAGCATGATTTGATGTAACGTAATAACAACCTTAGAATATATGCTTTTATGTTGTTTTGTTCAGATTCAAAGGGCACATCACATGGTGGTTTGTTCCTTTATCAACTCATCCATGGTGGGTAATCAATCGAGCTAGCCAGGTTTCAGGATACATATATAAACCTTAGATTTTATTCGTTTTCATTTGTCCATTTTCTAGATTCTCATTTTCACTTTATGGGTTAATTAATCTGATCTAGTTTTATTACTCATACAGTATTATTTATGTGAGATAGATGGAACTCCGTCATCAGATTAGTCTTCGAAAGAATCTTTGAGAAAATAACTGAAGTTCTAACATATATTGAAGTAGAAATGGTCACGTCTAGTTGATGTGAGCAAAACAGTTCCAAACAATTTTACTTGATACATACTTTTAGAACCCTTCAAAAACTTAAACGTTATTGTTTTCTATATGTTACCTTTCGTCCAAATATAGCTCTCTACATGATCTAAAAGCTCCATGAGCAACGACTATGGTTATGTTTGGCAAACTAGCTAATAACCTAAGTTGTTGACTGATAAGTCATCCGTTAGCTGGAAAACTAATTGATAATTTGGAGAAAAAAAATGATGAAACCTCAACAAACTAATGGAAGTAACATTAGTTTGTGACTTACCAAACAGATTTGTTTTTTTTAATAAACTCAAAAAATAAAATAGTTTATGGTTGTCAAACATGACATCTGTTATGTTTGGTTTGTCATCTTAAAGTCAATGAGACGAAGAAAGAAAAAAACTATGAAATATATAAAATGTATTTGCATTGACAAACTCATGAATATAATATTTCGTTTATTTTGGTTTTCGATGCCAAACAAGTTGCGCATTTGATGAAAGTTAAATAGAAGATATTAGTTCGATACCAAATGGCTTTCCAGACATATAAATGAATCAAATGATACGGTACTTGAAATTGTCGAATATGAGGCAACTTAAAACTTATGAAATTTATGGGTTAGGGAACATATGCTATTTGATTGAGATTCAAAAGATAAAGAGATCTAAGTAGACCCCCACCGATCAGAATGTATCCCATCAAAGTCGATCTAGTGATACTATTAGAACAAGTTGAACACATAAATTATTAAAAGTTGTGTTAGTGGAATATAGAGAAAATAAAACGGCACAAAAGTTTTTGTGATTCGATTAGTGACCTATGCTAACGATTAGAGCGAGAATTTTTTTATTCTTATAGAAAATAATTAAACCAAGTGCATAATCATGTGAAACCCTAAAATCATTTTTATATCATAACAACCAATAGGCCTCTACTGTAGATGTAACACCCTAATCTCCAATTCAGATCAATAAAATAAAATATAGTCCAAGGATTTAATGTATAAATAAGTGAATGTTAAGTTAGAGGTTAGTTTGTCTTAAACCCAGCCTTACGTATCGGTATGAAGTAATGGGTGGAGAGGGACGGTTGGAAGGAAGTTGAAGCCTCCTAAAATAAGTGAAAATGATCGACATCGGCATTTATACTTTTGAATAAGAGAAAACAAGATTGAGAGAAAATACAAAAGTTAAGACCAAGAATTGAAACATAGAAGTAACAAAAGTAGTACATAATATTTTTTTTTGGTAACCGTAGGTTTCCGGGCCAGCTTATGTGCACCGATTAATCCCCGAGCGACCATGAATGGCCTGGAGTGATCACAAGTGAACCTCCATGGCTACAAAGAGCTTTGGCAACGTCTGGATTTGAACTGTGGGTAGATGAGATCTTCCACTACATCCCCCAAAGGTTTTAACACTGCGCCACAACCCAAGTGGTTAGTACTACATAATCTTGGAAGTGTTAATCAACAAAAATTAAGGTTATTGGCAAGTTCTAAACCAGGATTTCCCTCGTATTCACCTTTCACAATGTAAAATCATTTGGTCCATTGAATTCCTCAATATCAAAATTGTGAGAGGTGGCCAACTAGCTAGAGAAAAATCAAAATCCAATATTTTGTAGAACTCTAATAACAATTATTTTTTTGTAAAAAAGGGTTTGCAACTTCCAAGTCAATCTACACCGTCCTACCTCAAGAGCATCATGTAAGAGGCAAATCACGTATATAACGGCCAAGCTAGGTAATTGACTTAAAAGAACTTAAACAAAGAAAAAAAATGACACAATGATCTACATGGTTCCGTTAATCAAGTCTAGGTATAAGAAAGAGAAAAAAATTGTAATTTTTCTTGATGAAAAATAAACATAAGTGCATTAGAAAAATACCCTTGGACCCTTAATATATCTATTTTGGTAAAAAAAAATGTTTGGCATAAACAATATCTCATGACAAATTTGAGTCAATAAAATAGGATAGACCCTTTTGGGGTAATGATGGGCGGGTTTACACCCCCCTAATTTAACCGCAAGTGAACGGGTCGAATCAAGTAATATGTACTTGGAAGTACGAGTATCGAATCAAAGGAACTAGGAATTGAGTATCACAATTACTATAATTACTATTAACTGACGGTCCAAAAAAATGAATTTTTGAAATTAAATTATCAACTACTAACAAAATAAATTAAGAACGGTATAATAAACGACGTAAGAGACTTTTTATGGAGAATAGTTGAGAGTTGGAAATCCTATGGTTTTCACTAATGAACGATGTTCTCAAAACAACTATCAGTTAAACCCTTTAATGAACATCTAATCTGTAAAATCACCGTTGTTCTTTCTCAAGCAACAATGGATTTTATTTTGAAAACACAAGTCTCATCTCTCGATCTTAACACATGAGTTCAAAACACAATAAGTTCCAGATATAATGATACTAAGGTTTAGTTGGTATATCTCTATCAAATTTCTCACCTTAGGCATATAATTATAGTTCTTGTTACCCATTAATTCTCTCGAATTTAATTTGTAACGAACATATCAGATGAAAGTTGGCCAAACTCACAAAAGCATTAAAACCCAAATCATATGCTTCATTAGTTAAGAAAAACTGATAAAAATCCAAAATCACATGTTCATATGCTTAAACCAAAGTCAAACCAACCTCCAACATATACAAATTAGTTCATGTTGGGGGTATTAACAAAGAAGAAACTAGATGAGTTCATAGATCTAGAAAAAAGGTTTCTCAAAATCAAGATGGTAAAACTCCCTTTGATTATGTAATACCGACAAAGAATTGGAAGAAATCCGTGTGAGAATCGCTTCCCCAATCGTTTTAGAGCTTCAATTCGGTGTTCTTCACTTGCCAAAATCGCCCAAAATCGTCCCTTGGTCGTCCTCTAGTCGATAGAATGCGATATCCCTGAAACCCTAGGTGAAAAAGTCTTTAAAAACGTACAACACTGTCAAAGTAGTTTAAAGTGAGTTGCAGTTAAGTCAACTAACTTACAACCAGCTCTGACTTCAGCTTCAGGTGAGTTGCAAAGTGAGTTCAGCTTCAGCAACTAGCACCAAAGTCGCTTCCGCCACTGTTTTGGAAAAAAAAAATTAACTCCTCTTTAAAATTTAACCCACTCGATCAAATTGCCATCTTTCACACTAGAATCTTGAGAACTTTCGTAAATGACTTTTCGCTCGGAAAACCCATATTTCACGTACACATTCTTGGCTTTTTAATAATATCACATAAATCCTGAAACACTTGTTTTAAACTATAAAAATTCGGCTTTATTTTGCTTGGAAATAAACAAATTTACTTGGAAAGTGATATGAAAATAACACAAAAAATTGGTGTTATCAGGTAATCATGCCTAAAGGATAAAAGTCTTTTTGTTTATCCTGATTGTTCATGTAACACCCTAAAAATAGGGGTTAATTTAAACCTGAAATAATTGCGGAATAAACAAGGCTAACATAATCATATCACCCAAAAAGGGGAATAATTGTATGGCGTTTACATTACAATTAACCAAATGAAATGGAACCCAACAACCTACTAATCTAGATCAACTAAATCCAGAATATAGACGGTGTAACACCCTAAAAATAGGGATAACAAAAATCCGGAAAACGGACGTGAGGTATGCTAAAATTGTCATAGCAAGAGCCTCCCAAAAATGGGGAATATAAAATTAATAATCTGTTTAATCACCATTGTAATTTAACGGACAGTAAACAACAACCAACTAATCTAATTTCTACATCTAGAAAAGAGATTACAAAAAGGGTTGTCATCTATAGACCCAAACGGTCTATATCCAAAAGTATAACGCGTCCATGTGCAATTCCCCAAGCTCTCACCCCCAAGCAACTAAACCGGCTTAAGACCGCCGCCGCTAGAACCTGAGATACACATCGACACCAAACAAGTGTTAGGCCAAAAAGCCTAGTGAGTTGAACAATAATAAGCATGCATGAACATATACAATTCTTATCAGCAGTTAACCAGTGTTCAACATATGTGGAGTCATTAGGGGAGACCCAAAGCACCAATCAAGTCCCACCCAAGAGTCGATATACCTTGATGCCCTTAACAAGGAACACCCCAAAGGCCCGGTACACCCGAAGACTATCGCTAAGAAAATTCCCCGAATGGCGGAGGTCTAGGCACATACCATCACAGTGGCGCCCAAGACTACATCCTCCTAGTGTACTGACTTGGTTCGTCCACATAACGCATATAGGAGGTCCTTTAGGTGTATTTCAACCCAACATATTTCAATACCAACTACGGGTACAATATTACCATCCTATCCTCATGCAATCCAACAAAAGACCCAAATGACACTTATATTCATCATGCATATAAATATGTCATCAAAGTGGTATTCCAACTAGAACCATCACAATACCCATTCATGCGTACATTTCATATCAAGTTAATCACATTGTATATCCATGAGAAAAGCCCCAAATAATAGCACCCATAACATAAGACATAACATATCACCAATATCTATATTTCCAACTATTTTCATCAAGAAATCCCAAATACTTGTACACATAGAGATAAAATAGCAAATAGAAGATTATGATGTGTATCTAGTTTTAACAAAGGTTTAGTAAACTCACAATCTAGGTTTTTGACCAAAAACCTAGAAAAGATGAAACCCTAGCTTTTGAAGAAGATGAGACTTGAAGAAGATGAAGATCTGGAAGGATGCTTCAATGAACTCACTTGGATGAACCTTCAATGATGATTTAATGCTCTTATCACCCAAAATCTGGAAGTTATAAGGTAGGAGACGAAAACCCCAAAATCATGCTTTTGGATACTTGAGGAAGATGAAGATGAAGATGGTGGTGAAGCTTCCAATCCGAAACCTTGGATGATGATCTTCACTCTAGCAATAAATGGTGGAAGATTGGTGGTTGAAAGAACCTTAGATGAAGTAGGTTGAGAGGAAGGGTTTGGGAGAGAATGTTTGAAATGAAGAAGATGAGAAATGAGAAATATTTGGGAAAATTCATTTAATGCCCGCACTGGGCTACTGCCTCATGCGCACGGCCTGTGCGTTTTTAATGAAGGATGGCGCACGGGTCGTGCGCCACACATAGAAGCACATCAAACTTCTTCTCATTTGGTCAAATCCCGTTTTGGTCATAACTTCTTCGATATAGCTCCGTTTTCGCTACTGAAAGAACCGTTGGACTCGTAGTTAAATCATTCATCCATTCTAACTATAAAATTAAAGATTCAAGCCCAAAAAAAATCAAAAATCTAATTTAACCAATGAAATTTCGGGGTGTTACAATCCTCCCCACCTAACGAGGATTTCGTCCCCAAAATCTTACCCTAACTAAACAAGTGAGGGTATCGTAACTTCATATCATCTTCGGATTCCCAAGTAACATTAGCACCCCGATGATGCTTCCATTGGACTTTAACCATAATTACGTCCTTATGACTCAACTTCTTTACCTTCGATTCTAAAATCGCTTCCGGTTCTTCTACACAACGATTCCCATTGTCCACACGAATTTCTGACAAAGGAATCACGCTTTCCTCTTCGGCTAGACACTTTCTGAGGTAATATACGTGAAACGTGGGATGTATTCCCTCCATTTCCGGTGATAAATCCAAGCGATAGGCTTGTAAACCAATTTTCTCCAAAATAGTGAAAGGTCCAAGGAAACGAGGACTAAGCTTTCCACGCTTCCCGAACCGGATAATTCCCTTCCATGGAGATACTTTTAACATGACACGGTCGCCTACTTGAAACTCGACCGGTCTTCTTTTCTTGTCCGCATAACTCTTTTGTCGATCTTGTGCCGCCTTTAGCCTTTCCCGAATTTCTTTCACCTTGTCGTCCGTTTCTTGAACAATTTCTGGTCCGGCAAATTGCTTCTCGCCCGCTTCTAGCCAACATACCGGGGTTCTGCACTTCCGTCCATACAAAGCCTTGAACGGTGCCATTCCAATACTAGAATGGTAACTGTTGTTGTACGCGAACTCTACTAGAGGTAGATGTGAATCCCAACTTCCCCCGAAGTCTATTACACACGACCTCAACATGTCTTCTAATGTCTGGATTATCCTCTTGCTTTGACCATCCGTTTGAGGATGATATGCCGTGCTCAAATTCAACCTAGTACCCAACTCTTTTTGCTAGCTAGACCAAAAGTTCGAAGTGAAACGACTATCCCGATCCGATACCACAGATTTTGGAACTCCGTGCCTTGACACCACCTCGTCGATATAAAGTTTGGCCAATTTCTCCATTGGCAAGGTCTCCCGCATTGCAAGAAAATGCGCACTCTTGGTTAGCCGATCCACAATTACCCAAATAGTGTCATGACCGCGCAAGGTCTTCGGTAGCTTTGTCACAAAATCCATGGTGATGTTGTCCCACTTCCACTCGGGAATGGACAACGGTTGCAAACTTCCATACGGTCTTTGATGCTCCGCTTTCACTTGAAGGCACGTGACACATTTCTCCACATAGCTAGCCACGTCTAGCTTCATCACCGGCCACCAATAGTTTAGCTTTAAATCTCTATACATCTTTGTGCTACCGGGATGTATAGAATACTTCGACTTATGCGCTTCCTCGAGGAGTAATTCACGGTTTCCCCCAACCTTCGGCACCCAAATGCGCCCTTAAAAGAGTTTGAGTCCACGACCATCTTCCGTTAAGAGTTCCTTTTGCTTTGACATAACCTCAGCCTTGAGGTTCTCTTCTTTAAGTACTTCCACTTGACTCGCTCTTATGCTCTCCAACAAACTTGACACCACATCGATTCTCGTAAAGGACATTTTGACACCCCCATCATGGCTCCTTCGACTCAATGCATCCGCTACCACGTTGGCCTTACCAGGATGGTAGAGTAAATCACAATCATAATCTTTCAAGAGCTCAAGCCATCTCCTTTGTCGCATGTTGAGTTCCTTTTGATCAAAGATGTATTTGAGACTCTTGTGATCGGTAAAAAGAGTACACTTCGTCTCGTACAAGTAATGTCGCCACAACTTTAACGCGAAAACTACCGCCTCCAACTCCAAATCATGAGTCGGATAGTTCTTCTCATGATCCTTTAATTGTCGCGACGCGTAGGCTATTACCTTCCCCCTTTGCATTAGGACACACCCAAGCCCCATCTTGGAAGCATCACTAAAAACGACAAAGTCTTCTGATCTCTCGGGTAAGGACAAGATCAGAGCTTCGCACAACTTCCTCTTGAGCATTTGAAACGCTTGCTCTGGTGCATCGGTCCAAAGAAACTTGACGTTCTTCCTTGTAAGAGAAGTGAGCGGTGTAGCTATCTTGGAAAAGTCTTGGATGAAACGCCGGTAGTAACCCGCCAAACCTAAGAAGCTTCGGATCTCCGTCGGACTTGTTGGAGGCTCCCAACTCATCATTGCATCGATCTTTGCCGGATCCACTTTTACCCCGTCCTTTGATACCACATGCCCCAAGAATTGCACTTCTTGAAGCCAAAATTTGCACTTCGAGAACTTCGCGAACAATTTCTCCCTTCTTAGAACTTCTAATACTTCCCGTAAGTGTCTTCCATGTTCGGACTCATCCTTTGAATATATTAAAATATCGTCGATGAAGACGATCACGGATTTATCCAAAAATGGGCGACACACACGGTTCATCAAATCCATGAATACGGCCGAAGCGTTGGTTAAGCCAAACGGCATCACCAAGAACTCATCATGACCGTATCTCGTTCGGAAGGCCGTCTTCGGAATATCTTCGTTCTTCACTCTCACTTGATGGTAACCGGACCGAAGGTCAATCTTCGAGAAACATCCCGCCCTTTGGAGTTGATCAAAAAGATCATCGATGCAAGGTAGAGGGTACTTATTCTTTACCGTGACTTTGTTTAACTCCCGATAATCTATGCACATCCGCAGGGATCCATCTTTCTTCTTCACGAACAAAACCGGTGCTCCCCAAGGTGACGAACTTGGTCGAATGAAGCCCTTCTCCAACAACTCTTGAAATTGCGTCATCATCTCCTTCATTTCTGTCGGTGCCAAACGATATGGAGCACGAGCTATCGGGGCCGCTCCCGGTGTGAGGTCAATCTGAAACTCCACTTGTCGCTCCGGTGGTAATCCGGGCAAGTCTTCTGGAAAGACGTCCGGATAATCCTGCACCACCTCCACATCTTCTACCGACTTCTTTTCTTTCTTAGCGTCCACAACGTAAGCCAAGTACGAAGGGTAACCCTTTGCTAAGAACTTGCGAGCCTTTAGAGATGATATAACAGGATTACTTCTCTTTCCTCTTTCCCCATAAATGGTTACCACACCATTTTCCGGCAATGGTACTTGGATCATCTTTTTGGAGCAAAAGATGTCCGCCTTATGCCTCACTAACCAATCCATGCCTATGACCACATCAAACCCTCCTATAGCCATAAATAGGTTGAGAGGAAGGGTTTGGGAGAGAATGTTTGAAATGAAGAAGATGAGAAATATTTGGGAAAATTCATTTAATGCCCGCACTGGGCTACTGCCTCATGCGCACGGCCCGTGCGTTTTTAATGAAGGATGGTGCACGGGTCGTGCGCCACACACAGAAGCACATCAAACTTCTTCTCATTTGGTCAAATCCCGTTTTGGTCATAACTTCTTCGATATAGCTCCGTTTTCGCTACGGAAAGAACCGTTGGACTCGTATTTAAATCATTCATCCATTTAAACTATAAAATTAAAAATTCAAGCCCAAAAAAGAATCAAAAATCTAATTTAACCAATGAAATTTCGGGGTGTTACAGACGGGTATTGTCATCTTACTTCCAAAAATATACTATCACTGTACCAAATGTACGCCTCTATGTGACTCCAAAAAATGCTACTTATCTTCAAGGCTCTCCACTCAAACCCGAGGAGTCCCACAGCTAGAATGACCTGTTATACATGTCATTTTAAAAAAAAAGTGTTAGGCTAAAGCCTAGTGAGAACAAACAGTTATACATGGAAAACGGTAAGTTCTTAAATGAGATAAATAGAGAAAGCAGGTGGAGTAAACGAAATAAAACATTACTTTTATGCAAATACCTCTTGGGTTGACGGGGGAGATCCGCTTACTAACATAAGTGACAGAACACAAAAGTAATCCACTTGCCATGTTAGTAAAACCAAACACACAATAAAAATACACACATTGGATGTCGGGCTCGGTAGCTTTAAACATACACCTACGGAATGTCAACTTTAACCACATAGGGTCCTTACGTTGAGTTCCTCATCCAATAACGTGTACTAGCACGTAGAACTTACACCATACCATCGATGCCTAATCGTGCCTCAATGGGGAAAACTAGTGTTCCATCATCAGACGTAATGATGCAAATGATTATGGGGTCATGACGCCCAAATGCAACCAAATAGCCAATCCCATATAAGCAAAATCAACCAATATCTCTAAACAATTAAGGTACCATCAAAGGTGCAAATCAAGAATTCATAATAAACCTCATATAGTTCCCAAAAGGTTCCAATATAATTCTTTGAATAATATTCCCACACACCAAATTAAATTCCCCCAAGTTTCCATTCAATAAGTATATCAATATTCCAAAACCCTAGTTTTTGATTCAAAGTGTCTAAATTTGGGATTGGAGGAAAACGTGTTTCACATGTAGATAAATGTAACACTCTAAATTTTTTTTTGGAAAGGGTGTCATGGGCCTTTGGCCCAGACTAATCCCTTGGCAATGAAACCGACTGCTAAAGCATGCAGCCCTGAGGTTATACCCAGTGGCCACAAAGTTGCGAATGCAGGGAATCGAACCCGGGTTGAGCGCTATGAACTCCCCAGGTGATTACCGCTACACCACAAGCCTTGTGGTTAACACTCTAAATTTTAGATAAATAAAAATCGAAAATTTCGCAATATGGCGGCTATAAATTGGATAAACCTAGGTATACAAAACCTGCTATAATCAATCCCAAAGTATCATCCCGAGAAACGGGGAACAAAGCTGTAGCCTTTACAATTAATCAAATGAAGAATATACTTAACAACCTATTAATCTAACTTAAAACAAGAAAGATTAATATCGGGTGTTACTATTCTTCCAAAAGTATGTCCACTATCATAACACCGGTCTATACATCTCCCAAAAAGACTGCTCTTGACCCAAAGCCATCCAATCAATCTCGACGAATCCCACCGAAAGCCTGACCTGTTATACATGTCATTTTAAGAAAAAGTGTTAGGCGAAAGCCTAGTGAGATCAAACATTTGCAGTTAAAATATTCGAACGTAAGAGTAAATAAAAGAATTAATACGTAACAATAATAATAATGTTCTTCGATGTAGCAAATACCTCTTGGGTTAACGGGGGAGACCCGCTTACTAACACAAATGACAGAACACAAAAGTAAACCATTTGATAAGTCAATAAAGCCAATACACAAATAAAGTACACGCAAAGGATGTCAGGCTCAGTGGCTTTAAACTTACACCCACAGAAAGTCAACTTCAACCCCGAAGGGTCCTTACATTGAGATCCTCATCCAATATCGTAATACTTGAACACGTATGACTTATAACCCAATCTAATGCCTAAACGTGCCTCGACGTGGGAAACTAATCGTCCCAACGCCGGACCAAATAATATAACATTTATGGGGTCATGACTCCCAAATACAAACAATTAAGCCACATAATGCCCGTAAGGCCAAAAGCTAGAATTCGATATTTGTTAATATGCATAAGATGATATAATAGGTGATTTTCACCAAGGCATTCTACATTGTTTACGAAAAGATCAATAGTTGACACATACATAATCTTTACATGCTAAACCACTAGCTCTTTGGCCTAGTGGCCACCTCTCTTCCGTAAACGCTTCTACATGGGGTTCCCGTACTAGGGTTCGAATCCGGGGGAAGACAGGATGTCTTTTCCGGTGCAGGCTTATAGAGGTAGGGTCTGTAGGGTCCACAAAAGTGGGCCACGGGGCCTTGGGTCCCCGCAAATAAACCTTTTTTTTTAATCTTTACATGCTTCAATTCCAGAACATGCTAAAACTCAAGTTACAAACTTATCAGCAGTTAACCATAAGTTCATCCTTTCCAACTTGATAATTTTACATGATCAAGTCATCCATTTAAATACATTTCCCAAGTATAAATATGCTACTAGAAACATTATTAAGGTTATTCACCTCCAATCCAAGATATTATCATAAATCCTAAAATCCCCAAAAATTAGGTTTGATACAAAGTTTCCACAAATTAAGTGTATGAAAGAGGAGATGTTTAGGTATTCAAAATCCACCTTTTGACATGTATAAAGTTTTATAAAAAGTGTAAGAACTCACCTTAGTAGTTTTCCCAAACGAAAACTAAACCCTAGAATGAAGAAGATGAAGACTTGAGACTAGCTAACTTGAACACTTCCACTTCCACTTCACAATACCTAGATTAGATTCATAAGTGCTCAAAGCTAGAGGTAGATGGAAGCATTAATGATGGAGGGAAGCAAAGAGAATGAACTTAACCAAAAATCAGATGAGAAATCATCCTAGCAGTCCCCCAAATCAGATAAAATGACCTAAAATCGCGACTTAACCTTTTTATACCCCAGAACCCCGACCGTGATAGTGACACGGTGAGAGTGACATTTGTCACTCTCGCGGACAAGGTCGCGCGGACTCAACACCCCATGGTACAAACAGGGCGATAGTGCCCCGTGATTGTGACCAGGGCACTCTCACCTGGCACAATTGCGCGAGACGTACTGAGAGTCCAAGACCCCCGACGATTGTGCCCTCGCGATAGTGACACCTTGTCACTATCGCGGGCACTGTCGCGAGAAACCAAACTTTCCCAAAATTTGATGCTTTTAACCCATGATGCTTAAATCAGTAAAACTCGATATTTAACTAATAAATCCCAACACACAGTAAGTTCAAAATGAGAAGAATGCTAAAGGGATTCCCAGAATTCGGGGTGTTACAATAAATCACAATTAATCCAAGATATAAGTTTTTTAACCTTGAAATCATACCCATCCAAGTAAACCCTAAAATCTCCAAAATTAGGTTTTGGTGAAACTCACGCAAATCAATAGAAATCAAAGTCGAGATGTTTAGAAGGTTAAAATCTATATTTTAACATGTATAAAGTTTGTAAAAGAGAATGAACTCACCTTCTTAGGTTTTGTAGAAAAACCCAAACCTTAGAGGATGAACAATTGAGCTCTTAGAGACTAACCACCTTTCACACTTAATGCTCTCAACAACCTAAGAGAGGACCATAAATGTTTAAGAACATTGTGGCTAGAGAAGTAAATGAAGAGAGAGGTTGGAGAAGAAGTTCTTACCAATTCTTGCAGAGAAAAACGACCTAGCAACCTTCACCAAAATCAGATAATGAAATAAATCGCTGCAACCCTCATTTAATACCCCAGGCCCCGCCCGCGACATTGACACGGCGACTATGCCACAGGCATAGTCGCGGGGCATAGTCGCCCGCTCCCGGCCCCTCACGGTACACCTTCCGCGATTATGACCTGTGATAGTGACCCTCGCAAGGTCGCCGGGCACTGTCGCCCCGAATGTACCGAGAGGTCCTTCCTCTCCGCAACCTTTCCCTGCAGTAGTGACATTCGTCACAATCACCGGGCATTGTCGCCCAGGGTGTGCCGTGCTCCGAAAAGTTCCAATTTCGACCCTGTGCGCTCACGATACACGTGGATTTCAAAGTCAACATTTACCAACTCGACAATAAGGTCCAAGGGTCGAAGTCCCATGTAAAAATAACGTAATTATATAAGGAAAGGTTCTTACTGAAATTCCGGGTATAACAGATCATGATTGGAGAGCTACCTACCCCTTAGGCATATAGGCATGCCTAAGGGATGAAGGTCTTCTATTTATCCCGTCTAGAGAGTTGCCCACTCCGAAACCCTACTATCTATCTTAATTCACTTACCCTAGGGCGTGATCATGCCTAAGGGCAGTGGCGGAGGGTAAGAGGGGCTATTGGGGGCCATGCCCCCTATTTTTCTTCCTAAATGCATTTTACTAAGTTTTTCTTCCTCAATGCATTTTACTAATTTTTATAACCTGGCCACACTTTCCACCTAGTTCCAACCTACTAACCAATCCTAACTCCAAGTAAGTGTTCATGCTCTATGCCTTATTTTTTAACTTTTAATAGTAATAAAAACTATTATATAACCATTTCAAGTATTTAAAAAAATTAGGAGCTCAATTTGTCTTTTAGGTTTTTCATATGCATTATAACATCTCAAAACGAGAGCTATTTGTTTTATTTCAAAACCATTAAATAACTAGATTTAGAACTATAAAATATGACTTTTATAACTAAACATGGACCGTAAAATATTAGGATTATGAAATATGTGATTGAGGACCTAGGGGATGTGGTGGAATATCCCATCTGTCCAGGGTTCAATTTCAGGAGTACACAACAACTGTGGCCACTGAGTTTATCATGGTTGATTTCTTACAGTCAAAATTTACCGGGATTAGTTTAGGCATATCCTGGGACACCCTTCCAAAAAAGAGTTTTCAGAATTATAAAGTCAATAAAATATTATTAATGGATGACGAATTAAAGTAAATTTTTAGTTAAACTAAAATCGTGTTAATGCGAGGCTTAGGAGACCATGTAATAATGGATTGAGATTATAATACAAGGAATAAATAATTAAACTAGATGAGATGAAACGGTTACAAACGACATAATCGGTTTCGGTGAACAGACATTCCGTATAAAATCTAATTTTAAAATGTTAAAATGGTACATGTGTTTCTTGTTAAAGAGGACTCCGTGAGGATTTTTATATTTTATGATAACTACGTACATAAAATCTAATTTTTAATAAATTAGATCAAGTAGATTTGAAAACCAAAAAAATGTAATCTAAATGACATCGGGTTATAGAAAGAAATTAATCAGGTTTAAGATAAAAATATGACGGTATCATACACATAATTAGTTTTATAATAAAGCCTACTTACTATTAATTGACATAATGAAAACAAAATATAAATATACATCAAAAAGTAAAATAGCATTTCATTATATAATATTTATGTACAATTATATGGAGTAGCAGGTTTGTTTCGGCCCCCTAGGTTATAAGGCCTGTGTTCCGCCCCTGCCTAAGGGCTAAAGGTTTTCCTTTGACTCACCACCATAATTAGAGTCACTCAAAAATTTTGAAAGTCATGGATTCAAATCATTTAGTTTATGCCGTATATATATATATATATATATATATATATATATATATATATATATATATATATATTGTTCTCAAATGTTGAAGTTATCACTTGAGTATATATATTTATATATTTCTAGTTGGTGATTTAAGTGAAATCCTCGGTTCATTTTAGGTCATTAATTCACAAGATAATAATGGGGTTGGTAGCTAAGCTATAATACGAGCTAGGAGGTGTGGAGTGCACACTCGTGTAAGCTAACTAGAACCCAGGATCGTTGGATGGTTATGTATGGTGAGTTACTAAGTGAAAAATGGCAGTGCACGACCAACTAAATCCAGAAAAGAGCATGGCCAATGCGTTTCTGTTCACAAAAAGAGCATCGGTCGTGCGTTTATTAACATAAGGTTTTGCATGGACCGTGCGTTTTTTCTCTTGAAACTGGGACAGGTAGTGCGTTTATCGTCTGTATGCTTCAGCACGGGTAGTGCGTTTTTCCTCTTGTAATGAGCACGGGTTGTGTGCTTTTATCAGTTTTGTAACTGATAATGTTTTTTGTATTATCCTTTAGCGAATTTGTGATACCCGGGCATAATAAGGTTGAAATATCACTTAGGGAAAGCGAGCTCTCAGGCGATGTCAAACTCTTTATCCAGGTTCTTATCACTCATTGTTTCCAACGATTTTCTACACCACTTCCCTAGCAATCTTAAGTGATATTCGTTCTTCATGAGAGACATGGCGAGTGATCAATCCATGAGAGATATGACAACCAAATTCACCAAACTTGAGATGTATGAAGGCGTCGATTTTCAAAAGTGGTAGAAGAAGATGCACTTTATGTTGACCACGTTGAAGGTCGTGTATGTGTTGAGCACTCAGATGCCGGGGTGATGGAAGACGATATGTTTGAGATGTCTCGGCGATGACTACACTATCGTGGCCACATCTTAAACAATATGTGTTACTCCCTCTTAGAAATTTATTAAAATGTCGGATCTGTCAAAGAGCTATGGGACTCTCTTGAGTCCAAATACATGGTCGATGATGCTTCTAGTAAGAAGTTCCTCGTTAGTAATTTTAATAAGTACAAGATGGTGGACTCAAGGAATGCGATAGAGCAATACAATGAGCTCCTACACATTCTAAGCCACTATGCTCAACATAATATAAAGATCGACGAATCCATCTCCGTATGGAGCATAATTGTAACACCCGTAATTTTCGATAAGTAAGAGGTCGTCTAGACGTTTTGTAACTTGTAAATGGTGGGATTTTGTTGGGAAAACATTATTTAAAGTCCCTTAGAGTATCGGGAGTGTTGGCATTAAAAAAAATCAAGTTTCAGAGCTTGGTACAGGCACGGCTACAGTGCCCGACGACTATGACAGTGTCATCGTTGCACCTGGCAATGTAGCAGCAAATTCAAAACATAGGGGAGGGTTGGCGACAATGAACAGCGACATTGGGCAATGTCGCATCAGGGGGAGCGGAGGCTGTTAAAAATCGAGATTTCAACCATTTTTCTCATTTCTCACATCTAAACTTATCCCTTTCTCTCCCAAATCATTTCTCCTCCTTCCCTCACAAACCCTAACACATTTTGGAGCCATTTCTTGAGTTCTTAAGGTGTTCCATTATCAAGATAAGGATTGGAAGCTTTGATCAAGAGTTCACCATCTCCATCTTCATCTTCATCTTCATCTTCATCTTCAACCTCAAGCTTCATTTTAGGGTTTTCTAGGTTTTCACCAAAACCTAAGTGGTAAGTTCATCATCTCCATTTCTAAACCTTATTATAAGATACAAATGCTCTATTGATGATTTCCTAGTGATTGGTTTCTCAAATTTCGGATTTGATGATTTTGGAGAGATTAGGTAAAAAATTAAGGTTTTGGCCAAATTGGGGATTGTGATGTAAAATGTTTGGGGATCGATTCTAAATGGTTGAATATGTATATTGATGGTTGGAAAATTGTAGATCTAGGTTTTTGGGAGTTTTGTCTTGAAGATTCGAATTCCTTCAAAGGAGCTCAAGTTGGGGAAAACCTAGATTTAGCCTAAATCTAGCAATGTGAGTTCAAGATGATTTGTGAAAACGGTGTACATGCCAAAAATGTCAATCTTTAAATGTTTATACGGTTCACATGAAATTATTAACTGTTGAGTTATTTGATAAGTTTTGACTATATGAACTGAAGTGTTTAATTCTATAAACTTGTGAGACACCCATCTTTGGGATTTTTGGGAATTTTAATGAATATATCATAATAAAAATGTTTTGATGACTTATTTTCATAAATGGAGATAATTTGGTAAAAATGCATTTTTGTGTTTGTTGGTAATACGTGTATTTTATGTCGTGGAACGTTTTGAAAATACTAGCGTGTGAGTTTTTGGAGTTTGTTCATTCTCAACCTCGTGTTATGGGATGTTTTGAAAGAGTCAACGGGTTTATAAATTTATTTGGGAAATGATTTGTCCCGATCTAAATTGTGTCGGGGTTTATACATGTATTTTGGAACAAGTGTTTGCATAAACGTTGGTCTATTGAGTTTTACTGCATTTGGGGGATTTTAACATACGGTCATTTGTTTTGGTTGAGCTTAAGACTCAGTTTTTGTAATTACCGAGTCTTGTGGACATTTGTCCGGTTTTAATAACTTAAAGTGAAGCTTTGGGTGAGAGTCGCATTTATTGCGCTTTATTTTGGAGAATACATGTTTAAGTGCGTGTGTCATTCATTTGGAGTCATGTATTTTAGACTGTAATGCATCGGATACATAGGCATGTAAGTCAATCGTATTTAATGGTGAGGACTCTTGGCATTCTCATCTTGGGTAATATGTCGGGTTGGCATTGTGGTTGTTATGAGAAGATGAACCTTTATGGGTTGTACTCCGGGACCATGGGTTTTGTGTTGCGATGTTCTAATTCTTGTGCACGAGGGTAGACATCATGAGTTATTAAGTAAGGAGTTGTGGCTCCTATCTTGAATGCTAGGGAGTAGGTACTAGGGGTCGAATGAGTACCCTGAGGATGAAACTCCACTAGAGACCAAACAGGCAATAAGATCGTGTATCCTTGAGGTGTAGCTCGGCAGAGCAGGCAATGGGGGATACGGTGTTTTGGGACTTGAAATAAAGTCTGACTGGAGGTGTAGCTCGGTAGAACAGGCAATACAGTCACGATCTGAGGTGTAGTTCGACAACATAGTTATGTGGCTTAACTTCGTGTTTCGCCACGTACAATGGAATCGGGTCTCCCTCGTCATCGGAAGGTGTTATTTGGGTATTAAATTTTATTATTTTATTATCCATGTTTTCGGTGACGTTGTATATATATATATGGAATTTTATTCATGATTTACGGGTAGAGTATCATGCCCATTCGTGTTTTGGGCGTTTCCGGGTGTGTGTCCCAGATTCGAACAAGGATCTTTACCAGATAAATCAAACAACAAACACATATATTGATTACCAACCTGTTTGATAGATAAACAAATAACGATTACAAGGTATGGTTTTCGGTTTGAAGCTCTCAATGTTTTTCACCGTGGAAAGCTCTTTTCTATGTGTTTCTTAACAAACACACCTAATATCTAAAACCAAACAAAATATAATATCCAGATATTATCTAGATATTATTACAAAACAAATATCTAATAAATAGATATTTAGGATAACTAACTTAAACTTAAAACACAATTAAAACTAACTTTGACATATTTATTACAAACGACTTTAGACTAATATTTAAGAGTCGACTTTTCTGCTGTAGCTTCAGATTGGATCTTCAGATTGGATGATCTTGAATCTAATGAGACTGTGGTCTAACAATCTCCCCCTTTGGATCAAGATCATTACTAAAAAGATTTTAGCAATTCAGTCTTCTTTTTCAACTCAGAAGATGCAATCTCTTTCTCTCTTTCTCTAGCTCAGAATGCTTTAGCAAAGTATCTTCAAAGAAAATTTATCTGAAATCAACATGTCTTCAGAATACTTTGATCTCGCAGTTCTTTTCTCCAATGTCTTGTAATGTAATGGACTGGACATTTCTTCAAGATTTAGATTCTCCCCCTTTTTGAGGAAAAGAGCAACGCTTTCATCAAAAGTTGTAGGAAGAAATGTAAACCACTTGGAGCCTCTGATCCGTCAATTCAAAAGATAGTCATCCATATCTTTTCAAATCCAGACAAAATAGTCGTGTAATACCTGAATCAACAAATGAATCAGTTAACATGTCTGTCAGTAACACTAAGTCACTGTGTGTAACGAATACACATTGGAAAAAAGTTGTTTGATGTTGACTCCCCCAGGGCTTCTATTTAATCATCGAAACACCACAAAGGTAATTTCTATAAACGTTATGACAAAGAAACTAATTCCTTGTGTGTTCGTGCTTGTCTTGAAAGAATTAAGCACTTGATGATTGCTTATAGGCTCAAAATTGTGTAAACCACTGAGACAACAGTAAGTTAAACACAGACTCAATATACATGATTGAAGTGCGAAGGTGGGGCAAACTTACTTCTTTTCAATATCCAGATTTTCCAAATGAAAATCAGATAGCAAATGTGCTGCATCCCCTTAGAAAATGTGAAACACTTTCTATTTGAGTAGAAAATGAGTAGATGGTGAGGTTTGATCAAAAGTTGGCATGGGCTACTTGCCTGTTTCAATAATGATCACCAAAAAATTGTGAAACATTAGAATTGTGGCTGCCCGACTCAGAAAAAGTTGGTGCAGAGTTGTGATATTTTTTTAACTCTGTTCTCACACCCTCTTTCTTTTAAACATTTAGCTCACTCGAACCAAACTTTCTTTTTCAGTTATATCTCATCACTCAATTCTTTTCGACTTCTGACACTCAATCACTATGGATTAACTTCTTGGGTAGAAATCATTGGTTAACGTGATTCCATAGAAGTTCAATTAAGTCCTAGCACAATGAAATCCTTGTTTTCCTATTATGCATATGATGCTCAAATTGGTTTAACTATTTCAGTTAAAGCACAATGTTGATCTTGAAAACATTTAAAGTCACACTTCTAATTCATGAATTCGTTTTGAGAATCGGAAAGTGGTTTGAACATTTAGAACAATGTTTTCTATGATTGAAAGTTGTCCACTTATCAACCATATACGAGATTAAGATAAAGGATTATACCTTAAAGTGTGATCTTACATCTCATGAAGCTAAGCTTAAAGTCATAAACATATGAACTTGTAAGCATCTCCCAAAAATTCTGCAAAAGTCTTATGTCAAGTCAAAGCAAATTTATTCACTTAAATTGAAAAGACAAAAAGCAGTAAAACTTTTAAAGTACGAGTTCTGATCAGAAATAATCAGAAGTCATCACCTTTTTACTCCCCCTGAAATTATGCATCAGTACATTATCAGTTGTAAAAGATATGCATAAAATTTTAGAAAAATATGTATGTACTCCCCCTTGATGGTTGATTTCCTCATTCGAGTATCGGAGTACAATCTCTTTTTCAAATCAAGTTTTTCTAAACTGATTTATCCGCATTTTTATAAACTGAGAGTTCATTTTCTATTCACTTTTTGGGAAAGCTTAGGGTTGAAGTTGTTTTACGAAAGAATGTTTATGTTAGGTTGCTTGTTTTTAAAAGTGTGTGTTATTGGAAAATGAGTTGTTTAATATTTAAACTGCATTCTTTCTTTTTAACAAATATATTTGTTCATGTTGAAAACTCTTGAACTCACTTGGCGTTAGCCTAACCTTTTAATTTGTGCATGTGCATCAGGTTCAGGTTGGGGAATGGTGTAACACCCTCAAATTTGGAAAGAGCGACTAATTAAAAACTTTCAAATACACCTAAAAAGGGAATAAAATCCCTTACTAATAGTCTATAATTGAAATACAATTTCTAGATTGAACCATCAACAAAATTAAAGTCTTACATAGAGACTAATTAAAAGCGTGTGTTACTATAACCCAACAACAATCACTACTTCCAAATACAAATGCGGAAGACTTCATCAAGTTAATCACCTCTTCGAGCACACAACTAGCACTCAGCGCTTCTCAGTGTCGCTAGAACTAATCCCGAAATGGAACCTGATGCACATGCCGACAAATAAAAAGGTTAGGCTTAACGCTTAGTGAGCTCAATAGTTTTCAACATATATAAAATACATACTGATGAAGGAAAGATGTCATTTAAATCATGAATTTCCGAAATGATTTGCTTTAAATATGAGAAGACCAACTTTCCAATAATGCACGTTTTAAAAATGAATACCCCGACATAAAGATTCATTCACAAGGTAAACTCAACCCAAGACTTACTCGAACACATTAAGTAGAAATTGAACTCCTACTTTATAAATACGTAGATACAACTGATTTCCCGAAACACCCAAACACGGGTGGGACATATTACCCAACTCATAAGAATCATGGATAAAACCTGTACATATAAAATGTCACCGAAAACATGGATTCCAAAAATACAATAACCAAATAACACCTTTCGGTGACGGGGAAGACACGTTTCCATTTAACGTGGCGGAAACACAAAGGTATGCCACATATCCATGTTATATGCGTGTTTTCAAGGTGGAAACCACTGACAACGACACTATCCAAGTCTTTAGTTCGGCACAACGGTGGGTTCAACTCTATCCAAGTCTTTAGCCCCCAAAGAATCACCAAGTTCAACCATATCCAGATCTTTACCTTGGGATCGTCCTCAAGGTGGACAACCAATGACATCAACTCTATCCAAGTCTTTAGTCACGGTAGACATCAACCCTATCCAGGTCTTTAGTCATAATAGGCATCAACCTTGTCCAGGTCTTTAGCCGTCTGAACATCAACTCTATCCAAGTCTTTAGTTCAGCACAAATCGTGGGTTCAACTCTATCCAAGTCTTTAGCCCCAAAGAATCAACAAGTTCAACCCTATCCAGGTCTTTACCTTGGGACCTCACCATCCTTGACACGCTTGTTCATTTGGAAACTTACATCGTATCACCAATGCCTATTTCCAAATTATAACTCGGGACCTCATCCCACATTAACATGATAACCCGACCTCTATGCCTATGGATCTAGTGCATTACGGTCAAAATGCTACATGACTCAAAAGAATGACAACGCACTCAAAACATGTAATTCCCAAATGAGATGCAACTAGGTACACCATACGACCCAGGCTTCTTAACGAGCTACCAAGATTGGACCAATGTTCCAAAGACTCCAACGAGTACAAATCAAGCCCCAAGAGGTTTAATAAACGTTTGGCTAAAACACGAGAGCCAATATGGTCACACAACCCAAATATTTGATTCTCAAATTATCATTGGCCTTCGGCCCAAAACCCAAAAAGGTTTTCCATTTCTAAAGCGTTTCCCGAAAGCCGGGAATGACTCGAAACCAAAGGACTCACACATGTGTACTTTTCCAAATATTTTGATTCATGAATGATGCATAAAACCCGACAAACACATAAAAGTGTATTTTCAACCAATAACCCATTCATGCCATAAACTACTAAAACATGTTCTTTTGTGACACATTTATCAACATATCTCAAAATCCCAAATGTATATTTAATAAGCTAAACACTTCAATTAATCAAAAGTTACCAAATAACTCAAAAATTGATAATTTCATGTAAAACACATAAATGCTTTAAAATGGACATTTTGGCATGTACAACGTTTTCACAAATCAACTTGAACTCACCTTGCTAGATTTAGGCTAAATCTAGATTTTCCCCAACTAGAGCTCCTTTGAAGAACACTTCGATTCTCAAGTCAAAACTTGCAAAAACCTAAATCCATATATATTAAACCATAAATAAACATAATCAACCACAAAAAATCATTCCCCAAACATTTTATACCAAAAATCCCCAAGTGTGGCAAGAACCCTAATTTTGACCCAAAACTCCCAAAATTATCCAAACCGAAATTTAGAGAAATCAAACACTAGGAAACCATCAACGGAGCATTTATAACTTATTTCATGGTTTAGAAATGGAAGGGATACACTTACCACTTAGGTTTTGATGAAAACCTAGAAAACACAAAATAAGCTTGAGGTTGAAGATGAAGATGGAGATGGTGAATTCTTGACCAAAGCTTTCCATTTTACCACTTGATGGTGTTCCCTCTTCATGAAATCCAAAGAATTGAGCCACAATTAAGCTAGGGTTTGAAAGGGGAAGAAGGAAAACGAATTGGGAGAGTATAGAAGAAGTTTGGGTGAAAAGAAATGAGGAAATAGCTGATTTTCACGACTTAACAGCCCCCTGGACTGTTTGGGCGACTTTGACCAGGGCAATGTCGCTGGTCATAGTCGCAGCCAGCCAGCCTTCTTCTCGTTCACTGTTTTGGCCGTAACTTCTTCGTTATAGCTCCGTTTTTGCTCCGGAAAGAGCCGTTGGACTCGTAATTGAATCATTCATCTATCAAGACTATAAAATCAAGGATTCAAGTCCAAAATAAAATATCCTATTTTTCCTTGATATATCGGTTTCTGCAATAACTCGAATGTTACCCTTCGAAAATCGGGGTGTTACAATCCTCCCAACCTTAAAGAGATTTCGTCCTCGAAATATTGCACCACCAAGCACCCAACATCGCATTTGGAGAGATCGATTGATTTCCTATCTAAAAGGAATGCCTTCTTGAAACCTCACCTCATATAAGCACCCGATTGCATCTCGGTTGAGGTTGTCGCTGCGTTTCTCATTACGTGCCGTTGCAAACTCAATCTCAACGTTTGATACAACTCATCGATGACGGAATGAACATTGAGTCCTTTCTTAATCATTTTATTAATCATTAGATCCCGGTTGTCTCCCAACCTTTTGTTGCTCATATTACCTCAAGAGTAACTTACGACTCTAATCCGTCACTTCCACCAAGAATACTCCAAAACAAACAAGAGAGTCAACGCCTAATATCAAAATGGTGACATCAAACGAGGACATTCCGCCTAATACTTCATTCCAGAAGTATTGTCGCATTAAGGTCGATACTTAATAGAGGGCTAATGTTCCCAAAAAAAAACTTGCAAATAAGATATTAAAAACTTAAAGAAAAATCAAATATTTCATTACAAAATTGTGCATTAGGCCATGGCGTGCCACGGGCATAACGTGGCGTGAGACACAATCCTTGGTGCCATGGCGCGCCATGGCGGCTGTGCGGCGAGTTTTTTAGAACAATGAGTAAATCCAACAATTTCAAAAAAAAATGCAAGTTCAATGAAGCCAAGAAAGGGCCCAACAAGAAGGTTAGATTAACTTGTTGGACCTATGGTATGGCCGACCATATCAAACATGATTGTCGGATTGTCAAGAAGAAGAATGGGGCAACCACAAGGGGTGGTGGGCAAGGATCCAATGATCAAAACCTATGGCAAGGTCAGTTTCTTGACTTTGGTTTTAATTCGAATCTGAATTATGTACCACTAATATCCGAATCATTTTATGTGCAGAATGATGATGTTGTTTGGTGGATCGACTCGGGTGCCACGAGTCATGTGTGCAAGGATCAACATTGGTTCACTTCCTTGGAACTGGTTAAGATGAATCCGTGTTACATATGGGGAACGAGTCCAGTGTTACCATTCTTGGGCGTGACTTAGTTAGGCTAGAGTTTAGTTCTAGCAAAACAATTAAACTTTTAGATATTTTGTATGTGCCACAAATTTGAAAGAATTTGGTTTCCGGTAGTGTCTTGAATAGGTTAGGATATAGGCCATTTGATTCTGACAAGTTTGTCTTTTCAAAAGGTGACTCTTTTGTAGGCTTCGGATATTTGATGAATGTAACGTTTATGTTGAAGTTAAATAACAAGAATTCTCTTTCAAATTATGTTTATGCTGCAAATGAAACTTCTGTTGATTCTAGTTTATGGCATGCAAGACTTGGTCATGTGAATTTTAAAAGAATGGTTGAAATGTCAAAATACGGTCTTATTCCGACCTTTGACATTAAAATCGAAAAATGTAAAACTTGAATGTTAACAAAGATCACTAGGCAACATTTTTCTAACGTGAAAAGGCCAGGACTCGTCACTGCTTGTGTTAATTAATAGTGATCTCTGTGACTTGCATTCAACTCTATCTTTGTGTAACAAAAAATATGTTGTTTACTTTTATTGACGACATTTCACGGTTTTGCTATATGTTTTTGTTACATACAACAGATGAAGCGTTGGATAAATTTAAAATTTATAAAACGAAGGTTGAATTGCAAATGAATTGTTTTATAAAATGTTTATGCACTGATCGTGGTGAGGAGTATTACTACCCTATGTTTTTTTTTCCAATCCTTAGGAATCATTCTTAGACTATGGTGCCTTATACACCACAACAAAATGGTGTGACGGAACGGAAAGTTAGAGTTCTCAAAGAAATGGTGAACTCTATGTCATCCTACTCGAGATTGAGTCATGGATTTTGGGGTGAAGCCATGTTAACAACTTGTTACTTATTGAATCGAGTTCCCAATAAAAGGAACAAGATTACCCCATATGAAGTTTGGTTCAAGAAAAGGCCAAACTTGAGTCATATTCGAGTTTCAGGTTGTCAGGCGGTTGTTCGACTACCCGAACCCAAAACAAAAACCTTAGGTGAGAAAGGTATTGATTACATCATTGTTGGATATGCCGAGAATTTCAAAGCCTATAGGTTCTATGTTATTGAACCTAATGATTCTATAATGATTCATACGGTTATATAATTGAGAGATGCATTATTTGATGAGACTAGATTCTTTTCAATACCTAGACCGAATGACATAGTTCCAAGTACTAGTGGAACTAGTGAGGTTCATGTAACACCCAGAAATTCGCAAGGTAAGTATCTCATCTTCTTAAATGCATTTATTCCGCTATGTGAGAATATGTGTCTTTGTGTACATTTTATGATCATCATTATGTCTAAATGTCATATAATTAATTTACCTTCATTAATCGTTCAAACCTTGTGCTCGTTATCATTTTCGGTGGAGTTTTGGACTGTTTTTTAGTGACTCGCGATTGTGCCCCGCGATTGTGCCTTGGCACTATCGCGGAGGGCACTATCGCCGAACATGTACCGAGGGTACGGGATGGCTCGCGATTGTGCCCTGCGATTGTGCCTTGGCACTATCGCGGAGGGCACTATCGCGGAAGGCACTATCGCCGAACATGTACCGAGAGGTCGGAGTGGGCCGCGATTGTGACTCGCGATAGTGCCATTGGCACTATCGCCCGCGTGGTCCAGTCTGCTGTTTTTATAAGAATTAATACCTCATTTCTCACTATCACTTTGCAATAAAAACGGGAGAACTTTCTTGGAGGCGATTTTTAGGGTTTCATCACCTACTTCATTTATTTCCTAGGGTTTGGGGTTGTTGGGGTCATTTAGTGAGTATTAAGCTTCATCCAAGCTTATCTAGTGAAGATTCTCTTCAAGCTACTCCTCTCCACTTCAAGTCTCATCTACTCAAATCTAGGGTTTTCATCTTTTCTAGGTTTTGGTACAAAACCTAGATTGTGAGTTTACTAATCTTTTGTTAAAACTAGATACACATCATTATCTTCTACTTGTTGATGTCAATGCATATCTCAAATGTTCATATTTAATGTTTCAAGTATTTTGGGGATTTTACCCATGGATTTATGTATATGGAAGTTACCATGTGTTATATGTGTATACCTTGGCACGTTGATGATTCCTTTTTGGAATGCCTTTTGGCGACCTTACATTCTCACGAAGTATTTGGATGGATATTATGTCATATGTTGGATTTACATGATTAGGATGGGTATAATGTGTTCTTGGTGGATATCCGAAATGTTGACGGATTGAAACACATCTTGAGACCTCCTAAAAGCATTATGTGGACGAACCAAGTCTGTGATTCACTATAGGAATGTAGGTGGGTGACATTTGGAGAATTTCCTAAGGCGGTAGTCTCCTATGTACCTAGACCTCCGCCGTCGGGGAATTTCCTAAGCGGTAGTCCCCGGTGCGTGTCGGGCCTTTGGGTTGACAGAGAAAGTGGCTTCAAGGTGCATTGCCTCTTTGGGTGAACCAGATTGGAGATATGGGTCGCTCCCGTTGACTCCACATCTACGTGATTAATTGTTTAACTGCTGATAAGAACTGTAAATGTTTTCTGGCATGTTTTTACTTGTTCAACTCACTAGGATTTTTGGCCTAACACTTGTTGGTGTCGATGTGTATCTCAGGTGTTAGCGGTGTTGCTCCTAGGCAAGTATAGATGCTTTGGGCGAGAGCTTGGGGATGCGGCACTTGGATTATTTTGAGAAGCCTTGGGTTGATAGATGACACCCCTTTTGTAATCTCTTTTCTAGATGTAGAAATTAGATTAGTTGGTTGTTATTTATTTATCCGTTAAATTACAATTGTGATTAAACAGGTTTATTTGTATTATTCCCCTTTTTGGGAGGCTCTTGCTATGGCAATCTATATACCACTTCTCCTCTTTTGGAAAGTTTTTGTTATCCCTATTTTTAGGGTGTTACAAGTTGGTATCAGAGCTTTAGTTTAAGTGAACTAGGTATTGTCTAACATATCTAGACTTAAGCTTTAGACGTTATGACTTCATTGTCCATTTATGGGGTAGAAATCCTAGGTGGGGAGAGCATTAGGATTACGGAATTACTTTAATTGAAAGTTGTGATGGTGGTGACAAGAATTCTTGTGTATGGTTCGTTCATAATTTCACTTAGCTACTGCTATTATGAATGCATTGTTACGTGAGCATGCTTGGTTTACTATTATTATGATAATTGATGAAGGTAGTAGTACGTACAATGAGTTCAACTCGCTTAGTCTTTTCTGAATCTATTTCTCGTTCGCGCATGACAGATTTAATGGTAAACACTCGAAGTAGATTATCGGACATGCCTGAGGGGCAACCAGAAGTGGAATCTGCAGCAGTACGACCCCCGGTGGGGGCAACCTCCGATGACATTCCTATACCCATAATATTGGGAGGGGGGGCGAGCATATTCCTCGTCGGAACCTCAACACGAATAATGCTATCTTGGAAGAGGTGACTATGGAGACCAGGATTCGGGATAGCATGATGCTGGCTATGAATTCTGCCATGGCCCAACAACAAATCCAACAACAAGAGTTTTTCATGAAGCTCCTAGAAGATCGAGATGCTAGTCACCGCCAACCCGAGACTATGGCGGAGAATATCATAGTTGGGTCGGGTGGTGGACCTGAAGTGGTGGTGGCCGAAGAGCAACCGAGCAACGTGAATCGAGGGAGGGCTAAGAGATGCTCCTACAAGGCTTTTCTGGGGTGCAACCCTAAAGAGTTTTCGGGTTCCGATAACCCGGTTGTGTATATGTACTGGCTCAAGGAAGTGGAAATGGCCTTTGAGTCTAGCGAGTGCGACGTCTCACAACGGGTGAAGTTTTCTTCTCAATTACTCCGGGGAGAGGCATTGATCTGGTGGAATCTCATCCGGTCCGCCCTCACCCCCGAGGTTCTAGCAAAGCTGACCTGGGCAGTCTTCAAGAAAAAGATAATGGACAAGTATTGCAGCGAGCGTTCGTTGGACAAACTGGAAGCCGAGTTCCAGAATCTGAAGAAAGGGAATTTGTCTGTAGCCGGATACTCCAAGTTGTTTTTTGAGAAGTTGAACTTGGTGGGATATCTGGTCCCAGACGAGAGATCAAATATTAAGGCCTTTCATCTTGGCCTACCGGCCGATATGCGGACGGACGTGCGCAATGCTGGAGGGTCGACTCTTCAAGAAGTCATTGAAGAGGCCTTGCTTGTGGAAGATGATAGGTTGGCTAAGAGGGAAGAAAGAAGTGTTGCGGGTGAGAAGAGAAAGTGGGAAGGGCCATTTGGGCCCATTCGTCAGTCGAAGCCTTTTGTTAGCGGGAGAGTTGGCGACTCTCGTAAAAGCGATCAATGGTGCCAAAAGTGTAGGACCAAACACTCGGGCGCGTGTGCTCCTAAAACCTACGCAGGTCCGGTAGGTTGTACCAAGTGTGGCAGGAAGGGCCATGTGGCTCGGGATTGCACTACTCATCCGACGATATGTTTTGAGTGCCAAGAGTCGGGGCACGTGAGGAGAAATTGTCCAAAGTTGGCGGGGTTTAATCAAAACAAGTCTGGTGGGTCGACGGCTAGAGTTGACCAATCGCTAAGGGTGCCGAGTCGAGCTTTTCGGATGACTACCGAGGAGGCGAAGGAGACCGCTGATGTTGTTTCGGGTACGTTCCTAGTAAACTCCTTGCCTGCTCGTGTATTGTTTGATTCGGGTGCTACGTGTTCTTTTGTTTCGGATGTTTTCTGTAAGCAATTCGTCACTCCTATTAGTGTCCTTTCCGATGCACTAGTAGTAGAGATAGTCAACGGTGATAAAGTAATTATCCGAGACCGTTATTGTGATTGCACCATAGAGATCAATGGGAGTCCTTTTGGGGTAGATTTGCTACCTATGGCCATCGGAGGGTTCGACGTGGTCATAGGAATGGATTGGTTGTCAAGGCACAAGGCTGACATCTTTTGTTCTAAGAAGATGATCCAAGTGCCTTTGATGGAAGGCGGCGTGGTCGTCATCTATGGGGAGAAAGGAAAGGGGCGCAACCCCATTATTTCCTCTCTCAAAGCGCGGAAGTTCCTAGCGAAGGGTTACCCTTCGTATCTAGCGTACGTTGTGGACGCGAAGAAGGAAAAGAAGACGGTGGAAGACGTGAGGATCGTGCAAGATTATCCGGATGTCTTTCCGGAAGACCTTCCCGGATTACCACCGGAACGTCAAGTGGAGTTTCAAATTGACCTCACTCCGGGAGCGGCTCCGATAGCCCGAGCTCCCTATCGTTTGGCCCCGACGGAGATGAAGGAGATGATGATGCAACTTCAAGAGTTGTTAGAGAAGGGTTTTATCCGGCCGAGTTCTTCACCTTGGGGAGCGCCAGTGTTGTTCGTGAAGAAGAAGGACGTATCGATGAGGATGTGTATTGACTACCGTGAGTTGAATAAAGTCACGGTAAAGAACAAGTACCCTCTACCTCGCATCGATGATGTCTTCGATCAACTTCAAGGTGCGGGATGTTTCTCGAAGATTGACCTCCGATCCGGTTATCATCAAGTGAGAGTGAAGAATGATGATATTCCGAAGACGGCCTTCCGAACGCGTTACGGTCACTATGAGTTCTTGATGATGCCTTTTGGGTTGACCAATGCGCCGGCCGTGTTTATGGACTTGATGAACCGTGTGTGTCACCCATTCTTGGATAAATCCATGATCGTCTTTATCGACGATACTCTAATTTATTCTAAGGACGAATCCGAACATGGGAAACACTTGCGGGAAGTCTTGGAAGTCCTAAGAAGAGAGAAGTTGTTTGCAAAGTTCTCTAAGTGCGAGTTTTGGCTTCGAGAAGTGCAATTCTTGGGGCACGTGGTGTCAAAGGACGGTGTTCAGGTGGACCCGGCGAAGATTGAAGCGATGTTGAGTTGGGAGCCGCCGACGAATCCGTCGGAGATACAGAGTTTCTTGGGCTTAGCGGGCTACTATAGACGCTTCATCCAAGACTTTTCCAAGGTAGCTACACCTCTCACATCCCTCACAAGAAAGAACGTCAAGTTTCTTTGGACCGATGTTCAAGACCAAGCCTTTCAAACACTCAAGAGGAAATTGTGCGAAGCTCCGATCTTATCCTTGCCTGAAGGATCGGAAGACTTCATAGTGTATAGTGACGCTTCTAAGATGGGCCTTGGATGTGTACTTATGCAACGAGGGAAAGTCATTGCCTACGCGTCAAGGCAATTAAAGGACCATGAGAAGAACTACCCGACGCATGACTTAGAGTTGGCGGCAGTAGTTTTTGCTTTAAAGTTGTGGCGGCATTACTTGTACGGGACCAAGTGTACTCTCTTCACGGATCACAAGAGTCTCAAGTACATCTTCGATCAAAAAGAACTCAACATGCGGCAAAGAAGCTGGCTTGAACTTCTAAAAGATTATGATTGTGATCTACTCTACCATCCCGGTAAGGCCAATGTGGTGGCGGATGCTTTGAGCCGGAGGAGCCATGATGGTGGCGTTAAATTATCCCTTACGAGAATCGACGTGGTATCAAGTTTGGTAGAAAGCATCAAGACGTGGCAAGTGGAAGCACTTAAAGAACAAAATCTCAAGTCCGAGGTCATAGTGAAGCAAAGGGAACTTTTGACGGAAGATAGCCGCGGGCTTAAACTATTTCAAGGTCGTATTTGGGTGCCGAAGTTGGGTGGAAATCGAGAGTTACTTCTAGAAGACGCGCACAAGTCGAAGTATTCTATACATCCCGGTAGTACCAAGATGTATAGAGATTAGAGACTTAAAATTAAATTATTGGTGGCCGGTGATGAAGTTGGATGTGGATAACTACGTGGAGAAGTGTGTCACGTGCCTTCAAGTCAAGGCGGAACATCAAAGACCGTATGGAAGTTTACAACCGTTGTCCATTCCCGAGTGGAAGTGGGACAACATTACCATGGATTTTGTGACTAAGCTACCGAAGACTTTGCGAGACCATGATACAATTTGGGTAGTCGTTGATCGGCTAACTAAGAGCGCGCATTTCCTTGCAATGAGGGAGACTTTGCCAATGGAGAAATTGGCCAAGCTTTACATCGATGAGGTTGTGTCCAGGCATGGGGTTCCACAATCTATCGTGTCGGATCGAGATAGCCGTTTCACGTCGAACTTTTGGGCAAGCTTGCAAAAGGAGTTGGGTACCCGATTGAATTTGAGCACGGCGTATCATCCTCAAACGGATGGTCAAAGTGAAAGGACGATTCAAACACTCGAAGACATGTTAAGGTTATGTGTTATCGATTTTGGAGGTAGTTGGGACTCACACCTGCCGTTAGTGGAGTTCGCATATAATAATAGCTACCACTCTAGCATTGGCATGGCACCATTCGAGGCGTTGTACGGGCGAAAGTGCCGAACTCCAGTTTATTGGTTAGAAGTGGACAAAAAGCAATTCGCCGGGCCGGAAATAGTGCAAGAGACGGCGGACAAGGTGAAAGAGATCCGAGAAAGGCTAAAGGCGGCACAAGACCATCAGAAAAGTTATGCGGACAAGAAAAGGAGACCGGTCGAGTTTCAAGTGGGCGACCGTGTCATGTTAAAAGTGTCACCATGGAAAGGAATCATTCGGTTTGGGAAGCGTGGGAAGCTCAGCCCTCGTTTCCTTGGTCCATTCGTCATATTGGAGAAAATTGGATTACAAGCCTACCGGTTGGATTTACCATCGGAGATGGATGGAATACATCCTATATTTCACGTATGTTACCTTCGGAAGTGTCTAGCCTAAGAGGAAAGCGTGATCCCTTTGTCGGAAATCTGGGTGGACAATGGGAATCGTTGTGTAGAAGAACCGGAATCTATTTTAAAATCGAAAGTGAAGAAGTTGAGGCATAAAGACGTGGTCATGGTTAAGGTTCAATGGAAGCACCATCAGGGTGCTAACATTACTTGGGAATCGGAAGATGATATGAAGAAGCGTTATCCTCACTTGTTTAATCTAGAATGAGATTTCGGGGACGAAATCCCAATTAGGTGGGGAGGATTGTAACACCCAGAAATTCGCAAGGTAAGTATCTCATCTTCTTAAATGCATTTATTCCGCTATGTGAGAATATGTGTCTTTGTGTACATTTTATGATCATCATTATGTCTAAATGACATATAATTAATTTACCTTCATTAATCTTTCAAACCTTGTGCTCGTTATCGTTTTCGGTGGAGTTTTGGACTGTTTTTTAGTGACTCGCGATTGTGCCCCGCGATTGTGCCTTGGCACTATCGCGGAGGGCACTATCGCCGAACATGTACCGAGGGTACGGGATGGCTCGCGATTGTGCCTTGGCACTATCGCGGAGGGCACTATCGCCGAACATGTACCGAAAGGTCGGAGTGGGCCGCGATTGTGACTCGCGATAGTGCCATTGGCACTATCGCCCGCGTGGTCCAGTCTGCTGTTTTTATAAGAATTAATACCTCATTTCTCACTATCACTTTGCAATAAAAATGGGAGAACTTTCTTGGAGGCGATTTTTAGGGTTTCATCACCTACTTCATTTATTTCCTAGGGTTTGGGGTTGTTGGGGTCATTTAGTGAGCATTAAGCTTCATCCAAGCTTATCTAGTGAAGATTCTCTTCAAGCTACTCCTCTCCACTTCAAGTCTCATCTACTCAAATCTAGGGTTTTCATCTTTTCTAGGTTTTGGTACAAAACCTAGATTGTGAGTTTACTAATCTTTTGTTAAAACTAGATACACATCATTATCTTCTACTTGTTGATGTCAATGCATATCTCAAATGTTCATATTTAATGTTTCAAGTATTTTGGGGATTTTACCCATGGATTTATGTATATGGAAGTTACCATGTGTTATATGTGTATACCTTGGTATGTTGATGATTCCTTTTTGGAATGCCTTTTGGCGACCTTTCATTCTCACGAAGTATTTGGATAGATATTATGTCATATGTTGGATTTACATGATTAGGATGGGTATAATGTGTTCTTGGTGGATATCCGAAATGTTGACGGATTGAAACACATCTTGAGACCTCCTAAAAGCATTATGTGGACGAACCAAGTCTGTGATTCACTATAGGAATGTAGGTGGGTGACATTTGGAGAATTTCCTAAGGCGGTAGTCTCCTATGTACCTAGACCTCCGCCGTCGGGGAATTTCCTAAGCGGTAGTCCCCGGTGCGTGTCGGGCCTTTGGGTTGCCAGAGAAAGTGGCTTCAAGGTGCATTGCCTCTTTGGGTGAACCGGATTGGAGATATGGGTCGCTCTCGTTGACTCCACATCTACGTGATTAATTGTTTAACTGCTGATAAGAACTGTAAATGTTTTCTGGCATGTTTTTACTTGTTCAACTCACTAGGCTTTTTGGCCTAACACTTGTTGGTGTCGATGTGTATCTCAGGTGTTAGCGGTGTTGCTCCTAGGCAAGTATAGATGCTTTGGGCGAGAGCTTGGGGATGCGACACTTGGATTATTTTGAGAAGCCTTGGGTTGATAGATGACACCCCTTTTGTAATCTCTTTTCTAGATGTAGAAATTAGATTAGTTGGTTGTTATTTATTTATCCGTTAAATTACAATTGTGATTAAACAGGTTTATTTGTATTATTCCCCTTTTTGGGAGGCTCTTGCTATGGCAATCTATATACCACTTCTCCTCTTTTGGAAAGTTTTTGTTATCCCTATTTTTAGGGTGTTACAGTTCAAGAACAAGCAATTGTTCCAACCGATTCTCCGATGCTTCGAAGGAGCAAAAGAGGAAGGATTGAAAAATCATTTGGTCTCGATTTCCAATTATACTTGGTAGAGGGATCAAGAGATGAGATTGGGTCACAATTCTCTTACTGTTATAGTATTGAAGAGGATCCAACATCATTTGATGAAGCTATAAAGTCTTAAGATGTTGCTTTCTGGAAAGAAGCAATAAACAATGAGATGGATTCCATCGTGGGGAATAATACTTGGGTATTATCGGACCTGCCACTGGGTTGTAAACCTTTGGGATGCAAGTGGATCTTCAAAAGGAAGATGAAAGTTGACAGACCAATCAACAAGTTCAAAGTTCGATTAGTAATCCAAGGCTTTAGGCAACGGGAAGGAATTAATTACTTCAGTACCTATGCCTCGGTTGCAAGGATCTCCACGATCAGATTGTTGATAGCTTTATGAGTTATTCACAATTTAATGATTCACCAAATGGATGTCAAAACGACATTCTTGAATGGTGACTGGGAGGAGGAAGCTTACTTGAAACCAGCGGAAGGTTTTGTTATTCCCGGGATGGAGCATAAGGTATGTAAACTTGTAAAATCATTGTATAGGCTAAAACAAGCACCCAAACAATAACATCAAAAATTTGATGAGGTTGTCATATCCAACGGTTTTATGTTAAACCAAGCGCACAAGTGTGTATATAGAAAACTTGACACATCCGGTAATGGAGTAATCATTTGTTTATACGTTGATGACATGTTGATCTTTGGCACCAACCAAAATCAAGTTGATAAAACTAAAGAGTTTTTATCAGCTAGTTTCTCCATGAAAAATATGGGAGAGGCGAAGGTGATCCTTGGAATAAGGATCAAAAGTGAGAACAAAGGGATTGCAATTACGCAATCTCATTACATTTAGAAAATATTGAAGAATATCAATTTCTTTGATTATTCTCCGTTGAATGCTCTATTTGATCCGAGTCTGGCACTTTATTGGGGTGAAGCGGTATCACAACTCGAGTACTCAAAGGTTATCGGATGCTTGATGTATGCCATAACAAGCTCTAGGTCGAATATCGCTTTTGCCATACGAAATTTGAGTAGGTTTACTAGTAATCCTAGTATTCATCATTGGCAGGCGATAAGACGAGTATTTAAATACTTGAAGAAAACCATAGATTATGGTTTGTCCTATGTCGGGTTCCATCGGTATTAGAGGGATATTTGGATGCAAGTTGGATTACCAACTTAGTAAATCACTCTTCTACGAGTGGTTGGGTGTACTTGCTTGGGGGTGCCATCTCATGGGCTTCCAAGAAGAAAACTTGCATCAAGAGTTCGACTATGGAGTCGGAATTTGTGGCATTAGTCGTTGCTGATAAAGAGGCAGAGTGCTAAGAAATCTAGTCCATGAAATTCCGTTATGGCCAAAACCAATATTACCCATTTCTATCTGTTGTGATAGTGCGACTACTTTGGCTAAAGCTTATAGTCGAGTGTATAATGGCAAGTCTAGACACTTAGGTGTTAGACGGTGATTTCAGTTGAATTTGTTCATTCATAACAAAATCTAACAACCCACTTGACGAAGGCGCTAGCTAAGGACTTGGTTCACAAGTCGGTGATAGGGATGAGATTAAAGTCCATCTAAATCTCTAATGATGACATACCCAATTCCCTTCTAATATAACGTTAAAAGTTGAATTCAATGGGAATGATCACTGTATGGGACTGTAGCAAAAGTCGATCATCCCAAGGTATGTGCTCAGTACTGCAAGTGGAGGTTGAAGTTATACTTCTTAATAGTTCTTTTGTAAAAGTGTAGGTGCAGGTGCATGATGAAATGAACTATCTATATGAGTGTGAAGTGTGGCCGCTTCAAGAAGTTTGGACTTGGTTTTGTATGAACTCACAAATGGATAAGGACACATGGTCTGCTATAGTGTTGAGTTTTAAACTTTAGAGAGTAATTTAAATTCACGTGTATGTTATTTTCTGGTATTCAAATGTGTTGAAGGGTTCAATCCAAGGACACCCAGATTCTCGAGTATTTAAAATGTGTAATATCCTAAGAAGAAAATTCAATCTTCTAGATATTTTCATTTATGCATGAGTTTGTTTTCCTATATTAATTATTGTTTGTGAATCAAGGATTGTACTAAAATGGGGGAGGAATGTTGGTGATTTTAGTGAAATCATCGGTTCATTTAAGGTAATTGGATTCACAAGATAAGATTTTTCTGGGGTCGAATGTTATTTCTTGGAGTTCAAAGAAGCAAGCTACGATTGCTCTGTCATCCACGGTGGCGGAATATGTGGCTCTAACGGCTGCTACATGTCACGCAGTTTGGTTAAGACGAGTTTTAGGTGACTTGGGTGAAGAGCAACATGGAGCGACAACTCTCTTTTGTAATATATAAATAAAATATAACATTAATTGAGTAATTTATATTTATGAAATATATAGAAATTGACGTGTATAAATTAAAGATGGTGATGTAGTTGAGAGTTGAGACATGATGATAGACTTCTCCTCCTTTTTTACCATATAAAGCAAAAGCAGTTTTAAACTTGTTGGAGCCGTTGATGATTAGGTCCCATTGCTCACGGACGACTCCCCTTTGGTAGTTGTACATCAAATTATGCAACCGTAAATTAAAATTTATATAATACGTATTAATAATAATTTTAGTTATAAAAATATAGACTAAACTTTACTCTTGGTTCCCAACATTTATCAATTTCAACGAATATCGTTCCTAATCTTTGAAAACTCGGATTTGATTTATTCATGTTTTTGTCATTTCATATCCCTCCTCCTAACGTCCGTTATTTTGTTTTTTCCCTCTTACTCCACTTAAATGAGAGGTATTTTAGTTATTTTAAATATTTTTCTAATGACTAAAATACCCCTATTTATGATGTACTTAGCAGAAAAAATTGATGACTGTTAGGAGGAGGAACCAAAACTGTTATGAAATGACAAATATAAGGGACCAAATCCGAGTTTTAAAATTTAGGAACGATAAAATTGACAAATATTAGGGACAAAAAATGAAGTTTACTCTAAAAATAAATAAAGAACACCATAAATATAGAAAAACTATATATAGGATATTTTGGTAACTATGAGCAACTTATTTTGTAGTCTACTGAATATTGGTTTTATCAAAAATTCTTATGTGATAGAACTTATTTTGTAATTTATGGGCTATTTGTTAGTCTTAATTAGCCATTAAGCAAGGGGTTGTTTACCAAATTTTTACTGGGTAAACATCGGTAAGAAATTCATCTTAATTTATCTTATATTGTAACATCATTGGCTATGACAATTATGGATTATTTGTAAGCATTTTAAACATGGTAAGCGCTTATCAGGTAAGACTCTTGGTCATTCCCTTGTCTCTTACTCGGAAAGCTTTTTGGTCCTCACCATACTCAATCAACAAGATAAATGATATTGGTAAACGCTTACCCGGTAAGCGTTTAGTAAACAACCCCTAAGATAAAAAAAAATCCTTTATAATTGGTGTTTTTAGAGACAAACTCTATATAAAACCTAAAATTGTCTGAAATCAACCTTTTTGTTCAAATAAATATGCCCATAATTTTAGGCATTGTTTGGCAAAAATAAGCTAGTTTATAAGCTTATTTTCTTGGTACATGTTTGGATGATCATAAGCTAGCTTATAAAAAAGCTAGCTTATAAGCTAGCTTTTTGATAAACTACTTGG
Organism: Arctium minus; assembly: GCA_954870635.1. Taxonomy (NCBI): domain Eukaryota; kingdom Viridiplantae; phylum Streptophyta; class Magnoliopsida; order Asterales; family Asteraceae; genus Arctium; species Arctium minus. Next base: position 14,021,510 of record OX941087.1, read on the forward strand.
GCTTTGTTTGGCAAACTTGCTTATAAGCTAGCTTGTAGCTGATAAGTTAGTTTTTCAAAACGCTACTTTGAGTAGCGTTTCAATAAGCTAGTTTATGGTCATCCAAACATGTACACTAGCTGATAAACTAGTTGAAGCTAGCTTTTTGTGATTATTCCAATTATGCCCCTCATTAATATTCATAATTATATATTAACTTTTAATTATAAATAAATAATTAATGTTCTTTTTGGTAATTTAAATGCTTATAAGCTAGTTTTTACCAAACGTGATTTTTTCATCAGCTAGCTTATCAGTCATAAGCTAGCTTTTCAGCTAGATTGACAAACATAGATTTAAAAGGCATAATTATGCTACGTGTGGGCTCCTTATTTTCCGTAAATCCTCTTCTTTAGTTTAATTGCCTTGCTATTTTTCCCTCTATAAATAAAATGACACAACAACCGGTTCTTAATCACATGATAGATATAGAACCGGTTTTACAACAACGAACCGATTGATGGCGGTGCCAGCCAGTTCCTTAACTGCAGCTCCGCCGGCCACCGGTGAACTGTCACCATGGAACTCACCGGTTCCGTACCTCTTCGGTGGGCTGGCGGCGATGTTGGGTCTCATTGCTTTTGCTCTCTTGATCCTCGCCTGCTCTTACTGGAACCTCTCCGGCGACGTTGACGGAAGAGATGTTGATGCCAAACCGCCGGAAAATAAGGAGCCACCTGTTTTCGAAGACAAGTTTCTGGTGATCATGGCGGGAGAAGTGAAACCCACGTTCTTGGCAACACCCATTTAATTAAATTTCCAGCAGAGTTACAAGGAAGCAACATTAATTGAGAATCATGAGTGAGTCCTAATCAGATCAGGTTTCTTGATGATCATCTCGCTGCCAAAAGGGTGGCCGAGTGAGTGCGGTCGTGATTTGGGTTGCATGGAAGATTCAGTAGGGACTCTTGTAGCTGATCGTAGAGGAACTCTGTTTTTTTTTTCCCTTCTTTTTTCCACTTTAATTGTCGGAAATGTACATAATTTTGTGGGAGGAAGTAAAAAATTTTAATTTTATTTTTAATTTGTTATTTGAAATAATAATTAATTTAATTTTTATATATTATTATTGAATAATAACCAACAATAAGAATAGCATTAAAAACACAAACTACATCTCAAAAATACGTAATGGTTTAGAGTATCTTGATTTTGTTTATTACAAAAATATCTCTAACGATCGTTATCTTTTGACCGTAACATATACCAATATAGTTGTTATATGAAGGTAGTATGATCATTAAACACGTAAAATATGTAATTACAATGACATGAAAGCATATGGTCATTGATATGGATTACTATTATTTTCATCATTAATACTTTTGATCGTCACCCTCCATCACTCTCATCTTGTTATTGAACTTTAAAAATCATCGTTAAAAGCATAATACCTTTTAAAATTAATTATAATAAAACCAAGTTTATATATAGAACGTTACAAATATCTAAATATTATTGTAGACCATTTTATAGAACTTAATTTTAAAACCCAATAACTATGCATCATATGTAAAAAATTTACAAATCTTTTTATTGGATGTTTAAAAAAATCTTAATAAGTTTTTAAGACTCTAAAATGAAAGGTGAGATATATAAGAGTTGAATAAGGGGCTGTTTGTTTACCTCTTAATGATTTCATTAATAGACAACATCTGAATCGCTAGGTAAATCTTGTTTGGCAAAAAAAAATGTTGTCTCTTAATGGTTCCAAAATCCTCTTAAAGATTTTGTATCATGACCATCCCTTAACCATTAAGAGCCCTGATTTCATTATGAACAATTAACAAACAACCATATTTCATTTTACACTATATCATAAAAACCTCTTAATCATTCAGACCACTTAATGATTCTAAACTAAACTATTCAGCAACTACCAAACAGCCCCTAAGAGAAGATGTATATATTGTAAATAATACATGTGTCTTGTTCTTATTTGTTTGTATCTTATAGTCAGTATTTTTAAAAAAAAAATTGTTGTATATAATAGTTTTTCTAGAGAGTGTAACAAACTTTTCGTACTTTGATATAATTACTTGTAATATCTCTCTAAATTTTCTTTCAAAGCTTTTAATTAGGGGTGCTAATGGTTGGGTTGATCGGGTTGAAGACATTTTAACAACCCAACCTAATGTTGGCGGTTTGAAAATTTTCTACCCAACCCAACTCGTTCGGGTTGGTCGGTTTCGTCGGGTTGATCAAGTTGTGTTTAAACAAAGTAAAAACAATATTAAAAACATAAAAATATGGAAATCTTCCTTTGAAATACAATGAATCATCCAAGAGAATATACAAATTTATCAGATATTTAGGTATTACATACAACTTTCCAATAATATCCTCTTATGAGTTCATTGCTCGTTATTGCCGAGTTGTTTTTGGTAACTTATACATATTAAAAAGAAACACAAATAATTTTAGAGAAGTCGCTAAAATGTTTATCGGGTTGGTCGGGTTACTTTGGGCTTAACCCAATATCAACCCAATAGATTCGGGTTGCCTAATTTTGTATCGATTATATGTCAGGTTACCTCGGGTTGATTTTTTTTCCAGGTTGGTCGTGTTCAGTTGATCGGGTTGGTCGGTTTTTTTAGCACCCCTACTTTTAATCACAACTCATTCAATGACATATGACTTCCCTCGTCAAATTGTTTGTTCTTAATTAATTGATTATCCAATTACTCTGTTCTTTAGATCACCTGAGATTAGGGGTGTAAATGATGCGAGTCGAGCTCGAGTATCATTATACTCGACTCGACTCGTTAGTATATCGAGTCGAGCCTATTCGAGTCGAGTGTTGACCGAGTCGATCTCGAGTAGCTCGCGAGTTTTCTCATCTCATTTACACCCCTACATATGCTCAAGACATTTAACAAATGCAAAAGATGTAAAACAAGGAACGAGAAAAGTCTATATATAGTGGAGTTCAAAGCATTGGGTTCTATATCCCGCCAATATGCGATGGATTAGACACACCATCAAGAGTTTACCCATGTCTTTTACACCATCATTTTCCAAAAATAAAAAAACTTGAGTTTTTATTATTATTATTATTATTATTATTATTATTATTATTATTATTATTATCAATTAAATTAAAATAATATTACTAATTATTATTATTATTTTGCTTATCGAGTATCTCACGAGCTTATCGAGTCGAGTATCAGGTCACTCGACTCGACTCGTTAGTATATCGAGTCGAGCTCGAGTTCGAGTCGAGCCTATTCGAGTCGATTGTTGACCGAGTTGTGACCGAGTCGATCTCGAGTAGCTCACGAGTTGTCTCGTCTCATTTACACCCCTACCTGAGATCTACATAAAACCTCCAAATAATATTTTAAAATGTCATTACTTGAAAAATATATATTAAAAAACAAATGTTCATATGACACTTCTAAAGAATGTACTATAAAAAAAGTATTATAACACATCATTAAGAATATATCTTAAAAACTTATTCAAACATCCAAAAACGTTGAATAACTTAGAGGTTGTTTGACAGTTGCTGAATAATTTGATGCAGAATAGTTAAGTGGTCAGAATGCTTAAAAGGCTCTGTATAGTATAATGCAGAATGAAATTTGGTTGTTTGGTAACTGTTCTGAATGAACGGTCTGAATAACAACAAATTACCATTTAACCCTCTGTACCATTTTAGCAATCAACAAGTTTTTATTAACCATGGACCAATTACCAACCATAAGTAGCATTCAACAAGTTTTTATTAACAACACTAGCTAAAAAACCAAAATCACAGTGAAAAAAACCCCAGTAGCAATCAACTATGAAAAACAAGCAGTATAAATCAACAATGAAAAACAAACAGTAGCAATCAACTATGAAAAACAAACAGTAGCAATCAACAAGTTTTTATTAACCGAATCAGTAACAACCAACGGTCGCAAACCAGTAGCAACCAACAATAGCAAATCAGTACCAAAAAATCGACAATATCAGCAAATCGGGAAGAAAGACAGTAGTAGCAAAAGGAATCGGCAATAGCAGCAAATCGAGAAGAAAGCCATTAGTAGCAAAGAGGAATCGAGAAGACCAAAAGAATGGAGAAGTACCTATGTGAGATGGAGGAGACACTGTGTGGAAGATGCAGGGAAACGCTGTCGTGGAGAGGGAGAGAGATGTTGCCGGTGAGATCGATTTTGGCGAGATCGATTTTGGGAGATCGATTTTGGATAGATCGATTTTGGGAGATCGTTGTTGGAGCAGCGTGGGAAGGGCAAAAGTGGAAGAAGTTGAGATCTGAATGATTTAGTGTAGTCCTGGAAGAGGCTCTTGTAATCATTAAGGGTGCGTTTGGTATGCAGAACAGAGTGGAATAAGACAGAACAAAACAAGCTTGTCCCATGTTTGGCGTGACCATATGTGGGACACGCTAGAACGAAGTAGAACAAACATAGGACACACTTGTTCCACTCCAACCCCCCTGAAACTAAGTAGAACAACAATATTTTGACTAATATACCCTTTGTTAAAAACAAAAAACATAAAACATGTCTTCTCATCATCCACGCCTCCAAGCTAGGGGTGTGCAAAACCCGAATAGTCCGAAATTCGAATCCGCATCCGAACCGAAAATAAAGTGTTTTTGCAAAACCCGAATACCCCGAAATCCGATAATCCGAAACCCGACATTTGGGAGGATATATGGGTTCGGATTGGGTTTGATCGTTGGCCACCCAACCCGTCCGAAAACCCGAAATAACATAATTCTATATTTTAAATATTATATATATATATATATAAATATATATAGGGGCAGGTTCAAACGAGAAGCTAAACATTTTGCGAGAAGGCGAGAAGTGTTTGATCATATATGATACACAAGCTTAATCATATATGATTAAACACGTGATATATTGGCAATACATAGACGTTTAATGTCCTTCATGTTGTAGCCCAGTGGTAAGGTAACATCCTGGGGGGGTCAGTGGATGGTATCCCTGACTACCCAGGTTCAAACCCCGTGGTGAGCATCCTGTGATATCCATAATCATGGATCTGCCACATAGTGGTACCCTTAATTGGGCTGGGTCGTGATCGACGGGGATTAGTCGGGTGGCATCCTTAAGTGGGATCCCAGATACCCCGGGAACGTGTGCGTGTGTTAACTTGCCGTTCAAAAAAAAATACATAGACGTTTAATCATATATGATTAAGCACATCCACAGGCCGTGTAATCATGTATGATATCACACTTCTCGCATTCTCGTAAAATGTTTAACTTCTCGCATGATCCTTCCTCTCTCCCTCTCTCTCTCTCTCTATATATATATATATATCTAATTATTTTTTGAAAATCGTAAATTATAGTTTGTTGAAATATTTTCTAAATTTTAAACTTGCTATCGATTTCATCAATCTTTCAATCGATTGTATTCATCCTAAAAACAATTGAATTTATATATAACTTTTGCATTATATAATACTCGAACCCGACCGACATCAATCCGAAACCCGACCAACTCAAACCCGAAACAACCTAAAATCCAAAACTTAAAATTTGAATTTTGATTTCCATATCTAAAATCCAATCGTGATAAATTAGTTTTATGTTTTTTATAATCCATTGCACTATGTATTAGTGATGTAAATTAGTTTTATCTGATGTAATCTATGATTTTTCATCAGGGGTAAATTCGTCATTCAACTAGTCTAGTCCTGTTCTGTCATGTCTTGCCAAACACTGGACAACTGTCATGTTCTGTTCTGTCATGTCCTGTCTGCGTACCAAACGCACCGTAAGAGGACACAAAATATTAGTCAAACACTGTCTACCTCTCACCGACTAAGAGATAAGCTCTGAATTGAACCATTCAAAGCTAAACAAACAACCCTTTATTATAATAATTGTCTGATTTTATAAAGTCAAACTCATATAAAACAGTCTAGTATGATATTTAGACATTTTAACGTCATATAAAACTGATTTTTAGTATAATGAATCTGTAAAACGTTAAATAATTTTACAATGATTGTATGAAAATTGATTTTACTTTTTATTTTTTAGAAATTAAAGAATTTTTACTAAAAATTTGAATTAAAACAATAACTTTTATTTATCAAAGAATATTGGAATTGTATCACTCCTATTTCACTATCCATCTTCCCCCTATAAATATCACCTTACAGAACCGGTCTTTACCCCACTCCTAAACCGTAAAAAAAATCCGGTTCTTTATTTACTCAGTTCGCCGGCAAACTCTCTCCTTCTCCGATCAATAATCACAAGGGTTTAACAAATAAACGATGGTTGTACATGCAATTTCTTCAATGGCTCCATCGTCGCCGGTGGATGTTAAACGGTCACCGTGGAACTCACCGGTGCCGTACCTTTTCGGTGGACTTGCTGCCATGTTTGGTCTCCTTGCTTTTGCTCTCTTGATTGTTGTTTACTCTTACTGGAAGCTTTCCAGCAACATCAGGAATGGAGACGGTGGTGATGTTGAGTATGGGAATGGCGACGGTAACTCCAAACCGGAAAATAGCAATGATTACCGGCTACGTTCAGTTTCCGATGTGAAGTATCTGGTAGTCATGGCCGGAGAAGCGAAACCGACATATTTGGCAACACCCGTTTGAGGGGTAGGATCGATCGTCGTTTTAGAGATGCAGTTGCCGGAATGGCAGACGTCGGAGAAATCATCCGTGCCGGAGGTGTAACAGAGGAAACGCTCGAAGTGACGTGTGTTTTTTTTAACACTTAGCTCTTGCACATAACTTGATTTGGCATTATGCCCTTTAGTTTAATTATAAATGAAATTAGTATTAAAATATAAATTAATTCGTACTAGGCAGTTCCTGGGTTCGAACGTGGACCCCGGCAAACCTTATTTGCTTAGACCATCTTCAATGAACCCTCTATTTTACTCTTTAAATCTTCTCCAATGAACGTTCTATTTTACTCTATAAAATAGAGAATTGAATAGTAACTCTCTATATATAGAAAGTTATTACTTATTATTCACTACTCTCTATTTTTTTTTTCTAAACTTTTGATAACTACAAAATGATCCTTCAACTTTTTAGATTTTTGCACTTTTATTTTATTTATTGTCTAATACCAATTTTAATAAACTAGATTTATATTTATCTTTAAGTTTTAAATTCAGTTTAAATTTATCCAAGTGAATAAAAAATTATAGGAAACTTTAACAATTTACAACATAACATATTTAATTAAAACACGCCATTAACACATATTTTAACATAAAAGCATTACAAATGATAAAGATAAAAGTATATATAACGATGACCGTAATAAAAACATACGTAAGCGGGAAATGGTTTTTTAAGACATTGATACTAATTAATAATCGGGTAAAACGGATCCAGATCCTCCAAGATCATTAAAATATTCTCCAAACGACGTAGATGCATGAGGAGCTTGTTGAGCTATAGTGGAAATATTTTCAGAACAATATTTGAGATCACCAGTTTCAAATGATGTTGCAAGACTTCTCTATGTCAATGAAAAGAGAGGTTTTCCTGGAATGTTGGGAAGTTTAGATTGTATGCACTGGAAATGGAAAAACTGTCCAATCGGGTGGGCTGGACAATTTGTGGGCCGTAGTGGATCACCATCAATTATTCTAGAAGAAGTAGCAGATTATGATCTTTGGATATGGCATGCTTATTTTGGTTTGCCAGGCACTAACAATGATATCAATGTGTTGGAGTCTTCTCATCTTTTCTCCAATCTTGCTCAAGGTATTGCTCCTCGTGCTCATTATGTCATTCGAGAAAAAGAATATGATATGGGTTATTACTTAGCTGATAGTATATATTCAAAATGGGTCACTATAGTGCAAACAATTCACGAGCCACGAGGTAAAAAGAAATATTTTGCCATGCAACAAGAAGCCTGTAGAAAAGATGTAGAACGTGCGTTTGGAGTTCTCTAGTCACGCTTTGCAATTGTGGCAGGATCGTCCCAATTTTGAAAAAAGAAGTGTTACATGACATAATGGCTACATGTATTATTTTACATAATATGATAATCGACGACGAATGTGATCTAGATGCACCGATTGAAGTTACGAGAGAAGTACCACCAATAGAGGTCGAAATGATGACACATGATAATGATGCATTCCAACAATATCTTGCTCGATATAGACAAATTAAGGACAAAGAATCTCACTTTGCACTTCGGGATGCGTTAGTTGATCATTTAAGGGAAAGATTTTCTAATTCCGATTAAATGCTTATGTATTTTAATTTTAGATGTGTGTTGAAAATGTAACATTTTTATTTAATGAAATTGGTTTTGATAATTTAATGAGAAATTAAATATAAACTATAACATTGTTAAAATAATATGATAAAGTTAATAAATATAAGGTTATTGTGAAAATAAAAAATATAGGGATGCAATTTATAAAGTTAATAAATATAAGAGTGTTATTGAAAATATATGTAATCAAAATAAAAGAGAATATGTTTTGAATATTCTTTTTTAGAGAGTAAAATAGAGTAATACATTGGAGAGGATATAACAAACTCTCTATTTTACTCTCTATTATAGAAAGTAAAATAGAGAAAGTCATTGGAGATGCCCTTAGACCATCCATATCCTTGCAATTCATTTACACTTTCAAGTATGTTATATCAGCTTTTGCAATTACATTCTACACACATGCAATCCATCTACACTTTCAAAAGTGATCTCCACAACAACATTTATTAATTACTTTATAAATTATTATATACATTTATATTTTTTTTAGTTAATAACATGATATATAATTCTTTATTTTAATTTAATGTTAATTAAAATATAAATTTTAATTTCAAATAAACGATTAATATATAATATAATACAATCATTCTATTTATTTATTGTTTTAATTTAATATATAATTTATTAAATTATATCAAAACACAACATTTATTGAATTAAAAAGATTACATATAGATAGAAATAAAATATTACATTGATCATTGTATGTTTTAATAGTTTTATCAGTATTGTATGTTGTAATATGTATTATATATAATTTCATTAATGTTTAAAAAGAAAAAAAATAAAAGAAAAAGAAAAAGAAAAAAATTAAATTAAATTAAAAAAAAAGAAATTGGAAATGGAGATGGAGATGGTGGAGGCTTGCAAGTGAAATTGCAATACTTGCAATCCATGATCCCACTTGGCAAGAAGAATTCATTTGCAACCCCTTTTGCAATGCATTTGTCATCCTTTTGTGGATGGTCTTAGTGAGCCAAAATATGCCCCTAGTGTTCTTGGAATTGGAAGTGGGTTCTGTGTGAGGGTGATTGAAATTGTCGGTAATCAACTTTTTACCCAAAATAATATTACATTATAAACCAAATATTTATTTTTTATTCTTAACGAACTTTTAAATTTTTGAAGATGCAACTATTAAACATGAATGATAAATTAATAATGTATATGAAATTTGTTAATTTATATAATATTTTTATTTTGTTTTTCTTAAATAATAAAAAATAAGTTTGAAAGGTTTTGAAAACCCATATTACTCTTTTTAAATAAACTGATCAAGTTTTGGAAATTCCATATATAGTTTACCTATTTTCATACAATATAAATTATATTAAACAATGATTCATTTTTTCATCAAACAAATTATATAAAAAAAATTAAGTATTTTATTTTATTTAATTAGATACACCTAATGATATATATTTTTTACTAATTTTCTAATTGTATTTTCCAAAATTTTGATCATGAGCATATTCATATGTGAGTATATATTCATACCATTATATTATAAAACATTTACCTTAGATTTTTAAAATCTCGTAAAATTCAAGTTTACAACTTATTACTATATACGTACCACTTATTAAGGCTTTACATGTGAACTCCAAATTAAGTGATAAGTAACCAATAAACATGTTTAAATACAAGATAAGTTTTGAACCTACTAATACGTTAGGTGGCGTTTGATTCGTTGGAATCCAACAGAATTAGAAGGAATTAGGAATTAACTAAATTTCATTCATGCATTTAGTTCATTTTTTAAGTTTGGTAAGAAATTCAAATTTCATATGGTGGAAGTAAATTCCTTGGCTTCTTACAAGGAATTCCAATTCCTTCATCTTATATTATAAGAAAAACTATTAGGGGGAGTGTGGTTTCCAGAATGGAACTTGGTAGACTTGAAATCCATCAAAGGAAGTTGACTTTAAATGAATTGAAATGAAATATATTTGACCACACGTTTTGGTTGGTAGGAATTGTAATGGAATCTCTCAAAAGAATTGGAACGACATCTTTCAAAAGAATTGGAATTGAATCTCTCAAAAGAATTGAATCTCCATGTTTGTTTGGCAGAATGTAGCATCGGAATGATGAATTTATTAAATTTGGATGCAAAGGGATGGAATTTAATTCCTTAACTTATACCAAGGAATGACAAATTCATTATGTGGAATTCAAAGGGTTCTATCCATTTCAATATGTGAACCAAACAAATGAACTGGAATTTGGTCAAAGGAATTGATCATTCCAATTCCCTTGAAATCTCTTGAATTATGCAAACCAAACATCTTACACTCTTATATTTACTCATTCCATTCCATCCCACAATGATGGTTTTCACTACCGTCACTGTCTCCAACACCACCATCATTGTCGCCGCTATCGTTCTCGCTGCCGGCATCGTTGTTTTCATCCCCACTACCACTGCACCCTCACCACCATCGTTGTTGCCACCATCATCACCATCGCCACCGTCACCACATTCACCACCACCACCATTACCATCTACATTACTACCGCCTCCACTCAACCACCACTATTATATTAAAAATGATTAAATTTTATTCCAATTACTTCAAATTCCAATTGGTTTGACAAATTTCATTCTAATTCATGTCAATCAAACACATGGTCAAAAATAATTAAATTTCACTCCAATTACTTCAGATTCCAATTCATTTGACAAATTCCAATTCCAACAAAGTACATTATGTGAACCAAATGTCACCTAGATACTGCATAAAACTGACAACTAACCGAAATCAAATTCCTAAAATTTATATTCATGCCTCAAAAACTTTTTTTCATTACTAGAAAATATATAATATACATGAAAATAAAAAATTAAGTTAAAAAAAGTTTAATTTTCTTAAGTTTCTATTAATATTGGATTGATTGTTGATCTTTTTGTATACATAATTAGTTTTCTTAAACTGTAATTTTTATGTGTGATATTGCAACAAATTGATGGTCGAAACGTTAACAATCATTTTCATTGGATATTTAGAAGATCTGAAGTTAAAATCCTCAACATTGTACGAGTTGTATGAATCATGTATGTATGTGTATGAGAGAGAGGAAGAAACAGAGACAACTGCATAAAAAATAACGTGTTTTAATCCCATTTCTATTTTGAAATATATAGTTTCATTAAGCACATTTAATGGTTTACTAGAAGCGTACTCGCACAATGCAGCGAGATACATCACGATTTTAATGTTTCATTTTATTTTTTATTTTTTTGTCAATTTACAGTAGGATTTTGGATGGTTTTGAGAAAGTGATATTGTTTTTTTTTATAAATTTGTTTAATTTAGGCTTAATAATATAACGTTGTTTATATAAAAAAAATTAAGTATTTTTTTAGAATTCAATGGTTATCTTATCTATTTTAATGACATCTAGAAAAAAATAACCAATTACATATTTAATAATATAATTAAAACAAATTTATAGTAATATAATATATTAATTAATAGTAATACATGGAAAGGTCTGCATAAAAGGAAGACCCTATACATACCAAATTGGTGGGTGTTAGAAGTCTGCAATAGTAATATGTATCTTGTGCTTTGATACTTGTAAATTAAGATATTTTTAAAATCTTGCATAAAATGATGGTACTTTGTGCCTAATAATTTGTATTTAAGAGTTTTTTATCCGTGTTTTATAATATAGTATAGATAATTTGATATTTTAGTACACAATGTAGACGTAATGTAGATAAACTTGACGTGTTTTTTAGAGTATTTTTTTAAATAGATAATGATAAGAGTGTTTTAATTATATTATTAAATATGTAATTGGTTATTTTTTTTCTAGATGTCATTAAAATAGATAAGGTAATCATTGAATTCTAAAAAAATACTTAATTTTTTTATATAGTCGAGGTCAATGATTATCTTGCATTTGAACGTATTTATTAGTTGGTTGTTAGTTAGTTTTATTAAGTTCAAAGAACTTTAAGTAATTGTACGTATGCGGTAACTACTTCAAGGATTATGCATTACTAAACAATACTTAATGCTAATAAGTTGTTTTTAAAACTTTTATCCAAATGTTTTATAATATGTGTATATACATATATAGAGGGGAATTCAAATGCATCCCCTTTACATAATGCAACTCATGCAACCCCTTTACCCACCACTCATTTTATTTTCAGCTTTTTAATTACAAAAGTGAAAATAAAATGAGTGGTGGATAGAGGGTGTAACACCCGTGTTTTCGGTACGTCCCTATCTTGGCATTTTACCTTACTATCGAGCTTAGTATTGAATTCGAGAGCTTTCGGGTTGAAAACGGACGAATTTGGGCTTCGGTGCATTTTGGGCGATTGTGCCTGCGATTGTGACAGAGGTCACTCTGGCAGGGCACAACCGCGAAGGGTGTACCGAGAGGCGGGGGGAGGGTCGCGAGAGTGCCAAGAGAGAGTGACAAGTGTCATTCTCGCGAGGCACAATCGCAGAGATTGTACCGCGGGGTATTCATCTCGGGCGAGAGTGCCAAGCGAGAATGACCATGTCATTCTCGCGAGGCAATATTGCGGTCGGGGCCAGGTCTCTTAAAACCTAGAAATTAACCCTCATTTCTCACTTTTCTCATTTCCTCTTGCTTGGAGCCGATTTTGGAGAAGAAAAAGGGTAAGTTTTCTCCCTCCTCATTCAATGTTCATTAAGATTTAAGAGGTGATGGTTTTATGTTCGATGTAGGAGATCTTGAGCATTTATTGTAAGATTCTAGAGGCTCAAGTATCAAGTTCATCTTCTATTCTCTTCTCTCCTTCATTCATTCACTAGGGCTTTCTACAACCTATTCAAGGTGAGTTTCTATCCACACTTTATGTATGAATACTTACTTGGATTCATGTGTTATCACACCACACTTGCTTGGTTCTTATTATAAATTAAGTTTTGGTAACATTTTGACCTAAAAACTTGGGATTTAAAATATTAGGGTTCTATGACCTAAATAAGATTATCGAAAAATGATGTTTAAAAATATGGTGTGGGTATTTCTAAACTTCCCACCCTTTTGGCAACTAACCCTAAGTTCTATGGGATTTTGATGAACTAAAGAGAAAAGTAGGGTTTGAGAAATATTATTATTGAGGTTGAATATTTACCATCTTGAATCTTGGAATTGGAAGATATATTGTTATTGTTGATGAGCTATATTGTTAATGTTTTCTCTACAATGGGAGCTAAAGTCTTCTCTTGATGATTCTTGTATATGTGATTTGTTTACATACAGAGTAAGATCAAATGTGTTTGTATATTTTGAGTATTTGGTTTAGGTGCAATGGATCTATAGGCACGGTGTTCCTATGTCCCCGTTTTGGACATTAGGTTCACCATTTTGGCACAGAATAGGCATCGGGTCACCATGATAAGTAAGGTGTGGACCTATACGGTCGGGCAGCGTCTCATAGGCAGTAAGGTGTAATTCCCTTGTGCTAGAGTTACCCGTTTTGGAACTCTCAAGAATAGACCCAGAGGGGTTGACTTGATGTTTTCGAGCAATAGACTTAGAGGAGTTGAGCTCATTATGTGGTTGGTGTTATTTGTACCATGTTTTAATCACTAATGGTTTATTTGATTTGTTGGTTTTAGCTCACGGCTATGTCCTCCGCGTGACTCCGAATAGGTTTAGTATTTCCATTCTTACTTGACTTGTTCTCACTAGACTTTAGCCTAACACTTGTTCTTGTTGTCATGTTGACAGGTCATCTTAGCGGTGGGGCACGTCGGGATTGAGGGAACGACCTTGGGGTCGTGAGTGGTTATTTTGAGAAGTATAGTGACCAACATACCTTGACTTTTGAAGATATACATTTTTGAAGGATTACGACACCCGATCATAATCTAGTTAACCAAATTTAGATTAGTAGGTTGTCGTTTTATGCTTCATTATTGGGATTGTAAATGCCTTACCATATACCCCGTTTTGGGATGATACACTTGGGTTTGTACTGTTTTACCCTTTTTATTCAGGTTTAAATTATCCCCTATTTTAGGGTGACATGTTTCTTTATTTTCAAACGTTATATTGCCGAAATTTCGAATTTTATTTCCGTCTAAATTCTAGAGTGTTACAGAGGGGTTGCATGAGTTGCACCATGTAAAGAGGTTGCATAATAACCTACCTCTCTCTCTCTCTCTCTCTCTCTATATATATATATATATATATATATATATATATAATATTAGGGAATGGTTCAAACAAGAACACTTCTGATTTATGCAAATGCAAGAACTTGTAAACTCATTATTCTGTTTTAAGTCAGTTTTAGAATGATTGAGGAAGTAGTAAAATATTAAATAAATAATAACCATTTTTTAGGAATATAGAAGGAATGCAGGGGTAAAATGGGAAAAACTACAAATCACTTAATGAACATCGATAATCGTGGATGTGATCATCACTGGTTTTCGGAATCACATTATTATCACATCATAAGAAGTCTTCGGGTTATCAAAGCATTATCACAGTAAAATCACATAACTATCATATCATTATCAACAATGGAGGAAGAAGTCTTCGATGATACTAGCAACGTTTAAGGGATAAAGACAAATCTAAGGTAACTTTAAAATGTTGATAAATACTAACTTATTTTCATTTATTCTAATTTTTATTATAAGTTAGATAATTTAAAGGTTCAAAAGTGTTCTTGTATTTTCAAAAAATAATACTCCACTATGTTATTCTCACATTATCTATAAATATATAATATATATTTTATATGTGTAGTGACATGGATAATTAATGTTGCATTTGTCATCAAAGCCTTGATGTCATGATTTGTTGTTTCTTTCTTCATTGGGTGCCTTAAGGTTTTGTAAGAACTTTGGAATTAAAAATTAGTATAAAAGTAATAATTCAAATCCCTTTAATTTTATGATGCAAGCAAGCAAGCAAGCATGCATGGCTTTATCTTTTTGAGTAACAAAAATGATGCTTTTTCTCAAGAGTGGTATACACAACATCAACCATTGTCCTCACTTTTGTGATGGTGGGGGTGCTATGGCCATATAATATGAGTGGTAAAATTTTAGATTAAAACATAAATTAAAGAAAGTTTGATCCATAATTTACTGTATAAATTTTATTTGTTTTTAAAAAAAATTAATCATGGAGTAAACAACTTTTAGGGACATCTCGTCTAATCCTGTTTTAGTCGTACCAAACACCAGATAGACAATTTGTCTTATCCAATCATGTCCATTTCTACTTTGTCCAATCGTATTTGTGTATCAAACGTTACCTAAGGATCATTAAAATATTCATACATTTAATAAAATATTATCTTTCTCTAGTAAACATATAATTTCAATGTTTCTTATCAGTAAAAATATAATAAAAGATCATTTCTCTCTCATGATAATCATTTTTTGTAAGTTTTCTAAATTTGGGGAATTTCTCTCTCTCTCTCTCTCTCTCTCTCTCCTACTTTCTCCATTTAATGGAAATTTTAGAAAATTTGTTGAAACAAAAAAGCTTGCCTAGAAACCTCGAATTTTTCCGTTTCTCTAAAATAAAGAATTTGGGAAATGCTCTGAGAAAAATCTTTCATTTGAGTTTATCCAATCAATAGCATAAAAATAAAAGCCAACCTAATGAAAGGCATTGATGACTTGATACTATTTGATTGATTCTAAAAGAATATCATCATCATTGAACAACTTATATAATCATGCAACTTTGTTCTGTATATACTTATATATTATGACTTATGAGCTCTCCCTAGTCCCCACCCTATCCACCAATCATCTAGATTGAAGAGTAAATAAAAAAATCAATAAAATATATTTATATTAATTAAAATAATGACATGGCTTCACATAAATGGTGGCACTGAATGGGACAACAAATTCGGAGACAAAAGATTTTACTTCATACCGATGTTAGGGGATGCGTTAGTTAAGATCACAATACGATACAAAGGCGCTTGCTTACGTAACACAACTACAAAATATGCTACAAATCTAAATTCATGAACTAGTTTCTATGGATACAAGAACCCAAGCACATAACACATTCGCATATGACTTGGCAAAGCAAACAAGACCTTAACTTTCGCGGGATCCTTTAAGCAAATTTCAGCCGCTTTACCAACATCTTTTTGAGATATGCCAATATTAATAAGTTCATTAACAACTTCTTGCATCTTCTCATCACTCAAAGAATTTGGATTACATTTGATAGCAACATATTGCGATATCATTTTACCACAAATAGACTCAAACTTGGATATAAAATCACCTGACCTTGTGTCAATGGTTTGCAGATGTGAATCAAATTGCTTGTTCTTGTAACAACTTTCCTTTTGAGGTGAGAGTTTTTTGCGCTTCTTTGATGTGTGAGTGCTTGAAGAAGTAGTCGGAGATGCTTGTGCATCCCGCAGTGCTTCAGAGACCACGAAAATTTTATCTTCACTATTGGAGGAAGAACACACAAATGCATTCTTTTTGTTATTGTTATCCTCGCATGCTTGTGATATATCCATGGCCTTTTGCCCTGTTGCTTTATCTTTACCCCATACCAAGTCCAATTTGCGTAGATATGGGAATTTCAAGTTCCATAATCCAATTGCATTCTTATGGTTCTACAAAAATAAAACAAAAAATATGAATAATAAAATCATACATTCAAAACCACAAGGGTTGTGGCGTACTGGTTAAGGCTGGGGGATGTGATGGAATATCCCATCTGTCTAGGTTTCGAATCCAGGCGTAGACAACAATTGTGACCACGTTTAATCAAGGTTGATGTCTTACAGTCTTGTCAATGGATTAGTCTAAGCATAGCCTATGACACCCTTCCCCCCCCCCCCCCCCAAAAAAAAAAAAGAAAAAAAAAAAAGAAAAAAAGAATCATACATTCAAAAACGATAATAGTAGACTAATAGTTACATGTACTTACCTTACACCAGTCATCATACCATTGCTTTTCACATTTAATTTTGTGCTCAATATCATCCCATTGACACTCATTTTGCTTCAACATTTCTGAAATTGGATTATACTTGTTTCTAAGATATTTGATCCTGGAGTCAATGTGTGGATTAACATCCTTATCAAAATTTGGAAGCTTTAGAACCAACCTCTTGTGCAATTCAACCATGTAATTGTTCTTAAATCCTCCTTCTACCTTCCATAAGGGATCACAAGCAAGTTCTTGTAAAACGTTGACCAAAGCTTCAGCTTCCTCATCGTTCCAATACTGTTTGTTCTTTCCCCTTCCACGAGGACATGAAGATGTCGCCATTTCTAGTAGGAAAAAAAAATTACATACAATTTTAATAAATATAATGTCTATAAATGTAAAATGCAAAACAACAATGTAGGAGTTTCTTATACGTGTGTGTGTATCTAGGGAAGGGTTTAAACGAGAACACCTTCGTTTTACGAAAACGTGAGAACATCCTTTTAGCATATGTGATGCTATAGTCCATCACACGTTAAACACATGTAATATTAACTCAGAGACGTGGGCGAACAAGGTCGCACACACCACCAAAGTCCCTCTTGTGTATTATCACATGTGATAAGGGTGTTATTCTCGTTTGAACCTCCACCTATACATATATATATATATAGAGAGAGAGAGAGAGGGGTTCATTTGAGAAATGCTAAATATATGAGAAATAGAAAAGTAATCATAGTCTTTCATTCGGTCAAATATTGCGTCTTTGACTGGTCAAATATCACGCCTTTGACCGGTAAAAAGTTGCGGCTATTCCAAAAATCGAAGAACAGTTTCGTAATTTTTACAAATACACCAGACGAGTTCATATATGAACCTGTATGGTTCACATATGAACTATATATGTTCATATGTGAACCAGTGTAATTCATATATGAACTCTTTTAACTGATTCATATATGAACCAATTAACTGATTCATATATGAACCAATTAACTGTAGGTAGGTTCATATGTGAATCAGTTGAACTAATTAACAGATTCATATATGAACCTTTGTGATTCACATATGAACTAATTAACTAATTCATATATGAACTTATATGAATCAGTTAAAAGAGTTCATATCTGAATTACATTGGTTCATATATGAACATATAATTCATATATGAACTCGTCCCGCGCATTTTACGAAACTACCCCTCTATCTTCTAGGGATGCTCAAATTTCCGACCAATCCGACCAACCAAACCCGAAAAAACGAAAAAAAAACTTAAACCGAGGTAACCCGATACTTAATTGATACAATTTTTTTCCAAACCGCATCTATTGGGTTGGAAACGAGTTGAGCCCAAAGTAACCCGACCAACCCGACCAAAATTTACGCTTTTATTTTTTTATAATGGTTTTAGACTTTTATCGTCTTTCTTTCCATCAATTTTCTTTCCATCAATTTTCAAGTCTTCCTATTTTAGTCCTAGTTTATATCTATCCACGAGACTATACCGATTAAAATCACACGAATCTAACTTTCATGTTTTCAAAAATCTTCAAAATCGATAGAATCAAGAGGCAATGGATACTCTTTTTCTACTATTCTCTTCTTTTATTAACCTTATTTTTATATATCCGTTTTGATTTTAGTTTTTTTAAACGAAATCACTTAGTTAAATTGTGAAATGATGTATTATATTTCAACACGCCCAACCCGACCAACCCAACCCAACCCGCATGGTTTAGGTTGGGTTGGGTTGCACTTTTGATTGGGTTGGGTTGAGATTTTTCAAACCGCAAACATTGGGTTGGGTTGTTCAAGTGTCTTCAACCCGGCCAACCCAACCCGTGAGCACCCCTACTATCTTCTACAGACCACACAAGAAATTATCCGGTGCTTCACGGTCAAAGCAGCAAATGTTGACCAGATAAAGGGCTAGGATCATTTCTTTATTTCTCATATTTTTAGCATTTCTCAAATATATATATATATATATATATATATATATATATATATCTTACTCAAAAACTGGAATATCAAATACAACACGATTAAACATTCAAGTACAATCATAACATACAACATCAAAAACATTCTAACAACTCTACAGTAGAAAATCTATCTACGTGTCCATGTGTTAAACATATTGGTTGGCATATCAACTTTAAATGCTACCCACTCATCATTTGGAATATTATTTGTGAAGTGTTTCACTTTGTTACTTTTCTCAGTTCTCACTATATTCTTCTCTGAATCGTGTTGTGTACAAGTCAATATAGCATTATAACAATTCAAAACATATCTCAGTCAAGAAGAATGGGATGGATGAAAGAGTTTTCCATCCCTTTCAACAATTCAAAACATATCTCAATCACATTTCTTTGTTCGAAAATTTTCATAGTGAAGTAAGAAAGCCATATACATTGTTTGTTCGATGGTCATCGAACTCTTTTTAGGTGATACCATTATACTCGATATGGAGCAAGAAAGTCATTCACATTGCTAAAGAACTTAAAAGAATTGGCAACTCACTGTTTATCTACTACAAAAAAAAAAAAATGACTACTTGTATTACTCTTTCTGTGGTGAGTCAAGGTGAATAAAAACATTGCTATATCCTCTTCTATGGATATGTTTCTAGTAAGCTTTCAAAATCCAATATTGCTTACCATATGACAAAAACCTAACGATTGCTCGATCCATATGAAGCTCACTAATATAAACATCATCACTTTCCATGGTCAATCTAAACATCCATTTCATCTCATCCATCCTTTTGTCTTCCTCTTTGCTTTGATTTCATGAATGTTATATGAAGGTACCGACAAATAACAACCAAGTAGATGGCAAATATAAAGAACAACAACATGTTATTTGTTAATTGTTGAAGTAACACAAGTTGCCTTAGTTTGTGTTACTCTTTGTTAACCGGGGTCGAGCCATTTTTATCTACAAAAGTATATGTGAACCACCACTATCATTTGTTAGGCCCATATACATCTAAAGCGATAACAAGGTTAAAAGTCACAAACACAACAGAAAGAATTGTCCAACCAACTGTTGTCTAATAAACTATTAGACAAAACATAATTAGATCATGTTGCCAAAATAAAACTATTTCTAGCTTCCAACTAGTGGAGATCAGGTAATCTAGGGCTAAAATTAGTTGCCAAAAAAAATCTATGTAGATATGCTACTCCAAAATCTAGATTGCACGTAGAAGGTTAAAAAACCATGTACAAATAGTCCAAAAAAGGATGTTGGACAGCCATGCAACACAGATCACAAATCGCCTCCAAACAACAGCTAAATACACTGAAAGAATTTTCAAAATCATCGTCTAATAAGATGCTTGATGGAACTTAAGACCATGATCATGACGAAAACAAGATTCTTTATATCTTTCAACTAGTGTAGAGTAGGCTGTCCAAATGTGCTAAAACTTGTAGAATGGCACTGGCAACCATGATTTTTTTTACAAGTTTTAGAACTACCTGAAACTACATGAAAATAGTCCAGAATGGTCTACTGGCAACCATGAAAAAAACAGCTACCTAACAACAACCAATTGCACTGAAACAACAGAATGAATTGTCAAAACAGCCATCGTCTAATAAGCTATTGGACAGGACATAATGAAATGCAAGCTAAAAGTGGCAAAAATAAAAATAAAAATAAAAATAAAAAAGTGGTTAATACCAAGTAAAACAACATATATACATGTACAGAGTTCAGTAGTATATATTCTTGATAAAATCCATAATTTGATTTCTAGTTTCAATCATAGCACTTTGCATGATGCCAAATGTATATAAATATTGGTGCAAATACCACTTATGAAGCAGCAGCAATGATTGATTTTTTGAATAATGGTGGCAATTCTATAAAGATGGAGCCTTTAAAAACAGGAAAGATATCAAGTGAAACGTGACCTCCATTTTTGGTGGTTCTTCTTTCTCTTAAAACAAGTGCTTTGAATTTGACTTTGATCTTAAGAAACAAAATGTTGGTTCCATTTTTTTGCTGTTGTTCGAACACCATCAATTTAGGTTTTTTTTTTATCTACTCATTAAAATACTTCAAATCAAAATCTACCAAGAAATTAGGGGAAATTTGGAGAAGATTGATGAAGAACATACCCAAATTAGGCAGTGAGGAGCAACGATTTGAGGGGAGAAGCAGATGGAGGTCGCCAATTCGATTTTAGGGATGAAAATAGGGAAAAGGGAGGGGAATAAGAGCAGGTGGGAAGACATCACCTGGGAATGATTTTATTTTTATATTTTCTTTTATACTTTTTGGAATTAACGCTGTGTTCTCGAAACTCATTTAACGAAGGAAAGGAAAGGAAAGGAAAGGGAGGGAAATGAGAGGAAAGTGAAAAAAACTCGTGTTCTCGAAACTTTTTTAGGAGAGAAAGAAAAGGAAACGGAAGGAAAGAATTGATAACTTTCCTCCCAAACCTTTCCTCCCAAATGTGGGAGGAAAGGGAAGGAAATGAAAGAAAAAAAATTAAAACTATTTAAAAAAAATTACTGAAATTATTAAAATTACAAAACTACCCAATCTTTCATCACAAGAATATATATTTTTACAAGGGTATATTTGTAAAATTGACATATTTTCTTTCCTTTCTCTCCTGTTCAAGAACATGAAAAATTATTTTCTTTCCTTTCCTTTCCTTCCTTTTCCTTCCATTTCGAAAACACAAATGAAAAAATTATTTTCCTTTCCTTTCTCTTCTCTCCCTTTCTTTTTCATCCATTTCTTTTCTTTTCTTTTCTCTCCAGGTTAGAGAACACAGCGTAAAAGTCTTTTATTATTATTTTTAAAACTAATTTTTTGTTTATAAAATTATCTAGTGTTTTTTATTTTCATTAAGTTAAAATATATATTTTTAATTACAAATAGAAACATAATAAATATATTTTTAATTTTTTTTTGAATAAATAAAAATCATAATTTTTAAAAATTGATTACTATACCATTTAATCCAAAACATTTAATAATTAAGAATAAGAAACACTGATTTATTAAGTTGGCTAATAAAACAAACATACTCCTAAATTTAATTAATATAATTATGAAAATGAAAATATAGAATTAATATAAAGGGCTGGGCCGGGTCACCGCGGATTAATCGGTGCTACCCTCGGATGCCTGGATACCGCGAGAACGTGTGTGTTATCTACCGTTCAAAAAAAAATAATATATTATTTATGTAAAGATAAATTACAAAAAATCATAAAATATTTATTAAATTTCTTTAAAAAAAATATACACGTGATGGAAAATTGGAAATTAGTTTAGTGCCCCATCTGGAGCCCAAATAACTGGTTACATTGTTTTGGGCTTTTTAGGGTTTTTTCCTCAAAATATATTTGCTTAAACTTTTTACAAGTTAGAAAACAATTGCTTTACTTATTTGGGTATACGACAAGTCTGTATATATTATTTATTTCTCACCTTAGATCTTATTTTCGTATGAGATATATTGAGTTGATTTGATTATTTCAAGGCATGCTAACACCAATAAAATGAGATGACAAACACAAGCTATCCAATATTAAAGGAAAAATAATTATATGCACTTATATCTTAAAATAAAGAAAAAAAATAAAAAATATAAATTTATGATTTGTTAATGATGCCCATTAATTATGTTGATCAATGCATTACAAAGTTTATAAGACGTCACATGTTTAAATATTATAATAGCTGTCATAAATAGAAATGTTATAATAAATTAATATGACAATACTTTTTAGCAAATCTTAACAAGATTTTTGAGACACTTTTAAAATAAAACTTATATGACATTAGTTAAAAATTTATATCATAAGAGTAAGGAAGTGTCTTCTAAAAAACTAATACGACACTTTATTTTAAAAGTGTCATAAAAACTTTTTAAGACTTGAGTAATGTTTTATAAATTTATTGTAACATTTTATATAAGACACTTAAACATTCTTGTCTTGTCTTGTAATAATGACGTGACACGTTAATGGCTTTTTTACGTATGTGAACACAATTTTGTGTTTATCAATTTTAAATAGAAAATATTTTTAGTATCAAATTTAAATTGAATTCATCTCCAACAGATTTTTTATTTTGAAGATTACATTATTAATTATTTTAATAAAATATAATTTTTCTTGCCTAAATATTTTATTTCAAAGTTTTTTATTGGTAGAATATAATAAAAATCATTTATTTCTTATGATTAATATATAAAATATGTTATAAAGTATATATATTAATTTGACTTTTTTAAGCATAGTTAACTCTTTGCTAAAATACAAGTGGCAGATTTCTATATGTTTTGAATTTGAGTTATAAAAATTGATATACTTGTAAGACGAAGGCCGGTAGTTAATTGGTTCAATTATTCTTCATTAATTTCAACGCAACATAATTTAAAATAATCATTTTCTTAATAAAAAATTATATTTATGATTTGGATAGGTGAAATCAAAATTTTGTTATGTCATGATATATAACAATGTTTATGAAACAAAATTATTTTTGATTCAATTGTGTATTAATTTTCATCAACAAGTTTTCCGATGAATTAATTAGTGACGTATTTTTAAAACATCTGTCGATATTTTGTTAGTAAATGTTATATATATTAATGATAGATCATTGGTAATTCATCAACAATAGTCTTAATTACTAGTTTTATGATCTGTTTTTATAAATCTTAATGTATATGTTATAACAACGCATTTTAATTTCATTTTTAATACTGTTTATATTCAATACGGAAGCTGAGCCGGCCAAGGTCGGCAGTGTAACATATTATATGAACCAAAATGTCATCTACGTACTCTGCATAAAAAGGAAAATTTATTTTGGAAATTAGTAAAAACAAATAATCTTGGAAAACTCCATTAGCAAATTATGGGTTCCTCCTTCAGCTGCTGTGACTCTGAGAAGGTTGATGAAGGGTATGCAAAGCGTTATTTATAATTGGAATTATAAATTTTTATTCAATATATTAATTAATTAATTAATTATAAAAGGGTATTTAATTAATTTGGTTCTTATTTTCTAGGGTTTTGTCAAGCGAAGGTCGTTCTCCATGGCGAATCTTTACTTTCAAGGAGTTGCATTCAGCCACTAATGGTTTTAGTGAAGATAACAAGCTTGGAGAGGGAGGTTTTGGAAGTGTTTACTGGGGAAAAACATCTGATGGTCTTCAGGTGAGTTTTATTTTTGAGTTTTTCTTCGGTGGCGGATCCAAGATTTTATTTTTCTGATGGGGCAATCTTTTACATAAATTAAAGACCCGTAAAGTCGTTCGATATATTTTTAGCTTAATTCCACCGTTTCGAGGGATTTTTACAGTTTTATTGGTTGATTTCAAGGAATTTCTAAGCTTTTTTGGCGATTTTGACCGTTTCGAGGTATTTTTTTTGATTGATAGGGTCCGATACTAAAAATCAGTGGTGGAGCTATGGTAGAAATTAAAAAAAATAGTTTTTAACCTTAAAAAATTGGTTTTTTTGACTTTTTGACGGTTCCTTTCCCTCATTTTCTTGATGATTAATGGCACTCTAGAGATCAATGGAAATTAATTAAAATAACCAATTTTTTTTTGAAAGAATGTCCTAAGTTATGCCTACACTAATCGCTTGGCAAATTATGACTATAAGATCGACTCTGATTAAACCTCAGTGACCACAATTCTTGTGTACGCCTGGATTCGAACATGAACAGATGGCCACATTTTTCACGGTTGGTTTTACCTTTTAGCCATTTCTCTCCAAGTTTTTTGCATGCACATAATTATACAGGTGTGCCCAGGTCATTAATCTTGATATTTTTTTTGTTTCAATGATAATTCAGATGCTAAACTATCTGCTACCATTAACATTTAATTACCATATTGCAGATAGCAGTGAAGCAATTGAAATCGATGAACTCAAAGGCAGAGATGGAATTTGCGGTAGAAGTTGAAGTTCTTGGACGGGTACGACACAAGAATCTGTTGGGACTGAGGGGTTATTGTGCTTCAGCTGAACAACGACTTATAGTATACGATTACATGCCTAATCTTAGTTTGTTGTCACACCTCCATGGCCAATTCGCTGCTGAAGTCCAACTTGATTGGAAAAAAAGAACGAAAGTTGCCATAGGCTCGGCCGAGGGACTACTGTAAGCTTCCATAAACACTTACTTTGATACTTTTCAGCTTTCCGCATAACCGAATATTGCCCAACGAGACTACTATATATAGCATACAGGTCCTTAGTTGGATTTCCATGCTTTCTATATAGTTGATGAACGTTTTTATCAATTTATCTATTTGAGACCATCGTGCTAATTCTATGTAACATACATATATACCTACATACAAACATACACATACATACATACATACAAACACACACACACACACACATATATATACATACATATACTTACTAACCAGAATATATAATTAGGATTCGAGCTTCATAAAATACATGAATTCATCTGTTAATTGCCATATTAAAACAATGGTTGCCTAGTTATTAGCGATGTCGGCCCTTATTAGATTGAAGATAGAATCAAGAAAAAAGGAACAACACTTTGTAAATGGCCTACTTGGTCTTTAGATATGGATTAAAATAAAGTTCGGTTATTTTTATTATAAAATTTATTTTAATCATTGTATTCATTTTCAACAAGTATTTGTAAAATAAAGTCTGGTTATTTTTATATATGAATTTTATTTTCAAAAACTACTGTCATTCTCATTAAATATTATTCTAAAAAAATGGTTATAATAATTGTAGAACGAAATGAGTAATTATTTTAAGAGAAAAAGAAAATGGATTAACAACTAAATAATTTTTCTTACAAATATTCAAATTGTATTGTAAGAAGTAAGAACATCTCTTGTTGATCATACTCTAATTAAGAAATATACATCTTAAAAGGACAATTTTTTATGTTGCAGGTACTTGCACCATGAAGTAACACCCCACATAATCCACAGAGACATAAAGGCAAGTAACGTCCTCCTAGACTCAAACTTCGAACCACTTGTAGCTGATTTTGGGTTCGCCAAGCTAATCCCCGACGGTGTTAGTCACATGACCACCAGGGTCAAGGGCACCCTAGGTTACCTAGCCCCTGAATACGCCATGTGGGGAAAGGTCTCCGAAAGCTGTGATGTTTACAGCTTTGGCATTCTTCTTCTCGAACTTGTAACAGGAAGAAAACCCATCGAGAAACTCCCCGGAGGAGTCAAACGAACTATAACTGAATGGGCTGAACCCTACATTGAAAAAGGCCGATTTCGTGACCTAGCTGACCCGAAACTGAGAGGCAATTTCGACGAGGATCAACTGAAGCAGTTCATAAATGCTGCTGCCCTTTGTGTGCAAAGTGAGCCAGAGGGGAGGCCTAATATGAAAGAAGTTGTGGGGATGCTTAAAGGGTATGAACCTAAAGGGAAAGTAATGCAGTTGAGGTTGAAGAGTGTCAAGTATGGTGAGGATCTTGTGGCTATGGATCAAGCCAGTGATGATGATGATGATGATGATGATGGTTATGATGGGGATGGAAGGGGTGGTGGGTATGATGAAAGTGATGCTTATGGGGTGTTTGGTGCCATGAGTAACGTGCAGAGGATGCATGATCCATACAAGAGGTATGCAGACAGAATGGGGAAGAAAGGTTGATCATATGAAGATCTTGTTTAATTGATTCAAAGACGTCGAAAGTTTCATTTCTCTGAAGCTTTTCCAGGAAAACTTAAAAGAAATCTTGTTTGATCTCCCATCGCAGAAAAATATCGGTTTAGAGGGAGCTTCTATATATTTCTGAATTTATTTGTTGTTTAATTTAATATTGTAAATTACAATATTTGTAATACTCTTTCGTGTTGTTGAAAATTTGTCATTAAGACACATAATATATAGATATATACATATATTTATATACAAAAACAGAGAGTGTGTGTTGAGATCAAACCAGAACATAATTAAAGCAAGAGAACATACACTACAAACAGAGGGACATTTCAGACGAAAATTTTCGTCGAAAATCCGTCAAAAATGTAGATTTTCAAGGGAGTATCTTGTCAGTAAAAGTTTGGTTGAAAATGGGGGTTTTCGAGAGATTTTCGACGAAACGGATCCGCTGAAAAACCCATGAAAATTCCAAACGATTTTCGACAATCCTTTCATAGAATTTTTGACAGAATTTTGAGTGAAATGTTCGAGGGATTTTAGACGGATTTTTATCTTTGTGGGATTTTCGACGGACTCTTATCTTCATGGGATTTTCGACGGATGTTTAACTTCGAAATTGCTTTACTATAGGTGACATTTTGCGATGGATTTGCATGAGATTTTCTTGGGATTTGTGACGGATTTCTGTAAAAATATCCGTCGAATATGTTAAGTATTTTTTTAAAAAAATAAAATTTTAAATTCGTGTTTCTCCTATATAGATTAAACTGAATCTGTCCAAACACAACTACAAATACTTGACATATAAAACTACAAATAGAGTAATCTAGGGGTTGTGGGTTTTTTCTACCAATTGGGGCCCTTCCTTCACCACCCCCATGTGGATGGTCTACAAGGTTCATAACTACTCCTCTTATTATAGAGCGCTTACCTAGCCAACTCTTAGATCCGGCTCTACCCAAACTTTTATGGTTCACCCTAAAATTCCCCACTTGTCCGACTTTTGCTGAGCAATTTTTAGATATCAAATGGCATAAAGTTGCTCCAAAACTGGCTTGGTTTCAAGATGTAGAATCTATGTTGAATCACCATTTAGTGGGGCTACTAGGACTTGGGTCTCTCTCTTAGGCGGGCATCAAGTACATGTATCTTTACCGATTAACTAATTTCTAAACGTGGGAGTAAATCCTAAAGAAATACCACTTCCTCATGAATTTATCTTGAAACGGGATCTTTTGGCTCAACTTTATCCCAGTTTTGCCGAGGGAGAAACCCCATTTTTCACCTTGAATTGTTCAAAATATGCGGACATTCTTACTTTTTGTGGAGGATTAGACCCTGGAGGTCTATGTCTAACCGATACTGCACACCATCATTTAGCTATTGCAATTTTTTCCCTAATACTGAGTCGCAGTATAGACCAACTCTGGAATTGGTCATGGTCTAAAAGATATTTTAGAAGCTCATAAAGGTATATTGACAGGCCAGGGCCATAAAGGCCTATATGAGATCCTAAAAACGTCATGGCACACTCAATTATCTTTTAGCCAACTATGTTAGGCTCTTTAGCCATTGTTGTAACTCACCATATGTATGCCATACCCCCTTATTCATATCTAGCTATTTTTTTGGAAACGACATTTCAATTGAAGAAAAAGAAGGCTAGCAAAAGACTAACAAGAAGAATACATCAATCTGAGGCAGTTAAAAGGGGAAGCTCTCCACTCGACAATGGTACATCAATCTAGCTACTTACTATGGTACACAACTGTCATTGTTCACACATCATATGTGGATTGGTGGGTTTCTCATAGTTGGTGTTGCTGCACATGCAACCATTTTTATGGTAAGAGACTATGATCCAACTACTCGATACAATGATCTATTAGATCGTGTTCTTAGGCATCTTGATGCAATCATATCACATCTCAACTGGGCATATATATTTCTAGCCTTTCACAGTTTTGGTTTGTATATATTCATAATGATACTATGAGTGCTTCACGACTTCCTCAAGATATGTTTTCAGATGTTGGTATCCAATTACAAACCATTTTTTCTCAATGGATACAAAACACCCACGCTAAATTTATCCATACGTAACTACAAATATTAGTAATAGAGTAATCAATGGTGCAAATGCAATATGTCTTCATAAATCAGGAGGGGTGGGGTAAAGCCGATTGGAGCACCGGTGAATCTAGCGACCTGCTCCATCATTTTTCTCATTTGTTCTTCAACCTGCTGTTGTACCTGCTATATTATCCGCTGTTCAAACATTCACTGCTGCTCCGCAATCTTCTCATCTCTCTTTTTAAGCTCGTCCTTCAGGCATCGTACCTTCATTTATTCAACATAACAACTAGTATCAATTAAACATAATGTAAGTTTGTAAAAGGATAAATGTATCAATATTTACCTCATTAGAAGTCCTCTGCTCAGAGGACCATATACTGGAGCTGGAACAGGGGGTACCGGTCATCACGTATTGTGGATCGTGTGGTGCACCGAACCAATAGATCCTCCCAATAGATCCTCCCCTTCTTCACTCCTTCGACAACCTCCGTCCACATATCAACATCCCTAACTGTGGTTGAGAAGCTATGTCTTCCCCTTACTTTTGGACGACCAATTGCTGATAATGGGACTACAATTGCAAAACATGATAAAAACAAAAAAACAGCAGCATAATGTTTGTAAATTGAACATATCCACAATAAACCAAACCTAACGTTTGCCCAACAATCAACAACCCAAACTATGTTAAAGACTTGGAAAAAAAGAACAATTATAAATTCGACGGAATGTTGTGACGGATTATTGACAGATTTGCAATTTTTTTTAATTATTTGAATAATCTTCAATAGATTTTCGACTGAATTGTTTGATGGATTTTAAACGGAACCTTTTCAACGGATTGTTTATCATAAATCCGTCAAAAATCCATCGAAATTTAAAATTTTGTTTTTTTATATTTTGTCGAAAATCCGTCGAAAATTTTCCATCGAATATTTCCTTCGCCTAGTTTTTTAGTAGTGGACACTTATATCGCATGTGATTTTAGACTAAAATCGCATGTGATTGGAATTCAATCAACCCAGGGGCGTGAGTGATTTTGCTCTAAAATTAAACGTGACATGTGCGTTGTTGTGTTATCTTATTTTGACCGTGTTATTTTTGAACCTCACATGTAACACCCTAAAACTTATGATTTATATAATAAATAATTATTAAGGGTTAAAAATTTAAAGAGTAAAGACATAAGGGATTAAAATTTCAATACTCGAAAAATATGATTTTATTGCATAAATAAAATCAATAAAAAAAGGAATAGAATATTTTGAATTTAATTGATTTGGGATGAAAATACAAAGATGAAAACTAGAGGGACTAGTTCTGCCAAAAGTAGAACACTAATTTAGAAATGATTGAGATTTGAGAAATCATTTCCCAAATCACGTTTTTCTTCTTCAAGGGCCGATTTTATGCCCTGTAACTTTGAATTTTCGGCTGAAACTTTGTGGAATCGTTCCCAAGGATGTAAGGGAGTAAACCCCTTTGGAATTTTGAAGTTTCATCAAGAAATGAAGAA
The DNA here is from genome assembly GCA_954870635.1 of Arctium minus. NCBI lineage: Eukaryota > Viridiplantae > Streptophyta > Magnoliopsida > Asterales > Asteraceae > Arctium > Arctium minus. The sequence continues at coordinate 14,052,012 of OX941087.1, forward strand.
GATATCGAGTTTGGAGCAACGTAGGGCCGTTCTGCACAAAAACGCGGATTATAGGTAACAACCAAAATTGATGTATTATATATGGTTGGCTTCGTTTTTCACTTACCCTATCAATGGTATAAGTTTCATTAACAATAGTAGCATGTGCATCGAGTATTTTGGGTGAGAAGCCACTGTGGCGGTGGATCGACGAGATCGGGTACCAAATCTCGAATTTCGAGTTGAATATTGAATCGTAAGGGCTGTACATTGGGATTTACATTATTTATAAACTTTTGTAAAAATTTTGGTGAAAAACAGTCGAGAAACGATCCTAAACGGATGTCGTTCACGATAGCCACACCGAAGGTGCGACCGGGCTCGATCGGGCGTCAAGTTGGGCGGGCCAACGCTGGAACGAGATGTTGGGCTAGCCATTGCTAGACCGAGATGTTGGGTCGGGGATGACTTGTCTCAGATCGGGTTCGTTAGACTCGATTTGTTTTGATTAAACCAATATTAAAAAACGAGTCTTGTTTATTTACTTGGATTAATCGAAATAAATCGAAATGCTTCGATTTAGTTGACCAAGATTTGGAGATCAAATTGTAAAGGGTATTAATTAATTGAGTTCTCACATTTTTGGGATTTACTATTTCGAGATCTAGTATTAATTAGATTATATCTAATTAATACTTTAATGTCTAACTTAATTATTTATTTAAGGGTGGAGGGTTTATTAAATTATAATAAATAATTTAATAACTTATTTAAGGTGTAGTGATCAGATAATTGTGGGATTGGACATTTTTTTAAACAAGATACATATATAAATATAGGTTGGGTTTAATATGTCGTAAGTTATTTTGGACGTGGAGTAGTCCATTTGGGGGGGGGGGGGGGGGGAGGGGACATGTTGACGAGGTATGCTTGGGGTTGACCCGTTGATCATGCCAATCCCATGGTTGTCCATGAGTTGACCTGTTTGACTTTTGGATTGAAAGTCAAGACACTAATTAAGAAAATGTAATTATGTGTTATAGGGTATTACTTAGGGACGAAGTTTACGTTAGCGGAGCTATTCAGGCGAGTCTTCTTGAGATTTACACTGGGATGCATACTATGTACAAATTATTTTATGCATTGATTATGGGATGTGGTACATGTTTTTTTTTTGGTACATGTTACATGATATATGTATTGCATGTATGTGATGTTATGGGATGTGCATGCTATTTGTTTAATTTTAAACTTTTATGCATGCTTATAAACGGGATACACTCATATATGTTATTAAATGCAATATGGGGGAAATATGAGTGGTTTACTACTGAAACGCCGGGATTTAGGCAGGCAAGGAAGAACTGCTGGGAATCTGGGGGTGAGGGTCGGGTAGCTCCCACCTGAACCATGAGCGTGTAGCGATCATGTCATATGACATTGAGATCTCATATTAAATTTTAAAAGGGAAATTTATGCATTGTTGACTTTGGATTGTGAATTATATGTGTGTATGTGCATGAAAACCATGAACTTATTGAGCTTATTAGCTGACTAGTGTATGCATCTCAGGTACCGGTAAGGGAACAAGTAAGAGCAAGGGTATCGATAATCTACTCGTACAAGTTTGTGCATATATATATATATATATATATGTCTTTGTCTGGTATGGGACAGACTTTTCATTTAAGACATTCTAGAGTATTTACTTGTTTAAGACTTTCGCTGTAAGAATTTTTCAGTTAAGGATTTTGGGATCTCATTTAATAAATGATTTTCGTTATGAATTGGATATCTTAATGACATGGTACTTTGGGCTAAAATCGGGGTGTTACATTACATATATATATATATATGTGTGTGTGTGTGTAGATTTTTGTATCTATACTATATTAATAAGCATTCTAACCAAAACTCTTAAGTGCAACCTATTAAGCATAAGGTACTTCCATTTTATGCAGGAATTTTAAAAAAACTCTTAATCACAAAGTTACATGCATAAGGTACAAGTAGTCGATGCAGTAAAGCAAACCTCATCACCACCAATCACCTATCAAGGACACTCTCTTTTTTGGAACAAAAATCTTCATCCCTATTTTCAGCTTTCATAGATTTTTTCACAAATCTTGAGGTTCCATTCCCGCTTCAGTTTCCCTCAAATTTGTTTCCAAATTCAAACATAAAATTTCGTTATTTGAGGTGTCATTCCTACGATGGTGAATACGGTTCTTGTTCCTCTTCTCTCTCTCTCTCTCTCTCTCTCTCTCTCTCTAGAGAATAATGGATACTTCTTATGATAAGAGAGCATTCAATGGTAACAATGGCAAGGTCAATTAAAGCGTGTTATTAGATATCATGTTTTTGGATTTGTATTTGTGTGATATGAAATGAATGAAGAGACGCTTCTTGTTGTTTTTGGATAAAGATGTCAATTGGCATTCTACAGTTTAACTTCTTATTGTTTCAAGAAAGACTGCAGATTAATACGGAGGTTACCCGAAGAACTTTAAATGGAATTGCTTTTATTTGTGAGTATTCTTTCGTGAAATCCTAATTTTATCCCATGTTTTTCATTTTGAAATTTGTTATGAAATCAGAGAAGAATAAGGAAGTGGTGGTTGTTGGTGGCAGCATAGTTGGGACTCTTCTTTACAAAACCTTTCAAAACCATTGGCATTTGGATTTTACCCTCATTGAATAACGAATCGTAAGTTTTCCAATCCTTCTCTTCTTCCATGTTTTGTTGATTGATTGAATTTAGATTCTTGTTCTCTACAAATCTCTCCTTCTGGCTGTGCGATTCCACCTTTGCTTGTTACACCCTCGAAAATGAACAGAGCAACTAATTTAAAACTTCTAATTTATACAACAAAAAGATATAATCTATTTTACAATCATCACATGGGACACCTCAAAAGAATATTGGTTTTAACTTTAACAACTAAAAGGTTTAGTCTCGCAGAAAGAGTAATCAAAGTCGGGTGTTACTAAAACCCCAAAATATCAGTTGCTCTTATCAACGACTAACGCGGAAGACTTCATCAAGCTACTCACCCTTGCACAAACTCTTAGCACTCAACACTTCACCAAAAACGCTAGAACCTCTTCCCCTATCCGGAACCTGATGCACATGCCGACAAATAAAAAGGGTTAGGCTAACGCCTAGTGAGCTCAAGAGTTTATAACATGGAATAAATATATTTGTTATAAGGAAAGAAAGTAATTTAAATCACAGACCTTCTGAAAGATTTATTTTAAATATCAAACGACACCATTTGCCAAAAGTACATCCTTAGAATAAGGAACCCAACATGAATCTTCTTTCGTAAAAACCATTTTAATCCCAAACTCAACCAAAATGTGAATAGTAAGCAAAGCTCTCAATTTATAAGAATATGCAATAAAACTATACTTCCCGAAGTCCTTCAAACGTGGATGGGGCATAAACACAACCCATAAATCTTGAGTAAACAATTCCCCATAAATAAAACGTCACCGAAAACATGGATAATAAGATGACACAATTAAATACCCAAAAAGCACCTTCCGGTGACGGGGGATACCCGATTCCATTGTACGTGGTGAAACACAAAGTTAAACCACATAACTATGTTGTCGAACTACACCTCAGATCGTGACCGTATTGCCTGCTCTGCCGAGCTACACCTCCAGTCATGACTATATTTCAAGTCTCCACCACACCGTATCCCTTATTGCCTGCTCTGCCAAGCTACACCTCAAGGATACGCGATCTTAGTGCCTGTTCGGTCTCTAGGGAGTTTCATCCTCAGGGTGCCCACTTGACCCTTAGTGCCTACTCCCTATCAGTCAAGATAGGAGCCTCAGGTCCTTACTTGATAACACTCGATGTCTAACCCTCGTGCACAAGAATTAGACATCTAAACACCAGACCCAAGGGTCTCGAAGTACAACCCATAACGGTTCCTCTTCGCAAAACAACCGGGATAACACCAATGCCAACGTGACATATATCCCAAGGTGAGAATCTCAAGAGTCCTCACCGATACATACCACTGACTCACGTGCCTATGGATCCAATACAACACTGTCTAGAATACATGACTCCAACTGAATGACTCACGCACCCAAAACATGTATTCTCCAAAATAAAATGCAATAAATGCAACTCACACCCAAAGCTCCCCCTTAGGTTATTAAACCGGACAAAAGTCCCAAAAACCTGACAAAGCCGAAATCCGACATAAAGACCCAACAATTTACGTAAGTCCCCAATGGGCACCAATATAAACATCAAAACACGTTTGACCAACAATTATGAAAATAGTACGACTCAAGAGTAAATACCCCAAAACTTCTCGTTGGTTGAGACAAAACGTTTTCCAAATGGACCCATTCCCTTTATGTTTCCAAAATGACTCTTAACACAAATATATGCATTTTCCAATGGATTATAAAATCGTATGCACCAAATGGACAATTATACAAAATGACCTTCATTTATATACTATCATCAAAGGAATGTCTCAAAATGATTTATTTGTCAACATACCCAAAAATACCAAAGATATGGGTTATATAAATTTATAAAGTTGAACATTTCCGAGTAACCAAAACTTATCAGCATTTAACAATTTAGTGTAAACACAAAACACTTTAAAAATCAACATTTTGGCATGTACATCGTTTTCACAAATCAACTTAAACTCACCTTGCTAGATTTAGGCTAAATCTAGATTTTACCCCGCTTTGAGCTTCCTTGAAGAAATGCGAGTCCGCAAGCAAAATTCTTCAAAAACCTAGATTCATAGATTTCCAACCATAAATAAACATATTCAACCTTCTAGAATCATTCCCCAAACATTTAAACACGAAAACCCCAACTTGTACCCAAACCCTAATTTCTTATAAGAAGAAAACGAGGTATTACCTTTACCATAGGTTGAATCTATCAACTACACATCTCTTGGTCACCCACGGGAGCCACAACCACAACCTTTAAGAGGATGGAGAGGGTCATAAGGAGGGTTTGATAAAACCCTAGAAAGTTGAAGGTGAAGATGATAAAGTGGATAGATTGAGCTTAAGCTTCCATAACCTTGCTAGATGGTGAATTAACACTTTAAATCCAGGGATATGGAGTATCAAAAGCTCAAAATCAACAATGGTGGTCAAGAGGTTCGGTTTAGAGAGAAAAGAGAGGGTAAGGTTGAAGGAGGTTGAAACAAATGGAATGAGATAGACAAAATTCGAGCTTTAAAGGCCTCTGCCCCCGACCGCGACAATGACCGGCGACAATGACCGCGATAAAGTTGATCTTCACCGTCACCTTGTTCAACTCTCTTTAGTCGATATACATCCGCATCTTGCCGTCTTTCTTCTTGACGAACAAGACCGGAGATCCCCAAGGCGACGAGCTCAGTCTTATGAAACCCTTCTCAAGAAGGTCTTGGAGTTGAGTCATCATCTTTTGCATCTCGGAGGGATCTGACCGATAAGGAGCTCGAGCGATCGGTGCCGCCCCCGGGACAAGGTTAATCCGGAATTCCACTTGGCGATTGGGTGGTAAGCCGGGAAAGGCATCAAATTGATGGGAAATTTCTTCCCTTCAATTTCAAGGGTGCAATTCCTCAAAACATCACGAACTACTACTTGGCCACCATTCGCTATTTCTACCACTATAGCATCTTCTAAACTACTAATGGGCATGACAAACTTTTGACAAAATGCATCGGATATAAAAGAGAAGCTGGCACCCGAGTCAAATAATACACGCATATGCACGGAGTTTAGGAGAAATGTACCCGATACCACATCGAAGGATGCCTTGGCCTCTTCCGTTGTCACCTGAAAGGCTCTTCCGGGCGCTCTTGTAAGATCCACTTTCTTTCCACCGGCTCCTCCGGTCTTCAACTTCGGGCATTCCTCCCTAACGTGCCCCGACTCTTTACACTCAAAACATATTTGCCCCTTAACGGGACAATATCTAAAAGCATGACCGGGCTTCCCGTACTTATAGCAAGTTCCGGGAACAATGTTGCATGGGCCGAAGTGCTTGCTACGGCACTTGGAACACCACCCAGCATCACGAAACTCCACGATGGTTGTTGTTGAAAGGTCTTGTTTTCTTGGAGGACATAAAATTTCCCTCTCATTTTCTCTTCTCGACTTGATGGCTACCTTCCTCTTTGCCCCGGTTGTAGGCGTCTTCCATTAATTGGGCCTATTCAATCGCCTCCCGAAGAGTGGAGGCCATAGACACTCGGACTATGGACATCATGTCTGAGGGAACTCCCTTGATGTAAGCCTTAGTCTTCTCATTCTCTGTTGGGACTAGATGTCCCACCAACCCTAGTTCATCCATGAATTACCGGTTGTACTCTTTCACCGACAAGCTGCCTTTCTTCAAATTCTGGAAATCTTCTTCGATCCGGTCCATCGATCTCTCGTTGCAATACTCTTCCAATAATTTCTCTTTGAATGTCGACCAAGTCAACGGGTCCAAAACAGTGGCCTCAACATAAGTGGAATAAACATTCCACCAAGTGAGGGCCGACCCTTTCAGCATTTGGGATCCAAACTTGGCTTTTTGATTCTCGCCGCATTAACTGGTCCGGAAGGATTTCTCCATTTACCGGATCCAATTCATGCACAAAATTGGATCATCTGCACCTTTGAATTCAGGCAGTCGACAACTTAGAAAACTCTTGAAGGAACAAATCTTCCCCTCTGATCTTGTATCCAAGGTCATGGGACCTTCGGTGGGGATTTCGTTTCCGGTACCCCGGATCCCGCCACCACAACATTTTCGGCAACCGTCTCATGCCTACGGTTGTTGGTGTCTCTCTCCTCTAGAAGCTTCAAGAATAACTCTTGTTGTTGTGCCATGATCTTGTTCATGGCCAACATCATTCGATCCATCATTCGAGTTTCCGTCGTCACCTCTTCCATGATAGGTTCCGACATCTCTAGATTGTGTTGGGGAATGCGCTCGGTTCTTCCACCCAACACCTCATTTAGACGGGGAGGTTCTTCCGCCACAGTCACCCGCGGTTGGTCGGCCGTAGATGCCGTTGCTTCGGGACCTTCCGGTCTATTCCGGGTAGTGATGGCAAAAAATCGGCCTCGGGCCGAGCCGGGCCGGGCCAAAACGGGCTTCGGGCATCTACAGTGAAAGCAAAAACCGGGCCAAAACGGGCCGGGCCGGGCCGGGTTTCACCCGAAAAGGCGTGGCCCGGTTAGGCTTGGGGTAAACCGGTTTAACCAAAACCGGGCCGGGCCGGGCCCAAACCGGGCCGTGATCGGGCCGATGATTTTTTCGTATTTTTTTAAAAATAATTTATTTATATAATGGAACACTAAAATACACTTTAAAAATACGTTTTATTTATAATAAATCACTAAAATACACTTTAAAAATACATTTTATATATAATTTTAAGTTACAAACTTACAATATAAGTATTTATAGGGGTTTGAGGGGTAAAAAATACAAAAAAAAGGTCAAAAAAACGTATATAAACGGTAACATAACGTCTTTTTTTTTTAAAGTATGAATCGGGCCGGACCGGGCCAAAAACCGGGTCGTGAACCGGGCTCGGGCCGAGCCGGGCCGCCAAAAACGCCAAAAACCCAAACCGGTCCATGATTTCGGGCTTCAAACCGGTTTGGCATCGGGCCGGGCCGGGCTCGGTTAACCGATCGGGCCGGGCCGGGTCGGGCCGGGCCAAGATGGCCATCACTAATTCTGGGTATTAACCATTTCAGTCTGCCATACACATGCGAGAATAGGGGTGAGAAATAGGCTATAAGAATTTTAATCATAAGGAAACGTACTACTACATTCATCAATTGTTATAACAATAGTAGATCAAGCGTACTCATGTAAAACATCTATATAATAACGTTAGCTAAGTGAAATTATGAACATATGATACGTAAGAACCCTCGTTACCATCACTACAACCCTTAATTAGCGTAATTTCCATCGACTCTAAGACCATCTTATCTTAAGAGTTCTACCTATTCTCACAAGTCATAGCTTAACAACTTCAGCTTAAGTCTAGGCAACTTACATTCATACCTAGTTCACTTAAACTAGGGCTCTGATACCAACTTGTAACATCCTAAAATTTAGAGTAAAATTTAAAATTCAAAATTTCGACAATATGACGTCTATAAATGGAGGCAACCTGATATACCCTAAATTAGGGGTCAATTAAAACTTGAATAATACGGTAATGACATTTTAAAACCAAAGTGTATCGCCCTAAAATAGGGGAAATAAAGTATGGCTTATACAAAACCAATAGAACTGAAGAATATAAATCAACAACCTGGTGTCGCTATTCTTCCAAAATGGTATGTTCTCAAAACATATGTTCCAATCAATAAATTGACAAAAGGACCACTCTCGACCACTTGGTCATCCACTCAATCCCGGTGAGTCCCTCCGCTTAGATGACCTGTCATACATGACAACCGAAGAAGCAAGTGTTAGGCTAAAGCATAGTGAGAACAATTAATTTAGAAATGGAAATCGTAAACCCTTTTGTATATGTACGGTTGTATATGGCCGTGAGCTAATTCAAAGCAAACAAGTAAACCATTAGTAACCATTACATGGTCCAAATAAACGCCAATCATTTAGTGAGCTCAACTCCTCTAAGTCTATTGCCCGAAAACATCAAGTCAACCCCTCTAGGTCTATTCTTGAGAGTTCCAAAAAGGGAACTCATGCACAATGGAATTACATCTTACTGACCATGGGACGCTGCCCGACCATATTGGTCCACACCTTACTTACCATGGTGACCCGATGCCTATTCCGTGCCAAAGTGGTGAGTTTAACACCCAAAATGGGACATTAAGGACACCGCGCCTATGGATCCATTGCATTAAGACCAAATACCAAAGCATTCCAATACATTCACAAGCGATCATGTATAAAAGGGTTATCACCAATTTACATGTATAAAACTTACTAACATGGAGCCTTTCTCCCAACCTTAAAAGGTGGTCATTAACACAAACCATCAACAGAATAGTATAAATCTAATTTCAAATCCCTATTTATCAATAAATAACCCAATACTTGAATCTCATCAAAACCCTAAATTCACTTTGGGTTTACCAAAATTCCATAAAACAAAAGTTGTTCATCAAGTATGTAAAGAATCTAGAAAACCATTAATCATAGTTTAACTACATGTTTCAAACATTCTTGTTTAGGTTTCAAAAGCCTAATATCCCCAAAACCCATGTTTAGGTCAAAATACAACAAACCCAAATACTTGGTTAGGAGACATAGATGAAAGTTGCAACACATAAACCCTAGTAATTATGTAAGGATAAAGGGTAGAAAACTCACCTTGTAAAGTTTGTATACAAACCCTAGATGATGACAACTTGAGAGAAAGATATGAAGTTGAACTTGGATCCTTAATCACCTGGGTTCTTTAAACCACAACCAACCTAAATCAAGGTAATAAATGTTCATATGGATTCATCTCAATAGCAATAAATGGAAGAGAGAGATTGACCTACCTTACTCCTTGAGGAATCGTCCACCACCCACACAAATATGAAATGAATAAGCTAAAAACGGGTCTGGGGTATTAATGGCCAATTGCCCTCTCGTGATAGTGCCCTGCGACTATGAAACTGTCATAGTCGCGTGTCACAGTCGCACGCCTCCCCCTCCCTAATACTTGGCGACTATGCCAAGCGAGAGTGACAGGGTGTCACAACCGCTGGCATTGTCGTCGGCTCAACCCTGCCTGCAGTAGCATCTTAGTGATAGTGCCATGCGACAGTGACAAGGTGTCAGTCGCTGGTAATGTCGCCGACCCTGTACCGAAACTCTATTTTGGTGAATTTGGTCCGTGACGATTCTGGACATATAGAGGTATTCATTTTAGGATTCTCGCACAATTCTAAATGATGAAAACGAGACAAATATCATTATCATAACGTTCGAGGCTCGAAGAGTTAAAAAGATTAAAATACCGAAAATCTGGGTGTTACAGACCGTCTCCCTTCCCAAGGGATTGTTTCTAATCTACTTCATCCTTTAACTAAAACCTGATAACTTCCTGACGCAACTGCCATACTGATTTTCGTGAATACTATCACACCAAATATTCGCCTTGACACGTTACACTCCAACTAGAGTGAAAATCGAACTTTATTGGAGAAATTTTCAACTATACGATCTCGGTTGTCTCCCAACCTTAGGGGACACGTACTACCTCAAGGGCAGTTTTTGACCTCAACTTCTCCTTGACTAACTCATTCTAGCTCAACACGATTCTGAATTCGAAATCCAAAGATCAACACCAAACCCAAGGTGTTCCTTAAATTCCTTAATAATTCACCCTCATTATTGGCAGAGTCTTCCTTCCAGGGAAGCACCAATATGCTCTCCAGGGAGTCGGTCTATTCAAATTAAACTATCACGCAACTCCAAACTATACTCAAACCTCAACTGTTAATCCAAGACCTTTAAATCCTAGAGAGATAAAGTAAAGAGAGCAAGAGAAGCACAAAGTATCAAGTGTACTAGAATGAATGCGTGAATCCTTACAAGACACAAGGACCAAAGGGACTTAAATATCCTGGTCAATACAACACAGAATGAGACATCTAAACACATTACAAGACCAAGCCTATAAATACAATGATTACTATAAAATCAGACTTAACAATCTCCCCCTTAGTAATCATTGGCGTTGTGGTCTTCAAAATCCATCTTCTAAATCAGCATGGACCAACTAAGTGACTTTGCAAATCTTTCTGACTTTTTTTAAAAAATTCTTCTCAGCATCTTTCAGTTTGAGTTATCTTTGCTGCCTTGACAAGACTGGACCAGATTGGAATAAACTTGAACGAACAGTCGATTCATCAGCTTGTGCTCTAGACGACACACCTCTTTTAAATGACCTTGAATGGACAATGGTGGTCGGAGCAGGAACAACAAAATATGTAGTATAACTGAGAAAATAGAATCTTGAGCAGCAGAATCTTGATCAGCAGATAAACGTTTGAGCTCTTTGTCTCTTTAACATCTCCTTAACTTCTCCCCTTCATGACCTTGATGATCGGGATCAACTTGGTCATGCAAATGTTGGAGACGAGACAACTTAAGATCTGCAAAATCAGAATAAAGGAAAAGTAGGGAAGGTTTGTGTGACACGCTGGTGGCGCAAAGGGAGGTTTGCGCTAGCCGAAGGTGGCGCAAAGTGAGGTTTGTGCGACTAACTGGTGGCGCAAATCTGACTTGAACTCAGAAAAATTTACCTTTTTAAGCTCTTTGACTCCCCCTACACAAATGCACTATATTTGACAATTCAAGTTAGCATTCATATAGAAAATCAGATACTCCCCCTAAAAAACAGATAAGATCATTTCAGAAATTTCTCCTTTATTTACTCCCCCTTGAATAATGCACAAACCCATTAAAATATAAACGAGAACACAAGAAAATGAAACATCAATGTAGAAAGAAAAATATACTGAATATGTATTATGAAACGACTAAATATATAAAAATTTAAACAGAAACAAATAAAATTCTACTTAGTAAAATATCACAATAAAATACATACTTAGTAAATGTATGTGTTTGGATACAGAAACAAGTTTCATTGCATATCAAGTTAAGACATGTTCAGTTTCAAAAACTTTCATCAATCTATTCAGTGTGCTCGCATGTGAACTTCGATTAGCTTCAAGAAAATGCAATTCTAAAAATATAATAGAGAACTTTGCAAATAATCACACTAAGCCATCAAGAATTCAGATTTTCACAAATTTATAGGTTTATTACAACTCAAACATATCACCAAGTATCATGAGATGTGTGCTCATTGGCATATTTTTAGCATTGTGCTCTATGACATCTTTACATGAGTGTGCTCTTTGGCATCTTTTAAGCTTGTGCACTTTGGCATCTTTTTAATCAAAAAGTTTATTAAGTAAAGAACATGCCGTAAACATAACTTTCTATCTGATCCTATTGCAGGATTTGGGTCAGCCGCTCCCAAACCAGTTGGCCTTAGGGGACTAGGTGTCAAGCACCCCTTGAAACTTACTCTCTCAGATCAGAAAGGCTACATCGACACATCCTAAACCCATTCATACCAGTAGAACATGACTTTCGATCTCATTCTATAGAAGGATTTGGGTTCGATCACTCCCAGATCAAATGACCTTAGGGGACTAGATGACAAGCATCCCACATAACTTACTTTCCCAAACCAGAAAGGTCACAGGTACAAACTTTTAAACTCAGAGATTTCTGATTTATAAGAATTTAATAATCATCTCAATCACAAAGTTTTATGTCGGAGTGCTTAGCCCATATTTTCATTACAATCCAAAATTCAGACTTTTTAGATTTTCTAAGCATTGTAAACAATAAATATTCCGAATCACACAACTTTAAAGCAGAAACAAAAGCTACAAACATGTTGCTGACTTTTCGACTTTTGTTAGACTTGAAAGATGAACATATAACAACTTCAATATAAACAAAGCAACTTGAAAATTTATCCTAGACACACATTTTATTCAAAAGAAAGAAAATTGTAAAACTTTTACTTGATAGAATAAAATTTGTGAGGGTTTAAACTTTTAAAAACAACATGCAGACAAAATATAATTCAATAATATCATCTTTCACATAATGTATAAAGAATTTGTGTCTCATTTGAAAAAATTTGGGTTGAACAAATTCAGGAGATAAATAAGATAGCTCAGATTCTTTGAATAATGATTGAGAAAACTGGAATAACATCATTATCAGAGAAATATGCAGTGGAAATAAAGTAGATGCACTCACAGTTTCTCATTAGCCAGAAGCTAAATTCTTTGAAAAACGAGTCCTAGACTGACTTGTCTAGAAGTCAAAGTCTTTGAAGCACGGGTTCTGAGCTGAATTACTAAGAAGCCAAGATGTTGACAATGAATTCCGGGTCTTGAACTGTGTTATTCAAGAGCCATATTTCTCTTACTCCCACTTGACATGAGGTGCCTGCAACTTTGAGTCAGATTGAGATTTTGGTACCCACTTGTATTTGGGCCCATTTTTGTTAGTTGCAGTTCTTATGGGGAAATATTTATTAGATTTGACACGAGAAGCACGAGAAGCACGAGAAAGATTATCAGAAAAATAAGCACAATCATCAGATGAATACAAAGCATAATCATCTGAACTAGAATCAGAAGAAGAATATGAGACATTTTTGGAAATTTGAATCATTTGCTTTATTGAATATTTTGAAATTTTCTTACAAACAGCAAATGAATCACTTTTATAATATCTGTCTACATATCTATCTCCATCAGTCTGAGATTCATCAGATATTCGCTTCACTCTCCAATTCTGCTTCGATGACTTGCTCAAAGTCCTATCTGAAATATTAGAATCAGAAGAATTAGAATTATCAGAAATGACTTTATCTTGTTTCTTTGACTTCTTTGACCTTCTTCTTTTACGCTTTGGTTTATAATAATGATCATTTAGTGTAAAAGATTCATCAAGAATTTTCGAATTAATATTTAAATCAGAAGAAATAATTTTACCTAAGCAACCAATCTGATCAGACAATAAATCTAAATATACCTCGGAGTCAGAATTATTTTGAGAAAAAATATCAAATTTAGAAACTTCCATTTTGTTTACTTGACAATCAGAAGAAAGGCTAGAAATAGAATCTTGTTTTTGAAAAAATAATTTTTCTTCAAGACTAGACGTCATGAAAGAAAGAATAATATCAGATTCAATTTCTTTTAAAATATTTTGATCTTCCATCATATCTTCAAGATCAATGATTTTGCCTTCTAATATTAAAGGAGGGGTATATCTCTTAGAATCATAAATGACTGGAGATATATTTTCCTTATCAGATTTATTAGCAAAAATATCAACAAAATCATCAGACACTGAAGATTTGACGGGAGATATATCATTTAAACCTTTTCTACCTCTTATTGATTTATCAGGAAAATATTTGGCATTTTCATATGTGTAAACAAAAGGAATTTCCTTGTGTGTGTTTTTCATTCTTTTCTCATTTTCGATTTCTAATACTTGCTTTTCATTCATCCAATCAATTTTAAATTGAGGAGCATATTTAGCAAGAGTTAGATAATCGTATTTATATAAAGTTGGGGATTTTTCAATCGCATTGTTTAAACAATGTGGATTTTTAAAACCAAGTCCCCAGTTTTCTTTTAAAGCTTCCTCACTCCTTGGTTTATTCATAAAAATTGTTTGCTCAGATTGGTTTCTTCGATATAACTTTTCTTCTAATTTATTTATTTCATCCGGAAGACTGTCTTGTAAATTGGTCATTTCAGTCAAAGACTCAAGATAAGTCTTATTTTAATTTTCCAAATCATCCAATTTCTTTTGAAAGACTTCTTTAGTATGAACCAAAATAGATTTTTCATCTTTCAAAGAAATTTTCAATTTGTCAATCAAATCTGACTTTTCTGAATTTAAGTTCTTTTCAGATAATATCTTTAAGCGAAGATCATGTAAAGCTGTAATTATAACATTCATCTGAGAAGAAATAAAATTGTAATCAAAATCAGAAATTACCTCGTCTTCATCAGTATCAGAATCATCATTTGACTGATCATCTCCAACAAAGCACATCTGAGCGATCTCGACATTTGTAGCTTCATCATCGGAGTGATCCAGCCAAAATTCTTCTTCTGCAAGCAACGCAGTTCCATTCTCTCTCTTTTCAGCCAGTTCCAGTTTCTTTCGATAATATGCTGAATCCCTAACCTTCTTTACTTTACACTCCTTAGAGATGTGACCCGACTTTCCACAGTTATAGCAGGCAACAGGTTTCTTAGCCTCGGGCATTTGTTCAGTCTTAGAACCAGAAGTGAAGCGAAGATTGTTGGAACCCGACCGAGGTTGGAACTTCTTTTGATAATGTTGAGAAAGAAGGATCATAGCTTTCTGCAGTGCCTCGCCATCGTCATCAGTTGACCCGTCGTAAGCATTATCAGACAATGCTTGATTAGCTAGATGGCTCGTTAGAAGAGCAATCGGGTCCACTGATTTCTTGTTCTTTTTCTCCATTTTGGCCTTCTTCTCTATGACAATGCACTCATCTGTCAGCAAGATCTCAAACATTTCTTGAATTTGCATTGTAGAAATTCTGACATCATTCCTCAGTCTGTGGCAAGATTTGTTCCACTCTGGTTGAAGTGCATTGAGGAATTTCAGATTTGTTTCAAGTTCAGTCTTTTCCACTTTGATTTTCCTCAGATCATTAATCACGGCACAAAATCTGTCATACACAGTTTTCAGTGGCTCCCCATCCTTGGCTTTGAATTCTTCAAAGTTGTTCATGTAACGAGTATGTCGGAGTTGAGTAGCAACTGAAGAACCAAGCATAATCTTTTCAAGCTGTTGCCACATAAGATTAGGATGATTTTTGAAACAATCAATCCTGTTGTATATAGAGTTTGGCAGGGCTAGTATCAGATTTGCCTTGATATCACGATCAGCTTGATACTTCGATAACTCATTAGGTGAATATTCTTTGGTAGGTGTTAGATCTGTTTTTATAGTAATCATTGTATTTATTTTCTAGCTTTTACTGTGCTTATTGTTCATTTATGTATTGTAAAGGCTAGGGGTATTTAAGTCCCCTTAGAGCCTTTGTTTTGTAACTTTTACATGCACATTAATCTGAATTTCATACTTTGCGCTTCAACATTTTCTCTCTCTACTTTCTATCTCTAAAGAATCAGTGATCTTGGACTCTCAATTGGTATCAGAGTCATCTGAATCTTGAGAGGATTGAGAGATTGTTTTTCTATATTTGAATTTGTGATTGAAATCGAAAATTTGATCGATTTTCTTGAATTTTTTCAAGAAAATCTCGTTTTCTTGATTTCTCATAAAATTTGGATCTGTTTGTGATTGAATTTGTGCGAATTTGATTTCTATAGTTGCGTTTGTGATAATCGATTGTATTTGATTCACAAAGTTTTCCATAAAAAACTTGATTTGATTCTCAATTTGGTGATTTTGTGTTTTTCTGAAAAAACGCGTTCTCGTTCTGTTCTTTGTCGAATTTTTAGATTTTGTTGATTTTAATCGAAATTGTTTGATAAAAGTTGTTAGAAAGAAGTTTTTCGAAGTTCAATGTATGATTTTCTTGGTTAAATTTCGAAGTTGTAGTTGTTCTTGCGTGAATTGGTTGAGTATATGAAGTTTGCGTCTCATTCATGATGGTTTGCGCGTCATTCATGAAGTTTGTGTTTCATTCATGAAGTTTGCGTGTTATTCATGAAGTTTGCATGTCATTCATAGTCTTTGCATGAATTGATAGTGTTTCTGAACTTTGCGTTTCATTCTTAAATGTTTGCGTGTGATTCATATAATCTTGCACCTCATTCATATATTCATATAATCTTGCGCCTCATTCATGCATTCATATATCTTGTGATCTAAATCGTGTGTTAGTAATTTTTTTTTTCAGGTTTACGGTTCTCTTTGGAAACGCAAAGCCAAGTTTCTCGGTTCGAGTCTAACACGCAAAGCTCAGTTTGCGTTCCCCTCAGCAAACGCAAAGCTCAGTTTGCGTTCCCCTCTGCAAGCGCAAAACCTTCTTTGCGCTCCTCATTACAAACGCAAACCTCTAGTTTGCGCGTCTCTTATACTTGGACAATTTTGCTGAAATTTCTGATTTTTTCACAAGATGTCTCTACAAGCACAACTATACAAGAATGACCTCATGATGTCTTTAGGGTCCGATACTCGTCCACCAGTTCTCATCAGTGAGAATGAGTTTGAACAATGGCAGGATCGGTTCATCAACTTTATTGAAAGGCAACCAAATGGGGAAAACATGATGAAATCACTAACTCAGGGTCCTATGGAAACACCAAGGAAAGTGATCCCAACTACTGCTACTACTCCAGCTACAACTGTTGAAAAATCTTTAAGAGAGTATGAAGCTGAAGAAGTCTTAAGATATCAAGCGGACAGTCAGGCTAAGTCAAACCTGATCCTTGCTCTTCCCAACTCCATCTATAACAGAATCGATTGTTTCAAACATAACCCAATGCTGATGTGGACACAACTTGAGAAGATCATGCTTGGTACTGCAATGTCCACTCAGTTACGACAGACCAGGTACATGAATAACTTTGAAAAGTTCAAGGCCAAGGATGGGGAAAGTTTGAAAAGTGTTTTTGATCTATTCTGGGCTGTTATCAATGATCTCTACAAGATTAAAGTTACCAAGACTGAGTTGGAGGCAAACTTGAAGTTTCTGAACGCTTTACAACCTGAGTGGAACAAGTCATGCCATAGAATGAGAAATGATGTTAGAATCTCAACCATGCCAATTCAGGAGTTATATGAAATCTTGATGACAGATGAATCTTTGGTAATGGAGAAGAAGGCGAAAATGGATAAGAAGAACAAGCCTCTGTCAGTAGATCCCATTTTCAGAATTAGATCTAGACACATCATCATAAAAATTTTCAAACAGAAAATCAAGATCAGAAAGATTAGGAGAGGGAGTAGAAGAATCCTGGTTATCTAGTGAAAGAGCAGGTTCTGAACTGATTTGTTCAGAAACTGAATTGCCAGTAAAAGCGGGTTCTGATGTCTTTATGTTTGAGTATCTGTGTTGTTTGTATATGGTCTGTGCAATTTTCAAGGGGGAGAGCTAATCTGAAAAAGTTATATGAACTTTTCTGTGTTTAAGGGGGAGTAAGGAAGAAAATTATCTGTACTGATCAGAAGTTAAACAGGTATGTTTCTCAGATTTTTCTACACATTTGCTATACTAACAGTTAAATTTTTGTGCATTTGTGTAGGGGGAGCAAAAGGATTTCAGGTATATTTTTTTTACATTATTTTTATTTTTATGATATATTTTTTTTAGAATTAGATTTGTTTTAGTTTTCTAGGTTTAAATAGTGTTTTTTTTCTTTTCATTTTCATTTTCCCGCCTACCTGTTCATTGATTTCTGACTTTTCGGCTCCTCATTCTCTTTGTCGTTCTCTGTCTTCACGGTTCTAATCTGATTTCTTTCAGATTGTGATTCGAGAAATCAGGTATGTGTTCGTCTTTTCTTTTGATTTGTTGTTTTGATTAGCATTGTTTTTTCTGGTATGTTTGATTTTGATGTTTTGATTCGTGTACTGTGCCATTTACGATTCAATGTACTGTTCATTGTCTTTGATATTCAGATTCGAGTTTCTTTGTTCAAATTGAGTCTTGGGTTTTGTTTAGAATTACTAATCGATCTTCAGGTATGTTACCTTTTACTTTAATTTCTTGTTATCTAGATTTAATTTGAGTTTTTTTTTCTGGTTTTCGGTTTGAATCGTGAAATCTAGGTTTTTGTACAAGGATGATAGACCCGCAAAGTCTACTTTGCGCGTCTAGTTAGAAACGCAAAGTGAACTTTGCATGTCTAACTAGAAACGCAAAGTGAACTTTGCGTGTCTAACTAGAAACGCAAAGTCTACTTTGCGTGTCTAACTAGAAACGCAAAGTCTACTTTGCGCTTCTAGCTTGTGTAAACCTTTTTGTTCTTTCTAGAGTTGTTTACGTATCAACTAGGACACACAAAGTGTACTTTGCGTCTCTTCTTTGACACGAAAACTTTCTTTTTTGTTTTACTTCGTGTTTTGTTAAGGTTTTGCTATCAAGTATGTTTGACCCGCAAAGTGAACTTTGCGTGTCTAGTTAGAAACACAAAGTGAACTTTGCGCGTCTAACTAGAAACGCAAAGTGACCTTTGCGCGTCTAGTTAGAAACGCAAAGTGAACTTTGCGTGTCTAACTAGAAACGCAAAGTGAACTTTGCGCGTCTAACTAGAAATGCAAAGTCTACTTTGCGCTTCTAACTTGATACGCAAACCTTCCTTTGTGTTTTTGTTTTGTTTTTCTAAGTATAGTTTTCGGACCATGTTAGACACGCAAACTTACTTTTGCGTCTCATGTCTGAAACGCAAACCTTGGTTTGCGCTTCTAACTTGGCACGCAAACCATACTTAGAATTTTTTTTTATTTTTTTTGTCTAATTCTTTTTCATTTTGTTTTTCAGGTCTACTATGTCTTCTAAAACCAATACCGATCCAATGATTCAAGACGAGAATGCTATTCTTGATGATCCGTCTGATCGAGCCTCTCATGATACTCCCATGCCGTTACATCCATCTGTTGGGGCCGATCTTTCTACTTCTCGACGTACACCAAATGATGTGTTCCCAACCATCATGTATATGCCATACAAGCCGAACAACTATCATGTGGACTTTGACAGAATCAAGATTCATCCAGTAATACGAGCAATTCTCAAAGGACATCCACTTGCTCCTGCTCTTTCTTACTGCGCAGATGTTCCTGAGGTTTATCTCCAGCAGGCTTGGCATACTATAACAAAGAATGAAATGGCTCGTCCGCACCGCTTTGAGCTTCAAGTAGATCAGTTTGAATCTTTCCTTTCCTACAAGAGACTGAGATTGATACTGGAGCTTCCTGAGCCGAACTCTAGACCAGGCTGAACTACATATGACAGTTTTCCATCTGAAGAGGACGTCTATGAAGGGATACGGAATCTTGGATATGTTGGTACTTTGAACAAACCTACAGACTTTGACAAGTCTAATCTACCTCCAGTATGGTATGCACTATTCTCAGTACTCATCAGGTGCCTGACATCGAAGCATTCTGGCACAGACAGTGCAAGTTTACTGTACCTCCAATTGTTCCATGCAGTCGTCTATGACTTGCATGTCGACTACACGTTTATTTTTTGGACCGAACTCTCAAAGGTGGTACATGACAAGTTCACCAACAAGAAACGGAAGTTCATTCCGTTTGTCAGATTTCTGAAGCTCATTGTTCGAAGCATGCTCCGTAGCAATCCAGCTATTCCTCGCAGGTTATCTTGGCCTCAGGTTCCAGACTCGGAAATGACTTATATTCAGAAACAAAAGAAGACTTTCAACTATTCTATGACTATTCCACATGCTCTTATTGCCAACTACGCTGATGTTGCAGATGAGGATGTCATAGAATATTGTATGGAGAATGAGTTCATGGAAGCTGCACAAGATGAGCCTTCTCCTGACAATCGAGCTGTTGAAAAAGATGTTGCAGTTGAAGCAGCTATTTCTGAACAAGAGCCTGAAGTTGAAAAAGAGGTTGAAGATGAGCAAGAAGTTGTTGTTATTGTTGAAACAGAAGTAGTTCAAGAGGATGTTGCTTCTCAACAAATTGAGAATGTTCTAACTGCAATTGTTACTGAGTCTCCTATTCCTGTTCCTTCTGATGATTCTGATGATGCTGATGATGCTGCTGTTATTGCTAGTGATAATGATGAGGATGAAAGTAATTCTGATGATGATGATGATGATAATGATAAACCAAATCTCAAGGTTTATGAAAGGAAGGTTAGGACACCGGAAGTGGTTGTCTCAACAGAAGTTCTCTCTGAAGATGAATCTGTTCCTGTTAATCCTTCAATTGCACATCTTCAAGTAGATGAATTGGATACAACTTTTGATCAAGCTTCAGCTCCAGTACAAAGTCAAGCTCCAGCATCTTCGCTTGCAGCAATTCAGTTTTCTGATCAAATTCCAGCTGTAGCACTTTCTTCTGATCAAGCTAGGGTATCTTCTGACAAATTCTCTACGTTGAATGATGTTATTCGTCAGTTATCTGAAAGAATGGATGCAAAAAAGGAAGCTCAAATTCTGAAGTTGAAGACTTTCTTCAAAGGAAAGATGCCTGAGATTGATACTTTAGTGTTCCTCCAGAGATTCCATTCAGACGTCCAACTGGAGTAGTTCTTCGTGAACCTTCTTCTATTGTGCCTACATCTACTTCTCCGGTTGTTTCTCTTCCGTTTCCTTCAATGGTTTCTTTATCTGCGGGAATTTCTACATCTGCTCCTTCAAGATCTTCTCTACATGATCTTCCTATTTCAGAGTTGACGGATTTGCTCTATGCTCGACTTCTCTCTATGTCGCCGCCTGAACATCAAGATCAAGATCTTATCTCTCTTTTACGAAACTTCCAACCTACGCCGCTTCCAATTCCTTCGTCTAAATCTGATAGGATCACTGCTTTATCTGATGAGTTTCATGCATTCAGATTAGAAGTTCGATCAAGTTTTGCTGATCTCAAATCGTTTATGTCTCAAGCCTTCTCTGATTTATCTTCAAGGTTTGATTCTCATGACCAAAGCTGTAGAACTGAGGCCGGCCCGTCTCTTAAGCGCCGACATGACCAAGATGATCCTGATCATCAAGGCCATGAGGGGGAGATGGCAAAGAGACCGAGAGTTGAAGGATCTTCTGAAGTTAGAGAAGATATTCAAGAAGAAGCGGCTACTGATATAGGAAAGAGTGGTGAATCTGTTGAAGACTGCAACATTCAGAACTTAGTGAATGTTATATGTTACTGATATAGTTGAGTTTGAGGGGAGCAAATAACTGCAGAAAATGTTGTACAAGAAGCAGTAACAGAATCAATAGCAGCAGAAACAGTTAATGCTGCTCAAGCAAATAAAGAAGCAGAAACTGTTAATGCTGCTGAACTGAAAGAAGCAACAGAAATGGTGAAAGAAGTGTTAAGTGATATTCAGAGCAGAAATTTGGAAGAACTTGAGACAGCTGAAGCATTAATCAAAGCCAAGCATGATACTCCCAAGGTCACTTCAAAGGCCAAAGGAGTTGTCATCAAAGAAAATGTTGAAGTTGTCAAGAAAGTCAGTATTGATAAAGCAAAAAGCAAGGACAAAGGCAAAGCTAAGATGGTAGAATATGATCAACCAATCAAAAAGCAAAGGTTGGTTGAGTCAGATGAAGATTTGGCCAGAAAGATACAAGCAAATATTGAGCAAGAAGAAAGAGTCCAAGTTGAGAAAGACAGGGAAATGGCTAAGGCTTTAGCTGCAGAATTGAATAAAGCTTATCAACAAAGCCTGGAAACTGAAACAGCTCAGAAGAAAGCTGCAACCCTTAAGAAGTCTGTGATGGTCAAGAAAGCTGCAAAGAAGAGACAACCTTCAAAGACTTTCCTTGGTACTCAAGAGAGAAACAAGATGATAACTTTTCTCAAGGGTGCTGTAGGAGTCAGAAAGGAGAGGTTCTCCAAGATGACATTTGAGCAGATCAAAGAGCTATATAATTCTGAAATGGCCAAGCTTCAAGGGAATGAAACTGCCAGGGTGGAGATGGAGAAGAGAATGAAAGAAAGCAATGATTTCATGCTAGAAAAACCTTTTCCAGATGAGCAAGAAACACCACCAAAGAAAGAAGTCACTATTGGTGAAAGTCTAAGGACTTTAAAAAGAACAAAGATGATGGCAAGGAGAAAGATAATCAAGAATCCTAGAATAACTGAAGGAGAGGCTGAGAAGGTTGCTGAAGAAGAAGGGGCACCTGAGCCATCTGAACAGAAAGAGCCTTCAAGCACTGATGATGTAAAGATGTACATGGTAGTGATGGACAAAGTGCCTGAACCAATTTCAGCTGAACCTGTTGGTGTTAAGCCTCCTGAAGTTATTCACTGGGATACATTGATAGTGGATGGAAAGGAATACATCAGGCTCAAGAGGAAGGATGAAAAGTATGAGGTATTCAACACTTGGGCAAAGATTGTCAGAACATGCTCCAGGTCTGATATAGAAGAAATGTTTCAAATAGGGATGAAGTTGTATGCAGATCAGTTAAAAGCTCCAGGGATTTCAATTACAAAACTGGTGATGGAGTATCTGTGTATGATGTTCAAACCTGAAGAAGTGGAGCATGTGATAAGAAATGTGTTTCAAACAGTCAACAATTGGACTCTATATGAAACTAGTGGAGTATATGCAGTGACTTTAGATAGAAATCACATAGAATACTTTCTAGTGGATAGAGTATACAACCATAGCAGACCGAAGCTTCATGCAATGTTGAAGAAGAAGCTTGGATGTGTTGAAAACTCAGAAATGGCAAAGTATCTGATTCAGAGAATGACCAATCAAAGTCTGGGGCTAAATGTTGATACAGGGATCTGAAGAATGGTATTTTGGGAGCATCTGAAGAACTTGAATTCTCTTCCTAAAAGTCAAGTTAGGGGGAGATTGTTGGGAACTGAAGAATTGCTAAGTACAGTTAATGCTGCTAGCAGAACCTGATTACTACTTCTGAGGTTAATGCTGCAAGTTGAAGTTAATGCTGCTGATACAACTTAATGCTGCTCATCAAGATTAGTACTACTAGAACAAAGTTAATACTGCTGAGCATAGTTAGTACTGCTGAACTTAATACTGCTCATAGTATTGATGCTGCTGAAGAATTAATGCTGCTTATGAGATGAAGATTATATGACAAGGATGACAGCTGGATTGAAGATATTCATGGAAGTTGGGAGATAATGATGGAAGATTATAATGAAGATCTTTTATTATTTTGTAATTATCTTTTATCTTTAGTATATGTATAGAATAAGTTTGTTTCTTTAGAAGAGAACAATAATTCTAAGTTTTAGCTTTCATAGAGAGAATCAACCTCAAGGTTAGAACCCTAATTCTAGAGAAGTAGAATTCGTATTGGTGAGTCTGTTCATCAATATTGAGGTTGTGTGTAAAAGCTTGTGACTTTCAACCCTAATGCAAGTTGTTCATCAGATTTACTGTTTGTTTACTGTTTCATTGAATATCAAAGTGTTATTCCGCAAACTTCTTTGATATTGTTTTCTGAGAGTTTATTCTTGTTTAGAATTGAGATCCTGACAGTTATGATTGAGAATGTTGATCTGTCTTCCATGCATAATGAACTGAATATTTCTGAAAGTAATATTAACAATAATATGCAAATTGTTGTTTACATGGTTCCATATGTTTCTGCAAGTATTCATGAAGTTGAAGAATCTGAAGCTGCAAATGACATGAGGTCATTCTTTGCTAACTTCATCGAGATTAATTCTGATGATGATGAAGATGTCAGGTTGGAAAAGATATGTCAAGTCAATGAAGAAGACTGTGATGACATTATTATCATATCAGATACACAAGATGACTCAGTGTTCATGGATGCGAAAGACGAAGAAGAAGCAGACTTGTTATATAGTGATCTTCCTGCTCATGATGAGATTCCTGAATCTGTCAAAGACACATCTACTCCTGTTGCTAGTTCAGCTCCGACTACCACTATTTCTTCAAGATTATTTGAAGTTGGTCAGTCGTCAAGAGCAAAAACTGATGTTCCAACTTCTGATCCTATTATTCCACCATCTATTCTAGAAGAAGGACCAGCTTTATCGAGACGTCAAAGACAAATGAATTTGCAGCGTAGATATCTGGCATCAAGGCAAAGATCAACCTTTCTAGAAGACACTCAGAGAAACATCTTTGTCTCTAGAAGAAGGGCGATTAACATCTATGCAATCCTTGGAGTGGAGAAAGAGTCAGATGCCTATCAATATGAGTACTTGATGTTCATCAAGTGTCAACGCAAAAGGAATAATACTGTTTCTTCTCAACACTTGATTGTTCGAGTCATCAGTGTCACAATCAACAAGTTTGTGAACATCTGGTATCCCGATTTTGAAGTTGAAAGAAGAGACTGCAAGCGGTATAAATTTTCAGAGGCAGACTTCACTGATCTTTCTATAGATGATATTGAATTCTTATTTGATCACTTCAGGAATCTGTATCATAGAACACATGATATTTCTCAAGCTTTGTTCGTCATCAAAAGATTCATACGACGACAAATCAGATTCTTCCGGGTTTTTGATTTCCAGATGGCTGTCGAAAGTTTCCAACCGGTTGTTAATCTTCTCAGGCCCAACCGAAGCTTACCGAACTTAGAGTCTTATCCTTTTCTCTCTATTGTTGAAGATCCATATGGAGTGGTGTACAAGAATGACTCTAATGAAAAATGCTTTCTCAGAATTTAAGAAATTGCTCACTACTCCGATGGAACCTTAAAAGTGATCAAGCTTCAGTTAGAGCAACGTCTGAAGGAAGCCAAAAGAAGATTTGTGGAATCAAGAGAAAATGCATTCCTGGTTGATAATGATGAAATCCGTCTTATCCAGAAGACTTTAGATTCAATTCAAGAAAGATTGAATCTCCGCTCAACTCTAAGACGACTGGAAGTTTTAGTTGGTCTGAATTGACTTCGTCAAAGAGAAGAGCGTCAGTGATTCTTCAAAGTCGCCTGGTTGGTCTATGCTGTGTTTGAAGATTGTTTTTGAAGACCACGGCGCCAATGATTACTAAGGGGGAGATTGTTAGATCTGTTTTTATAGTAATCATTGTATTTATTTTCTATCTTTTACTGTGCTTATTGTTCATTTTTGTATTGTAAAGGCTAGGGGTATTTAAGTCCCCTTAGAGCCTTTGTTTTGTAACTTTTACACGTACATTAATCTGAATTTCATACTTTGCGCTTCAATATTTTCTCTCTCTACTTTCTCTCTCTAAAGAATCAGTGATCTTGGACTCTTAGTAGGCTTATATAATCCAGAAGCCAACTTGGGTTTCTCAAAAGGTCCTTTTGAAAGAATGTTCATCATGTCATTTCCATTCTTTTGACGCTCTATAAAATTCAGAAACCTATCTTGCCACTGTGTAAACTCATTTTCATCAATCAGCACTGGTGGACGATTTTCTGTACCCAAAGACATCACAAGATCATTTTTGTAAAACTGAGCTTGATAAGCAAACTTGTCAGAATCCATTTCTCAGAAATCCATAAAAAATGCTAAGTCTTGAAACAGTTGGCGCAAACTTGAGGTTTGCGTGATAGGTAGAAGACGCAAACTAAGATAGTCGCGAGCAGTTGGAGACGCAAACCAACTTTGCGTGAGTAGAAGGAGACGCAAACTATGATTTGCGTGAGTCGTGTAAAACGCAAACTTGGATTTGCGTGAATCACTGAAGACGTAAATCAAACTTTGCGTGAGCTTTAAGTGGCGCAAGATGATATTTGCGTGACCCGATGATGGCGAAAACCTTTCTTGCGTGATACAAGAATGACGATAACTTGACTTTTCGAGATGTGATGAAAACGCAAAATGAGTTTGCGTGAGCAGATGGAGACGCAAACTATGTTTTGCGTGAGGTACTTAAGGCGCAAAGGTAACTTCTCTTTGCGTTAGAACGGCTGCATGACGCAAAGTGTACTTTGCGTGAGATTTTGGTGACACAAAGCTTTCTTTGCGTTAGACTAAAGAAACTCAAATGATGACTTTGCTTGATGAACTCTGAAATCAGCAAGACGAACTCGCGCAAACCGTGAAGAACTCGCGCAAACTTTGAATCTGGCGCAAACCGCTGGAAAAACACAAAAAATCACCAAAAATTGATTCCAGATTAGAATTTTCAGATGTATTCTTCCACAGATATGATCGAAAACAACATTCTAACATTTTTCAATCAAAATTTTCGATTAAAATCCATAAAATCAAGAACTCGTATACTCAACAGAACCGAAAAACGAGTTTTCCAGAAACATTTAAAATTTCAAAATTGATTATCAAAAACTGTTTTTCTTGAAATTTGGTGTGAATCAAGAGTGTTTTACATGCAAAATCGAATCCAACAAACCAAAAATCAACGAAATTCAATAAAAAACAAGGCCGAATTTGATTAAAAGTCCAAAAACAAGATTTTCTTGAAAAAATTCAAGAAAATCAATCAAATTTTCGAATTAATGCACAAATTCAGATACGAAAATCAATTCTCTCAATTCTCTCAAGATCTAGATTGGCTCTGATACCAATTGTTAATCCAAGATCTCTAAATCCTAGAGAGAGAAAGTAGAGAGAGAGCAAGAGAAGTGCAAAGTATCAAGTGTATTAGAATGAATGCATGAATCCTTACAAGACACAAGGACCAAAGGGACTTAAATACCCTGGTCAATACAACACAGAATGAGACATCTAAACACAGTATAAGATCAAGCCTATAAATACAATGATTACTATAAAATCAGACTTATTATCAACCATTCGGTCGATAAGATCCTTACCATAACAAGAAAATCTTAATCATCAATACTTAATTACTAACATCCCACATCCTTAAGGTTACCACTTAAGTTGCAACCACACAGGATTCATCGGAAGTGCACTGAAGCACTCCAACGGTCATTGCCCTCTGAATCGAGTGTCGACACCTATCCTCGAAATGACTATACCGTAAACATGGGTGTATCGTCAAATATTTCATTCCGAATTTTCATTGAAGAGTTAAAGTTGACACCTAACGTGGGACTAAAATTCCAATCTTATATCTCTAACAAGAAACCACAATATTTCATTTATTCACGAAGGCTCATTAAGTAGGCACACCAGTAATATATGACATGACGTCGAACAAGCAACCCATCAATTCAAACCCAACAATACGCGACAACCATACAAGGCTCAATCCAAGGATTTACTGAAAATGAAAGATCAATGCTTAAATAACTGGGATAATTCATGAACCTAATACCTTAATTGTTCATACGTGAACTGTTGGGTCATTGACCAACATCTTCCTAAATCGAAACGTGGCGCTGGCTGCTACGCTATAAGGAAATAAAATTGCGTCTTCTACATCAGCAATTGTTTTTGGCGTAGTGGTAAGCGCTTGATCCTAACATGTGGTATCAGAGCAGGTCACGGGTTCGAATCCCATGGAGTGCATTTAAATGTCAAAGGCACGTTGTGCAACTATTGACTTCTAGCGAAGATCTTGTTAGTGCTGGCAGATGCTGGGGGGGGGGTGTTGGGTCATTGACCAACATCTTCCTAAATTGAAACGTGGCGCTGGCTGCTACGCTATAAGGAAATAAAGTTGCGTCTTCTCCATCAACAATTGCTTTTGGCGTAGTGGTAAGCGCTTGATCCTAACATGAACAAACTTCATGAGGTCGAATTTTCCCAAAAATTCAAATCTGTCCACAATTGGATCATCCAACATTTCAGTTCCCAAAGACTTCTCTAGTCCCTACTTACAACTCCTTTCACAAAAAGGGGGGTTTAGATCTATAGCTCTAATGAGTTCAAAGTTTTTTCAACTATAGGACTCAACAAATATGTCAATTGAAAATTTCATAAGATTTTTCAACACGAAGTTTTTTTTTATAATGATTAGTCGTACGTGTAAAAATTCACTACCACTTACTCGGTAGTTGAGCAAGATGAACACGCTAGTCCCACACATGAAAATCATTTTGAAAATTACTTGATCACTACTTGAGTTATTAACGAAACGCAAAAGTATGCTCAAACCGCTAAGGTCCTAGCATGTATTTATTTATGCCACACACACATAATAGTTTTCCTGAAACATAATAGTATGCAACAAATGGTTTATACGAAACTTCAAAAGAGAAATTTCACTAAATCAAATTTCCAAAGTTTTCTTATTTAGCCACATAATGACATGGAATTAAAGTTTTCTGACAAGACTCGCATACATTAATGTATTTTCTTCGAACTTAGGAAAACCATAAGTGCATGTGATTTGATTGATACGTAAAATAATTTAAACCGACATCAAATTCAAACCATACAAACGATATGTATAATAGTTCCAAAATAGTGGCTATAATGCCATGCATACCAATAAATCAATATAATGTATTCATAAAAAAACAACAACCGAAACTGCATCAAAGATAACATTAAGATAACTATCATGGTACTCTTATATGTTTACTCGCACCATGAGTACAAATCAATTCGAACTCTAAATAGTATGCAATGAAACATACTAGAACAAAACTTGAAAGAGAAAATCATGGGGTATCAATTCCAAAACCACCATTTTTTTGCATTACGACATAAGGTAACATTTTCTCAACAGAACTCGCATTAAGCAAAAATTGTTCAATAAAACCCATAAATTAACACACACAATATTTCAAGTATACGCATTTCAATGTTCATTCGTGCGACGCAAAATGTCGTAAAATAAAACCCCATAAGACTCAACAAAACTTCCATAAAACGCAATGAAACTCAATGGCACCCAAACAATCAAATGGTGCCAAAATTTCGGTTCTCGATAATCAAATAGCATAAGACAAAGTTATGATTAGATGTCATAATTCCAAAAATTTCCTTTTTATTGTAGTATGATATAAAGTGACAATTTTCAACAAAACTCGCATGAAATAAAATTCCCAATAAAACTCAAACACCAAAATAATGGAAGGTAACTCTTTGTCAAAAACCTTAACATATGTGGAGAAGATCCAATGTTAAAGTCGTAAATCACAGTTACTTGTCCCAGACCCTAAACAACATCAAAGTACGGACATCACAATATCCGAAAATAGTGTTGGACAACAACGAGAATAAAAAAACTCTCAACAAAGTTTGCAACCACGTGCAATTAAATAATTTTATGCAATTTTAAAATCTTGTGTGCGTTAAACATTTTTCCAAGATTTCGTGATATAATCCAAATGATGATTTGGAAACATGAGAAATAATTGATGCAATTTATTTTAGAAATAAACTTTGTGCATGAATTTGATCGGCACTCAATGTCTTGAAACCACGCTCCTTAATTTCCCAGTCACACTATCGTCATCCGGATGTTCAAACATCATAAGGAAATAATCGAAAATTTCATCGGTTTACCTTACAATTTCTCCTCGAATAATGCCGATTCCATAAGTCTATGGTCCTAATCCAAACAATAATTCCAACCCGAAACGGTCCACTTAATGCAATCATCATGCTTACTGTCACTCCAAGTGACGAATGTTAAAATCATCAACCCTTTCTAACGTCTATCCACTTAGAAACTTCTTCACTACCCTAACAGTCGTCACATCAAATTAGTCCAAGTATATGCATGTAACTTGTAGGTTCACCATAACATTAGCAAGGTGTAATTATGAACGTACTGTACATGATCATCGTTGCTACCCTCGACGTGATTTCCGCTACTAGTGACTTCGTCAACCTCAAGCATCCTATCTTAGGGTGCAAATTGGTGAAATTTTCTCTCATTCACTTAAAAGAATGTTAGTTTGAGTCTAGGTATCCAAAATCCACACCTAAATCTCTCAAATTAAGCTCTGATACCAATTTGTAACACCCTCGAAATTGGAAAGAGCAACTAATTTAAAATTTTCAATAATGTCTCAAAGAAAGATAAAATCTTTTACAACAAGTCCTTTCTTGGAATACTATTGTAGATTTAACCATCAACAAAATGGATAGAGTCTTACATAAAGACTAATAAGAAGGTCGGATACTACTAAACCCAAATACATGTTGCTATTCCCAAGATAATTGTGGAAGACTTCACCAAGCTACTCACCCCCGTGCATATAAGTAGTACCCATCTCTTCACAGGGTCGCTAGTACCCTTCCCCAACCGGGACCTGATGCACATGCCAACAAATAAAAAGGTTAGGCTAATGCCTAGTGAGTTCAAGAGTTTTCATCATATATATATACATATCATTAAACTAGAAGAATGTAATTTAAATCACGATTTTAAAATGTTATACATTAAATATGAAAGCCACTCGTCTTCCAAAACCCACAAATTTTGTGATGAAAACCCCAATATGAAATATTCCTTCAAAATATAAACTCAAACCCAAAACTCACTCAAAACGTGAATAATGATTAAATTCCCAAATAATAAAAAGGTGGACTAAAAATTTATTATCTAAGACATCCGAAAACACGAATAAGATATAATACTCAAACCACAAATCATGGGTAACAATCCATATATAAAACATCACCAAAATCATGGATAATATTCAACACCCCAAAATAACCAATATAAACAATAAACAACATCGGAAGCGTCAAATCGTAGATAACCTTTGTTTCCAAAGAATATATCTAATATCCACCATTCGGTGACGGGGGAGACCCGATTCCATTGAATGTGACGGAACACAAAAGTAGGTCGCATATCTATGTTATATGAGTGTCACTTAAGGATTAAACACTCGTTAACATCAACCTTTCCGGGTCTATAGTTAACGAGTCAACAAGCTCAACACCTCTATGTCTATTGCTTGGAAAGTCATCAAGTTCAAACCCTCTAGGTCTGTACCTTGGAATTTTCGTGCACTCATCAAGTTCAACCCCTCTAGGTCAATACCTTGGAATTTCCAAACATCCCAGTTAAGCTCGTTCACAAGAAATTGAAATTATTGGTTAATGGACGATGCTCGACTCAAAGAGCCCACATCTTACTCCCATAAGACCCCATGCCTATTTCAAGTTACAATACGGGGATATTTATCCCACTCAAACTGACTCTTATGCCTATGGATCCAATGCATTACAGTCTAAAATATTACATGACTCCAAATGAATGACCAACGCATTCAAAACATGTAAATCTCAATTAAGATGCAATACTGCAAATCATAACCTAAGGCTCTACATCGAGCTTATCAAAATCGGACAAATGTCCCCAAGACCCAACAAAGTCAAAAATCGAGCCATAAGCTCAACCAATCAATTGACCATTTGTAAAAGTCATAAAATACAAATAAAACGTAAACGACCAACGTTTATGCAAAAACATGCTCCACAGACATGGATAACTCAAACAAAACATCATGAGTTGGGATGAATCGTTATCCAAATAAAACTATACCATTTAAAATTCCAAACTGTTTTATAACTCAATAATATAACTTTTTTCACACGGTTTATAAAACAAAATACACTACAAAATACATTTTCATTAAATGGTCTCCATTTATATAATAAATCATCAAACGAACATATAAATATGATTTCCTTATCAAAATGTCCCAAAAACCCAAATGTGGCATTTTCAATATATATAAAATCAGATGTATCCAAAATGTAAATTTCATCAATTAAACAACATATTTGATAACACGAAATAAAACATTTTAATACTTCAAAACGGACATTTTTGGTATGTACAACGTTTTTACAAATCAACTTGAAATCACCTTGCTAGATTTAGGCTAAATCTAGATTTTCCTCAACTTGAGCTCCTTTGCAAAAACTTGGATCCTCAATCCAAAACTTCCAAAACCTAGATCTACAAGTTTCCAACTATAAATACACACATCCAAGTGTTTAGAATCATTCCCCAAACATCTTATATCAAAATCTCCATTTTGGCCAAAAACCCTAATTTTACCTAACTTTTCTCAAAATATTCTAAACCGAAATTGGAGAAATAAAACACTAGGTTGTCATCAATAGAGCATTTATAACTCATAAAGAAGTTTGGAAATGGAAGGGATGAAATTACCACTTAGGTTTTGGTGGAAACCTAGAAACCCTAGCCACAATCTTGGAGAAGTGGATGGAGATGAACTCATGATCATAGCTTCCAATCCTTAACTTGATGATGGTTTACCACTATAATACCCAAGGATTTGAGTCAAAGATGCCCCAAAACATCAAAGGATGATGTTAGGTTGTTCTTGAGAGGTATTGAGAGAGTTTGGGGCTGATTGGGTGGAGAAGGAATGAACCAAAAGCAGAAAATTGCGACTTTAACATGTCTGGTAAACCTGGCTACATTGCCAGGAGACAATGGATAGTCGCTCAGGATGTACCGTGAGCTGACTCGTGTCTGCGACTATGCCAGGTGCGACAATGACATTGTCATAGTCTCTGGGCATTGTAACCGGACCCTTTACATGCCCCGAAGCGTGACTTTTTCAACGCCAACACTCCCAATACTCTAAGGGTCTTAAAGCAATGATTTCCCAACATAAGCCCCACCATTTACAAGTTACAAAAACGACCGGGTGACCTTTACTTACCGAAAATTACGGGTGTTACACATTGTTTCACAAAAAATTATGTTTCCATCATTAAACAACTTAAAGTTATTACTCTACATCGAACCAAGTAGTAGCATGCCTCATGTGCATTTGCCCTTGATCTTTCTTCCTCATCCATACACTTATTTTCTTCTACATCCACATTTTTAAACACACACATATACACATACTTCAAGATATTGAGAGAGAGAGAGAGAGAGAGAGAGGGGGGGAGGGAGAGAGAGAGATTTGCACGAAGCAGACTGCGATTCTGAATTCAGACTCCGATGACTCAACTCTGACTCCAATTTTTATTCAAACTCTTGACTGATTTTGGTTTTTGACTTCACGTCATACCGTCGATCTCTCCATGCCATCTCCATCTCCATTTGATTTTGGGTTTTGACTTCACGTCTAGATTTTTAAGGTTTGATTTAAGGTTTGTGCTTGTCTTTATGTATGTGTCCGTGCTTGAGTTAGTGTTTGTTTTGTGTTTGAGTGTGATGGTGGTGGATGGTCGGTGAAGTAGGTGTCGAGGAAGACTTTTTCTAGGTGAAGTCTGTTCACTATAACAAAATTGAGCTTATAGGACGCCTAAAATAACTAAGTGTCCTAATAAGTGTTTTATAGGACCAAACAAAAAAGCGTCCTATCTAAAAGTGTTACAATAAGTTTATAGCATGCTTTTGGACGTCGTAACAAGTTTTTTAGGACATTTTCAAAAAACATGTTGTATTAGCTATTTTAGGGACACTTTTGAGAAGTGTCCTATAAACCATGTCTTTGATGAAAAGTGATATATTTTATACATTATGATATCAAATTACCCAATAATTAATGGTAACCGGATGCTTAAATAATACAGATTAAATTGAGTTAGTATTTAATTATCTGAAACCATTTAATTTGATAAAATAAAAAGAAAATAAAAAAGTTATTTTTTCGTTCTGTTTGATGTGTGGGTTGCAGCAAAGAAGAAATATGGATCAAATCATGGCTGCTAAGGCCCACTTCGTGCAAACAATCCAGAAAAGAAAATAAGAATTATGGAAGGAAAATCGGTTGCTTAGGTCCACAAGCCCAATCGCAAAAGAAGATATTTGTCCAACAAATTTGTGCAACGCCTCAAATTGATTTTCATGACCGGGCGGCTTTACTCGCTTCCTAACCCTCCTTAGGCACTGCCTTAGACCCCAATCCACGTTTTAATCGGTTTTTGAAGTGGGGTATAAAGGAATCGATGGAACCGTCGTTCAGAGGGGGGATCTCGACCAGATTTTGAAAGAGGAGCAAGGAGACGATTTATAAAGTTTTCATTAGGATTTCTTCAATTTCATTAGGTATCTTAGGGTGTGTTTGGGATTGCTTATTTAAAAAGCTTGTTAACTTATTTCGTTTTGTCACCGCTGATAAACAATTTTCAGTGTTTGGATGAGAGAAAAAAAATCTGCTTATACCGTTTTGTCACCGCTGATAAGGAGTTTTTAATAAGTCATTCCGTTCTAACTTATTAACTTATTGTATAAGTAATCCCAAACACCCTTAAATAACAACTTATTAGCTTATTACGTTTTGCTATCATAATAAGCTAATCGAAACACTTTTTATAAAACTTCGATTTGACACCATATATAAGTTAATAAGCACTTTTATATAAAAAA
This sequence comes from Arctium minus, assembly GCA_954870635.1. Taxonomy (NCBI): domain Eukaryota; kingdom Viridiplantae; phylum Streptophyta; class Magnoliopsida; order Asterales; family Asteraceae; genus Arctium; species Arctium minus. Next base: position 14,086,418 of record OX941087.1, read on the forward strand.
AAAAAGTAAAATAAGCAATCCCAAACACCTCCTTAGATTAGGTTTAATATTTGCTTTTTTTAGTTAACTAGAAATGTACTATCGCAATGTAACGAGTTTCTGAAATCTAGAACTCGAACCCTCGATCATTATTCATACTTTTTGTTAGTTTTTTTTTATTTTATTTTACGATTTTGAGAAAGCTAGATTTAAAACAAAAATATATTTTAGTTTAGTTTAATTATGGTTTTTTATAAAAAATAATAATAAAATTTTTTGTTACGGGTCAAAAAATGTTTAATTTAAATGATAGCTATATTTAAGATATTTTATATTTAAAATTAAAAAGATAACATATACTTCAATAAAAAATAAAAATAAGGTGTTTTATCTCGAATTTTCTTATATTTATCGATTAGTTATATCAATAGTTAAAATTTTTAGATATTTTAGAAAATAAAAATAAGTGCTTATCTGCAGTTAGTTACACGAATTCAAACATTGAGCTTTTATAAGTTGTAATTATGTTTAATCAATTTGTGCTTTTGGATTGTAAGTAATATTCATTAATAAGTGACACCTAATGCATAAAAATTAGTTTTTAAGAGTTTAGCTTAAATGCTTTATAATATAGTATAAATATATTAGTTAAAATTCAAAATTACAAGTTAATAAAACATAATTATATCTTATTAAAGTCCCATATTTTTATTTGTATAACTAACTGCAAATAAACATATTAAATACAGGATAAACACTATGAGATAAACTACCTGTTTTATTTTTTTAAAATATATTTATTAGATCAATGCATGTTTTTATAATATAGTATAGATATATTAGTTATGAGATTATAACTAATATAGATATAGATATATTAAGAGCAAATCATAAAATAAAAAATAAATATTGATAATAGTATAATATTGATCAAATCATCCATTAAATATAAAAAATAAATATTTATATTAATAAATGAGTATCCATTCCACAAATAGATGATGATGTGAGATATTGTGCTTGGATAAGTTGTACCAATGTATTATGGAATTGTAAATTAAATAATTGGCTTTAATTAATTGTATTTTGTGCTTAAAATGTTGTAATTAAGGGGATGTTTGGGATTGCTTATTTAAAACAACTTATGCTTATTTGCAAAAGTGCTTATTAACTTATGGTTATTTGTAAAGTGCTTATTAACTTATAGGAAGAAGGGGCAAATATGTAATTTAGTAAAATAAGTTAATAAGGAGTTTCAAATAAGTCAGTTGAGAATGACTTATCAAAAACTGCTTATTAGCGGAGTAAAGAAGTCATAAGCAGTTTTCAATCCAAACACTCAAAACAACTTATTTACTGTTTGAAAACGCAATAAGTTAATAAGCACCTCAAATAAGCAATCCCAAACACCCCCTAAGAGTTTTTTATGTCTCTTTTATAATATAGTATAGATATTATTTTCAAGCAATGAGTTTGTGAACATTTTATTTGGATTGTGTTAAGACTTGTTGAACCTTTTCATATCATTTGATTTCCATTTATGCAAACCTTAAATTAATCGTTTATCATAGTTGGGTTGATTAATTTCAGTAGGTACCCTCATGTTGTTTAACCTAATTGTGTATCGTTAGATTTAACTTTAAATCCATAATTGTTTTTAGTTTTATTTTGGTAGTAAGCATTGCTTCGATTAATAATCGTGTTGATCGATAGTAGTGTAGGATTGCTTAATCTAGTATAAATGGTCGGCGTCCGATCTTTGGCTAGGAATGGTGTTTGTTTAATCCTAAAGCAACCAATAATTAAACTCTACGTTCATAACTAGATTAGAGTAACCGGTTAGGAATTAGTTACTAAGCTTCTCATGCTAATTGATACTTGACAAACGGTGTACCGATGCGTATCCATACTCAGCCATTCTGGAATAAAATGAGAAAATTCTTTTTATGAACAAGTCTATGATACACGATGCGGTCAGTGATTTACACACATTGTTAGTTTATAATTATTTGTTTTTAGTTTATAATTATTTGTTTTCTGCTTTAATTTCATGCTTAGGTTAGTATATCAATCCAACCCCCCATTTTACATAAAGCATAGAGTCAAATAATTGTCACGATCAATCCCTGTGGATTCGACCCTGCTTACCGATATTGTAATTTAGGTTTTAATTTGAGGTGATAGGACTTTATTATTTGTCGGGCTCGACACCCGTCGTTTTTATAGGACACTTGTGTTTATAGGACAATTTTCAAATGGTGACCTACAAAATAGTTAATAGGACACTTTGTTTGGAAAATGTACTAAAAACTTGTTACGACCCCCCAAAAACATTATATAAACTTATTGTAACACTTTTAGATATGACGTTTTTCTGGTCCTATAAAACACTTTATTAGGACACTTAGTTATTTTTAGCCGTCCTATAAACTTAATTTTGTTGTAATGTGTTGCTGTGTCTTTGTCTGTGTTTGAGTTTGACTTTGTAGTTTGTGTTTGAGTTTGAGTTTGACTTTGTAGTTTGTGTTTGAGTTTGAGTTTGTATTTGTGTTGGATGGTGGTAGATGGCAGGCGAAGTGAGGTGTATGGGAAGAAAAGGAGGGGGTCTATTATTGGGAAAAAATAAAATAGTTTTAAAATGTCAAATGACCAATATACCCCTCATCTAAATGGAGTTTTCATAAATGCTTAACGTCTATTAAACGGAAGGATGAAATTCGTTGTCCCTTGTCAGCCATTTAATTGGTTAAGTATAAGACTAGTAAAGAGATTGGGATCATTTATCTAGATTATACACTTAGGTGCCGTTTGTTTTTTAAGAGGTCTAAAGTCTGAAGTCTTAATTTAGTTATGATTAATAAGAGGTGATTTGTAAAAAGATTTGAACGATTCAGACTTAAGAGCCAGGTGTTTTTTAAAAAACAAACAACCCCTTAGTCATCTTTGCCAAAATAATATCCATTTGAGACATATATTCTTGCACTTCAACAGAATTGTACGAGTATTCAAGATTTTTCTTTGCCGTGTCAGTGTTGTGGGAACAAATGACATTAGACAATCAATAGAATTGTGCTCATAGAAAAGAATAGTGTTGGCATAATTATTGCTTCATCATGAGATATTTGTACATCATAGTCTTGTTTCATCAATTTAATGATTAATGATCTCTTAGCAGAGGAGATTATCTTACTATACGTCTCATGCCGATAAGGGGGCTATTGCACCAACTACTCTTGTTGCTTTTGTAACCAATTCTGGGTTGACTCGTATGGTTTATCCGGATGGGTGTGCATAAAAATTTGAAAAGCGCAACCAATAAAAAATCACTTTCATTTTTTATAGTAGTGTACATAAAACTCGCGATCACAAAATGGGTCCAACAAACGAGTCCAAAAGATCGTATGAAATAAATAGACAGATACAATGAAAAAAATATATCTTCTTAAAAAAATTAACATAAAATATGTTTGTGTGTCTTATCTAAAAGTGATGTAATAAGTTTATATGACACTTTTGGGAGTCTTAAAAAGCATTTTAGGATACTTTCGAAACAAAGTGTCCTATTAGTCATTTTATCAGGCATTATTTGAAAAAATGTCTTATAAAAAGATGTGTTTATAAGGCATTACTTAAAAGTGTCCTATAGAAGAGCTTAGGGGTGCTCACGGGTTGGGTTGGCCGGGTTGAAGGCACTTAAACAACCCAACCCAATGTTTACGGTTTGAAAAATCTCAACCGAACCTAACCCAATCAAAAGTGTAACCCAACCCAACCCAAACCGTGCGGGTTGGGTTGGGTTAGTCGGGTTGAAATTTAATACATCATTTCACAATCTAACTAAGTGACCGTTTAAAAAAACTAAAATCAAAATTGATATATAAAAATAAGGTTAATAAAAGAAGAGAAGAGTAGAAGAAGAGTATCCCTTGTCTCTTGATTGTATCGATTTTGAAGACTTGAAGTTTAGATTCGTGCGATTTTAATCAGCGTGGTCTCGTGGACAAATCTAAACTACGACTAAGAATAAGAAGACTTTAAAATAGATAGAAAGAAAATACAATAAAAGTCTAAAACCATTATAAAAAAAAATAAAAGCGTAAGTTTTGGTCGGGTTGGCGGGTTGGTCGGGTTACTTTGGGTCCAACTCGTTTCCAACCCAATAGATGCGGTTTGGGAAAAATTTGTATCGATTATGTATCGGTTTACCTTGGTTTGAGTTTTTTTGCGTTTTTTCGGGTTGGTTTGGCCGGGTTGGTCGGAAATTTGAGCACCCCTAGAAGAGCTGATAGGATACTTTTGTTTCAAAAGTGTCTTAAGAAGTATGTTAAGATGCCCAAAAAGGTCATATAAACTTATTATAACACTTTTAGATAGAACACACAAATTTTGGTCCTATAAACATAAGTCCTATAAAGTAATCTATTAGAGCACATAAACACCTTTTCATGCACGAGAAAGCCGTAGGGCTTTATTGCACCTTCTGCAAACCAAACCAAAACAAACCTAATATATCTCATTCGAAAATAGGATCTAGGAAGGGTAAGATATACGCAGACCTTACCTTGACCACTAAGACGGAGACGTTTTGTGAGGAACCCCAACTTGTGCACGAAACAAAGGTATTGCAAGCAGACAATAAGATAGGTTCTATGACAGGTTATTGGGAAAATATAACATGGAAGAATAACGAATCAATGGTGTGCAAGCAGATGATATAATAAGCTAAGACATGTATGCAAGTTGAAAACGGCATAGCAACTTAAACAATAAAAACAAGCAAGAAAATCATGTGTATGAGGCGTATCTAACCCACATAAGGAGCCCATTTGCCTATTCTCTACCAGCCTCTCAATACCGTTGACTTCGCCCTCTACCGGATCCTACTAAAAATCAGTCACTCAATACCGTTGACATCGCCCTCTCAATACCTGTGCCTCCAAGAACACCTATCAGAGCTCATGTCCTCGGAAATTCTTAAAGTTGCCATGTACTTCCTCAACCGGTCAACACATGTTCTTCTAACCTCCTACGCCTACCCCTACCCCTACCCCTCCTCCACACCCCTCAACCCCTAATTGGTATTGTCAAATGTCTTCTATGAATATGCCCAAACCAACTCACTCTACCATGCATCTCTTTGTTTATATGTGATAGGTGCAACCCCTAGTTCCGACCTGAACTTCATTTGGGATCATATCTAGCATAGTCTGACCACACGTCCATCTTAATATCATTATCGCTGCAACTTCCAATTTCGTCACCTACGGTTTCTTTAATGCCCAACACTTGCCAGCTGGTCTTATGGCTACCGTTAAAAATTTCCCTTCATTTTTTACAATACCTTTTTATCACACAACAATCGCGTATAGTAGCTGCTCTTTACTTTAACCATCCTACTTTATGCGGTGTGTAACGTCGTGTGCAATCTCGTGTCCTGTGAATCATTGAGCCTATGTACGCAAAATTATCCGTTTGGTCTATCTTTTTGCTCCCCAATGCTTACTTGTACTCTCATCAATGCGTTCTTTGCAGAAACCACACCATGGATATTCAACCTTCTCCATATATTATTCCTAAATATTTCATTTTTATGACTAAGTTTTTAAGATCTAAAAAACTGCATGCTAAAAAGTAACACTTTTACTGATTTCATTAATTTATTTTTAGTAGTTTGAATTGAAGAATAATAGATGTTGAATTCCGTTACACTAAAATATTCTTATCCTAATCTATTTTATGGGGCACATGCCATTCGTGGTTGAAAGAATGATAGTGTAATATTGTAGTGGAATTAGTTAGTTTTCAAGAAAGCATGTCCCTACGATTGAATAATTGAATTATTGACCACAACAACTCAAATAGGAAGTAATCCCTCAAACATTCATAACAATACAAAATTTTATTTTGAGATCTCTTACGACACTTGTAAAATTATATTTTATATATTTTACGTTGTCAATTTAAAAGTTGCTTTAGATTTGATAAATAGTTACACAGAATCAGGTTCATACGAGAACATTACCAAATAAAAGAATTAGAAAACGGACGAATCATATGTGATTTTACATTAAAATCACATGTGATTTACGAGACTTTGACCTCGTGCGGGCCACACTCGCACACCCTTGTGTTGACCGTTAGTATAAAATCACATGTAATTTTGTACGTGATTTGGTCGTTTTCTTATTATCTTATTTTATTATTGTTCTTGTTTGAACCTCCCTCTAGTTATCATACTCTTATAAGTGACCACTTACAACTTACAATTTTCGTAAAACACATTGAATGTATATGATTTAAATTCTTTAGATATTGCACGTTACATCCATTTGAACACGACTCGATCTAATTCATGTTTGTTTACTCCTTCTCATGAACCACTTACTTACTAATTAATTTTAAAATGAATAAAAGACTAATAAAGAGTAAATTGATCAATGGATTTGAAATAAAAGTTTTGATTTACTATGAAACACAAAATGATAACTAACTTTATTTCTATAACGTCCAAAAATATATCGATCGACTAGATAAATTAAAGAAATTTACTGCATCATTTCGTATTTGCAATATTATTCACTAAATTAGTTTACTACTAAATGGAACACTTTCACCTACGGAATTTTTCCTGAGAAATCCGTCGCTAAAAAAGTGATTATTTACAAAACCGTCACAAAACATGGTGGCAAACTCAAATCAGTGCCGGAACCATTGGTATTTTGTGGGTGATCCGTCGTTAATTACCGATAGATTTATCTGAATAATTTTTGTGGATAAAAGTCATTTGTTTTATAGTGGTTAGGCACTGAACAATAATCAAACAATCACATTAAAGTATGTTAATGGTTAAACTTGCATTTTTGGTTGAGCATGGAGTAGTATTTAGGTAAAGTTGGGGGTTCAGTTATATAGGGTATTAGGGTATTCCAGGATGCAATCTGTAGCCATTTGATTATATCCTTGTTCGCAGAAAATATGTCGTGTGTATGTCATTTTTGGGTATTGGTTATGTTGTAAAATTATCAATTACTGTATAAACAACCAGTTTATTTCAAACACAGAAGTAATATATAATCTTTATATAAAGAAAGACAATCTTTTGAAGTTTATGGGTGTTATGAAATCATGGTAGTGTCCTTCAAAAGTTTTCCCAATGATAAAGTAAAGGAATCTTAAGAACGTCACATTCCTTATCCTACCAAACTCCCAAAAAAGAACACTCCTTTGCCTTTGGCTTATGTCACAAGTCAAAATCATACAGTGCCACTTCACCTTTGCTTATTCAACAAAGCACCCCATCTCCCTCCATCAACCATAAACCAATTAATGCAGTCCTCCTTTACACACAGACACTGATGAATGAGTGACACTTAAAAAAAAGTTGCTTATGCTTCTTAAACAAGATTTTCCCAATGAGAAGATAATGCCAAAGTAGTCTTAATCAATCATTATCTTCTCTTTATACATATTCTTAAGCTCAGTCTTGAGCTTTTCATTGTGCATAAAGAACCCACAAGCTGTTTGTTTATTATATATAACATTGTTTTCTCTTCCTGGTGACCAACAAAATGATAGAATCTGCCCCGACTAAAATACTCATAGGAATTTCATTAGATCAAGAACTGAGCATGGAGCTTCTTTCATCTGCAATCTGTAACTTGGCTCGTCCGAATGACACTGTTGTGGCCCTGCATGTTCTTGGTTAGTATGTAAACCTGTTTCTCAATTGAAAAATCAGTGGCTTTTTTTATTTTATGTTTTAACGTTAACAGAAACATTACAGTGGCAGAAACAACGAATAAGGAAAGGGGTGTCTCGAAATCCATTAACAGATATCGAACACGAATAAGGAAAGCCAAAGCCTTTGTCATATCTGTCATGGGGGAATTCGCAAACGTTTGCCGTGCCAAACAAGTAACTATATTAAATAATGTTAATGTTGTTCTTGTGTTTCCTAAATATATTCCACAATAACTAGAATCTTAATGCTGATTATTTCCCAGGTGAAGTTGGAGGCAAGAGTTGGTGTTAACTCTAGTGTTGGAAAAGGACTTATTGAAGAAGCCAAAAGAATATCGTCTAGGTATCTTCTCATTGCAAGCAAAACCAACGACTCAAACCGGTAAGAATACTGGATTAATATGATGATTTAATTTCTGTTGCAAACTGTCATGATTGAATATTTATCAGATTCTAGTTTTGGTTTCATGATTAGGGTCCATCAAACACAAAAATACTGCCTTGATTATTCACCCAAATCGTGCTCGATAGTTTTGGTTCAGAAATCTGATATGCCAAAACAAGATTTTCAGTCTGCCAACATCAACAAAGAAGGTTTGTTCATCTAATATGTTTTCTGTTCATCCCTTATTTCACTAGGAATATTCTATTCTTTTAGTATCAGAATTCCATAACTCAAGTTAAAAGTGCTATTAACGGAGACTAATGTTTCAGATTTCTCAAACAATAAGAGTGAGCAGCGTTCGCCTAGAAACATTCTGGATTTATCGGAAGGAGACTATCATAGCACAGAAGAAGACAATTCTAGCTTTGAGGGATCAAGCATTATGGAATCCCCACCGCCTCTGGTGGCTCCAGAGTCAAAAGGGCAATCTTCTTTCAGAAAGCACATATCATCATTGAAACGCATTTCGTCTTTCTTACGCTCTCCATTTGAGCCAGATACTAGGAAAGCGGACATGAAGCTTCCAATCAAAGAACAACGACAAACTTTGTTGAAGTGCTTCAGTTATGAAGAGCTCGCGAAAGCAACAAATAATTTCCATCCAGGTACAAAATATCTAAGAACAGTGAGTTAACCTAATAATTCAGTCAGCAGGAATAAGAGGGATAGAGTACATGGAGATGTTATGTGGTAAGTGGTCCATATATCACGTCCATCTCTATCTCTGTGTTTTGGCTGACATACAAATGGGACATGGTCATATACATATATGTATTTATATATAGATAGAGACATATATGGGACGGTAAAAAAATTTACATCATTTTTTTCAGCAAAGGTTATAATTTAAGGTATTATTTTACATGAGGGAGGTTTTTGGGAAAAATTGCAAAAAAATGAAAAACATGTGCATACAAATAATTAAATTAAGTTGTTTTTTGGTTTTTATGGATGTGTGCATTATGCACATGTGTACGTGTGCATGTTACAAATTACTTGTATGCATATGTACACACCGTCCAGATGAACGACTACCAGGGTATTTATTAGTTTTTAATTTTCCTATTTTACATATGTGAACATATTTTTGTTTACATTGTGAAAAATACATGCAACTTTTTTTTAATTCCCAAAGTTAAACGAAAAATACACGTAACAAAAGTTTCACATTCTGAAACAATATTTTAAATTCCAGCCTTTGATGAAAAAAATAATGTAAAAGATATTTTTTGATTGGTTCTCACGGGTTTATAACCTTTTCATGGTCCGAGAGAGAAAGAGTGAGACACACACCAATTTATCTAAATAAAATGTCTTATTCTGGAACATGAAGTTATCCGAGGTATAATTGCACACGTTTAAGCAAATGCTAAAAATGTGTCGTTTAATTTCTTTAGTTTTCACAAAAAGTACATTCAAACAAATCGTACGTCTGCAGATAATATAGTCGGGATCGGAGGCTACTCGGAGGTATACAAAGGTTATCTAGAAAATGGACAAGTCATTGCCGTGAAAAAACTTGCCAAGGACAACAAAGATCAAAACAAGGAGAAAGAGTTCCTAATGGAGTTAGGAATTCTTGGACATATTAACCATCCCAACACTGCGAGCTTAGTAGGTTGCTGTGTCGAAAATGGACTCTATCTCATCTTTAACTACTACCCCAATGGAACTCTCTCCTCCGCGCTACATGGTATGAGAAATAGTTTTAAGTTTTTATCATTAATTTTTGCAGTACAGGGCCGGAACTAGCTAGATCTGATCAGGACATTTGCAAATTTTAGGAAAAACTGGCAAGCATATAGAGTGGCCAGAAAGATATAAAATTGCTCTTGGGATTGCTAGAGGGTTACATTATCTTCACACATGTTGCAAGCATCGGATTATACACCGTGATATAAAAGCATCAAATGTTCTTCTAGGTCCAGATTTCGAACCCCAGGTGATCATCAAAGGCAAAGACTATTACTATCGAACGGAAGGTTTGAAATGTTTGCCATTTTGTTGTTAAAATAATTTGCATTTTTTTGTGTGTAGATTTCAGACTTTGGTCTGGCCAAATGGCTTCCCAGCAAATGGACACACCATGCAGTAATTCCTATTGAAGGGACTTTTGGGTACTTAGCTCCAGAATACTTTATGCATGGGATTGTTGATGAAAAAATAGATGTTTTTGCTTTTGGAGTTCTTCTTTTGGAGATAATAACAGGCCGAATGCCTGTCGATTCAGACAAGCAGAACCTTGTGTTGTGGGTTAGTAATCGTATCATGCGCTTTAGGTCACATTTGATTCATGATTTAATTTCAAGAAACCATGCCCAAATGCACAAAAAGAAATAAAAAGCTCCCCTTTCCCAAAACACAAAAAAAGGAAAAGAAGAAAAATGTTGATCAAACTGCGGTAAAACCAATCAAATTTACCAAAACTGATAATTGATAAACTTTTTTCAGTTCGAGTGAGTGATTGTGTGATTTTCAGCAACTCTTCACGCACTACCAAAACTTAAGTGAAAATACGTATCAAAATTAAGATTAATACATTTACATTAGTAATAAACTGTGCAATGATATAGGCGAAGCCACTTATGGAGTCTAGAGACATCGGCGGACTAATTGATCCTGATCTAGAAGGTGAATACGACTCCGATCAAATGTATAGACTAGTACTCACGTCTTCATATTGTGTACAACAATCTTCTGATTGGCGACCTTCCATGACCGAGGTACATTCTCTTAGCACTTCGAATCCCTTCGACTGAATAATTTATATACTTTAATTTCTGCTAGCACAAACGAGTGATTTTAACAATCATCTTCCTCTTCTGATTGGCTTGTTAGGTGTTGGAAGTTTTACAATATGGAGATGACTCAGAATTTGCAAAGAGTTGGAGAATACCAGAATTTACACAAGAGGAGAATGAAATGGATGATTATTCCATGATTTTTGGGTACGATGTTCCATCGGATATAAGTTTAGATGACATTTAGAGAAAAATAATTATTTTTGTTCTTGATAAGAGCTTGTAATTTTGGCGTAAGTAGCTACCATAAAAGCCTAGCTAACCTTAAATTCATTAATTCTTCATCGTTACCTTACCTTGTTTGTCCCATTATTGATTCTCATATTTTTGAAGGAAGAAGATTATGTTATTTTGTACGTGGTAAATTAGTTATATTTTTATGGTCTAAAATATCTGTTGTGTTTCAAGATGCAACTTAATATAGTCAATTTCCCACCTTTTGCCGATTATTGAACAACAATCGATACACATTGAGGACATCATGCTCAGTAGCAAATCAATCTATTATTTCCATTCATCTAAGGGGCCGTTTACCAAATTCTTGACCATGAAAATGGATTGTTTGTAAGCATTTAAAATCCGGTAAGCGCTTAATTACCGGTAAGAGTCGTTTCCCACGCTTACCGGGTAAGACTCTCAGCCCTTCCCTTATCTTTTATCAGGTAAGCTTCTTGGCTCAATCAATAAGGTAAATTATATTTTTTTAAATGATTACCCAGTGAACATTTAGTAAACGGCCCCTAACAAGATAAACGATACAAAGAGTACCTTATATAAAGTTGTTTTGGTATCCTTGTGATCTTATTCTCCCAGAAAATTTGCACGAGATTCCTTCGTATTTAAATTAGTACGTCTTATATATTTGCAACCTAAAAACATTCTCCCAAGGTCATTTTCTTGAATTTTCCCACAATTTTCACGAGGTTTTTGAAGAATTGGTTCTATAAGATGACTATTATATTATCCTTTGCTGAAAATCGTGATGCAAAAATAAAATTATTTCACTTTTTCATAAGGAAATGTGTTGGGTTAATCGGTATTGTTTACGGGTTAGCGGGTTACGGTTCGGTAGCATACGAGTTAGTTTTTAGGGTCAAGTTTGCATGGACTTGGTCTTTAGTTGACCAAGTTTGGTGGAGAATAATGGGTAGTGGGTTAGCTATAATTTAGGAGTTCATGGGTCTCTAGTTTTTTAGTTTTTGTTGCTTTAAATAGGAGTAGATGTGTTTTCCTTTTCTAAGCATGGATGGTTGTTAGTTTAGTACAATTTTAAATATATTATTTTGTTTTACGGTAATTAGTTCTTCTCTCTTCTGCAAGTTTGTTTTCTTTATTTGTGTGTGAGTTTTGAGGCTTTTGTTTCCAACAATTGGTATCAGAGTCGCGTTCGTGTGAAGGGGGTGTAAGCTAAATCTGATCCAACGTTGAAGAGTCACAAAAGCAGCTTCTACTCTTGATCAACCTGTTCGTGTCGGAAAAGAGACTAACCGGCAGAGGTGCGTGAAAAACGAACGTAACAGACCCGTCAAAGCAGGTGGCTTTGGATTTTTGTTCGTTTTGCAGGTATAAGAAGACGGTAAAGCTTGTAGCTTGTTTTCTTGGTCGGTGGAATAGGGCTCTTGGAACAAGTCTGATCGGAAAAGGGTTGAAGTTGTCAAAACAAGGAAGGAAAAATGGAGTTGGTACTGGCAAAAGAAGGAGGTTCAATGTCCTATCAAGTCCCGGATTTGACCCCTACAAACTATCCTGTGTGGGCGGTCAAAATCAAGTCGATCATGGATGCACACGGCATATGGGAGACGGTCTAACCGAGGGTGTTAGGTGCATAATCGAATCCAAAGAAGTCAAAACAAGCTCTTGCTTTCTTGTTTCAAGCGATACCCGAAGACATGGTGTTGCAAATGGCGGGTTATACCGATCCAAAGCAAGTGTGGGACGGTCTAAAAACACGATATTTGGGAGTGGATCGGGTGAGAACGACTCGACTTGCAACCTTGAAGAGGGAACTCGAAGATTTGCGTATAAAGGAGGGCGAAACGGTTGATGACTTCGCGACCAAACTGACCGGTTTAGCTTCAAAGGCGAGGAGCCTTGGTTACGAGCTTGAAGAAGTGGACTTGGTGAAAAGGCTACTTGACTCGATGCCTAAATCATTTATCCAAATTGTGGCTTCAATAGAGCAATGCTTCGATTTGGATATGATGCTATTTGACGAGGCCGTTGGAAGATTGAAGGTGTACGATGAGCGTTTAAAAGGAAATGAGGACGTTCAAGGTAGTTTATTGTTGGTTAGTGATGAAAAGGCGCATGTGTGTAAGCATTGTGGCAATGGAGGTTCAAATCGTGATGGCTTTGGACATGTCCGGGGAAGAGGCCGTGGGTTCGGGAAAAGTCGGGATGTCAATGAACGTTTCCAACGGGATAAAAGCCATGTTAAATGTTACAAATGTGGTGAATTTGGTCACTACAACAATGAGTATCCTAAATGGGAGAAGCAAGAGGCAAATTTAATCGAAGAGGAATCGGAGTTGCTGTGAACGGGAAGTATGAAACAAACCGATTAAGGGGGTGATTGTTGGATTAATCGGTATTGTTTACGGGTTAGCGGGTTACGGTTCGATAGCATACGAGTCGGTTTTTAGGGTCAAGTTTGCATGGACTTGGTCTTTAGTTGACCAAGTTTGGTGGAGAATAATGGGTAGTGGGTTAGCTATAATTTAGGAGTTCATGGGTCTCTAGTTTTTTAGTTTTTGTTTCTTTAAATAGGAGTAGATGTGTTTTCCTTTTCTAAGCATGGATGGCAGTGAGTTTACTGCAATTTTAAATATATTGTTCTGTTTTACAGTAATTAGTTCTTCTCTCTTCTGCAAGTTTGTTTTCTTTATTTGTGTGTGAGTTTTGAGGCTTTTGTTTCCAACAAAATGAATGGTCATTTTGTGGAAATAATGAACTTCGTGAGAACGAATGGCCATCTTGGGGAAATGAGTGGTCATTTTGTTGTCTATAAATAACAAGACATTTCTTCTAGTTTAGTTGCCCTTTATATCATATTGATGTCTATTGAGTTGAGTGTGTGAGTAAAAATTTTCCAGTCCTAATAGAGAGCTTCGGTTCTAAGCAACACTCTTTTGTACTCTTTATTTAGTTTTATAGTAAAATACAAACCATCCTCTTTTTTTGGACATACACTATAACATTCACATTGGTATATAGTGGAACCACACAAATTTTCATGTTAGGATGTGGGACGTGTTGACCTTTCGTATTCTTAACATGTGATTTATTATTGTGAACTTTGTTCGATCTATTTTGTTCAACATCAGTTGTTGGGCTTGTTTGAAATATTTAAGGACACGTAGTCTCCCGACCCCAACAATTGGTATCGAACCTCAATGTTAGTAGAGTTATCTAGTTATAGGGTTCTTTGACGGGTGTTAAGTCCGACAAATTATAAATTTAGAATGATGAATCCTATTACCTCTATTTCACAACAAATTGTGATAGAGATAACAGAATCATGTGTAAGTGCGTTGAAAACATTAAAATATGGGGGGGGGGGGTGGATGATTGATGAATAATCTAGATATGCAAAATAAATTGAGATTATAAACAATAACAAGGAGAATTCTAACAATGAGCTAAAGTCAACTAATCTCTTGGATAGTGTATTAGAGACCTAATCAACAATAGTTTCTCAAAAGAGATCGGAGTGGCCTTGAACATTGACATGCATCAAAGTTCCGTTGTCCAAAAAACATAATTATCATGAGAAGCTTGGTGAGTAGTCTCTAACTAGCTAACTAAAGCCAGACTTGAATTTAAGTGCTAGCCGCACTAAAATTAAACAACTTACCACTCTTGACAAATAACCGAAGCCGATTATTGCGGTCAAACTACGCAACCTTACAACACCAACAATCAATACTAAAATTGAATATGTGTTGATTGCTACCTAATGTAAATAATGAACAATTACGGATTCAAGGATTTAACCAACAAATTGAACTTCAATTAAACGAAACGAGGGATCCACCCGAAATCACTGACTCAAACTCGAAGAACGATGAAATCATAGATTACATAAACGAAATCAAATGAGATAAAAGATCAAATTAAATCAGAACACAATGAAAACTCAAAGTCGACTACATGCCCATTGCTAGAAATTAGAAAACTAGCTCATATCTAACAACTAATACTTACAAATCTATTGAGAGGATGAGATAGTTAAGAATCCTAACTGAGAACTCCAAATATATGCTCCCCAAATTCTAGAAATCGGCTATTGTTTCTTTCCAATTTTAGTCTGGAATCTCTCCAGTTTCTCGATCTCTCCCCGTTTTGACAGCTATCAACCTCGCGCAGCTAAATCCACTGGAAAAGTCGCCCGACATGGATGAATGGAAATCAAAATGAACCTTAGGCGGGTGGTAATGCCTTTGAAAATCGGATAGTGTCTCCGGCGGATTTTGGTGCGAGTATGGACGTGGGTGCACTCAAACTGCTGGATTGAAATCCTTATTTTCTTTTACTCTTTTCTGGGCTGCAAGTTCCTCTTGAACCGGGTTTGCCTTGGCCCTCTTTTTCTTTCTGTACCTGCAAACATATATTAAAAGGTCTTTTTTCACTTTAATTTATGCACAAAAAAATATGAAATTTGCAAACACTATGTAAAAAAAGAGTAAATAAACACTGTGATTGATTTCAACCCATAAGTTATGGACATTGAGACTTCTAATGGCCTTTTTTCTTACAAAAATCGCATTCATCAAACCCAAATCTTGGACGACTCTTATTCTGAATTTGAAGCAAAAGGCTTATGAGGAACAGTGTGAGTCCGTGATCGTTACCAGATAAATCAAACAACAAACAATATAAAGATAAACCCACCTGTTTAGATTATAAACGCGAATTACACGGTTGATTGCTTTGAGTTTTCTCTTTGTTTGTTTTTCTCTCTTTTACACTTTGAATATGTGTTATGTGTGGATTGTTGTCTGATGTGTATATTAGAGAGATAACAACTAACATAATATCTAGATATATAATATCTAGATATTATATTTAAACTAATATAATAACAAATAAACATAATATCTAGATATTAATAATATCTAGATATTATATTAAAACTAATATAATAATAAACTAATTAAACTAATTAAACTAATTAAAATACTAAAACATAACTTTGACTATTATTACAAGATAGACCCTAGACTATTGTTAAGAGTAACTTTCAGCTTTTACTTCAGATTGCGATCTTCGTATTGGATGATCTTGAATCCAATGAGACTGTGTCTTAACAATCTCCCCCTTTGGATCAAGATCATTACGAAAATGATTTGGCAATACGATCTTCTCTTTCAGCACAGAAGATGCAATCTCTTTCTCTAGCTCAGAATGCTTTAGCAAAGTATCTTCAACAAAAATTTATCTGAAATCAGCATGTCTTCAGAATACTTTGATCTCGCAGTTCTTGATCTTGTAATGTAATGGACTGAACATTTCTTCAAGCTTTAGATTCTCCCCCTTTTTGATGGAAAGTGCAACGACTTCATCAAAACTTTGAGTAAGAAATGTCAACCACTTGTAGTCTCTGATCCGTCAATTCAATAGTTATTCATCCTGATCTTTGCGAATCTAGACAAAATAATCATGTAACACCTGAATCAACTAATGAATCAGTTAGAATGCCTGTCAGTAACACTAAGTCACTGTGTGTAACGAATACACATTGGAAAGGAGTTGTTTGATGTTGACTCCCCCAGGGATTCCATTTAATCATCGAAACAGCACAAAGGTTATTTCTATAAACGTTATGACAAAGAAACTAATTCCTTGTGTGTTCGTGCTTGTGTTGAAAGAATTAAGCACTTGATGATTGCTTATTTGGCTCAAAATTGTGTAAACCACTGAGACAACAGTAAGTTAAACACAGACTCAATGTGCATGAGTGAAGTGCGAAGGTGGGGCAGACTTCCTTCTTTTCTATATCCAGATTTTCCAAGTGAAAATCAGATAGCATATGTGCTGCGTCCCCTTAGAAAGTGAAACACTTTCTAATTGAGTAGAAAATGAGTAGTTGGTGGGGTAATTCAAGAGTTGGCATGGGCTAGTTGCCTGTTTCAATAATGTTCACCAAAGATTTGTGAAACACTAGAAATGTGGCTGCCCGTCTAGAAAGTAGTTGGTGCAGAGTTCTGATATTCTTTTAACTCTGATCTCACACGCTCTTTCTTTTAAAGATTAAGCTCACTCTTTTGGCATTGAAACTCATTATCCAATCTACACTCATTTCTTTTGACACACTCACTCAATCACTAAGGATGAACTTCATGGGTAGAAATCATAGGTTAACATGATTCCATAGAAGTTGAAGTGATTTCAAAGAATTTCCTTCATTTGATCAGAAGCAAAAGGAACTTATGCAAATATCAAACGAGGCGTTTTAGTTCTTGCACACTGATTCCGTATAACTTTTAAAGAATAAGTTGCTCAAAAAGGTTTAGCTTGTCGATTAAGCTTATGTAAAACATTTAAAGTACACTCCCAAAATATAAAATCGAATGAAAAATCGGGAAGTGGTTTGAACGTTTAAGAACGATGTTTTCAATGATTGAAAGTTGTCCTTCTTTCAACCATATTGGAGATTAAGATGAAAGGTAATACCTTAAAGTTTGATCTTATATCTCATGAAGCTTTACTGTAAGTCATAAAGATATGAACTTCTAAGCTTCTCTCAAACTTCTGCAAAAGTCTTAGGTCAAGTTCAAAGCAAATTTATTCACTTAAATTGAAAAGACAAAAAGCAGTAAAACTTTTTAAAGTACGAGTTCTGATCTGAATTGATCAGAAGTCATATCCGAACTCCTTTGACGTGAAGAGCTCCCCCTAAAATCTTGCATTACAAAAATTTGTCATAAAACGTAAGTGCAGAAATCTTATGATCTCCCCCTCAAATTAATATTGACCAAGTATGAGTTTCTTCTCATACTCCCCTTAGAATCATGAACATTAACATATGAAATACAGATATCATTCACAATTAAGCATAAAGATATGAGGAAAAAGTAAACAATAGTGAACTTTTATAGGTAACTACTGATTATGTCTTAAGATTTAGCATACCAAGCTTAGAGATAAGAAAGTTGAATCTCTTTTCATCTAACGCCTTGGTAAACAAATCTGCAAGTTGATAATCTGTTTTTACAAAGAAAAGTTCTATGTTTCCTTTTTCTACATGATCTTTGATAAAGTGATACCTGACGTCGATATGTTTGGTTTTTGTGTGTTGAACAGGATTCGCTGTTATTGCGATGGCGCTCTTGGAGTCGCAGTAGATCGGGATTTTGTTGAAGTGGAAACCGTAGTCGCGAAGTTGTGTTTGCATCCACAAAACCTGAGAACAGCAGCTAGCAGCAGCTACATATTCTGCTTCGGCCGTGGAAGTTGAAACGCAAAGTTGCTTCTTCGATCCCCAACTTACTAGTTTGTCACCGAGGAACTGTACGTGTCGTGACGTGCTCTTCCTGTCTAACATACAACCTGCATGATCTGCATCTGTGTACGCTGTTAGTTCAAAAGTAGTATCTTTGGGATACCACAGACCGAGATCTGCGGTGCCCTTCAGATACCTGAATATACGCTTGACAGCAGTCAAATGGATTTCTTTTGGATTAGCCTGATATCGGGCACAAAGACATGTTGAAAACATTATGTCTGGTCTACTACTAGTAAGATACATTAAAGAACCTATCATTCCCTTGTAGGTCCTAATATCAACAGCCTTTCCCGAAGGATCGGTACCAATCTTAGTTCCTGGTGCCATTGGGGTACCAATCGGTTTTGTATTTTCCATTTGGAATTTCCGGAGAATTTCCCTAATGTACTTAGATTGATTGATAAAGATACCCGTAGAAAATTGTTTTACTTGAAGCCCGAGAAAGAAGTTCATCTCTCCCATCAAGTTCATTTGAAATCTAGACACCATAAGGTTTGCAAAATTCTTACATTACTTAGTATTAGTTGAACCAAAAATAATATCGTCGACATAGATTTGTATTAAAACGATATCGGATTTTTCTTTCTTTATGAACAAGGTGGTATCCACCGTACCTTTTGAAAACCCAGACTTGACTAGAAAAGTGGAAAGGACATCATACCAGGCTCGAGGGGCTTGTTTCAGACCGTAGAGAGCTTTGTCGAGAATGTAGACGTGGTCCGGCTTCTCTTGATTGACAAATCCCTCTGGCTGAGAGACGTATACTTCCTCTTTCAGAATTCCGTTCAGGAATGCTGTTTTCACGTCCATTTGAAAGACCGTGAAGTTCTTGTGGGCAGCGTAGGCTAAGAACATTCTGATTGCCTCTAAACGCGCCACAGAAGCGTATGTCTCGTCATAGTCTAATCCTTCCTCTTGTCTGTATCCTTTGTCTACTAGTCTCGCCTTGTTTCTGATGACGGTACCAGCTTCGTCCTTTTTAATCTTGAAGATCCACTTCGTACCGATGATTGTTTTACCTTTAGGCTTTGGTACGAGTCTCCAGACTTGCAGTGCGTCGAACTGGTTCAATTCTTCTTGCATAGAGACTACCCAATCTGGATCCGCAAGAGCCTCTGATACTCGAGTTGGCTCAATCTTGCTTAGAAAGGAGTCGTGCATGCACCAGTTGATTGACGCTGACCTAGTTTGCACCGACTTGGATGGATCACCTATGATCTGACTTGCAGGGTGCACTTTGGTCCATTTACGTTCATGAGGCAGTGGATTATAGGAATGAATGTCAGTTGTGTCATCTATAAATCCACTTGCACCTTCTTCAGTTTGTTCTGGAGGAATGATGATTTCAGTTGAAGTAATTGGTGGGAGTGTATTATATGATGATAGATCAATATAAAAAGGAATGGGGGGTTCAGTTGAAGTAGTTGGTACAGAAGTCTCAGTAGGTATAGCTTGTTCCGGCTGTAGATTGATCTGAATTGAACATCCTACTGGTTCAGCTACTTCTGACTCTTTATCATTTGTCACTTCTTCAACTATTGGAGTCGGCATTTGAATTGTAATTTCTTGTTGAATCGGGGCGTTTGATTCAATAGAGTCATCTGAACTGGTTGGATGAGTAGTCGTTAAGTCTTCCATCCTGTCAACCACAACAGATTTCTTTACATTAGATCCAAGAAATTCATCATAAAACAATTCAAATAATAAGTCTAAATCAGATAAATGGTTAGTTGAAGTTGAAGCTTCGTCTGATTTATTCTGTTGAGACGCAGGTTCTGGACTGAGTTGCCCAGAAGCTAGTACTCCAGTTATAACGGGTTCTGAACGTTGTTGTTCGGAAGCCATTTCTTCATCAAAGGTGATGTTGACGCTTTCAATCACCGTCTTTGACTTCTTGAAGTAGATTCTGAATGCAGTTGATGATGAGGAGTATCCAATGAAGATTCCTTCATCTGCCTTGGCGCTGAACTTGTTGAGATTCTCCCTATCGTTTAGAACGAAACACTTACATCCAAAGATATGGAAGTATTTGATTGTAGGTGTTCGGTTGTTGATCAACGCATAAGGAGTCTTCTTGAATCGTCTGTGAATCATGGACCGGTTCTGCGTATAGCATGCGGTAGATATAGCTTCTGCCCATAAGAATAGAGGTAGGTCGGAATGACTTAGCATAGTGCGAGCTGCCTCGACTAGCGTCCGATTCCTTCTTTCCACCACTCCATTTTGTTGAGGCGTACGTGCAGCAGAGTACTGATGAGTTATCCCTTTAGATTCGAGATATTCTTGAACAGTTTTGTTCTTGAACTCTGTGCCGTTGTCTGTTCTTAGAAGCTTTATCGGTTTCTGCAGATTCACCTGGGTCGTCTTCAGGAAAGTGATGAGCACATCAGGTGTCTCATCCTTTGATCGTAGGAACTTGACCCAAGTGTATTGTGAGTAGTCGTCCACGATCACTAGAATGTACTTCTTGCCTCCTAGACTCTGAGTTCGCATTGGACCACAGAGATCCATATGCAATAGCTCTAGCGGAGCGCTTGTATTTGGTTCAGGCTTCGGTTTATGCGGAGCCCTCTTCATCTTGCCCTTCTCACAGGCTGCACACAGATGATCTTTGTCATATTTGAGCTCTGGAAGTCCTTTGACTAAGTTGCCACTGACCAGTTTGTTGATGTAGCGAAAGTTGAGATGAGAGAGCCGTCGATGCCATAGCCAGCTTTGCTGCATCGATGCTTTAGATAGTAGACAAATCTGCTTGTCAGTCTGGACGTCTGATAAATTGATCTTGTAGAGGTCTGACTTTCGAGTGCCGACCAAGAGTTCTTCGCCTTCTTCTGTGCGAACAGAACACCTCTTGGCTTTAAAGTTGACCTCTAGGTCTTTGTCACAGAACTGACCTATGCTGAACAGGTTGTGTCCTAATCCTTCTACGTAGCTCACCTTCTTGATCGTTATATTTTCCCGTTGTATATCACCGTAGCCTAATATTGGTGAAAACTGATCATTTCCGTATCTGACTGTTCCGCAGTATTTCTCTGTAAAGTTTGTCAGCATATCTTTCTGTCCTGTCATGTGTTTGGAGCAACCGTTGTCCAAATACCACATATGACGGATCTGCATAGGAGAAATAACGAAACACAGATTTAGATTTTAAGCATTATAAATGAGTAAGACGTTGGAGCGTTAATATTAAAGTGCGGGTTTTGAACTGATGAATTCAAAAGCCTATTTTTCTTAAGCACGGGTTCTGAACAGACGTGTTCAGAAACCATCGTCTTGTCTTTGAAATTCGAGTCTTGAGCTGTCTTACTCAAGAACCATTTTCTCTATTGAGGTACGGGTTCTGATCTGTTGTAATCAGAAGCCACATGTTTTGCTAAACATTGAGTGCCTGCAACACAGATTTAGATTTTGGTACCCACTTGAATTTGGGTCCTGCTGTGTTAGCACAAGGTTTTGATTTTGGTACCCATTGCAAATTGGGTCCTCTTTTCTTTTGAAATAGATATGAAGTAGGATAATGATAAGAATGCACATGAGATGATTCAAACCGCATTGCAGAATCTTGACAAAAATTAGAAGCATGTTTATCATAAAAGGAAGACTGTCTAGCAGTTTTAGATAACAGGAATAGTTTCTTAAAAGAGTATTTCAGTTTAGGAGCAACATTCATATTCAAAGTATCTGAACTAGACATATTCTTATTACAATAAACAGAAAAAGTCTTGTCAAGCTTCCGTTTGGGTTGCCATTTCTTGGTCATATCTGAAACAGTTGAAACCTTTGAGTTAGACATTAGAGAAACAACTGAATGCATTTTCTTTGGGTTACCAGTATTGATCGGCTTCTGTGAATGCTTCTTGCCTTTAGCATTTTTAGCTTTCACAGAGACTGAGTTATCAACTCGCGTTGATTTTGCACTGTTAACAGGCTTACTGGTTGATCCAACAGATTTCTTAAGAAAGGATGAATGGTTTGGAAGTTTTGCATTAAAGTCAAATTGTTCAAGACAATCATCTAAACCACCGTTAGAGTTCAAAAAATCAAACCCTTGATTTGATGAACTAACCATATTCTCAGAGTTTGAAGCCTTAGAAAGAACAGAATTTGTAAACACAGTTGTAAAAACATTTTGTTCAATGTTTATCAAAAGTCTTTCATCTGACAAGGAATTCTCGAGTTCAGAAATTTTACTTTCTAAAACGAGAGGAGGGACATATAGTTTACCTTGAGTAGGTTTCGCCTCCATTTCCTTTTCAGAATAACTTAGAAAGAAGTCATTTGAAAGAGTTTTCTTCTTTTCAGGTTTCTTATCATAGCTATTATTCAACTTCGCATAATAAAATGGAAGATGAACTTTAGATGATATTAAATGTTTTTCTGTTTCTTTGGCTTCATCCTCTTCAGATAGTTTAGTCCAATAAACTTTAAGTTCAGGGATTCTTCTAGCTAACTTCATAGAAAGAATATCATAAAGTGCAGGCACTTCAGACATTCCCTTTTGAAGATAGTGAGGATTCTTATAACCGATTCCCCATCTTTCTTTGTTCTCTATTGGTTTGTTAAGATGAATGGTTTGCTCAGTTTGACCTAATGAGTACAACTTCTTTTCCAAAGCATCCATTTTTGCAATTAAAGATTTGTTTTCTTCGATAGACGAAGAATGAATTTGTGTAACCTCGTATAAGTCAATCTCACGTTTTAGCAGTTTAGACTTGAGTTCAGAATTCTCACTAAGAATTATTGTCTTCTCCGTTGCGTTGGTGTCATTGTTTTTATGTAAAACCTCAACCAGTACTTTCTTCTCAGCAATTTCATTGCTAAGTTTCTGTATTGATTGGTTTTTGTCAGTAATGAAACCCTTTTCACGCTTTAGGTTCGACTCTAACTCTTTGAGTTTATCATTCATGGCATGCAATTGATTTATGAATTCAGCATACGATAAGTTGCATACCTCTTCTTTATTCTCTGAATCAGCTTCATCATCTGATTCATGCTTTCCCATCAAGCACAGGTTGACAACTTCATCTTTCTCTTCATCTTCTTCATCATCATCAGAATGATCGAGCCAGAAAACGTCTTCAGCCATCAATGCCTTCCCAGCCTCTTGTTGCTTTGCAAGCAACATCTTGTTCTTGTAGTAGTCCGAGTTCTTGACTTTTGGCTTTCGGCAATCTCTGGCATAATGACCGGTTTTACCACAGTTGTAGCACGTTATAGGTTCTGTCTGACCTGATCCTTCTGCTTGAAACCTTCTCTCTTCAGGTTTCCTTTCCTCTGATCTCTTTCCTTCAGCAAGATCTCTTCTATCTTCTGGTTTCCTCTCCTCCATTCTCCTTCCTTCAAACCTTCTTCCTTCAAATCTACTTCCTTCGACCCTTTCTCTATGAGCGTAGTTGTTTGGACCAGACGAATACCTCTGACTGTTTGAGCTTGGCTTTGTGTAGAATTTCTTCTGGAAAGCCTTAGTCAACAAAAGCAATGCTTGCTTTAGTTGTTCACATTCATCTTCGTCAGAGTTTGCTTCAGCTTTATCTTCATTTGATTCATACACAGTCGCTTTGTTCTTCTTCTTCTTGACAACAAGAGCAACTGTGTCTTCAACCTTCTTTCCTCTCTGCCTTTTCTCTTCTAGAATTTCATCCACTTCTTCTTCATTTTGTTTGAGGGTCTCATACACCTCATGAATTGGAATCTCATTCAGATCTTTAATCTGCTTCATCTGCCTCGCAAATCTCTTCCATTCTGGCTGTAGAACGCTTAGAAATTTGACGTTTAGCTCAATTTGAGATTTGTGGACCTTGTTCTTGCTTAGCTCATTCAGCAAGGTCACAAACCTGTCATGTACTTCTTCTAAGGTTTCTCCGGCTCTGCCTCTAAATTCTTCATAGTTATTTAGGCAGTTGGAGATCTTCAGTTGATTTCCTACCTTAGAACCCAGCATCATCTTCTCCAGCTGATCCCACATTTCCTTAGCTGAGGCCTTGTAGCTGTCAATCTTTATGTAGATTTCATTGGGGATTCCTTGAAGAATGTATGACATAGCTAGTTTATCGCCTTTAGCTCTGTTTAGGTTGTCACCGTCAAGCTCATGGTACTTCAGTTCAACTTGTGTTGGCAATGTTCCAACCAGACGAGTTGTCTTTATTGGTTGCATATTTCCTTCTGCAAATGACTGTCTGATGAACTCACAAAGCTCATGTCTGTCTATGAAGTTTAGAAACCGATCCTTCCACTGTTCGTATTCACCTTTAAATAGAACTGGTGGTTTGGAATCAGTTCCAATGGCAAGAGCTTCTCTGGATGTCATTTTGAACAAGATTTAAGATGCGAGCGGCTTTGAGATGCGTGAGGCTTGAGATGCGAGAGGCTTTGAGATATGAGAGAATTTTAAAATTCAAAAGTTTGCGCGAGATGTTGATTGCGCAAAGTGAGGATCGACCGATAAGACGTAAGAACCGGAAAGATTTTCGACCGATTAAACTGATTGACCGGTAAAAGGATTGGACCGAAAGAATATTTGATTTCCTTTGACCGAAAGTCTAATTGGTTTGATAAAATTGTTTTGCAAAGAAAAAAAAAGTTTTACAAGTCAAAGGATGGATTTTGTTTTAAAAAAAAAATTTGATTGTAGGAAAAGGTGGTGGACACATGTGTGAAAAAGGTGGTCACGTGATAGTTTGCATGTAAATTGAAGTTTCTTAGTTTCTTAGTGAGAGTGTGAGTGAGAGGAGTATGATATGTTCACAAGCAATTGTTCGACCGGAGTGGTTTGTGTGAGTGGTTGCAAAGTGTGAGTGGAGTATGATATGAGTGGAAATTGTGATTTGAAGTCTTTGACCGGATCTTCAATTGTTCGACCGATAGTTCACAAGCAATGACTGGAGAGTGGGGTTAGACCGGGGGGAGAAGACCGGATGTGGGTTTAGAAAAGTTGTGGTTTGACCGGAAGATGGGATTTGATAAGACCGATATTAATGAGGAGTTCGACCGGGGAAGTGTTGTGGAAAAGTTTTATTCGACCGGGGAAGTGAGGAAGAAAAGTTATATTCGACCGGATAAAAAAATACTCGACCGGATAAAAAAAATATTCGACCGGTACAAAGTTTGTGAGATTCGACCGGGGAAGTGAGGGTCCGGTCGAATGCTTAAGACCGATAGAATGTAAAAACTAAGGTTCGACCGGTACGCTTAAGACCGATACGTCGTCTTCTTCGATTAAATCGACTGTAACTCTAAAATTAACCAAGCTAGAGGTCGATTTACCACACCAAATTTTGACACAACGATCTCCTTATCAATTAGAACAAGACACAACCTTTTGATTTCGAAAATAACCGTAAAATCAAGTTTTGAATTATAACACAGTGTTCTTCAAAAATGAAGAACACAGAGATGAAAATTTTTGATTTTGATCCTGGTATACGGCTCTGATACCAATTGTGAGTCCGTGATCGTTACCAGATAAATCAAACAACAAACAATATAAAGATAAACCCACCTGTTTAGATTATAAACGCGGATTACACGGTTGATTGCTTTGAGTTTTCTCTTTGTTTGTTTTTATCTCTTTTACACTTTGAATATGTGTTATGTGTGGATTGTTGTCTGATGTGTATATTAGAGAGATAACAACTAACATAATATCTAGATATATAATATCTAGATATTATATTTAAACTAATATAATAACAAATAAACATAATATCTAGATATTAATAATATCTAGATATTATATTAAAACTAATATAATAATAAACTAATTAAACTAATTAAACTAATTAAAATACTAAAACATAACTTTTACTATTATTACAAGATAGACCCTAGACTATTGTTAAGAGTAACTTTCAGCTTTTACTTCAGATTGCGATCTTCGTATTGGATGATCTTGAATCCAATGAGACTGTGTCTTAACAAACAGCCAAAACAGAAGGATATGGAGTTAGAAGAATACCTTTTCCTATTTGTGTCTTTATACGAGTTTCATCGGCTAACAATTCACTTACTACAGAATCAACTGAAGGGAGTGGGTGCGATGAAAGATGTTACTACGAAGTCCTTCAAAGTCACTTCTCAGGGCCATAAGAAACTAAACCAATCTCTGTTCTTCCCTACGAGCAATGTATGGTCCAAAGGCACGCAATTCAGCAGGTTCAGTAAGAGCTAACTGATCCCACAAATCGGTCATTGTTGAGTAGAACTCCTGAATACTCATATCTTTCTGTTCGAGTGCTCGGATATCAGCTTCTAGTTGATAATGTTTTGCAAAATTAGACTGTGTATATAGTCTCTCAAGATGATCCCATACTTCCTTGCCTGTTTCATATTTTGCCAATTGAACACCAATCGAATTTCAACAGAATTGTTTATCTAAGTGATAATTTTCAAATTATCCACTTCCCAAGGTTCCAAATCTTTTGCTTCTTTCGGTTTCACAATAGTGCCAGAAATATAACCCCACATCTTTTTGCCCTTCAGAAATTTTTTCAAGACATAACTCCAATAGGAGTAATTTTTTCCATCCAAACGTACACTAATGGCTTGGAGAGAATCATCTTTTCTAGCCATTGCAAACGAGAAATAAAAGGAAGGAAAATAGAATAGAGAGTATAGAGATACCGTATGCCAAAATCAATCTTCGAACAGAAACCTTGAACAAGGATCGAAACTGCTAGATCCAGAAAGAAGCGTCGAACAAGAAGAAACCCTAGCGCCGCCGAACAGAAACAAAAAAACGTCGTCGAACGGATAGCGCCATCGAACAAATCCGCGCACAACAGTGCTTGAGATTAACAGTACTTGAGAGATGAAAAGAGATTAATCCTGCTCTGATACCATGATAATTTTAAGAGGAGAAAAGAATTGCCAGGAAACGGCTAGGGTTTTTCTTAGAGAGAATGAATAATTACAAAGGGTTACAACAACTATATATAAGGAAACAAGAAACCCTAAAAGAAACTAAAATATACAAAAGTACAAAACAATCCCTATACTATCTAACATCCCCCCCTCAAACTCATGATGCTGGTGCAAGAAGCATCGAGAGTTTGCTAACCAGGAAGCGGAAGCGAGAGATCGGGTGAGACTTCGTAAGAAGTCTGCAAGTTGTAAAGTATAACTGACAAACGGTAATGAAAGAGTGCTACGTTTTAGATGATGATGTGTAAAGTGGAAATCAACCTCGATATGCTTCATGTGTTCATGAAAAACCGAGTTGTGAGCAATCTGAATGGTGCTGTGATTGTCACAATACATTGGAGTGGGATGAGGAAGGAAGACACCCATATCAGCAAGTAGCCATCGCAACCAAATAATCTCCTTGGAAGTAGATGCCATAGCTATGTATTCAACTTCAGTGGAAGAAAGAGAAACCACAGATTGTTTCTTACTTTTCCACGAAATAAGAGAGTCTCCCAAGAAAACACAGAAACCTGTGACAGATCGACGATCTGTAGGATTACGTGCATAAGCAGCATCAGAGTATGCCCGTAGTTCGAGAGAAGATGTGGATGATAGCAGGAGACTTCAAAACATGGTACCTCGAAGATAACGTAAAATATGCACAACAGTTGTCCAATGAGTAGAGGTCGGAGCTGCAACATATTCAATGTTTGGTCGAGTAATAGTGAGATAAACCAGGCTACCAACTATAGTACGATACAAGGTAGGGTCTTTGAGAGGAGAACCATCAGTGGGAGAATACTCGACATTCAATTCAGAAGGAGATTCCACAACACGAGTATTAGTAAGACGAGCTCGTTCAATAATTACAGTTGTATATGTAGATCGAGAAAGCAAGTAACCTCTAAGAGATGAAGCAACTTCAATACCCAAGAAATATCGAAGAGGACCCAGATCCTTCATCTCAAATTGTGCAGCTAATTCCGACTTTAAGGCATGAATTCCTTGAAGGTCATCACCGGTGATGATCATATCATCAACATACAATGAAAGCAATATACGACCTGTAGAAGTATGCTTGACAAAGAGAGCAGAATCATGTTCACTTGCAGAGAATCCGAGAGACAGAATAACATCAGAATTTTTTTCAAACCAAGCTCGTGGGGCTTGTTTAAGCCCATATAACGCTTTTTTAAGCTTGCAAACTTCACCAGTTTTATGAGGAACACCAGGAGGAGGAACCATGTATACTTCCTCATTTAAGTCACCATTCAAGAAGTCATTCTTAACATCCATTTGTGAAATATTCCACTTGCGAACATCAACAACAACTATAAGAGTGCGAATTGTAGTCATTTTGGCTACAGAAGCAAAAGTCTCCTCAAAATCCAAGCCATATTCCTAAGTAAAGCCCTTAGCTACAAGACGGGCTTTGTAACATTGAACAGATCCATCAGATTTGGTCTTGATTTTATAGACCCACCGAGAACCAATAGCACGCTTACCGTTGGGAAGCGGAACCAAATCCCAAGTATGGGTCTTTTGCAAAGCAGAGAGTTTCTCACTCATAGCATGCTGCCAAAGAGGGTCAGTAGCTGCTTCTTTATAAGAGGATGGTTCAGAAAGAGAGTGTATAGAAGCTAAGAATGAAGTAAAAGAGGGAGAATAAGTAGAATAAACAAATTATGGTAGACGAGTAGACTTACGAGTGTGTTGGGATTGTCGAGGAGGATCCACAGTCTCAGGCGCATCTTGAGTGACAGTAGTAGGAGGAGGGGCAACAGTGTCATTGGATTACCAGTAGCATTTTCTTCGGTTGGAGAAATATCTGGAGTCTGATTAGAGTTTACTTGCTCAGAGAATGGAATATTAATTACATCTGACTTTGTCAAATTGTATGCATTTATGGGAATGGAATAGAAAGGAATATGCTTAAGAAACACAACATGACCACTAGTACAAAAAAGGTCTTTAGTGACGGTTAAAAACCGTTACCATAGGTATTCCGTAACGGTTTTCATGGACATAAAAATAGTCACCTTATCTGCCGTCACTTTTGGTACACTTTTTGTTACGTTTAAAAAATGTTACCAAATCACATCAAAAACCGTTACCATAAGTTAAAACCGTCACCTTATGTGTATAAAAAAACCAAATTTTTTCTTAAAACCGTCACCGTAGCATGACATACAAAGACTTTATTTTTCAAAAACCGTCACCATAGCATGACATGTAAGTGACTTTATTTTTCAAAAATCGTCACCTTAGGATGACATACGGTGACATTTATTATTCAAAATCATCACTGTAGCATGATATACGGTGACGTTTATTATTCAAAATCGTCAACGTAACATGACATACAATGATGTTTATTTTTCAAAACCGTTGTCGCAGCATGACATACAATTACGTTTTTTTTTTCAAAACAGTCACCGTATCATTACATTCGGTTACGTTTATTTGTCAAAATCATCACCATAGCATAATATACAACGACGTTAATTTGTTAAAACTATCACCACAACATGACATATGGTGACGTTAATTTTTCAAAACTGTCATCATAACATGCATACGGTGACGTTTATTTGTCGAAATCGTCACCGTAGCATGACATTCAGTCACGTATATTCGTCAAAACCATCACCAAAACTTGACATACGGTGACATTTATGTTTCAAAATGTCACTGTAGAATGACATACCATGACGTTTAAATATTCAAACTGTCACCGTAACATGACACAAAGTGACATTTATATATTCAAAACCATCATCGTAGCATCACATATAATGACATTTATTTTCCAAAACCGTCGCTGTAGTATTACATATGGTGATATTTATTCAAAACCATCATCATAAAATGACATACAATAACATTAATTTTTCAAAACCGTCATTAAATAATAGCTTATGATGACGCTTTCTTTTAAAATCGTCACAATAACATGTCATACAATCACATTTATTTTGAAAGCCATCATATTAGCTAAACAAATGGTGACGTTTATTTTCTGAAAACTGTCATCATAACTTGACATACTATGACGTTAAATTATCAAATTAAACCGTTGCCATAAAGCATAAACAATCTTTTGGTGACGGTTTTTATCATTTGTCGATAAAATGAAAATGAATTCAAAAACTCAGAATATGAACCAAATGATTAATGAACAATAGGGTAATAATTACATTATAAGAATGATGTATGAGAACACTAATTAGAGAAGTACTATATATCTGAAATAAATATTTTTCTTATCTAAGCTATACTCCCATGCTTCATCTCTTCACCATCCCGTTAATAATTGCATAATTGTTATTTCCATTTATAACCTTTTGCTTTTAGCCCTTATGATTAGAAGTTGTTTGTGGTACCTGCAAATAGATAAGAAAACAACCCATAAATACAACAAATCACGAGAGAGTGACGAAATTTTTACATATGATTAAAAAAAACATAATATGAAACAAGTTCAGACTTCTAAACATTAAAGCCAAAACTTTAGGGAAGAACAATGACTTGTCCATAACAAGAAACCCAATAAATTGGTTTAAAAGTCGATCACCCAAAATTTGGCGATCGACAAGTTACAGGAAATGTATATGTAGATAAAGAGAGAGAAAGATGAGAGAGCATAATCGCATAATATAACATACATAATTTAATTAGAAGTTACCTTTAAGTGATCAGATTTTTGGGTAGCATATGTAGAATTTGAACAATTTCATATCTATGCATATCAAAATAGCAGCAGCAGATTTGAACTGATTTCAGATTATTGCTGCTCATTCAAAAATTTATAGTCCATCAACATATGCAAATTCAAATCTGCAAAACAAAAGATCTGCAGTTGCTGCTGATTTGTGCCAAAATAGAAACATTGAACACATAATCTTATAAGGAGCTACTTTCTAGATATATAAATCAAATTAACTAACTAGTACCTAAGATTGAACTGAATTCCCATGAATAAAACTTCATTAGTTTTATGCAAGTTCGTCCTATTAGACTGTGCATGGTTTTTTAGTTATGTCATGGAAGATATGAAGACAAATAGACCAAAACATACAAATATAAAGACTTACCTCCCAAAACGTTAAGCCGAATGAAGAGCAGTTGATACAAGGAGGATTCGAGAGTTAATAATGATTTTCGAGAATAACTGGGAAAAAGAAAAACGAACATGAAGAGAAAAACGAGCTCGAAAGATGCTCGGAATTTGGCATCAGAAAATTAAAAGGCAAAGAGAAAACGCCAAATATAAAAGGGGTTACAATAGAGATCGAAAAGAGTCAAGAATTGCAAACAGAATCGAAAGCAGGCTCTAGGCGACTTGGGTCGCATGAAACCCGCATTAAACACTGTTGGTGGCTATACAATCTACAACTCCTTCCATGGCCACAATTCCTTCCATAACTTGGAAATCATCCATGGCACACGTTGCAAGCAATATCCATAATTTCTCCTTTTCATACATATAGAGTTACCAGAATACCATATAACTCAACAACTTTATCCAGAGCTTTGGCAGAACCCTTATTGAGCAGGTGAAATGTACTTTTATCACCCACATGATCCGTGTAATTCTGCATTGCAGCAAGAGAGAGAGAAGAAGGGGGGTATGTTGAAATTAGATATAACTGACACGTACCTGGATTGGTGCACCATTTTCCCTTAAAACAACATCATAACTATCGATCTCCTTCCCAAACTTTTTGTAACAGATCTCCTGAGTTACCGATAACTGCACAACGGCCAAACTGACGTGGACCGTATGGTGGTGTTTCAGATAGTACCAAAAAAAGTTTCTCCACGCACATAGTTCTATTTGCACAGTTGTTACTGCAGCAGGAATGCACCAAATCAGACTGCAAATAGCTATAGAAGACTAAAACAACTTTTCAGATTTGCCTGGAGAAAAGGATTTTTTTGGAGATCTCGAAATTTTTAGAGATTTAACTCAATTTTCTAGCAACTTGGTTTGTTTTTTAATTTTAAGTCTGGTATGGTTGACAATAGAACATAAATATTGCTCCCTCCGTCCCGTGTGGCAACTGCTTCACACAGATTAAACTCAAAAGATAAGCCCTCTAGATTTCCAGTTTTGGGATCTTTCTGTTAAAGCATCCAATTTAAATATTAATTACAAAACTACAAGATAGAAGTAGGCAAGTAGCACATAAACATGAAGGAAAAATAACTATTTATCAACCAGTGAGGTGTTTGTAACAACATGTTATTCTCGTTCATCGTCCAGATAAATCTAAGCAACAGGACAATAAAGCCAGACAACATCACAGTACTGATAGTGGGGTTAGAAGTACAAAGAGAAACCATTAGGCGAGTTGACATTAACAATAGAAAGGTAATATAATAAGGTATTATCACCTATCAAAAATTCAAAATTTTACAACTAATAATTCTAGCATTTCATCATATTCCGTCTGGAAATAGATGAGTAGCAAATGGGCTGGTATGCATCCATTACCCCCTGACTTGTGGATAACTCATAACTCTTCGGTTGACATCAGCTAATCACAATATGCATTACCGTCTACACCATATATATAAACTACCAAATTATGTGTATATCCACACCTAAGAAATTATAGTTTAACCATGACGGTTGTGGTGTACTGGTTAAGGCCCTGGGGAATGTGGTGGAATATTCCATCTGCCCAGGGTTTCGAATCCAGGCGTACACAACAATTATGGCCAATGAGGTTTAATCAGGGCTGATGTCTTATGGTCCTAATTTGCCAAGGGAGTAGTCTAGGCATAACCTAGGGTAGGACACCCTTCCAAAAAAAATGTAATAGTTTCTTAATGATGTGGGGAAACATTAATAATGCCTTTAAACATATGAAATTCGCTTTAATAGAATATTCTTTTAACATTATTCCAAGTACAAAATTGAGAATTGCCAAATTGACTTACATAAGAGTAAACGACTAAAAGATTATAATTGCACTAAAACATATATTTATGGAATATATATATATATATATATATATATATATAAAGTTAAAACATGAATAATTCGACTCTAATACCTGTTATATTATATATATATATATATATCTCACATTGTACATGACCTATGGTAGAAATAAAAATACTAGAAATCATAAAAAAGAAATGGACAGGACCAATCACCGATCACAATTGCTGCAAGTATATATACAAACATATAATGTCACTGGTGTTTAGAATACATAGGCTATAGAAACTACAGATTCAAATTTTGCTGCTAATCAGCACCAACATCTGTGTTTCATTAAATTGACCTATGCAGTAGAAGATGTACCTCAAGTGAAGAAGACAATGTAAATAACTGTTGATTTTAACAATGTCTGGATGCAAATCGAACCAAATCGAATGGTGGCGACGCGGTGGCTCGTGGTGGCGATCGAACCAAATTAAACCTGCAGTGGAGTCGATGGCTGGTGGTGGCGATCGAACCAAATCGAACCAAATACAAACCTGCAGAAACAAAGGGTGGAATCGTTTAGTTTATAATCGAACCAAATCGAACCTGCAGTGGAGTCGATGGCTGGTGGTGGCGATCGAACCAAATCGAACCAAATACAAACCTGCAGAAACAAAGGGCAGAATCGTTTAGTTTATAATCGAACCAAATCGAACCTGAAGTGGAGTCGATGGCTGGTCTTGGTGGTTGCTGGTGGCGATGTCGATAGTGGAAAAATACAAGTGGAGGTTCATATCAACTTACCAGATTCGTTCAGATTGAGAGGCAGAGAGATGATTTAGTCACGTTGGTGTGCCTGGAGGAGGGCAACGGTGGTGGTGTCGCTGGAGGAAGGAGACGGTGCTAGTGTAGATGGAAGTAGAGGATGACAGCGGGAGATGGATGGTTGTGCTCCGTGAGAAGTGAGAGGGGAGAAAAAGGGGGCATAATTAGGGCTTTGAAATGAATTGGGGGGGGGGGGGGGATTAAAGGGCGGGGAAGTTGGGGAGAATGGGATTAAGTTTTTTTGGAAAATTTCAGACTCTAGATTTCAAAAGCTTGGAAATTTTCACAACTTCAAATATGAAATTCTAGATAGACTTGAAATTTTGAAGTAGTTAAAAATTGTAAACCGGTTAAATTTTTAAAATTTTCAAACTCCAATGTTTAATTGGCTCTTTTAGGGTCATATTGGTTATTAATAAAAAATATTTTATTTTGTATTTGTCATTGAAAAAATAGTTGGATGTATCTATTAGGGTTGTAAACGAATCGAACGTTCAGCAAATCGTTCGTGAACCACAATAATCGGGAAGTTTGTTCGATTATTTAATAAAATGAACGAACATAAATACATTTTTTTGTTCATTTACTTAAATGAACCAACATGATCAATGGTCACGTTCGTTCGTGAACGTTTGTTCATTTATGTTTGTTTATATATATAAATATATTTATATATTATGACATTAATGTGTAAAAACATTAATTAAATTAATTTTTTAAATTCCTTTTTAAGAACCATTATAATCCAATAATACCTTTTATGGCTTATTAAGGCCCAATAACACCAAAGTGACTTATTATGGGATTTCTATGCAGATATGTACTACTCATATGCATGTTGTGTATATTGGGTTCGATAATACCACTAAGACTCACTATAGCCTATTAAGAATCACTAACGCTTATTAAGAACCATTATAATCCAACAATACCTTTTATGGCTTATTAAGGCCCAATAACACCAAGGTGACTTATTACGAGATTTCTATACAGGTATGTACTACTTATATGCATATTGTGTATATTGGGCTCGATAAGACCACTAAGGGGCTGTTTGTTTACCTCTTAATGGTTCCATTAAAAGGCAACATCTGAATCGTTAAAGAGTAAATCTTGTTTGCCAAAAAATGTCTACCTCTTAATGGCTTATTAAGGCCCAATAACACCAAGGTGATTTATTACGGGATTTGTATGCAAGTATGTACTACTTATATGCATGTTGTGTATATTGGGTTCGATAAGACCAATAAGACTCTCTATAGCCTATTGACTACCTATATTTAGGTATATTTTTGACCTTAGGCAACATAGATCCGTTAAGGCCCAATAGAACCCTTTAAAGTCCAATAGAACCGATTAAAGTTCGGTAGAATTAATTAAACCCCAATAGATTAATTAAGACCCAATGAAATCCTTTAAATCCCGATAGATCCATTAAGGCCCAATGAAACATTTAAAACCCAATAGAACCCTTTAAAGTTGTCAGGATCGAATTCTCAACAAGAATAAATTTTCAGAAACTAATATCAAAGGAGTTTGCGGAATAACACTTTGATATTCAATGAAACAATAAACAAACAGTAAATATGATGAACAACTTGTAAACTTGTATTAAATGCTTTAAATCACAAGATTACACACACAACCTCAATCTTGAAGAACAGACTCTTTCAAGACGAATTCTACTTCTCTAGAATTAGGAACTATGCCTCGAGGTTGATTCTCTCTCTAACAAAAACTCAGAATTAATCTTCTTTAAAACTACTCTATCAATTCTATACATATACTGAACAAAAGATAATTACAATTAATAAAATATCTTCAGAATATCTTCCATGAATATCTTCAATCTATCCAGCTGTCATTCTTTTAATCCGAATCTTCATCTCATAAGCAGCACTAATCACCTTGGAAGTATTAACTCAAACTTGGCAGCATTAACACTAAGCAGCACTAACCTCTAGCAGTACTAACTACCTAAGCAGTACTAACTTTGTTCAAGCAGCACTAACTTTGACTAGCAACATTAATTCTACTAGAAGCAGTAATACCTAGCAGTATTAAACTTGAATTCCTCTGCCAGTAGTAATTCTGTACTAGCAGCATTAAACACTTAAGCTTTTCTTCAGTTCCCAACAATCTCCCCCTAACTTGACTTTTAGAAAGAGAAGTCAAGTTCTTCAGATCTGATCTTCAAGATGCTTTCAACGCCTCATAATCAGTTTCCCAAATTTGGATCTAGGCCCAGACTTTGATTGATAGTTCTTCTCACCACTATTCTGGCCATTTCTGAATCCTTTGTGCATACTAGCTTGGCTTTTAACATCCCTACTAGCTTCTCCTTGCTATGCTCATAGATTTTGTCCACCAGGTAATATTCATGATAACATTTGTCAATGGTAATCATGTATACACCACAGTTTTCAAATAACATCCAGTGAGTAATCTTCTTAAATCCATACTCATGATGAAGATCTTTAATTCTGTGAACCACCTTTTCTGGATCAAACATCATACATAAATATTCCATTGCCACCTTGAGAAGATTTTCTTCATTACCTTTCAACACAGGCTCATAGAGTTTCATTCCCACTTTGTACATTTCCTCTATGTCTGCTCTTGAACAACCTCTGGTAACTCTCCCCCAGGTTGAAAATGCTTCAAATGAACCATCAGCTCTTTTGATTCTGAAAAAGTCCTTTCCATTATCTCTTAGAATGTCCCAAAAGATGATCTCAGGAGCTTTCATGGAGATTGGAACAGCCTTAATGGATTCTACTATAGTCATGTAAACATCCATATTCTCATCAGTTTGTTTATTTGACTGTTCTGGATTATGCACTGGTTCTGCTGTAGTTTCTTCTTTTTCCTCCACTCTTGGCCTTTTAGACTGCTTTTTGGAAGCAATTGTCTTCACCCTCTTTCCAGATTTGGCTTCTACATCAACATTCTCATGTTCTTTCTTCATCTCTTCAGCTTTGTCCTTTGAGGGTGTGGTCTCCTCAGGGAATGGTTGTTGAATATTGAGGTCATGCCTCTCCTTCATTCTTCTCTCAGCCTCTTCCCTTTGAGTTGAATCACCTTGAAGCTTTGCCATTTCTTTCTTGTATAACTCTTCAACCTGATTGTATGCCATGTTTGTGAACATCTCCCCCTTGACTCCAATTGCACCTTTCAGGAAATTTATCATTTTTCT
The DNA here is from genome assembly GCA_954870635.1 of Arctium minus. Lineage (NCBI taxonomy): Eukaryota > Viridiplantae > Streptophyta > Magnoliopsida > Asterales > Asteraceae > Arctium > Arctium minus. The sequence goes on from OX941087.1 coordinate 14,123,747, forward strand.
TCTTTCCTGATTGGCCAAAAAGGTCTTGGATGGTTGTCTTTTCTGCTTTTGAATTGGCATCTTTTTGACTTGAAGTTTCTTGGCCTGAGCTGCTTCTTTGATACTTTTCTGATACTCTGCATTTAGCTTTCTGGCCATGATCTTTGCAAGTTCTCTATCTGTCTCAGTTTGCAGCTGTTCCTCCTTTTCCATTTGATCTTGAAGCTGCTTTGTTATTTCCTCATCTAATTCAATCTGAGTCTTTTTCTTTGCAGACAGTTCAGCTTCAACCATCTTTTCCTTTCCTTTTCCCTTTGTATCCTTCAAGATTGCCTTTTCTTTTCCCTTCTTTGAGATCCTTTCTTCATTGATGACTACTCCCTTGGCCTTTTGACTAGCCTTAGGAGTATCATTCTTGGCTTTAACTAAAGTTTCTGCAATCTCCATTTCCTCTACAGAGAGCCCTGTTTCTGCTTCTTTTGCCTCAGCAGCATTAACTGTTTCTACTGTTTCAGCAGCATTAACAGTTTCTGCTTCTTGGACAAAATCTGTTTCTGCTTCTATTCCATGCTCTGTCTCCCCCTCAACTTCAACTCTCTTTTCAGAAGACCTTTCTTTCTCTGTTTCTCCCTCTTGCTTCTCCCCCTTGTTGAAAGGATCTTGAACATTGGATCTCTTCTTGAATACAAATTGTTTTCTCCTCTTCTTTTGTATCAGCCTAGTCACCGTTTTCTTTAACTTGGCTATCTGTACTTGTTGTGACAGGATTACCAGCTTCATTTCATCTATCTCTTTGCCCTGTTTAAGAATATCCATGTTGATGTTTCCCATGGTTTCCATCAATTCATCATAGTTATATCTGTCCTCACCTTCTCCAGGAGTGTTACCCCCTTTTGAATGATCATTGGATCTTTTATTAGTGGAAGCCTTCTGCCTAGCAGAAGCACTATCCACCCCCTTGGTTTCTTGGCACCGGGGTCCTTTGGTTGATTTCTCACCCAAAGTTTCCATGGGGAAGGTCTTAGAGATGTTATCACTGTCCTTCTCTGTGCTAGCAGAAGTAGTGGCAGCCTTCTCACCCATATGCTCTTCCATTTCCTTAGAGAGCACCTCCTGAGGGTTGGGAGACACCCTATTGGTTTCCCTTTGGATATTCTCTAAAGGAGAATTCTCCCTTAGAGGGCTTAAAGGCTGAGTGGGTGAAGGTACAAGAAGGGAAGGAGCCTTCTTTACCTGTTTCCTTTTGTAAGTTTGGGTAATAGGAGAAGTGGGCTTATAAAGTAGGGACTGTGGGATAGATATAGAGTGGGAAGGTTGGGTTTGGCTAGCAGTGGGAATGTCTAATGAGGGCCTTGACCCTGCTGCCATACCTTCTTATGGTTGGGACACCACCATCATTGTTGAGAACAATGGGGTGTCAACTCCTTCCGAGTCCCTAGCAGATCTTCTCATTTTTGAGAAAACCTTGCCTTTAGGGGGTTTAGGTACATATACCCCATCAAAGTGAGGTATGTTCGTCAACTCATTAGTAATAACAGCCTGAACAAACCTGGGATACATGAAGAAACTCTTCTTGTTGTCCAGATTTGAGACAAGATCATTGAAGATCATTTGAGAAAAGTTGTATTTTCTAGCAGTGGATAAACATACCAATGCATAGGCAATTGGACTGCTAAATTGGCTCCAACCAGTTGTTTTCTTAGAAATACAATGCATCAAGGTATGAACAAAGAACCTCCATTGGGGTGAAAACTTAGCTTTGAAAAACTTGAAAATCCCCAATGGGCCTTCATACCCCATTCTGGTGAGGTTTGAAAACAAATCCTCATTTGGGATAGAAGAAATACCTGAAGCATCGTCTAGACGTAGACAGATGCGAATAGTCTCCTCAGTAACTGTCAAGGGTTTGTCACACACCCTTGTTTTGATGCATGTCACTCCATTTTCAGAGCTGGTAGTGGCATTAGCCCAGAATTGCCTCTGATGCTCTATGTAGATGGTAGGGGACACGGTGAGAGCATGAGCAATATGACTTGTCCTCAAAAAGTCGACTATCTGGTGAAAACCTTCGGCTTGTTTTGGCTTTTGGAGCATGGCTATCTAGTTGTGTTCATCAATAAACGCCATTGAAGCCATTGAACTTGAGTGTTCTTGCCTGAAAACTTGGTACTTGAGAGAAAAAGATTAGAGCGCAAGTGAACAGTATGCAAAGAGTCGTTATGAACTTTTTAGGCGGGCAAAGGGTATTTATAGTATTCGGATTAAAAGCAGTATTAACCTTAAAAAAATAGTGAAAGCAGTATTAACAGTGAGCAGTATTAACCACTAGCAGTATTAACTGAGAGCAGTATTAACCACTAGCAGTATTAACTAACTAGCAGTATTAACTGATAGCAGTATTAACTACTAGCAGTATTAACTGAGAGCAGTATTAACCACTAGCAGTATTAACTAACTAGCAGTATTAACTGAGAGCAGTATTAACTACTAGCAGTATTAACTGTGCACTGGCAGTATTAATATTGTACTGGCAGTACTAATACTGTACTGGCAGTATTAACCATACTTACACTTTTAAGCTTGTGAAAAACTGAGTACTGCTATACATTTCCTGAGAAAGAAATTTAGTAACACCAAGAATAAACTATATACAGGTAGTGAACCACTTTTAGGATGGGGCTTATTCAGAGTTGATCATTCCCACACTTGTTACCAAGAAAGTGAATCTACCCACATCAAAGGCTTTGGTGACTAGATCAGCAAACTGGTTATCAGTATGAACTTTTACAACTTGAATAAGTTTCTTTTCATTGCAGTCTCTTATAAAGTGATACCTGATCTCAATGTGCTTTGTCTTTGAGTGCTTGACAGGATTGTTAACAATGCTAATAGCACTGCTATTATCAATAAAGATTGGAGTGTGTAGAAAGGTTACCCCATAGTCCAGCATTTGATTCTGAATCCATAAGACTTAAGAACAGCAACTTGCAGCTGCTATGTACTCTGCTTCTGTTGTAGATGTGGACACTGTGGTTTGTTTCTTGCACTGCCATGAAACTAGTCTTGCACCCAGAAACTGGCGTCCTCCAGAAGTAGATTTTCTGTCCAAGTTTGCTCCACCTAAATCACTGTCTGAGTATGCAAGTAGGTCAAATGATGAGTCATGAGGATACCAAAGTCCCAATCTAGGTTGCCCTTTGAGATATCTGAATATCCTCTTAACAGCTTGAAAGTGTGATTGCTTTGGCCTAACTTGGAATCTTGCACATACACAGACTGGAAACATTATATCTGGCCTAGAGGCTGTAAGGTACATGAGAGAGCCAATCATGGATCTATAGTGATGCACATCCATATCCTCCCCCTCAAGATCTGCTGTTATCTGCTTGTGTGTCTCCATAGGTGTGCTGGCAGGCTTTGAATCTGAGAATCCAAACTTGGTTAGAATGTCCTGCACATACTTGGACTGACTGATAAAAATACCATCTGTCTTCTGTTGGACTTGGAGTCCAAGGAAAAAGGTAAGTTCCCCCATGGAACTCATTTTGAATCTTTGATGCATTAGTTCCTCAAACTCCCTGCACATACTTTCTCTTGTGGATCCAAAGATGATATCATCCACATAGATTTGGACCAGCAAGATGTCCTTCTTCTTTCTCTTGATGAATAGAGTCTTATCAATGACTCCTCTTTCAAAGCCATTTTCCAAAAGATAGGATGACAGAGTGTCATACCATGCCCTTGGTGCTTGATGCAGTCCATAAAGTGCTTTCTTCAGTTTGTATACTCTGTCTGGATAGCTTGGGTTTTCAAACCCTGGTGGTTGACAGACATATACTTCTTCTTCAATTGAGCCATATAGAAATGCACTTTTTACATCCATTTGGTAGACTTTGAACTTCATATAAGAAGCATAGGCCAGGAACAATCTGATTGCTTCTATCCTAGCCACTGGAGCAAATACTTCTTCATAATCTATTCCTTCTTCTTGTGTATACCCTTGTGCCACCAACCTTGCTTTGTTCTTTATTACTATCCCTCTTTCATCTCTCTTATTCCTGAAGACCCATTTTGTGCCTATAGCTCTTTGACCTTTAGGAAGGTCTACTAGATCCCAAACATCTTGCAGCTTGAATTGTAGCAGCTCTTCTTGCATAGCTTCTATCCAGCTGGACTCTTTCATAGCATCATGAGCCTTCTTAGGCTCAAGTTGGGATAGAAAACAAGAAAGCACTGTATGCTGTTGATCTTGCATATCTTGCAGCCTGCTTTGATGTCTAGTCATCATAGGAGAAGAGATATCCCCTATTACCAGCTGAGGAGGATGATTCTTTTGTGTTCTTGATTGATGACTAGGTTCTTCATTGAGTTCCACCTCTAGATTGGAATCATTCAACTCAACTGAAGTGATTTCAGCAGCTACTTCATGTTCTTTATTTGCTTGAGTCTCCTCATCTTTCCTTTCTTCTTCACTCTGATTTGATTCAGTAGATGGCTCCTTTTCACAGTCTTCAACAGGATTCACTTTAGGTATGGGAAAAATCACAGACTGAGATATACTTTCTTGAACTTGTGTAGTCCCTGATCCTCCACTTCCTGAACCTGCATCATTATCACTACTGAAACCAAAAGAGTTAGTTAGTGAATCAATGTCAAACAGCCACTGAGGACCAGATCCAATAGGATTTGGTGTGTTCTCATTGCATTTGACATTGTCACTTTCTTCAATTATTCTAGAAGAAGAGTTAAAAACTCTGTAGGCCTTGCTCTGGGATGAGTAACCAACAAGAAATCCATCATCTGCCTTGCTATCAAACTTACCTAAGTGAGATTTGGTATTGAGAATTGTACAAGGACACCCAAAAGGTTTGAAAAATCCAATTAAGGGTTTTCTTTTATTTAAAAGCTCATATGGGGTCTTGTTCTTTGGTTTGACTATTAGTACTCTGTTTTGGACATAACAGGCAGTATTAACTGCTTCAGCCCAGAAAGTAATTGGCAATTTAGAATCAGCCAACAGAGATCTAGCAGCCTCTATTAGTGTCCTATTCCTTCTCTCAGCAACTCCATTTTGTTGTGGAGTCCTAGGAGCACTATATTGTCTCTCAATTCCTTTTTCTTCACAAAAGGTGTTTAGGTCAATATTTTTAAATTCAGTTCCATTATCAGACCTAATGACTTTTACTTTTTGATTAGTCTGGTTTTCAATTCTTAGAATAAAGGATTTGATCAGTCCACTTGTCTCATCCTTAGTCCTTAGAAAATATACCCAAGTAAATCTAGAGTAATCATCAACAATAACTAAGCAGTATGATTTCTTCCCTATGCTCATAACATTTGTAGGGCCAAACAGATCCATATGCAATAACTGGAGACAAGAAGAAATTGTATTTAACTCCTTGGACTTATGAGAAGTTTTATGTTGTTTGCCTTTAAGACAAGCCACACAATGATCATCACATGAAAAGACCTTTGATGGTAAACCTCTTACAAGGTTGTTTTTAACAAGTTTGTTCATTGTCTTGAAATTCATGTGACACATCCTTCTGTGCCAAAGAGAGGATTCATCCACAGAAGCTTTTGAAACAAGACAGTTCAGGGATGAATCACTTGAAACATTGTCCATATCTAGACAATACACATTGTCCTTTCTTGGAGTTCTAAGTAGTATCATGCTTTCATCAACTACCTTGAACCCTGGAGCAAGAATCATACATTCTGTATTAGTAAATAATATACTATGTTGTTTGTCACAAACCTGTGATACACTTAACAGGTTGTACTTTAGCTGATCAACATAGTAGACATCCTCAAATGTCATCTTACCTTTTGTAACATTACCTTTCCCACTTATTTTACCACCTGTGAGATTGTCTCCAAATGCAACATGTCCTCCATTGATAGGCTTGAAATCCTGAAGGCATGACATGTTGCCTGTCATGTGCCTAGAGCAACCACTATCCACATGCCATATGCTCTTCCCCTTGAGCTGTTGGTTGCCCTGCACATATGATAAATCAGTTAGTATGGATTAGGAACCCAAGCCAAAGTGGTCTTGGGTACCCCTTTCTCATCAAAATATTTACATTCTTTCTTGACAAGATTTTTAAATTTTGACTCCTCATTACTGGAGTACTTTGTTACAATAATGGGTTTGGATGCATATTTGCTAGAAACAGTACTGTTTTTAGAAGAACTAACTGCATTAGCAGCACTTGCATGCTTAGCAGTATTAACCTTGTTAGAAGTAGTAACTGTGTCAGCAGCAGTAACTGTGTTAGCAGTAGTAACCTTTGAAGAAGTACTAACAGTATTAGAAGCATTAAAATTCTCAGCAGTACTAATACTGGTAGCAGCAGTATTGCTATTAGCAGCACTATCCCTGTTAGCAGCACTAACAGTTTTAGTGCTTCTAGGCACCCACATTTTAATACTTTCTTTTAAAAACTTTTTCTTCATGTGGCCTTTGGTTTCAGCAGATTTCTTAGCCACATGTTTCTTTCCCACCTTCCTATAACCAACAGGTTTTTGCACAAATCTTTGAAAGTTCATCCTTTGGTTAATAGGATTAAAGAAACAGTATTTAGCCAAATGATTCAACTTGCCACATATGAAACAAGGTTTTGGTCTGATTATCTTACTCAGATCAACTACTTGTTTCTGAGCCCATTGATTATTCCAGTTTCTTTGATTACCTCTCTTTGTACTAGAATTTGGGCTCTCAGTTTTATTGCAAGCACACTGTTTACAAGGGCCAGGATTCACAACAGTGTTTTGTTTGTAATGGACCTTGTTAGCCTTTCCTTTGATCTTCTCTATCTCTTTAGACTTGACCCAGATTTTTCCACATCCCTCATTGGTGATAATGTTGTTTTCTAAGGGTATCTCTTTACTCACAGCACTATTCCTATTCTCACTTGCTTCTTTCTCAGTAAAATCCTTAACCACCACCTCATCCAAAGGATCTATCTCAAAAGCTTTCTCAGACAAGTCCTTTTTCTTCTTGGTCTCTAACAGATCTGATGTAGGAGAGATATAGTTGTTGTTGTAAGGAGGGGGTGTGTTGTTGTATCCAACACCAGGCTTCATCTTATCATGAATCTGAGCCTTTAGAAGAGAATCCATTGCTTTTGAAGCATATGAAAACTTTTCTATATCAAGCTTAACCTTATCTAATTCTTCTTTCAACCTATCATTCTCTTCTTTGGACTTAGACAGTTTGGTCTCTAACTCATTCTTTTCCCACTTCCAGTAATTTATGTCATAAGAGTGTTGAAGTTCATTGGCTTGAAAGCGTTTGATTTGTTCTTCAAACCTCTCCACTATCAACACATAATCTCTTCTGTCTTTTTCTAATCTTTTGAGGTCATCACACATGCTTTGGTTATGATCCCTGTACCTTTTGACAGTGTCTATGCAAGATTTAGTGCAAAGATTAGAAATTACCTCAGAAGGGAGATCAGACACTTCTGCCATAAGAGCTTGGTTCTGAATGGCTTCCTCAGCCTGGTCACTCCAGTCAAATCCCATTCCTTGTTGAGAAACAAGGGCTTGAGCAGAGTTCTTGTTTTGATTGAAACCACCATTCTGGGCTTGTTGGTGGTTGTTGTTTGGCACACCACTTCTGCACTCTTTAGCAAAGTGTCCCTTCATGTGGCACTTGTAACATTCCACCTTTGTTTTGTCAAAACCAGCTCCATCTTCTCTTCTTTGAGAGAAGTTGTTCCTCCCAGTTCTTTTAATAAACTTCTTTACCCTCATATATAACATGGCCATCTGCCATTTAATGTCCATCTCCTCTAGATCATCAGGGTGAAGTTGTTCCAGATCATCATTAATCAAAGAGTTGTTGTTGTGACTGGACAAAAAGGCTTCAAAGATAGTTTCAGTGCCTTTTTCTGAATTCACTCCACTGGCAGCACTAACTGCTTCAGGGTTGGCAGCAATATCAGTATATGCTGATAGAAGTGCAGCATTGTGAATGTACCCAGTGGGCTTTTTCTTGGCTTCTACCTCAGTTTCAAAAACTCTTAGATCATTATACAGATCATCAAGTTCCTTCTCTTCCAGATTGTCACTCTGTCTATATGAGACAGTGTACATAGTCCATTCATCTCCAAGAGATCTGAGGAACTTCCTGTTGATATCATCTTGCTCCATCTTCACTCCAACAGTAGCCAGTTCACCAATAAGCTTGTTGAACCTGTCAAAAGTTTGAGTCATAGACTTATTCTTTGAAGAAGTGAAGTTCTCATACTGCTGCTTCAGAACATCCCTTTGATTTCTTTTGATGCTTTTAGTTCCAGCAAATCTTTTCTCTAGAGCATTCCAGAGAATCTGAGCATCAGTGCAGTTGCAAAATTGATGCTGATGTTCATTGGGGATGGCCAAGAGCAGAGTGCTCAAGGCCTTCATCTCTGTTTGTCTGATCTTTCTCTCACCATCTGTCTTTGGTGGAGGTCTTTTCCCATCTAGTCCAATCTTTCCTGCTTCAGAAGGACCATTCTCAATGATATCCCACATTGAGTAGTCAGTGAGAAGAATGTATTGCCTGATTCTGATCTTCTACATGTCAAACTCACTGGGTTTGAGCATTGGAACCTTAGAGACCAAAGTACTGTTTGATTCTGCAAAGTTTTCCATGATGAATGAATAGATGTTTCTGAGAGAAAAGGCTCTGATACCACTTGTCAGGATCGAATTCTCAACAAGAATAAATTCTCAGAAACTAATATCAAAGGAGTTTGCGGAATAACACTTTGATATTCAATGAAACAATAAACAAACAGTAAATATGATGAACAACTTGTAAACTTGTATTAAATGCTTTAAATCACAAGATTACACACACAACCTCAATCTTGAAGAACAGACTCTTTCAAGACGAATTCTACTTCTCTAGAATTAGGAACTATGCCTTGAGGTTGATTCTCTCTCTAACAAAAACTCAGAATTAATCTTCTTTAAAACTACTCTATCAATTCTATACATATACTGAACAAAAGATAATTACAATTAATAAAATATCTTCAGAATATCTTCCATGAATATCTTCAATCTATCCAGCTGTCATTCTTTTAATCCGAATCTTCATCTCATAAGCAGCACTAATCACCTTGGAAGTATTAACTCAAACTTGGCAGCATTAACACTAAGCAGCACTAACCTCTAGCAGTACTAACTACCTAAGCAGTACTAACTTTGTTCAAGCAACACTAACTTTGACTAGCAGCATTAATTCTACTAGAAGCAGTAATACCTAGCAGTATTAAACTTGAATTCCTCTGGCAGTAGTAATTCTGTACTAGCAGCATTAAACGCTTAAGCTTTTCTTCAGTTCCCAACAAAAGTCTGAAAGATCAGTTAGGCCCAATGAAAACCTTTAAAGGCCAATAGAACCGATTAAAGTTCGATAAAATTAATTAAACCCTAATATATCCATTAAGACCCAATAAAACCCTTTAAGTCCCGATAGATCCATTAAGGCCCAATGAAACCCTTTACAGCCCAATAGAACCCTTTAAAGTCTGATAGATCCATTAAGGCCCAATGAAACCTTTAAAACCCAATAGAACTTCTTAAAGCCCGATAGATCCGTTAAGGCCCAATGAAAACCTTTAAAGGCCAATTGAACCGATTAAAGTTCGGTAGAATTAATTAAACCAAAATAGATTCATTAAAACCCAATAGAACCCTTTAAAGTCCAATAGATCCATTAAGGCCCAATGAAACCCTTTAAAGCCCGAAAGATCCATTGAGGCCCAATAACACTGATAGTAACTTAATACGTGTTTGTCTGCAAATATGTACTACATATATGCATGTAATGTGTATTGGGATCAAATGGATCCTTTAAAGCCCAATCGATCCATGTGGATCCGTTAAAGCCCAAATGAATTCAGTAAAACCGAAATGGAACCATTAAAGCCCAAGTAGATCCATTAAAGTCTAAATGGATCCATTAAAGCCCAACCGAGATACATCACGATTTTATATATAATAGAATACTAGAAACGTACTCGCGCAATGCAACGAGATACATCATGATTTTAATGTTTCATTCTATATTTTTGTTTTTTTTTGTCGATTTACAGTACGATTTTGGATGATTTTGAGAAAAGTGATAATGTTTCTTTCTTTTTTTTTATATAAATTTGTTTAATTTAGGCTTAATAATATAATTTTTTTTATATAAAAAAATTAAGTATTTTGTTAGAATTCAATTATTATCTTATATATTTTAATGATATCTAGAAAAAATAACCAATTACATATTTAATAATATAGTTAAAACAAATATATAGTAATATAATATATTAATTAATAGTGATACATGAAAAAGTCTACATAAAAGAAAGGTCCTACACGTACCAAATTGGTGGGTGTTAAAAGTTTGCAGTAGTAATATGTATCTTGTGCTTTGATACTTGTAAATTAATATATTTTTAAAATCTTGCATAAAATGATGGTACCTTATGTCTAATAATTTGTATTTAAGAGTTTTTTTTATCCGTGTTTTATACTATAGTATAGATAAAAAAAGAAACTTCATTGTTTTAACCAAATTGCCATGTATTGTAGTTGGATAACACTCTCACTTGTTTTAGGATATACCCCATGTTCAAACCTCGCTTTGCTCCATTAGTTTTTAGTTATTTTTATCCATTTCTTTTTTGTTTGAAACAACTTTATATTAATTTGTTAATTATATAAAAAAGTTTATGATTTCTTCATTCTTAGCCTAACTTGGTTATAAATTAAAAAAATAATATATATATATATATATATATAATATCGTGATTTTAAAGATAATTTAATTATATAATCTTTTAATAATTTATTTATTTTCTAATTATTTATTTCTCAATTGATACCAAAAATATCAAAGTTCATTTATCTTTATTTTGATTATAGAAATTTTTTCTGATCGTTATTGATTATTTATATATTTTCTTTAATCTCTCTTTTTTAAACAACTTTTGGAACCTTATTAGCTATCGACTAATAAGGTTTTTGTTTTCTTTCGGAAAAAAAGTATGTAGTAATGTCAGTTTATTATTGACGAGTGAAAAACTTTTTATGTTCACTACTAATAAACTATTTGTGTTACATATTGCACGTTATACTTATTATGTGATTACTTTTAACTTTTTTACTAATTAATTTTTTATTATTATCATCAGATAAATCATATAAGATTTATGATATTAATTTAAGGATATGAAGATGAGTATGAATTTTATTTGAATGTTGTTTATAAATATTTTTTACTTCCACTTATATCCTAATATAAATGAACTTAATAATAAATTTTTTTAATAAATACAGGGCATAGGCTTTTTAACAGTGCCTCCAAAATGTCAGGATCTGCTCTGATGACCACTATTTTTTTGTCACTAATCTATTCAATTAACATGAACTAATAAATACTATTTAGTGACAATTATTTTTAGTCATTATGTCCTTGAAATTAGTGATCACTATTTTTTGTCACTACCACTTTCATTTTAATGACATACGGTGACGTTTATCAATCAAATTCGTCACTGTATCTTTCCATACTGTCACCCTAGTATGAAAAATGGTGAAGTTTATTTTTCAAAGCCTTCACAGTAATATGACATATAGTGATGTTTATTATTCAAAATTGTCACCTGAGCATAACATATAGTGGCGTTTATTATTCAGAAGCATCACTGTAACCTAACATATGGTGACATAAATTTATCAAAACCATCACTACATGTACATTATGATGTGCGGTGACATAACTTTATCAAAATTGTCACTATAAAATGACATATGGTGAAGTTCATCATTCAAAACTGTCATCGTAACATTACATACTGTGATGTTTTCCATTCAATACCGTTACCGTAACATGACAGACGGTAACATTTAGATGTCAAAACCATCACTATAAAATGACATAGGGTGACATTTATTTTTCAAAACCATCACCATTGGATAATATAAGATGACGTTCATTATTTAACAACATCATTTTAACTTGACATACATCGACGTTTATTATTTGAAAACGTCACAATAGCATGACTCGTTTTTTTTTTGTCAAAACCGTCACCCTCGCTTAACGTACGATTACGTTTATGTTTCAAAACCGTCACATAGCATGACGTACGGTGACATTTATTTTTCTAAACCGTCACAGTAGCATGACATTAGGTGACGTAAAATTTTCAAAACCGTCATTTTAACATCACATGCGGTGACGTTTATTTTTCAAAACCGTCACCATAGCATGAGGTACCTTGACTTTTATCTTTTATAACTGTCATTGTAACATGACGTACAATGACATTTATTGTTCAAAAATTGTCATTGTAAGATGGCGTACACTGGCGTACACTGATGTTTATTATTTAAAATTATCACGATAACATTACATATGGTCATGTTCATTATACAAAATCGTCATCGTAGCATGACTTACGTAGACGTTTATTATTCTAACCATCACTATAGCATGATATATAATGACATTTTTTATACAAAACCTTCACCACTGTGACATATAGTTTTTTAAAACCATCACCATAACATAACATACGGTGACATTTACTTTTCAAAATCGTTACCGTAACGTCCTCAAAACCGTCACCATAACATGACATATGGTGACATAATTATTAGAAACCGTCAACATAGCTTGAGCTATTGTGATGTAAATGTTTTAATGCCGTTACCAAAGCATGACATATAGTGACGTAATTTTTTCAAAAACCATTGTCATACACTAACTTTTGGTGACGCAAACTTTGCAAAACCGTTGCCATAAAACTTGGTGACTTTTGGAAACGGATTTTAAATAAGCGTTAGTACACATATATTAGTTTTCAGTAACGTTTTTTTAAAGCCGTTACGACATAAAGCAACGATTTAAACAAAAAACGTTACTAAAAGGTCTTATATGGCAACGGTTTTTAAAAACCGTCACAAGATAAAGCAACGGTTTTTCAAAATCGCCCTAAACCGTTACCTTATGGAACCTTTTATTGACGTTTTTATCTAAAACGTTGCTTTATATTTCTACTTTTTTTGTAATAGGAACGTTTCTTTATAAAAATTGTTACTAAAACAATTCTCTAACTTTTTATGTGACTTTTGGTAACAGTTTTTTATCAAACCGTTACAAACCTATTTTTCAAAACCGTCACAAAAAATCATTTTTGTACTAGTGGACGAGATACATATAATTTCTGAGAGGTAGGGTCAAACAACGGTAACCTTTTTTTCCGTCACCATATCAAGAAAAACACAGACAATAGATCGAGAAGATAATTTATCACGCTCTACATATGGACGAAGAACAAAGCAAGTGTAGCCAAAGACACGTAAAGAAGAATAATCAGAACAACAACCATAAAGTTTTTCAAAGGGAGATTAACCTGAAGTGATTGAGGATGGAATTTTGTTGATCAGATTGACAGCAGTAAGAACGGCTTCACCCCAGAATTGATTAGGAACCGAAGAAGACAACTAGAGAGAGCGGGCGGTTTCAAGGATATGCCTATGTTTTCTTTCAGCAACACCATTCTGCTCAGGAGTGTCTGTACAAGAGGTCTGGTAAATAGTTCCATCTAAAGCAAGTAATTCACATAATTTATTGGAAGTATATTCACCTCCCAAATCACATCGGAAACATTTAATCACAGAATTATGTTGGGTTTTAACATATGCTCGAAAACGACAATAAATATCAAAGAATTCTGAACGATGTTTCATGAGAAAAATCCAACAAAACCGAGTATAATCATCAATAAAAGAGACATAATATCGAGACCCTCCTTTTGTAGGAACAGGAGATGGTCCCCATATATCAGAATGAATCAAATCAAAAGGTGCAACAGAAAGAGATTTGCTTAATTTAAAAGGTAAAGTTGAAAATTTTGCAAGTTTACAACCACTGCAATTAAAAATATCATGAACTTGTAAATTTCCCAAATTTCCAGAAGAAGCTAAGTATTTTAGACGGGAAGCTGAAACATGTCCAAGGCGTTAATGCCATAAATAAAAACTAGATGACTTAGACGATAAACAAAAAAAAGATAGATCTGCACTATGAGCAACTGCTACTGGTAACCGCAACTCATCCAACACATATAAGCCCTCAAGCCTACGATCGGTCCCAATCAACTTCTGAGTACGTGAATCTTGCACACAACAAGAATCAGGAGAAAAGGATACCTTATAACCAGAATCAAATAATTGACCAACAGACACAAGATTCAATGAGAGTTTAGGAATATGATATACATTAGGAAGGGAAAAATTCGAACTCATAATAGAATCAATGCCTGCTAATGGCATAGGAGTACCATCAGCAGTCATGACAGGCACAGATGGCATAGGATTTAAAGAAGCAAATAATTTAGAATTCGGAGACATATGAAAAGAAGCACCAGAATCTAGAATCCATGTAGTTGGATGCATACCTGATTCGTTACTAATCGACTGACCTATGGGCAAAAAGACAAACATGGCATGAGACTGAAATTCAAGTAGCTTCTGGAGTTGTTCAGTTATAGATGCAAGAGTAGGATTTGCAGTTGACCCAGATGGAGGAACGGCAGAAGCGGTGCTTAATTGAGGAGGAAAACGATGAGATTGTCTCGGATTACCAGACTGCTGTGATTGATTTCGACCCATAAGTTCTGGACATTAAGACTTCAAATGGCCTTTTTTATTACAAAAACTGCATTCATCAAACCCAACTCTTGGACGGCTCTTAATCTGATTTGAAGCAAAAGGCTTATGAGGAACAACCAAAATAGAAGGACTTGGAGTTGGAAGATTACCCTTTCCTGCTTGTGTCTTTAGACGAGTTTCATCGGCTAACAATTCACTTACTACTGAATCAACTGAAGGGAGTGGGTGCGATGCAAAATGTTACTACGAAGTCCTTCAAAGTCACTTCTCAGGGCCATAAGAAACTGAACTAATCTCTGTTCTTCCCTATGAGCAATGTATGGTCCAAAGGCACGTAATTCAGCAGGTTCAGTAAGAGCTAACTGATCCCACAGATCGGTCATTGTTGAGTAGAACTCCTGAATACTCATATCTTTCTGTTCGAGTATTCAGATATCAGCTTCTAGTTGATACTGTTTTGCAAAATTAGACTGTGTATACAGTCTCTCAAGATGATCCCATACTTCCTTGCCTGTTTCATATTTTGCCAATTGAATACCAATCGAATGTTCAACAGAATTGTTTATCCAAGTGATAATTTTCAAATGTTCAACAGAATTGTTTATCCAAGTGATAATTTTCAAACTATCCACTTCCCAAGGTTCCAAATCTTTTGCTTCTTTCGGTTTCACAATAGTGCCAGAAATATAACCCCACGTCTTTTTGCCCTTCAGAAATTTTTTCAAGACATAACTCCAATAGAAGTAATTTTTTCCATCCAAACGAACACTAATGGCTTGGAGAGAATCATCTTTTCCATCTATTGCAAATGAGAAATAAAAGGAAGGAAAACAGAATAGAGAGTATAGAGATACCGTATGCCAAAATTAATCTTCGAACAGAACCCTTGAACAAGGATCGAAACTGCTAGATCCAGAAAGAAGCGTCGAACAAGAAGAAACCCTAGCGCCGTCGAACAGAAACAAAAAAACGTCGTCGAACGGTTAGCGTTGTCGAACAGAAAAGTCGTCGTTGAACAGATCTGCGCACAACAGTGCTTGAGATTAACAGTACTTGAGAGATGAAAGAGATTAATCCTGCTCTGATACCATGATAACTTTAAGAGGAGAAAAGAATTTCCAGGAAACGGCTAGGGTTTTTCTTAGAGAGAATGAATAATTACAAAGGGTTACAACAACTATATATATGGAGACAAGAAACCTAAAAGAAACTAAAATATACAAAAGTACAAAACAACCCCTATACTATCTAACAACAACTATGTCTAATTTTCCACATGAGAAAAGTAATATTTATGTGAGATGTTGTTTGGATATCTCCTTCTATGTATCTTTTTTTTGTTGCTTATTTGTAGTTACATCTCATTTGCTCAACAAGAATGAGTAACAAGTATTAATTATTTCTCCGCACATTGGTAGACCCTCTATAGGAACAATAACATGACATTAAATATGCTAAAGAAAAAAAATTCAATCAAAACACGTTTATGATATATTGGAGATTAAAGCTTGTATATAAAACAGTTGACTTTTTAGAACACAATTTTGCTTAAAACTTATATCGAATGGTTTTATGCAAATATAAAGGTTGAAATTTGAAGAATATAGTTTTGAAATGTAAGTAATGGTGTTCCAATGATGAATTCAACATTTCATATGCATTTCGATGAATTTTCAAAGTTTTAGGATGTTTATGTTTACTTTGAATCAAATATGGACATTTATGGACTAGTTGAACCTTAAGCGGAAAAATAAATGTGCAGACCTTCAAATTATTTTTAATGATCAATAAACATGTTTTAATGGTCTGAATGCAAACCAAGAGCTTCGAAGTAAATAAAAAGTGACCGAATTGAATTAGATTATTGTTGGAAGTTGTAATACTCATATATAAATCGCTTGTAACTCGAATGACACGAGTAATACCTTTTTGAAAACCTTAGTATGTCTACTACAAATTATTGTAAGGTGAACCTACTATAAATCAGACTCTAAATAGGTCAAAGATGGACTTTTATAGATTTGGAGTATAATCTTTGGACGTGAAAAGAAGATTGTTTTCTTTAATTTTAAACCCGAAATATAAGAGGGTTCTAAGTCCATTTGGGAGGTTCTAGATGTTATAAAAAAGATAAGAAAGTTATCTAATTCCTTGTTTAGAGTGGTTGAATTAATATGAGAAACATATGTGGATTGTTTAGGTAGCAAGGCATGTAAACAAGTCGAGAAGAAACATGATCTCGACTAAAATGGGCTAACGTGAGTTCATCTCTGGTAGGATTTCTTATTTCAGCATCTTTGTCCACTAATAGGTCTGGCAAAGGGTAAAGGTAAAACCCGTTACCCATTATGTTTCGACTCGTTGGATTAGAGTAAGGTTAATAAAATTTTGAGTAAATTACAGTTTTGGTCCATGTGGTTACTACTCACTATCAAGTCTAGTCCCTACTTTAAATAATTACACATTTAATCACTGTGTTGCCACTTTGTTTCACTTTTGGTACCTATGGCTAACGGTGTTAACAAGATTTGTTAACTCCAGGACATTTGGCTATTTTTCTCATTTATTTAATATTATACCCATCCACCCAATAGTCTTCTCTAACCGTGAACCTCGTTGGCCACCATGGGTTCGTAGGTCACTACAAAAAACCAAAGCTATAGCAACGACAAAAGTCGTCGCTAAAGGTTAATAACTCGTCGCAATAGACCTATAGCAACGATTGTCGTCGCTATAGATGTCGTCACTGAAAGTTTGTTGTTGTATCTTTATTGAGTCAATATAAGTTGTCGCTATACTTCACTATTTATAGAGACGTGATTGTCGTCGCTACAAGTTGTCGCTAAAAGTAAAAAAAAAATTTAAAATTATTTTATATATTTTAAAATTAAATTATTTTATTTTTTACCGTAGTCTATAGCAACAAAAACTCGTCGCTAAAGGTTTCAACTTATTTTTATATAAAAATATATATGGTAACCTTTAGCGACGACTTGTCGTCGTTATATATATATATATATATTTATATATATATATATGTACATTATTTTTCTTACCTGCCATATTTTAGTAAATATATTTATAATCAATACTAATTTTTTCATTGTAAATGAATTTAATGTAACAAAAAAAACTAAAGCTAATAAATCAAAAGATTCAAATAAACATAAAAAAAGTATTTAACGTCTAACAATACGTGCTAAACTAGGTAATGTATCTAGTCATCGGCTAAATCCGGCTCATCCTCACCACTATCAGTCTGTTGCGGTTGTTGTTGTGGTGGTTGTCGCGGCGGTGGCAAACTGATTGGGGTTACCTCATGCATTGGTGGGAGGGTGACTTCGGGATTAACTCTCATAAATGCCTCAAATAGAGCCTGCTGGTTCAAATTAATCCTATTAGCATTTTCATTGCACTGGTCTACCAAATCTTGAACCTCCTCAGTCGTGTACATTCCTGGTGGTGTCACGGTAGATTGGAATTGTGAAGCGAAAAAAGAAGTTGCAACACCCTTCAACTTGCGTCCTCGTCCTGTGTTGTGACCATGACTTTCACCCAATACTTTTGAGACAATTTCTGTCTCGTTTACAGTAGACATGGAGGACAACCCTTGTGTCTGTGATTCTTGTTATGCAAGCATCTTATCCTGTATATTTTTTTGAAAGAAAAAAAAAATTAGTAAACCAAAAGTAAATACAATTGATTAATAGAATGTGAAATAATTACTTACATAGTCCTTCTCAGCAAGATCATTTACCCATTCACCTGTTTTCTTACGGTGCATGTCAGCCCAGAAATTAATCAAGCCTGGTAATTCTTGTGTCTGGGGATCTCTCTGTGAAAAAACCAAAATAACTAAAACCAGTATAAGTGAAAAAGAAATAATATTTATCAGATAGTTTCGAAGTCAAAACTTTTACCTTCTTATAACGTGCAGCAGCATATGAGGTTGAACCATGAAGACTCGGGTATTTTGCATGCCCCCTATTTTCAGCATTTACTTGTGAGCGGTTCTGATACTTCGGATCAAGAAAGTGATCAACCGTCTTATTCCAATTTGCACTATTGACGTTAGGTGGCGGATGTTGTTTTGCTCTGTCTACATTTTCATAACCACCATTCTTGAGAAAGTGCGTCTTGTTCTTGTTTTTTCGGTTTCTATACCCATCCTTGCAGAATCGCTCAATACCGGCAACTATAAATGGCCAATCAGGCCCATTGCGATAACGATTGAGTTGGAAATAAAACTGCAAAAGAAGTTAAAAATATATATAAATAACTTCTATAAACAAGTAAATAATAAGATATATTTACCTGAAGTTGAGTTAAGATCGCCATCTTAAAGTTATCAGGAACCTTGTCCCAACTTTCATAACACGTCGGGACATTGAAACCTATCCAATTCCCAATACATCTAGTGAATAAAGTATGGTTATCCCCCACAGGTTGATATGTGTGATTTTTTCGATCGAACTCGATTGGCAAAGGTTTGCGTCCATTCGCCTTGAATGCAGACAATAGGTTTAGACTTCTAGACTTGCCTCGGACCTTTTTTCCATTGCCTACAGTTTTTAGTCAAAAAATTAGAAAACTACACAAAACATTAAAATATAATCGTGAGTAGTAACTTACCTCTCTCACATGATGTCGGTATCCTATGTGGACCAGGAGGAGGGTCACCGCCAGCATCTCCACCGTGACCTCTAGCAACAGCAGCCATATATAACCTTGCAAATGCCTACTCGGGTAAGCATTTGGTAAATGGCCCCTTAGACTGAGAGTTATAATCCAATATATATATATATATATATATATATATATATAAAACAACAACTGACTAATAATTTGTGCTTATTTGAATTATATTTGTATATTTATTTTAATTTACATGTTTACCAGTTTGGAACCATATTTAAACCATAACCGTTGAAAATGTATCAAATACCATCAAGTAATTAATTAATGATTTCTAAGAAATTTGACAATAAAGACATATATATCAATAAAAAGTGCGTAGTAATAATCTCACACAATTACATGCATCTATAATTATCATCTAAAAATAACTAGTAATGACTAACATGGAACAAGAAATAAGTAGAACACTTGTGACATATCAATCAGACTCGTCACTAGAACAATATGCATCTACATCATCATCATCTGCATCATCATCATCATCATCATCTACGTCATCATTATCATCTAAAAGTTCTAAATCAGCATCATCTTCTTCATCAATAATGAAATTTGTATCATCTATAACACGTGGAGTAGAACTATCATGAACCAAGCTTGATTGGCCAACTCTTTCCAAACTTATATCAGGCAATTCGTCCAAGTTGGCAGCCAACACAAAATTAGAAGAGCTATGGTCATGTACGACATCTATCTCGTTCACATTATCTATGCTAGGATGGTCCCAAATTTTGCGATGATTAACGTCTTCGACAACCCTCCAATTACGATTTTCAGACGGATCATCAATGTAAAACACTTGTTTTGCTTGTGTAGCTAGAATGTACTGATCGTCTTTGTACCATTCAGAATTGATGGCGATACTGGTGATGTTATTTTTTATGACACATCGTTTCTTGTTTGGATCGGTGTTGAACCACTTACATCGAAATAGCACAACCGAGTAACCACTTAGATAACATAGCTCCACAATATCTTCTAGTTGACCGTAAAATGTAAAACCGTCGTACCCTGGTACTGCAACTCCGCTATTTTGAGTGGTGCGCCGAATGTCACGACTATGTACTACGAATCTTACACCATTGACTATGCAAGCGGTGTAAGAGTATGCATTGAAATCTGAACCATGTGCCAAAGAAAATAATTCGTCTGTACACTCTGCAGACCCTGCTAGTCGCAAGCTACACATCTATAAAAATGAATAATTGATTAAGTTTAAGTAGTGCACACTATTTTGCGGTCTAATATATATACATATAGCATATTTACCTTGTCTTTAAACCATGGTGGAAATTCTTTTTGTTGATTACTTCCTTGTATCTCAAACTTAAATTGACTATAAAAACTACAAATTAGTATCATCATAAAACCAAAATTTAATAAATAATAATTGAAGATAGAGATACGTACTCCATGTACACTTCAATTTCAGGACAATTGTTGAGAACGAACCATTCTACTGCTTTTCGTACTTTTTCTTCTACAAATATGATTGTTTGTTTGCTAATTGGTCGACATTGTGATTCAAACACAGATAATTGCCTTTTCGGAATGACAACATCTTCATTTCTGTCAGGACGATTAAACTTAGTTTGTACACCCTCAAGATACATAGAACAAAATGTCAAAGCTTCATCCGCAACATAACCCTCAGCTAGGAACCTTCAGGCTTAGCTTTGTTCCTGACATAATTTTTCAACTTCTTCATGTATCTTTCAAACGGATACATCCACCTCATGTAGACAGGACCTCCAAGAATAGCCTCTTCTGGTAAATGAAGAACCAAATGAATCATTATGTCAAAAAACGCTGGAGGAAATATTAACTCCAAGTTGCACAAGATCTTAATCAACTGATCCTCAGCTTTCTTCATATCTTCCACTACCAAAGTGCGAGCACATATTTGTTTAAAAAAAGAGCAGAGTTCAATTATTGGGGTTGAAATACTTGCATCCAAGTACCCTCGAACTCCAACCGGTAGCAAGCGTTGCATAAGAATGTGACAATCATGTGACTTCAGCCCAGTAATGTTGCTATCATTATCAGTCACTTTTTGTCTAAAGTTCGATCCAAAGCCATCAGGTAGTTTAATCCCCTTTATGAATTGACAAAAGCGTCGCCTATCGTCAGTTGTGAATGAGTACTTTGGATGCGGCTTTACGACTTTGTTGTCTTTCTCCTGAAGCCACAACTCTTTTCGAATACCCCACTCTTTCAAGTCGACTCTGGCATTGACAGTGTCTTTAGATTTATCATTCATCAATAAAGTACCCAACAAACTTTCACAAACATTTTTCTCAACATGCATAACATCCAAATTATGTTTTAGCTCAAGCGAAGACCAATACTCAAGCTCGAAGAAAATACTCCGCTTTGTCCAGTTCAATTCCTTTGGATCGCGTTTTCTCTTCACACCTCCAAAGCTTGGATGTTTTCCTGCAATACGAATTGGCAAACAATCTAGTTGTTCTAGAATATCCTCACTACTAAATCGTCTAGGAGGATTTCTTTTCTCATTCTTACCATCAAACAGTTTACTGGTACGCCAACGATGATTGGATGGTAAGAACCTTCTATGACCAACATACGATGTCTTTCCAATTACACGACATGAAGGAGTGTCTTCGTTACAAGTAGGGCATGCTTTATATCCTTGACCACTCCAACCTGACAAACTACTACGAGCAGGAAAGTCATTGATAGTCCACAATAATGTTGCACGCATTGTGAACACAGTATTTGTTGAGGCATCTCTTGTTTTAACTCCTTCAACCCATAACATTTTTAATTCATCCACTAAAGGCCTCAAGAAAACATCCATGTCCTTCCCTGGTGATTTAGGGCCAGGTATTAACAACGTCAACATGAAAGAAGACTCTTTCATACATAACCACGGAGGAGTGTTGTATGTTGTCAATATGACCGGCCACATGCTGTAAGCCAGACTCATGTTACCAAATGGATTAAAACCATCGGCAGCCAACCCTAAGCGGACGTTCCTAGGTTCTTTGGCAAACTCCGGATATCTCGCATCAAAATCTTTCCATGCACTCCCATCAACCGGGTGATGCATCGTACCATCTTCTGTTGATCGTCCAGTACTATGCCAAGTCATATCTTTTGCAGTATGTCTCGAACTATACATACGTTTTAACCTAGGAGTTAAAGGAAAGTAACGCAATACTTTCTGAGCAACTTTTTTACCTTTTGTATTTTTCTCGATCCATCTACTTTCACCACAAATTGGACAGTTATGCATCGATTCATTTTCCTTCCAAAAAAGACAACAATCATTCTTGCAAACATGGATCGGTTGATACCCTAACCCTATCTTTCTCATTTTCTTCTTAGCTTCATAGTATGAAGTTGGAACCTTATTTTCTTTTGGTAAGGCAAACTTCATAAACTCTAATAGTTGGTCAAATGAACTATCAGTCCATTTATTCATAACCTTCATGTGCAGCATTTTTGCTAAAAAGCTTAAGGAAGACAACCAAGTACAACCTGGGTATAACTCAGCTTCAACCTCTTGAAACAATTCAGCAAAGTCAGTGTCTGTTCCACTTACTCCTCTATCCCATATTCCCTCATCTAAATCTTCTTCATTACTATTTCTCTCCCCAATAATGTCATTGAGGACATCAAACATCTCATCTGCCCTTGGAGCTCCGTCGTTTACATCTGAAGGAGGATCTACTTCACCGTGATAAATCCATTTTTGATAATCGACGTCAAACCCATAACTATGTATGTGAGCCTCAATCACATTCAACTCCTGATTTAAAAAGTTCACACACTTGTTGCACGGACATTTCACCTTTCCATCACAATCAACGTGTTCCTTTGCCATCGCCAAAAATTCTTGAAGACCATTCCAAAACTCATTAGAGTTACGTCTTCTACACGTAATCCAACTCTTATCAATTGTCATAACTGCTTAAGAAAGATAAGAGATAAAACCAAGGTGAACTCCTTGAGGACTAAAGTTTTTTAATGTTGTTTATTCATCAAACTGATGATGGGTTTGAGTTATGTGATCCTAGCGGTGAGGAACTTTTTAAGACATTTATTGTATATCATGTTGAGTATAATGGCTAGGTAGCCAACTAGAAGTTAGAGTAGCTTAGGGGAGTGAATAGTTCTTATAAAAGTTTGATTTTGTAATGTAGGAGTTTGGTAATTCTTATAAAAGTTTGATTTTGTAAGTTTTAGCATTTTAAATTATAATAAAATGGTATGATGTTCCAATATGGGAAGGTTCCGTTTCTTGCACCTACATAGATGGTTTATTTGCCCAACTTCTAATTAAGCATAAAAAGCATAATCATCTAGTAAGTTGCTTGACATATGGACGTTAACAATGTGATATTTGTCCATGTACCAACTAATCTACTTTTCTATATGGTTTGTCCATATTTTGATATTATGTTTTGTCCAACAATTAAAGATATATAATTTTGTCATTCATAGCTTTTATATACCAAAATATGAAGCAAAGTTCCTAGGAGGTGGTATTTAAACTGTGGGTATTTAAGAAATATATAGTTTAAGTTCTAACATTTTTCTTCACTTGGAATGGATATTGCTAAATGTTAGAACCACTTTTTTAGCCAAGTCTTTTTTGATGCAAAGTATCAGTAAGCACATGTAGATGGATTTTGCCTTTAACCATGGGTAAAGGTTACTGGAGAGTACTCCCATGACCTAAAGACAAAGCAAATCACCTCCTCTTTCATATCTACTTCCACTTTTTCATTGGTTTGCACATAAAAGTCACTAAATCAAAATTGTATGCAAACTTTAATATATTGGACGTGGTATAATCCCTTTTTGTTTTCCGATCACTCAACTTCACTTTGCTATTAATCTAAATGAATATTAAGAGGGAAAGGCTTCTCACATGAATTGGCACACCTAGGGGTGTAAACGAGTCGAGTTTTTAACGAGTTACTCGAGGTCGTATATTCATAAATCATACAATAAAATTATAAAAATTATTGAACTCAAACCGATAAACGAGTTAATCGATCGCGAGTTCGAACCCATAAACGAGCATCGAGCTCGAGCTCGAAAACTCAAAATATATTCGAGCTTGATCTCGAGCCCTACATTGAAAAAGTTAATCGAACTCGACGCCGATATTAGTTTTTTGAGCCCGACTTGATTAACCTAATACTCGACTCAACTCATTTACACCCCTATTTAACACACCCATTCATTTATTCTACCTCTGTGATACTTGTTTCTATGCAGTTTTATAACAAAAGTTATGTGTTCTTCTAAACACATTCTCTATTTCTCTTGATGGTGTCTTGGACTATTTGTGTATTTCTCATACACATGGGCCATTGGTTGTCACACCTCTCCATGTGAAAAACACAACACATTACACATACCAGTCATCACAATTTAGAAAAAACAGTTACTGTTACATGAACAAAGGTTCTGTCACTAACCTGTGATAGTTAAATTGCATTTTTTGAAGTTATTGTGTTCTCTCCTTTTATATTTTTAGATTACAGAAGTGGCTAAATAACCTAATGTATTAGATTCAAGTTAGGTTTAGCTTTTTGAAATCACTTGAAACCAAATAACCTTTTGAAATCACTTGAAACCTAACCTTTCGATTCATTATCACAAACAAAACCAAATAAAACCCTTTTGAAATATTTGATTTAGGAGGAAAAAGAGAGCAAATAAATTGAATTCATAAGAACAACCATGGGAACAAAAACAAAGCAGAAATTGTGGGATGTGGCAACAAGAATGTCATTGATATAGAACAAACATTGAACAAAAATTGAACAAAAAATAGAAGAAGATCAAACCTGTATTAGAAGGACCAAAAGCTCAGCAAAGAAACAGAGAAGACGGTCATAGACACCTGAAGATGTGATTCACGAGCAGAAGACGGTCATAGAAAAGACGATCACAGAGATTAGAGATTAGACTTTAACTGCCTCTCCAAGTTTTCCTCCTAATGATATGTTGGAGAATCTTTAAAGATTGTAGGTTGAAATATCTAATATATGATTTAGAGATATTAAAGGGTTAGTAAATTTTTTAATTTACTTTTAAACGTCACTTCTCAGTTTTACAGTCCTTTTTTTTTAAACACCAATTTTTTTAATTATTAAATATATATATATATATGTATCCACGGCGTTTGATTTACCTAGTAAATTAATTATCCCTAAGAATTTTATATTTCTCTAAATTAAATTATTTTATATTTAAAACAAAAAAAAAATAATATAAGTAAAAGATAAACATGATGTATTTCTCATATATTAACCGTATATACTTCAAAATAATATGTTTATCTTCTATTTAATTACCTTTATCAGTTAATTAAAACATTTATGTCATATTCAATTCTCTATAATTTTTGTAAATAAAAAAAATAAAACTTAAATATTTAGAAAAATTACATTCAACTCCAACGTATTTTCTATGTCAAAGATTTTAACATTTATATATATATATATATATATATTACTTAAATATTATATAATTTAATTATTTAGGTACACTATAAAATATATATATTACTTAAATATTATATAATTTAATTATTTAGGTACACTATAAAATATTATATATATATATAGGGTTGGGTTCCGGTTACAAGTTGAGTTAATGGTGAGAAGTGGTTATTGACCGTTGGATGAGAAATGAACGCACATTAGGATGAGATGCACCAGATAAATTCTCTTCTAAGCCGCAATTCATGGGAGGACTTGAGATTAAAAGAGATCAACGGTTAAGATCCACTTATCATGCTTCTCACCGTTAACACTTCTCACACGATCCTTCGCCTATATATATTGTATTAGGTTGTATTAGAATGTATTGGGTAATACTTGTTGTAAAAAGTAGCATTAGGTTTTGTTGGGTTGTAATTGGTAATACGTTATTACGTTAGGATGTAATAGGTTGTATTAGGTGGTAATGATTGTAATGGGTCTTATTGGGTTGTACTTGGTCGTAACGAGTTGTATAGAGTTTTTGTTGGGTTACATGGATAATTTTTGGGTTAGAATAGTTTTTTAGTGGTAATGCATTGTATTGGTTAGTGCAGGGTTCTAATAGGTCGTTTTGGGTGATAATAAGTTGTAAAGGATCATTAGGCCGAATTGGTAATAGGTTGTCTTCATTTATGTTGAGTTGCAGTGGATCGTATT
Source organism: Arctium minus (assembly GCA_954870635.1). NCBI lineage: Eukaryota > Viridiplantae > Streptophyta > Magnoliopsida > Asterales > Asteraceae > Arctium > Arctium minus. The sequence continues at coordinate 14,150,278 of OX941087.1, forward strand.
GTGTGGTAATGGGTTATATTGGGTTATATTAAGTGATAATAGCTATATCATGTCGTATATATTATTTTATTGATTTCTAAATGGGTCTTATAGGGTTATGTTGGGTAATAATGGGTAGTATTTGGTCTTATTAGTTTGTAATGGGCCATATTGGACTATATTGGTGTAATGAGTACTAATTTATCATATAAGGGTTACATCATTGTAATTAGAAGGGTACGATGAATTTCTAAAATTCATTCAAATATTCGTCTAATTGTTTACAAAAAGGACAAAATAAAAATACTATATAAATTGAAAGCTTTTCTATTTATTATTAATTTATATTTAATAATTAAATATCATTGCAAAAGTAATGATTATCTGAGGGGCCTTTTACCCAAATTTTACTCGATAAGCACTTATAGATAAGATTCAAACTTTCAGTTCACTTATTTGGTAGGATTCTAATCTATTAGAAGAACTATTGTATGTAACATTTTAATCTTTATTGAGTAAGAGTCATCACTTTTACTTACCAACTAAAACTTTCGGTCCTTGTCATCTCTATTACTAGAAAAAACTCTCGGTCCTTGTCATCTCTTTTACCGAGTAAAACTCTCAATCCAATTAAGTCATGTTCATCCGATAAGGTAAAATGATTCGGTAAGTACTTATTTGACAAACCTTTAGGGGGTGTTTGGGATTGCTTATTTGAGGTGTTTTTTAGCTTATTGTGATTTGGCACCGGAGATAAGCACTTTTGAGTGTTTGGATGAGCAAAAATTAAAATGGCTTATAGCGGTGCCAAGCTGAAAAACACTTTTTGATAAGTCATTTGATTTTAACTTATCAACTTATTTGAGAAGTGCTTATGACTTTTTTGGTTAATTTATATGTATAAGCAATCTCAAACACCTTTAAATAACAACTTATTAACTTATTACGTTTTTGTACCACAATAAGCTTATCCAAACACTTTTTGAAAAACTTCGACTTGACACCGCATAAGTTGATAAATAATTTTTAAAATAAGCATAAGTTGTTTTAAATAAGCAATCCCAAACACCCCCTTAACAAATGGCCTTTATACTCATGATAAAATCTTGGGAATTTAATTAAAATGCCCTTTATTGAAAAATCAGTACCTAATATACCCCAAATCTTGTTATTTTTGCCAAAATACCCCCTATGTTCGCGTTTTTGAAAAAACGCGGACATAGTGCATTTGGTCCGCGTATGGCTTGAAACGAGGGCTTGACCCGCGTTTTTCACTGTTACACGCGGACTTGGTCCTCGTTTCAAGCCATACGCAGACCAAATGCACTATGTCCGCGTTTTTTCAAAAACGCGGACATAGGGGGTATTTTGGCAAAAAAAAACAAGATTTGAACCATATTGGGTACTGATTTTTCAATAAAGGACATTTTAGTTAAATTCCCTAAAATCTTTACATAATTAATAAAAAAAATAATGATCATAATAATTTTAATAGATACAAAATAAAAATACCTATTAAGGTTTAATAATTAATTTAACTTTATGAACCTGAAAGAAAAAGGGGGAAAGAACAACAATTTGGATAAACACTCATTTTAATATATTTTCAATTATTTCGACAAATCAAGTATTTATTTATCTTGTTCACTGATTGAAATACAGAGTAAATTTTGTTTTTAGTCCTTGTAGTTAATATATATATATATATATATATATTAACATAAATCATTTATTTATTTTGTTTAAATTAAAGATAGAAAAAAATATTGCATGTTCGCTTAAGGGAAAAAAAACATGGAGTGAATAACCTCAACTATTTGGATAAGTTTAGAAACGGTTAGTTATTGATTAATTAAAAAAAAATCCATTTTTACTCCATTTTTAAAACAATCAGTTTTTTATACACAATATATATATATATATATATGTATTTTAATACTTTTATTGATTATTTTTAAACATATTTTTATTTCTATAAATTTACTAAATATCTATACCGACCACATGTCGTAACTATAAACTACAAGTTTATTAATTACATTTTAATAAAGGAATCTATTTTTTATTTTATTCAAACAAATTATTAAATACCTATAGCGACTATATGTCATATATATAGACTGCGAGTGTATTTTTTGTCTTTTTCTGTTATAAAATCAAAATTTTCTTATCAGTTTCCTTTTTTCTTGATGAAAAAACACATTTTTTCTAAAAAAATTCTACGAAATTCATTAAATACCTATAGCAATGACAAGTTGTCCCTATAGCTCATCAAAATTTGCCACCAAAATTTTCATCGAAATTTTGATATATAGCAATGATATGTCGTTGCTATAAACTACCGGTTTATTAGCTAATTTTTAAAAACATTTATATAATATTTATAAAGACGACATTTCGTCTCTATAGGGTACCAATTTATCAATTGCTTTTTAATTAGAAAATCAACAAAAAAATAAAGTTTGAAATAAACTATTAAATACCTATAGCGACGACATGTCGTCGCTATAACCCTCCAAAAAATTTCATTCTTGCGCCATTTTTTCCCACCAAAATTTGCATCCTAAGTTTCATCTACAGCAACAACGTTCTCGTCGCAAAAAGTCCAACAAACATTAGAGATTTTTTTTACCTTTTAGCAACTAATAGTCGTCGCTATAGATATTTACAGCAACAAACCAAAAATCGTCGCTGTAGCTATCATTTCTTGTAGTGGGTTACGTCACTTGCTCATTATCTTCTTCGAAACTTCTACAACTCTGTCATCCTCTTTAAATCTGAATTTTTTAATAGCCAAATAATATTTTTGATGCCCATTTTTCCTTACATACATACCATTTCATGTGTGTTAGAACATATTTTATGTTCCATTTTAGAAGTTTTATAAAGTAATCTATTTAAATGTAATGGGCCTTGTATTTGGGTTTTGGGCTTTATAGTTTACAAGGGTTATGGGGGAGTATATAAAGAAATCATGTAATAGGTTTTAGGTTAACCTTTTCAATTAATCAATTTCAGCTTTTCAAGATGTAGCCGTATACTGTTCTATTGCTCTCTTAGTTTAGATTTATTTTGCTTTCAATAAACAATGATTTCTACCCTATGATTCTTGTTCTTCACATAATGAAACCAATCACGATCTCAATTGACCTCACAATTGGTATCAGAGCCTAACCGAAACATTTTTTTCTGATCGATCTGAGATCTGGTTGTTGTTTGATAGAACAGTTCAATCATTATGTCGATTTCTGGATTTATTGTGAGATTGTTTAATTTTTGATGTTTAATTGATTCAGAGTATATTGTAAATCATTATCGAATCATTTGCTTGCATTAATCTCACTCCAGAATATCGAATCTGTCGATTTTCTGAGTTATTTTGTTCGAAAATATGTTTTCACTGTGGTTGAATCGAATATGGGTTTAGAGTCAGATTTAGTCAAAGTATTCAACTACAAATGTGCTTATTAGTATTTTTCGAATCTGTGGATAAAGTATCAGCTCAGAAATCGAAGTATTAAAGAATCGATTGAAGAAAGTCAGAAAATACGTTCTAGATCCATAAGTTTTGCAAGATCCATGAAGAACTCGCTATTTTGGAAGGTTTTGCAGAAAGGTTTCGCAGAACATTGGACACAACAATATTTTTGCAAGTACAAAATTCGCAAGTGGCTATATTGCGAAAGTTGGAGGATTCGCAAGCCACTGTGCTAACGTTGTGTGCGAAATATAAAGGATTCGCAGGCCACCTGATCTGATTTATTAAAATTTCGCAGATGTGTACATTGCGAAAAGTGGCTTCCAAATCATGAAAATGTTCTAAGGTAAGGATTCGCAAGTTAAAAGACTGCGAAAAGTGAAGGATTCGCAGGACAATATTTAGCGAATCCTGAGGAATTCGTGAACTTGTTGTCTGCGAAAAGTGAGGTTTCGCTACCATGAGGCTTGCGAAAGTTGAAGGTTTCGCAATGCAAGCCTCTGCGAATTTTGTGGTTTAAGCTATGCTATCTTGCGAATTGTGCTTTATTGTTTGAAGGGATCTGCGAATTCTAGTTGGTTGCGAAAGTTGGTGATGTTTTTGAAGATTCTGACTGTTCTGAACCCATTTTTTTAATACAAGTTTCCCTATGAGATTTAATTGCCAAAAAAAATTTCTGGGGCGCTGCCCCCAGACCCCGCAAGGGCGTTGCCCCTTGACCCCACCCGCTAACCGGGTAGCGGGACCCCCGTGCTAGGTCTGCGGTGGGGGACAATCTGTTCATGAGATCTTTGCGGAATGCATATGTGACGTCACTCCCTTCATATGTTGGTCATGTATTATTAGCAACTGATCTATATTTCACGAGTGCTCATGATCTGCAAAGTTTTTCAGATTCTGGATTTTATGATTTGGTCTCTTCTTGGATTGAGTTAGCTGCCTGAGCATCTGCAATCATCAGTCTGGAAAGCTTCTTCAGTTGTTAGACCGTTGAGAGCACTTTATCATTCTTCTAACTTGATCACTCAGTAGTGTGAGCGACTGCAATCACTGTTCTGCACTTTGGTTGTGCTTCAGAATCCTGAGAGCTAATAATCATCCAGCTGATTTGTGAAGAAAGGAGTTCCGGATTTGATTGTTCAGTTTTCTGGAAACCAGTCAGAAAATGAGTACCTTTCATCAGTTGTTGAACATTGCTTGCCTTCTACCCTTGCATTATAGTGTTGCTACCAGATGCTACCGCCCGTATGCTTATCAGATGAAGCTCTTAAGCTAAATTCTTACTTCAACTCAAGATTAACAGACAGATCAGATGTTATAAACTGAAACATGCACTTGGGTGTCACTCCATAATCTACACATATCATTCTTGTGGGCGTTAAGGATTGTGTTGGATTTACCAGAGGAAAAAGTTGTCTTTATGTGGACTCAGTCGAGGTTATTGTCTACATCAGATCTGATATTTCAGTTGATACTTCGAGGATAAGAGCTACTTTATAGGGGGAGCAAGAGGAGCTTTGAAGTTTATGCAACACTCAGTTTTATAAAGAAATCAAGGGGGAGAGGAGCTGAAGCTGGAGCTGAAAAGATTATGATTACTTTACAAAACTTAGGGGGAGATTGTTAGAACATATTTTATGTTCTATTTTAGAAGTTTTATAAAGTAATCTATTTAAATGTAATGGGCCTTGTATTTGGGTTTTGGGCTTTATAGTTTACAAGGGTTATGGGGAAGTATATAAAGAAATCATGTAATAGGTTTTAGGTTAACCTTTTCAATTAATCAATTTCAGCTTTTCAAGATGTAGCCGTATACTGTTCTATTGCTCTCTTAGTTTAGATTTATTTTGCTTTCAATAAACAATGATTTCTACCCTATGATTCTTGTTCTTCACATAATCAAACCAATCACGATCTCAATTGACCTCACAATGTGCCTATTCTCCTTGCATGCACACCATTTTCGGTGCCCCTTTCCCTTTCACACACCATAACTACCCTGACCCTTATTGACCCAATTCTGAGAGAACTCCTTCCCTGATCTCTCTGGCCTCCGGCGACCCGCAGCGACAAAACCATTCTCTTTGGTTCTTGTATTTCTGAAGTTCTTTGAGGTTTGCTATAATGGTGAGTGTGTGCAACATAAAAGGAAGTCATCAATTCCTTTCGATTTTATTTTTTTGATAAATTTAAAAACACATCTGGTGTGTATATATATGTCTGTGAAAGGGGAAGGAGCGCCAAAAATGGCATGTGTGCAAGGAGAAATAGGTGCCAAAAATGTTTTCTGACTATTAAAAACGCAAATCTAGGGAGAAGGTCGGGGTTATAGAAGGGCCGAAGAAAGGGACGAGCAAGTTATGGAGTCGGCGAACCCATGGCGCCCAACGGGGTGTATGGTTGGAAAAGAAAAAGAATGGAATGGGTATATGTAATATTACAATATTTTGTCTAATTTTCTATTATAAAATTCAATAAATGAAAAAATAACAAATGATAGAGTTAACGAACTTTGTTAACACCGTTAGCCACATGGACCAAAAATGAAACAAAGTGGCAACCACAATGATCAAAAGTGTAATTAGTTTAAAGTAGAGACTATACTTGATAGTGAGTCTCAATCACAAAGACCGAAAGTGTAATTTACTCTAAATTTTTATCCATTTATTTACTTATCCATTAATTACCCGTTTATCCAACATATTAATGGGTTGGGTATGGATACACAGTTTTTTGTTATTCATTACCCATATATATATAATTAGGTGAAGGATCGTGTGAGAAGTTGAGGTTAACGTGAGAAACGTGAGAAGTGGATCTGAACCGTTGATCACTTTTAATCAAATGTCCTCCCATGAATTGAAGCTTAGAAGGGAATTGATCCGGTACATCTTATCTCCGTGCATCTTATCCTAATGTGCATCCATTTCTCATCCAACGGTTGATAACCATTTCTCATGCTTCTCACGTTAACCTCAACTTCTCACTAGAACCAACCCTAATATATATATATATATATATATATATATATATATATATGTAATTATATAAAGTTATATATATATGTAATTGGTCCCCTTCTTTTGTTAACCAAACAATTAGTGTTAACTTTGTTAATTAACCACGACATTTTCATATATTAATACCACATTCTTTAAATATCTCGTTCACTACTATTACATTACTTAATTATCATATTTCTTAATATTGTAACATCCTCAAATCTGGAAATATCAACTATTTTAAAATTTATAAATACATCAATAATTGAATCACCAAAAATAACAATTTAAGGTTTAACTTCAATAAACACAACTCGAACCTTCTACAAGGTCTATAATAGGGACGGGTGTTACTAAAACCCAATAACAGTCGTTATCCCCAAAAGCGGGAGACATCATCAAGTAGACAGAACCTTCTTGTGCATCAAACTAGCTTTCGACTCTTTACTGTGCCGCTAGTACCATACCCCCATCAAGGACCTGATGCACATGTCGACAAATAAAAAGGTTAGACTTAACGTCTTGTGAGTTCAAACAGTTCTCATCATAATTGTAAGTGGGTAAAACCGAAAGACTATTTATTTAAAACATAATTTCTCAATGAATTGTATTTATCGTAAAAACAACATCTTTCCAAAACCCACTATTTTCGTGATGAAACTCTGAATCAAAATACCCATTCAAAATGAATTCCAAAACTCAACATGCACTCCAAAACGTATATAAGGTTTAATGTCTAAATATTGTAGTTATGGATAAAACTCTATTATCCAAAGATAGTCCAAAATATAGACAAGGTTCAGTATCCAAAACCATAACTAACGGAAAACACTTCATTTTCAAACAACTCCGAAAACGTGGATAATACGCTATCCGAAAATAACACCATTAATTTGGTGACGGGGGAGACCCATATCCATTGAATGTGGCGAACACAAAAGTAAGCCACAAATCAACGTTAACGAGCCACAACTATGGATCATATGGTCACCAAGTTCAACCACTCATGGTTTGTAGTTTAGGTCCCCCGCTGATCCTAGTCATGCTTGATTGCTAGAAATGACAACCACTAAGGATTACATGGTCATCGAGTTCAACCACCCACGTTATATAGTTCAAGTCCCCCGCTTGGATCATACGTTCACCAAGTTTAACCACCCAAGGTCTATAGTTTGGGTCCCCCGCTACATCCGAGTTCCCAGCAAGAAAACAGGGACAATAGTGCCATTCCAAACCACTAATTCTTATGCATGTGGATCTATTGCATTACAGTCTAAAACATTACATGACTCCAAATGAATGACTAACGCACTCAAACATGTAATTATCAAATCAGATGCAATAAATGCAAATCATAACCAAAGCTCCACATCGAGTTATTAAAACCGGACAATTGTCTCGTAAGACTCATCTGAGTCAAAACGAGCTAAAAGCTCAACAACTCAATTGACTATTTATTAAAACCGGACACACTACAAAATTTTCGACTTTTTCCGACGGCCATATCCACCGGAAATTTGCATTTTCGGCGGATTTGGTCGGACGGAAAACGGGGCCGCAAATCAACTTTTTCGGCGGATTTTTCCGGCGAAAACCGACCCGATTTTTTTTTTAAATTTTTAATAATTTGATTAATTAAGGAAATAATTTTAATAAATTCCGGCGGATTTTCGGCGGAATATTCAGCCGGTAATTATTAATTAATTAATTTATTTATTTATTTTAATAATAAAAATTTGTTTCAGCGAAATGTTCCGGCGGATTTTCGGCGGAAATTCCGCCGAAAATATTTATTTATTTATTTATTTTCTGAAAATAAAATTAGTAAATTAAATAAAGTTTGAAATTTCACCGGTTTTATTATTTCTAGAATTTTTTATAATTGGTTTTTATCAATAAATCATCAATAAAAATTGGTTTCATAAAATAATTGTCCAAAAATTCACATAATCAATTTTTAAAATATACATAATCAATTTTTTCGATACAAATACACATTTTTCTATTAATAATACTTATTGAATAAAAATAAATATTTTTTTTACAATTACATTCAAGCCAATAATAATGTACATTAACAAGATTTGCATATCTACATATTTTACAATTAATAATATACATCTTCAAAGTTTGTAGATCCAGCTTTCTCACACACATGCCTAATCTGCAACAAAAATAACAAGATGAAAATTAAATATTCAAAAGCATATAAATATTACTCAAAACTATTTTGTACAAACATATCTATTTTTTTTATAAATAGGAAACCAGATACTAAATTAATATTTATAATAATGCACAGCTGAATCACTTAACAGTAAGATCATAAAGCATTTGAAGGCTACTTTGAGATCAGTCCATTTAGGTGACTGGAGATATAAAATAATCAACATAATTGCTACAAAATCTACATCGATTGACCATAAAATAGTAATTCCCAGTAATACCATCTTACCTATTAGTGAAATTTATTTCATGGCTTTTTAACCTTGATTTTCTTCTGGCTAGTGATTTTGACAGTTACTAAATAAATTCCTAGAGATCATATGAAACCAAATAGTTCCTCCATTCAGTTATGTTTTCAGATTCACATGCCATCGTATCTAATAATAGTTGGCCAAAATTATAGAGCCATAAGAAACCATGTTGTTATATACTCTATAAACCATTTGTGTTCTAACCACCAACACAACAAATGTTTAAGCTTAAAAAGTTCAGATCCCCCCCCCCCCCCAAATACGTATTAAGATAAACCTTTTACTAATCAGCCCCCAATCTTGATTTGCTAGTGTATCATTCTGAGTTTACAGCTAACTGCCAGTTCATTTTGACATAGAAGGCTGTGGATATTTCAACAGTGTTAAACACGGCCTACATCTAGTAGGCTGATCCAGAGTAAAAGTTACAGATCGGTTTAGAAACACTTCCTAGTGCAGTATATATATGGTCCAATAGTGATGCACATTTGCCAATTGGTTTTCAGATAGAAACCACAATCAATTTCACATTGCAAACTCACATCCATCTTTCGCTTTGAATTTACAAAGAGAAATCCTCTTTCTAGGGAACAAATGAGCTAAAAATCAAATCGATTACTATAAGAATTAGCGAATCAAATAAAACCCTACAGATCTAACACATGATTAAATCTCTTTACCTGTGCAGATCTAATAGCCAATTCGGAACTAGAAATCATCATGTAATGCTCCTTCACCAACCTCTTGGAATCATACTCTCTGATCTTCTTGCGTGCCATTATCGTTCCTTGAAATTCCTATTCTTCCACAAAGGAAACAAGTAAACCACCACAGATATCAGCTCAGATCACAAATTTTCTTCAAATTTTGATCAAATCAATGCATATATGATGATCGAATAACATTAAAGATGTGAGATTTTGGAAACTTACTGTTGTGAAGATGGCCGACCGAAGTAGAAGCAGTGATGATAGCATGCTTTAATTTTCAACCAAAGTGAGTGGACCAATATAGAAAAGGGTCAAGTTTACATTTTTGCTTGCTATGTAAACTCATTAACATAGAAGATAGTGGACCAATACAACTCATTAACACATCAAAAAGAGAATCTCTGAACAAGCTACTAGATAATCAAAAACAGAAGCATACAACTCATCAAACTAAAACAAGATTATCAACAAAAAGCCATAAACTAGGTGTTAATATTCCAACACTACACTACAGGCCTACAACATATTAGCACACAAGAACTTCGTTCAAATGGAACCAATTGAACAAATCGATACGAAGAAATCAGGAAAAAATTAGGAACAAATCGAACCAGTTTATCAAACTAAATCAAGATGTCGAACCAGTTTATCAAACTAAATCGGGAACAAATCGAACCAGTTTATCAAATCGAACCAATTTATCAAACTAAATCAGGAACAAATCGAACCAGTTTATCAAATTGAACTAGTTTATCAAACTAAATCAGGAACAAATCGAACCAGTATACCTCTATAATCGATGGTGGTGGTGGCGATGTCGACCGGTGGTGGTGGTATATGGTAGTCGACAGCGGCAGGGGTGGTGGGGAGGGTTCTCGACAGCGGCAGGGGTAGGTAGGGCTCTCGACGGTGGTGGGGGGGCGAGAGTTGCCAATCTTGGTAGTCGACAGTGGCAGGGGTGGTGAGATGGAGCGTCGATGAGAGGATGAAGGGGACAAGAGGATGAACGGGATGAGAGGATGAAGTCAATTAGGTTCAAAAGGGGTGGGGAGGGAGGGAGTCATGAAATAATTGGGGGGGGGGGGGGTATTTGGGGGGGGGGGGGGGGGGAATTAGGTAGAATAAAATTTTAGGGGGAAAGGAAAATTAGAAGGATCTTAACTTAAAAACAATTATTAAAGTATGATGTATTGCTATTTAATGTTAATTACTTAAAACTTAAATAAATAATGAAAATTTAAAAAATTTTCCTATTTAATCCTTATCTCTAACAAGTTTAAATTCCCTAAAATCACTCATCACTTCAACTACCCTAAAATCACTCCCTGCATAATTAAATACAGATAAAAATCAAATTTTAAATATAAAAAATCTAAAATATAATTAAAAAAATCTAACAGAATATTTAATGCTTATTTTATAAAAAAAACATTATTTTATTAAACCTAAAATAAATTACATTATTATTAAATTATCGAAGAAAAAACTCTTAAAACAAACTTTTATGCATCAAGTACTGTTTATTGATACAAATTACTTAAAATTCAAAATTACAAGTCATGATGCATGGGTACAAATTTCTAAAGCTATATGTTTGAATTCATAACTAAAATATCCGTTAAAGCCCAACTGAGAACATTAAAGCCCAACCGGATACGTTAAAGCCCAACCGTATCTATTAAAGCCATACAGGATCAGTTAAAGCCCAACTGTACCCATTAAAACCAAACTGGATCCATTAAAGCCCAACTGGGAACGTTAAAGCCCAACCGGATCCGTTAAAGCCCAACCGGATCCGTTAAAGCCTAACCGGATCCATTAAAGCCCAACTGGATCCGTTAAAGCCCAACTAGATCTGTTAAAGCCCAACTTGGTACGTCAAAGCCCAACTTGGTACGTTAAAGCCCAACTGGATCCGTTAACAACTAACTGGATCTTTTAAAGACCAACTGGATCCATTAAAGCCCAACTGGATCCATTAAATACTAACTGGATCCTTTAAATACTAATTGGATCCGTTAAAGCCCAATCGGATACGTCAAATCCTAACTGGGTACATTAAAGACCAACTAGATCCGTTAAAGCCCAACTAGATCTGTTAAAGCCCAATCGGATCCATTAAAGCCCAACGGGATCCATTAAAGATCAATTGGATCCGTTAAAACCCACTAGGTACGTTAAATCCCAACTAGATCCTTTAAAGCCCAACTAGGTACGTTAAAGCCCAAGTGGGTACGTTAAAGACCAACTGGGTACGTTAAAACCCAACTGGATCCGTTAAAGTTCAACTATGTACGTTAAAGCCCAATTGGGTATGTTAAAACCCAACTAGATCTGTTAAAGCTTGACTGGATTCATTAAAGCCCAACCGTATCCATTAAAGACCAAATGGATTCGTTAAAACTCAACTATGTATGTTAAAGCCCAACTGTGTACGTCAAATCCCCAACTGGATCTGTTAAAGCCCAATTGCATCCATTAAAGCCCCACCGGATCCATTAAAGCCCAACTAGATCCATTAAAGCCCAACTGGATCCGTTAAAGCCCAACTGGATCCGTTAAAGCCCAACTGGATCCTTTAAAGCCCAACTATATACGTTAAAGCCCAACTGGGTACGTTAAAGCCAACTGGATCTGTTAAAGCCCGACCGTATCCATTAAAGACCAACTGGATCCGTTAAAACTCAATTGTGTATGTTAAAGTCCAATTGTGTACGTTAAAGGCCAACCGGGTACGTTAAAACCCAACTGGATCCGTTAAAGCTCAATTGCATCAATTAAAGCTCAATCGGATCCATTAAAGCCCAACTAGATCTGTTAAAGCCCAACTAGATTCGTTAAAGCTCCAACTGCATCCATTTATTTTTTTTAATATTTTTTTTCAAATTATTGTAAGAAAAATAAATATTTAGTGTTTTCGGCGGATTTTCGACGGATTTGATTTTTTTTATTTTTTTTACAAATTATTATAAGAAAAATAAATACTTAGTGTTTTCAGCAGATTTGATTTTTTTATTTTTTTCCTAATTATTCTAAGAAAAATAAATACTTAATGTTTTCTGCCGATTTTCGGCGGAATTAATTTTTTTTTATTTTTTTCTTCAAATTTTTCTAAGAAAAAAAAATATTTAATTTTTTTGTGTTTTCGGCGGAATTAATTTTTTTAAAATTTTTCTAAAAAAAATAAATATTTAATATTTATAGTGTTTTCAGCGAATTTTCGGCGGAATTAATTTTTTTTTTATTATTTTTTTTAAAGTTTTCTAAGAAAAAATAAATATTTAATTTTCTTAGTGTTTTTGGCGGATTTTCGGCGGATTTTTTTTTAAAGTTTTCTAAGAAAAAAATAAATATTTAATTTTCTTAGTGTTTTCGGCAGATTTTCAGCTGAAAATAATTAATTAAATTAATCAAATAAATTCCGCCGAAAATATTAATTTTTAAAAAAAAATAATTTTAAAAAAATTTCCTGCAGATTTCCGGCGAAAGTCAACGAGGTTTGACCAGATTGACTTTCGTTGGAAATCTGCCGGAAATTTTCCAGCGAAAAATGCTGCCGGAAAAGGTTGTTTGTTTAGTAGTGACAATTGTCTCGTAACATCAATATCAAAGGTTACTTATTACATTTTCATTGCATGATTTAACTTGATTCCGACATAAATAAGGGTGCATAAAAATAGAATACATGCGAATGAAATAATCAATAGAGTTAGTGGGGGATGAGTAATGGAGAATATATTAAGGTTTCTAGGCAAGTAGTTATAGAGTTTTGGTACTAGATTAAAAACTTAGAGAAACAATAAATTATGTTATAAATTGAACGACCAATTAACTTATTAAATATTTTCTTCTTCAATGTAATAAATTAATACATGTTTGGACCCTAAATATAATACTAAACTCTTTTTGGGTTAATTGATGCTAAAAGAAGTTGTCTCTCTTTTATTTACTAATTTCTTTTAAACTACTACTATATACTATAAAATTTTGGGCCCCTATTTCTTGTAGGCCTTGGGCGTGCGCCCGGCCCGCCCTCCCCAGGAACGACCCTTTACGTGGTGTGAGACATAAGCATTGAGGCATGACGGGTCACGATTGTTTACGATGAGCCTTTTAGAACAACGGTTTGATCATATATGATTAAGCATTTACATCATATATGATCTTTAATGTTCTTGATTCTCGTAATTGATCAACTTTTATCATTTGATCCTCCTTTATATATATATATATATATATATATATATAGGGAGAGGTTCATTTGAGAAATGATAAATGTATGAGAAATAGAGAAGTAATTTTAACAATTCACCTGGTCAACATTTGCGGCTTTGACCGCGAAGCACCGGATAGTTCCTTGCATGGTCTATAGAAGATAGAGGGGTAGTTTCCTAAAATACGCGGGATAAGTTCATGTATGAACCTATATGATTCACATATAAACTATACGTTCATATGTGAATCAGTTAATTAGTTCATATATGAATCTGTTAATTAGTTCAACTGATTCATATATGAACTTACAGTTAATTAGTTCATATATGAATCACAAAGGTTCATATATGAATCACTTAAAAGAGTTCATATGTGAATTACAGTGATTCATATATGAACATATAGTTCATATGTGAATTATACATGTTCATATATGAACACAACCCATGTATTTTGTAAAAATTACGAAAGTGTCATTCTATTTTTGGAATAGCCACAACTTTTGACCAGTCAAAAGTGTTGCACTTTTGACCAGTCAAAGCCGAAATATTTGACCAGTCAAATCTGATCTTGACCGTATGAATGACTAGGATTACTTCTCTATTTCTCATATATTTACCATTTCTCAAACGAACCTAAGACTATATATATATATATATATATATATATATATAAAAGAAATTCTATCAATCTTGTGATGTTGATAAGCTTGCTGATCAATTTTCAAAACTTACTACAACTTTTGAAAAGAGAGGTGACCCCAAAGTCAAAACCAATTTTCTTGTTTACAAAAGTAATGGCAAGTAGAACTCCTTTTCTTGAACGTTCTAGAACCTTACAAGAAAATAGAACTTTACAAGAAAATGAATCTGTTGATAACAGAGCTCAATTGGTTGGACAAGACACTAGACTACATTTCAGTACTCTAGGAAGACTTTTCTCTAGGAGATCCTCAAGATCTAATTCTAGACTTGAAGATATGATTAATGTTGACAGAAGTGAACAACTTCTTAACAATAATCAACTAGAAGCCTTTAATCCCACCAGATTATATGCTACTGGGATTTTGGAAAGAAACACTGGTCTCTTTAGACACCACAGTTTACAAAATCTTTATGTTCCTCAAGGAAGAGTTGTTACCCTTAATCTAATGACTAGAGAAGCTAGCCTTAGATTAAGAAATGCAAACCAAACCACTTTACATTTTGGAGTTTTGACTATTGCTGTTAAAGGACTCCATAGAACTGGTTTAGGAACAAAAGCCCTTGTAGTTTTGATTAACAATAGATTTTCTAATCTTGATCAAGCTATAATAGGAACCATGGAAATAGACTTGAACAACAATATAGGCGTTGCTTATATTGCCCCCCAAAACTTTTCATTAAGTGTGAATGATTTCTGTAGACATATCACTTTACAGGTTCAAACACTTGGTTATGAAAGTTTTATTGGTAGAAATCTGGCCATAGAAATAATATTTCTTGGAAGGTTAACTGGATCTACTGGAAGTCAGTATAATGTTGATATTGATTCAATCATTCAGACTGTGTCTTCTAGAGGAATACAAATGATACCTCCAACCCAGATTGATTCTCAGACTATTGCAGGTAGTGAATGGACTATTCCATTTCATAGAGAACCTACCACCATCACTCCCACCAGCTATGTCACTTACACCAATTCGAGTGGATCTAAATCTTTGATATTTAGAAATTACACTGACAATGCTTCATCCTCTGGATTGAATGATGAAGAAAAAGAAACTACTGATGAAGATCTGCATAGATTTTCCACTAGTTTTATGAACATTGAGTTAGAAGATGAATGGGATACCTTAGAAGAAGACTCTAAGTACTTTGATTCTAGTAACCCCAATGATATCAAACATTTTTTGGTTAAATATACTTCTACTGAATCAAGCCAAATTCAGATCAAGGATATAAAACCAACAGGATGGAATGACAGTGATCATAAAATTCTTTACCCCAAAGAATTATTTGATTATACTCTTAGTCCTCATGATCTTGAACAAATGGAAGTTCTCCTTAAAAAACAAGGACAACTTGATGATTCACAAATTATCTATCAAGATGATTTGAAGAATATAAGAATGACTCCTAAAGATGAAAATCTTTTAGACTCTTTCTTATCAGATTATGTAGATTCCATAAACTTTACTCTTATGAATGAAGCAGAAGGATCTACTGTTACTGGCCCTACACCTGGACATTTAGAAACCATGAGTTATGAAACAGGTAGACCGCCTAGAAACCAAGCTACAGGTTACAATGAACCAGTCCATAGCTACGTTAATAAAGGAAGAAGAATACCAACTGACCCAACTTTCACTTGGCAATCTGCACCTTTGTTAAACCTCACTGATATTCACCCTCAGTTATGGAACTCATACTTAGAAACCTGGTCCCAAGAAGTGCATCGTGACTATACTTCAAAATATCTTGAAAAAGATATAAACTCTGAGATAATGATCTCAATTGTAGAAAATTATCTTGGACCAACTACACTTGCTGCATGGGAAGACTGGAAGAAACATTTCCCTGAACCAATTGCACAACTAGTTGCTCAAGGAAATAACATAAGGAATTTCACCTCAGTAATTCTTAGAATTATTAATGGTGGAGATACTTTATCTGGTCTTATGATAAAACAAAGTGAAGCCCTTCGTGACTTAGAACAACTTCAGTTACATGATTGGAAGAAGATTGTTTTCTTCTTGAATGATTTTGTTCACTTAGCTGCTATTTCTGGTAATTATTATGATGCTAATATTTGCAACAAAATTTTTACTAAACTTCCAGGAGAGCTAGGAAGAGAGATTGAGCTTAAGTGGAAACAAGAACAACCTGGTGTTGATGCCCAATGGAATAATGCAACAGTTAGAGCAAAGGTTATCATAGATCACCTTAAAGCTAAATGTTCCATGATCCAAACCCAGAGAGAGTTAAAGAAAAAGGATACAGAATTCTGTTCCTCTATCTATACTCCTCAGACTTATGGTAAAACTGTTAGGAAGAAACCAGTTTATCATAAGAAGGCAACACCAAGGAAATCTTATTATATTAGAAAGTCCAGTGCTAGGAAGCCTACCCTGAACAAACAGAAACATGTGAGGAAATACAAAGATAATAAGAACTATAGCAAATTTACTTGCTATGCTTGCGGAAATGAAGGCCATTTATCTAGTAAATGCCCTCGAAAGAAAACCCTTTTTAATCAAAGAGTTGATTTGATAAAATGCACTAATGAAGACTTAGTTGACATAACTTCTGATGTCTCAACTAACTCTGATATCTATTCTATTGTTAGCATAGAAGATATGTAGGATATCCAACAACAAAGTGATTATTCATTTGTGAATGAGCTTGCACCATCACAAACTCCACTTCAACAGAAATATGGTTACCATAATTCTTTTATGAATTTAGGAATTTCTGAAGGAGACGTTGAGTTATTTGAAAACTTCAACTTTGTGAACTTTGAAGTTTTAGATTGCACACACAAATGGAAGCTCCATACAGGCAACACTAACACTAAGTGCTACAATTGTCTCTGGTACCCTTCTCTTGAGAAGCGTTCTAGATGTGAGTTATGAAGAATTGAAGTATGTTACTCTTGTTTATCTTCAGTTTATGATTATGTTCTGCCAGAATATAATGCTCCCAAACAGAAGACTGATAGACTAACTATACTTGATGATCGAATTCATACTCTTGAAAATCGTATTGAAAATCTTGAAATCAATTTTCAAAATATTTCTCAAAAAGAGTTTGACAAAGATTTCCCTCCTTTTACTTGGAAACCTCCAAAAAATAAGGGAATTCAGATCAATGAACAATCAACTTCCTGTATGGCTATAACTCCAGTTATACCCATAATTTGCAACAAAAAGGTTTTGAAAAACATTTTTGTTTTAGTCCTCCTTAATATCAAAGGCATGAAGTTTCAACTCCCTGCTTTTATAGATACAGGAGCAACTCAAACAACTTTAGACTCTTCTATACTTCCTCCAGAATTACTTAGTAAACTGGTGAAAGCACAGAAGCCTTTGAAGTCCATAACTTTTTCAGGAACTATACATTCTACCAATCATTTTTTCAAAAATCTTCTTGTTCAATTTCAAACAAATTGCCAAGATTGGTCAGATGTATATTCATTAGATGTCTGTTGGGTTGATTCTTTAAAAGACTTGCATGGTATAAGTTTAATCCTAGGATTAAATTTTTTACTAGCCAAAGGAAGATCATTCACTATGTGTAATGATTATGTCCTTTTTTCTCAAAATACTACCCTTACACCCATAATATCAGAGTACGCTCGAAAGCATGGTGGAAGTAGTAGTGATGAAAAAGAAAATGAAGAATTGCAAAACCCTAGGATTATTTGTACCCCTGAAAACTGTTCTTGCTGTTCTTGCGAAAAACCTAGTGGTACAAAAAACTGACATCACTTAGTCTTAACAAGACTTTAAATGATTTTCGAGATTTTGAAGAACTTTGGAAAATAGAAGATGATGACTCTTATAAAGGTTATTCCTTTTTAGACTTATCATACAGTTTGATAAAACCCCATATTATAAACCAAAAACTTATAAGTAAATCTTTTACTTATGAAGATATTTTAAATATGGTGGATCATTTACAAAAGACTGAAATTATTGGAGAAATCCCAACCAAGTTTTGGGATAGAAATCAAATCATTTATAAACTAGAGATAATTAATCCAGACTTGGTAATTAAGACGGGAATGCCCAAATATGATAATTGGACTATTGATGAGTTCAAGATGCATATTTCCCAATTACTTAAGTTAGGAGTAATTACAAGAAGCACTTCTAAGCATAGAACTGCAGCTTTTATAGTTCAGAAAGAATCTGAAAGAAAACGTGGTCAATCACGAATGGTTTTTAACTATAAAAGATTAAATGACAATACCCATATTGATGGCTATTGTATTCCAACAAAGGAAATTTTGCTTAACAAAATCCAAGGTGCCAAATGGTTTTCAAAATTTGATTTAAAATCTGGATTTTGGCAAGTAAAGATGCACCCAGATTCTATTCCCTGGACATCGTTTACATGTAGTGAAGGACACTTTGAATGGAAGGTTATTCCCTTTGGTTTGAAGAATGCCCCTCAGATTTTTGAAAGAAAAATGGATAATTGTTTTATGCATTTATCTAATTTCACATGTGTTTACATTGATGATGTTTTGGTTTTTTCAAAAGATAAAAATGAACACTATGCACACTTGTATACTGTTTTTAAAATCTTTGAAAAAGAAGGAATGGTTATTTCTCTCAAGAAAATGCAACTTTTAAGAGAACACATTGAATTTCTTGGTGTAGAAATAGGAAAGGGAAAGATAAAGCTCCAGCCTCATATTTCTAGAAAAATTCTTGAATACCCAGATAAGTTAGAAAACTTAAAACAACTTCAAGGTTTTTTGGGTTCTCTAAATTATGCTAGACCTTTCATCAAGGATCTTTCTAAATATACTGGACCTTTATACAACAAAACTTCAGTAAAAGGAACAAGGAATTTTAATTCTGAAGATATTAAACTTGTTCAAAAACTGAAACAACTAGTTATGAATCTTCCAGAAATGAGTTTGCCTCTAGATTCTGACTACCATGTTATCCAAATAGATGGATCTGAACATGGATGGGGAGGAATTCTTTTAAAAAGACCCTCTAAACACTCCTCTATTCATGAAGAACATCTTTGTAGATATGCATCTGGTATTTACAAAGAAAAAGGAAGGTTAACATCTTTAGACTTTGAAGTCTTAGCTGTTATTAATTCCTGTGAATCTTTTGCACTCTTTCTAGCAGGAAAGAAAGAGATCACACTCAGAACTGACTGTGAAGCATTAGTAAAGTTTGCAGATATGAAAAAGGAATCAAAACTTTTGTCCAATAGATGGTTAAAATTAAATGAATACATTATTGGCAAAGGGATCTAGTTTAACTTAGAACATATCAAAGGAAAAACAAATGTTATTCCTGATTTACTCTCTAGATTTAATCCTCTTTCTTAATTTTGCAGGATGCCTAAATCAAAAGTAGTCAAGAAGGAGAATATCCCAGAAAGTGGTGATATGTTACAAGTTGGTAGACAGTTTATTCCTACTTATCCCTGTGATAAGCAATTCCTTTTTAATCTGAGATCTAGACTTACAAATGAAGAAGCTTCAATTTGTGAATCTATTTGGAATCTAAAAAGTACTTCTGACCAAACCAATGAGAAATTTTTTATAATTAACTCGGTTGCTCAGAATTTTAATAATCTAAGGCAATGTCCAAAAAGATTTTATTGTTATCTTCTTATGAATGGACCTCATAAGGGAATTTACAAAAACTGGACAGATATTGCTGCAAAAATAGAAAATCAGAAACCCTTTCAATCTTTATGGAAAGGCTTTCAAAGTTTTTCTGAATGCATCTAAGTTACTCATGATAAAGTTGGCTTCAATTATTATTTGGACGCTGCTTTAAAGAACTGTCATCTTTCCAAAGATGAAAAATCGGACTCCGATTCAGGACTCCCTTTAGATCTAAAATTATTAACATCTTCTTCATCCTCACAGACGAAAGGCAAAAGTAAAATGCTAAATTCAGAAGATCTTAATACTCGAGATTTGCTTATACCAAATCTTGAATGTTTTTCCTTTTTGAAAGAACTAGTTGATCTCTCTGACATCAACTTTCAAACATTCCTGAAATTACAAGAATGGCTGATGATAATATCACGATCACCTATTCAAGGATTCTCAGTTCAATTGGAAGAAATTCCAATTCCAAAAAATCAAATGAAAAGATATTTTAGAACTGTTCAGATCGATCTCACAATCGCTTCAGAACAAATGTTTCGAAATGAAAAAATCAGTTTTCATGATCTTTTCAAATATGGATTACTTTGCGGACTAATCCTTTTTGAGATTAAGAAAATAGATTGGCTTCCTGAAAGGGTTAAACAAGCCATTTCAATTATCAAAAGATATGATGATACTTCTATCATTTTCAGTGGATATATTTGCTTCTCCACCAAACTTTTGGAAATCTGAACCTGAACCCAGTTGTTCAGCTATCAAGATATTATCAAAGTCTTTCTATTCAGACTAGAGTAAAGAATTGTTGCCTCATAATTCACAATGGCAATTCATTAGTGGTCAAACTCTGGATGATGTGAAGCTATGGTTCTATCATGTACATTTTTCAGACTTCTTTTGGAACTCTGAAATCTTGTTATCTGAAGACTATTCTTTGTTTGGAGAAACACCTACTATCAAGATCTATATTCCAATTGCAGTTTCAAGTTATTCATTTTTGAGATTCTCCAAAGATGATTTTGAAGCTTATGATGATGATATGGTGGCTTTCTACAAAAACAAGAAACTCAAAGATCTGATCAGACATGCACAAAGAGACAAAAATGCAAAGATGAATGATTTATTCAATCAAGAAGGAAAAAGTATGGTTGATTGAATCGAATATTACACCTGTTATTTTACAACTGTATATGACAAATACGTGGACGGCAAAAATTATCTCTGAATATTTTACTCATCCACTTCTCGAAGTTTTTTGACAATCGTAGCCATGTGGGACCCAACTTTTATAAAATATGGAATCTTTTATGACAAGTGGCTCCTTTCTCAATCAAAGACAAATCAACTTTGTAGCCGGTTGAAGCCTCCGGTAGCAAGTTATTACTGCTTTTTGCTCCTATAAATATGTTGCTTTGTTTGCAGTTGTAGATATAGAAGTTTCAGTTGTAGAAGAAGAAAACTAAGTGCAAGAGTGTTGTAAAATATTGTAAGTGCCAAACATATAAGTTAAGAGTGTGAGTATAATCTTGTAAGCCGTTTGAAGATTGTGTAATACAAGGTTAGTTTGTTTATATTTCTATATGGCAGGCTAAAGCCCTTAGGCTTAGAAAGCTAATTCATGTTGTGAAATTTATGTTAAATACTTAAAAAATTGTTATTATCTTTTAATCTTTATTTATGAAGATATGATCTTGAAAAATTTATCATAAAGATATTTTGTCGCTGTTAGTTCATACCTACATGGCAGAGGTATAACTGTCAGGCAATGAGCCAAACCTCTAAGAGTTGTCTTAGTTGTAATTTTAAAAAATTGTCTTTATTAATTCTTAGAAAATTTAAAACAATCTTTTTGAAACAAAAGACGTAAGGATGTTTAACTTCGGAAGCAGTACCCGCTGTTAGCCGTGGATAGGCATTTTAGGGGAAAAAAGTACGAATTAGTCCAAAAAGGTGAGTTTCTTGAAAGAAAGTTTTAAACAAAGTTTTCTCGGAATTTCTTAAGAAATGTTTTTAAAAAGTGATAACAGAGTGATAAAAATGGGTGTTATGATAATCCAAAACCAAGATCCTATCTCTTTAAATTTTGATTATAAGATAAAACTTACATTTATTTATTTAATATAAATTTTTAACAAGCTCTGAAATATTGGTTTTCTAATCCCTTTTTCTCCATTAAAGAAATCTTTTATTATTATCCCTTGAATATTATCTTGTTTACATTTCAATGCAAAGACCTTGTCCTCATCCTTTGTCCAAAATTCATCAGGATATCTGTAATTGTACTTGTAAGTGTTTTTGTTATACTTATTATGAAATATCTAGTTTAGAATATTTAAAAAAGAATCTTACATATCTATTAGCTTCCGATTTGTTTACTTCTGATGTTAAATATATAATTGTTGGAAAAGTTTTTAAAGATATTAATAATTTTTATAAAAATATTTGGTTTAATTCTGAAATTAGTAATGAAGATAAGTTCAGAGCTTTTCAAACCTATAAAGGAGATAACTGGTCTTACTCTGGTTGGACTGATGATTTTCCTTATAATGACGAAAATCTCCCATCTCCCTGAGAAGGAATAGCTAGTGGAACTTGGCACAATACGATCAAGATCTCCCAGTCTATACCTTAACCTCGCTGAGGCCCAGACTTAGTGTATTTTATACACTAGTAACTGCGTTGCAGCCCTTTATAAGATTGTGTATAGAAGAATTTTTTAGTTAAGATTTTTCTATATACCCTCTTTTTCTTTGGTATCAGAGCTTTAATTGTTGTTAGTTTTATGAATAGTATAGACTATTTAAATCTAGAAATTTCCCAAGTTAGTAGAACTGTTGTTTCATCTGATGAGCATCGTTTTAAATGTTCCTTTTATAAAGAAACAAACAAACATCTCTTTCACAGTGAAAACAGTCAGCTTAACAGTATTGTAGACTTAATTATTAATCTTGGTAAAAATCTTGAAAACAATCAGAATAGAAATACCAACCTCTGGCAATCTATTCATGATTCTTTGTACAAGAAAAACAAAGCTATTCATGATTTGGAAAACAAATTAGAATACCTTAAAACAACTTTTTCTCTGTTTGAAGAAAAACTTGTTTGTTTTGAAAAGAAATACAATTTATTGGTTATAAGTCAGAAAGACTTAAAGCCAAAAGATTCTATTTCAAAAGACAAAGTTTTTGAAAATTTGAAAAATTCTAAAGAGCAGTTTGAAAAAATTATACTTCATTTGAAACAAATTGAGAAGTTAATTCTCAATTAAATGAACTATAAGTTTGAAGGAAAAGTCCTTGAAGAAGCTTCAAGTTTTTGTGAAAAACATTTACCTAAATCTTCAGGATACAGTGATACCAGTGGTATTATTTCTGATTCAAACAAATTGCTTGTTTCTCAAAACAACACAATTATTGCTCTTTTAGTTTCTTTACATCACAAGATTGATAGAATTTCTTTAAAAGAAATCCCAAAATCTTCTGATATTGATAAGCTTGCTGATCAATTTTCAAAACTTACTACAACTTTTGAAAAGAGAGGTGACCCCAAAGTCAAAACCAATTTTCTTGTTTACAAAAGTAATGGCAAGTAGAACTCCTTTTCTTGGACGTTCTAGAACCTTACAAGAAAATAGAACTTTACAAGAAAATGAATCTGTTGATAACAGAGCTCAATTGGTTGGACAAGACACTAGACTACATTTCAGTACTCTAGGAAAACTTTTCTCTAGGAGATCCTCAAGATCTAATTCTAGATTTACTTATAAGTTTTTGGTTTATAATATGGGGTTTTATCAAACTGTATGATAAGTCTAAAAAGGAATAACCTTTATAAGAGTCATCATCTTCTATTTTCCAAAGTTCTTCAAAATCTGGAAAATCATTTAAAGTCTTGTTAAGACTAAGTGATGTCAGTTTTTTGTACCACTAGGTTTTTCACAAGAACAGCAAGAACAGTTTTCAGGGGTACAAATAATCCTAGGGTTTTGCAATTCTTCATTTTCTTTTTCTTCACTACTACTTCCACCATGCTTTCGAGCGTACTATGATATTATGGGTGTAAGGGTAGTATTTTGAGAAAAAAGGACATAATCATTACACATAGTGAATGATCTTCCTTTGGCTAGTAAAAAATTTAATCCTAGGATTAAACTTATACCATGCAAGTCTTTTAAAGAATCAACCCAACAGACATCTAATGAATATACATCTGACCAATCTTGGCAATTTGTTTGAAATTGAACAAGAAGATTTTTGAAAAAATGATTGGTAGAATGTATAGTTCCTGAAAAAGTTACAGACTTCAAAGTCTTCTGTGCTTTCACCAGTTTACTAAGTAATTCTGGAGGAAGTATAGAAGAGTCTAAAGTTGTTTGAGTTGCTCCTGTATCTATAAAAGCAGGGAGTTGAAACTTCATGCCTTTGATATTAAGGAGGACTAAAACAAAAATGTTTTTCAAAACCTTTTTGTTGCAAATTATGGGTATAACTGGAGTTATAGCCATACAGGAAGTTGATGGTTCATTGATCTGAATTCCCTTATTTTTTGGAGGTTTCCAAGTAAAAGGAGGGAAATCTTTGTCAAACTCTTTTTGAGAAATATTTTGAAAATTGATTTCAAGATTTTCAATACGATTTTCAAGAGTATGAATTCGATCATCAAGTATAGTTAGTCTATCAGTCTTCTGTTTGGGAGCATTATATTGTGGCAGAACATAATCATAAACTGAAGGTAAACAAGAGTAACATACTTCAATTATACATAACTCACATCTAGAACGCTTCTCAAGAGAAGGGTACCAGAGACAATTGTAGCACTTAGTGTTAGTGCTGCCTGTATGGAGCTTCCATTTGTGTGTGCAATCTAAAACTTCAAAGTTCACAAAGTTGAAGTTTTCAAATAACTCAACATCTCCTTCAGAAATTCCTAAATTCATAAAAGAATTATGGTAACCATATTTCTGTTGAAGTGGAGTTTGTGATGGTGCAAGCTCATTCACAAATGAATAATCACTTTGTTGTTGGATATCCTGCATATCTTCTATGCTAACAATAGAATAGATATCAGAGTTAGTTGAGACATCAGAAGTTATGTCAACTAAGTCTTCATTAGTGCAGTTTATCAAATCAACTCTTTGATTAAAAAGGGTTTTCTTTCCAGGGAATTTACTAGATAAATGGCCTTCCTTTCCGCAAGCATAGCAAGTAAATTTGCTATAGTTCTTATTATCGTTGTATTTCCTCACATGTTTCTGTTTGTTCAGGGTAGGCTTCCTAGCACTGGACTTTCTAAGATAATAAGATTTCCTTGGTGTTGCCTTCTTATGATAAACTGGTTTCTTCCTAACAGTTTTACCATAAGTCTGAGGAGTATAGATAGAGGAACAGAATCCTGTATCCTTTTTATTTAACTCTCTCTGGGTTTGGATCATGGAACATTTAGCTTTAAGGTGATCTATGATAACCTTTGCTCTAACTGTTGCATTATTCCATTGGGCATCAACACCAGGTTGTTCTTGTTTCCACTTAAGCTCAATCTCTCTTCCTAGCTCTCCTGGAAGTTTAGTAAAAATTCTGTTGCAAATATTAGCATCATAATAATTACCAGAAATAGCAGCTAAGTGAACAAAATCATTCAAGAAGAAAACAATCTTCTTCCAATCATGTAACTGAAGCTGTTCTAAGTCACGAAGGGCTTCACTTTGTTTTATCATAAGACCAGATAAAGTATCTCCACCATTAATAATTCTAAGAATTACTAAGGTGAAATTCCTTATGTTATTTCCTTGAGCAACTAGTTCTGCAAGTGGTTCAGGGAAATGTTTCTTCCAATCTTCCCATGCAGCAAGTGCAGTTGGTCCAAGATAATTTTCTGCAATTGAGATCATTATCTCAGAGTTTATATCTTTTTCAAGATATTTTGAAGTATAGTCACGATGCACTTCTTGGGACCAGGTTTCTAAGTATGAGTTCCATAACTGAGGGTGAATATCAGTGAGGTTTAACAAAGGTGCAGATTTCCAAGTGAAAGTTGGGTCAGTTGGTATTCTTCTTCCTTTATTAACGTAGCTATGGACTGGTTCATTGTAACCTGTAGCTTGGTTTCTAGGCGGTCTACTTGTTTCATAACTCATGGTTTCTAAATGTCCAGGTGTAGGGCCAGTAACAGTAGATCCTTCTGCTTCATTCATAAGAGTAAAGTTTATGGAATCTACAGAATCTGATAAAAAAGAGTCTAAAAGATTTTCATCTTTAGGAGTCATTCTTATATTCTTCAAATCATCTTGATAGATAATTTGTGAATCATCAAGTTGTCCTTGTTTTTTAAGGAGAACTTCCATTTGTTCAGGATCATGAGGACTATGAGTATAATCAAATAATTCTTTGGGGTAAAGAATTTTATGATCACAGTCATTCCATCCTGTTGGTTTTATATCCTTGATCTGAATTTGGCTTGATTCAGGAGAAGTATATTTAACCAAAAAAGGTTTGATATCATTGGGGTTACTATAATCAAAGTACTTAGAGTCTTCTTCTAAGGTATCCCATTCATCTTCTAACTCAATGTTCATAAAACTAGTGGAAA
Source organism: Arctium minus (assembly GCA_954870635.1). Lineage (NCBI taxonomy): Eukaryota > Viridiplantae > Streptophyta > Magnoliopsida > Asterales > Asteraceae > Arctium > Arctium minus. The sequence continues at coordinate 14,177,072 of OX941087.1, forward strand.
ATCTATGCAGATCTTCATCAGTAGTTTCTTTTTCTTCATCATTCAATCCAGAGGATGAAGCATTGTCAGTGTAATTTCTAAATCTCAAAGATTTAGATCCACTCGAATTGGTGTAAGTGACATAGATGGTGGGAGTGATGGTGGTAGGTTCTCTATGAAATGGAATAGTCCATTCACTACCTGCAATAGTCTGAGAATCAATCTGGGTTGGAGGTATCATTTGTATTCCTCTAGAAGACACAGTCTGAATGATTGAATCAATATCAACATTATACTGACTTCCAGTAGATCCAGTTAACCTTCCAAGAAATATTATTTCTATGGCCATATTTCTACCAATAAAACTTTCATAACCAAGTGTTTGAACATGTAAAGTGATATGTCTACAGAAATCATTCACACTTAATGAAAAGTTTTGGGGGGCAATATAAGCAACGCCTATATTGTTGTTCAAGTCTATTTCCATGGTTCCTATTATAGCTTGATCAAGATTAGAAAATCTATTGTCAATCAAAACTACAAGGGCTTTTGTTCCTAAACCAGTTCTATGGAGTCCTTTAACAGCAATAGTCAAAAGTCCAAAATGTAAAGTGGTTTGGTTTGCATTTCTTAATCTAAGGATAGCTTCTCTAGTCATTAGATTACGGGTAATAACTCTTCCTTGAGGAACAGAAAGATTTTGAAAACTGTGGTGTCTAAAGAGACCAGTGTTTCTTTCCAAAATCCCAGTAGCATATAATCTGGTGGGATTAAATGCTTCTAGTTGATTATTGTTAAGAAGTTGTTCACTTCTGTCAACATTAATCATATCTTCAAGTGAAGATATTTTAAATATGGTGGATCATTTACAAAAGACTGAAATTATTGGAGAAATCCCAACCAAGTTTTGGGATAGAAATCAAATCTTTTGTAAACTAGAGATAATTAATCCAGACTTGGTAATTAAGACGGGAATGCCCAAATATGATAATTGGACTATTGATGAGTTCAAGTTGCATATTTCCCAATTACTTAAGTTAGGAGTAATTACAAGAAGCACTTTTAAGCATAGAACTGCAGCTTTTATAGTTCAGAAAGAATCTGAAAGAAAACGTGGTCAATCACGAATGGTTTTTAACTATAAAAGATTAAATGACAATACCCATATTGATGGCTATTGTATTCCAACAAAGGAAATTTTGCTTAACAAAATCCAAGGTGCCAAATGGTTTTCAAAATTTGATTTAAAATCTGGATTTTGGCAAGTAAAGATGCACCCTGATTCTATTCCCTGGACATCGTTTACATGTAGTGAAGGACACTTTGAATGGAAGGTTATGCCTTTTGGTTTGAAGAATGCCCCTCAGATTTTTCAAAGAAAAATGGATAATTGTTTTATGCATTTATCTAATTTCACATGTGTTTACATTGATGATGTTTTGGTTTTTTCAAAAGATAAAAATGAACACTATGCACACTTGTATACTGTTTTTAAAATCTTTGAAAAAGAAGGAATGGTTATTTCTCTCAAGAAAATGCAACTTTTAAGAGAACACGTTGAATTTCTTGGTGTAGAAATAGGAAAGGGAAAGATAAAGCTCCAGCCTCATATTTCTAGAAAAATTCTTGAATACCCAAATAAGTTAGAAAACTTAAAACAACTTCAAGGTTTTTTGGGTTCTCTAAATTATGCTAGACCTTTCATCAAGGATCTTTCTAAATATACTGGACCTTTATACAACAAAACTTCAGTAAAAGGAACAAGGAATTTTAATTCTGAAGATATTAAACTTACAGCTAGTTATGAATCTTCCAGAAATGAGTTTGCCTCTAGATTCTGACTACCTTGTTATCCAAACAGATGGATATGAACATGGATGAGGAGGAATTCTTTTAAAAAGACCCTCTAAATACTCCTCTATTCATGAAGAACATCTTTGTAGATATGCATCTGGTATTTACAAAGAAAAAGGAAGGTTAACATCTTTAGACTTTGAAGTTTTAGCTGTTATTAATTCCTGTGAATCTTTTGCACTCTTTCTAGCAGGAAAGAAAGAGATCACACTCAGAACTGACTGTGAAGCATTAGTAAAGTTTGCAGATATGAAAAAGGAATCAAAACTTTTGTCCAATAGATGGTTAAAATTAAATGAATACATTATTGGCAAAGGGATCAAGTTTAACTTAGAACATATCAAAGGAATAACATTTAATGTTATTCCTGATTTACTCTCTAGATTTAATCCTCTTTCTTAATTTTGCAGGATGCCTAAATCAAAAGTAGTCAAGAAGGAGAATATCCCAGAAAGTGGTGATATGTTACAAGTTGGTAGACAGTTTATTCCTACTTAACCCTGTGATAAGCAATTCCTTTTTAATCTGAGATCTAGACTTACAAATGAAGAAGCTTCAATTTGTGACTCTATTTGGAATCTAAAAACTACTTCTGACCAAACCAATGAGAAATTTTTTATAATTAACTCAGTTGCTCAGAATTTTAATAATCTAAGGCAATGTCCAAAAAGTTTTTATTGTTATCTTCTTATGAATGGACCTCATAAGGGAATTTACAAAAACTGGACAGATATTGCTGCAAAAATAGAAAATCAGAAACCCTTTCAATCTTTATGGAAAGGCTTTCAAAGTTTTTCTGAATGCATCCAAGTTACTCATGATAAAGTTGGCTTCAATTATTATTTGGACGCTGCTTTAAAGAACTGTCATCTTTCCAAAGATGAAAAATCGGACTCCGATTCAGGACTCCCTTTAGATCTAAAATTATTAACATCTTCTTCATCCTCACAGACGAAAGGCAAAAGTAAAATGCTAAATTCAGAAGATCTTAATACTCGAGATTTGCTTATACCAAATCCTGAATGCTTTTCCTTTTTGAAAGAACTAGTTGATCTCTCTGACATCAACTTTCAAACATTCCTGAAATTACAAGAATGGCTGATGATAATATCACGATCACCTATTCAAGGATTCTCAGTTCAATTGGAAGAAATTCCAGTTCCATAAAATCAAATGAAAAGATATTTTAGAACTGTTCAGATCGATCTCACAATCGCTTCAGAACAAATGTTTCAAAATGAAAAAAATCAGTTTTCATGATCTTTTCAAATATGGATTACTTTGCGGACTAATCCTTTTTGAGATTAAGAAAATAGATTGGCTTCCTGAAAGGGTTAAACAAGCCATTTCAATTATCAAAAGATATGATGATACTTCTATCATCTCAGTGGATATATTTGCTTCTCCACCAAACTTTTGGAAATCTGAACCTGAACCCAGTTGTTCAGCTATCAAGATATTATCAAAGTCTTTCTCTTCAGACTGGAGTAAAGAATTGTTGCCTCATAATTCATAATGGCAATTCATTAGTGGTCAAACTGTGGATGATGTGAAGCTATGGTTCTATCATGTACATTTTTCAGACTTCTTTTGGAACTCTGAAATCTTGTTATCTGAAGACTATTCTTTGTTTGGAGAAACACCTACTATCAAGATCTATATTCCAATTGCAGTTTCAAGTTATTCATTTTTGAGATTCTCCAAAGATGATTTTGAAGCTTATGATGATGATATGGTGGCTTTCTACAAAAACAAGAAACTCAAAGATCTGATCAGACATGCACAAAGAGACAAAATGCAAAGATGAATGATTTATTCAATCAAGAAGGAAAAAGTATGGTTGATTGAATCGAATATTACACCTGTTATTTTACAGCTGTATATGACAAATACGTGGACGGCAAAAATTATCTCTGAATATTTTACTCATCCACTTCTCGAAGTTTTTTGACAATCGTAGCCATGTGGGACCCAACTTTTATAAAATATGGAATCTTTTATGACAAGTGGCTCCTTTCTCAATCAAAGACAAATCAACTTTGTAGCCGGTTGAAGCCTCCGGTAGCAAGTTATTACTGCTTTTTGCTCCTATAAATATGTTGCTTTGTTTGCAGTTGTAGATATAGAAGTTTCAGTTGTAGAAGAAGAAAAATAAGTGCAAGAGTGTTGTAAAATATTGTAAGTGCCAAACATATAAGTTAGGAGTGTGAGTATAATCTTGTAAGCCGTTTGAAGATTGTATAATACAAGGTTAGTTTGTTTATATTTCTATATGGCAGGCTAAAGCCCTTAGGCTTAGAAATCCAATTCATGTTGTGAAATTTATGTTAAATACTTAAATATTGTTATTATCTTTTAATCTTTATTTATGAAGATATGATCTTGAAAAATTTATTCTAAAGATATTTTGTCGCTGTTAGTTCATACCTACATGGCAGAGGTATAACTGTCAGGCAATGAGCCAAACCTCTAAGAGTTGTCTTAGTTGTAATTTTAAAAAATTGTCTTTATTAATTTTCTTAGAAAATTTAAAACAATCTTTTTGAAACAAAAGACGTAAGGATGTTTAACTTCGGAAACAGTACCCGCTGTTAGCCGTGGATAGGCGTTTTAGGGGGAAAAAGTACGAATTAGTCCAAAAAGGTGAGTTTCTTGAAAGAAAGTTTTAAACAAAGTTTTCTCGGAATTTCTTAAGAAATGTTTTTAAAAAATGATAATAGAGTGATAAAAATGGGTGTTATGATAATCCAAAACCAAGATCCTATCTCTTTAAATTTTGATTATAAGATAATACATACATTTATTTATTTAATATAAATTTTTAACAACCTCTGAAATATTGGTTTTCTAATCCCTTTTTCTCCATTAAAGAAATCTTTTATTATTATCCCTTGAATATTATCTTGTTTACATTTCAATGCAAAGACCTTGTCCTCATCCTTTGTCCAAAATTCATCAGGATATCTGTAATTGTACTTGTAAGTGTTTTTGTTATACTTATTATGAAATATCTAGTTTAGAATATTTAAAAAATAATCTTACATATCTATTAGCTTCCGATTTGTTTACTTCTGATGTTAAATATATAATTGTTGGAAAAGTTTTTAAAGATATTAATAATTTTTATAAAATATTTGGTTTAATTCTGAAATTAGTAATGAAGATAAGTTCAGAGCTTTTCAAACCTATAAAGGAGATAACTGGTCTTACTCTGGTTGGACTGATGATTTTCCTTATAATGACGAAAATCTCCCATCTCCCTAAGAAAGAATAGCTAGTGGAACTTGGCACAATACGATCAAGATCTCCCAGTCTATACCTTAACCTCGTTGAGGCCCAGACTTAGTGTATTTTATACACTAGTAACTGCGTTGCAGCCCTTTATAAGATTGTGTATAGAAGAATTTTTTAGTTAAGATTTTTCTATATACCCTCTTTTTCTTTATATATATATATATACACAAAGATGGGAGAAATGATCCCTTTAAACATTGAATTTTAGCATGGAAAGAAAGAAGAAAAACATCTCATTTTTTCTCTAAGTAGTGCCCAACACCTCCATCCACCCTTCCCTACCTGACTCGCCCCAAATTCCCACCTCTCTCATTTGTTATAGAACTCTTTGTCATATGAAATCTTTTTAAATATTATTTTTTGCTTTTGTTAATTGTTTTTACATGTTCCTTATTAATTCTAAGGATTCGTTAATCATAAAATACTTATTTAACTCGGTGTTAATCAATTTATTATTATTAATTGTTAGTGTATGTTACTTAACAAGAAAAATGGTAATTTAAGTTAGGCTTTGCTAGAAAACAATTTGTTTGTTATTAATTATATATTAACTTTTAGAGTTTGTGAATTAGAGAATTAATTGTTAATTCAAGAGTTTGTTGAAAATTGATTTGTTTTTGGTGCAAATATAATTAATGAATCGTTTTCAAAAGATGAAAACTAAGAACAATTGTATAGTGTCATTTTATTAACGTACTTTTTATTTAACTTTTATTTCATGTTAATTAAAGTGTGTCCTCAGTCGTCCAAAGTTCTGAATTCGTCACTATATATATATTTGTGTGTATGTATGTATGTATATATATATATACTAATTTTGTTCTTTAATAAATTTAAAGAAAAAGTTAAATGATTACAATATCCTTGATTTAACGAATTTTAAACGATGTTAGAAGGTAGGGACCAAAATATCCGAGACCAAGCATTTTTGCTTAGCATAGGGGTTTTCTTGCAATAATATTTTTGTAGGGACCCAATCCAAGAAAATCAACAAACCACAAGGACCAAAAATACAATTTACTCTATAATGTATGATAAAAAAATCTAATAAAAAATAAGAAAAATAAAAAAGACAATAATACCTTGATTTAACGAAGTTTTATTAATAGACTTAGTCACAAAGAGAAACACGAAATGAATTACAAATCACAATAATAAAACTCATAGTTTTAAAAGACTAAAAACGAAAGTAGAAATATTTAATAAGCCACAAGGATGAAAACTGTAGTTTACTCTTATATTTTTTTGAAAGGATGGAAGGATGGACATGTGGAATGTTTTTGATGGATGAGTTTTAATTAGTAGAAAATTACATAATAGGTAAAAGAGTAGATTAAGATTTGGATTGGTCCTTGTGTTTTGGTGAAAAGTACGTTTATTAATGAAAATCAAAATAACGCTGACCATAATTTTTAGAGATTAAGGATGAAATTTCAGTTTTCAACAAATTATATAGACAAAAATTGTAACTTACTGAGCATTAAATAAATGGTTCCCAACAAGCCATTGTTAAAATTATCAGTTATAAAGACAGAGAATACAGATCATTTGTTTTTAATTTTATTTTCATAATTGGCACAAATAGCCATAGTACAAAGCCATTTGCACCTCCTAGTCATGTCTCTCCCATATTTGCAGATTTGGCCCTAGGTCCGCAATATGACAGCAAAACGACAAAAAATTGGCGGCTGAGTGTAGGTCCGCAACGGGTCGGGTCGGGTAGGTCCGTCATCCGTAATACCCGACACGTGTCAACACCAGGGAAAACCCTAATTCAGATCTACCTCCGCAATTGCAAACCTAGGTCCGCAATTTTTAGCCTTTTTTATGTTTTTCTCTTTTTTGACGTACGTTTTCGTTGCGGATTTGCATTATTTTTTTCCCAGATAATTGTCAGTTGTACATTTGAGTAGGTGAACCAATTGAATGTTTTTGAACAATTTGAATCCGTGAAGTTTTTCTATAAGAATAGCAAGGCTGAAATGGGAAGCAAAGCAGATTAGCAATCTGAGAAATTTTTAGCAATTTGATTATGTTTCATCTGTTTTTCTTGAAGATGAGTTCTAGTTCTCAAAAAATAAAGTTACGTATTTGCGGTGGAGGTTACTTTCATCATAATGATCAAGAGTGAGAGTATTTTACTCATCGACCGATGGTTCATGCTATGGTTCCGGCAACCATCACACATTCTAGGTTGGTTAATTATGTTCGAGACAAATGTCGTATGAACTCTATTGTTGGTACCACCAGAATTATTTACAAATATTCTGGCCAACTCGTTGAGTTAAGAGACAATGACGATGTTTCTTGTTTCCTGCAAAATGCTATGGCTTTAACAAATCCGCCAACACTTTACGTGTATGACGATGTCACGATGGTGGGCGGAAGCAACGTTGGTGGTACTTCGAACACCGGAGGCGCTCCTTATGTGTATGCCCCTGAGCATAGTCAAACATCTTACATGCCTCAATTCCCCGAGCAGAGTCAAACTCCTTACGTGCCTCAGTTTGATTCTAATTTTCCTCCTGAACATGGTTATGGTATGAGTGACTATAACCCCGATTTTGTTCCGGAGACAGAAGAACCAGTAGAAGAACGAGAAGATCATGAAGACGAAAACGAAGACGAAGAAGAATTTCATCAAGACGCCGATGAAGCTCATGTTTATGGCCTGGGTCTTTCTGATGTTGATACGGAAGAAGAATTTGAAGAAGAAGAAGAAGAAACGTCTGAACCCAGTCCTGTTAAATCATATGGTGGGATAAATGATTTCTTTCGTATGCCTCCCTCCCTTCTAGAAGACCAAGAGCCCGTCATCACACTACACGAAGCACTCGTATCTTATAATCGTAGAAGAAGAGTGAATCTAGGGGATGTTTTTCCCACGAAAGACGAAATGACCCTCACTCTTGGGATTAAGACCCTTGAAGAGGGTTTCCAATTTAGAGTTGAAAGATCTTCAAAAACCCGATACGAGGCGAGATATGTGCATGCTAACTGTAAATGGCGTATATATGCGGCATGTGTACAGAATAACACTATGTTCCATGTACGAAGTCTGCACGACGTACACACTTGTTCAAGGACCCAGATGCATCCCAACCATCGTAAGCCAATAGAAGAGTATTGGGTAACATAATTTTGCCTAAAGTGCAGGATGAAAGTCGGAGGCTCCGTGGATCCGACATTGTGAACAACATGAAAGATCAAATGCAGGTAGATATCTTGTATTGGCAAGCTTGGTGTGCGAAAGCTTATGCACTAACCATTATGCAGGGTACCCCCCACGAATCGTTTATCCGACTCCCTGCGTTCTTCTATAATTTAGAGCTTCATAACCCTGGTACTTTCACCCGAATAAAGATAGATAGTATAGGACGTTTTGAGATGTGCTTTGCTGCCCTTGGTTGCTCGGTACGTATTTTCTAATGTTTTGCCAAGGACAGTATATTTTTTTGCATTAATAGATATTGTCTATAATTTTCTAATGTCTAAACCACATAATTTTTGTAGATTGGTCGTTTCTGGGACACTTGCGTCGTGTCCTTATCATAAACGACGCTCATTTGAAGGGTCCTTACTTGGGCACAATTTTCTTAGCCATTGCTATGGACGCCAATAACCAAATTGTGTTGATCACTTTCGGAGTGGGTAGGTCTGAGAGTGGGGAGGCGTCGACTTAGTTTTTGACGATGTTGAAGGAATGTATCCAAGAACCGGAAGGGTTGGTGTTCATATCCGACAGGGCTTTATCCATAAGCCAAGCTATCAACACGGTGTACCCAAATGCCCATCATGGTTTGTGTTGTCGCCATTTGCTGATGAACGTAAAAACCAACGACAATAGGGCCAAGTATAGGAACACCATGTTTTGGAAGACGTGTAAAGCGTATATGGAGGAGGATTTTAAGCGTAAAATGTCAACTCTACGACGCGTTATACCTGTAGGAGCGCCACTTATGGATGCGGTTGGCAAGAAGAAATGGTCACGGGCCTATTTTCCCGGAATGCGTTACAACATAATGACTTCAAACAGCACCGAGTCGGTCAATGCACTGTCTCGTTTTGCTCGGAGACTTCCTTTCGTGTCCCTTATGGATTACTTCCGAGAATTTCAACAAGACTGGTATTCAATTCGTCGGAACAAAGCAGGTTTTCATAGTCACACTTCTCCACTTTATTTTCGTTTGTCACAAAAATTCACAACATATTTGCAAGATTTTAATCTTTCATTTTTCTGCAGCGAGATGGGTAAATGCTCTCACCCCAAAGATAGAAATAATTGTTAGAAGGAGACAGGTGAAGTCGGAAAAATTTACTTTCCATGAATTAGGTCATGGCCTATACGAAGTTAAAGATTTCCATAGGGACGCGAAAGCGGATTACCATAATTATAGTTGCTCTTGTAGGAAATGGCACATCTCTGATTTACCTTGCAGTCATGCAATCGCCGTTGCCAGACATGAATGGTGTACAAATGTCATCCACCTAGTATCGCCTTACGTCAAAGCAGATAATTTTCGAGCCGCTTACTCAGAGCTCATACAACAGGTTGGGCATCCAGATACATGGGTTGTTCCAGACACTCCACTTATGACCGTTAAACCACCTCTTTACAAGATACGCGCTGGTAGACCGAGTAACCACGATCGTATCCCTTCTCGTGGTGAGGATCTAACACCGAGGAGATGTACTCGGTGTGGAGAATTCGGACATACTCGGGCTCAATGCCAGGCACCAGCACCAGTGAATCGGGGAAGTCAAAGAGCACCTGGTAGCCGCCCTACTCAACCAATGCCTACCGACGATTATGGAGGCAGTTATAGACATCAGACTTTTGATTTAAACGTTGATCTGAACGAGTAACCATGTATGTAATCAACCTATTGATTATAATGAATAATATTCTTGTTTTCTTAGATTGCTCGTGTATCATGATAGTAAACAAAATTCTACACTTTATTACTTAACGAAAGGATAGAACCGAGCAACGGAAATCTATCGACTACTACATGACCAAGTTAATTTAAACAAACTTTAGAACATGAACATTCAAACACAAAAGGATAGAACCGAAAGGTAATCTAGTATCCCTCTGGGTAGAGAGCTTTACCTGACATTTCTATGTTACTGTTTCGTACCTGTTCCATGTTCTAATTTGTTCGTGAATAAAACGGTTCAGTATATTGTGTGTTTTGATGAGTTTTTAATTTTATTAATGCCTTTGTAATGTTTTTTTAAGGTAAGTTAAATTTGTAAAAGATGTATAACAGGGTTTGTAAATGTAAAAGTAACGCGCTCAATAAAAAAATTTGTACAAAGTGGCAAACTGTTACATCTTAAAACTAGCTACTACACATCGGCCTGGTCAACAATCCTCAGGACCATATAATGTCTGCCATCTCATGCCACCAAGCAATGCACTCTTAGGATGTTTTTGTGCTAGCTGGTTGTCGCATGTCCACCAAATCAGAGAGAAATTTACATATCCATGGACCACAGTCTCCATACGGTCCGGCCTGCTGTGGCACATCTTTAGCGTATTCCAATCTGAAGGTGGCGATGAACCTAGCCGCTCGATGACTATCACCCAGTGACCCAGGGAAATAAACAATTCCGACATCGTCTTCCGGAAGTTCTTCATCATATCTCCGATGGGCTTCTGCAAGGATGGGAGCTTCAGAGTGTTGTATATGGTCATAACCATCGACTCCATATCGAACAACCCGACCAACCAATGCCTGTCAACTATGCATATGGGAATGAAGACCTAAAACATACTAAGTTAGATGTTTTTCATGGGGATTATATAAATCGGTAATTTAGTAAATAAGAAATATGTAAACTTATTTCCATACCCATTTAACAAACGCCTACGCTGGAAAACCATTGCTGGACATATCACCATTGCACTGGCCGGTAAGGTATGACAGATCCACCTTCGTCATGTAATACCAGAAGTCCGAGAGCATCATCGTCCAAGTACTCTCTGGAGAACGTGACTCCAGGTGAAGTCGTATCCATATCTCGACATGTTATTAATAAACAATTAAATGTTAAGCATGAGCTACGCATTATTATTATTAAAATTGTATTACTAAAATAAAAAATTAAGGCACTAACCTCGGTGTCGAACCATCCACTATCGTACATGCCCAATAGTTTACCCCAAAGTTTACGATCCACGGGACAGATCGGTAGAACTCTAAGATGCACAGCCTCCGGCAATGTGCCATCCTGATACATGCGCTCGACCGTAGACCTCTGCGTACGAGCAGTCATGCAAGTCGACTGAGCTCTACGCCGTCGGGGAGGTGGGGGGGGAGGGGGTAGACTCAGGAGGGGCGGTGTATGGAGAGACTTGGAAATGGGAAGGGTACCGTACACGTGCCCCCTACCAAGGTTCTCCTGCGGAGGTTGTAACACCCATAACAAAAATCCGAAAAACAGACATAAGGTATACTAAAATTGCCATAGCAAGAGCCTCCCAAAAATGGGGAAAATGTATAAACAACCTATTTAATTACAATTGTAATTTAACGGACAATAAATAACAACCAACTAATCTAATTTCTATGACTAGAAAATAGATTACAAAAGGGTTGTCATATATAAACCCAAACGGTTCATATCCAAAAGTATAACGCGTCCATGTGCAAAATCCCCAAGCTCTCACCCCAAAGCAACTAAACTTGCTTAGGACCGGCGCTGCTAGAACCTGAGATACACATCGACACCAAACAAGTGTTAGGCCAAAAAGCCTAGTGAGTTGAACAATAATAAGCATGCATGAACAATTACAAATCTTATCAGCAGTTAACCAGAGTTCAATATATGTGGAGTCAATAGGGGAGACCCAAAGCACCAATCAAGTCCACCCAAGAGTCGATATACCTTGATGCCCTTAACAAGGAACACGCGAAAGGCCCGGCACACCCGAATACTACCGCTAAGGGAATTCCCCGAATGGCGGAGGTCTAGGCACATACCATCACAGTGGCGCCCAAGACTACATCCTCCTAGTGTACTGACTTGGTTCGTCCATCATAAAGTCTATAGGAGGTCCTTTAGGTGTATTTCAACCCAACATATTTCAATACCAACTACGGGTACAATATTACCATCCTATCCTCATTAAGTCTAACAAAAGACCTAAATGACAATCATGCTCATCATGCATATAAATATGTCACCAAAATGGTGTTCCAACTAGAATCATGATAATACCCATATATGCATACATTTAACATATCAAGGTACCCACATTATGTATCTATGAGAAAAGCCCCAAATAATGATACATATAACATAAATCATGGCATATCACCCATATTTACATTTCTACTATTTTCATAAAGAAATCCCAAACACTTAAACATATAGAGATAAAGTAACAAATAGAAGATTATGATGTGTATCTAGTTTTAACAAAGGTTTAGTAAACTCACAATCTAGGTTTTATACCAAAACCTAGAAAATGGAAAACCCTAGAAGTTGGATGAGACTTGAAGGTGAAGCTTGAAGACTTGAGAAGAGTTAATGCAAGAATCCAAGGATCCAACCACCAAAGTAGGGTGTATTTATGAGGGTTAGGGTTTGGTGAGAAAAGGGACTGATTTATGAGCTCCAAAAATCGCCAAGGAAGAGAAGTGTGAGAACAATATGAAAGAAAATCGGCCAAAGAGGGGTTTTAGGGATCTGCAGGTCGATCGCGACTTGTGCCGCGACTTGAACCCGCGGCATAAGTCGCCCGCTTGCCTGACCAAATCGACTCCAGTGGACTACGCGGCTTGTGCCGCGACTTCCACCCGCGCCTAAGTCGCGAGGTTCAACAAATCTGAACACTCCAGTGGACTACGCGGCTTGTGCCGCGACTTCCACCTGCGCCTAAGTCGCGTAAGCCACTGCCCAACAAATGCTAGTCTAAAACTTCCAATCCGACATCAAGCAACTATGATAGAAGGAAATGGCAATTAAGCATATAGTTTCTACTTTGATAAACACATAAACGTAAGATTAATAAGGCCTCAAACTTACCTGAAATTACGGATGTTACAGAGGTGGTCTCGGAGCCATGATGGTGGTTGGTGTAAGAGCTACGGTGGTGCCCGGTCTATGAGTATAAAACTGGGGACTGGCGTACGCCCCTGGCACTACCGCACCACTAATACCGAACGACACTGACATGTCTAGGCCATTTATACCGAACGTGTCTGACATGTCCGATCTAGTCATACCGAACGTCCCGGACATGTCCGGGCCAGCCATACCGAACAACCCGGACATGGACGAGCCAACCATACCGGGTGTACCTGACACTCCCTGCATAACAAAATAAATAAAAGAAGTACAATATCATATAGAAAAATAAGTTAAACGTAAACTGACTGTATAAGTTACCGCCTACGTATGGGAGGGGGGAAAAGCATAGGACAGATCAAAAATCCTCGGTGATGAAACCAAGGTGTCAAGGCTCGAGGCTAGCCCTTCTTGGGCTGCCTGTGGTGGACGATCGAAAAGCTACGTACAAGTAGCAATTGTTAATCAATGTGAATAAGTTTAAAATTAAGTACATAATTAAAATTAAATACTTACATGCCACTGCTGCATCTCACGATACATCTTCTACATGTGAGTATACATATCCTGATGACCACCCCGTCACACATTTATTTCATTAACAGATCCCTCTAGACGATCTGTCATTCCCTCTACGGTGGTCAACCGATCCCAATATGCAGTATAAGGATCACTGGGTGGCATGCTCATATGGGGGGGGGGCTCATGCTAGTATCCCTGATGGATCTCTGAGCCACGGTTTCCTCCCTGACTAGCGTCGTGGTGGAAACCAACATCGTCCTCAGCGTCCTCGTCCTCAGCGTCCTCGTCCTCGTCCTCGTCCTCATCTTCATCGTCGTCGTCATCACCATTACCGCTGACTCTCGCCCTCTTTATCTCATGCTCCTCCATTTCCTGGAAAAATCGATGGCTATCCTGATACCACTGAAATGCTTCCTCCTCAGGTGTCGTCATAAGAATGTCGATCGGTGCCCAACCCTTCTAATATTCATAATTAATATTTTAAGGTATTTAAAAATACATACATGCAACACATCAACTATAAAACAAACATGTCTCTTATCAAGGACAAGAGACCTATCCCAACGAACACACCTAGGAAACCTGGGATGCCTCGTGAAAAACCGGGAGGCAACAGGAAATGTCTCAAAGATCCAAACCTGGGAGTTATAGGTTGTTAAAATAAGAAATGCATTATCAATGTATAAGTATTTTAGTAATAGTAAATCAACTAACCTTGAACGCATGTAAGAACCCTGTCAGTTTTAACTTCTTCTGGTCTGGTGTACGTCTCCGGATGGACCAGGACATCTGCCTAAAAGTGGGTTCCCAGACATAAGAACCCCAAGGAAATCGGTTCTAAAACCAAAAATCATGTATTGCAGTAAGAACAGTGGTGGAAACGGGAAAATGAGACTGTCGGCCAAGAAAAAAGACCTCCACCATCATTATCAAGCAAACACATACAACATCATCATCTGTAAGCTGATCTCCACTGCCTCCTAGTGTTGATAATCTCGTAGCTACATGGGAGATCCACAACCTCTCCGCATCAGGAAAAACCCTACGGATAAAACCGTCAGACCTCTGCCTCTGCCTCTGCCTCTCTGTCAATGACGGCACCTCTCCAAAGCGGAGTCCGGTCACGAGACAGAACTCTTCCTGCCCAAATCTCAGTATATGTTCTTCCACCTAGAAGAACATATCATCCTCCCCAGCATCATCCGAGAAGATCTGCATCTGTAACAACTTGTGCATGTGTAATGGGTCCTACGCGTAGTCCTCCATCAGCAACTAGTGACCAAAAGTCGTGCCACGGAAGATCGCCAGCCTACGATCGCTTAACCTCTCCTTAATGTCTTTTATCACCATTAACTTTGACTTAAACATCAAACTAGGGGCCTAATTGTCATAAATTTAAGTTTAGGTTCCTAAAGTGTCAAAAATAAAAGTTAAGAGACTTCAAATGTGAAAAAATAAAGTTAAGGGACTTAAAGTGTCATAAATGAAATATAAGGGACCTAAAGTGTCAAAAATTAAAGTTAAGAAACCTCAAATGTCAAAATTTAAAGTTAAGGGACCTAAAATGTCATAAAAGAAAGTTAAAGGGTTTAAAGTGTCATATTGCAAGTATAGGGACATAAAGTGTCATAAATTAAAGTTAAAGGAAATAAATTGTAAAAATTGTAAGTTTAGGGAACGAAATACAGACAAAATTTAAAGTTAAGGGACCTAAAGTCTCAAAAATTAAAGTTAAGGGACCAAAATTGTCTAAAATTAAAGTTAAGGGACCTAAAGTGTCAAAAATTAAAGTTAAGGGACCTAACTTGTCTAAAGTTAAAGATAAGGGACCTAATGTGTCAAAATTTGAGCTTAGGGACCTAAATTGTCTAAAATTAAAGTTTAGATACATAAAATGTCAAAATTTAAAGTTAAGGGACCTAATACGTCATATTTGCAAGTTAATGGACCTAATCTATCATACATTTAAGTTAAGGGACCTAATGTGTCATAAATTAAAGTTTAGGGACCTAAAGTGTCAAAATTTAAAGTTAAGGGATCTAATATGTCATATTTGCAAGTTAAGGGACCTAATATATCATAAGTTTAAGTTAAGGGACCTAATGTGTCATAAATTAAAGTTAAGGGACCTAAATTGTCTAAAATTAAAGGTAAGGGATCTAATATGTCATATTTGCAAGTTATGGGACCTAATGTATCATAAATTTAAGTTAAGGGACCTAATTTGTCATAAATTAAATTTTAGGGACCTAAAGTGTCAAAATTTAAAGTTAAGGGATCTAATGTCATATTTGCAAGTTATGAGACTTAATGTATCATAATCATCATCATCTAAGATTGAAGGCAAACAGATTCTCAAAATACCGAATAAAATACGAAAAAAAAAATTCCAGATTGCGGACCTACAGGTCCGCAACGCTTGCGGTTGGGTAGTAAAATAAGTTGAAAAAGGGTTTAAAACACTCATCTTTCCTGCCATTGTAGACACGTATTGATTTGGGGAAGCATGTAACGAAATACCGACAAAAAAGCGCCTGATTCAATGCCTTTCATTTTAGAAATTTTGATTTGGGGTATGTGGGGAGGGGACCATATATCGATTTATATTAAAATAGGGGTAGTTTGGGGGGGGGGGGGGGGGGGGGGGCTTGGGGAACCGTGTGCCATTAGTCATAATTAAAAAACATTTAATTCCTTAGGTCCACAATTTCGGATCTGCCGCATGCATTGACACATGTTTTCTAGAAATTCAAAATATCAACAGCGTCAACTTGTCGATGCAATAGGTTTCTAAATTTTTTTTAACCAATTTTTTAGTAAATTAGAAATTGCTTTGTAAAAAACAAATCCAACATAGTCGATTTGTCGACACTGCAGATAGATTTTTTTTAATGAGAAAAACGTATATAATACAATATTTTTATTAATTAAATTAAGTGACAAGACAAAATTTACAAACTTATCAGGACTTAAATGAAACCTAAATAAATTTATAGAGGAAAAACATAATACACATAGGGGTTGCTTTCCCTACCCCCTATAAATCACATACTCCCTCCTATCAGCTACCCCCCTCACAGCCATGACAACAAACTGACAAAATCACATTTTCAGTTCATTTTTAATTTATAGTTACAGTTTATACCCTATAATTATTTAATTAGTTTACTTTATACCTTTTACTTTTCTAATTTTCATTTTACACCATCACCATATTAATACATATAATCGTATATTAACTAAAATACGTTAAAAAATACGTTTTAATTTTAACAAGTTACACCATTACAATCGTCTTTTCGATACCTTCGAAATGAGCCAAATATTGAATATTTTTAGATTTAATTATTTTATTATATGTTAAAAAATACGTTAAGGAAATCGATATATATATATATAATGAATAATATCACATGTACTGCAAAAACGTAATTCATAATTTTCATCAAATCATATGTGATTCACAATGAAATATTTTTTTTAAAAATGTTTTCCTAATCATATACGATTTAAAATTTGAAAAACAATGATTCAAATTAAACATAAAAAAAATAATGAAAACAAAATCATATGTGATCTGTAGCAAATGTCGATTAATTGTGGATATCACATTTGATTAATTGTGGATATAAAAAAATGTCGATTATTTTAGGATATCACATGTCGATTAATGAAAACAGAATCATTCGAGATATATATATATATATATATATATATATATATATATATATATATATATATGATTTGAAATAAAGTAAAATAATTGATTTGAAATAAAGTAAAAATAATTCATATATATATATATATATATATATATATATATATATATATATATATATATATATATATATATCGAACCAATGAATCGAATCAATTACTCTCTCCCTCTTCGTTTTCAAAGTTCAATTTGTAGATTTTACTCTCTCCCTCTTCGTCTCTCTTTCTCTTTCTCTCTCTCTCTCTCTCTCTATATATATATATATATCAAAGTTGCAGATGACAAACATGAGAGAAGATATGACACCAACATCAGAATTTGTCACCAACCAGGTACAATATTATGATAACTAACATTTATGTTAATTTTAACTTACGGGTACAAGTGAAGGTTATAACAAAATATAATAATTTCAGGTGTTCGAATCTCGAGAAGAAATAACTGACTGGGTGCGTAATGTTGGACGTTCGGTTGGTGTCGTTGTTGTTACCAAAAGATCAAAGACTAAGACAAATGGAGATGTTTATAAAATCGTGTTTATGTGTGAACATAGTGGGGTTTTCAAAGGTGACAAAATTTCCAGTCGTCATACTGGAACAAGAAAGTTTGACTGTCCATTTGAGTTGATAGCGCTATATTCATCTAAGCATCATTGGTGGACGTTGAGGGTTGTGTGTGATACACATAATCATGTCGTTGCACAATATATGGAGGGTCATCCATATGCAATACGGCTGAACGAACTTGAAGTTCAACTAGTTGAAGATTTATCAACCCAACATGTCAAGCCACAATACATTTTATCCACGTTAAATGGTAGATATGTGGAAAATGCATCTACGTCAAAGACAATATACAATGAAGTTCAAAAGATTAAGACAAGAAACGAGGCGGGAAGACCAAAAATGCAGGTTGTTGTGGATTTTTTTGTTGAAAAAAATTATGATATAATGGTGTAACTTGTATGAAAAATATTCAATATTGGGCTCATTTCGAAAGTATTGACGAGACGATTATAATGGTGTAACTCGTTAAAATTAAAAATTATTTTTAACGTATTTTAGTTAATATACGATTATATGTGTTAATATAATGTAAATGTAAAATGTAAAACGTAAAACAAAAAGGTATAAAGTAAATCAATTAAAAGAGTTCAGGGACCAAAATTGTAACTATGAATTAAAATAAAATAAAAAAAAGGATGTGAGGGAGAGGAGGTATACAATTTGGCAGGGGGTAGCCTTATAATTTCCCTACACATAATATACCGATCATTTCTCCTCCATATATATATATATATATGTATATATAGGGGGTCATTTAAGGGAGAACTGTATATTTTGTGATAACTGTGAGATCAAATCTCATCCACCCATCAAAAAATAAATTTGGAAATTAATATATCTAGTAATTTGACTTTAAATTTTAATTAAAGGGCATTTTAGGTAATATGACTTTCTCTCTCTCCCTCTCCCTCTCTCTCTCTCTCTCTCCCCCTCTCTCTTCCTCACAAATCTGACCTCCGAGACCCACATACAAACATTCATCAGTGTGATATCCAAAGTAAATATAAGACGCACTGTGATACAACTATAATGCCACTGTGATACAACTATAATACACAATGTGATACCTAAAAACATCGACAATGTTAAAAAAATATACATTCAAACAATCATGATTGTGATACTCAAAATACATACAAGATGCACTGTGATACTACATGTGATACCCATTGTGATACATTGTGACACCATTGTGATACATTGTAATACCATTATGGAGAAGCGTGGGTTATCATTCGTTTCAAAATGATAAGTAGGGTAAATTGTAATCAATTAGGTGATTATGGATTGCATAATTAATGATTTTATTTATAGTAAAAAAATAAAAATTGTTAAATTACCAAATTATCCTTTTACTTTATTTTAAAAATAACATTAATTATATGGAATGAGTGGCTGATATTGGATCTCCCGGTTACCACAGACTACCTAGTTCTCATTTGATTAGGCCCCTATATATATATATATATATATATATATATATATATATATATATTAGATTGAGATTCAGGGGAAAACACATCAGAAATGAAAAACCGAGGAATACCTTAATAACGGTTCATGTGTACGGTATAGACATATGAATACAATTAGATTAATTGATTCAATTGATGTGATTAAAGAGACAGTTACAAACTAAATTTTAAGTTAAAAAATCTCCCAACCCATATTTTTTAAATTGAAAAAACATACGAAATATAATCAAAATTTGAACTAAACAAATTATACCAAAAAAATCAATATTTTTATTGTTACTTTGACATCTATATATATATATATATATATATATATATATATTCATCTGTTTTTACATTATTTTTCGGTTTTCATTTATTTAGTGTTTGTAACACCCTAAAAATAGGGATAACAAAAATCCGAAAAACGGACCTGAGGTATACTAAAATTGCCATAGCAAGAGCCTCCCAAAAATGGGGAATGTAAATAACCAACATGTTTAATCACAATTGTAACTCAAACGGACAATAAATTAACAACCAACTAATCTAATTTCTACAACTAGAAAAGAGATTACAAAAGGGTTGTCATCTATAAGCCCAACAGTTCATTCCATAAGCATAATACGTTCAAATGCAAAATCCCCAAGCTCTCACCCAAAGCAACTAAGCCTGCTTAGGACCGGCGCCGCTAGAACCTGAGATACACATCGACACCAAACAAGTGTTAGGCCAAAAAGCCTAGTGAGTTGAACAACAATAAGCATGCATGAACAGTTATAATTCTTATCAGCAGTTAACCAGTGTCCAATACATGTGGAGTCATTAGGGGAGACCCAAAGCACAAGAGTCAATGTACCTTGATGCCCTTAACAAGGAACACCCGAAAGGCCCGGCACACCCGAAGACTATCGCTGAGAAAATTCCTCGAATGGCGGAGGTCTAGGCACATACCATCACAGTGGCGCCCAAGACTACATCCTCCTAGTGTATTGACTTGGTTCGTCCAACATAATGCATATAGGAGGTCCTTTTGGTGTATTTCAACCCAACATATTTCCATACCGACTACGGGTACAATATTACCATCCTATCCTCATGAAGTCCAACAAAAGACCCAAATGACACTTATATTCATCACGCATGTAAATATGTCACCAAAGTGGTATTCCAACTAGAACCATCATAATACCCATACATGCGTACATTTCATATCAAGTTACTCACATTATGTATCCATGAGAAAAGCCCCAAATAATGGCACCCATAACATAAAACATAACATATCACCAATATCTATATTTTCAACTATTTTCATCAAGAAATCCAAAATACTTGAACACATAGAGATAAAATAACAAATAGAAGATCATGATGTGTATCTAGTTTTAACAAAGGTTTAGTAAACTCACAATCTAGGTTTTTGGACCAAAACCTAGAAAAGTGTCAAACCCTAGAAGTTGGAGAAGATGAGACTTGAAGGTGAGAAATGAGAATTGAAGAACACTTCAATGGGGACACTTGGATGAATCTTGATGATCACTTAATGCTCCCAACAACCCAAAACCCTAGCAATAAATGTGTGTGTGTTTGGAAGGCTCAAAAATCGCCCAAAGAGAAACTCTCCTGTCTTTGGATGTGAAAGTGTGATAAATGAGGGTTGAAAAGGGTTTAAGTCAAAGAGGACTGGTCCCTTGCGGCGACAATGCCCCGGCGACAATGCCCATGGGCATTGTCGCGTGTCATAATCGCGAACACCCCCGAGGTCTCGGTACGTCCCTCGCGACATTGACACCGCGACATTGATAGTGTCATAGTCGCGGCTACCATCCCACTCTCGGTACACTCCTCGCGAGAGTGACACGGTGAGAGTGACCATGTCACAATCGCGTGTCACTGTCGCGCCAAACCCAATCCAGCCTGAAAACTTAGCCAATTTCGAAAACGAGCTCGAGGTTGAACGATTAAGAATGGTAATTCAATTATATGACATTTTAACATAATACTGATCATAAAATGTACACAAAGACACATATTCTCATATAAGCGAAATAAATGCATTAAGGAGACAAAATACTTACCTTGCGAATTTTCGGGTGTTACAGTGTTCTCCCCTGAACCTTATATATATATATATATATATATATATATATACATGTTAGAACATCATTTTGCTCCTTAAGAACCTATTTGGAGAGTAATCTCATCGGATTTCATATATTCTTATATGGTATGAGAGTCACGGTCTATCACACTGGGACAGTTTGTGTCTGTCTAGCTTCCTGTTAGCTTTAGTCGATGGTCTTTAATTAGTGTTTCACAATAGTAGTTAACAACTAGATAAATTAAAATTAGAGTAAATTACAAATTTTGTCCCTATGGTTATTGAAGATTTTGGATTAAGTCCCCTAAACAAAATAATTACATGCATGGTCATCATGGTTTTACTTTTGTTATTGATTGGATCCCTCAATCTAACTCCACTAACAATTGGTCCATTAAATCAAGGGTAATATTGTCATTTTATTTTTTTCTTTAAAAACATAAAACTTAATATATAATACGTCCCTCCACATATCCCTCCGTGGAATGCCCTCGTCGGCATTAACGTGCTTCTCATCAGTCCACATATACGTACACTAAACACGTAACCCAGTAGGGAACTAACCCACACACTAAAAAACAGAAACCCATTTCCGACGACAAAATTCGTCATAAATCCGTTGTAAAATGTCATTACCGGCGGATTTCCATCGGATTCCGCTGTCGTAAAATCCCCCGCCAGAAAATGACATTCCCTTGGGATCTCGGTCTCCGTCGTCCTCCCCTCTACACCATCTTCAACGGATCAAATCCACATCAAACGAATGTCGTTTCCACCTCTATACTTTCTTTGTCTTTCAAATGGAAACAAGCTCAAATCCACATCAAACGTCTATTTTCGTGCTTGCTTCGTTTAACCTCCAGTTTTTCAAGAACCACTTCGTCTATTACTCGATTTGATAAAGTACCACCTCGTCCATCTTCTACCATTGAACCCAACAAGGTCGTGACAGATCGAACCTCCAAACAAGTTCAATATCGGTCTAATTGTTGGTTAACTTTTTTTCCTATGTTTGGTTGTCCAAATTAGGAATAGCTCTTGAAACATAGTGAATGGTGGGAAGATGGAGTTGTTGGAAATGGGATCAAGGATATATGTCAAAGTGAAAAATGGCTATCGAGCTCTCAATCAGTTTCCTTTGGCTATCAATCTCTTAATTGGTTCAAAATCCATTGGTTATCGAGCTCTAAACCGGTTCAAAGTCCATTTGGTATCGAGCTCAAAATCAATTCAAAATCGATCTCTCAATCAGTTCAAAATCTATTGTCTATCAAGCTCTTAATCGGTTCAAAATCCATTAGCTATCGAGCTTTGAATTGGTTCAAAATCCATTGGCTATCGAGCTCTAAATCGAGCTTTGAACCGGTTCAAAATCCATTGGCTATTGAGCTCTAAATCGAGCTTTGAAAATCGATTTATAATTCATTGGTTATCGAGCTCTGAATTGGCTCTAAGAAATCACCAACCCAACAACCAAAGCTTAGAACTGGAAAGTTCCAAGCTCACTGTCATTTTCTCAATTCACAACTCAAAGGTATACAACCAATGAATTAGTTTACTGAAAAAGTAAATACTGGAGCAATTAAAGTTCCAACTTTCAAGCTTTTATGCCATTTTAATATTTTCTCATATCAAATATATATTTGATTTACATACTTAAAGTAAAGAGTAAATTACGTTTTTCGTCCCTATGGTTTGTTAAAAATTGCAGATTTCATCCCTATGGTTTGAAATATCGGCTTTGGTCCCTATAGTTTGCAATTCATTTCTATTTTCGTCCCTAAGGTCAAAATACTACTTTTAAGCATTAAGGACTAAAATAGAAATGAACTATAACTAGGGATAAAAAAAGCAATAACATTTAATCATAAAGACGAAAAAGGTGATAAATTACAAACCATAAGGATAAAAATTGTAATTTTAAAACCACAAGGATGAAAGTAGAAATTTTCAACAAACCACAGAGACTAAAAACGTAATTTACTCTAAAGTAAATATTGGAACATCTAAATACCTATCCTACATTCCTACTCAAAGTCAAAGAAAAAGGCGACTTACAACCCCTAGCCAGGACCATCACGTTCACAGCCCCTAGCGAGGGTCGTAGTCATTCATGACGGTGAGGAAGAAAGGGGGGGGGGGGAGGGAGGAATGAGAAGGGAAGTTGGAGATAAGGGAGACGGGGAAGATGAAATGGGAGAGAGTCGGTCACTTCACCGGAGAAGACAGAGGCTGTTGGAGAAGACCATTGGCGTCGGTTCTTGGGAGATGCTTTACGTGTGTGTATATAAATATATAATATACTTTATATTAATATCAATATCTAAATTGTATTGTTTTTATTATTTAAAAGAAAATCAATAAAAGGACCAATACGTCCTTCACTTAACAGAGTGTATGCTAAGAGAGTTAATTTAAGGGACTCAATCCACAACAAAAGTAAAACCACAAAAACCATGATTGTATTTTTTTTCTTTTGGAGGACTCAATCCAAATTTTCATATGGGACGAAATTTGTAATCTATACTATATTATAAAGCAGACATAAAAAACTCTTAAAAACAAGTCTTAAAGCTTAATGTACCGCTATTTAATGTTAATTACTTAAAAAACAACCATTAAAGCTGTATGTACTACATTTAATGTTATTTATTAATTTTCAATCATTATCTCTAACCATTTTAACTTCCCTAAAATCATTTCCCACTTTAACTCCCCTAAAATAACTCTCAGCATAATTAAATATAGAATAAAAATCAAATTTTAAATATAAAAAATCTAAAATATAATTAAAAAAATCTAACAGAATATTTTATAAAAAAATTATATTATTAAACTAAAATAAATTATAATATATTATTAAGTCTAAATTAAACAAATTTATATAAAAAAAAATCGTTATCACTTTCTCACAACCATCCAAAATCGTAATGTAAATCGACAAAAAACAGAAAATAAAATGAAACATTAAAATCGTGATGTATCTAGCTGCATTGCGCGAGTACACTTCTAGTCTAATCATGATTGACACATAATTTAAAGCTCTCAAGCACATAGAAAATTCCGTAAAATCTAATATTTATTTCTCTTCATGATTGACAAGTGGATTAGCGATTCTCTTCGCCAAGAAATGTTGCTTTCTTCCTTGCGAGCAATTAGAAAAAATCATATTGAGATTTTTTTCTAATGTGTCTAGTTTACTCTTAAATTATGATTTTTGGTAGAAGGAGAATCGTAACTCTTCTTCATACATTAAACACAATATAGGACTAGACTTATTTTAAGAATGTAAATCATGTACGTTATCCTCTGGCGTTGTGTATTTTTAAGCCAATATACCTGCCTAACATCATGACTGTTGCCTGAGGATTTGTTCCTGGAGAATCAGAAAACACAGAACTATCAACTACTCTTAAGCCATTAATTCCGACCACTTTTAAATCACCATCCACAACTTTGTTCACCAAGCATCCGCCATTGAAATGCCAAAATGTTCTTAATGTCTTACGACAAAAAGTCTCCGTTGATTCCTCATTGGATCGATTTTCTGGTAACGAGCTCCCAATGAATTTGAAATATTTTCCACCATTTGGGTCACTAAACTTGTATAGCTCCATGGCCTGTGTTCTTAACATTTTTCGAATTGCATTCACAGCATTAGCACACTGGAGAAGGTCTTCAGAGTTAGCATAGTAATTAAACCGGACTTTTGGGCTAACAGTAACATCGTTAGGAGATTTTAAACCAAGTGATCCAACCGATACAGGCCTACTGACCTCAGCTGCAATGGTTATAACGCTTAAATTTAGTGGCGGATATGGATCGGGGAAAATTATTGGATTTGCTGGAGAATCAAATGCCGTCAGACCTGAAAAGGACTCTATATAGGAACCATCATTTGTGATCCCAACCACACGACCTCCAACATCAGCCAACGGAAAAGGGACTAGAAGACTGATCCCTACACGTGGTTTATCAGCCATGAACTGCCCGACGAAAGGATTGTGTTGAACGATAGTAATATTCTCCGATAGTAAGTACGACCTTGGCCCAACTCCGCTTAGTAGCAAAAGTTGTGGGCTTCCTATTGCTCCTGCACTCAAAATCACTTCGCCATTTCTTTTTAGATGGACTTCATGAGACCTTCCTTTGGAATCATGGTAAACAACGCCAACGGCAACTACACCTGAAATTGATACAAGTTCTTATATTTAATATGGTATAGTATCTACTTTTATTTAAGACATGGTATCTACTTTTCAATTTTATAAAACATGGTATCTACTTTTCTTTTTCTTTAATTATGAACCTCAAATTTACATTGGCAAGAGCAGGAACTAGGTCGCAGAAGACAATTACCTAACGAGTTAGAGGAGGACAAGATAACCCGATCAACTGTCGAATGAACGACCACCCTTAAATTTTCTGGGCGGGCTTTGTTGAGAAGCTCTACTGCGCCATGTCGTCTCCCTGACCCATCAAACGTCGAACCAGTAACTTTGGTACCTTCAAGGTGGTCGACGGTGAATCCATTTGCTGGACCAACCCCCGATTCCAATAACGCATATAAGGTAGAATTTTGCCAAGTATTTAAACGTTCTGGAATAGAGACAACACTATCTTCTACCCACTCATAGGCTTTTTCAACATTTTCCATATCCCATTCGATACCTGATTTTTCATAAAAGTAGCCATCAGCTCTCGAATAAAACCCAATATTTACCATGCTACTACCTCCCAAGACATTCCCTCTCGTGTTTGGTATACCATCTTCAGAGGTAAAAGCTTGAGCTGGTGAATCTTTATCGTTTGCATTTATAATGTTAGTTAGAGCGTTGATTTCGTATAAGATGTTAGGATCCGTATCTGCTACACTGCCACGCTCAAGAAGTAGCACGGAATAATTTTCCGATAATGTGGCGGCTAAAGGACAACCGGCAGTCCCCCCACCAATAATTATGTAATCGTATTCTTGTGCCGGGGTGAAATTTGTGGCTTCGTATGTAAAAGCGAGGTAACTTGCATCTGCATCATGACAAACGAAAACATTATAATTAATTCTTACCAATCAACCACAATATAGTTTTATATATATCTAAAGAGAAGGACCCAAGTATTAACTATATTATAGCTAGTGTGACTTGCCTGGAAGAGAACCTGGGTGTAAAAAGCAAGCAACTTTGCTCTGTGGTCCAATGAAGAATATGAAAAGGACCATGGCCTCTTGCAACACATGATGTTTAACCATTGCAATATTGGGAGGAGAATAGGGAGTTGGGTAAGATTGTGCCTCAAATTTCTCTCTACGTATTATATATATAGGGAAGAAACTTGGACCGGATGTTGCAAATATAAGTCATCTGTTCTCAAATTTCACGGTTTTACATAACTATTTTATTTAGTTTCATTTTTTTAATAAAACAATGACGTGTCACTTAATTGAATGGACAAAAACAAATATAGAGTTTGAGAACACATTATTTGTATTTACGATGCGACTAGAATTCTTGTACTGTTGTACATCTTAGAAAGGTAAAACATTTTCCTTTTTCAAAAATATTTTTAATTCATCAATTAATCCATTAGAAACCAATATAAAATTTTAGTTAGTTTGATTGTAGTTTTTCAAAATTTTTAATTTATAAAGACAAATTTAAATAAAAAACTGTTATTTTATAAAATAGTGATAAAAGATTCATATTATAAACGAGAAACCATTCTATAATATTTTCAGCATTTAACTAATTCTTTTTTCTCAAATACTTCAAACTTAGGTGGAATTTTTTTGAAGCTCTCTGTGTCTAAACTTACCACATACATTAGTTTTTCACAAGTAGAGGTTATTTACGAAAACAAACGTTTTACTTATGGCATAGAAGAGAAAATAAGTACAAGTGCATGTTATGGTTGAAAATATATTTGTTGTACGTAATTAGGTTTTGATTAAAAAACAGAAGCAAGACCTTTGCATTTTTTTTGGAAAGGCAACAAGATTTTATTTACCAAGAAAAAGAGAAGAACAAGAAGAGTCCAACAACACCATATAAAGCGAAAACACCACGACATCTGCAAGGAGCAGATCAAATAAGAAAGGAAAAAAAAAACAACAACAAAACCAATCCCTCAACCAACACGAACCAACTAAAGGGAAAAAAAGGTGTTGGAGACTCAAACGAACAAGAATAGGATGTCCAAAAGCATGAACTTAATAGAGCACAACACATCAAGAGGAGTAAGGATAATAATGAAGAGCCCATATGAATCACCACAACACTATATTAAACAAAGCAACATTTCCGATGGATTTTTCGCCGGAAAATTTCTGGCAGAATACACATAAGTCAAACACCGTTGTATTTCGTCAGAAATCCGTCGGAAATCTTTTTTCTAATTTGTTTTAAAAAATTATAAGAATTTTCGGGGGTTTTCCAACAGATTTTAACTTTTTTTAACTATTTAATATTAGAAAAAAATTAAAAATAATTAATTAACATTTTTGTCGGAATTTAATTACGGAAATCCGCCAGAAAATATTTAAATTAGTTTTTTAAAATTTTTTAAGAAAAAAATAATAAAAAACTTTAAAAGAAATTTTTTTAATCTGCCAGATATTTTATTAATTTTCGACGGATTTTTTTAAATAATAAAAATAATAAATCCGTCGGAAAATTTTAAATTGACTTTTTTTAATTTTTTCTTAAAAAAAAGAATTAAATAATATAAAAAAATTAAATTACACCGGAAATCCGTCGGAAAACTACTGAACTTTTTCGGCGGATTTAATTTTTATTAAAAAATATTAAATCCGCCGAAAATTCACCGGAAAATTTTAAATTATTTTTTTTCAATTTTTTCTTAGAAAATGAAATAAGTAATTTTTAAAAAATTAAAATATTCCGATGGATTTCCGTCGGATATAATATTTTATTATTTAAAATAAAAAAGTATTAAAATCCGTCGGAAAACTTTAATTTTTTTAAAATTATATATTTCTTTTTCTAAGAAAAAAATATAACTATATATAGTACATATTCATTCGTTGCACATGTAGCGTTTCATAAACACACACACACACATACACACACACACACACATATATATATATATATATATATATATATATATATAGAGAGAGAGAGAGAGAGAGAGAGAGAGAAGGATCATACGCGAATTCTATCTATTTAAAAGAATAAGAGAATAATTTTTTGTCAATCATTTTATTAAATAATACCTTAAATAATTAAATCTAAAAATAAATAAATAAGGATAAAAAGGTAATTTAGTTAAATAAAAGTTATTTTAGACATTCATTTAAGATTCTACTTTTACCAAATTTAATATTATTTTATTTTTTATTTAATAATTCTTTATATTTAATTCATTTAAAATAAGTGTAATTAATTTTCAATTAAATAATTCAGTTTTTTTATTTAAAACAATATTTAAAAAAATTACAATTTTTCATCAAAATCACATACGATTTACAATGAATTAATTTTTTTCTCAAAATGTTTTTCTAATTATATGCGATTTAAAATTTGAAAAAGAATATTTTAAATTAAACATTGAGAAAGAAAAATAATGAAACATAATCATATGTGATGTTTAACAAAACACATTTAAAATGTACAAGATCGCATGTATTTCAAAATGCAATTCATAATTTTTTTTATCAAAATCACATATGATCCACAATGAACTAACTTTTTTCAAAATGTTTTTCTAATCATATGTGATTTAAAATTTGAAAAACATTGATTCAAATTAAAAATTGAAAAAACAAAATAATGAAAACAGAATCATATGTGATGTATAGCAAAACACATTTAAATGTATAAGATCACATGTATTCAAAACGTTATTCATAATTTTTCATCAAAATCATATGTGATCCCCAATGAATTAACTTTTTTCAAAATGTGTTCCTAATCATATGTGATTTAAAATTTGAAAACCAATTATTCAAATTAAAAATTGAAAAAGAAAAATAATGAAAACATAATGGGAATTTAATTAAAATACTCTTTTTTGAAAAATCAGTACCCAAAGTGCCCAAAATCTTGTAATTTTTGCCAAAATACCCCCTAAGTCCGCGTTTTTGGCCGCGTTTTTTCAGAAAACGCGGACTGGTACTTTTGGGTCCGCGTGTTGGTCAGAACGCGGGTTGGATCCGCGTTCCCACTGTTTCACGCGGGTTGGGTCCGCGTTTCCTCACTATGTCCGCGTTTTGGGTGCAATTCAATTGAATTGGAAATTTATTATATATTTACAGTTTATACCCCTATAATTATTTAGTTAGTTTACTTTATACCTTTTACTTTTCTATTATTCATTTTATACTTTTATCATATTAACACATAAAATCGTATATTAACTAAAATACGTTAAAATAATACGTTTTAATTTTAACAAGTTACACCATTATAATCGTCTCTTCGAAACCTTCGAAATGAGCCCAATATTGAATATTTTTGGATTTAATTATTTAATTATATATCATATGTACTACATAAAACGTATGAAACGTATGCATATGCTATTTTTCTTTTTACCCTAAAACATAAAACGTATTATATATCATATATACTACATATTTTTGGACAAATTATTCATAATTTATAACGATATAACGATATTTTAGTAAAAATAACGATATTTTACTAATAACGATATTTTAGTAAAAATAACGATATTCTACCATTGGATTAAAAATATCGTTATTCTACTAAAAATATCGCTATTCTACCATTTTTGTAAAAATAACGATATTATACCATTGGACTAAAAATAACGATATTTGAGTAAAAATAACGATATTATACCATCATTATTTTTAGTCCAATGGTATAATATCGTTATTTTTACAAAAATGGTAGAATAGCGATATTTTTAATCCAATGGTAGAATATCGTTATTTTTACTAAAATATCGTTATTAGTAAAATGGTAGAAAAAAGAATAACATAAATTATGAATAATTTGTCCAAAAATATGTAGTATATATGATATATAATACGTTTTATGTTTTATGGTAAAAAGAAAAATAGCATATGCATACGTTTCATACGTTTTATGTAGTACATATGATATATAATTAAATTATTAAATCCAAAAATATTCAATATTGGGCTCATTTCGAAGGTTTCGAAGAGACGATTATAATGGTGTAACTTGTTAAAATTAAAACGTATTATTTTAACGTATTTTAGTTAATATACGATTTTATGTGTTAATATGATGAAAATGAAAAATGAAAAATAGAAAAGTAAAAGGTATAAAGTAAACTAACTAAATAATTATAGGGGTATAAAATGTAAATATATATTAAATTTCACAATTCAATTGAGCCCATGTCGCGCGTTTATTACCCCATGTCCGCGTTCAACATTGGAAACGCGGACCTAACCCGCGTTTTGACCCACACGCGGACCCAAACAGTACCAGTCCGCGTTTTTTGAAAAAACGCGGCCAAAAACGCGAACCTAGGGGGTATTTTGGCAAAAATTACAAGATTTGGGGCACTTTGGGTACTGATTTTTCAAAAAAGGGTATATGTATTTCAAAACACATTTAAATGTACAAGATCATATGTATTTCAAAACGTAATTCATTATTTACACGTATCACTTATATTATTGTAAATAACTTACATTCATTTTCTACTATGATCAACATCACATATGATACATTGACGAAAAATAGCTAGTTTTTTTTATGAAAAAAAATGTCTATTAATTGTGGATATCACATGTGATTTTTGACGAAAATTATAAAATTTCGTAAATAAATTAATTCAATAAAGATAAATATTTAAAATGAAAAACTAAAGAGAAAATAGGTGTTTTAAGTACAAATTTAGTGTGCTAATAATTTATTGAAACCTAGGGTTAGGTCGGAATGAAAGATTAGAATTTCACATTCTATGGTTTTTAGGTTTTATTTAATAAAAGTTAGGTTCTATTTTATAAAAGAGAAATTACAACTCATTATCCGAAACGGTTATATCCGTCCGTTGGTCGGGTATACGATATAACTTTAATTTATAGATTAATTTTCTAAAGTCATGTGTAGAAAAAATCGACCACAATTTACAGCACTATAACTCATCATACATCACTTGGGGGCTGAACAATGACAACTTTATAATCTACAGATTAATAGATAAGACAAAAGATGTCTATCAGACTACTACAAACACCACTTCCTTTTTTTAAAGCCAATAAGCACTCGTAAACAATAGCGATGACATCTATTAACCACCCATATCACGAGAATGAATATGGACTTTTTACTAAGATCATCATAAAGTAACTGAAAAGAGTTCTAATACTTTTTACTAAACCAAAGAACATGCCAAAAACAGTTGTAGGATCCAACATTAAGTAACTGAAAAGAATATAAAGCATAGACAACTCAGTTTTACATTGTTATTAAATAAAAACAAATGATGGAAAGAGGCATGACTTAGAACATATAAACCCCTAGGAAAAACTTTATTCATGAAAAAGGAAAGACTGCAACTCTAAAAAAGGACATACCCTCCTAAGTCCTAACAATATGACGCTCGAGAAAATGTTTAGGGATCATGATAAAAGGGCCTAACTCTAAAACCGACAATGGAGTTAAAAACCCATCTATCTCCACAAAAATAACTCCAATAAAAATAACATCTTTTGAAGCCCAAAATTTGCTCATCCATATTACTTGTAATGGCCCAATCTTGTTGATCCAAAAGCTATATAAGCCCAAATGCCCAATCCATTTTTCTAGAGGCCCAATCCAAATTTCTATTATTCTCCAATATGCTCCAAAGACAATACCCGATCACCAAATAACACACATAGATCGATCAGAACTACACCAGCAATAGAACTAGCAGCAAAATCCGGCGATAACAGCCATCGAAGATCCAGAGTGATAGTCAATAGCTATCCACCATTATCCCACAAACTTTTTTCTGAACAAAATTGTTATAATCTTTGAATCCCATTCTCCTTCGATTCCTATTGGATCCCCTTCCCGTACTCCAACTTTGCACATTATAGTAAGAATAAATCCCACCTTCATCAACATTAAAAAAACCCACCCTTTTTCTCCAGAAACCCTATCTTCAAATTCAGAATTACAGTCCCAAAAGATTGATAAAGTGATGACCCGAGAAGAAAATGAGTTTGGGAACCAAACCTGATCATTGTCTAATCCCAGAAACCAAAAGGGACATTGAAGCAATGTATCCACAATTGAAGCATAAGCCAAAGTTGTAAACTTGAGATAGAAAAATAGCAGCCAAAAATTGTAGGCCATTGTAAAGGCATCATAGTATCCACAAAAACAATTTGGCCAAAAACAATTAGACTGAAAATGGATTCATGGAACTGACTGAGCTCAGGCAGAAAATAAAATGCAAAATAACCGATGAGTTGGGCATGGAAATACATCTGGACCATGCACCGGATTACAGCCAATATAAAGGTTGATTACTAAAACAGGAACTGATCTGTGCTGTTAATGTACATATGTGTATTAGGCCCAAGCCCATTGGCCCATATAGTCTGTGTGTATATTTCTCTTGTATCTTCTAGTTTAGGTTAAGCCGTTATTTTTACTTTCATCATATTGTACGTTTTCTCTCAATCAATATATCGAGGTTTTAAACCTTTAGCATATTTATCGTCTTCTTCAATCTTATTCATCTTCTAACATGGTATCAGAGCTGTAGGTTTGCTCATCGATTTTACTGTTCATCGGTTACTGTTCATCGTCACTGTTCATCGATTACTGTTCATCGTTTTTCACTGTTCATCTATTACTGTTCATCCGAACCGTAATCCCTAGCCGCCGTCGCTGTCTACCAGAACCCTAGTAGCCGTCAACCGAAATCCCAATTGTCGTCCTCTTCGTCGATCACATCGATTACTGTTCTTCGTCGATCATCGTCATCGCCGTCTGCCGCATCCCATCACACGGTAACATCGATAAAAAATATCGGTCGAATCAAGTACCGGTCGATACTACCGGTCGATTCCTACCGGTCGATCTAGTCACATCCTACCGGTCGATTCATACCGGTCGCACACCATACCGGTTAATACCGGTCGACACTACCGGTCGATACTATCGGTCGATTCCTATCGGTCGATTTATACCGGTCGATCTAGTCACATCCTACCGGTCGATTCATACCGGTCGCACACCATACCGGTTCATACCGGTCGATACTATCGGTCGATTCCTACCGGTCGCTAATACCGGTCCATACCAGTCACTCTCAGTGAACTGTTTCTCATCCCATCCATGGCTACCAATCTCAGTTACTCAAATCCCAAGTCCAAAGGTAAATGGACTAACAACAACCATTCCAAATATGTGGGAAAGTCAAACACATCTGATTGTGCCTTTTGCCATTCTACTGCTCATCTTCTCCTTGATTATCCTATTTGCAAGTGCCGTCGGTGTGGTATCACTCATCCGCGCCATTATGAGTCTGACTGCCCTCAGAACCGGACTCACGCTGTTGCTGGATCTACTATTGCTAATAACGAGGTTTCTCCAGTCTCCTCACCTGGCCTCATGGAACTGATGCGTCGTAATCAGGAACTCATGGAGCAGATCATGTCTGGTGCTATGGGTATGAATTCTCAACACTTAACTGCATCAGGTAACTCATGGATTTTTGACTCTGGGTGTTGCAATCATATGACACCCTGCACTGATGGTTTTGTTTCTAAGAAACCACCTCAGCATTTTACGTCAGTATGAACTGCTGACAACACTGGCCTACCGGTATCCTTTAGTGGAAATGTCTCCACTCCTCATATTCAATTACCGGGTGTTCTCATTGTTCCGAAACTATCTCTGAGCTTAGTTTCAGTTGCGCAACTTTTAGAATCTAACCTGATCATTTTATTTCATTCTTCTGGTTGTATTGTACAGGATCCAAAGACCAAGCAGATCCTTGGACTCGGCCGTAAGGTTGGACGGATGTTTGAAGTGGTCTATCTTTGTCTGCCGTTACCATCTTCAAATCTTGTTGCCTCCGTTTTCAGCTCTTCTTCCTTTGAATTGTGGCATGTCTGGCTAGGTCACTTATCTCTAGCCAGAATAAAACCATTAGCTAATTCAGGGGTGTTAGGAAATTGTGTGTCCACTGACAGTATTTCTTGTTTATCATGCAAACTTGGAAAACATCATGCTTTATCCTTTGAAACAAATGAGTTTAATTCTACTTCTGCTTTTGATCTTATTCATTCTGATGTATGGGGACCAGCACCACATCCATCAATGGGGGGTGCTCGATATTTTGTTATTTTTGTTGATGAACATACACATTTCACATGGATATATCTCATGAAACATCGTTCGGAGCTACATAAAATTTATATTATGTTTGCTCGGATGATTCACACTCAATTTTCAAAATCTATAAAGATTCTTAGAGCTGATAATGCTATGGAATACAAAGAGTCCTCTCTCCTCTCCTTTATTCAATCTCAGGGGACTCTCTCTCAATACTCCTGTCCTGGCACATCTCCTCAAAATGGTCGTGCCGAACGCAAACACCGTCATATACTTGATACCGTTCACATTCTTCTCATTTATGCTAAATGTCCGGAACGGTTTTGGGGGGAAGCTGCTTTCATTGCAGTTTATACTATCAATCGTCATCCTACTCCTCTTCTTAAACATAAGTCTCCTTACGAGGCTCTTTATGACATCCTCCCTGCCTATGAACTCCTAAAAGTTTGGGGTAGTGCCTGTTTTGTTCAGTTACAACCCTATGAACATACCAAACTTGAACCTCGCTCCAGACTTTGCTGCTTCCTTGGATATGGTATTGAGTACAAAGGCTATCGCTGCTGGGATCCTATCTCCCAGCGTCTTCGTATATTGCGTCATGTTACCTTCTGGGAACATGTTCCTTTTTCCTCTATATCCAAGTTTCGTGAGTCTCCCACTTTCACCACTCCGTTCTTCACTGATGCTTCCGTATCATTGGACTCACTCCAATCTGACATCATATTGCCTCCACCTGTTGTTCCACCAATGTCTGAATCTGCCTCTCCTTCAGAGTCTCCTGCCCCTACACAACCTGCCTCTTCTAGTTTTCCTGATCAACATCAATCATCTGCTTCATCCGCACATCCAACATCTGAGGTGCCTGCTGAGTCTTTGGCTCCTGGAACGTCTCAATATCAGAATGTTAGATGATCAGATCGGGTAAGACAAGTTCCTTCTCATCTCCGTGATTATCATGTTTATGCTACTCTGCTGTCAAATCACGAACCTACTTCCTTCAAGGAAGCCTCCTCTAACCCTGATTGGCTGAAAGCTATGGATGAGGAACTTCAGGCTCTTGACAAAGCTCAGACATGGGAATCTATCCCTCTTCCTCCGGGCAAGTCACCTATTGGCTCCAAATGGGTGTTTAAAATCAAGACAAAATCCGATGGGTCTATTGATCGGTACAAAGCTCGCCTTGTGGCCAAGGGATTCAATCAAGAGTATGGTATTGATTATGAGGAGACATTTGCACCTGTTGCTTGAGTCACTTCTGTTCCCAGTCTTCTAGCCATTGCAGCTACCAAACAATGGCCTCTTTTTCAGATGGATGTTAAGAATGCCTTCTTGAATGGTGACTTATCTGAGGAAGTCTACATGACACCTCCTCCGGGCGTTCGACTTCCACAAGGTCATGTTTGTCGACTTCGGAAGGCTCTTTATGGACTCAAGCAAAGCTCCGCGAGCTTGGTTTGAGAAATTCAGTTCCACTGTAATCTCTCTGAGTTTCGCACCCAGCAACTACGATTCAGGACTGTTTACTCGGACCACTGAGGCTGGCACAATCTTACTTCTGTTATATGTGGATGATATGATTATTACTGGAAGTGACTCTACTGGCATAACTCATCTCAAGACATCTCTCAGCTCCTGTTTTGAGATGAAGGATCTTAGTTCTTTACACTATTTTCTTGGTCTTGAGGTGATCTCAGATCCGTCGGGAATTTATCTTTGTCAAGCCAAATACACCTCCGATCTCTTGACAAAAGTTGGGCTTACTGACAACAAAACTGCATCCACTCCTCTTGAGCACAACCTTCATCTGGCTCCGAATGCTGGACCTCCTCTGCGTGATCCTACTCTGTATCGACAGTTAGTGGGGTCACTTTTCTACCTGACAGTGACTCGACCTGACATTTCCTATGTTGTCCATACAGTCAGTCAGTTCATGTCCGCACCCTGTTCAGATCATTATGCTGCTGTCATTTGCATCCTTCGATATTTAAAGGGGACCATGTTTCACGGTCTTCATTTTTCATCCGCATTGACTTTGCGAGGATTTTCTGATGCCGATTGGGACAGTGACATTACGGACCGTCGCTCTACTACTGGCTACTGTTTCTTTCTTGGAGACTCTCTCATCTCTTGGAGGAGCAAGAAACAATCTCTGACAGCTCGATCTAGTACTGAAGCTGAGTATCGAGCACTAGCTGACACGGCTCAAGAACTTGTGTGGTTACGCTGGCTACTCTCTGACATGGGGGCACCTCAACATTCTCCAACCCCTTTGTGGTGCGACAACAATAGTGCTCTTCAGATTGCTCACAATGACGTTTTTCACGAGCGAACGAAGCATATTGAAATTGACTGTCACTTTGTTCGTCAACACGTGACTCGTCAGACTATTCAGCTTCTTCCTATTTCAACTATTGAATAACCGGCCGACATTTTCACTAAAGCTCATCTACCAGGACGGTTTCGTGATCTAGTTTCCAAACTCCATCTCACTCATTCTTCTCCCGATTGAGTTTGAGGGGGGATGTTAATGTACATATGTGTATTAGGCCCAAGCCCGTGGGCCAATATAGTATGTGTATATATTTATCTTGTATCTTCTAGTTTAGGTTAAGCCGTTATTTTTACTTTCATCATATTGTACGTTTTCTCTCAATCAATATATCGAGGTTTTAAACCTTTAGCATATTTATCGTCTTCTTCAATCTTATTCATCTTCTAACATGTGCAAAGAACCAAACTATCAATTGAGCCAAAAATTTATCTTCTAACCGAATCAAACCATTGAACATGGCCATTATCCTCTTAATTCTTATTGGCATTAAATACATCATTATAACACAAAACCAGTTGCTAAAAGCAATTTGGCCAATGGCCATTGCAATAGTAGTCCATATTACATCAGAATGCAACCAAAATTGAGCCAAATTAACGTTGGTTAAAAGGAATGGAGGTAACCAAACCCAGTCCCAACTCCAAATTACCACCCTTTTAACTCCCAACTAGCACTTAGACAAAATAAGATGCAGAGTAAACAATATCTAATAAGGCAAACTGCAGTAGGCAAACTGGAGAAGGTTAGGCAAGGGCCAAATGCCTGTCCAAAATATCAACAAAAATATTTTCAATAAACCCAAACCCCATTGCTAAATGATTATTTGAAATAAGGGACAACAACAAAAAGGCAAACCAAAAAAAAAAAGATTAAATGACAATATTGCCCCTTAACTAACGGATGGTTTTGACAATGTTAGCAGTAGGGACCCAGAGTGCAACGAAATGTAAACCACAGGGATTTCTGATGTACTTACTTCAAAATAGGGACCCATATCCAGATTTTGAGCTAACCACAAGACCAATAGTGTAATTTACTCTTTTCTTTAATTGTTTAATTGTACAAGCTTAAATTGTATCTAATTAAAAAACCCTATATTAATTGAACACCACCCAAAAAAATCCTGGTTGCCCTGCCGTTTTTGGCTCCTCTCTCCGGTGAACACCCACCCTAAATTGCCTCTATGTCTCCTTCCTCCCCCATTGTCTCTTCGATAGGAATGCTCATAATGTCACCATCAATGGAGAGGGAAGCTACAATAGCAAGAAATCCTGAAAAGATATAATTTCCATTGAAAATCAAGAAACAACAGCTATGATGTTCACCAACTAGCCTTTTATGGGGTCTCTACTTCTCCATCACGTTAGCAGTCAAAATTAGGAAACATAAGCAAGTCCCTCCATTTCCACAATTTCTCCTTCCATCTCCACAATTTCCCATATAGGTCCTACTTTTTATTCTCTCTAGCAGCTTCAATCTGTTACACATGCAAAAATCATATGGGAATATGACCTTAGAAGCCATACAAAAAAAATGGTATCAAGGTCTGATTTGGGTTAAATTAATTTGGGTTTGGGTAGCTTAAGCTCATCCCAAAATCATCCCACACATAACACCATCTTGACCCATATTATATAAACTCATCCCAAAATCAAACTCAAACCACCATACATCAAACTCAAACCTTAAATCAACATCAAAATAAAACAACATCACAAATTACCCGATGAATAAAGTCCATGAACCATTATTAAACCAAAAATCAATGGGTTTGTTGATGATCATCAAGGTTTGTTTGCAGAAATTATCATATATTTGGAGAAGACGAGAGAGAGAGGGGGGAGAGATTGTGTGTGTATGTGAGAGAGAGAGAGAGAAAGAGGAAAGGAGGGAGAAGTTAGGTTTCAACGAAAGTTGATCGAGAGAGAGGATACTAGAAATGTGGTAGATAGGGAGGGGGATTCGAAGTAAGGATCATGGCGATAGGATTTTTTGCTCACCGTGGGAAGTGGGGGAGCTGGAGACGGAGACAGTAGGGGTAGGGAGTTATAGACACCGTGAGGGCGGGGGACCATCGAAGTGGTTTGGTTATAGGGTCAGGGAAAACTTCAAAAAAACGGAAAACTGAGCCCTTCATTTGGACGGTAAACACTTGTGAATACAAGTAATTTGTAACATGAACATGTGCATATGCACAAGTGCATAATGCACTATTCACTTGTGCATAAAAACCAAAAAAACAACATAATTTACTTGTATGCACAAGTGCATACCGTCCAAATGAAAGGCTACCAGAGTGTTTTTCAGTTTTCTGTTTTTTGAGGTTTTCTCCTGAACCTCTTGGACTTTAACATTATCTGTATTAAATATTAAAGGATAACTGATTTAAATAATTATATTTATCAAGAGAATCTTATATAAGTGATAATCCAGTTACATATTTGCATATATATCTCCTAATATGTGTAGGATAATTCATTAAGTTAATTACCTGATTAACATTAAGATTAATGTATATCTTCTATTATTTAAAATTCAAATCTATAGATAAACTAGGACTCCTTATGGGATGAGTCTCTAGTGGCCTATAAATAAAGGAGATCAAGTCCCTATTGCCTACACGAATCTGCATTCAGTTCAGCCCCATTCTGAAGCAAACCGTATAGAGCTTTAGAAGACGTCGGTCTACAAGCAACGATGACTGCTCCCACATCAATCAATTTCTCCGCGCCTAACACGAATGCTCCAGGTTAGTTTTATTAAACTCTATTACGGTACAATGTTGAATCGATTTCTAATATATGTTTATGTTCTAATGCCTTTATTATTGTTATCATATGCTTAAGAACATCTCATATGAATATAACAAATGGTATCAGAGCCTAAATTAACATAGGTCCATAAACCGTTCTGTTAAGTATCGATTCATTATAATTGATTTAAAGTTTATTAATTACCATAATAATATGATATTATAGTTAGTGTTTCTTTAATATATTTGCTAATTGGTAATTGTTGTTTTGAGTCTAACCGAACGAAAGAGTAAACTTCAAATCAATTTTGGGTGTTTAATAATTAAAAAGGGAAAATTTGTGGATAGCTTTTAAAGCTATCTCATTCAACACGTTTTCTAAGAGGAAAAAAAATTGGTATCCATTAATTAAATTTTTTTTATTAACATATGTGATATCTCGAGGTTAAAAGCAAAAAGGAATTATATAGTCAAAATACTCAAAACCTATGCGGCTATGTCGTATCTTTTCTGTATCCATTTTTTTCTCTCTTTTATTTTATTTTGTTTATTTATTGGTTTATTTATTAAATAAACAAACTCCAATATATATATATATATATATATATATATATATAGGCCGATAATCAAATGAAAACCAAAAATATGTTATAAACCCTTGAGAATCGATATACAAATATTTTTTTACATGATTTTTTTTCATCAAAACCTATGATTTAAGATATTGTTTCACCTATATTTTTGTTCACCTTGTGAAATGATTGCACATGAAATTTGATTTTTGATTCACCTAGTGAAATGAAAAATACAGGTAAAAAATATTCATGTGGTGAAACAAATACATGTGAAACTATCATATTATGAAACAAATATATGTGAAACAATATTTTAAATCCAAGCATTTGGTGAAAATATATCATGTAAAAAAATATTTTTATATCGGTTCTCACAGGTTTGTAACATATTTGTGGTTTTCATTTGATTTAACCCCTATATATATATATATATATATATATATATATATATATATAGGGGTGTTCATCGGTTGACATCCAATGGATGTGAGCCTAACCGAACCGATCCAATCATCCATTGGATGTTGGATTTTTTCAATCCAATGGATGATTGGATCGATTCGGTTCCATCCAGTGGATATTTTTATTGGATGTCCATTGGATTGAATTGGATCCATCCGACATCCAATGGATGATCGGATTGTATCCATCCGACATCTAATGGATGATCGGATGAGATACATCCAATGTTTTAAATTCAATCTACGACATAACAACAATTCATATAATTAATATTCCATAATTTTAATTTCATCCGTTCAATAACTAGTAACTACTAACTAGTACTAAAATCTAAAAACATACAAACACCAAGTTTCATCCATACATATTGGAATGTGGAAACATTAAGCAAGCAAGAAGAAAAAAATAAACGTTGTCCGCAACCACAACCGCAACCGCAAGAATGCAACATCTCAATCCATTCTTATTTCTCCATCTTCAACCAACATTTCTACAAAATTAAAAAGTATAAAACAAAATTATTATATTAATATTGCATGACTAAACACTTATAAAATAAATGGATATATATATATATACACACACACACAACATATTTACTTACCGGCTTCCAATGCTTCAACTTCTTCATTTGTAAATGTGGCATTAAAATCAAAGGATATTTTTTGTCGGATCCAATTTTGGGTACAAATTAATGTTTGTACCGTTTTAGGACTCAAATTACTCCTATATGGATCGATAACATGACCACCGGTAGAAAAGGCCGACTCTGATGCAACTGTCGATATGGGAATAGCAAATACATCTTGAGCAATCTTGGAAAGAACCTTAAACCTACTCACATTCTTTTTCCACCACTTCAACACATCAAACTCATGCTACAGGTAAGTATACAAAACAAAGTTAAAACAAAAAATAAAACACTACTAAAAACATATTAGAAATGCAAGAAATGAAAACAAATATGCAAACCTGATCGGTATTTTCACAAGCTTCAATGAAATATTTGTCAACTTCGGTTTTGTTTTCCGAGGAATCAACAGCCTTCAACTTTTTTTTGCGAAGTTGGTCAAATAAGGCATACTCATCCACATCATCTTCAAAATCTCTACCATCATCGTCAACATTAATGGAAGTTGTACACATGCCATCACCCGATTCCAATTGACTATACTCTTTGTACATGGCATCCAAAGTCATTCTAACATTTTTACAATGATTTGTAGCATCATCTTTGTTACCACACATCAACTCAAAACACACATTCAGAAAAGGTTCTTTATATCTAGGATCAAGCAAAATCGCCACAAGTAGAAATGGGTTCAAACCTTCAATTTTCCCCCAATACTTGTCATACTTTTTTCTTCATTGAATTGGCCATTTCTCTCAACTTATTATCAAGTCTATTCCTGCTCCAAAATTCAAACGACTATGAATAAAAGAAACTCGGTCTAAAAATTGATTAGATGTGACAAAGTTAGACCCGGAGAATCTTAAAGTGCAATCATCAAAATCTTCAAAAACTTCACAAATAACCTAGCAATTTCCCAATCATTTTCATTCGAACATTTTTTCACCTCGCTCGTGCAAAACTCTTTGACATAGCCTACGTCATGCATCTCCATTCTCTCAAATGCCTTTTGATATTTTTCGGCAACCTCCAACATCAAATACGTTGAATTCCAACGAGTAGCAACATCTAAGCAAACTGTTTTCTTACTTGTTATTTTTGCTTGCTCGGCACACTCTTTCAATTTTTGCAATCTAGTGGATGAACCTCTCACATATCTCATCACATCTCTAATTTTACCAATACTTGCATCATAATCATTCAACCCATCTTGCACAATCAAGTTAAGAATGTGTGCAGAACATCTTACGTGCATGTGTTGACCTCCCAAAATTGCACCACCCCATTCATTAATAGTATTTAAGACATATTGAACCGATACATTATTTGACGATGCATTATCTACGGTAATGGTAAACACCCTTTCAAGTCCCCATTCTAGTAAACATTGCTCAATAGCCTTACCAAGTGTATCCCCCTTACTGCTAGGAACAACACAATAATTCAATATCTTTTTTTTGCAAAACCCAAGAATCATCAACAAAATGAGCAGTTAAACATATATAATGCAAATTTTGGCAAGACTTCCATGTATCGGTCATAAGACAAACTCTTTGTTTTTTCTTTACAAACATGTCTCTTAAGCTCTTTTTCTCCCTAAGATAAAGGCTCATGATATCCCTTGTAATTGTAGTGCGAGAAGGGATGTGAAATCTAGGCTCCGCTTTGTATAACAATTCTTTGAACCCTTCATTCTCTACAAAAGAAAATGGAAACTCATCTTTCACAATCATCCTAGCAACATATTCTCTTAATGTTTCGGGATCAAACTTATGTGTTACCAAGTTGCCCCCCTCCCCTTTTAACTTTTCAAAACACACTTTTGCTTGTTTCTTGTCACCTCTTCCGGGAAAGCTCTTACATTGCACATTGATGTGATTTAACAAAATACTTGTACCATTCTTTTTACTACCACATGCATATTGACTACTACAATAGTTTCATTTAGCTTTCTCGTTACCTTTAGTATCACATATCTTTGTGAAGTGGTTCCAAACCATAGATGCCGGCTTAGTCGACTTTGGCTTTTGAGTTCCTTGGGTGTTATCCGTAGGCATATTGGACGGTGGTGTTTCACTTTCATCACCATGAGTGGGCATGTTTTCTTCGTTGTGTGCATTCTCAATTCCAGGATCTTCTTCATCGATGAGAGATATAGGTTTAACAACGTTCGCAGTAGAAGACATCTGTTAATATAATATGATAAATCAAGTTATTATATAAAATTATAAATCAAGTAATCAAGTGAGTAACCATGACTTCATGAGTACGAAATCTGAACATAAACCATATATGACCTTTGATACGCTGCAAATAATGAAATAACCATATATGGTCCATAGTCCATGCTCTATAACATTTAAGAATTAAACAAATAATTTTTCAAAACAGTACCAAAACAAAGAAAATAAGGAATCAAAATATGGTTATTTCAAAGAAAATAAGGAATAAAAACAGTACCAAAACAAAGAAAATAATTTTTCTGTTTTGCATTAACACTTTAACAGTACCAAAACAAGCTAACAGAGTAACAGTAGCAAAATCAAAATAGCAATATGTATATATACAAATACAATCTGTTTTGCATTAATAGTAGCAAAATCAAAATAGCAAGTCAAAAAAAGTAAACGACAAGTCAACAAGT
This sequence comes from Arctium minus, assembly GCA_954870635.1. Classification (NCBI taxonomy): domain Eukaryota; kingdom Viridiplantae; phylum Streptophyta; class Magnoliopsida; order Asterales; family Asteraceae; genus Arctium; species Arctium minus. Next base: position 14,221,333 of record OX941087.1, read on the forward strand.
AAAGGACAAGTCAACAACTTACCGAGCTTGAAGTAGAAGTCGTTTTAGAGTTGCTAATAGAGTGTAAGGAGTTGTTATTCGAGTGTACGGAGAGATCGTCGTGCGTGGAGAGGAGTTGTTAATGGCCGCGCGGTGTTGCGGGGCTGGCGTGCTACGGTGAAGAGAGGCAAAAAGTTTACGGTTGCGCCGGTGAGGGGTTGTGCCGGTGAGGGGTTGCACCGGTGAGAGGTTGCGTCCTTAGGGTTTCGAAGAGCTTAGGTGAGACTGAAGATGTAAAGTCGTGAGGAAGAGGAATTTAGAAATTAGATTTAGAAATTTAGAATTGTATTGATTCAAATATTTTAAAATCTCAATACTACCAGTACTCCCACTCACGTGCTGTGGTTTTGATTTTTGAAATTTTTAGCTTTATTAAATAAAACAAGAAATAATTTATATACTTTTATATTATTAATAATTGGAATAATTATTGGATGGGTTATTGGATGGTGTATTGGATGATAACTGGATGGTTCGGTCAGTTTTTATTGGATGTGTCAATCGGTTCGGTTCGGTCGGTTATTATCGGTTCTCGACCATCATCCAAGAACCGAACCGATCCAATTGGATGTTGAAATTTGCGATCCGATCCGATCCAATTACAATTGGATATCCAATAATTGTCGGTCGGTTTTAATTGGATCGGTCGGTTAGTATTGGATTTGTTGACTTTCTGCACACCCCTATATATATATATATTGTGAGTCCGTGATCGTTTACCAGATAAATCAAACAAGAACAAGATATAGATTACCAACCTGTTTCTGATTAAAAATGCGGATTACAAAGGTTGATGTTCTTGATCTTAAGCTCTCTCTGTTTTTCTCTATTACACCTTGGATCTGTGTGTTGTGTGTTTTTCTCTATGATCTGATCTTTTTGAGAGAGAGAGAGAGAGATAATATCTATATATTAGATATTATCAAAACTTAATATAAACTAATATTAAACTAAAACATAATATCTAAATAATATCTAGATATTATAACTTTGACGCTTATTACAATTTGACCCTTAGAATATGGTTGAGAGTGACTTTCAACATTAACTTCAGATTGCGATCTTCGTATCGGATGATCTTGAATCCAATGAGACTGTGTCCTAACAATCTCCCCCTTTGGATCAAGATCATTACGAAAATGATTTAGCAATACGATCTTCTTTTTCAGCATAGAAGATGCAATCTCTCTCTTTTTCCTTGTGTGTTCGTGCTTGTGATAGAAAGAATTAAGCACTTGATGATTGCTTATAGGCTCGAAATTGTGTAAACCACTGAGACAATAGTAAGTTAAACACAGACTCAATGTGCATGAGTGAAGTGTGAAGGTGGGGCAGACTTCCTTCTTTTCAATATCCAGATTTTCCAAATGAAAATCAGATAGCATATGTGCTGCTTCCCCTTTTTGAAAATGAAACATTTTCCTTTTAAGAAGAAAATGAGTAGTTGGTGGGGTAATTTCAAGAGTTGGCATAGGCTAGTTTCCTGTTTCAATAATGATCACCAATGAATTTGTGAAACACTAGAAATGTGGCTGCCCGGCTCAGAAAAAGTTGGTGCAGAGTTGTGATATTCTTTTAACTCTGTTCTCACACCCTCTTTCTTTTAAACATTTAGCTCACTGCTAACAGAACTCTCTTTTTCATGATAGCTCATTATCCAATCCACACTCATTTCTTTTAATTTCTCACACTCAATCACTATGGATTAACTTCATGGGTAGAAATCACTGGTTAACGTGATTCCATAGAAGTTGTGTTAATTCCTAGCACACTGATCCCGTATATCCTATAAAGAATATATTGCTCAAAATGATTTATAATCATGTAAGCTCATGTAGAACATTTAAAGTACACTCCCAAAATATAAAATCTTATGAAAAAATCAGGAAGTGGTTTGAACGTTTAAGAATACGTTTTCAATGATTGAAAGTTGTCCTTCTTTCAATCACATATGAGATTAAGATAAAGAAATATACCTTTAAGTGCGATCTTACATCTCATGAAGCTTAGCTTAAAGTCATAAACATATGATCGTGTAAGCTCTTCTCAAAAATTCTGCAAAAGTCTTAAGTCAAGTCAAAGAAACTTTATTCACTAATATTGAAAAGACAAAAAGCAGTAAAACAAATAACTTCTCTTACTCCCCCTGAAATTATGCATCTAACATATATAATTTCAGAAATAAATATGTACTCTCCTTTGAAGGTTGAATTTCTCGTTGGAGTATCGGAGTACAATCTCTCATATCAGCATTAGAGTAAGTTCTTTTGATCATTGAAGTGTGGGTCTTGAACTGTTGTATTCAAGAGCCATTCTTCTTTGAAGCACGGGTTCTAAGTTGATTTACTTAGAAGCCTGTGTTGACATTGATGTCCGGGTCTTGAGCTGATTTACTCAAGAACCATTGTCTTGACATTTAAGTTTGGGTCTTGAGCTGATTTACTCAAGAACCATTCTTCTCCTACTCCCCCTTGATAGTAGGTGCCTGCAACACAAATTAGGTTTCTTTGGTACCCACTGGTATTTGGGTCCATATGTGTTAGTTGCAGTTCGTATGGGGGTTATGGAATAAGAACCATACCAGTAATGATCTTTGGTTCTGTGAACAGGATCATGTGTACGACAGTAAGAACAAGAATTTTCCTTACCTGATAACCTGATCATTTGATCTCTCGTGTAAACATGAGCAGGTTTACTTTTCAGTGCATTGTTCTTCGTTTCATTATGCGTATGTACACATGAGCTTTCATATTTAATTGGTTTCTTTTTCCAGAAATGATTTTCTTCCTTGTAGTTCACTCTTCTCTGAAGTGAACCTGAACCATCTAACTTTCTGTGAAAAAGAGGGTTAGTAGTACGAATCTGATTTGAAGATTTAGATTTATTAGGAAAATCAGATTTCTGAGATTTGCTTTTCTTGCGTTTACCAGAGGTGTTTTGTGTCTGAGAACGCTGATTTTTATAAACACTTGGTAAAGCCTTTCCTTTTACAAGAAAAATAGAATGATATGGAAGTGAAGCATTGAAATCAACCATATTTGCTCCTTTTATACACCCTTCTTTTGAATTTAAAAAATCATTTGCAGACTCAAATAAGTCATCAAAGAAATCAGTAGAAGTGTGAGGTGCTTTTGAAACTGTAGAGCACTTTGTAGATTTAGAATGAAAAACAGTGTTCTTCAAAACAGTAGAAAACACATCTTGTTCTATATTCACCAAAATTCTTTCGTCAGATAAGACATTTTCTAACTCAATTATTTTGTTTTCTAATACGAGTGGAGGTAGATAAGTTTTGCCTCCATCTCAGTAGAAGAATATGTAGCAAAATATTGTTTTGAAAGAACTTTTGGTTTTTCCAAAAGATAACTATCATTCAGTCTTGCATAACAGAATGGTAGTTGCATTTTCTTCAAATTCTTTCTATTTGTATCTTCTCTTGCCTCGACTTCTTCTGATGCTTTGGTAACAAATTTGGGTTTCAAATGAGAATGTTTACGAGCAGCATACATATAATCTGCATTATATAAACCAGGCTGTTTTCTGATAACATGTTTCAGGTAATGAGGATTATTACAACCTAATCCCCATTTTGCTTTAAAATCAGCCTCTTCATTCGGTGTATTCATGAAAATAGTTTGATCTGTTTGGCCTATTGAGTAAAGTTTGGTTTCCAGACCATTTATTTTCTTATTTAGATTCTTGTTCTCAAACTGCAGCTTATAAACAATTAAGGTAGTTTGTTTCTTTTCTAAATCAGACTTAGAAATTTGGGAAACAAAATCAGAAAATTTCTTTTCTAAACAATCGTTTTGAAGATTAAAATCAGAAGCAGATTTGCGTAGGGAATCCATGAGATATTTGTTCCCAATAACTGACTTATTTAGCTCAAAGATCTTTTGATTACGCCTAGCAACTCTGCCTTTTTTCCTTTTCAGTTTCGACTGAAGGTCTTGAAGTTCGACCATCATCGCATCCATTTTAATCATAAAATTATTTTCGGTTAAGTTCATTACCTCTTCAGCTGCTTCATTATCTGAATCATCATACTTTGCATGAGTGCCCATCAAGCACATATTAGCAGCTTCTTCATTCTCTTTTTCTTCTTCCTCTTCATAATGATCTAACCAGAATTCGTCTTCAGGCATTAACGCTTTGCCAACTTCCTTTTGTTTGGCTAACATTAGTTTGTTCTGGTAATACGCCGTATTGCGAACCTTTGGCTTTCGACAGTTTGAGGCGTAATGTCCAGTCATGCCACAGTTGTAGCATATGATTGGGACATCAACTTTCTTGTCTGTACTGGTGTAGTCATTCCCAAATTGCTTCCTTTCTCTTAGTTTCTTCTCAAGAAATCTACTTCCTTCTACTCTTTCTCTATGCTCACGGTTCTCAGAGCTTGATGAAGAATATCTTTGTGTATTTGATCCCGGTTTCTTGTAGAATTTCTTTTGGAATGCACGGGTCAGTAATTGCAGTGCTTGCTTGAGACTTTCTCCATCATCTCCATCAGATTCAGTTTCTGATTCAGAACTTGTAATTACTTTTTTCTTTTTCTTCTTATCTTTGGCAACAAGTGCATTTGAATCAGGAACTTTCTCAACTTCCTTTTTCTTTCCACTCCTTTTCTCTTCTACTTCTTCTTCGTTCTGCCTTAGTGTCTCATACACCTCTTGGAGTGGAAATCTTTCATTTGTTTCATTCTTCGTGTATGCTTTTTCCATTCAGGTTGAAGAACACTGAGAAACTTGACGTTGTTCTCAATCTGTTTCTTTTTAACTTTATTCTTTGACAGCTCGTTCAGAAGCAGAACATATCTTTCATAAGTGTCCGCTAGGCTTTCATCTTCAAAGGCTTTGAATTCTTCATAACTGTTTATACAGATTGCGACTTTCATCTGGTTTCAATCTTAGATCCCATCATCATCTTTTGAAGTTGATCCCACATCTTCTTAGCAGTAGCTTTGTAGCTGTCTATTTTGATGTAGATATCATTCGGGATGCTTTGAAGAAGTAAAGATATTGCTTGCTTATCAGCTTTGAAACGGTTCTTTTGTTCTTCAGAAAATTGGGCATACTCTACTGTAACAGTTTTCATCTTCTGTTCTCTTTCCACGTTTCCATCCTCACTGTCAGAAGAATCATCTTCAGCATCATCATCATCATCATCAGGTACTTGGACATAAAGTGGTGCCATGGGACCTTCTTTTATTGATAAAAGAATGTTATCTCCGTTTGAGTGTCGATCCACAAAGTCAAAAATCTGTCTTTCCATTGTTCGTAATCCCCTTTGAACAGAACTGGGGGTTTGACATCCGTGCCAATGGAAAGAGCGTCTTTTGAAGTCATCCTGAACTGAGTGGTGGCGCAAAAATAAACGTTGCGTTTGAATCTGGTCACGAGAACTGAAGGTTTGCGCGAGAAATGATTGGCGCAAAGTGGAGATTTGACCGGTAAGATGTAAGGACCGGTAAGATGTTTGACCGGTAAGATATTCGACCGGATAGATGTTCGATCGGTAAGATGTAAGGACCGATAAAATTTTCGACCGGTAAAACTGATTGACCGGTAAAAAGTTATGCTTCGACCGGTAAAATTCTTGGACCGATAAAAAGATTGGACCGGTAATTGGTGGGTCGACCGGAATATTTTCAATGTAGGTCGACCGGTATGTTGTAAAAAAAAAATGAGATCGACCGGGAATGAATAGTGGACCGGTATAGTTGAGATTGAAGTCGACCGGTAATTGTATTGAGGACCGATATGTGAGGACCGATATGTGATATCGGTTGGTGGAAATTAGATTGATTGGACACGTGGTGAGAACTTGACAATATGGTGGACACGTGAGGTTAGGAAAAAATGGATTAGGTATCCAAATTAGTTTTGAAACACGTGGAAAAATGGACACGTGAAAATGGTGATATCATATGTTTGCATGCACTTAAAGAAACAAACAAAACTGATTTGTATATGATTTGGAGTTGTGAATGTGATGAGAGGCTTCCACGCGTCCAAGATGTTTGAGTGGAGGTTCACCAAAATAATTTTCTACAAGGCCACAAATCCAAGAATGGTTTAGTCGACCGACAATGTTTTTCTTGGACCGATAAACAATTTGGAATACTTTTCTTTCTTGGACCGATATATTGTTAAAATGGACCGATAAAATGTAAAGTTCTCGACCGATAACACAATTTGACCGGGAAATGTAAAAGTGGTCGACCGGGAGTAGTGGACCGATAAGATGTAAAATAGTGGACCGATAATTAACCTTCGACCGGTACAAAATATTGATATCGGTCGACCGGTATAGAAACTTCGACCGGTATCTTCTCTTCTTCGATTTACGAACCTGTAAATCCTAAATCGAACTGCCTAGAATTCGATTTACCACACCAAAATTTGACACTATGATCGACTTACCAACAACAACACACAACACTTTGATTTTGAAAAAAACCACAAGATTAAGTTTTGGATTGATAGCACAGTGGTTTAAAAAAAATGAAGAACAGAGAGTTGAAAATTTGATTTTGATCTGGTAGAGACTCTGATACCAATTGTGAGTCCGTGATCGTTTACCAGATAAATCAAACAACAAGATATAGATTACCAACCTGTTTCTGATTACAAATGCGGATTACAAAGGTTAATGTTCTTGATCTTAAGCTCTCTCTGTTTTTCTCTATTACACCTTGGATCTGTGTGTTGTGTGTTTTTCTCTATGATCTGATCTTTTTGAGAGAGAGAGAGAGATAATATCTATATATTAGATATTATCAAAACTTAATATAAACTAATATTAAACTAAAACATAATATCTAAATAATATATAGATATTATAACTTTGACGCTTATTACAATTTGACCCCTACACTATGGTTGAGAGTGACTTTCAGCATTAACTTCAGATTACGACCTTTGTATCGGATGACCTTGAATCCAATGAGTATGTGTCCTAACATATATATATATATATATATATATATATATATAATATATATAAATAAAGGGGGATTGGTTAAAAGAGATAATTATAAGATGGTTTTATTTATTCCTTAAAAAATGGAGCTAATATCCGATTATGTTTTAATTTTATGTGATGAGTTGTTTAATTAAATTTTGTGAATTCTGTAAGCAATACTAATCTCCCAATCAATATGAAATCCAAATTGTTTACCTTAATTAATTCACAACTATAGAAGATTGACTGAAAATATTGTAAATCATAAGATCATGTTGCCATAGTAATTGATCTTTTTCAGAGAAAATTTATACAGATTAATCAGTCAACACTTGTGTATCTCAAATCACATTTACTTGAATTATATTCTTCCATAGAAGAGGCATTCTGAGTAATTTTGGTTTAAGAACAACATCACATATGAACACACATGTTTATCTTGATACTTTGAAACTCTTCTTATCCATAGATTTGATTGTTTTCATTGGATAACTGATATGTGTAGTGTGTAGTGTGATGATACAGAATTTTTAAATATTGAGTTTTATACTACCATAAGTATTACTTGATATTTGTATTCAATGGGGTTAAGATAATGATTAATTACGCTGACAATTTGTATTTTCCTTTTACCTTCTTGTTTTAGGCTTTGTCAATTTTAACTTGATCCCTATCCTGACCGGTTCCAACTATAAGCAATGGAGGGCACATATATAATTTTACCTTCAATTTAGTCAAGAGATGGATTATTGCTTAAGAGTTGAAAAACCAACCGAATTAACCGAAAATAGTACTATAGCTTAAATTAATACCCATGCTAAATGGCACAAAACAAATAGGATGGCTAAAAGTGTGATAAGATTTTCCATGGGTGAGATAGTGAGAGGATCCATAGAAGAACTTGAAACTGCAGTTGACTATCTGAAGAACATTGCTGAGAGATATAAAGAAAGTGACATAGGTGCCAGACTTTATAAAATGTTTAATGAACTGAAGTTTTCTGACGAAGGAAATGTGAGAGATCATCTATTGTCTATGATTGAAACTAACCAGAAGCTTAAAGACTTGGACATAGGGGTTAAAGATGAACAAGTAGTTAATATGGGACTGCAATCTCTTCCTACAACCTACAACAACTTAAGGAGCATGTATAATGCTCAAGACAAAAAGTGGGATTTAAAAAAACTCATTTCTGTCTATTGTGAGGAACAAGAGAGAATTAAGAAATAAACACCTGTGATCTATCTGTTACAGAAACCTAAAGAAAGGAAAGAAAACAAGTACAAGCCAAAGAAGACTACCAACTTCAAGGAAAGGAAAAACTACAGAAAAGAAAGCCTCCAAAACTTTTAAGTATAAGTGCTACTTTTGCAAGAAAGTTGGGCACATGAAGAAGGAGTGTGGTGGCTTTAAAGCCTGGATGGCTAAGAAGGGTAATGTTTTTCCAAATTCAGTGTTTTCTTTAGAAGTTAGTTTTATTAACATTTCTCCACTCAGTTATTGGATTGATTCAGGATCACCAATTCATATTACCACTTCATTGCAGGGTATGACAAAAAGGAGAAAACCCCAGAAGTCTGAACAACAAGTCTGTGTAGGAAATGGAGCTAAAGTTGCAGTTAAGGCTATAGGAAGAGTGGAATTAGATTTAGGACTAGGGAAATCTATTTGTTTAGACAATGTTTATTTTATTCCCTCACTTAAGTGGAATTTAATTTCTGCAGTGCTTTTAGTTAAAAATGACTGCAAACTTGTCATTGATTTTGATGGAATTAAAATATTTCAGGATTCTAATTATCTTGGATGTGGCAATTTTGTTCATAATTATTTACAATTAAATTGTTCTCTTGTTAATCAAGAGATTTTTGCTATTGAAAATAATTTGAATGTTGTTCAGAATAACACCACTATAGCAGGCACAAAAAGAACTATCATTAGAGAAAATTCTGCAAATCTTTGGCATAGAAGGTTAGGCCATATCTCTAAAGACAGACTAAAAGCATTAGTTAAAAACAAAACATTGCGAGACTTAGATTTTTCTGATCTAAAAGATTGCATCGAGTGTTTTAAAGGCAAGCTACATAACAAATTTAAGAAGATTGCAGTTAGGAGTGGAAAATTGTTGGAACTAATACATACAGATATATGCGGTGCATTTCAACATACCACTCTATGTGGAAACACTTATTTTATAACATTTATAGACGACTATTCAAGGTTTTGTGACATATACCTACTATCAGAAAAATCACAAGCACTTGATGCCTTTAGAATTTTCAAAACTGAAGTTGAACTACAACTTGAAAATAAAATCAAAGTTGTGAGATCTGATAGGGGAGGGGAATTTTATGGAAAGTATACAGAAGCAGGTCAAGCTAAAGGTGCTTTTGCATCTTATCTTCAGCAAAATGGCATTAAGGCACAATACACTACACCATACAACCGTTCCCAAAATGGAGTGGCTGACAGAAAAAATAGAACCTTGTTGAACATGGTGAGAAACATGATGTGCACTATAGGCTTACCTATTTTCTTATGGGGCGAGGCACTTAAGACTGCAAATTACATTTGCAACAGGTTCTTCTAAGTCGGTAGAAAAAAACACCATTTGAGTTGTGGTATGGGAAACAACCAAGTTTACATCACCTCCATGTGTGGGGATGTAGAGCTGAGGCTAAAATACCAAATGTTAATAATAAGCCTCAGTAAAAAACAATTAGCTGCAATTTTATAGGCTACTGTGAAAAATCAAAAGGATATAGATTTTATACTCCCAACAATTTAACTAGAACTATAGAAACAAATCAAGCTAAATTTCTAGATGAAAGTTGTTGCAATGCAAATTTTGAAGATTTATCTACATAATTTGTTGAAGAAACTCAAAATGGGGGTTCATCTATTTTTCAGAAAGATTTTTCACAGGAAAATTCTATAGAAGATGCAAACTTAGTCGATCATACTATTCCAATTGAAGAGCCTATAAGCCAAAATATAGAACCACATCCCACACATTTAGAGCCCAAGTTATCTGAAAATGTAGAACCTGTAATAGATCCTCAACCCAGAAGATCGAATAGACCCCGAAAGCCGACTTTTGGGCCTGATAGTGACTACATGATATTTTTGCAAGAAGTTGATGATTTAATTGATGTTGCGGATCCTATAAGCTTCAAACAAGCCCAAGAGAGTAATGAAGTGGTAGAATAGCAAAAGGCGGAAGATGAATTAGAGTCTATGAGGAAGAATTATGTATGGAAACTAGTCAAACCTCACCCTAATCAAAAGGCAATAGGTTCAAAATGTGTTTTTAAGAATAAAAGAGATTCAAATGGCAAAATTGAAAGACATAAAGCTAGACTTGTTGTTAAAGGTTTCACATAAAAAGAAGGTATTGACTATACAGAAACATTCTCTCTAGTGTCCACCAAGGACTCATTCAGAATCATAATGGCTCTAGTAGCTCATTATAATATGGAGTTACATCAAATGGATGTTAAAACGGATTTTCTAAATGGAGAGCTAGAAGAAGTCATATACATGAAACAACCTGAAGGCTTTGTGGAAGCAGGAAAGGAAGATTATGTATGCAAGCTTCAGAAATCCATATATGGGCTTAAGCAGGCCTCAAGGCAGTGGTATAAAATTTTGATTCAGTTATATCAAGTTTTGGCTTTACAGAAAACATTGTGGATGAATGTGTATACATTAAGACAGTTGGGAATAATTTCATTTTCCTCATTCTATATGTAGATGACATCCTTTTAGCTAGCAGCAATAATAAATTGCTTAAAGACACTAAAGAATTTCTATCAGCTAATTTTGACATGAAAGATTTAGGTGAAGCTTCCTACATTTTAGGTATAGAAATTCAAAGAGATAGATCACAAGGTTTATTAGGATTATCTCAAAGAAACTATATCCAAAAGGTTTTGAAGAGATTCAACATGCAGACTTGTGCTGAAGGAGACTCACCTATGTCAAAAGGTGATAAACTGTCCAAAATTTCTAAAAGTGGGGGGAAGGATTTAGCTGAAGAAATAGATTATAAGTCTTATGCACAATTAATAGGAAGTCTAATGTATGCACAAGTATGTACTAGACCTGATTTGGCATATGCTGTAGGAATTTTGTCCAAGTTTCAACAAAACCCAACTAAAGACCTGTTAGATCTCAGATTTATTAGATTCAAGATCATCCAATCTGAAGTTTGGAATCTGAAGCTAAAGCTGAAAAGCCACTCTCAAGATTACTCTAATGTTAAGTTTGTAATAATTATCAAAGTTAATTATTGTCTTAATTAATGTATTTTGTATTATTCCTAAATATCTAACTAATAGATATTTTAGGATATTATGTTTTAGATATTTAGTTTAGGATATTATGTTTGAGATATAAAAGGTTTTGAGATATTATAATCTCATGACTATTCATATCTCAGATCATCATATCGACCCAACTAGAGAGAAAGTGATAGAGCTTAAACATTGAAGAACATCAACCTTGTAATCCATCATTTTGTAATCGAAACAGGTTGGTTAATCTATATCTTTGTTGTTTGATTATTTGGTAAAGATCGTGTTCAATCACACAGACTCACAATTGGTATCATAGCTTTGACCAGATCAAAATCAAATTTAGAACTGTGTTCTACATCGACTCTGTGTTCTTCATTTCAAACTCATTTTTGAGTTTAAGGGTGAAATTGGTGTTGAAATCAATCAGGTGGTGTTTGAAAAGTGTTTTAGAGAGTTTAGCTATAGATTAATTTCAAGTTTGCACTTCAATCGTCTCCAATTTCTGTGATATTGGTGTTGTTAAAAACACCGGTCCTCACCAGTTCATACGATACTGGGCGAAATTCATCGATCACATTTCCAATCCGGTCACACTCACAGTTCAAGCACCGGTCGATAACATCTCACCGGTCACGCAAAGACCCGGTCGGTCTCTACCCCGGTCACTCTCAATATCGGTCGACATACTTCCGGTCGAAACCCCGGTCCACATCGCCCCGGTCAAAAACTCATACCGGTCGACATCTATCCGGTCAGAACACCGGTTACAACATCAACACCGGTCATCATAGACTCAACTCCGGTCGTAAAAGCAACACCTGTCGTTCCAACAACCCGGTCGCACATCTCCAAACCGGTCGAAGGTATAATCGCAACATCTTACCGGTCGACGCATCATACCTGTTGTAGACTCCGGTCGTTCAACCTCGGTCGTAAAACCTCGGTCGAAAACATCACACTGGTCGACAATACTCCGATCAAAGCAGGACCCCGGTCGAACATCTCTCCGGTCGATCAAACTTTTGCGCCATAAACGAGTCACGCAAACCTCTACTTTGCGCGACCAACTACTCGCGCAAAGTCATTTTCGCGCGACCTACATCTCACGCAAACTTTGTTTTGCGCCAACCTTTACTCGCGAAAACTTCAGTTCTCGCGACCCGCCTCTCATGCAAAGTTGACTTTTGCGCCACCTTCAAGTAGCGCAAATTTTGCTTTTTGCACCAGTTCAAGACTTAGTTTTATCTTTCAGTATATATCTAATTTTATCTGGACTAACATTCAAATACAAGTTCTTATTACACATCTAGTGAAACAGGATGACATCAAGAGAAGCTCTAGCTATCGGAACTGACTCAAAGCCACCAGTACTCTTCAGGGGAGAGTATGAGCAGTGGAAAGATCGGTTCATGGACTTCATTGAAAGACATGAGTTGGGTGTTTTAATCAGGAAATCCTTAGAAGAAGCAGTTATGGCATCTGTTTGGAGGACTCCTCCAGAGGGAACTGATGAGCAACCATATCAACTTAAGTATGAAGATCTAGATGGTGAAAACCTAAACATAGTAAAAGGTGATAGATTAGGAAAGTCTTATATTCTTCAAGGCATTCCAAATGAAATATATGTGAAGATAGACAACTATAAATCCTCTGGCAAAGAGATGTGGGATCAGCTAGAGAAAATGATGCTAGGATCAAAGGTTGGGAACCAGCTCAAGATATCCAACTGCCTCAACAATTATGAAGAATTCAAAGGCAGAGTTGGAGAATCACTAGCAGAAACTTACGATAGATTTTTGACCTTACTAAATGAGTTAAGCAAGAACAAGGTCAAGAAATCACAAATAGAGCTGAATGTCAAATTTCTCAGCATCCTCCAGCCTGAATGGAAAAGATTTTCAAGGCAGATGAAGCAAATCAAAGATCTGAACGATATTCCACTTCACGAGGTATATGAAACCCTCAAGCAGAATGAGGAAGAGGTGGATGAGATCATGGATGATAAGAAACGGTCTGAGAAGACAGTTGATGATTCAGTTGCTCTTGTTGTGAAGCAGAAGAAGAAGAAGATGATTGTGTCTGAATTAGATGATGTTGAAGCGAACTCTGACTCTGACGACTGTGAACAACTAAAGCAGGCTATGCTTATGTTGACTAAGGCTTTTGAAAAGAAGTTCTACACAAAGCCAAGCTCAAACAGTCAGAGGTATTCATCTGGTCCAAGCAACTATGTTCACAAGGAGAGGTTTGAAGGAAAGAGATTTGAAGGGAAGAGATTAGAGGAGAGGAAGCCAGAAGAGAGAAGGTATAAAGCAGAAGAGATCAAACATCCAGAACCTCCAATGTGCTACAACTGTGGTAGACCTGGACATTTTACCAAAGACTAATGAAGACCCAAAGTCCGGAACTCCGACTACTACAAGAACAAAATGCTTCTTGCCAAGCAACAGGAATCTGGAAAGCATTGATGGCAGAAGATGAGTTCTGGCTGGATCAATCAGACGAAGAAGATGAGAATGAAGAAAAGGACGAGACAGCACATCTATGCTTCATGGGCAAGATGGAAATAAAAGCTGAAGCTGATTCCGAAGAAGAGGACAATGAAGAGGTATGTGATTTAAGTAAGTCAGATTTCTTAAATCAAATGCATGCCATGATGTTAAAACTCCAAGAATTAGAGTCGAAACTTAAGCGTGAAAAGGGTGTTATTATTGAACAAAACCAGTCAATACAGAAACTTAGCAATGACCTTGCTGAGAAGAAAGTATTGATTGAGACTTTACACAAAAACAATGACACCAGCACAAAAGAACATACCATAATTCTTAAAGAGGTTACTGAAACAAAGATGTTGGGAACTGAAGAATTTACCAAGTATGGTTAATGCTGCTAGTACAAGATTACTGCTGCCAGAGGACTTCAATAGTTAATACTGCTGAGTATTACTACTGCTAGTAGAATTAATACTGCTAGTCAAAGTTAGTGCTGCTTGAACAAAGTTAGTACTGCTTAGCTAGTTAGTGCTGCTAGTGGTTAGTGCTGCTAGTGGTTAGTGCTGCTTAGTAGTTAATACTGCCAAGCTGATTAGTGCTGCTTATAAGATGAAGATTCGAATTAGAAGAATGACAGCTGGATATTCTGAAGATATTCATGGAAGATATACTGAAGATATTCTATTTATTGTAATTATCTTTTTGTTCAGTATATGTATAGATTTGACAGAATAGTTTTAACTAGAAGATTAGAATTCATTCTAAGTTAATGTTCTAGAGAGAATCAACCTCAAGGCATAGATCCTAATTCTAGAGAAGTAGAATTCGTCTTGAAAGAGTCTGTTCTTCAAGATTGAGGTTGAGTGTGTAATCTTGTGATTTGATCATTGAATACAAGTTTACAAGTTGTTAATCATATACACTGTTTGTTTACTGTTATATTGAATATCAAAGTGTTATTCCGCAACTTCTTTGATATTAGTTTCTGAGACTTTATTCTTGTTAAGATTTCGATCCTGACAAGTGGTATCAGAGCTAGTATTCTCAGAAACCTACATTCAAATTCAAAGCATCATGGCAAAAGAATCAGAATCTTCAAGCACTGCCATTCCCACTGAGGTAACATCCAATCTTTGTTCTAAATCCTGTATTGAAACTGTTAAAAGGTACAGGGATCACAATCAGGTTATGTGTGATGATCTTAAAAGATTAGAGAGAGACATAAAAGACTATGTGAGAATTGTTGAGAGTTTTGAGGAACAGATTAAAAGTTTCCAAGCCAATGAACTTCAACATTCGTATGATACAAATTACTGGAAGTGGGAGAAAGATCAGTATGAGTTTAAGCTTAAACAAAAAGAAGAGGAGAATGAGAAGATAAAGAGTGAGTTTGAGAAAGCCAAGCTGGATATTGAGAAATTTTCCAATGCTTCTAAAGCAATGGGCTCTTTGCTCCAAACTCAAATCCATGACAAACTTAGAAGAGGAATAGGATATAACACCACACCACCACCATACAACAACAACTACATCCCTACTATATCAGACTTGCTAGAGACCAAGAATAGGAAGGAATTGTCTGATGAAGCCACTAAGGTAGATCCATTAGAAAAAGTGGTGGTTGAAACAGACTCTGAAGAAGAGAACTCTATTGAAAAAAATAAGGAGAACACTGTGAGTGGTGAGATTCCTCTAGAAAATCATATTATCACCAATGAGGGATGTGGAAAGACTTGGGTCAAATCTAAGGACATAGAGAAGACTGAGGGAAAGTCTGAGAAGGTCCATTATAATCAAACCACAATTGTGAATCCTGTCCCTTGCAAACAGTGTGCTTGCAATAAATCTGAGTCCCAAAAACATGATAAACCAAGGGGAAATCAGAGAAATTGGAATAGCCAGTGGGCACAAAAACAAGGGGTTGATCTGAGTAAAATCAATAGACCAAAACCTTGTTTTATTTGTGGAAAGATGAATCACCTTGCCAAATACTGTTATTTCAATCCCATTAACCAAAGAGTCACTTTTCAAAGACAACCACAAAACTCTTTTGGTTATAGGAATCATAGAAGAAATCATATGGCTGAGAACAGAGCACCTATAAGACCACATGCTCAGAACAAGTTTGCAAAACCAAAGAAAAATACTCCAAGTAAGCCAATGAGTAATTTAAAGACAAAGAAAGCAAACAACTTTGTTCAAGTTTGGGTTCTAATTGTAAAGAAACCTGTTAGTACTGCTATCCCAGATAGTACTGCTAACAGAAATAGTGCTGCTGCAACCAATACTACTGCTAACAAGGATAGTACTTCTACTAGTATTAATTTTGCAAAGCCTATAATCTTGACAAAGTATTCCAACCATGAGATTCCTAAACAACTCATCCAAACCAAACTGACAGATTATATTAATGAGAAAGGACAACCCAAGACCACTTTGGCTTGGGTTCCATCCAAGACTAACTGATTTATCAAGTGTGCAGGGCAACCAAAAGCTCAAAAGGAAGAGCATTTGGAATGCAGATAGTGGTTGCTCTTGGCACAAAACAGGTAACATGGACTGCCTTCAAATTCTTCAAAAGATTTGATGGAGGACATGTTGAATTTGATTCAGAGGGAAGTAATAATAAATGCTCAGGGCATGAGTTAAAAGATAAGTTGCCCTTGGAAGATTTCATTGAGCATGATACTACTAACCTGTGTATTTAAGTGTTTCAGATTGAAGTTAGTAATACTCCAGAGGGAGTAATGATCATGAAGGATCAAGAAGAAAAGGATCAGGGGATGAACAAAGTAGTAAAAAGTATGAGTAAAAGGATGGTGTCAAAAAGTGTAAGTGTAGTAAATGCTACCAGTGCAGTTTTAATACTGTCAGTGCATTGTTAATACTGCCAGTGCATTGTTAATACTGCCAGTGCATTGTTAATACTGCCAGTGCACAGTTAATACTGCTAAGTAGTTAATACTGCTAGTTAGTTAATACTGCTAGTGGTTAATACTGCTAGTTAGTTAATACTGCCAGTGATTAATACTGCTAGTTAGTTAATACTGCTAGTGGTTAATACTGCTTTCAGTTAATACTGCTCTCAGTTAATACTGCTTGTCCGTTAATACTGCTCTAGGTTAATACTGCTTATGTCCCGAATACTATAAATACCCTTTCCCCGCCTAAAAATTCATAACGACTCTCTGCATACTGTTCACTTGCGCTCTAAACCCTTTCTCTCTCAAGTTCAAAGTTTTCAGGACAGAACTTTCAAGATCAATGGCATCAATGGCATTCATAGACGAGCACAATGAAATCGCGATGCTACAGAAGCCCAAACAGGCCGCTGGTTTCCACCAGATTGTGGATTTCCTCAAGACAAGCCATATTGCCCATGCTCTCACTGTGTCGCCATCCATCTATATCGAGCATCAAAGGCAATTCTGGGCAAATGCCACCATTGTTACTGAGAATGGTGTGCAAATGATCAAGACAAGGGTGTGTGACAAACCCTTGACAGTTACTGAAGAGGTAATTCGCATCAGTCTACGTCTAGACGATGCCTCTGGTATAACTTCTATCTCTAATGATGAACTGTTTTCTACTCTTACAAGAATGGGGTATGGAGGCCCATTGGGTGTGTTCAAGTTCTCAAAAGCAAAATTTTCACCTCAATGGCGTTTCTTTGTCCATACCCTTATGCATTGTATCTCTAAAAAGACTACTGGATGGAGTGAGTTCAGCAGCACCATTGCTTATGCTTTGGTGTGCTTGGCCACTGCCAGAAAGTATAATTTTTCTAAAATGATTTTCAGTGATCTTGTTTCAAACCTGGGAAGCAAAAAGAGCTTTTATATGTACCCCAGGTTTGTCCAAGAAGTTATCACCCACGAATTAACGGATATGCCTCATGTTGATGGGGTATATGTACCTAAACCCCCTAAAGGCAAAGTTTTCTCAAATATGAGAAGATCTGCTGGGGACTCGGAAGGAGTTGACATCCCATTGTTCTCTACAATGATGGTGGTGTCCCACACTGAAGAAGGTATGGCAGAAGGGTCAAGGCCCTCATTAGATCATCCCACTGCTAGCCAATACTAACCTTCCCACTCTATATCTATCCCACAGTCCCTACTTCATAAGCCCACTTCTCCAATTACCCAAACTTATACAAAGAAACAGGTAAAGAAGGCTCCTTCCCTTCTTGTACCTTCACCCTCTAAGCCTTTAAGCCCTCTAAGGGAGGATTCTCCCTTAGAGAATATCTTCAGGGAAACCACAGGGGTGTCTCCCAACCCCAATGAGGTGCTCACTGAGGTGGAGATTGAGCATATGGGTGCTAAGGCTGCCACTACTCCTGCTAGCTCAGAGGAGGTCAGTGGTAACATACATAAGACCTTCCCCATGGCAACTTTGGGTGAGAAATCAACTAAAGGTCCCAGGTGCCAAGAAACCAAGGGAGTAGAAGGTGCTTCTGCTAGGCAGAAGATCTCTACTAAAAGATCCAAGGATCCTTCAAAGGTGGTAAACACACCTAAAGGAGGTGAGGACAGTTTAACTACAAAGAATTGATGGATACACTTGGTACAATTAGTCTAAAAGTTCACAATCAAATTATGGAGATAAAAGAGATGAAAAGGTGATCACTTCTTATCACTAGCAGATAGATCATATCAAAAAGCTGGTACTGAAAAAGAAGAAAATTAAAGTTTGTATTGATGAAAAGGAGCACAGATCATGATAATTTCAAAAAGGGGGAGACTTAAACAACTGAACTTGAGAAGACATGAGAAGGAGAATCAAGTTGATATGAAATCTTATTTTGAGGGGGAGATAAGTGAAGAAGCTGAAACAAAGCATTAACTACAGCAGAAACAGAAAAGAAGATAACAGCAGAAACAGAAAAGAAGATAACAACAGAAACTGAATCAAGAAGAACTAGTAATTGCAGAAAGTTTTGAAGTTATCATAAAGAGCCTATGCTAAAGAACTTAACTTCTCAGTTTTGAAAAGTTAAGTTAGGGGAATATTGTTGGGAACTGAAGAATTTACCAAGTATGGTTAATGCTGCTAGTACAAGATTACTGCTGCCAGAGGACTTCAATAGTTAATACTGCTGAGTATTACTACTGCTAGTAGAATTAATACTGCTAGTCAAAGTTAGTGCTGCTTGAACAAAGTTAGTACTGCTTAGCTAGTTAGTGCTGCTAGTGGTTAGTGCTGCTTAGTAGTTAATACTGCCAAGCTGATTAGTGCTGCTTATAAGATGAAGATTCGAATTAGAAGAATGACAGCTGGATATTCTGAAGATATTCATGGAAGATATACTGAAGATATTCTATTTATTGTAATTATCTTTTTGTTCAGTATATGTATAGATTTGACAGAATAGTTTTAACTAGAAGATTAGAATTCATTCTAAGTTAATGTTCTAGAGAGAATCAACCTCAAGGCATAGATCCTAATTATAGAGAAGTAGAATTCGTCTTGAAAGAGTCTGTTCTTCAAGATTGAGGTTGAGTGTGTAATCTTGTGATTTGATCATTGAATACAAGTTTACAAGTTGTTAATCATATACACTGTTTGTTTACTGTTATATTGAATATCAAAGTGTTATTCCGCAACTTCTTTGATATTAGTTTCTGAGACTTTATTCTTGTTAAGAATTCGATCCTGACAAAAGACTAAATTGCGAAAGAGTGAGTTTGATTTCAAAGAGCTTACATAAACGTATTCTTCGTGTTCCAAAGAAAACATATCTTTACTTGAAAAATTAAAAGCATTGGAAGAGAAGTTATACAAATTGGGTCAAAATGAACAAACCATTCATGTAAACAAACCCACGAGAGTTGGGGACTTGGTTATGAGAACCCTCACTACCTTAAAAAGGGTATATCTGAAGTGCCTGCACGTTATGATTTTACATTCTTAAGGCTTTCTCACCGATTCCCTGAACTTAAAGTTTTTAGTATTGGACTGTCTAAAGAGAATGAAGCCAAGGAAACTAAAAAACGAAAGAAATCATCTAAAGTTCACCTTCCATTTTATTATGCGAAGCTGAATAATAGTTATAATGATGATCCTAAATATCAATCAAAATCTCTTTCAAATGACTTCTTTCAGAGTTATTCTGTAAAAGAAATGGAGGCGAAGCCTATTAAAGGTAAAATTTACGTCCATCCTCTCGTGTTGGAAAGTAAAATTTCTGAACTTGAGAAATCTTTAGCAGATGAAAGACTCTTGATTGAGATTGAACAAAAAGTGTTTTCAACTGTGCTTAAAAATGTTGTTCTTTCTAAGGCTTCAAAATCTAAAGATAGTTTTGGTCTAGCTGATGGAGGGTTTGATTTTCTAAACTCTGACGGTGGTTTGGATGATTGTTTTGATCAATTTGACTTTAATGCGAAACTTCCTAATCATTCATCTTTTGTCGTAAAATCATTGGGAAATTCCAGTATGCCTGAGAAAGGTGCAAAATTAACGAAAGTTGATAAATCAGTTTCTGTGAAAACTAAGAATGCGACAGGAAAGAAATCTCAGCATTCACAGAAACCGATCACTACTGGTAACCCAAAGAAGAAGCATTCATTTGTTTCTCAAAAGTCTAACTCACAAGATTCAAATGTTTTAGATCTGAGCAAGCAAAATCATGGAATTAAATCTCAATGGCAACCAAAACAGGAGATTGAGAAGACTGATAAATCTTTTTGTAGTGTTGATTGTAATAAGACTTCTCCTAGTAACGATGTTTTGATTGCTGATGTTGCTATTTTGAAACCAAAACTTGTCGTTTCTCGCAAGAAATACTCTATCAAGCAATTATTCCAGTTATCTTTATCTGCTAGAAAGTCTTCATATTATGATAAACATGTTTATGCTTCTTGTCAAGATTCTGATGTTTGGTATGGAACTTATCATGTTCATTCTTATCATTCATATTCTTCATTTGATTCTCAAAAACAAAGAGGACCCAAATTTCAATGGGTACCAAAATCATGTACTAACAGTGTAAAACCCATTTACAAGTGGGTACCTAAATCCCTTGTTTCATAATTTCTCTTGCAGACCCATCATATGTGGTATTTGGATAGCGGGTGTTCTAAGCATATGACAGGGCAGAAAGGTATGTTGACCAACTTTACAGAGAAATACTGTGGAACGGTTCGTTTTGTGAATGATCAGTTTTCACCAATTATGGGTTATGGTGATATGGTACACGACAAAGTCACGATCAAGAAGGTGAGCTATGTTGAAGGCTTAAGACATAACCTGTTCAGTATAGGCCAGTTCTGTAACAAAGGCTTAGAGTTCAATTTCAAAGCCAAGAGGTGTTCTGTTCGCACTGAAGAAGGCATGGAACTCTTGGTCGGCACTCGAAAGTCCGACCTCTACACAATCAATTTGTCAAAGGTCCAGACTGACAAGCAGGTATGTCTACTCTCAAAAGCCTCGATGCAACAAAGCTGGTTATGACATCGACGACTTTCTCACCTCAATTTTCGGTACATCAACAAACTGGTCAGTGGAAAATTAGTGCACAAACTTCCTGAACTCAAGTACGAAAAAGAACACTTGTGTGCAGCGTGTGAAAAAGGAAAGATGAAGAGGGCTCCGCACAAACCAAAACCTGAACCGAGTACAAGCGCTCCGTTAGAGTTGTTGCATATGGATCTCTGTGGTCTGATGCGAACGCAAAGATTAGGCAGAAAGAAGTACATTCTAGCTATCGTGGACGACTATTCGCGATACACGTGGGTCAAATTTCTACGTTCAAAAGATGAGACGCCCGATGTTCTCATTACATTCCTGAAGATGACCCAGGTGAATCTGCAGAAACCGGTCAAGCTTCTAAGAACTGACAACGGCACAGAGTTCAAGAACAAAAAAGTTGAAGAATATCTCGAATCTGTCGGGATTTCACATCAATACTCTGTTGCACGTACGCCTCAACAGAATGGAGTCGTCGAAAGAAGAAATCGTACGCTAGTCGAGGCTGCTCGTACTATGCTAAGTCAATCTGACTTACCTCTATTTCTGTGGGCTGAAGTTGTATCGACTGCGTGTTACACTCAGAATCGATCCATGATACACCGTAGATTTAAGAAGACTCCTTATGCTTTAATCAACAACCGAACACCGACAATCAAATATTTTCATATATTTGGGTGTAAGTATTTTGTGCTAAACGACAGAGAGAGTCTGAACAAGTTCAGCGCTAAAGAGGATGAGGGCATCTTCATTGGTTATTCCTCTACATCTACTGCATACCGTTTTTACTTGAAGAAGTCAAAGAATGTTGTCAAAAGCGTCAACGTTACATTTGATGAAGATATGGCTTCTGAACAGCACAGTTCAGAACCCGTGATAACAGGAGTACTAGCTTATGGGTAAATCAGTCCAGAACCTGTGTCTCAAGAGAACAAATCAGATGGGGAATCAACGTCTACTAACCATTTATCTGATTTAGATTTATTATTTGAACTATTTTATGATGAATTTCTTGGAACTAAAGTAACCAAATCTGTTGTGGTTGACAGGATGGAAAACTCAATAACTACTCATCCAACCATTTCAGATATTTCTACTGAATCTGACTCCACGATTCAACAAGAAGTTCAAGTTCAAATACCAACTCCGACAGTTGAAGTCGTGATCAATAATGAAAAGACAGAAGTTACTGAATCAGTAGGGTGTTCTGTAAGGATTGATCTACATGCTGACTAAGCTGTACCTACTGAGACTTCTGCACCTACTACTTCAACTGAACCCCCCATTCCTTTTTATATTAATCTATCTACATATAATCCACTCCCTCATGAACACAAATGGACCAAAGAGCACCCGATAAGCCAAGTCATTGGTGATCCAACAAAACCGATGCAAACTAGGTCTGCAACATTAAATCAATGTATGCATGACTCCTTTCTGAGCAAGATTGAACCTACTCGCGTATCTGAGGCTCTTGCTAATTCAGATTGGGTGACTGCAATGAATGAAGAGTTGAATCAGTTTGAAGCACTTAAAGTCTGGAGACTCGTACCCAAACCTCAAGGTAAAACTATTATCGGTACAAAATGGGTTTTCAAAACCAAGAAAGATGAAGATGGTACTGTTATCAGAAATAAAGCACGACTTATTGCCAAGGGATATAGGCAAGAGGAAGGAATAGATTACGACGATACATGCTCCTGTGGAGCGTTTAGAGGCAATTCGGATGTTTCTAGCCTACGCATCCCACAAGAACTTCACGGTCTTTCAAATGGACGTGAAGACAATATTTCTGTATGGCATTCTCAAGGAAGAAGTCTACGTCTCGCAGCCAGAAGGTTTTGTCAATCAAGAGAAACCGAATCATGTGTATGTTCTCGACAAAGCTCTTTATGGACTGAAACAAGCTCCTCGCGCCTGGTATGAGGTATTATCTAAGTTTTTGGTCAAGTCAGGTTTTACAAAAGGTACGGTGAATACCACTTTATTCCTGAAAAAGGACAAAGCCGATATCATTCTAATTCAAATATATGTGGATGATATTATTTTTGGCACTACTAATCCTAAATACCGTAAGAATTTTTCAAACCTCATGGTGTCACGTTTTCAGATGAATATGATGGGTGAGATGGATTTCTTTCTCGGGTTACAAGTCAAACAATTTTCAACGGGGATCTTTATCAATCAATCTAAATACATTCTTGATATTCTTCGGAAGTTTAAAATGGAAAATTGCAAACCGATTGGTACCCCAATAGCACCTTGTACTAAAATTGGCACCGATCCTTCGGAAAAAGCTGTTGATGCTAGGACTTACAGAGGGATGATAGGTTCTTTGATGTATCTCACTTCCAGTAGGCCAGATATAATGTTTTCAACATGTTTATGTGCAAGATATCAAGCTAATCCTAAAGAATCCCATGTGTCTGCCGTTAAGCGCATTTTTAGGTATCTAAAGGGAACTGCAGATCTTGGTATGTGGTATCCTAAATATACTAGTTTTGAACTAACATCATATACAGACGCAAATTATGCTGGTTGCATGTTAGACAGGAAGAGCACGTCAGGTCATATACAGTTCATCGGTGATAAACTCGTCAGTTGGGCATCAAAGAAGCAACTTTGTGTTTCAACTTCAACGGCCGAAGCAGAATATGTAGGTGCTGCTAGCTGCTGTTCTCAGGTCTTGTGGATGAGAACTCAACTGCGAGACTATGGTTTTCACTTCAACCATATCCCGATATACTGTGACTCGAATAGCGCAATCGCGATAACAGCTAATCCTGTTCAACATACAAATACCCAACACATCGATGTCAGGTATCACTTAATAAAAGATCATGTCGAAAAAGAACAGTTGAACTTTACTTTGTAAAAACTGATTATCAGCTTGCATATCTTTTTACCAAGCCCTTAGACGAAAAGAGATTTAATTTTCTTGTCTCTAAGCTTGGTATGCTAAATCTTAAGACCTAATCGGTGGTTACCTATTAAAGTTTCTAATTGTAAATTTTTCATCATTTCTTCAATTCCGCAAGATATCTGCACATTTCATAGACTGTTCATGATCTAAGAGGGAGTGTGAGAAGAAACTACAAAGATGATCATTGTTATTTTGAGGGGAGCTCATAAAATTTCTGCATTTACCTTTTATGTAAATTTTTTGTAATGCATGATTTTAGGGGGAACTTTTCAAATCAAAGGAGTATGGATATGACTTCTGATTATTTCTGATCAGAACTCGTACTTTAATTATTTTACTGCTTTTTGTCATTTTATTTTCAGTGAATAAATTAGCTTTGACTATGACATAAGACTTTTGCAGTTTTTGAGAGATGCTTACAAGATCATATCTTTATGACTTTATGCTTAGCTTCATGAGATGTAAGATCACATGTAAAGGTATAATCCTTTATCTTAATCTCATATATGGTTGAAAGAAGGATAACTTTCAATCATAGAAAACATTGTTCTTAAAAGTTCAAACCACTTCCCGAATCTCATATTGATTTCATGAATTGGAAGTGTGATTTTAAATGTTTTCAAGATCTATTTGAGCTTTAACTGAAATAGTTAAACCAAATTGAGCATCATATGCATCACAGAAAAACATGATTTCATTGTGCTAGGACTTAACACAACTTCTATGGAATCACCTTAACCAGTATTTCCTACCCAAGAGGTTAATCCATAGTGATTGAGTGTGAGAAATGAAAAGAAATGAGTGTAGTTAGAGTGAGCTTAATGTTTAAAAGAAAGAGGGTGTGAGAATAGAGTTAAAAGAATATCAGAACTCTGCACCAACTACTTTCTGAGCCGGACAACCACATTTCTAGTGTTTCACATTTCTTTGGTGAACATTATTGAAACAGGCAACTAGTCGATGCCAACTCTTGATCAAACCTCACCAACTACTCATTTTCTTCTTAACAAGAAAGTGTTTCACATTTTCAAAGAGGACGCAACACATTTGCTATCTGATTTTCATTTGGAAAATCTGGATATTGAAAAGAAGGAAGTTTGCCCCACCTTCGCACTTCGATCATGCACAATTGAGTCTGTGTTTAACTTACTGTTGTCTCAGTGGTTTACACAATTTTGAGCCTATAAGCAATCATCAGTGCTTAATTCTTTCTATCACTAGCACGAACACACAAGGAATTTGTTTCTTTGTCATAACGTTCATAGAAATTACCTTTGTGGTGTTTCGATGATTGAATGGAAGCCCTGGGGCAGTCAACATCAAAAAGCTTCTTTCCAATGTGTATTTGTTACACACAGTGACTTAGTGTTACTGACAGACATTTTAACTGATTCATTTGTTGATTCAGGTGTTACACGATTATTTTGTTTGGATTTACAAAGATCTGGATGAATATCTTTTGAATTGACGGATCAGAGGCTCCTAATGAAAGACATTTCTTACTCAAAGTTTTGATGAAATCGTTTCTCTATTCATCAAAAAGGGGGAGAACCTTAAGCTTGATGAAATGTCCATTACAATTACAAGTTGTGTCTCAAGAGACATTGGAGAAGAGAAGAGCTAACCAAGAAATGCGAGAGATCAAAGTATTCTGAAGACATGCTGATTTTAGAGAAATTTTCTTTGAAGATACTTTGCTAAAGCATTCTGAGCTAAAACTGGAGATTACATATTGAAGACAGAAAAGGAGATTTCAACTTCTGAGCTGAAAGAGAAGACCAAATTGCTAAATCATTTTAGTAATGATCTTGATCCAAAGGGGGAGATTGTTAGATCTCAGATTTATTGGATTCAAGATCATCCAATCTGAAGTTTGGAATCTGAAGCTAAAGCTGAAAAGCCACTCTCAAGATTAGTCTAATGTTAAGTTTCTAATAATTATCAAAGTTAATTATTGTCTTAATTAATGTATTTTGTATTATTCCTAAATATCTAACTAATAGATATTTTAGGATATTATGTTTTAGATATTTAGTTTAGGATATTATGTTTGAGATATAAAAGGTTTTGAGATATTATAATCTCATAACTATTCATATCTCTGATCATCATATCGACCCAACTAGAGAGAAAGTGATAGAGCTTAAACATTGAAGAACATATCAACCTTGTAATCCATCATTTTGTAATCGAAACAGGTTGGTTAATCTATATCTTTGTTGTTTGATTATCTGGTAAAGATCGTGTTCAATCACACGGACTCACAAGACCACTGGACTGCAGGTAAGAAAGTACTTAGGTATTTGCAAAAAACTAACGCTCACATGCTAGTCTATAGACAAGTTAAAAACCTAGAACTTATGGGCTACACAAATTTAGATTTTGTAGGTAAATATCCAAACTCAAACAAATCTACCTCTGGATATGTTTTTATGCGTGCGGGAGGGGCTATAGCATGGAAAACCATGAAACAATCCCTGATTGCAACTTCAACTATGGAAGCTGAATTTATAGCCATTTATGAAGGGGTTTGTGAAGGCATTTGGATCAAGAATTTCTTGATTCAAACGAATGGTTTAAGCTCTATAGTTTCAAGTCCTCTAAAGATGTTCTATGACAATGAAGATGCACTCTTTTTCAATGGAAATAGCAAAAGATCAAACAATTCAAAGCACGTTGGTCTTAAATATTACAGTGTGCGACAAAGGGTTAAGAAAAAAGAGGTTATTGTTGGACATATTGGTATGGAATCTCAACTTGCAGATCCATTCACTAAAGCCCTATCAGTGGTAAGTTTCCAAAAACATGTTAGGGATATGGGAATCTTACCTGAACTCAATGCTTGAGATTAGTGGGAGTTAAGATTAATTTAGCTGTTATTTTATATTGTTTTTTTATTATTTTTCGTTGTAATTTTCTTTTGGTATATTTTAATAAAATGAGGAATTCAAGTATATGAGTCATGTTACTGTTTTACAAATTAAAAATTTATGTCATTATCTATATCAAACAAGTGAATCACCGCACTTAAGCAAAATTGCGGACTACATAAGCAAATTTTGGTTCACTAATGTTAAGAACTTTTTCTTGTAAGTTTTAGAAACTTTTTTCTAAAACATTTGGTGGACTCTGAGCTACATAAATATTTTTAAGATAATTCAGGTAGATATAATAACTTGCATAAAAGCTCAAATTTAGACACTTATGAACTTATGTGGAATATGATATTGTGTGTTAGTGGTTCTTAATCAAACTAGTTTGTCAAACTCGTGTAGATTCTGAGCCCTGCATATGACATCTATCCTGACCAAGTTTGAATGAATTCACAACTGTTAGAATTTCTCAGCGCACACTTCATTTGATATGTATAATGTTTATGGTTCTCTTGTCCTTACAGATTATGTTAAGTCCAGTGGGAGAATGTTGGAAATAAATTGGACTATAACATTATCTGTATTAAATATTAAATGATAAATGATTTAAATAATTATACTTATCAAGATAATCCTATATCAATGATAATCTAGTTACATATTTGGATATATATCTCCTAATATGAGTAGGATAATTCATTAAGTTAATTACCTGATTAACATTAAGATTAGTGTATATCTTCTATTAATTAAAATTCAAATCTATAGATAAACTAGGACTCCTTATCGGATGAGTCTCCAGTAGCCTATAAATAAAGGAGATCAAGTCCCTATTGCCTACATGAATCTGCATTCAGTTCAGCCCCATTCTGAAGCAAACCGTATAGAACTTTAGAAGACTTCGGTCTACAAGCAACGATGACTGCTTCCGCATCAATCAATTTCTCCGCGCCTAACACGAATGCTCCAGGTTAGTTTTATTAAACTCTATTACGGTACAATGTTGAATCGATTTCTAATATGTGTTTATGTTCCTATGCCTTTATTATTGTTATCATATGCTTAAGAACATCTCATATGAATATAACACCTCCGTCTATATATATATATATATATATATATATATATATATATATATATGGTCAGGTTCAAAAGAGAAGGAGGTCAATTTGCGAGAATGCAAGAAATTCCAAGATCATATATGATTACACGTGATACACACACTTAATCAGATATAACTAAACATATGTTGTATTGACCGTGACATTGTGATCAGCGACATTTTCGATGTGTTTAATCCAAGGTTCTAAATGATGTGAGGCGTGGAGGAAAGGACAAGTCTCAAGCCTTAGGATCCATGGTGAGGCCACAACATTTTTCAAGATGTGACTTATTGTGGCATATCTCTATATCATATAAAATGCTAGGGGCTAAATCAAATGAAAACCACAAATATGTTACAAACCTGTGAGAACCGATATAAAAATATTTTTTTACATGATATATTTTCACCAAATGCTTGGATTTAAAATATTGTTTCACATATATTTGTTTCATAATATGATAGTTTCACATGTATTTGTTTCACCACATGAATATTTTTTACCTGTATTTTTCATTTCACTAGGTAAATCAAAAATCAAATTTCATGTGCAATCATTTCACAAGGTGAACAAAAATATAGGTGAAACAATATCTTAAATCATAGGTTTTGATGAAAAAAATCATGTAAAAAAATATTTTTATATCGGTTCTCAAGGGTTTGTAACATATTTTTGGTTTTCATTTGATTATCGGCCTATAATGCTATATATATATATATATATGTTTTCTAATACTACTTAATGAGTCAATGATATAATTTTTTTTTAAAATTAGGTTATATATTATAACCAACAAATAAGACATTAAAAAGGTAAGAAAAGGTCATGCCTTGGCATGTCACAGACTTAACATGGTGTGAGACACAAGCATTGAGCCATGATGGACCATGACGACTATTGCAGGGTCTTTCATTACAACGGTTTAATCATATATGATTTAAGTGTTCGCATCACATGTAATCATATACAATTTTGGAACTTATCGCTGATCAATTTATCGTTTGGGAAATCCCTATATATATGTATACAGTGGCAGACCTATGTACATAAAAGGAGGGGGAAGTGCCCCATTAAACTTTGAATTCTAGCATGGAAAGAAAGAAGAAAAACATCTCACACTCTTTCTCTAAGTAGTGCCCCAAGTGGCCTCCATCCACACTACTCGCCCCAAATTCCCCCCTCTCATTTATGATAGAACTCTTTGTTATATGAAATCTTTTTAAATATTATTATTTGTTAATAATGAAATGATTAGTTCTATTTTGTTAATTGTTTTTTACATGTTTATTATTAATTCTTAAGTTTCTTTAATCATAAAATACTAATTCAACTCGGTGTTTATCAAATTTTTTATTATTAATTGTTAGTTTATGTTAATTAACAAGAAAAATGCTAATTTAAGTTAGGCTTTGCTAGAAAACAATTTGTTTATTATTAATTATTTACTTTTAGAGTTTGTGAATTGGAGAATTGTTAATTTAAGAAAGAGTTTGTTGAAAGTCAATTTGTTATTAGTGCAAATGCAACTAATGAATCGTTTTCTAAAGATGAAAACTGAGAACAATTATAGAGTGTCATTTTAATAACATTGTACTTACTCTTTTTATTTAACTTTTTTTGTCAATTAAAATGTGACACCAGTCATCCAAAGTTCTGAAATCCGCCACTGGATATATGTATGTATGTATTTGTGTTTTTTTTAAAGGCAAATTTTATAACAACAAAACCCATCCAAAATACCAAGACCAAAGTCATGGCCACCCCTACTGCAGGCCACTACCACTACTAAGGGCAAGCAACATAAAACAAAAACAGATATGAAAACAACGCGGCATCTAAAAGCGACAACAAAACGTGACGGTTCAAGTTTGTGAGAGGCAAACTCTCAAACCCCTTCGACGGCCCCTACCCGAATACCAAGCTCATTACCACATTTCTTTCTAGCACATCTCCAGACGGGTTAAAGTAGAGAATACGGAGCCGTGAAACACCTTGAACCGTCGACCGAAATCTTATTGTTGCGTCTTTTTATCCATTCCAAAATGATCAATTGGAACTCGTACAATTGATCCACAATTTTCCTTTTGTTGCCTCTAAATACTACCTTATTTATGTGCTCCTAGATTAGATATAAGGCAGCCTAAATCACCCCATTCCAAAGCGATTCGGTCGAATTATTATTAACCGAATTCGCTCCATCTTGAAGAATTTCTCGTACCGTTGCTACTGCTTCCAGATTTTTGTGCCACCGTCTTCCAGTTAACATCCACAATTGTTTTACCTCCGGGCAAGATACTAAAGCATGGTCAACTGTTTCGGCCGATTCACCACATCTAGGACACAATATCGTATGTAAATCTATCCCCATTCGATCTAAAACTGAATGACATGGGATTCTTCCCCTTGTAGCTCTCCATATAAAAACACATACCTTATTGGGGATGATTTTCACCCAATTTGTCGGTTCCGCCATAACGTTGAGATTCGGTCCTCCCTCTTCCATAGCTTCTCTTAATTTCTTAACCTTGAAGATTTTTGATTCATCTAGCGACCACTCCATTTTATCTTCGCGAACTCTTACGGGATGGTTGTCTTCTAGCCTTCGGATGAGATTTTCCAACTCGCTGATTTCCCTACCCCTTGGTGGTCTTATCCATTTCCATTCCCACCTCCACGCCTCTTCCGACCACGTTCCTCTATCTGCGATCTTTGCATGTTTGGTCCCGTTCATAACTCTTTCCAAAAGCTTGTATTCTTTCTATTGATCCATACCCTCTCAGTGATTTGATAACGACCCTTTTCTATACTTAGTGAAAATTACGTTTAATTTTATGTATTAGTGTTTTTCATCATCAGCGATCATGCTAAGTCTGTTCAGCTATCACTGATGATCTCTCTTGTAAACATTCATATGTAAAAGTGTTTCACTATCAACGATCAAATACTGAGTATGTTCAGTATCACTGATAATTTCTCATGTAAACAGTTAGACGTAATCCCTGAAGACAAGTTTCGCGACAAAAGATGTTCACTGCTGAATCGAAGACAAAGTTGCTGAACAAAGACAAGTTTACTCATGACCTGATGTAGATATCAGTGAAGCAAAGACGAATCTACACACGCGAAGAAACCTGAGGAAAAGCTTCAGCTATAGCTAAACTTCTTTATATCTCTAAAGGAAGAGATATTCAGCGATCGATTATCACTTAACTTATGCCTCAAGTCTCTTTTGTCTTACCCTTCACACCTGTACGATCTGTCAGAACGGACATACCTCTGTAGCAATTCATACAACAACTCTGTCAACTACATTGTTCATCATACGGCCGAAAGCATGTCTCCTAAAGTCAGACCCATGCAGCCAATCAATGAAGGACACGTGTAAAGTACTCTGCCATGCATCTAATGCATAGGGTATAAATAGAAAGATCAACACTCCATCTGAGAGTTGCCTTCATCTCTCTAAATACATAGAAACCCTTGTTTTTTATTTTCTCCCAATCCCCTATTCTCTATTTCTAGTGCAACCATCTTAGTGTTTCTTAAGTTTGTTTAGATTAGATTTTACTTAATCTTATTCCGCAACAAACTTGTAAATTGGGTTTTGATTTATCAATAAAAAAATTATTAAACCTTAAAATTATGTGTTTGTATTCACCCCCCCCCCCCATCTACAAACTTGTTAAGCACCTTCGGGACCAACAAGTGGTATCAGAGCGGACTGTTTAATCTAATAAACAAGATCTTGCTTTATTCTCTTCCTTGCTATTCTAAATATGGCACTTAATGCAAACACAAACTACTATGATAATGGTTCACTATCAAAACCTCCTCGATTTAGCAGAGATAACTTTGCTCTCTGGAAAAATCGAATGATGCTATTTCTAGAAGGTGTAGATCCTACTATACCTGAATACGTAGCAAATGGCCCATATGAACCTTTCACAATCATAGTTGTTGTTCCAGCTACAACCACCGCTCCTGTTGTTCCTGAACGTTATGCTATTAAGAAAATATGACAGTGGAGTGATGAAGACAAAAAGAAGGTTGGTCTAGATGCAAAGGCAAAAACCATTATCTCTATGGCTCTGCCTGATGAAGCTTTCCATTCCATCATGCATCTTAAAACTGCCAAAGAAATGTGGGACACTATATGTGTTCAATATGAAGGCACCACTAAAGTCCAAGAAACTCGAAAGATTAACTTGGTAAGACAATATGAAAGTTTTATCGCTGGTAAGAACGAATCTCTCTCTGATGTTCACCAGAGATTTAATTGCTTAATCATTGATCTAAGAACTGCTGGTAGGATTTATTCTAATTCTGAGGTCTTAACTAAATTATTAGAATGTCTTCCTGAAAGCTGGAACAGTTATTCAATGTGTCTCAAGCTGACAAAAGACTTAAATTCTCTCTCTCTTAGCACCTTGTATGGAATATTGCTCAACTATAAGCAATCAAATCTCCTGAAGAAGAATATTGTAAAAGATTCTAAAGACTCCAAAAGCACTCATGTTGCTTTAGTCTCCTCAGAGATCATTCCATCTCAGCGATCTACTCTCACTTTCACAGGGTTAGATTATGACACTGAGGAGTTATCATACACTAATCTTTCAGAGTTTGATGAATCCTTAGCACTCTTGACAAACTCTTTTAAGAGATTTGCAAGAAAGAGCAATTTTAGAAGAAATAAGCCTCTCTCTCTAACTGACAAGCCAAAATCAACCCTGTTGATAAGGCTACTGCTACTTGATATAACTGTGAAAAGGTTGGACACTTTGCAAGTGAATACAGGTCAAAGAAAGTCTTCAAACCTTCTACCTCAAGGAAAACTAGCGATAGCAAATACCTTAAGCTGAAAGAAAAATATCAAAAGTTGAAAAACTTTAAAAGAAAAGGTAAATGTTTTATCGCTGAAGAGCATGACTGGGCTGAATCAGAAGAATCAAGTTCTGATGAAGAGGAAGTCGCTAATCTCTGTCTTATGGCTGAGATTAAAGAAAAAGTGGAAGAATCACCAGAAACTTCCATGAGCTATATCTCTTCTCAGGTATCAATCTCCACCAATCCCTCTCTACCTGAAGCTGAGAGAAGTCGCGTTGTTGATGTGCTGACAATTGATCTATATAATGCCCTAAATGGCAAAACTCTAGCTGAAAACAAAAATATTGATTTAACTGAACAACTAGAAAAATGTCATGAAAAGATCAGAGAACTGACTCTTTTAGAGGAAAATTTGAAAGATCAAGTCATTGTCAATGAAATCATCAACATTGAACGCGAACAAGCCATAGCTGCATTAAAACCAGAAATGGCAATTGTTGAAGGATGTTGCAAATCCTCAACAAAGATCATTGAGATTATAAGTGCTCAAATCCCTGCCAGTGATAGAACTGGTCTTGGTTTTTGGAAACAACAGGATGAATCTAAAGAAGACAGTTCCATGCTTAAATTTGGAATGTTTGTCTCTTCTATCCCTGACACCTTTTATGCTCAGTGCTCTTCTTCTTCTTCTTCCAATCCCATCCCTGAGGAATTATCAAAAGGCTCTAAGCCTGCAGATAAAGGAAAATCCATTTTCCATCCTCAGAAGGCTACCAAGAAAGCAAAACTGAAAGTTCCTTCTAAACCTTCAGTGAATCGATCTTCTAGCTCTGTGACATAAATCTTTTATATCTGTCCTCCAAAGTTGAAGATTGATCTTAAGCCTATGAAATCTAAAGAACTGAAAGTTCCTCCCAGATCTTATGCTAAAGGCATTCTTGGAGCTGGCCCTGCTCATCTCAAGTTTTCTAATCTTACTACTCATGGTCCTAAAACCACCTTCAAATATAGAAAATGTTATCATTATGGATTCACTGACCATATTGCTAGTAAATGTCCAACTGTCACAAAAGCTGATAAAACAACTAAAGTGAAGATGAATGCCTCCAAGGCTGAGAAGGTCACCAAAGTTGAGAAATCAACCAAGGTGAAAAATACCACTAAGGTTAAGAAATTAACCATAGTGAAGGTTACCACTGAAGCTGAATCTTCATCTGCCATGAAGATTGCTGACCCTTCCATCTCCACTAATCCTACTGGACCCATTGAGAAGTGGGTACCAAACAAAACTTAATCTTCCTTATGTTTGCAGGGATCAAAGGGCATCTGGTATCTAGATAGTGGATGATCTCGTCACATGACAGGACAAAAAGACCTGCTTAGTGAATACAAGGAAGAGAAAGGTCCCTCAGTGACCTTTGTAGGAAATGGAGAAGGATATACCCGAGGGTTTAATGTCCTCAACAATGGGACAACTACCTTCAGAAGATTCGCTTACGTAGACGGACTGAAGCACAATCTTCTAAGCATCAGTCAACTATGTGACAAAGACTATGAAGTTCGCTTTACTAAGAAATCATGTTCAGTGGTAAATGAGAATGGAAAACTTGCTCTTAGTGGTTATTGTAAAGAAAATGTCTATGTAATAGATATGGATCTACTACCACTGAAAACGTATGTTTTCTTTCTAAAGTCTCCTCTGATGTCAACTGGCTATGGCATAAAAGGCTTTCTCATCTAAATTTCAAAACCCTGAATTCTCTCTCTTCTAAGGAACTGGTCTCTGGTCTTCCTCAGCACTCATATGCTAAGGAATCTCTATGTTCAGCATGTGAAAAAGGAAAACAGACTAAGGATAGTTTCAAATCGAAACAAGTTTCCTCAATGACAAGTCCTCTTCAACTCTTGCATATGGATTTGTTTGGCCCTGTCAATATCCAATCTATAGATGGAAAGAAATATACACTTGTCATTGTAGATGAATACTCTCGCTACACCTGGGTTATCTTTCTTCACTGCAAAAGTGATACTCCAGAAGAACTGATATCTTTTGTTAGAAAGATGGAAGTGCTGAATAATCTTACTGTCCGCTCAATAAGAAGTGATCATGGAACTGAATTCAAAAATAGTTCCCTAAACAATTTCTTTGAGAGCAAGGGAATTTCTCACAACTTTTCCTCTGTAAGAACGCCTCAGCAGAACGGAGTCGCTGAAAGAAGAAACAGAACAATCATTGAAGCAGCCAAATCAATACTCAATGATTCTAATCTCCCTACTCAATTTTGGGCTGAAGCTGTTAACACTGCATGCTTCACTCAAAATAGTTCGTTGATAGTAAAGCGATTTGGAAAGGCAGCTTATGAACTATTCCATGGAAGAAAACCTTCTATCAGTTTTCTTCATATCTTTGGTTGTCAGTGCTTCATTCTAAACAACAAAGATTCTCTTGGAAAATTCGATCCAAAAGCTGATGATGGAATATTTCTTGGATATTCTTCCATCTCTAAAGCCTACAGAGATTTCAACAAGAGAAGACAAACTGTAGAAGACACAATTCATGTCACCTCTGACAAAACCCGTTCAGCAAACTCTAAACCTATCACTGACAATGAAGAACTAAATGCTTGGATATTTTCTCATTATAGAGAAACAAAACATTTCTTCTCAAACCATCAGCACATAAATCATCCAGCTGCTGATGATGATCCAAACATCAGCTGAGCCTCTAAACACACTCCCTCCATCAGATCTGCCTTCATCTGAAAACCTCTTAGAAAATAATGGTCTGTCTGACACTCAACAGTTAATTGCTGATGAACCTCAAGTTTCTTCATCAGTGAACATTCCTATTGTTGATCCAACTCCTGAAGTAAGCGATCATGCTCCTGCTCAGTGATGGACCAAAGATCACCCCATAGATCAAATTCTTGGTGATCCCGATGCAGGTATTCAGACTCGACGAAGTTCAGGCAATATATGTCTCTTTGTCAACTTTATTTCTTTAATAGAGCCAAAGAAGACTGATGATGCCCTCAGAGATCCAAACTAGGTCAGTGCTATGCAAGAAGAGTTGACTGAGTTTACTCGAAACAAAGTTTGGAACCTCGTTCCTAGACCATCTGATAAAACTGTTATATGCACCAAATGGGTGTTTAGAAACAAGTTAGATGAACATGGAACTGTAACCTGCAACAAGGCTAGGAATACAAACAAGAGGAAGACATAGACTATGATGAAACCTTTGCCCCTGTGGCTAGGCTCGAAGCAATTCGACTCTTCTTAGCTTATGCAGTTTACAAAGACTTCATTGTATATCAAATGGATGTAAAATCAACATTCCAGAATGGAAAGCTGAAGGAAGAAGTCTATGTAGAACAACCCCCAGGGTTCTCTGACCCTAAGCATCCAAATTATGTATATAAATTGGATAAGGCTCTCTATGGTCTAAAACAAGCCCCTCGTTCTTGGTATGACACTCTCTCATCTTTTCTTTTCTCTGAAAATTTTGAACGCGGTAAAATTGATAATACCTTGTTTTTCAGAAAGATAAAAGGTCACATTATTCTTGTGCAAATATATGTTGGTGACATAATATTTGGTTCTACTAACCCATCTCTGTGTACTCGTTTCGCTGAAAGAATGAAGAAATAATACAAAATGAGTATGATGGAGTTAACTTACTTTCTTGGTCTTCAGATTAAGCAAACTGAAAAAGGTACTTTTATCAACCAAGGTAAGTATGTTAAAGATTTGCTGAAAAAGTTTGATCTAACTCAGACTTCAGCGATGAAAACTCCTATGGTACCTCCTCTGACATTAAACAAGGATCTAGCTGAAAACCTGTTAATACCACTGCCTATAGAGGAATGATAGGCTCCTTGATGTATCTAACAGCGAGCTGACCTGACATCATGTACTCTACATGTCTGTGTGCACGCTATCAATCTGAAACCAAGGAATCCCATCTGATCGTTGTAAAGAGAATATTCAGATATCTAAAAGGAACTCCTAACCTCGGTCTTTGGTATCCCAAAGACTCGGGGTTCGATCTAATTGGATATTCAGATAGTGATTTTGCAGGTTGTAAACTTGATAGAAAGAGCACCACTGGTGGATGTCAACTTCTAAGAGAAAAGCTGGTAAGGTGGACAAGTAAAAAGCAAAATTCAGTGTCCACTCCCACAACTGAAGCTGAATATGTTGCCGCTGGAAGTTGTTGTGCTCAAGTCTTATGGATGAGAAATCAACTATTAGACTATGACCTTCAGCTATCAAAGATTCCAATCTATTGTGACAACACTAGTGCTATGGCTATAGCAAACAATCCAGTACTACATTCAAAGACAAAACACATAGAGATCAGATATCATTTTATCATAGATCATGTGATGAATGGTGATATTGAACTCCACTTTATCCCCACTGACTATCATCTTGCTGATCTTTTCCCCAAACCTCTTGATGAGACAAGATTTAACTTTCTCATCAGTGAGCTTGGAATGTTGAATCTTGAAGATTGACTCTTCATCCTTCATGCATTATGTCAGTAATACAGAGTTCCCCTTCATCACCTACTCTCTGTCCAAATATCTTTGACTCTCAGGTATGTTCTCTATTTTTCTATCACTGAATATCTCATTCAGTAAGACGTTTTTCAAAAATCAAATCTTCAATCACTGATTTTCTTCAAATGATTAAAAGCTTTTTGATAAACAACTCTTACCACTGATATTTCTCATCAGTGATCCTTTGAAAAGAAAACATATCTCTGAATTTCCATCAGAGATTCTTTCAAAAAGAAAACCTATCTCTGACCTTTCTTCAGAGATACTTTCAAAAAGGACAAATGAAACATTTTATTTCTCCCTCCTATGACGTCATTTGAACCGACAATCCACGACATGCCTTTTTCTCTGACATGTTCATCCGTTGCCCTTCTATCCAATCAACTTCGTAATTTCCAAACGAACAATTTCAACGAAATCTTTCAATTTCTTATTTTACTATGTTCAACTCTATGTATTCCTCTATCCGTAGAGTACATTGAATGTATAGAAATGGCTATGATTATTCGATTCTTTTTCTTCTTTGTATCATAATTCAATCAACTAAGGTTATTCTAAGCTATAACTTCAATCAAATAAGAATAGTTTCTTTTGTTGGTAGACTATTCCAGTAACATGGAGTCGAATCCGGTTCCCATATTTATTTCTTAGTTATTATCAATTCCTGTAATGTAAAAAAGAACAATTTGAATATTTAATTTTTTAATATTGAATAGAAGGACCATATCTTTTTTTTTATGATAATGAATCTGTTTTTATGTTATTTCGTACTGTAGAATTCCATGTCATGATAAGCATTTGTTTTCACGCTTCATTCTCTCTCTCTCTCTCTCTCTCTCTCTCTCTCTCTCTCTCTCTCCTCATATAAAAAGAATGCATTTTTCCATTCATATCTTTTTATGCTCTCTTAAAACTTCCCAAGTAAGTAAAAAGCTTCCAAGGCATTCAAACGAACAAGAACATCATAATCTTCATATCTTCAAGATTAATAGGTTTTTATTCTTCCCACTTTCAACCTATTCTTATAATATTCTATTATTTTGGACTTTAAAATGTTTCTTCAATCTAAAATCATTTCTTTTGCTTTTATCTATACTCTAAACATTTGGTTTTTCAACATGTTCTTTCCTCTTCACAAAGAACATTGTTTTACTCTAAAAACAACTTTGTTTTTTCAATGTTTCTTTCTAAATATAGAAACTAGTAAAAATTTTATTGTTTTTAGACTCTAAACCTTTGATTCCACTATACTTCTTTCTAAATTAAAAAATGGCCCAAGATACTCTAGTTTCTT
Organism: Arctium minus; assembly: GCA_954870635.1. Taxonomy (NCBI): domain Eukaryota; kingdom Viridiplantae; phylum Streptophyta; class Magnoliopsida; order Asterales; family Asteraceae; genus Arctium; species Arctium minus. Next base: position 14,260,177 of record OX941087.1, read on the forward strand.
CCAAGAACGTGAAGTTCTCCATCACTGAATCCGAAGTCCCAAAGAACAACCACCTTGCTAGGTTGGAATTTGATGCTGAGAAGTACCCACATCTCGTGGACGCAGCCGCATTTCTGAAGCAATCTTGCATTGCTTATGCTCTTTCTGTGAACCTAAAACCTTCAAAGACTCTTCTCCAACAATTCTGGTTCACAGCTGATGAGACCACTGTGACAAACAAAAAGGGTGAAGTAGTCCCTGCCATCTCCTTCACTACTGAACTTGGTCTCGGACTACTCATTGCTTTTGGTCTCAGGAAGGGTCTGAGATTCCCTGCAAAGACCAATGTTGGCTTCGACTCTCTTCCTACTGATGCTGAGCTGATCATGTTTTTGGATGACATGGAGTACTCATGGGAAAACAAGCCCCGCTCCAAGATTCCAAACAAAAAACTGACCAAGATTCAGAAGGCGAACATGCCTTCCCAGCTGAACTATATCTTCACCCACATCATTCAGAGCGAGTGGAAAGATAGGCTATCTGGACCAGGTAAGCAAGATGCAACTCCAGATGGGTTACTCAGTGATAGCCGGTAAAAACTACGACTATGATGGCACAATCTTTGGCGATCTGAAGTCAAAGATTGAGAAGACGGAGAGGGATCCCAAGATCCCATACGTGCGTTTCATCTGCGCCTACCTACACTTCCTATACCCTGAGAAGTACCCTACTTCCAATGATGGTACCTTCTCCAAGGTGGGTCAGCGAACGCTTGAGATCAAGCCTGTAGACAATGAGCTAAGTCTTTCAACCCTACGTTCCTGCCTCTCTCTCCATTCTTATTCTTCAGCGGCCACGCAGGAGGTTCCTTCTTCTGCTATCCCTGCCGCTACCACCGCTCCAAAACGACAATCAACTGCTCTCTCTGGTCCCTCTAAGAAGGCCAGAAAGACCAAGGAGTCAACCCCATCGAGAACTATACCTGAAGTAGTTTCTCAACAAACTACTTTGGATGCTTTCGTGGGTATCTCCTCCACAACTGTTGTTCCAACTTCAACGTGTCAGTGATGACAACTGCTGACACTGCACCAGTAACAACCCAAATTCCCTCAGTTCCTCAACACCAATCAACTAAGGTAATTTCTACTGCTATCTCAAATTCTTCTATCCCCATTATTCCTTCTTCCACTATTTCTTTAGTCAATAACTCACCAATTATTATGCAGCAACCTCCTCATGCTGCATCCGTAGGACCTGATAATCAAAATTTTGAATGAGATATGCAATTATTCAACATGTTTGACATAGTTACTCCTTCACCCAAATACACATATCCCATCTCTCCATATAAGCCTGAGCAACGTTTTGCTCAACCACTAACTTTTCTTTCATGTCCTAATTTGGGAACAGTTGATGCTCATGTCAACAAACTTGTAGACAAAGTGGACACTCTCTTCACTTCCCTGAACGAAACCACCAGCTCTATCAATCAACCTGGTGAGGAGTTGAAGAGGGTGACAGCTGCCTCCACCTACAAAGCTGAAGCCTCTCAAATCATGACTCTTCAAGTAGAGATCGTCAAAGTCAAGGAGGACTTGGTTCTCAACCAGCAACAAATTCAACTCCTCCAGGGACGTTTTGGCTCCCTCAACACTGAAGTACGGGGTCTCTCCTTAAAAATAGACTCATGCACTGCTATACTTCAGCAAGTCCTGACAAAGCTGAATGAACCAGCTCCAGCGCCAACACCTTCCTTCACAGAGAACGACCGCACATCACTGAATGTAGCAGTTGAATTTATTCATCAGACTACTTCAGATATCCCTGTCATTAAAGGTCGTTTGGAACGCTTGGAGGCTGAAGTCCGTTCTCTGGCACTACTAAAGCTGCACCAGCCTCTGTTGAACTCCCCCTTATGGATAATGACAAAGAGGGGGAGATACTCGAAGAAGAAAATACTGAAGCAGCTGTAGATGAGGTTCATACTGAAGAACCTCCCTCTCATATTGAAGGGGAGAAGGTCGCTGATTAAGCCCCTCACTGTTCTGCACTAGCTCAGATTCTCAATGAAGAAGAGGAAGAGGAGGAGGATGAGGAAGATGAGGAAGATGATGAAGACCTTGATCTTCATGATCAAGAGAAATACCTGCCTGCTGATGATCATGAGGATGATGATGAAGAGGACCAATCTCTATGGTTCTCAGCAAATGTCTCATCAGTGACAACTTCAAAAGGAGTTGTCATTCGTGAAGCAGGGGAGAGAAGTGAAACAACTTCACATGCTCTATCCCAAGGCAAGCAGAAGGAAATAGCTGTCGAGGGAAATCTGAAAATTGTTTCATCGTCTGAGGGAGAGAATCCTTCTCAAGTATGCCTTTCCATCGTACCTCTCTCCTTCTATACCTACCACACCCATCTCTCATTCTAAGCCTTTATCTATCTTCTTCCTAAATAAACACTAACTCTTTTCTTCTTTTTGATCAGTCAGTTCTCTCCCCTAATTAAGGGAACTGAACTCCAAATAATCCCAACCTTAAGAGCTAAAGACCAAATAATCTCAACCTCATTCAATGAGGTTGATGAACAAGAAGAAGAAGAAGCCCTGCACCACCCAGGAAGGCCCTCTAGACCAGCTCAATGGTCAGAGGAGGAATTAAACAAAAGAACAGAGATGATCTATCATCTGGAGAGTCAACGACTAAAGATCCCTCTTCAAACTCCATCTACAGAGCTCGACTTCCTGACTGAAGCTGAAATTGAAGAATCTGTCAGAGCTGAGAAGCTGATCGCTGAATGTCAAAAGAATCTGTCTAGATCTCAAGGTTCAGTCTTCTCAGGTCAAAGACAAGCAACTAAAGAAAAATCCAGTGGAAGTTTAGGTTGCTCTACTCAAAGAAACTGAAGAGGAGCGCTCAAAAGAAAAAGAGTTCAGCGATAAAGCACTTGAATGGTGTAAACAAAAAATCGACTATCACTCTGACCCAATGAAGATCATAGCCGTTGTCATCTCTAGAAGAAAGAAGAAGGACTGAACATCTGTAACAATGGAGATAACCAGAGAATGGAAGCTCAAAGGCAATGTTCGTCTCAAGACTTGAAAGCTTCTGCTACATGGAATGGTTAGAGTTTAAGGATGAACTGAAGAAATCAAAGTCAACTTACAGAGGTTATGTTAAAGGGATCAATGATGCTCTCATCAACAGAGTCACTGTTGTATTAAAGGTGTCGTCTGCTCTTCCTTCTAAGCCAAGGTAAATCAAAAGAAAGCTTGCCTCCTCCTCCTCTGAAAATGTCGCTGAAATCAGAAACGACACCTCCATCAAACTTTCAAAGGAAGCACTGTTCGGTCTTCCTCCTGATCTCTTAGTTCTGGATCTATCATCAGAAAAGAATCAGCTGATCAAAGGCAAAAAGGAGAAGAAATACCTTATTACATGATCAAGGTCCTACAATCTCATCTAGATAGCTGATAGATTATTTTCTTACTTCTTGTAATCTATTAGTTAGACTTACAGTAGTTAGTTCTTCACTTTAACTTTATATTTTCATCTCTCTTGCAATTCTTTCTTCGAATTAATAAAAATTCAGTGAAGTACTTAACTCTATCAGTACTGTAAAAGATCTCTCAAAATAGTAATTGGGACGTGTATGTAATGAGTCCTGATTATTCCTCATTTTGAACTAAAAGTAATTTTCTTCTTAGTTACTTTGTCATTATCAAATAGGTGGAGATTGTTGATCCATACTCTCAGTGATTTGATAACGACCATTTTCTATACTTCGTGAAAATTACGTTTAATTTTATGTATTAGTGTTTCATCATCAACGATCATGCTAAGTCTGTTCAACTATCACTGATGATCTCTCTTGTAAACATTCATATGTAAAAGTGTTTCACTATCAGCGATCAAATACTGAGTATGTTCAGTATCGCTGATAATTTCTCATGTAAACATTTAGACGTAATCCCTGAAGACAAGTTTCGCGACAAAAGATGTTCACTGTTGAATCGAAGACAAAGTTGCTGAACAAAGACAAGTCTACTCATGACTTTAATGCGGATATCAGTGAAGCAAAGACGAATCTACACACGCGAAGAAACCTAAGGAAAAGCTTCAGCGATAGCTGAACTTCTTTATATCTCTGAAGGAAGAGATATTCAGCGATCGATGATCACTTAGCTTATGCCTCAAGTCTCTTTTGTCTTACCTTTGCACACATGTACGATCTGTTAGAACGAACATACCTCTGCAGCAATTCGTACAACAACTCTGTCAACTTCACTGTTCATCATACGGCCGAAAGCATGTCTCCTAAGGTCAGACCCATGCAACCAATCAATGAAGGACACGTGTAAAGTGCTCTGCCATGCATTTAATGCATAGAGTATAAATAGAAAGATTAACACTCCATCTGAGAGTTGCTTTCCTCTTTCTAAGGTCAGACCCTTGTTTTCTATAATATTCCAATCCCCTATTCTCTATTTTTAGTGCAACCATCTTAGTGTTTCTTAAGTTTGTTTAGATTAGGCTTTACTTAATCTTATTCCGCAACAAACTTGTAAATTGTGTTTTCATTTATCAATAAACAATTTATTAAACCTTAAAATTCCGTGTTTGTATTCAACCCCTATTCTACAAACTTGTTAAACACCTTCGGGACTAACACTTTCCGTCTCCAACTTTTTTCCGAAAGGAGCTTGAGAATGGAAATCCCATGTTGTCCACTTCCACTGCGAGACCATACCTTTGTTTCTTTAGGTAAAGGAACTAGAGACCATATCTTGTTACTTTCAAATTGCACAAGTGCTTCTTGCATGACATTGATCCCAGTAGGATCTTTGGAGTGTCTCAAAAATCTTCTTGGGTTCTACCATGCTTAGAAAGTTCATAAATAAACATTCATTGGTAGTGGTATATCTTATCTTGACACCAAAGAAGGATTACCAATGATTTGGTTGGGAGGATGATCTTTTGTCCATTTTGTCATAGGGGTTTGTATTTCAACAGAATTTTGAGTCAACTCATCTAGTTGAGCTTGAGGTATTTCAACATTTGAGCTCAGAATTGATGATGACATCTTTGCTTGCTCCCTTTCAGATTGATGTCCATGTGATGAACTTGGTTTTTGGCCTGTTAAACCAGAAGTAATAGGAGGTGAAACATCAGAGGGACCAGAAAGAGTTGTAGTTGTTTTGAAAATTATTCTATTTTTGGTAGAATAGGCAGTCATTGCTTCTGCCCATAATGAAATTGGAAGATCATAGACTGTTAGCATGGTTCTTAACCATTACAAATCCAAAATTTCACTAGCCCGTTTAACCCATTTTTGCACTGCCAATTTAATGATTTATCTAGCCCGATCGCCCAATAGGTAAATCGTAAATTAGTACAAAAATAAAAAGAAAATTATATATATATATATATATATATATATATATATATATATATATATATAAACGAGTTACTCAGGTCATTTTCGAGTTGAAAATTTTGACCATAACTTTACCTATTTAATTTTTATGTCATATCGTATCAACCTGTTTACTTAAACGGGTTAAAATGTATTACCCAAACCTGTTTATTTCGTGTCGAGTTCGTGTCGGTTTAACGTGTCATGTCAGTTTTTGTCAGGTCTAGTTATAGTTGCAGAGAAGTTTTGAGAGATGCCTTCATTGACTAAGTATTCATCAATTCTTGAATTCAGTGCCACTATCACTTATCAAATTTTGAACCTCGCATTATAGCAGAATTTGGATCTTCTGGAGGTGCATGATTAGTATCTCAGGGACTTCACATTTCTTCCTTACAAATTCTATCCAAGTATATCTTGAAAATTCATCAATGAGCACCATGATATACTTCTAAAACAAGCTTTGTACAGAGATATGACCACAAATGTTCACATCTAGCATATGTGAAGCTCTAGAGCATGGAGTATCAGTCTTTGTCTTGTGTGAAGATCTTTTGAGCTTACCATTCTCACAAGCAATAGGATGATCCTTCTCAAATTTCAGATCTGGCACCTGTTACTGTTACAAGATTGAGCTTAGCAAGTTTGTCAAGATTTGAAAAGATTAAATGGGAATACTTGTACTATAACTAGGCTTCTTCCTTCTTCTTGAAGACAAGATAGAGGGTCTCTGTACTTGCTTTAGAGGAAAAGTTCGTTAAGTACAAGTTTCCTTTTTTAGTCTTCCCTGAGCACTTCTCGACAAGTATTGGTTAGTAGAGTACACTAATTTTTTTTTGAAATTCGACATCAAAGTCATTGTCATAAAGTTGACTTATGTTGTGCAGATTGTGCTTTAGCCCATTTACATAAGCAGCTTTGGAAACAGAGATATCACCTTTGAAAGTACACCATAGCCCTTTATTGCTCCTTGTTTGTCATCTTCAAAGGTTACAAAGCCCTTATATTTCTCCTTGAATGAGTGTAGATCCCAGTTTCAGTGCAATCAACAGATATAAGAACAATGATGAACAATATATTGGCCACAACAACTAGTTATATGATTAATATAAACTTCAAAGGGCTAAGGTTTACAGAGAGAATTTCTGATAATAGTATGTAAACCTAACAACTAGTAAACTGAATAATGAATCTCTAAAAATATCTGTTCATTTCCAATTATGAACTAAATAAGCCTTTATATACTTAGGCTTTACAAGCAATTGGGATTATGGGCTTGGGCCCATCTAACTAATCAACTATTAAGTAATTACAATAAGCACCCTTATAAATACTTTATTCCACTTTCAACACACCGGACTTTCAGTCCTAACAATCTCCCCCTAAAGTTGAATAAAGCATTTAACAACTTGAAAAGCTTCAGGCCTTGATCTTCTTTCCCTCTTGAATCTTTGAAGAACTTTGGTGTTGCATGTCTTCATGTCTTTCAACGCTCCCCCTTGAATAAAGCTCTTGGTCTTCATAGTATCAACTTTGTAATCAGATTCAATGTACAGTAGCCTCGACTGAATGCACTATCAAGCAGCTTTTAACTGTAGAAACTCAATCACATCGGATCAGCACACAAGAAAGATAATGTGAGAGTTACTTGACATTCCACGGTGCATCTTCAGTTTAAAACAAAGAATCTGTCTTTGAACCGCGCGAGTTGAATAGACTTTCAGCTTAAGAACTTGTTTCAATCAGCTCGTAGGAGGAATAATGAAGAAACTTGTAGCAAACACCACATGATACGGGAAAGAAGAAATAATAAAAAACAAATTTAGCATTAAAATCATATATTCATCTCCTTGATCTCTAGACTGTCTTCAGAACTGACTTTCTTTCTTTAATACTTGGAAATTGAACTTTTTCTCCCCCTTTGTGATGATTGTGAGCATCATGATCATCAAAACTTCTTCAATTTCAGCGAAAAAATCTCCCCTTTTATGATAATTTGACTTTCTCCCACCTGTGATCTGAGTATCCGTCAATTCATGAAATGTATATATCTGAATCTTTTCAAATTCAGATATATTAGGAATGGTAAACCTGAATCAACAAATGATACAGTTAGTATGCCTGTAAGTAGCACAAAGCCACTTTGTACAACAGATGTACTTTGGAAAGGAGTTTTTGTGATGTTCACTCCCCCAGGGCTTCCATTCAATCATCGAAAAACCACAAAGGAATTTTCTATGAATGTTATGACAAGAAAACTTATTCCTTGTGTGGTCGTGCAAGTGTATGAATGATTGAAGCTACTTAGCTATATCAGGCTCAAATTGTGTAAACTGTTGAGACAGCAACAGATATTACACGGACTCAATGTGAATGAAAAAAGGTGCGAAGGTGGGGCAATTTTCCTTCTTTTTCAATATCTAAATCTTCCGAGTGAAGACTAGATAGCAGATATGCTGCGTCCCCAAAGAAAATGAAACATTTCTTTGTTAAGAAAGAAACGAGTGGTTGGTGGGGTTAATGCAAGAGTTGGCATGGGCTAGGTGCCTTTTTCAATGATGGTCACCAATGAGTGTGAACCAATCAGAATTTGTGGCTGCCCGGCTCAGAAAGTGGTTGGTGCAGAGTTATGATATTATTTTAACTCTGTTCTCACGCCCTCTTTCTTTTTATCATTGAAGCTCACTTCTAACCAAACTCTCTTTTCCATTTTTCCGCTTAGCACAATGAGAAAAACTCAACCGGATGAGTTATCTCCCCCACTATTTGATTTAAGACCCCTCACCCCTCAATCACTCAAGGATAACTTCCGGGGTAGGAAACAATGGTTAACGTGAATCCATGGAAGTTCTGTTTAAGTTCTCACACAAATCCCATGTAAGTCCTATAAAGAATAGTAGATTAACAGTTTAACTTGAACATTTATGCTCAAATAAGATAACACTGTCAAAAAGTATGCTCAGGAGATTTGAGCAATTGATCTTTGAAAAACTGACAATGTACCAATCAGATCAACTAAACAGGTTAGGGTATCAAAGAAATGGATATTTTGTTTATATGAACAAATATAAACAATTTTGCAATGAAAGCACAAGATTAGAAATTATGATTGATGCTCAACAACATTGAATTTCAAACGGGGGTATTACCATCGAAAAATTGTTTCGCTATGAGACATGGTAATAACAAATACAAATGAAGTACTGAACCTGTGTGTGTGAATACGTTACAGTATAAGGATAAGATAATACACAAGTATTGATCTTTAGAAACACACAGTCAGTTAAACATTAAATCTCAAAAAAAATGAAAAACATTTAAATTCACACTTCTAGATTCATGAAACCTTTTGAGAATCAGAAGTGGTTTGAACATTTCAGAAACTGTTTTTCATGCTTGAAAGTTGTTCTTCTTTCAAACAATCAGAGATCTAGGATTAGAAGATATTTACCTTTTAAGCTCCCCTTCAAATCATGATAGAACGATATAGATCTATTAAGCTCCCCCTGGATATTTGCAAAATATCCAGGTCTAAACGTTGAAAAACGGGTCCTGATCTGTCATGTAATCAGAAGCCAAAATTCGTTGAAGTCCGGGTTCTAAACTGATTTACTTAGAAGCCATCGTTCTTCTACTCCCCCTTGACAGTAGGTGCCTGCAACACATAATCAGTTTTCGGTTTTGGTACCCACTGGTATTTGGGTCCTCGAATGTTAGTTGCAGTTCTTGTGGGGGTAATAGAATAAGAACCATACCAGAAATGATCACTGGTTTTGTGAATGTGATCATGTGTATGACAATAAGAACAGTGGTATTTCTTACCTGATAACCTGAGTAATTGATCTCTCGAGTAGATATGATCAGGTTTACTTTTAGTCGCTTTGTTCTTCTTGGCATTTACCGCATGTACACATGATTCTTTTTCTTTCAGCTCATCTTCAACTGGTTTCTTTTTCCAGACCAGTTCCTCATCTATGTATCTCTTTCTTCTAGAGTGTGTACCTGAACCATCTATATTGCTATCATAGAAGAGGTTAGTTTTACGAATCCGGTCAAAAGATTTAACTGACCTTTGTGTAGAGACAGATTTCTGATTTGAGCTTGATACAGACTTTTCAAGCACTTTAATCGTTGAAGCGAAGTTGTCTCTTTCTTGAACAAGAAGGTCAATCTTCTTCGTGAACTCTGACTTCGTTTTCTGCTCTTTTAGCGCCTTCTCAGATAGTTCAGACAACTTGGCAGTAAGCCTTTTGATCTCCATCTCAAACAAGCTTCGTTCTTCTTCAAATCCCTTCTCAGCATCATTTCTTTGGCCGGATATTTCTTTTAAGACGCTAACATTCTTTAGTTCAATGGCCTTCTTTTCTGTTGCAAACTTCTCTCTGTCAAGAATGATTACTTTCTGAAAATCAGAAACTTGCTGAGAAAGTTTTATGCACTTCAGCTCAACTTCTTTCTTCTCATCAACACATTTTCTCGAGAATTCTGAGAACTTCTTTGCGAAAGATTTCTCTTTAGTCTCAAAATCAGATTTGTGTTTAGCAAGCAGTTGCTCCAAATCAGATAAACGCTTTTGAAGATTTGCATCTTTCAGTTCAGAAATCTTTTCCTCAGAACTTTTAACAGAGACTGTTTGCTGAGTTTTAGCTTCCAAAATAGAGATCTTTCCTTTTAGCTCAGAGTTCTCAGCTTCCAATTCTCTTCCTGTTAATAAACCCTTTGTCCCTAACACCAACCATTCAGTACAATCCCACCGCTCTTTTCCTGTCATTTTGTTAGAATTTATTTGACCAATAAGTTCATTAAATATGTCACTAATAAATTCACACGAAATACTATGTTTCATATAATTTTGAGCATTATTATTGGCCCTATCTCTTTGTTCCTTTTCCACAGGAGAAGCTTCTGGCGGAATTTGGGATTGGTTCTCTCCTTCAGTCAATGATAATCTGATATAGGGACCCACCTCATGTTCGTCAACAAAATCCAGAAAATCAGTTTTCCACCTTTCATATTCTCCTTTGGACCGCAGCCTTGGTGGGTACACCATTTTGATCGTTTCGAATAGAATGTATTCGCTCCGGCTTTGAAGAGAGATGAAACTTGAAAGTGCAGGGACCAAAAGTGACAAAATGTGAAACTTGAAAGTTTAGGGTCACAAATGACACGCTGAATCCTTGAAGTACGGAGGCTAAAATAAATGCACTGCAAAAAGATCGTGAGACAAAAAAAATTTGACCTTTTATTTATTTATTTATTTATTTATTTTTTTTAAAACCCCCGGTCGAAGGTAAGACCGGAGTAGCAAGAACCCGGTCGAAGGGTAAAACCGGATATGCTAAGGTCCGGTCGAAGGAAAGACCGGGAAAGATAAGGTCCGGTCGAAGGGTTTGACCGGAGATTACAACTACCCGGTCGAAGGTGTAAGACCGGAGTACAAGTATCCGGTCGAAAGTATGCCCGGAGGGAGCAAGTATCCGGTCAAGTATCCGGTCGAAGGACACGTCCGATCATACACTTATCCGGTCGAATGATACGACCGGGGTCACACGAATCCGGTCGAATGTTAAGACCGGAGGACCCTTATTCGGTCGAAAAGGACAAAAAAAACGGATCACCTTTATTCGGTCGAAGGGATAAGACCGGGGACACTCTGTTCGGTCGAAGGGGTTTGACCGGAGCACAAGTGTCCGGTCGAAAGAGGAAGTCTTATTTGGTCCGGTCGAAAGACTTAACTAAAGATAAACACAAACAACCCCGAAGAACACGAAGAATCCGAAGAACCCGAAGAATTTCTGGGTTCGATCGAATGCAAACACAGATCCTTCGATCCTTTGATCGAAGGAATTAACAAATCAAGCAACAGCCAAACTCACTAAGACCGAATAATCACTACTCAGAAACAATGCGATCGAAGGACTTAATGACCAAGACCGAATACAAAATTTCCAGAAAATTACCAGATTCGATCGAAGCCAAACCAACTTCAGAAACAGTTTCAATCGATAAACAACATTAATAATCAACTAAAACACATATACGCGATTAACAAAAAAAATATAGGGTTTTAGACAAACCTTTTTCTGGATCAAACCTTTTGCCTATCTGCTCTGATACCAATTGTAGATCCCAGTTTCAGTGCAATCAACAGATATAAGAACAATGATGAACAATATATTGGCCACAACAACTAGTTATATGATTAATATAAACTTCAAAGGGCTAAGGTTTACAGAGAGAATTTCTGATAATAGTATGTAAACCTAACAACTAGTAAACTGAATAATGAATCTCTAAAAATATCTGTTCATTTCCAATTATGAACTAAATAAGCCTTTATATACTTAGGCTTTACAAGCAATTGGGATTATGGGCTTGGGCCCATCTAACTAATCAACTATTAAGTAATTACAATAAGCACCCTTATAAATACTTTATTCCACTTTCAACACACCGGACTTTCAGTCCTAACAATGAGCTTAGGGGCTGTTTGGTTGATTTTCCATTAAGTTCTGTACGGATAAAGTTGTCTGTGTGGATTAATCTGTCTGTATAGATTTAGAAGGTTTTTATTTGAGAGAGTTTTTTCATAGATGGAAGGAACGTGTTTTTTAATGAGAGGGATTGGTTTGGAAAAAACTTGGCTTTCTGCATAAAGCTCCCCCTTGAAATCTTACTGAATAAGCCACAATCTATATCATTAAGCCACTACCAAACAGTCATATATAGCTGACTGAATAAGCTGTGAGAGTCTCATTAAGCTGCTAACAAACAGGCCTTAGTGTTGTCCCAGGTTACTCTTTTGATTAATAACCAATTATGAAGAATATACCGGAAGCAAAGGTAATTGATCAAAATAAACTAAACAGTAAATGATATGAAGGTAGAAGAACAAACACACAGTGTAACCATCATCGTAGTCATTTGTATTGCTTGAATTCTAAGATTATAATGAAGAACACACCAAGAACATGTACAAGGTGTGTGTAAAATACAATCTAGATTTCTCTCTCTCTCTCTCTCTCTCTCTCTAAGTGTGTGTGGAATCTTAGGTGTACGTGAGAATTGATATTGCAAGTGTATAAACCTAACAAACCAAATCTTCTATATATACCCCTAAATCATGAAAGTCAATGCTTGAGCGAGTGCGGAGATTCCACGTGTAAAGCTGAAATAACTGTTTCATGCTGATGTGGCACGCTATAATTGGAAGTCCACACTTAGAGAGAGAGATTGGACTTGTTGAATCCAAAACTTAAGTGCAAAGGTGGCCAGAGGCAGAGCCTCTCCATGATGATCTTTTGTTTAGTTGCACTATGTTTGCCAAGTCCTTGAAGGCAGTTGATGATCTTTTGTTTAGTTGCACTATGTTTGCCAAGTCCTTGAAGGCAGGGTTTTGGATCAACTTTTCCTCTGGTGTACAAGTCCTCTGGTTCTAGGACTTGTCTTCTTTTTACAATACTTTCATAATTAGAAAACTTGGGGCTAACATCACTCTTCAGACAATATACTTAAACATTTAAAATTCATTTTTTGCTGATGGACGATCTTGTATTACTCTTGAGCTTATGCAACACGACAAATAACACTTCTTGTGGCATGTTAACATTTTTCCTGCTACTAGTTGATTGTTAACAGTTGAATCTTGCCTAGGTGGGATTCCTAAGTTATTGCATTTATCATCATTTTTTCAGGCTGTAGAGTGATTACCGTTATCCATCATGCAATCTTCTAGTCTAAGCATGCATATTCTTATTAATACAGGCGATGGAGTTAACTCGACGGCACGAGAGAGGTAACTATGTGCATTGTATTTGAAACTCATCTTGGAATCATTTTCAAAGTATAAAATCTGCCACTAATTTGCTTTTAGATTTCTCTTAAGTTGTGAAGTACTCCTTTTGATAAGGAGGGATTAATTAATGTTTTAAGTTGCATTATTGACCATTGTTTAGGAGGTTCTAAGTGGTTGCATAAAGTTAGACCTTGCAAAGAACATGTCTGTTGTGTTAATGGTCAGAGATCATGTGATGCCATACTTGTGGGGAAAAATAAATATGCATGAACTTCGTTTAGGAAGCAGTGGGATAAATCCTCACTATGGGCAAATATAACCATGCTTTTCTTCTGTAGATCCTGGAAACAAGTCCAAAACACAAAATATGTTCGTCATTTTCAGAGGTCGGTTAATTTCCTCACTTTGTGCCATAGCCTTAAGATATATGCTAAGAACAAGTGTATATAGATACGAGAGTTGAAGAATGCATTCTAGTATACTTGATAATTGATTTCAGCTTGTTGTGATTTCATTTTGTTTATTTGGTCATCCATTTCATGCATTGTGTTTATGCTGATTAATTTCTTTGTGATCGCCCATTTATGTTCATTTGAAAGTTTATTGATTAGTTTCCCATTATATTGGGGACCAAAAAGGAAAGGATGGAATCATGGAATAAACTAATGTCCCGTCTGGTTTGCGGGAATGGAATGGATTTGGAAGGATTTGGATTCTAAATCCATTTTAATCATGCATTTGGATTGTGGGAATGGAAAGTTTTGACTGGATTTAAAATCCTTTGACTATTTTAAAATCCAATGTTTGATGGATTTGGAAATCCTTTGGGTTGGGTCAGGATTTCAAATCTAATTTGGATGGATTTTAAGTCGCTTCCTTCTAAATCCAATAAAAATATACAATTTTTGGAAAATCGATAAAAAAAAAGTAATTGACCAATAAAAATAAATTCTTTATAAAACAAACAAAAAAAAAACTCAATCCAAATCCAAATCTTACAAACCAAACAAGACTTGTAAAGGAATGGATTTGAAATCCATTCCAAATCCTACAAACCAAACACATGAAGGGATTTCAAATCCCCCAAAATCAAAATCCCTCCAAATCCAAATCCCTCATTGAAATCCAATTCATTTCATTCCAATCCCGCAAACCAAACGCGCCCTAAGGATGCTGAGTCGATTTTTGATCATGTGTACATGGCATTGATGGCTCTAAATGTTGGTGATCTTCCTCTTGTTAACAGGTAAAGATTGAAATTGAATCAATGTTTCTAGCTTTGAAACTAGTTTTGCATAATCAATATGACTTCTTTTTGTATGTAACTTGTTTTTAGGAATTTGGATCATAGAATTTTACATTATGAGATTTTAATTAGCATTTTAGATTTTCATCGTTACAAATTAGTAGGCTTTAATTTTATTTCTTTAACAACTAAATTAGAAAGTAGTGACAATTCTTTTTGTTTCTCTATCTTATTAAATAGTGACCACTTTTTATGGTCACTAACAACCATTAATGCGAGTGACCACATATTTGGTCACTAATGGACTTGTACAGATGTTACCAACACCGTTATCTTGTACCCAACTAGTGACCTACTTCGTAGTGGTCACTTATTTAATCAATTTAATTAGTAATGATTTTAACCTGTTTAGTAACGATATTTAAATGACCAAATTAGTCGTCACAAAACACAGTTATCACTCTAGTTTTGTCACTAATTAGTGATCATTTTTGTTTTTGGTCACTGATACAAATTAGTGATGGATCTTTGTAACGAAAGGTGACCAAATATATGGTGTTAGACACTAAATTGTTTTCGTCAATAATTAGGATTTTTCTTGTAGCACATCACCTTCTTTCTTGTGTCCCATCTTCATCTATTTTTTTAAATCAAAAACCATATACGTCCAATATCAAAACCCACCCCTTCGCCGGCACATCCATGACCATTTCCAGTGAATCTGATTACTCACGCTCCGCTTCGCCACCGTTGTCTCAGCTTAGCCCCACCAACGATCTAGTTCCTCCTCCGCCACAACCGGTATTGCTCAGCCCTTATGTCGCTTGCAAGATTTTCTGAGATACCGGTGCAACAAGAAATGCTTGTTTGCACCCTACTTCCCAGTCAAATTTGTTGAAGATACCATTAATTTCTTTGAGGTATACCGTATATGCAACTCATTAATTAGTTCAATATGGAATGAACTAGTTTATTAGACAATTTAATTATTCAATTTTTTAAAAAGAGTTCTGTTGTATCCATTCAATTGATATAAGTTTTTAAATCGTTTGAGGCTTATTGATTCATTACTGCGACATTGAATGGTGAACTATATATTTATCACTATTTGGTGATATAAATACGATAACAACTTCCTAAAGGTTTAGGAATTAATGGTGTTACACTTAACTTCCATTTTTAAATTATAGATAACATCAAGTATATTATGTTCATAATATTTAAATTTCTCCCCTGCTATATTCTCGTAATAATATTTTTATTCCTCCCATCAAGCTTGTTGTTGTTACCTATGACAAATCTAAATATGATGGCTATCACACATTATACGTTGTCATTTTGACAAGCTCGAGACTATCCTTATCGTCGACAATCAATGATAAAACTGTTGCTGCAATATGCTTTGGGGTGAGACCAGCCTCTTCAATCTGGTATGTTCGATCCGCATGTTCGATATATCTATCAGGTAGCATCATAGCCCTCCACTGCAATAAATCAAAGATGAACCAAAAAAGTAAATATATTCGGTGTGCTTTGTTTTGTACAATGTATGATATATATATAGAGAATTTAATAACTTGCAACCACAAAATAGTTATTGCCGAAAGTATGCGTCATAAGATATATACCTTGAGGTTTCCATCAAGCAATCCATTGAAGGCCAAAAAATGTGACACGTGAGAGCTGAATCCACCTATGGATCCTTCTTCAATAGTAATAAGGACCTCATGTTCTTTTGCTAGTTGCCTGACCAAATCTCCATCAAGTGGCTTGCAGAATCGTGCATCTGCCAGTCACTGAGATACCGAGCTCTTGAAGAAGTTCACTTGCATCTAAACAACTTTGTACTATGGTTCCATAGCCCAATAAGGCCACTTTACTTCCCTCCTTAAGCACTCTTCCCTTTCCAATCTATTTGAATTATTTGAGCTATTAGATCAAGATGGGCTAATGGTGATGTAATGGTGAAAAATATTGTAAACAAGCCATGAATGTTGTATCAAATGCACCACAATGAGTTGGACCGTCTCCTCCAACAAAACCAGCCCTATCTATGGAAAATCTCACTGGAAGTTTTTGAAGATCAACATCATGCATATCAGCAAATACCATTATTAAATTAATCATGATTCACAAAATGTTTCCCTTTAAGAAACAAAATAAAGATCTTACTTGATCATAACCTTAATAGAGTTGTGTTTTATTGTCTGTTGTTTTTAGTGGGTATTGTTGGTTTGTGGTATAGCCAATATAAATATTTGTACAACTGGTTTTTGTTTGATATAACAAAAATGAAAATTCTCTCTCTATTCTTTTCTCTTTTTGATTTCACAATATGGTATCAGAGCGATTAAGCTTCCTTCAATTTTTTTTTTCAATCCATATTTGATCATTGTTCGATCAAATTAAATTCAACCGATTAGATAATCTGATTCAATTTTGTTGGATCAGATTTTGTCCGATTCATTTGTAATCTCAATCTAATCATCGTTCGATTAGATCTCTGTTCGTTTTCCTCTTTCACAGATTTGATCAAATTAGGTCAAATTTTCTTCTTGTTTCTCAAATTTGTTTGAAGATGACTGATAATACGACCGATCGTGTTACTATGGATGTTGATAATCCATACTTCTTGCATCATTCGGATGGTCCTGGTCTCGTGTTGGTTTCACAGATTCTCACAGGTGAGAATTACACTTCTTGGAGCAGGGCCATGGAAATTGCTTTGTCTGTGAAAAACAAAGTCATGTTCATAGACGGTTCTTTACCGAAACCAAATAGTTCTGATCAAGTAAGTTTGAAATCATGGATCAGGAATAACAATATTGTTATATCTTGGATCTTGAATTCTGTCTCTAAAGAAATTTATGCCAGTATAATATACTCAGACTTGGCTCATGATATGTGGAAAGAACTGAAGGAAAGATTTCAACAAAGTAATGGACCATGCATCTTTCAAATAAAACGAGATCTTATGAATCTGACGCAAAATCAAGACTCTGTAAGTGTTTATTTCACGAAGTTGAAGGTGTTATGGGAGGAATTGTTGAACTACAATGTACACTGCTCATGTGGGAAGTGCACTTGTGGTGGAGCAAAGGAGATAGAGCAAACAATGAGTTTCTTGGTGGGCCTCAATGATAGTTACTCCCAGATTCGAGGGCAGATTCTGTTAATGGACCCGATTCCACCTGTGAATCGTATTTTTTTCTCTCAGCATACAGAAAGAGAGGCAAAGAGATGTTGGAATTAATCAATATCAGAGTCAGGCCATGGCTTTCAACATTCGAAGCAATAATTACAATAGATCTCGTACCTCTGAAAATCAGACTTACAAAGGGTTTAAAAAGGATCAACCACCATTTTGTACTCACTGTAAAAGGACCAGTCATACTCAAGAAAAATGTTATCATCTTCATGGATTTCCTCCTGGTTATAAAGTGAATCAATCTTCTGGTCCTAACTCTGTGATTGATCATCGTGCTAACTCTGTTTCTTCGCAGATGAAACAGCAAAATGCAATACCAAATTCTGATAATGATCAGAATGTTCATAACAATGTTCCTGGAGTTCAAGAGGTTCTGAATGGTCCTACAAATGTGCAATGTCAACAACTAATGGCTACTATCTGGCAAAATGGCTTCAATTAATGTTGCTGCTACTACCACCGAAAAGTACCCAGGTACTTGTCATGTCCTAACTTTTAATTTGGGACGTTGGAAATCAAATGTTTGGGTTTTGGATTCGGGTGCAACTTAACACATTTGTAATGATCAAAGTTTATTTGTTGATACTAAAATGGTTAGCAATATCAAAGTGTTGTTACCTAATCAGGATGTTATTGAAGTTCAAAAGATAGGGAGTATAAAACTAACTGATGAGTTAATTCTCAAAGATGTTTTACTGGTGCCTCAATTTCATTTTAATCTGATATCCGTTAGTGCGTTTACAAGGGATCGAACAATTATGGTTCAGATTTTTCACAACCTTGCTTTGATACAGCAGACCTGGAAGGAAGATGATTGGCAAGGGTAGCATGCAAGGTGGTATGTACATACTAGAAGAGGAGTTGGTGAAGGTTAATGTTGTTTCTATACGAATGTGACATCAAATATTTGGTCACCCATCTAACACGAAGCTAAGGATGCTTGATAGTAAACTTTTTGTTGACAAAGACATAGATAGGCATGTTTGTTCTATTTGCCCTTTGGCAAAGCAAATACGTTTGCCCTTTGTTTGTTCAAATAAGATTGCAAATAAACCATTTGATATTCTTCATTGTGATTTATGGGGGCTGTCAGGATCGAATTCTCAACAAGAAATAATTCTCAGAAACAATATCAATGAAGTTTGCGGAATAACACTTTGATATTCAATGAAATAGTAAATCAACACAGTAAATATAAAAAACGAACTGTAAACTTGTATTGAATGCTTTGAAGTTACAAGATTACACACTCAACCTCAATATTGATGAACAGGCTCACCAATACGAATTCTACTTCTCTAGAATTAGGAACTATGCCCTTGAGGTTGATTTTCTCTCTAGAACTAAAACTTAGAATTAATTAATTAATCTCCTTCTAAACTATTCTATCAAATCTGTACATATACTGAATAAAAAGATAATTACAATAAATAAAATATCTTCAGAATATCTTCCATCATTATCTTCAAGCCTTCCATGAATATCTTGAATATTTCCAGCTGTCATCCTTTTCATTCGGATCTTCAAGTCATAAGCAGCACTAACTATGCTCAGCAGCATTAATTCCTTCTAGCAGCATTAACTACCAAGCAGCACTAACCACTAGCAGTACTAACTAGCTAAGCAGTACTAACTTTGTTCAAGCAGCACTAACTTTGACTAGCAGTATTAATTCTACTAGCAGTAGTAACACTCAGCAGTATTAACCTTTAAGTCTTCTAGCAGTAGTAACTTTGAACTAGCAGCATTAACCATACTTGATGAATTCTTCAGTTCCCAACAATCTCCCCCTAACTTGACTTTTAGGAAGAGAAGTCAAGTTCTTCAAATTTTCTTCAAGATGCTCCCAAAACTCTATCATGGCCTAAATTCCAGTGTTTGCATCCAATCCCAAACTCTGATTAATAGTCCTTTGAATCAAGTATTTAGCCATTTCTGAATCTGGAACACATCTTAACTTTTTCTTCAGCATGGCATGAAGCTTCAATCTGCTATGATTGTACACTCTATCCACTAGGAAGTATTCAGTGTGATTTAAATCCAAAGTCACTGTATATACTCCACTAATTTCATATAGAGTCCAACTGTTGACTGACTTGAATACATTCTTGATCACATGCTCTACTTCTTCAGGTTTGAACATCATACACAGATACTCCATTACCAGTTTTGTAATTGAAATCCCTGGAGCCTTCAGTATATCTGCATACAACTTCATTCCTATCTCAAACATCTCTTCAAGATCTGACCTAGAGCATGTTCTTACAATCTTTGCCCAAGTATTGAACACCTCATACTTTTCATCCTTCCTTTTTATCCTTATGTATTCCTTTCCATCCACTGTCAATGTATCCCAGAGAATGACCTCAGGAGGCTTAACTCCTACAGGTTCTGCTGAAATTGGTTCAGGCACTTTGTCCATCACTACCATATACAAATTTACATCATCTGTGTTTGATGGCTCTTTCTGTTTAGATGACTCAGTTGCCCCTTCTTCTTCAACAACCTTCTCAGCTTCTCCTTCAGATACTCTAGGCTTCTTGATTGACTTTCTCCTAGCCATCATCTTTGTTCTCTTTAAAGTCCTTAGACTTTCTCCCAGAGTAGCTTCTTTCTTTGATGGTGTTTCCTGTTCATCTGGAAAGGGCTTTTGTATCAGAAGATCATTACTTTCTTTCATCCTCTTCTCCATCTCCACCCTTGCAGTTTCATTCCCCTGCAGCTTTAACATCTCTGAATCATACAGCTCTTTAATCTTCTCAAAAGACATTTTGGAGAACATCTCCTTTTTGACTCCTACAGCACCTTTGAGAAATATAATCATCTTGTTTCTCTCTTGGGTACCTAGGAATGTCTTTGAGGGTTTTCTCTTCTTTGTAGCTGCTTTTACTACCACTGATTTCTTCATAGTTGCAGCTTTCTTCTGTGCAATTTCAGTTGTCAGACTCAGTTGATAAGCTTCATTCAGTTCAGCAGCTAGAGCTTTTGCCATCTCCCTGTCCTTTTCCATCTGAACTCTTTCTTCCTCTTCAATGTCATCTTGCATCTTTCTAGCTAAGGCTTCATCTGATTCAACCAACCTTTGCTTTTTGATTGGTTGATCAGATTCCACCATTTTTGCTTTTCCTTTGTCTTTGTTCATTGCCTTCTTGCTATTATCTTTCTTGATCACTTCACCTTGATCTTTGATGATTACTCCTTTGGTCTTTGAAGTAACCTTGGAAGTATCATTCTTGGCTTTAAGTAAGGTTTCTGCAATCTCAAGATCTGTTAATACTTCTTTCACTGTTTCTGCTGCTTTATTTATGTCAGCAGTAGTAACCGTTTCTGCTGCTTCTTGTGTTTTTATTGGCACTGAATCTCTTTCTGCTTCTGCTTCCTGCTCCCCCTCAACATCAATTTTCTGTCCATCAAGCTTCCCCTCTCTTGTGGCTTCTTCCATGTTGATCTCCCCCTTTTTGGGAGCATCATTCTCAGATTTCCTTCTCCTTAGTTGGAATTGCTTTCTCTTCTTCCTCTGTACCAGACTAATCACCATCTTCTTCAGCTTAGCAATCTGTACTTGTTGTGACAGAATGACCAGCTTCATTTCTTCAATTTCTTTGCCTTGTTTGAGAACATCTTGATTGATGTTTCCCATTGTTTCCATCAATTCATAGTAAGTATATCTGTCCTCACCCTTTCCAGAAGTGTTACCCTCTTTGGAAGGATCATTGGATCTTTTTGCAGTGGAAGTCTTCTGCCTAGCAGAAGCACTATCCATCCCCTTGGTTTCTTGGCACCAGGGACCTTTGAATGATTGCTCATTCAAAGTTGCCATGGGTGAGGTCTTATTTATGGTACCACTGTCCTTCTCTGTGCTAGCAGAAGTAGTGGCAGCCTCAGTACCCATATGCTCTACCTCCTCCTCAGAGAGCACCTCCTTTGGGTTGGGAGACACCCTTGTGGATTCCCTTTGGATATTCTCTACTGGAGAATGCTCCAATAGAGGGCTTAAAGGCTGAGTGGGTGATGGTACAAGAAGGGAAGGAGCCTTCTTTACCTGTTTTCTTTGATAAGTTTGGGTGATTGGTGAAGTTGGTTTGTCAAGAAGAGACTGAGGAATTGATGTAGAGATGGAAGGTTGGGATTGGCTAGCAGTGGGTTGGTCTAATGGGGGCCTTGACCCTGCTACCATACCTTCATTGGTTTGGGACACCACCATCATTGTAGAGAACAATGGGGTGTCAACTCCTTCCGAGTCCCCAGCAGATCTTCTCATATTTGAGAAAACCTTGCCTTTTGGGGGTTTAGGTACATATACCCCAACAGGTTGAGGTATATTCGTCAATTCATGAGTAATAACTTCTTGGACAAACCTGGGGTACATAAAGAAGCTCTTTTTGCTTCCCATGTTTGAGACAAGATCACTGAAAATCATTTTAGAAAAGTTATACTTTCTGGCAGTGGCCAAGCCCACCAAAGCATAAGCAATGGTGCTGCTGAACTCACTCCATCCAGTAGTCTTTTTGGAGATACAGTGCATAAGAGTATGGACAAAGAAACGCCATTGGGGTGAAAATTTGGCTTTTGAGAATTTGAACACACCCAATGGGCCTCCATACCCCATTCTTGTAAGATTGGAGAACAGTTCATCGTTTGGGATAGAAGTTATACCAGAGGCATCGTCTAGACGTAGACTGATGCGAATAACCTCTTCAGTAACTGTTAATGATTGTTCACAGATTCTTGTCTTGATCATTTGCACACCATTCTCAGCAACAATGGTGGCATTAGCCCAGAACTGTCTTTGATGCTCGATATAGATTGTAGGAGATACAGTAAGAGCATGAGCAATATGGCTTGACTTGAGGAAATCCACAATCTGATGAAATCCTGCAGCTTGCTTTGGCTTTTGTAGCATCGCGATCTCATTGTGCTCGTCGATGAATGCCATGGATGCCATTGATCTTAGTGAACAACGTGCCTGAAAGCTTCGAACTTGAGAGAGAAAGGTTTTAGAGCGCAAGTGAATAGTATGCAGAGAGTCGTTATAAGCTTTTAGGCGGGCAAAGAGTATTTATAGTATTCGGAACATAAGCAGTATTAACTACTAGCAGTATTAACTGAAAGCAGTATTAACTACTAGCAGTATTAACTGAAAGTAGTATTAACCACTAGCAGTATTAACGAACTAGCAGTATTAACTACTAGCAGTATCAACTAACTAGCAGTATTAACTGACTTACTCCTTTAAACTTGCTAAACACTGAGTACTGCTATGCATATCCTGAAAAAGAAGATTAGTAACACCAAGAATAAATAATATACAGGTATAGAACCACTTTTTGAGAAGGGGATTATTCAGAGTTGATCATTCCCACACTTGTTACCAAGAAAGTGAATCTACCCACATCAAAAGCTTTAGTGAATAGATCAGCAAACTGATTATCAGTGTGAACTTTTACAACTTGAATAAGTTTCTTTTCATTACAGTCTCTTATGAAGTGATACCTGATCTCAATGTGCTTTGTCTTTGAGTGCTTGACTGGATTATTCACAATGCTTATAGCACTGTTGTTGTCAATAAAAATTGGAGTGTGTAGAAAGGTTACCCCATAATCCAACATTTGATTCTGAATCCATAAGACTTGAGAACAGCAACTTGTGGCTGCTATATACTCTGCCTCTGTTGTAGATGTGGACACTGTGGTTTGTTTCTTGCACTGCCATGAAACTAGTCTAGCACCCAAAAACTGACATCCTCCAGAAGTAGATTTTCTGTCCAAGTTTGCTCCACCTAGATCACTATCTGAGTATGCAAGTAGGTCAAAGGATGAGTCATGAGGATACCAAAGTCCCAATCTGGGTTGCCCTTTGAGATATCTGAATATCCTCTTAACAGCTTGATAGTGAGATTGCTTTGGCCTAACTTGGAATCTTGCACACACACAGACTGGAAACATTATATCTGGCCTTGATGCTGTGAGATACATGAGAGAGCCAATCATGGATCTATAATGATGCACATCCATATCCTCCCCCTCAAGATCTGCTGTTATCTGCTTGTGTGTTTCCATAGGTGTGCTGGCAGGTTTTGACTCTGAGAAACCAAACTTGGTTAGAATGTCCTGCACATACTTGGATTGACAGATGAAGATGCCATCTGACTTCTGTTGAACTTGGAGTCCAAGGAAGAAAGTAAGTTCCCCCATGGAACTCATTTTGAACCTTTGATGCATTAGATCCTCAAACTCCTTGCACATGTTGTCTCTTGTAGATCCAAATATAATGTCATCAACATAAATTTGGACCAGTAAGATATCCTTCTTCTTTCTCTTGATAAATAGAGTTTTATCAATGACTCATCTTTCAAAGTCATTTTCCAAGAGATAGGATGACAGAGTGTCATACCATGCTCTTGGAGCTTGATGCAGTCCATAAAGAGCTTTCTTTAATTTGTATACCCTGTCTGGATAGCTTGGGTTTTCAAACCCTGGTGGTTGACAGACATATACCTCTTCTTCAATTGAGCCATAGAGAAAAGCACTTTTTACATCCATTTGATAGACTTTGAAGTTCATGTAAGAAGCATAGGCTAGGAATAGTCTGATTGCTTCTATCCTAGCCACAGGTGCAAAAACTTCTTCATAATCTATACCCTCTTCTTGAGTATATCCTTGAGCCACCAGCCTTGCTTTGTTCCTTATGACAATACCTCTTTCATCTCTCTTGTTTCTGAAAATCCACTTTGTGCCAATTGCTCTGTGACCTTTAGGAAGGTCTACTAAATCCCATACATCTTGTAGCTTGAATTGTAACAGTTCTTCTTGCATTGCTTCTATCCAGCTAGATTCTTTCATAGCATCATGTGCCTTTTTAGGCTCAAGCTGGGATAGAAAACAAGAAAGCACTGTATGCTGTTGATCTTGCATTTCTTGAAGCCTACTTTGATGTCTAGTCATCATAGGAGAAGAGATATCTCCTATTACCAGCTGTGGAGGATGATTCTTTTGAACTCTGGTGTTATGACTAGGTTCTTCATTCAGTCCAGCCTCTAGATTAGAGTCATGCAACTCAACTAAAGTGTTTTCAGAAGACACTTCTGATTCTTTATTTTCTTGAGTCTCCTCATCTCTAGTTTCTTCTTCACTCTGACTTGGTCCAGTAGATGATTCCTTTTCACAGTCTTCAACAGAATTCACTGTGGGTATGGGAAATATCACAGATTTAGATGTACTTTCTGAGACTTGTGTAGTCCCTGATCCTCCACTTTCTGTTCCTGTATAATCATCACTACTGAAACCAAAAGAATTAGTTAGTGAGTCAATGTCAAATAACCACTGAGGACCAGACCCAATTGGATTTGGTGTATTCTCATTGCATTTGACATTGTCACTTTCTTCAATTATTCTGGAAGAAGAGTTAAAAACTCTGTAGGCCTTACTCTGAGATGAATATCCAACAAGAAATCCATCATCTGCTTTGCTATCAAACTTACCTAAGTGAGATTTGGTATTGAGAATTGTACAAGGACACCCAAAAGGTTTGAAGAAACCAATGAAAGGTTTTCTTTTATTTAAAAGCTCATATGGGGTCTTGTTCTTTTGCTTGACCACTAGAACTCTGTTTTGGACATAACAAGCAGTATTAACTGCTTCAGCCCAGAAGGTAATTGGCAATTTTGAATCAGCCAACAGAGATCTAGCAACCTCTATTAGTGTCATATTTCTCCTTTCAGCAACACCATTCTGTTGAGGAGTCCTAGGAGCACTATATTGCCTCTCAATACCTTTTTCTTCACAAAAGGTGTTTAGATCAAGATTTTTGAATTCAGTTCCATTATCTGATCTAATGACTTTTACTCTTTGATTAGTTTGGTTTTCAATTCTTAGAATAAAGGATTTGATAAGTCCACTTGTCTCATCCTTAGTCCTTAGAAAATATACCCAAGTAAATCTGGAGTAATCATCAACAATAACCAAGCAGTAAGATTTCTTGCCTATACTCATAACATTTGTAGGACCAAACAGATCCATATGCAGTAACTGAAGACAAGAAGAAACAGAATTTAACTCTTTGGTCTTATGAGAAGTTTTGTGTTGTTTGCCTTTAAGACAAGCAACACAATGATCATCACATGAAAAGACTTTTGAAGGTAAACCTCTTACAAGGTTGTTTTTAACAAGTTTGTTCATAGTCTTGAAATTCATGTGACACATCCTTCTGTGCCAAAGAGAGGATTCATCCACAGAAGCTTTTGAAACAAGACAGTTCAGGGATGAATCACTATTAACATTTTCCATATCTAGACAATAAACATTGTCCTTCCTTGGAGTTCTAAGTAGTATCATGCTTTCATCAACTACCTTGAACCCTGGAGCAAGGATCATACACTCAGTATTTGTAAATAATATACTATGTTGTTTGTCACATACCTGTGATACACTTAACAGGTTGTACTTTAATTGATCAACATAGTAGACATCCTCAAATGTCATCTTACCTTTGGTGACATTACCTTTTCCACTTATCTTACCACCAGTAAGATTATCTCCAAATGCAACATGTCCTCCATTGATATGCTTGAAATCCTGAAGGCATGACATGTTGCCTGTCATGTGCCTAGAGCAACCACTATCAACATGCCATATGCTCTTTCCCTTGAGCTGTTGGTTGCCCTGCACATAAGATAGATCAGTTAGTATGAATTAGGAACCCAAGCCAAAGTGGTCTTGGGTACCCCTTTCTCATCAAAATACTTGCATTCTTTCTTGACAAGATTTTTGAACTTTAACTCCTCATTCTTGGAGTACTTTTTTACAATAATAGGCTTGGAAATATTTTTGCTAGAATCAGTACTGTTTTTAGAAGTACTCACTGCCTTAGCAACACTTGCATGCTTAGCAGTACTAACCTTGTTAGCAGTAGTAACTGTGTTAGCAGCAGTAACTGTGTTGGCAGTATTAATCTTTGAAGAGGTACTAACAGTATTAGCAGCATTAATATTTTCAGCAGTACTAACACAGGTAGCAGCAGTAACCATGTTAGGAGTACTAACAGTTTTAGTGCTTCTAACCCTGTCATCAGTACTAACAGTTTTAGTGCTTCTAGGCACCCACATTTTGACACTTTCTTTTAAAATCTTTTTCTTCATGGGGCCTTTCCTTTCACCATGTTTCTTTCCAGCCTTCCTATAACCAACAGGTTTTTGCCCAAATCTTTGAAAGTTCATCTGTTGGTTAATAGGGTTAAAGTAACAATACTTAGCCAAATGATTTAACTTGCCACATATGAAACAAGGTTTTGGTCTATTGATTTTATTCAGATCAACTCCTTGTTTCTGAGCCCATTGATTATTCCAGTTTCTTTGATTTCCTCTTTTTAAACCAGAATTTAGGCTCTTGGCTTTACTGCAATCACACTGTTTACAAGATCCAGGATTCACAACTGTGGTTTGTTTGTAATGGACCTTGTTATCCTTTCCTTTTGTTTTCTCTATCTCCTTGAACTTGACCAAGATTTTCCCACATCCCTCATTGGTGATAATGTTATTTTCTAATGGGATCTTTTTACTCACATCATTATCCCTATACTCACTGGCTTCTTTCTCAGTTAAATCCTTAATTACTACTTCATCCAAAGGATCTATCTTAAAGGCTTTCTCAGATAAGTCCTTTTTCTCCTTGGTTTCTAACAAGTCTGAAGTAGGAGAGATATAATTGTTGTTGTAAGGAGGAGGTGTATTGTTGTATCCAATACCAGGCTTCATCTTGTCATGAATCTGAGCCTTTAGAAGAGAATCCATTGCTTTTGAAGCATATGAAAAATTTTCTATGTCAAGTTTAACTTTAGACAGTTCCTCTTTCAGTTTATCACTTTCTTCTAAGGATTTAGACAGTTTGGTCTCTAACTCATTCTTTTCCCACTTCCAATAGTTTGTGTCATAAGAGTGTTGAAGTTCATTAGCTTGAAAGCCTTTGATTTGCTCTTCAAATCTCTCTACTATCAACACATAATCTCTTCTGTCCTTTTTAATCTTTTGAGGTCATCACACATACTTTGATTGTGATCTCTGTATCTTGTGACAGTGTCAATGCAAGATTTTGTACAAAGATTAGAAATTACCTCAGAGGGAAGATCAGACACTTCTGCCATAAGAGCTTGATTCTGAATGGCTTCCTCAGCTTGATCACTCCAGTCAAATCCCATTCCTTGTTGAGAAACAAGGGCTTGAGCAGGATTCTTGTTTTGATTGTAGCCTCCATTCTGAGCTTGTTGGTGGTTGTTGTTTGGAACAACACTCCTGCATTCTCTAGCAAAGTGTCCTTTCATGTGACACTTATAACATTCCACCTTGGTCTTGTCAAAACCAGCTCCATCTTCTCTTCTTTGAGAGAAGTTATTTCTTCCTGTTCTTTTAATGAACTTCTTCACCCTCATTGATAACATGGCCATCTGCCATTTAATATCCATCTCCTCCAGGTCATCAGGGTGAATTTGATCCAGATCATCATTAATCAAAGAATTGCTGCTATGACTGGACAAAAAGGCTTCAAAGATAGTTTCAGTGCCTTTTTCTGAACTTACTCCACTGGCAGTACTAACTGCTTCAGGGTTAGCAGTAGTATCAGTGGATGCTGAGAGAATGCAGCATTGTGGATATAACCAGAGGGCTTCTTCTTGGTTTCTACCTCAGTTTCAAAAACTCTTAGATCATTGTATAGATCATCAAGTTCTTTCTCTTCCAGATTGTCACTCTGTCTATATGAGACAGTGTACATAGTCCATTCATCCCCAAGAGATCTGAGGAACTTTCTGTTGATATCATCTTGTTCCATCTTTACTCCTACAGTAGCCAGTTCACCTATGAGTTTGTTGAACCTGTCAAAAGTTTGAGTCATAGACTCATTCTTTGAGGAAGTGAAGTTCTCATACTGCTGCTTTAGAACATCTCTTTGATTTCTTTTGATGCTTTTAGTTCCAGCAAATCTTTTCTCTAGAGCATTCCAGAGAATCTGAGCATCAGTGCAGTTGCAAAATTGATGCTGATATTCATTGGGGATGGCCAAGAGCAGAGTGCTCAAGGCCTTCATCTCAGTCTGTCTGATCTTCCTCTCACCATCTGTCTTTGGTGGAGGTCTTTTCCCATCTGCTCCTATCCTTCCAGCTTCAGAAGGACCATTCTCAATGATATCCCATATTGAGTAGTCAGTGAGAAGAATATATTGTCTGATTCTGATCTTCCACATGTCAAACTCACTGGGTTTGAGCATTGGAACCTTAGAAACCAAAGTACTGCTTCATTTTGTAAGATTTTCCATGATGAATAGATGTTTCTGAGAGAGTTTGGCTCTGATACCACTTGTCAGGATCGAATTCTCAACAAGAAATAATTCTCAGAAACAATATCAAAGAAGTTTGCGGAATAACACTTTGATATTCAATGAAATAGTAAATCAACACAGTAAATATAAAAAACAAACTGTAAACTTGTATTGAATGCTTTGAAGTTACAAGATTACACACTCAACCTCAATATTGATGAACAGGCTCACCAATACGAATTCTACTTCTCTTGAATTAGGAACTATGCCCTTGAGGTTGATTTTCTCTCTAGAACTAAAACTTAGAATTAATTAATTAATCTCCTTCTAAACTATTCTATCAAATCTGTACATATACTGAATAAAAAGATAATTACAATAAATAAAATATCTTCAGAATATCTTCCATCATTATCTTCAAGCCTTCCATGAATATCTTGAATATTTCCAGCTGTCATCCTTTTCATTCGGATCTTCAAGTCATAAGCAGCACTAACTATGCTCAGCAACATTAATTCCGTCTAGCAGCATTAACTACCAAGCAGCACTAACCACTAGCAGTACTAACTAGCTAAGCAGTACTAACTTTGTTCAAGCAGCACTAACTTTGACTAGCAGTATTAATTCTACTAGCAGTAGTAACACTCAGCAGTATTAACCTTTAAGTCTTCTAGCAGTAGTAACTTTGAACTAGCAGCATTAACCATACTTGATGAATTCTTCAGTTCCCAACAGGGGCCGTATCATATTGATTCTCATCAAGGACATCGTTTCTTTATAACACTTGTTGATGATTGCACCAGGTTTAGGTGGGTTTATTTGATTAAGCATAAATCAGATGCTCAAGTCAATATTCCTAAGTTCTTTGATATGGTTCTTACGCAATTTGGTGTTAAAATCAAGATATTTCGGTCAGACAATGCTAAGGAGTTGATGTTTAATGAATTCTTTCAAAATAGAGGTGTTTTACACCAACATTCATGTGTTGAAAGGCCTGAGCAGAATTCGGTGGTTGAAAGAAAACATCAACATCTGTTGAATGTTACAAGAGCCCTATATTTTCAATCTAATATGCCATCTAAATACTGGTCGGAGTGCATTCTAGCTGTTGCCTACTTGATAAATAGGACACCGTCGCGTGTTGTGGGCAATATTTCTCCCTATGAAAAACTATATGATGAGTGCCCAGATTATTCACAGCTTAAATCTTTTGGTTGTCTAGCGTTTGCTTCTACTCTTCAAGCCTACAGAACAAAGTTCCAACCAAGAGCAAAGGCCTGCGTGTTTATTGGATATCCTTAGGGTATGAAAGCGTATAAGTTGCTTGATCTTGAAACACGACAAATTTTTGTTTCAAGAGATGTGGTGTTTCATGAAGACACATTTCCTTTTCTTCATTCACAGCAACGCATTCATGATAATCCTTTTCCTATGCATGTAGTTCCGATTGTTGATGGTTCGTCTTTTGATGATTCGGTTCCCGATGTTTCAAATCAGCATGGTGGATCAGATCATCAATATTTCAATTCAACAGATGTGGGTTCTAATAATAGACCGGTAAGGGTTCGTAATAGACCCTCGTATTTGCGAGATTACCATTGTAATCTAGTGCAGAAAAAGGATTGTAATTCGTCAAATTGTCGATATACAATCTCTGATGTTGTATCCTATCAGAAATTATCATCACAACATAAAGCTTATGTCTTGGCTTTATCCACTCAATGTGAACCCAAAACATATGATCAAGTAGCAAAATTGAAGGATTGGCAAGATGCTATGAACGATGAGTTGCGTGCATTGGAACAAAATAAGACATGGAGTGTTGTTCCCCTTCCAGCAAATCGAAAAACTCTAGGATGTAAATGGGTATACAAGATCAAAAGAAAGGCTAATGGGTCAATTGAACGATATAAATCACGACTAGTGGCGAAGGGTTTTAATCAGCAAGAGGGTGTCGATTTCTTTGATACTTATTCTCCGGTCGCTAAGATGGTTACCGTTAAAATGTTGTTAGCATTGGCAGCACATCGTTCTTGGCCTTTGTTGCAATTGGATGTCAACAATTCTTTCTTAAACGGAGACCTCGATGAAGAGGTATACATGCAGTTACCAAAAGGATATACGTTTCAGGGGGCGAGGTCTTCTACTGTTCCAATGGTGTGTAAGTTGCACAAATCTTTGTATGGCTTGCGTCAAGCATCGAGACAATGGTACGCAAAATTCTCAAATTTCCTAATTTCAGACGGGTTCACTCAATCCAAGGCGGATTATTCTTTGTTTCACAAAGGAACGGGATCTTCATATGTCGCTTTTCTTGTTTATGTAGACGACATAGTGCTTACCGGAGCTTCTCTAGACATGATCAATGAAGTTAAGATGAGGTTGAGCAATCAATTTAAACTTAAGGATTTGGGTAATTTAAATCATTTTTTAGGCCTCGAAGTTGCCAGATCAAAAGAGGGTATTTCAATCTCTCAGCACCAATATGCACTCGAGCTACTCGAAGATTCCGGTTTATTGGCTGCCAAACCTGTGCAATACCCGATGGATCCGAAGTGTAAGCTGTCAAGTTTTGATGGAGAAATTTTGCAAAACCTAGCTCAATACAGAAGATTGATAGGGAGATTGATGTATCTCATAATCACGAGACCCGATATTGCCTATGTTGTCTATCGACTAAGTCAGTATGTTACTAGTCCTCGCATTCCACATTTGCAAGCTGCTACTCATTTGCTGAGATTTTTGAAGCTTAATCCTGGCTAAGGCTTGTTTTTGTCTGCTAAAAACTCTTTACAGCTTAAAGCTTTCACTGAAACAACTTTAGACAACCGATTGAAAGCCTTTTGCGACTCAGATTGGGCAGGGTGTCCTGACACGCGCAGATCTGTCACGGGTTTCTGTGTTTTTCTTGGAGATTCTTTGATTTCGTGGAAATCAAAGAAACAGTCTATTGTTTCACGGTCCTCCACTAAAGCGGAGTACCGAGCCATTGCTGCTGCTACAAGTGAGGTTGTCTGGTTACAACATCTATTGCGTGATTTTGGAGTTCATAACGGTGATCCTACTTTGGTGTTCTGTGACAATGCATCTGATGTTCGGTTAGCTTCTAATCCAACGTTTCATGAGCGAACCAAGCACATAGAGCTTGATTGCCACTTCATACGTGACAAAGTTATTGATCACACTATCAAGCTAATGCCGATTCGAAGTCAGTTTCAACTTGCAGACATCTTCACTAAGCCGCTGCCTCGATCTAAGATGTTTCCTATTGTTTCCAAGATGGCTCTTAAAAACATTTTTGTGAGTCCATCTTGAGGGGGCGTAATAGAGTTGTGTTTTATTGTCTGTTGTTTGTAGTGGGTATTGTTGGTTTGTGGTATAGCCAATACAAATATCTGTACTGGTTTTTGTTTGATATAACAAAAATGAAAATTCTCTCTCTATTCTTTTCTCTTTCTGATTTCACAATAAACCTCTCTGAAGGAAAGATGAATTAATAACACAAAATGGTTTGAGACCTTCAGCAGCAAAGGTGACAACATGTTGCTCGGCTATGCCAACATCAAAGCACCTATTTGGGAACTGGTTTTGAAATATAATAGAAGTGTACTCGCGCAATGCAGCTAGATACATCACGATTTTAATGTTTTATTTTATTTTCTGTTTTTTGTCGATTTACATTACGATTTTGGATGGTTGTGAGAGAGTGATAATGATTTTTTTATATAAATTTGTTTAATTTAGACTTAATAATATAATGTAATTTATTTTTGTTTAATAATATAATTTTTTTTATAAAATATTCTGTAAGATTTTTTTAATTATATTTTAAATTTTTTATATCTAAAATATGCTGAGAGTTATTTTAGAGAAGTTAAAATGGGAAATGATTTTAGGAGAGTTAAAATAGTTAGAGATAATGATTGAAATTTATTAATGAATAGCATTAAATGTAGTACATACAACTTTTATGGCTGTTTTTTAAGTAATTAACATTAAATAGCGGTACATTAAGCTTTAAGACTTGTTTTTAAGAGCTTTTTATGTCATCTTTATAATATAGTATAGAATAGATATAGATATAGATTAAGGTCCGTGCTTCCTCCCATAGCCACATGACAACTATTTTATTGTCTCTCTCTGCCTCGGCAATCAAAGAGTACACAAAACATTGGGTATATGAAGGGGTCTTTTTTTTTTTTTTGATATATAAAGGAGTATCTCAGACCACTTTGGGCCCGGACTAATCTCCTAGAAAACATGTCTATGGCCCTCGGGCATTCATCCCATGGCCACAATGCTGCAAGTGGGGCTCGAACCCGGGCAACCGCTATGAAGTCCCCAGGCTCTTACCCACCACGCCACAACCTTGTGGTTGATATGAAGGGGTCTTAGCCTTCGTTTTGAATTGTTTCCCTGACTGAGTATCAAATTTCACAACGGCTGTAAAAGAAAAAAATAACATATAAGCATAATCTTTTTTTCCATTTGTATATGATCGGCGTTATCTTTTGGTAAAACATGCAATAGCGTGCATCTTATCGGCTGCAATTTCTGCAGGAGTGTAGCCTTTCCCATTCTCAGTAACAATGTGTACTAGAACAGGTCCTTGAATTGGCATGGACTTAATCTTATTGAAAATGTGGACAAGATCTTTAACATTGTGTCCATCTACTGGACCAACGTAATGGAGCCCAAGGTCTTCAAACAAGCAAGCTTCATTGTGTCCATCTACTGGACCCGTTTTGGCTGGGATTTCGTGTGTCATCCCCCAATTTCTTGGTCACTCCCTATTCATCACAAGATTTGACACAACGAATTTTTGTCATTCAAAAATTTTCTTTTCTTATGATAATACTTTTTAGATATCATAAAATATGCAGAAAGAAATTGCAGTACCTTTCCGACTTCATGGAGTTGATGAAATTTCAGGTGAGTTTGTAGCCTTGTGAGAGTTCGACTGAGAGCTCCAACGGGAGGAGCCGGACCATCAAGAGTGGCTGTGGGTAGGGAGACTTGCCGATTGTCGTTCAAGACTATGATGATATTAGAGTCCATGTAGCCAGCATTGTTCATGGCCTCGTATGCCTGTCCTGCGGTCATGGCACCATCCCCGATCACTGCAATCACATAGTTTTTCTTTCCAAGCAAGTCTCGACCAACAGCCATTCCTATTTGGGAAGGAAAAAAAAGTAAACGAAGAAGACTACAAACTAAATGTCGAAAAAAAAATGGAAAATATAAAAGAATAATTAAAAAGATGGAAAATTATTGACATTATTAAAACGTGACCTGAGGTATCATTTTATGAAGTTAGCATACAAGCTATTTTATGACTTAATAATTAACAAACGAGACTTTTTCAATAAACTTGAAAATTAACTTTTTATTTTTATGGGAAATAAATTTGAAAGTGTACCTAAACCAGCAGAAATGCTAGTAGAACTATGGCCAACACCAAAAGCATCATGTTCACTCTCGTCTCTCTTAGGGAAGCCTGCAAGTCCACCCATTTGTTTAATCGTTCCCATTCTCGATCTCCTTCCGGTCAATATCTTATGTGGGTATGACTGCATCAGAAATTAAACGTTAATAGCTATAATCATTCATTTGTCAAATCAAGAAAAATGTTTCAAACAAAATTTTATCTTCACCTGATGGCCTATATCCCAAATAATCTTGTCGTCAGGGGTGTTGAAAACATGGTGGAGCGAAACGGTTAACTCAATCACCCCCAAGTTCGAGCTCAAATGACCCCCGGTCTTGGATACCGTATATACAACCTCTTCTCTGAGCTCATTACATAACTTCTGAAGATCCTATGTAGCATAATATTTTTTAAGAGTTAGTCATAGGTTGCATTGACGAGGAGGTTGTATTAATGAGAATATTATCATCCACTTAATCTCTATACTTTCAATTCACATCACAAAATTTATATTGAAATTGATCTTGACCTCTATTTATTAAAAACAGCCATTTAATTATATTTTCTAAATGAATTTTTTTTATTAAGGAACATTTATGTATAATTATATATATATAGAGAGAGAGACGAAGTGGATCAAATTAGAAGTTGGTCTACTTACGAAAGTATGTGAATGTCCAAGTATCACATGTGATTTACAACATGTCTAGAAGAATATGATGCGAGTTGTTGGTCAATTTGACCATGGTCACATGAAACTCGCCTGTGCAATGGGCGCTCAACAACGTGACCATTTTGGACTTACCTTGAGTAATTATAGAATCACATATGATTTGGTCATTCTTGCCT
Organism: Arctium minus; assembly: GCA_954870635.1. Classification (NCBI taxonomy): domain Eukaryota; kingdom Viridiplantae; phylum Streptophyta; class Magnoliopsida; order Asterales; family Asteraceae; genus Arctium; species Arctium minus. The sequence continues at coordinate 14,295,400 of OX941087.1, forward strand.
TTTCATAAGTTGACCATCTTCTGATTTGAACCCTCTCTCTCTATTTATATATATATATATGTATATATAGAGAGAGAGGGATGTTCAAGGAAAAACATAAAAAAAAAAAAAAAAAAACTTAGTAACACTCTGGTAGCCCTTCATCTGGACGGTATGTACTTGTGCATACAGGTAAATTATGTTATTTTTTTGGTTTTTATGCATAAGTGTATTATGCACTTATGCATATGCACATGTGCATGTTAAAGATTACTTGTATGCACAAGTGCATACCGTTCAGATGACGGATTACTAGGGTGTTATTCAAATTTTTTTTTTTGAGGTTTTTTCTTGAACCTGACCCTATATATATATATATATATATATGGGATTAATCATTTGAGAACTCCACAATTTTTGAGACCCGTGAGATCCATCCTAAGTCACTTATTTAAAATAATGAATAAAATAATTAATGCATTTTTAGGAAAAACTCAAAACTACATAAATATCAATGTTCTAAAAAACTCGCCGCATAGCCGCCATGGCGCGCCATGGCACCAAGGCTTTTGTGTCACGCCACGTTAAGCCCATAGCACGCCATGGCCTAATGCGCGCAGTTATTGTAATGAGATGTTTGATTTTTATTTACGTTTCTAAAGTTTTATTTGTAAGTTTTTAATATATAACCTAATTTAACTTGCTTATTACTATTGACTCACTGAGTAACACTATAAAACATACGTTTTTATTTATAATATTAAATATGAATTAGAAATTTGATGCCATAAGTCACGCCTTGAAAACGCCATGTCTTCGCCGTGGCTCCTAAGGCTTGAGGCTTGGTCTCGCCGCCACGCCACGCCTCACGCCATTTAGAACCTTGATAAATATATATCTCTTTCGTGTAACATATACGAATACATTCACAATTAAATGTGTACACAAGTTAAATACAGTTCACAATGAAAAGAATATTAAAAAATCGTACTAGGGTGTTCACAATGTATTCACAAGAAGTAGGTTTATATTTAGTTTTGTTGTTTTAGTTAGTGTTCACAATATTTTCACAAGTTATATTAGATATCTTATATTTAGAGCGTCTTCACAAATTATAATAACAATTCTAAAAAATGTTCACAACATGTTTACAAATTATAATAATATTTCTTAAAAACCGTTCACAATACTTTGTTTACACATTTAATTGTGTGTATACATATATGTTATGGAGAGAGAAATATAAGAGAGGAGAGAGAAAAGATATGATATGAGATATGAGATATGAGAGATAAATATTAAGAGAGAAATATTAAGAGAGGTGAGAGGAGAGATAATAGATGAGAGAGGAGAGAAATAGGTTTTTTTAATTATTAAATTTTACTTTTTCACTATTTTTTGTGAACTAAATTTGATCTCACGGATGTAACAAATCAGGAAATTTTTAAAAGAAAGCACCCATGTCACATGTGTGTATGTATATATATATATATATATATATATATATATATATATATATATATATATAGGGAGAGGTTCATTTGAGAAATGGTAAATATATGAGAAACAGAGAAATAATCTTAGTCATTCATCTGGTCAACATTTGCGGCTTTGACCGCGAAGCACCGGATAATTCCTTGTGTGGTCTAAAGAAGGTAGAGGGGTAATTTCGTAAAATACACGGGATGAGTTCATATATGAATCTGTATATATGACTCTGTTAATTAGTTCAATTGATTCATATATGAATCTTTGTGATTCAGACAGATTCATATATGAATCACAAAGGTTCATATATGAATCTGTTAGTTAGTTCAACAGATTCATATATGAATCACAAAGGTTCATATATGAATCAGTTAAAAAAGTTCAGTTGTGAATTGCACTGTTTCATATATTAACATATAGTTCATATGTGAATTATACATGTTCATATATGAACACAGCCCGTGTGTTTTGTAAAATTTACGAAATTGTCCTTCTATTTTTGGGATAGCCGCAACTTTTGACCGGTCAAAGCCGCAATATTTGACTAGTCAAATCCGATCTTGACCATATGAATGATTATGATTACTTCTCTATTTCTCATATATTTACCATTTCTCAAATGAACCAAACACTATATATATATATATATATATATATATATATATATATTGCCAATCTTACCCAGTAACATGAAAAAAACATAAAAATAAGAGAAGTGACATCACATGGATAGATAGAAAAGCCAAAAATAAGTTTTGAGTTGAATTCATGAAACTTACCTCTACGCAAAGATTCTTCATATTGATAGGATAAGAGATCGTATCCAAGATTGGTGTGCACGGCTTCTCCCCAGAGTACTTGAGCTTTGTTGTGGGGTGCCCGTTCTGTTGAAGAAGTCTTGCCATGGAAAAAGTCCAGCTTTTTAGTAGTAGTCAATAAAGACCTAGTCTATGGGAATGCCCACGTTTTGCTTTTTCTTAGCTAGTAGTTGTTTTTTCCTTAGCTAATCTTTAGCTTTTCTGTTTTAGCTATTAGGCTATATATAGCCCTTCTCAGCTTTAATAAAAGATCAAGTATTTGCATTTGCAAACTTTGCTTTGTGCTTTTACTTTACAAATTGGTATCAGAGCCACATCCGGCCTGATTTAAGGAGTGTAAAAGTAAGAAAAGGAGAGAAGTGGAAAAGCAAAATCAGCTTTCCAAAGAAAGGTGCTCAAGCAAATATGACGACTAATGATAAGAGTTCTCTTGTAATTCCACAATTCGATGGTGTCCACTATGACCATTGGAGCGAGCTGATGGAAAATTTGCTTAGAGCTAAAGGGCTATGGAGCCTGATAGAGAACGGTGTCAAGAAACCAAGAACCGGGACAGTGTTGACAGTTGATCAACAAAAGGCACTACAGGAGACAAGGACCAATGATTACAAGGTAAAACATTTCTTGTATCAAGCTATTGATCGAGTAGTGTTTGAGCAGATTCTTGACAGAAGCACATCGAAGATAGTTTGGGACACCATGAAGAGTAAATATGGAGGGAATGCTCGAGTCAAGAGGTCACTTCTTAATACATTAAGGAGAGATTTCGAGGTCCTGGAAATGAAGAAAGGAGACACAATCTCGGAGTACTTTGCAAAAGTGATGGCAATCACGAATCAGATGAGAAGCAATGGGGAGGCAATGCCAGATTCCAAGGTTGTCGAGAAGATCCTGAGGATAGGTTCACATATGTGGTCATCTCAATTGAAGAATCCAACGACACGGATTCAATGACCATAGATGAACTACAGAGCTCTCTTATGGTTCATGAGCAGAAATTTAAGAGGGCAGAAAAAGAAGAAGATCAAGTGTTGAAAGCTACGGTAGACACCGAAGGATACACTGCTAGAGGAAGAGGACGTGGTTATTTTCGAGGGTGAGGCCGGGGAAGAGGCCGAGGAAGGCAGCCCTTTAATAAAGACACAATTGAGTGCTACAAGTGTAACCAACTTGGGCACTTCCAGTATGAGTGTCCAAGAAGAAACGACAATGCACATTACGCTCAGTTAGACGAGGAAGAACTTGTTCTTATGGCACAAACGGAGATGTGTGGTGAAAGGGAAGAAGATGTAGAACTGGCCCTGAGGACTCACTTGGAGAGGCAGGATGCAAAGAGAGAAGATGTTTGGTTTCTTGATTCGGGGTGCTCGAACCATATGAGTGGGGATAAGAAATGGTTCTTGAAAATCTATGAAAGCGTGAAGCGAGTGGTCAAGCTGGGAAATGACACCCGAATTGCAGTCACCGGTAAAGGAGACATCAGGCTAAAGGTATCAAGTCTTGTACAAGTGATTAAAGACGTTTATTATATTCCCGAATTGAAAAACAACCTTTTAAGTATGGGGCAATTGCAAGAAAAGGGCTTAACGATATTGATCAAAGATGGAGAATGTAAGTTGTATCATGCACAAAGAGGACTCATTATGAAGACAAGTATGACAGCCAACAGGATGTTCGTATTGACTGCTGCCACAATGCAGAAGGCAACGCAAACTTCTCTTACCTCGGCATGCTTTCAAGCAACAAACGTAGAATGCAAGCTTCATCTTTGGCATTGCAGGTTTGCTCACTTAAACTATAAAAGTTTGAAAACCATGCAGTTTCAAAAGATGGTCGAAGGCCTACCGGTGCTCCCAACAACTACTGAAGACGGAATTTGCACAGATTGTCTAGTTGGGAAACAACACAGGGAGAATATGCCAAAGACAAGTTCTTGGAGAGAAAATAAACGACTACAACTGCTTCATGCGGACATTTGTGGTCCAATATCTCCAACATCCAATAGTGGGAGGAGGTATGTATTTACGTTAATTGATGACTTTAGCCGTAAAGTTTGGGTTTATTTTCTGGCAATCAAATCAGAATCCCTCGAGTTTTTCAAAAACTTTAAACAAAGCGTAGAGAAGGATTGCGGCGAATCAATAATCTGCCTACGGACAGATCGGGGAGGGGAGTTCACATCACTTGAGTTCAACAAGTTTTGTGAACAAAATGGTATCAGACGATAGTTGACAGCTGCATACACCCCTCAACAAAATGGCACGGCTGAAAGGAGAAATCGAACGTTGATGAATGGAGTAAGAAGCATGTTATCTGAGAAAAAAATTCCCAAGAATTTTTGGCCTGAAGCAGTTCAATGGTACACTTATGTTATGAACAGAAGTCTTACGGTTGCAGTGAAAGGAAAAACACCGGAAGAAGCTTGGAGCAACATCAAAACCAGTGTCGACCACTTCAGAGTGTTCGGTTGCATAGCTCATGTCCATGTTCCTGACAAAAGAAGAACCAAGCTGGATGATAAAAGTATCAAGTGTGTTTTATTTGGAGTAAGCCCAGAATCTAACGCTTACAGGCTTATGATCCAGTAGCTAAACGATTAATCGTGAGCAGAGATGTTGTCTTTGAGGAAAACAAATGTTGGGACTGGAGCAGCGGTCAAAACGAGCAAGGAAGTGGAACTCTTGAATGGGGAGAGGTTGATGGCCTTAATGGAGATATGATAAGAGAAGATACAGAAAATGTGGAGACGAGTGTACAAGGCACGAATGCAAGACCACTAGAGATGGCAACTACAGAACCAGTGGAGACCACTGAAAACCCCGTGCAAGGTGTTCAACAAGATACAACCGGAAGAATGTGTAAGCCCCCGACACGACTTGATGATTACGTAACCGGAAGCGGTTTGGGACTCTCAGAAGACGAAGAAGAAGAGATGAACAATTGGATGTTATTCACATCTATGGACCCTGTTAACTTTAACGATGCAGTGAAGAGCACGAAATGGAAAGATGCAATGAAATTAGAAATCCAAGCCATCGAGAGGAATGATACATGGGAGTTGGTTGAACTTCCTCCAAATGCAAAGAAGATTGGTGTCAAATGGGTATTTAAAACCAAGTATAACGATCTTGGAGAGGTGGATAAGTACAAAGCAAGATTAGTGGCGAAGGGGTATGCACAAGAACAAGGGGTCGACTACAATGAAGTCTTCGCACCAGTTGCAAGATGGGAAACTATCAGGCTTGTAATTGCTCTGGCAGCACAGGAGGGCTGGAGCATATATCAATTGGATGTTAAAAGCACGTTCTTACACGGAAAATTACTCGAAGAAGTATATGTTAGTCAACCACAAGACTTTGAAAGGAAAGGAGAAGAACATAAAGTGTATCGGTTGAAGAAGGCTCTCTACGGTCTTAAGCAGGCTCCTAGGGCTTGGTACTCCAGAATTGAAGCCTACTTCATCAAGGAAGGATTTGAACGGTGCTCTTTCGAACACACTCTCTTCACTAAGCATAGTAAAGATAATAAAATCCTCATTATCAGTCTATATGTGGATGATCTTATCTTTACTGGTGATGATGTTAAAATGTTCAAGCAATTGAAGAAATCTATGATGGAAGAATTCGAAATGACCGATCTTGGAAAGATGAGTTATTTTCTTGGCGTAGAAGTTCAGCAGAGGGAAGATGGCATTTTTATCGGCCAGAAAAAATATGCATCTGAAATTCTCAAACGTTTCGGGATGTATGACAACAACTATGTAAAAAAACCCAATTGTTCCTGGTGCACAACTGGTGAAGGATGAATCTGGAAGAAGAGTGAATGCAACACTCTTTAAACAAATTATTGGAAGCCTTCGTTACTTGACTGTAACAAGACCTGACTTAATGTTTGTTGTAGGGTTGATTAGCAGGTTCATGGAAGATCCCACACAACTACATTTCCAAGCGGCGAAGCGAGTACTGCGGTACATTATAGGAACTCTAGACTCTGGAGTGTTCTATAAAAGGGGAGGGAAAACGATCTTAATCGGATACACTGACAGTGATTATGCAAGGGATCTTCATGATCGAAAAAGTACAGGAGGGTATGTATTTATGCTCGGAGGATGTGCTGTGGCATGGTCATCAAAGAAGCAACCAGTGGTAACTCTTTCAACCACCGAGGCTGAGTACGTGGCAGCCGCATCTGCTGCGTGTCAAGCAATATGGATGAGAAGGCTGCTAGAAACGCTGAAATATTCACAGGAGGAAGCTACAATCGTGTTCTGTGATAATGACTCAACCATCAAGCTTGCTAAGAATCCCGTTCTACATAAAAGAAGCAAACACATTGATGTAAGATTTCATTTCTTGCGTAATCTTACAAATGAAGGGGTGATAGATCTTGCATTCTGTCCATCAGAAAGTCAAATTGCAGACATCATGACAAAACCTTTGAAGCTTGATACCTTTGAAGGATTTAGAAGACAACTTGGAGTTACGAGCCTAGCTGAGTTAAACTGCAAGCAAGATGCCAAGCAGTTTACAGGAGGGAATTGTTGAAGAAGTCTTGCCTTGGAAAAAGTCCAGCTTTTTAGGAATAGTCAATAAAGACCTAGTCTATGGGAATGCCCACGTTTTGCTTTTTCTTAGCTAGTAGTTGTTTTTTCATTAGCTAATCTTTAGCTTTTCTGTTTTAGCTATTAGGCTATATATAGCCCTTCTCAGCTTTAATAAAAGATCAAGTATTTGCATTTGCAAACTTTGCTTTGTGCTTTTACTTTACACGTTCATTCCTTTTAAACATTTGGTTACATTAGTTGCATTATCCTTTTAAACATTTGAAAGTTCGCTTTTTCAATGTAAAGGTTTGCTCATATTAAAGTTTGATGTTTTGTTGGTTTCGTTAGAATGCTTGTTCTTTTGTTGTTTGTGTAACAATAAGTTTGATAAGATCTCAATAAAATAAAATAAATAAATAAACCAATGACTCTTAGTGGCTGTTTGGTAGTTGTTGAATGGTTTGTTGCAGAATGATTAAGTGGTCAGAATGATTAAGACACTCTTATAATATAGTATAAAATAAAATATGGTTGTTTGGTAATTGTTCAAAACGAAATTACGGTGTTGAATGCTTAAGAGAGACCCAAGATACAAAATCATTCAGAGGGTTTTGGATCTATTAAGGAAGACCCAATATACAAAATTACCGATCTCACGAAAACTTAGTAGTATATAATAATATCAATATATATATATATATATACATACATATATATGGGTATAATCAAATAAGAACCACATATATTGTGAGAGGTATTCACATGATTGTTTCCATCTAAGGTGCCGTTTGTTTTTTAAGAGGTTTAAAGTCTGAAGTCTTATTTTAGTTATGATTAATAAGAGGTATTGTGTAAAAATGTCTGAATGATTCAAACTTAAGAGTCATTAAGAGGTTTTTAAAAAAAAAAAAAACCCTAAGCCTACAATTTAATATATTAATTATTATTATTATTATTAGTAATTATTATTATCATTATTATTATACTATAATATTATTAAACTTTGATTATATTATACATTTTGATTATATTCTTTATTATTACATTTTATTACATTATAATGTTATTACATTTTTATTATATAATATTATTATCATTATAGGACCATCCAACTACAATACAATTTTTAACATAACTTTTTATATGTCACATCATTTTTGAAAAACTTTCTAGAATTTATTTTTGAACGGCAGCTTAAACGCACACACCCACCCCGAACGAAGTCGACGAGGTATCCGGGATCCATATGGGCACCCGACTAATCCTCGCGACCATGGACCGTTATCGATCCATAGCCTCGCCCATGCCCGACCCGAAGGACGACCCATGGACTGGGTATCGCCACCCGTCCCCCCTAGGAATCGAACCCGGGTTGATAGGGATGCCATCCACTGTCCCCCCCAAGGATGTTACCGACCGTTGGGCTACAAGGGCTTTGATTTTCTAGAAATTTCCTTCTACTACAATAATTTCCAACTAATTTCTTAAGTGACACCTCATCATAAACAACTGGGAAATTGGCGCAAATAGCCATAGTACATAGCCTTATTCACCTCCTAGCCATGTCTCTCCCAGGTTTGCAGAAATAGCCTTAGGTCCGCAATTACGGACGTACAGGTCCGCAATAAGACAGTTAAACGACAAAAAAAAGTCGGCTCAGACCAGGTCCGCAACGGGTCGGATCGAGTAGGTACGCAATCCGCAATGGGTCGACACGTGACAACACCAGGGAAACCCTAATTCGCTAATACCTCTGCAATTGCGGACCTAACTCCGCCATTCAAGACCTGGGCTAGGTCCGCACTATTTCTCTATTTTTTGTGTTTTACTTTTTTTTACGTACGTTTTCGTTGCGGATTTGCATTATTTTTTTCTCTGATAATTGTCAGTTGTACAGTTAAGTGGGTGAACCAATTGAAAGCTTTTGAACAATTTGAATCCATGAAGTTTTTTTTATAAGAATAGCAAGGCTGAAAAGAAGGGGCGGAACACAAGCTTTCCAACCGCAGGGGCCGGACCGAGGGACAGACCTAAAGAAGGGTCACCGGTGGCACGTGTCACCGTATTATCTCTCTGTCGAAATGTTAAAGAAAATTCGTTTATGAAAGGTGCAACTGCATCATTTTAATGTGTCACCGTATGATATTCAAAAAAGTTGAACAAGGTAAGGTACACCTTGTAATCAACCAAAAAATCAAAAAAAAAACTCTTGAAATCAACACAAAAAAACGAAAGTCCCTCAAAATCAATAAAAAAAACTTAAAAATCCCTCGAAATCAAGCAAAAAGCTATAAAAATCCCTCGAAACGGTGGAATTAAGCTAAACACACGTCGAGTGATGAATTGAATGCCATTCTATCAAAAACCATAAACTCACTTGACTGCTTCTATAAAAGTGGATTTTTTTACAACCTAAACCCAACCCCATTTCTAAGTTATTTAATCTCTTGAATCCATTTCTATATATATATATATATATATATATATCTAACATCATCTCATAATTCAATCTTTGAGTGGTGAAAGGTGCACAAGTCCTAAAAAAACCAAAATCTACTCTCGAAATCAACCAAAATATTGAAAAAATCTCTTGAAATCAATCAAAAAACCCAAAAATCCTTAAGAATCAACACAAAAAAAAATCAAAAAACCCATCGAAGCTGATACAAGCTTTCAAGCAATCATAAAAGAGATGATAGCCGCCGGCCACAATTGAGATTGCAACAGCCACCGTTTAATTGTCCTTCATCGACCCTTGTAACAATTTCTAAGTCGCCGACCACTAATTAATTTCAACAACTGTCACCAACAATTGATTGAATTGTTCCACCATTAACCGACCCATTAACTTGGTTTTATCCAATTTAAAATAAAAAGGAAAAAAACCCTACAAGTTTGATTCCATGGCTGCCATTCTCAAATGAAAAATCAAAGCCGCAATTTACATATTTTGTGACATGCTGCTGTATGCTATTGTCTCTACAACCTACTGTGTGTGATAGAGAGGGGAGAGTCGGAGAGGACTCTTGGACTGGACTGGATGGCTGGAGTGGGGGGGCCAAATGAAAATAAAACAAAATTATCACATGGCTGAGCTATATTCAGTACTTAATCTCAGGAAAAACGCAGGGGCCTTGGCCCCCAATTGCCCATACTGTGTTCCGCCCCTGCTGAAAAGGGAAGCAAAGCACATTTGCAATCTGAGAAATTATTAACAATTTGATTTTGTTTCATCTGCTTTTCTTGAAGATGAGTTCTAGTTCTCAAAAAATAAAACTATGTATTTGGGGTGGAGGTTACTTTCAACAGAATGATCAAAGTGAGAGTATTTTACTGATCGACCGATGGTTCGCGCCATGGTTCCGGCAACCATCACGCATTCTAGGTTGTTTACTTATGTGCGAGACAAATGTGGTATGGACTCTGTTGTTGGTACCACCAGAATTATTTACAAATATTCTGGCCAACTCGTTGAGTTAAGAGACAATGATGATGTTTCTTGTTTCCTGCAAAATGTTATGGCTTTAACAAATTCGCCAACACTTTAGGTGTACGACGATTACACGATGGGGGGCGGAAGCAATGTTGGTGGTGGTTCGAACACCGGAGGAGCTCCTAATGTGTATGCCCCCGAGTAGAATCAAACATCTTACATGCCTCAGTTCCTCGAGCAGAGTCAAACTCCTTACGTGCCTCAGTTCCCCGAGTAGAGTCAAACTCCTTACGTGTCTCAGTTTGATTCTGATTTTCTTCCTGAACATGGTTATGGTATGAGTGACTATAACCCCGATGTTGTTCCAGAGACAGAAGAACCGGTAGAAGAACGTGAAGATCATGAAGATGAAGCTGAAGCTAAAGAAGAATTTCATCAAGACCCCGATGAATCTCATGTTTATGACCTGGGTCTTTCTGATGTTGATACGGAAGAAGAAGAAGAAGAAGAAGAAGAAGAAGAAGAAGAAGAAGAAGAAGAAGAAGAAGAAACGTCAAAACCCAGTCCTATTAAATCATATGGTGGGATCAATGATTTCTTTGGTATGCCCCCTTCCCTTCCAGAAGACCAAGAGCCCGTCATCACACCAAACGAAGCACCCGTACCTTATAATCATAGCAGAAGAGTGAATCTAGGGGATGCTTTTTCCACCAAAAACGAAATGACCCTCACTCTCGGGAGGAAGACCCTTGAAGAGGGTTTCAGTTTAGAGTTAAAAGATCTTCAGAAACCCGATACGAGGCGAGATATGTGCAGGGTAACTGTAAATGGCGTATATATGTGACATGTGTACAAAATTCCACTATATTCCACGTACGAAGTCTGCACGACGTACACACATGTTCAAGGACCCAGATGCATCCCAACCACCGTAACGCCAATAGTAGAGTATTGGGTAACATAATTTTGCCTAAAGTGCAGGATGAAAGCGGAGACTCCGTAGATCCGATATTGTGAACAACATGAAACATGAAATGCATGTAGATATCTCGTATTGGCAAGCTTGGCGTGCGAAAGCCTATGCGCTAACCATTATGCGGGGTATCCCCCACGAATCGTTTAGCCGACTCCATGCGTTCTTCTATAATTTGGAGCTTAATAATCCTGGTACTTTCACCCAAATAAAGACAGATAGTGCAGGACATTTTGAGATGTGCTTTGCTGCCCTTGGTTGCTCGGTACGTATTTTCTAATGTTTTGCCAATGCCAGTATATCTTTATCCATTAATAGATATTGTCCGTAATTTTGTAATGTCTAAACCACGTAATTTATGTAGATTCGGTCGTTTCTGGGACACTTGCGTCGTGTTCTTATAATAGACGGCGCTCATTTGAAGGGTCCTTACTTGGGCACAATGTTCTTAGCCGTTGCTATGGATGCCAATAACCAAATTGTGCTCGTCGCTTTCATAGTTGGTAGATCTGAGAGTGGGGAGGCGTGGACTTGGTTTTTGACGATGTTGAATGAATGTGTCAGTGAACCGGAAGGGTTGGTGTTCATATCCGATCAGGCTTTATCCATAAGCCAAGCTATCAACACGGTGTACCTAAATGCCCATCATGGTTTGTGTTGTCGCCATTTGCTGATGAACGTAAAAAGCAGGGACAATACCGCCAATATAGGAAGACTATGTTTTGGAAGACGTGTAAGGCGTACACAGAGGATGATTTTGAACGTAAAATGGAAGCTCTACGACACGTTATACCTATAGGAGCGCCACTTATGAACACGGTTGGCAAGGAGAAATGGTCACAAGCCTATTTCCTCGGAATGCGTTACAACATAATGACTTCAAACAGTGCTGAGTCGGTCAATGCACTGTCTCGTTTTGCTCGGAGACTTCCTATCGTGTCCCTTATGGATTACTTCCAAGAATTTCAACAAGACTGGTATTCAATTCGTCAGAACAAAGCATGTTTTTGTAGTCACACTTCTCCACTGTTAGAAAAATTGACACTATATTTGCAATATTTTAATTATTCGTTTTTTTGCAGCGACATGGACAAATGCTCTCACCCCAAAGATAGAAATAATTGTTAGAAGGAGACAGGTGAAGTTAGAAAGGTTTACTGTTCATGAAATAGGTAATGGCCTATAGAAAGTTAATGATTTCCGTAGGAACGCGAATGTGGATTACCATAACTATAGTTTCTCTTGTAGGAAATGGCAGATCTCCAGTTTACCTTGCAGTTATGCAATCGCCGTTTCCAGACATGAATGGTGTACATATGTCATCCACCTGGTATCGCCTTACTTTAAAGCGGATAATTTTCGAGCAACATACTTAGAGCTCATACATCCGGCTGGGCATCCTGATACATAGGTTGTTCCAGACACACCACTTATGACCGTTAAACAACCTCTTTACAAGAGACGCACTAGTAGAACGACTAACCACTATCGTATCCCATCTCGTGGTGAGGATCCAACACCGAGGAGATGTACTTGGTGTAGAGAAATCGTACATACTCAGGCTCAATGCCAGGCACCTGCACTAGTGAATCGGAGAAGTCAAAGAGCATCTGGTAGCCGCCCTACTCAAACAATGCCTACCGACGATTATGAAGGCACTTATAGACATCAGACTTTTGATTTAAACGTTGGTCTGAACGAGTAACCATGTATGTAATCAACCAATTGATTAGAATGATTAATGAATAATAATATTTTTGTTTTCTTAGATTATTCGTTTATCAGGATAATAAACAAAATGATACACTTTTACTTAACGAAAGGATAGACCAACTTAATTTAAACAAACTTCAAAACATTAACATTCAAAACAAAAGGATAGACCAACTTAATTAAACAAACTACAACATGACCAACTTAATTTAAAAAATCTAGGAGCCCTCTAGGTAGAGAGTTTTACACCTTCTGATCCAATCAGCCTTTTCATTAATCATATTCTCTATGTCGGGATAGTTTTCTTTGATATTTTTTATTTTTTTCTTTTCCTCCTTGATCTCTCTCAGCACCATCTTCACATTTTGCTTCTTTCCCTCGACGACCATTTCCATAGCCTTCTGCTCGGCCCTCTTCGTCCGCCACGTGTCTTTCAGGTTGAAAATCTCTCTCTATGCTTCCCGTATGAATTCCCTCATCCCCGCCGGCATAGAAGGCGTATGGTTTGAAGGCCTGGAGGGAGACTTACAATAGTGGGGCACTTCGTAATGATGTGTCTCTATATAATTGTCATATGCCACTTCCATTTCTTCTTCCTCTTCCTCTGTTTTTGGAAAATCGGCTAAAGTTTTTCCAAAATCCCTCCACTCCTCCTCCGTATGGGGTGCTTTCCAGCTGCTCCTGAAACTTCCATCCATCAATGGTTGTTTCGAAGAAGAGCGTGAAGTTCCAACCATAGCATTCACAATTACTTTGATGATTCACAATGTGTTTCTTTTTCTCTGGTTTACAACCACTCTACCATGGGGTATTTATAGTCGTTCTGGTCGAAATTGCGGAGGTGTACTAGGTTCGCAATTGCAGATCTGCAAGATTCTCCTGAAAGATTCGTCTGTCAAGATTCGTCTGAAAGATTCCTCTGAAAAGGTGCACGTTTATCTTGACCAAATCTAGATCCGTAATTGCGGAGGTGCACCATTAAACCACCTCTCTACAAGAGACGCGGTGGTAGACCGAGTAACCACGACCGTTAAACCACTTCTCAACCTATTGATTATAATGAATAATATTCTTGTTTTCTTTAGATTGTTCGTGTTTCGGAGACAATATTATATAAGAGCATATCATAAACACATTCTCATTCGAGACAATATTATTTAAGAGCACATACATGTCAAACTAAAGCCCCCCTTGTTTATTACAAACATACACGGTTATTTAAATGTCAAAGTACGGCTACACGATGCTTGGTTTTTCTGGAATCCCTACCGACTTCTAATATGCTCTGGTGATACAAGTCCAGAACTGTTAAGCTCCACTCTCTCGCTGTACACTTCAATTATGGTATGGCTGTCAACATACAGACGTATATTGGCTACATCTTCATCGTACCCAATGCTTGAATCCTAGTCAATAAGTCTCCATTCGGCCTTTTGAAATACAACGTATGATATTCGGTTCGTCGTAACCTAGCTCTTTCATGATCTGGTGAAACAGTTGCATGGAAATACCGTCGACATCTAACATGTCAACATAGATTTCTAGACCACAAAAGTACTGTCTTCTAGGTGGTTCCGTGAAGTACCCTTGATAGTGGACTTTCATGGTGAACATTTGTGGATAAGCCACTGTTAATAAATATGAACAACGTTAGCCTTCGATAACATTTAACACAAGCAAAACCCAAAAAATATGAACACTAACCATATAACTCGGTGGTAGTGTCTGGAAGAGATTAAGTTAAACATCTGAAGTTCCAAACATGAAGATTTGGAGATGCCATGTAAGAAGAAAATTTTCAATTACTTTGATGATTCACAATGTGTTTGATTTATAACCACTCCACCATGGGGTATTTATAGTCGTTCCGGTCGAAATTGCGGATGTGCGCTAGGTTCGCAATTGCATATCTGAAAGATTCGTCTAAAAGATCCGTCTGAAAAGGTGCACGTTTATCTAGGTCCGTAATTGCGGAGGTGCACTAGTTTTTTGGATATAAATACTCACGTTATTTCCAACTTATAAGTCACACCATCCATAAAACATTTTCCATCAACTGATATCACATGGCTGGAAATCGAGCCTCTTCTTCAAACCCCTCCTCTTCGCAAACAATGCCGAAAAGGATGAGATAATCCGTAGAAAAAGTTGAGGCAAAGATCGAGGAACTCACTCAAAGGTGGAAAGAAATGATGACCAAGAAAGAAGGGTATTTGAGAAGGATGGATGCAGACAGGGAAGAGATAAAAAAGTTGAAGAGGGAAATAAAAGATAAGGAAGACCGTATTCGTTATGACAAAGAACGAGCCAACAAGATTGTCCAAGAATTTGCAGTACTGCAGGCTGAGGTAGCCGATAAACAAAATTGGATTGATCAATGTAAAACACTTTATCCTTAGATGGTGCAACTGTTGTTGGTTTCGTATCTGGAGTTTTTATGTTGTTGCTTTGTACCTGGCATTTCTATGTTATTGTTTTGTACCTATTCCATGTTCTAATTTGTTCGTGAATAAACGGTTCAGTTTATTATGGGTTTTGATGAGTTTTAAATTTTATTACTGCCTTTGTAATGTTCTTTATAAGGTAAGTTATATTTGTAAAAGTTGTATAATAGGGGTTAGTAAATGTTAAAGTAACTCGATAAATAAAAAATATTTGTACAAAGTGGAAAACAGTTACATCTTAAAACTAGCTACTACAAATCAGGCATCCTCAGAGACCATATAATGTCTGCCATCTGATGTCGCCAAGCAATGCAATCTGAGGCTGTATCCGTGCTAGCTGGATGTCGCACGCCCACCAAATCTACCATAAATTTACATATCCATGGACCACAGTCTCCATACGGTCCGGCCTGTTGTGGCACATCCACGCGTATCCCCATCTGAAGGTGGAGATGAACCTAGCCTCACGATCACTATCACCCAAGGCCCTAAATAATTCTTGCATCCTCTGCCGGAATTGCTGCATCATTTCTCCGACAGGCTTCTGGGTGGATGAGAGCTTCAGACTGTCGTATATGGTCAACACCATGGACTCCATATCGAACTCCCCGACCAACCAATGTCTGTCAAGTATGCAGGGCATGAGGACCTAAAACATACAAAGTTAGATGTTTTTCATGGGAATTATATAAATCGGTAAGTTCATAAATAAAAAATATGTAAACTTATTTCCATACCCGTTTAACCAACGCCCACGCTGGAAAACCCTCGCTGGACATATCACCATTGCACCGGCCGATAAGGTATGACAGATCCACCATTGCCAGGTAATACCAGAAGTCTGGGAGCACCATCGTCCAAGTATCCTCTAGAGAACGTGACTCCAGGTGAAGTCGTTCTCATATCTCGACGTGCTATTAATAAACAATTAAATGTTAAGCATGAGCTACGCATTATTATTATTAAAATTGTATTACTAAAATAAAACAAATAAAAAATTAAGGCACTAACCTCGGTGACGAACCATCCACTATCATACAGGCCCGATAGTTTACCCCAAAAAAGATGATCTACGGGACGGATCGATAAAATTCGAAGATGCATAGCTTCTGGCAACTTGCCTTCCTGATACAAGCGCTCGACTATAGACCTATGCACACGAGCAGTCGTGGAAGACGATTGAGCTTTACGCCGTCGGGGAGGTGCAGGGGTAGACTCTAGAAGGGCGTTGTATGGAAATACCTAGAACTGGGAAGGTTGCCGTACACGTGCCCCCCTGCCAAGGTTCTCCTGCGGAGGTGGTCTCGGTCTAGGAGTATAAAACTGAGGACTGGTGTACACCCCTACCACCGCCGCGCCACCAATACTGAATGGCCTTGACATGTCTGGGCCAGCCATACCAAACGTCCCTGACATGTTCTGGGCCAGCCATACCAAACGTCCCTGACATGTTCAGGGCCGCCATACCAAAAGTACCGGACATGGACGAGCTAGCCATACCGGGTGTATCTGACACTCCCAGCATAACGAAATAAATAAAACACAGTACAATATCATATAAAAAAATAAGTTAAACATAAACCGATTGTATAACTTACCGCCCTACTATGGGAGGGGGAAAAAGCGTAGGACGGATCTCGCATTATCGGTGATGAAACTCAGGTGTTAACGCTCGAGCCTCGCACTTGTTAGGTTGCCTGTGGTGGACGATCGGAAAGCTACGTACAAGTAGCAATTGTTAATCAATGTGAATAAGTTTAAAATTAAATACATAATTAAAAATAAATACTTACGTGCCACTGTAGCATCTCACAGTACGTCTCCTGCATGTGAGTATACATATCCTGATGACCACCCCGCCATACATTTATTTCATTAATTGATCCCTCTATACAATTTGTTCTTCCCTCTAGGTGGTCAACCAATCCCAATATGCAGTATAAGGATCACTGGGTGCATGCTCATATAGGGGGGCTCATGCTGGTATCCCTGATGGATCTCTGGGCCATGATCCCTTCCCACACTAGCATCGTGGTTGAAACCAACACCGTCACCACCATCACCGTCCTCATCGTCCTCGTCATCCTCGTCATCGTCGCGGTATCACCATCACCGCCAACTCTCGTGATCTTTACCTCCTGCTCCCGAAATTCCTCCTCCGCAGGTATTGCACAAGAAGATCGATCGGTGTCCGACCCTCCTAATATTCATAATCTATAATGTTAGCTTTTAGCGTTAACATAATTAATATTTTATGGTATTTAAAAATACTTACCTGTGACACATCAAGTATAAAAGAGATATGTCTACTGTCAAGGACAAGACGGCTAGTCTAACGAACACACCTAAGAATCCTGGGATGCCTCGTGAAAAACCGAGAAGCGGCAGGAAATGTGTCCAAGATCCAAATATGGGAGTTACAGGTTGTTAAAATAAGAAATACATTAACCATGTATAAGAATTTTAGTAATAGTAAATCAACTAACCGTGATCGCATGTAAGAACCCTGTGAGTGTCAACTTCGGATGGTTCGGTGTATGTCTCCGAATGACCGCATACATCTGCCTAAAGGTGGGTTCCCAGACATAAGAACCCAAGGAAATTGGTTCCAAAACTGAAAATCCTGTGCTGCAGTAAGCACGGTGGTGGAAACGGGCAAATGAAACTGTCGGCCAAGAAAGACGACCTCCACCATCATAATCAAACAAACACGGACAAAATCATCGTTCGTAAGCCGATCTCCATCGCCTCCTAGTGATGAAAATATCCTAACTACATGGCGGATCAACAACCTCTCCTCATCACCAAAGACGCGACTGATAAAATCGAGAGACCTCTGCCTCTGCCTCTGCTTCTCTGGCAATGGAGGCACCTCTCCAAAGCGGAGTCCTGTCACGAGACAGAACTCCTCCCACCCAAATCTCAGTATATGGTCTCCCATCTCGATCTCCCATCTCGAAATACATATCCTCCTCCCCAGCATTATCCTGGAAGGTCTACATCCGTAAGACGGTGTGCATGAGTAATGGATCATAGGCGTAGTCCTCCATCAGCAACCAGTGACCAAAAGTCGTGACACGAAAGATCTCCAGCCTACGATCACTCAAGCTCTCCTTAATGTCTTGTATCACCGTCAACTTTGCTTCAACGTCAAACTTGGGGCCTAAGTTGTCATAAATTTAAGTTTAGGTTCCTGAAGTGTGATTCCTAAATTGTCTAAAATTAAAGTTTTGGGAATAATTTTCACTAATTAAAGATTAGGGACCTAAATTGTTAAAAATTAAAGTTTAGGGACCTAAAGTGTCCTAAATGCAAGTTTAGGAACCTAAATTGTCTAAAATTAAAGTTTTGTGACCTAATTTGTCAAAAATTAAAGTTTAGGGACCTAATTTGTCAAAGTTAAAATTTAGGGACTTAAAGTGTCATAAATGAAAGTCTAGGGACCTAATGTTTAAAATTAAAGTTTAGGGACCAAAAGTGTCTAAAATTAAAGTTTAGGAACCTAAAGTGTGATAAATGCAAGTCTAGGGACCTAATGTGTCTAAAATTAAGGTTTAGGGACCTAAAGTGTCAACAATTAAACTTTAGGGACCTAAATTGTATAATATTAAAGTTTTGGGACCTAAAGTGTCAATAATTAAAGTTAAGGCACCTAAAGTGTCGAAAATTAAAGTTTAGGGACCCTAAGTGTCAATAGTTAAAGTTAAGACACCTAAAGTGTCAAAAATTAAAGTTTAAGGACCTAAATTGTCAATAATTAAAGATTAGGGACATAAATTGTCATAAACTAAGGTTTAGGGACCAAAAGTGTCATAAATAAAGTTTAGGGACCTAAATTGTCAAAAACTAAAGTTTAGGGACCTAAATTGTCAAAAATTAAAGTGTAGGGACCTAATTTGTCAAAAATTAAGTTTAGGGACCTAAAGTGTGTAAATTTATAGTTAAGGGACCTAATATGTCATATTTGCAAGTTATGGGACTTAATGTATCATAATCATCATAATCTAAAATTCAAGGCAAACAGATTCAAATCAAAATATCGAACAAAATATGAATAGATTCAAATAAAAAAACGAACAACCTAGGTCCGTAATGTGCTCTGTTGCGGTGGTGCGTGCGGTGGTGTTGCGATGGTGTAGTGTGTGGTTGTGGTTCTAAGTTAAAGAGTTCAAAAACACTTACCTTTCCTGCCATTGTAGACACGTGTTGATTTGGGGAAGCACGTAACAATATACCGACAAAAATACACCTGATTCAATGCCTTCTTTCTTTAAAAAATTCGAAGTGGGGTAGAATGAGGGGACAGGGGTCTGTAAGCCTAACCTTTTATTTGTCGGCTTTTATTTGTCGGCATGTGCATCAGGTTCAGTTGGGAATGGTTCTAGCAATACTATGAAGAGATGAGCATTAATTTTACACAAGGGTAAGTAGTTCGGTGAAGTCTTCCGCAGTTTGGAGATATTGACTGTTATTGGGTTCTAGTAACATCCGTCCTTATTATAGACCGTGTATAAAGATTGGAATGTGTTTGTTGATGTTAAACCTTAAATTGTTGTTGTAAACGATTCAATTATCGATTTATTTAGAAAATTTTAAATTAGTTGTTATTTCCATATTTGAGGATGTTACACGAAAAAATCAACAATGAAGTTGAGTGTCCAATTCTAATTTTCAACAAATATGATTTAAATTTTTCCGAACTATTTTATACAATTTCTTTCTAGAAAATCGTTAAAAATATAATTGTAAGGAATAAATATATATATAAGAGTAATTTTCAGTTTTGTCCATTCATAAACTTACTTTATTTAAAATTTGTTCTTCACGTTTGCAAAATCTTTTTACATTTGTCCCACCAACTAACAACCGTTAAATATTTTCATTAACTCCAATTAAATAGAGGACATTTAAAATATTTTATCATTAATTTTATTTTGTAGTTAATTTTTTTTTTTGTGGAATATGTCATCTGTCTAAAACTAACACATCAAGAACATAAATAACAAGAACCACAAGGGTTGTGGCGTGGTGGTAAAGGCTTGGGGAGTTCATAGCGCTCAACCCGGGTTCGAGCCCCACTAGCAGCACTTGTGGCCACTGAGGATAATCTCAGGGCTGCACGCTTTTGCAGCTGGGCCAAAGGCCCTAATTGCCAAGGATTAGTCTGGGCCATAGGCCCAGGATACCCTTTCCAAAAAAAAACATAAATAACAAATTCAATCAAAAAATTATAATGCAACACTTATATAGAATAAAAAGTAAAGCCTTCAATCTAAATAAAAAACATTAAAAAGAGTAAAAAAAATTGGATTTTCGTCTTGGTGGCAAAGGCATTTACTTCTTTTGTTGAAGAATCTAAAGTGATATTGGTTATTGAAGAAAGAGAAATCGGTTGTGATATGTTGAACAACTATGAGAAACCGCCAGATGCAGTATCAACTCTTATCAAATTAGTATCCCATCAAGCCTTTGAAAGTAGTTTAAGCTATCTTATTCTTCCATCTGTGTAATAAAAGATTTGAAGTAGTCTTTTCCATCACATATCATAATGATTCAATGTTGATGTCATTAAATATAGTACTTACGGAATACCTAGCTTGCGACCTACATTTGAAGAAGGGATTCAAATGCTAATGGTTTGTAAGAATATAACACTGACACTCTCAACTAATCCAACAAATGACGTTTACCCAAAAATTATTTGCTTACCGAGTATCGAAACTATTAGTATGTATAAGAGAACTAAAATAGTTCTTCTTGCGTATTTGAAACATGATCCAATAGAATGTTGGTGTTGACATAGATCCACTTAGTGTTTTTAGCACACAATAAAAAACAATAAACCTTTCGAGGGGCATGGGGGTTCCATCAGAGATTGTTTGGCCTCACGTAATGATAATAATAAAGACTTACATCGAAGAGTACTTGCTTAACCTATATATATACTGCAAGATGTATGATAAAAAAAAATTACATTTAAGAGAATATAAACCCACAATTTAATAGAAGATGAAGCTATAAAGGGTATTAGCATATGAGAAGTTGGGGGTTAACCTAAAATGCAGGATACATTTAAGAGAAGGGAAGCTAGAAAGGTTAATGGAGAGTTGGGGGTTAAAGATGTATGTGAATTTACCAAAACATCTTATGCATAATGAAACCACATTTATTATATAGGGATGACATGGTCTTTTTCTTATATTAAGACACTTTAAAAAATCAAAAAATTTAGAAAAAAGGGAAATAAGTATTCTAATATTAGGAGATGTCATGTAAGAACTATTGGTTTTCCTTTAATACATATAGGCATGGGAACGGGGCGGGGTTCACATTCCCCGACCCCGGTCCCGGTTCGTAGTAGGGAGCCCCGACCCCGGCCCCGGGCGGGTGCGGGGATTTATTCCCCAACCCCGGTCAACGGTGGTCAAAACCCTGGTCAAGACCCGGTCAGATACCCGGACCCGTTCCCCGGTCCTTCGACCCGGCCCGACCCGTTTTTTGGGAGCTATTTCTCTGCAATTTAGAGCTACATTCTTTCTGCCACTTTTTTGAAACTAAAAAACACATATTCCATTAAACCATTCCATAAAACAAAGTCCATAAAAACAAATTAAACAAACTCCATTTAAACAAATTCCATCAAACAAATCCCATTAAAACAAATTCCATCAAACCATCGTTTTCAACGCATTCAATTAGACCCCCCCATCAATTTCAACATCTTCATCGAATTCAACCGTTTGATCAAATCCTTGCGGTTCTCCGTGTTTTTTATCTGAAATTAAAAATAGTACAAGTTAGAAGAATTGTAAATACATGTACCATATAACAATTTATATAATTATTACCTTCAAGTTCTTTTCTCAACCAACTTTGGGTACACATCAATGCTCCAACGGTTTGCGATTTTAGCCGGCTACGTTGTTTTGTTATCTTGTTCCCGCTCATGCTAAATGCCGATTCTGATGCTACCGTAGAAATTGGAATGGCTAACACATCCCTTGCAATACTCTGCAACACAGGAAACTTAACACCGTTGCACTTCCACCATGTCAAAATATCAAACCCGTCATCATCCGGTAACAATTTCTCCGTCAAATAGTCATCCATCTCCGTCGTTTCAAACATATCATCCTGGGACATCATATTCTCAAAAGCTAATTTCCATGAAGCCTTGTTCAAAGAAGAACTCCCCCCATCCGATTGAGTAGTGCTAGATTTTCCTTTCCCTTTGTTGCGATCATGTTTCCTCTTGTACTCCTCAAATAAATCATTACATAGGTTACGTATCCTCGTAACCTCAACTTTTGAGTCAACACCATAAATCGTTGGAAAGAAAAAAATTATCAACTTGAGCTTATACCTAGGATCTAAAACAATAGCCACACTCATGACATCATGTATAACTCCCCAATATTTATCAAGTTTATTCAACATACATGATGCCATGTTCCTAATAACAACATCTTCATCGTCTTGCCAACTCCTAAAAGATAATTTCATGTCACAAATCAAAGGGAAGAACAAGTTTGAAATAGGATACTTGGTCCCGAAGAATTCCTCGGTCACACGATAAAATACCTTCAACTTATCACAAACATTATGCGCCATTCTCCATTCCTCTTCACTAGGTAAACCAACATAATGTTTCTCTTTCTTTCTTAAACGAATAAAAACATCTTAATATTCTAAGGCAACATTCAACATTATGTAAACGGAATTCCATCTAGTCTTACAATCAAGAACTAATTCTTTTTCACAATCTACACCTACTTGTCGGGCAACGAATCTAAAGTCTTGGGCCCTTTTAGGAGAACGTGTCCAAAACGAGACACTATCTCTAACCTTCTTGATTGAGCCCTCAATGATAGAAAACCCATCTTGCACGATGAGATTTATGATATACGCACAACATCTCATGTTAAAAAACCTACCCTTTAAAATTAGGGAGGAAGGAGAAAGTGTACCTAAGAGCCTGTCGACCAAACCATCATTGGTTGAACAATTGTCAAGTGTCAATGTTGACAACTTGTTGTCGATGTTCCAATCCATGAAGCATTCAACCATCACTTGGGACAATGCCTCAGCAGTATGTGGAGATGGCACATGTGTAAAGCTGCATCAAAAAAATATACTAAAAATTAGCATTATACTATTAACATTGAATTATAAAGAATAGTAAACGAGAAATAACCCGATAATCCGATTTTGCAACCTCCAATTGCTATCTATGTAGTGTGCAGTTAATGCCATGTAACCTTTGTTTTGGTTACTCGCTGTCCACAAATCAGAATTAAGAGCAATCCTACTTTCGTTCTCTTCCAAACACCGCAAAATAGAACCTCTTTTTGTTTCATTTGTCTTCATGATGTCCGACTTGATTGTCCGTCTACAAGGCACCTTAAATAGAGGTTGAAGTCCATTTAGCAACTTTCGAAAGCCAAAATGCTCAACAATAGAAAGTGGATAATCATGAATAATGATCATCTTAGCTAAATCATCCCTTGAAGCTTCGCCATTAAATGCGTAATTACTCAACAAAGATGCCTTCCCATGCTTAGTCGTTTGTTCTTGAACTAGAATCTGTTTCTTTATGTCCTTCATAACTCTCTTAGGACATTTTTTGAAATGGTCTTTCAAATGTGTTGTCCCGTCATTGGGTCTACCGGTCATTTGTTTGGTGCAATACTTACAATTTGCAAATCTAGGAACACCATCAACATATACTACTTCAAAATGGTTCCAAACTACAGAGTTTAATCTCTTATTTGCCGGTTCGGTGGTCGTATTTGACCCGGTAGGCATGCTTACAGATTCGTTAGTGCCGTCATAAGTCGTTTGAGTTTTCTCGTTTCCGTCCGTAGCATTGGCTCCTAGTTCTACAATATTCTCGTTTTCTGAAGTCGCCATCCTAAAACAAAGATTCATATTCAACAAAATACCATTCAACAAAAAACAAAACCTTTCATATATATATATATATATATACACACATTTGATGAACCTTTTCTAAATAAGAACTAAACCAAACCTTGCATTCAAATAAGAACTAAACCAAACCTTTTCTAAATAAGAACTAAACCAAACCTTGCATTCAAATAAGAACTAAACCAAACCTTTTCTAAATAAGAACTAAACAAAACCTTTTCAACAAAATACCATTCAACAAAAAACAAAACCTTTCATATATATATATACACATTTTACGAAGAACTAATGCATCAAATCAAACATTGCAATTTGCAAAGAAAAAGTATGTAAATCAAACATCGCAGATCAATCAAACTATCAAATTATGTAAATTAATATTAAGTATGTAAATTAATACTAAGTATGCTATGATATGCTGATGCATCAAATCAAATTATCAAGCATTATAAAGACAAAGGAGACACAGATCTGCAGATGCATCAATTCATCAAATAATACTAAGTATACTAAGTTCCTTACTTAGTCCTTACTGAGAGTCTGAGACGCAGTCACGCAGCCGCCGACGAAGGAGACACAACCGCCGGCGAAGGAGACGCAAGTGCCGCTGCCGCAGAACTGCAGAAGGGCGACGTCAGACGTTGATGGAGATTGGACTCTGGAGACCGGCGGAGGCAAATCGCAGACGCGAAGCCAAGGTTAACTCAGTCCTCATATGAAGACTCAGACCGGTCGCCGGTGGATTTGGTGGCTGCGATGGATTTGGAACTCAGATTGATAACTTGAAACTTGAAAGATGGATTTGGTGGTTGCGATGTGTGTGTCGGTCTCACAACTGAAACTAAGGAAACCTAATTTCACAATCTCAACTCAATATAACTTAAATTAATAAATAATAATTAAAAATTAAAAAAAAAAATATATATATATATATATATATATATATCGGGTCCGGGCGGGTCGGGGGGTACGATTCCCGGCCCCAGCCCCATCCCCGGTTTTGTCAAAACGGGGATCCCCGGCCCTGAGGTTAAGCGGGAAATCCCCGGCCCCGGTCGGGTCGGGTCAAATTCCCATGCCTAAATACATATAATGATATATAATGGAGAGAGTAAAATGCTTATAGGAAGTTGGATGGTTTAGGTATTGAAAGTTAACTAAAGTTGTGCCAAAATTACCATAGTAGCTTCCTTGCAATAAAAAATACATTTTCATATAGTGGCATTAAAGTCTTTAATATATTTAACATTTTAAAAAAATTCAAAAAAACCACAAAATTTCTAGTTAAGAATCCTACTCTAAGAGAGTGCCACATCACTACTTCTTGTTTTGCTTTAATAGATACTAGTGTTCGACACTGTGCGTTGCACGGTGATTAAAACTCAATTTGAGATTACTTAATTATCATGATGTCACCTAAATACGCCAAGGTTTTTTCCTTTTATATAGACCTAAATACATTTCATCCACATTTCTTATACACACCACTTTGTTTCAATGTTTCAACTTCTCACCAATGTGAGACAACTCTAAATCAATCATAATTCACCATTTGATATACTCATTTCTCATGGTGCTACTTCAATAGTCCAAGATTTTTCTCTTATATATATGAAGATGATAATGGTTTCTAAGTTTTTTTTTTCTTCAAAAAATGGTCATCCAAAATAAGACAACCCCTTAAATCAAACTAAATTTATTTGCACAAAAAAGGTCATCCAAGATAGATAACCATATGAGTTAAACAACATGAACTTACCCAATGCATCTCATCCACCTTTCTTATACACACCACTTTGTTCCAATCATTCAACTTCTCACCAATGTGGGATAACTCCAAATCAACCACAATTCACCATTTGAGAATACTCAATCCTCATAGTGCCACCTCATTGCCTTATAATTAACAATTTAAATTATATATGATATAGATGGGGTAGTTGGGGGGTTGGGAACCGTAAATACCATTAACTCTAATTAAAAAACAATAAATTGCCTAGATCCGCAATTGCGGACCAGCCACATGCATTGCGAACCTAGATTAGGGTTTCTCAGAATCTGCTACGTGTCGACCCATTACGGATGGCGGACCTAGCCGACCTGACCCGTTGCGGACCTGGCCTTAGCCGGATTTTTTTTGTCGTATAGCTGTCATATTGCGGACCTAGGGCTGCATGCGTAAAGTTCGTAGATAATTGGCTAGTAGGTGAAACTGGTTGAGGACTTTATCTATTTGCGCCAATTTCCCTAAACAACTATATTTTAATCATCAACAACAAAAGTTTAATTATATTAGCGTAAACTCTAATTTTTGTCATGAGATTTAGTGAAAACTTTGAAAGTGTGACATGCACTTTGATAAATCTGTAAAGCATCTTTGTGGTTTTCATTTTCCTTTGAAAGTAGTCCCTCGTCATTAAATTTGTTTGTTTTCTCTGTTAGAAGAAGGGGCGTTTTAGTCTTTTCATCTTTTTTATCTTTTTCTATTTTTGTAACAAATCTCAACCTATTGGGACTAACCTACAATTAACTTATATATATATATATATATATATATATATATATATAAAGAGAGAGAGAGAGAGAGAGAGAGAGAGCAAAGATCATTTGTTAACCTACCATTTGTTGTTAACTTTATAAACCATTTCCAACCAATAAAAATCCATCTTTGATTGTTGTTTTCTTTGTTTTAGTATTTAATGCTAAAGGGTAGAAATGTCAATTATTAATTAGCAAATATTTTATATTTCATTTAATTATTTGGGGGTTACAAAAATAAAGCCTCCTTGATTCTAGCTAGCGTAGGTTATGATTTCAAAAAATATATATTTTTTCAAAATAATGTTAAAATCATATGAACATTTTCATGACTGATTTCATACTTTTTTCAAAATCATATAGTGGTTATTTTCAAAAACTTTATCCGGTATTCATTTTAATTCAAAAATTCTTATATAGTGTTAACCTTTTACAGAATGATTTAACTATAATGTTAATTGTTTCGAAGGTGTGTTCAACAATGATGAACATTTTTGTAGGTGTTCATGTATGTTCAACTAAGTATTCATGACATTGTGTAAAATATGCAACAACACTTGGTATGATGTTTGGTGTTTTCATAGAAACTCTGTAGGCTATATTTATCAGTTAGAAGTAGTTTGGGAACTAAATGAATTATGGGTATCAATTTTGACGGATTTTGAATTATGAATTTCATCGAACTCCAGATTATGTTTATTTTTCATTACTTTTGTCTTTTAATCACTGTTCATGAACCAAGGTTGGGTAAAAGTTTACATTCAATATTTAAGCAGTGATGATGGTAGTTCACTGATTGCATGTATCGTGGTAGCATCATATCATACATACGACCATGAGTTTTTCATCTAACCTGTTCATGTTTGTTCATTACTTCACCATTGGGCATATGAACAAAAACTTGTTAACGAGTCACATGAACAGTAAGATGGTGGTGGTTCATTCATGTTCATATTTCTTCATATTAATATGATATTTGAAATTAATATTGTTTATATTTCTTCATATGAATATGATATTTAAAAGTAATATTGTTCATATTTCTTCATATAACTATGATATTTAAAAGTAATAATGTTCATATTTCTTCATATGAACATGCATGAACCGGGGGTTACGATTCTTTTGGAAGAATAACGTTCAAATACATGCAGATTCATAAACACTAATGAATCGAAGGTTACAATTCTTTTGAAAGGAACATTAATTAAGAGAAAATAAAGACATAATGTTTCACTTATTTTTTTCCCAAAATACCCTTATCACTATAGTTCACTCCTAATTTTTCATTAATTGTACATTTATTAAGGCTTTTAAAAGATATTCAATCTCAACCATTGATTTCCATGATCAAGGGCTTATAATGGTTCATAAAGTTAACACAAAAAATGTGGTTAAAAAATGAACTTGATATATATATATATATATGACAAATCAAATACAAACCATATAAATATTATACACTATACAAACCAATCTCGACCCTTGTTGTGTATTTTAAAATTTTTAGATGCTTATCAAATCAGCTGCAGATAAGGTTGAGAGGAAATTTCGGAACCAATTTAATCCACATCATTGACATTAATTTGATAATCTACACAGACGGTTGAGATTGGTTTGTAGGATTTAGACGGTTTGTATTTGAAGTGCCCAATTATATATATATATATATATATATATATATATACACACAGAGAGAGAGAGAGAGAGAGAGAGACTTGAGATCATGTGAGACCAGACCATTTCCGTGAGACCCGTGAGACCACAAAAATAACACTAAACCTTCACAGCAAGAGACTGTGAACGTATTATAAAGGTAAACCTTCACAGTGTTTTTATTGTGAAGGTTTGTTGTTTTTCGTTCCTTCACAATGAATCGCTGTGAAATGTTAGTGTTATTTTATGGTCTCACCGGTCTCACAAAAACAGATTGGTCTCACTTGAACCCAACCCTATATATATATATATATATATATATATAGGGGGGTCATTCAAGGGAGAACTCATTTGTTTGTGGTAACTGTGAGATCTAATCTCAACCACAAATCAAATAATAATTTAGAAATTTTATAAATTTGGTAATTTTGATTTAAAATTTTAATTGAAGGGCATGTTACGTATTTTGAAATTTTTCTCTCTCCTCTGAACCTAATTCCAGCAAAATACAACGTCATACACTTTGTGATACAAAATACACTATGATACACCATGATACCCTTTGTGATACAAGACCCATTGTGATACCCACTATGATACCATTGTGATACACACTATGATACCACTATGATAACCACTAAAACCATTAGAATCAACAAGTATCATATCTATATTAAACCTATGATTTCCACCTAAAACCATTCGAATCGGTTTACATAAACTCCGTCGATCCATGAAATCTGAAACTACTACGTTCATTAATAATGTGTATGTCATATCATAAATCCCTAAAAATTGTGAAACAACAGAATAGTAACATGATAGAATGATCCATGAACTCTCTCATCTCTTCGGCCTCCGGTTGTGATAACCAAACTACATTGTGATACCCATTGTGAAACCCACTATTTTACCCATTGATACACACTATGATACCAATTGTAATACCCATTGTGATACCCACTATGATATCCATTGTGATTGACACGTTGATATGCACCCTTTCACCTGTAACTTAAATCGGAAGAAGGGTTATTCTAAGAGTCGAAGGTAGAGGACACATAATCGGCGTTAAAAATTTGTTACAATATTTCTCTTTACTTTTACTGTCACTTGAATAATTCTGAATTTTACAAGTTATATTTATCGTGCATGACATAACGAATGAATCTCAACCATGTATCAACGAAGAGACACTGTGATACACTTCGTAAAACAACTAAGACACACTCTGATACACTTCGTAAACAACAATAAAACTCTGTGATACACTTTGTAAGCAACGGTATCTGAAATTACACATTGTGATACATCTCTGATGTTACCTCTCTAGCGAGATCTGAAAAGAGAGAGGGAGTGTTTGAAAACCAAAACTATACCATTGTCATCGTCTTAAAGATTTGAAACTTGAGATAGAAGTGATATGGTTTGGAAACAATCTAAAACCAACAGTTACCAACTTCTCCGTCAACATTTATTGCCACTTTCTCCGAATGGAAGTTCCTCTGGTTCAATATGTCGTTTTTGTCTTCAGTCTTGCCGACTTCTGTTTTACTTTCTTGTTCGTCTTCTGTTACGATCTTCAATCGTCCAAACAAACCAAAAGGAGAAGTAGATATGAAAGCGCAACCATCCGACCTAACTTTTGATATTGGGCTGATTTTTTGAATTGAGATTGACTTTGTAAGGTTGATTTAGTATGTTAAACTGTTAATCTTTATCGGAGGCATGGAAAATATTTGAAAGGTATTGGTTTTGTTAATATAGATTGATTCTTGGGAAGATATTTATTATGTAATATATATGGATGTATGGAGAAGATTTGGTGATTTTGTTATCTAATTTAAAAAACTAATATTATACCCCTTTTATTAATTACGACAATATAGTTAATTACAATGAAATGATTGGTTTATATTGGATCTCACAGTTATCACAAACTATCGATATCTTATTTGATTAGGCCCCTATATATAGGTAGGTAGGTAGGTGCCTAATCAAATGAGACCTAAGTATTTTGTGGTAACTGTGAAATCCAATGTCAGCCAATCATTTAAAATAATTAATATTATTATTAGATAAATACAAAAGGGCAATATAGTAATATACTAAATTTTACAACTCATCTCTTGATTTTCTCACCCGTCTCTTTTATACCATATCCCTTAAATAAAATAACCTAAAAATTTTACCCACATCCACGCTTCCTTCTTCCACACGACTCCCTCTTCCGGTGTGTAACACCCAGAAAATCTAAAGGTAAGTATTTATTATCCCTCTTATCCTGTTAACTGTATTACTTGAGTAACTGAAGTCCTTTACGTATGTTTATCATTCTTTTAACTTGTTAATTAGAGTTATATATTTATTGGAATGTTTACCCTCATGCTCGTTATCATTTTAGACTGAGTTTTGGACTGTTGGGGGGAGTGGTACGAGAATGCCACGCGATAGTGACATTGTCACTATCGCCGGTTACTCTCGCGGTGTTTGTACCGAGAGTTGGTTGGCCCGGTGCGATTGTGACCACGCGATAGTGACACTGTCACTATCGTAGGTCACTCTCGCGTGGAGTGTACCGCGGGTGCCTGGTCGCTCGCGATTATGACACGCGATAGTGCCCATGGCACTATTGCCATCGGGGGGGCTGAGTGATTAAATGAACCCTTATCTGATTTTAACCTCATTTTCTCCACACCTCTCTTCTTGACAGGATCTAATTCTTAACAAGAATAATGAACTCAGAAACAATATGAAAGGAGTTGCGGAATAACACTTTAATATTCAACTATCAATGTAACAGTAAATCAGAAATCACAACTTGTAAACTTTATTGAATGATTAAAGTTACAAGCTTTCACACAAAAACCTCAATCTTGATGAACAAGCTCACCAAGACGAATTCTACTTCTCTAGAATTAGGATTATAAACCTTGAGGTTAATTCTCTCTCTAAAAACTTATCAATCAAAAGTTAATTCTATCAAAGACTTCTATACTATTTATACAAGACATAATACAAGATAATTATCAAAATACAAATGATCTTCAGTCCATAGTTATCTCCTTTACTTTAGTAAGTCTTCTATACAACTGTCTTCATTCCATACTGAGTCTTCATCTCATAAGCAGCACTAACCTTCTTCAGAAGTATTAACCATCTTTAGCAGCATTAAACTCCTCAGCAGTATTAATCATGCTGGCAGTAGTAATCCCTTAGCAGTACTAACTACTAGCAGTACTAACTCTCCAAGCAGTACTAACTATTGAAGTAGCAGTACTAACTTTTCAAGCAGTATTAAATCTACTAGAAGTAGTAATCATGATATACTAGCAACATTAACCATACTTGAACAAATCTTAAATTCCCAACAATTCTCTTTGGCGATTTTGGAGCTCCCAAATCAGATTCTCTCCCTCAAAAAACCCTAGCCCTCATAAATACAAACCCTTTTGGTGGTTGGAACTTGGATTCTTGCAACAACTCTCCTCAAGGGAACTTTTGCTAGGGCTTCTTAAGACTCACCTCTCCTCTCCAATACTAAATCTCTTCATCTAGGGTTTTCTATTTTTCTAGGTTTTAATAAAAAACCTAAATTGTGAGTTTACTAAACCTTTGTTAAAACTAGATACATATCATAATCTCCTACTTGTTATTATTGCATTTTATTTATAAATGTTCTTCAATAAATGTTCAAGTATTTGGGGTTTCCTCATGGTAGCATGTTTATGTGTAACTTACCATGATTTAATGTATATTTATCTTGGTATATTGATGATTGTTACATGAAACACCTTTTTGGTGATTTAATATCTACATGATGAAATGCTTATCACATAAGTCTTGTGTTGGACTTTACATTGATTAGGATGGTAATATTGTACCCATGGTTGGTATGGAAATATGTTGGGTTGAAATACTCCTAAGGACCTCCTATATGTTATGTTGGACGAACCAAGTCATTAGACACTAGGAGGATGTAGTCTTGGGTGCCACCATGATGGTATGTGCCTAGACCTCCGCCATTTGGGGTAAGGTCATGGTTGTAGTCCTCGGGTGTGTCGGGCCTTTCGGATGTCACTATCGTTAGTTGGCATCAAGGTATATCGTCTCTTTGGGTGGAACTTGATTGGTGCTATGGGTCTCCCCTATTGACTCCACATTTGTTGTACATTGGTTAACTGCTGATAAGAATTGTAATTGACATTATATGCTATCTACTGTTCAACTCACTAGGCTTTTTGGCCTAACACTTGTGTGATGTCGATGTGTATCTTAGGTTCTAGCGGTGCCGGTTCTAAGCACGCATAGTTGCTTTGGGTGAGAGCTTGGGGAATTTTGCACTTGGACATATATTTTTCGAGAAGACGTTGGGTTTATAGATGACACCCCTTTTGTAACCTATTTTCTAGATAGAGAAATTAGATTAGTTGGTTGTCATTTATTTGTTCGTTGAATTACAACTATAATTAAACAGGTTTGAATAGTTCCCCATTTTTTGGAGGCTCTTGCTATGGCAATTTTATATACCACATGTAACACCCCGGATTTTTCATTCTGTAATCTTGGTACTCTTGTGTTTAAGCGTTGTTGTTAGCACCACATTTAGTTTGGAGTTTGAGTTTGGATTTTGTTGGTTTTGGATTAACCACAGTGAACCACGCGAGTTGCACCGCAACTTGAGGTCGCGGCACAACCCGCGAAACCTCCTGTTTGGTGTGGGTTTTGTGTTAGCGGGCGAGTTATGCCGCGAGTTGTGGTCGCGGCATAACCCACGTGATAGCCTGGCCGACTTAGGTGGGTTTCTTCAAAATATCTCATTTGGTTTAATATCTCAAATCTCTTTTCTCTCTCTCTCTCTCTTTCTTGGTTTCGAGTTTGGTTCTTCGATTTGCCGTTTGTTGCTAGTATTAAGTGCATCTATCACGGGTTCGGTATAGAAAGCTTCGTCTTCCCTCGGTGGTTGATATCTGGTTTTTTGGGTTTTTGTCTAAAACCTATTTGGTGAGTTCCTACTACCTTTTTCTAAACTTTATACATGTCAAAACTTACATTTTGAACTTCTATATATCTCCATGGTTTCAGATCTAAGTTTACTACATTTTGATATAACTTGAATTTTGGGAGATTTTAGGGTTCCGGATCATTTTCAATTAAAATGATGGGTTTCATATTATTTGAAGTAAAAGGATGTTTTACTTGCACATTTATGTGGGTTACTTGAAAGAATGTTTAAAGTTCATTTTTGATGATTTTCATTATTACCAGAAGTTAAACTTGAAAATACATTTTGTTTATAAATGTTATTTTATACCATATGACTATCTATGGTTGGTCACATATGTTGTTGTGACGAGTCTGTACCATTACTAGTGGATCCCTAGGTATTGAGTCGACTTATATTTGGGATGTCTTTTCCCCTCTTTGTAATTGGATGCATGTGATCCTCAGGGGCCATTTGGTATGGTTATGCAAGACCGGTTACTAGCCATGGATCATATTTTCCCTTATTTGTAGCTATGGATGCATATGATCATCGGGGGCAATTTGGTAAGATTATGTGAGATCGGTTACTAGCTAAGGGTCATATGGCAGTCCTAGTAAACGAGTTTGACTTGGTTTCCTCGAGGGCCCTCCCTCACATCGTAGTACGGACCGTTGTAGTTCGTGGCCAAGGATTCCAAGTGTTTTGACTCATAACTCGTATTGTGACCTACTTTGTGTTACGCTACAATCCTTGGTAAAACTGGTTATCTTTGTCATCGTATGATGAGTTTACTTTTAAAAGGCCCGGTTGTGGCAAAGGTTTCATTTGAAAATTAAACCTTATTGAAAAGATTTCCTTATGATACAATTGTTTATATCTCTTGAAATTTATAAACTGTATGTTCTCACTAGGCTTTAAGCCTAACACTTTTTCTCAAATGATGTGTATAACAGGTTCCGTTAGCGGTGGGTTGCTAAGGGCTTGAGTGACGAGCTTGGTCTCGGGGATTTTTGAGATGACTAGTATTGATGTTGGGCAATTGTTTAAGTCCCATTCTTTTGATGATATTGGATTAACAACCTATGTAATCTAGATAGGTTATGTTTAGATTAGTTTGTTGTTGAGTTCAATATCAGTATTCAGATTGTAAAGGTTAAGTACATTTCCCCTTTTTGGGAGGTTTATACCAAGTGTGATGTCTATTTGTCCAGTTTCCGCGTTTCAAAATCACTCTGGTTTTTAGGGTGTTATAAGTTGGTATTAGAGCTCTAGTTTAAGTGATCTAGGCATGAATGTAAGATGTCTAGACTTAGACTGAGTGTGTTAAGCATTGATTCGTGAGTTTGGGTAGAATTTCTAAGATTGGTTGGTCTTAGAGTCGACGGCATGTATAGTTATCGAGCGTTGTAGCGATGGTATTAAGAACCTTTATGTATTGTATGTTCATAATTTCACTTAGCTAATGTTATTATGAGAATATTTATACGTGATTGTGCTTAATGTACCGTTACTATGACAATTGGTAATGTGGTATTCGTTCTTTCGTGTTCATTCTGTTGATCTGTCTCGTATTCTTTTCGTGCTTGTGTGGCAACCATTACGTAGGTATGGTGAACACACGTGGTCGTCCGTCGGGCGGCGGTGATCTTCGCGTTGTTAGTTCGCATGAGCTGAATCCTGTGGTTAGAGTGTCAGCAGTCGTTCCTCCGGGCATGCCACCGATATTTACTGGGGAGGTAGAGTTGGGGCCAAGAGTAGATTTGGCATCCACCAGGCCCGTTATTCAAGTCGAAAACCCTCAAGCTGATATGATGGCCAGCGTC
Organism: Arctium minus; assembly: GCA_954870635.1. Lineage (NCBI taxonomy): Eukaryota > Viridiplantae > Streptophyta > Magnoliopsida > Asterales > Asteraceae > Arctium > Arctium minus. Next base: position 14,330,723 of record OX941087.1, read on the forward strand.
ATGCAGATGGTGACGTCGGCCATGGAGAAACAACAAGAGGTTTTTCAGAAGAAGTTGGAGGACCAGGATACGAGCCTCAGGAGGCATGAGGCAGTGGAGGAGAATGTGTTGGTTGGATCTAGGGGCACCGGGAACAGAATCAGATCTGAGGAGCACAGGGTGGTCGGTGCTCCGAAAAGTGGGAAGAGTTGTTCCTACAAATCTTTTCTGGGTTGCGGACCACCATAGTTCTCTAGTTCTGAAGACCCAGTTGCATGTGTTAAGTGGATCCGAGTGGTCGAACAGGCCTTCGGTTCATCCGAGTATGGTGATGACCAGAGGGTAAGATTCGGTACTCAACCGCTCAGGGATACGGCGCTGTCGTGGTGGAATGTTATCCAGTCCACCTTCTCTCCTACTGTTTTGGCCCAACTGACTTGGGGCGAATTCAAGGTAAAGCTATTGGAAGAATACTGCAATGAGAGGGTTGTGGATCGGATCGAGGCAGAGTTTCGAGCGCTTGAGAAAGAGAATTTGACGGTGAGAGAGTATACCCGTCAATTCATGGAAAAGCTGGGGTTAGTGGGGCATGTGGCCTCAACTGAGAAGGAGAAGATTAAGGCCTATCTGAAGGGTCTACCGTCGGACATGATGACTATGGTCTGAAACTCGAAGGCTTCTAACCTTCGGGAGACTATCGAAGAGGCACAGTTTATGGAAGAGGTTTACGCAAGAGGTAAACCGGGGAAGGCTGTGGCAGTTGTTGAGAAGAGGAGATGGGAGAGCAGTTTAGTACCTCCCAAGAGAGCCCGACCTTTTGTCGGAAACCGAAGCTTCAACAGTTATCAAGAAGCTAGGTGGTGCCAGAAATGCAGAACCAAGCACCACGGTAACTGTAACACCACTTCCCAAACTTGTTTCAAATGTGGGAAAGCTGATCACCTCGCCAAGGATTGCCCGATCAGAGGGAATGTATGCTTCGAGTGCAAGGCACCGGGGCACATGAGGAGAGATTGCCCAAAGCTCATGACGGGTAGCGCGCCAGTATAGAAAGAGAATCCACCTAGGGTTCCGGGTCGAGCGTTTCAGATGACGGCCGATGAGGCCAAGGCATCAGCTGATGTGGTATCGGGTACATTTCTTATAAACTCAGTACCTGCTCGTGTTTTATTCGATACGGGTGCCAGTTTCTCTTTTATATATGAGTTGTTCCGTCCAAATATTTCTATGCCCACTACCAGTCTTGAGGTTGCGTTAGTAGTTGAGATATCAAATGGTAGTCAAGTTCTGATCCGCGATGTTCTGAAGAAGTGTATTCTAGGAATCGAAGGGAGAGATTTCCCAATCGATTTGTTGTCGATGTTAATCGAGGGTTTTGATGTTGTGGTCGGTATGGATTGGTTAGCAAGCAATCATGCTGAGTTCGTGTGTTCCAAGAAATTAATTCGACTTCCCAATCCCAATGGCGAAGTTGTTGTGATTTATGGTGAGAAGAGGAAGGGAGATGTGGCAATAATCACCATGACTAAAGCACGCAAGTGTTTGGTGAAAGTATGCTCGTCTTTCCTAGCCTACGTGATCGAAGCCAAGCTAGAGAAGTTAAAGCTCGAAGATGTGAAGATTGTGCGCGAGTTTCCAGACGTCTTTCCGGATGACTTGCCCGGGTTACCACCCGATCGCCAAGTAGAGTTTCAGATTGATCTCATACCGGGAGCGGCTCCTGTTGCTAGAGCCCCTTATCGGTTAGCGCCAGCGGAGATGCAAGAGATGATGGCCCAACTCCAAGAGCTTTTTGAGAAGGGATTCGTAAGACCGAACTCGTCGTCGTGGGGATCTCCGGTCTTGTTCGTCAAGAAGAAGGATGGCACAATGAGAATGTGCATCGATTATCGTGAGTTGAACAAAGCTACAGTAAAGAACAAGTATCCTCTTTCCAAGATTGACGACTTGTTCGATCAACTCCAAGGAGCGGGGTGTTTTTCCAAGATCGACTTACATTCGGGTTACCATCAAGTGAAGGTAAGAGAAGAAGACGTTCCGAAGACAGCTTTCAGAACGCGTTACAGCCATTACGAGTTTCTTGTAATGCCTTTTGGCCTAACGAACGCACTAGCGGTATTTATGGATTTGATGAATAGGGTGTGCCGACCTTTCCTCGACAAGTCGGTCATCGTATTCATTGATGATATACTCAAGTACTCTAAGAGCGAGTTAGAGCACGAGCAACACCTACGCGAAGTTCTTGATGTGTTGAGAAAAGAAAGATTGTACGCCAAGTTTTCCAAATGTGACTTTTGGCTTGAAGAAGTGCAATTCTTGGGTCACGTTGTCACTCGAGATGGAGTGAAAGTGGATCCCTCCAAGATTGAAGCTATGATGAATTGGGAACCTCCCAAGAGTCCGTCAGAGATCCGCAGTTTCTTGGGTCTGGCAGGGTACTACCGGAGATTTATTCAAGACTTTTCAAAGATCGCTTCTTCTTTGACAGTTTTAACTCGGAAGAATGTGAAGTTCGATTGGACCGAAACGCAAGAGAAGGCGTTCCGTATTCTGCAAAAGAAATTGTGTGAAGCTTCAATCTTGTCGTTGCCAGAAAGGTCAGAAGACTTCGTGGTCTATAGCGACGCTTCGAAGATGGGATTAGGATGTGTGTTGATGCAAAGAGGCAAGGTAATCACATACGCCTCGAGGCAACTTAAGATACACGAGAAGAACTATCCTACCCACGATTTAGAGTTAGCAGCGGTGGTGTTCGCCTTGAAGCTTTGGCGACATTACCTCTATGGAACGAAGTGTACGCTCTACACATATCATAAGAGTTTAAAATACGTCTTTGATCAAAAGGAGTCGAACATGAGGCAACGGCGGTGGCTCGAGTTGCTCAAGGATTACGATTGTGAATTGCTTTACCATCCCAGTAAGGCTAACGTTGTAGCCGATGCGTTAAGTCGGAAGGACTATAGCGGAAGTATTCGGGCTACACTTTCGAGAATCGAGTTAGTGTCTAGTCTTGTTGAGAATATCAAGTCATCGCAGGTTGAAGCTTTGTTGGAAGAAAATCTCAAGGAGGAAGTCATGACGAAACAGCGTTTGCTCTTAACGAAAGATAGTCGTGGGGTAAAACTGTTCAGCGGTCGTGTGTGGGTGCCCAAAGTTGGGGGTAACCATGATCTATTGCTTGAGGATGCTCACAAGTCCAAGTATTCCATTCATTCGGGAAGTACAAAGATATACAGGGACTTGAAGTTGCATTATTGGTGGCCAGTAATGAAGCTGGATGTGGCGCGTTATGTGGAGCGTTGTGTGACGTGCTCGCAAGTTAAGGCCAAACATCAACGTCTGTATGGGAGTCTTCAGTCCTTAGAGATTCCCGAGTGGAAGTGGGAACACATTACGATGGACTTCGTGACGAAGTTGCCTAAAACTCTTCGAGGTCACAATACCATTTGGGTAATAGTCGATAGATTGACTAAGAGCGCTCACTTCTTGACTATGCGCGAGACATTACCGATGGACAAGTTAGCGAAGCTTTACATCAATGAAGTGGTCTCGAGGCATGGAATACCCTTATCAATCGTGTCGGATTGCGACAGTCGGTCCACTTCGAACTTTTGGGATGGGTTTCAGAAAGAGCTTGGTACGCGAGTTAAGTTGAGTACGGCTTACCATCCACAAACCGACGGGCAAAGAGAGAGAACGATCCAAATGTTGGAAGACATGTTGAGGTCTTGTGTCATCGATTTCGGGGGTAGTTGGGACTCTCACCTACCTTTGGTGGAGTTTGCTTACAACAATAGCTACCACTCGAGTATTGGGATGGCATCTTTTGAGGCATTGTACGGGCGAAAGTGCTGAACTCCCGTGTGTTGGCTTAAAGCGGGAGATAAGCAATTCGCCGGACCTAAAATCGTGCAAGAGACGGCCGATAAGGTCAAATGCATTCGTGAAAGGTTGAAAGCGGCTCAGGATCGGCAGAAGAGCTATGACGATAAGAAGAGGCGGCCGATGGAGTTCCAAGTGGGCGACCATGTGTTGCTTAAAGTATCTCCATGGAAGGGCATTATCAGGTTCGGAAAACATGGGAATCTGAGTCCCCGTTTCCTTGGACCTTTCAAAGTGCTTAAGCGTGTAGGTTTGCAAGCCTACCAATTGGAACTGCCCTTAGAGTTGAGCAGAATCCACAACACGTTCCACATTTGTTACCTTCGGAAGTGTTTGGCGAAGGAAAAAAGTATCATTCCCTTCTCAGAGTTAAGAGTGGACGAGGGCAACCGTTGTGTAGAAGAACCTAACGCTATCTTAGAGAGAAAGTCTAAGAAGTTGCGTCACAAAGAAGTCACTATGGTCAAGGTGCAGTGGAAGCATCATCAGGGAGCCAACGTGACGTGGGAAGCTGAGGAGGATATGAAGCAATAATATCCTTACCTTTTCGAGTAGTTGAATTTCGGGGACGAAATCATTCCCAAGTTGGGGAGGATTGTAACACCCCGAATTTTTCATTCTGTAATCTTGGTACTCTTGTGTTTAAGCGTTGTCGTTAGCACCGCGTTTAGTTTGGAGTTTGAGTTTGGATTTTTTTGGTTTTGGATTAACCACAGTGAACCACGCGAGTTGCACCGCGACTTGAGGTCGCAGCACAACCCGCGAAACCCCTTGTTTGGTGTGGGTTTTGTGTTAGCGGGCGAGTTATGCCGCGAGTTGTGGTCACGACATAACCCGTATGATAGCCTGGCCGACTTAGGTGGGTTTCTTCAAAATATCTCATTTGGTTTAATATCTCAAATCTCTTTTCTCTCTCTCTTTCTTGGTTTCGAGTTTGGTTCTTCGATTTGCCGTTTGTTGCTAGTATTAAGTGCATCTAGCACGGGTTCGGTATAGAAAGCTTCGTCTTCCCTCCGTGGTCGATATCTGGTTTTTCGGGTTTTTGTCTAAAACCTATATATCTCCATGGTTTCAGATCTAAGTTTACTACATTTTGATAACTTGAGTTTTGGGAGATTTTAGGGTTCCAGATCATTTTCGATTAAAATGATGGGTTTCATCTTATTTGAAGTAAAAGGATGTTTTACTTGCACATTTATGTGGGTTACTTGAAAGAATGTTTAAAGTTCATTTTTGATGATTTTCATTCTTACCAGAAGTTAAACTTGAAAATACATTTTGTTTATAAATGTTATTTTATACCATATGACTATCTATGGTTGGTCACATATGTTGTTGTGACGAGTCTGTACCATTACTAGTGGATCCCTAGGTATTGAGTCGACTTATATTTGGGATGTCTTTTCCCCTCTTTGTAAATGGATGCATCTGATCCTCGGGGGCCATTTGGTACGGTTATGCAAGACCGATTACTAGCCATGGATCATATTTTCCCTTATTTGTAGCTATGGATGCATATGATCCTCGGGGACAATTTGGTACGATTATGTGAGATCGGTTACTAGATAAGGGTCATATAACAGTCCTAGTGAACGAGTTTGACTTGGTTTTGACAAGGGCCCTCCCTCACATCGTAGTACGGACCGTTGTAGTTTGTGGCCAAGGATTCCAAGTGTTTCAACTCATAACTCGGATTGTGACCTACTTTGTGTTACGCTAGAATCCTTGATAAAACTGGTTATCTTTGTCATCGTATGATGAGTTTACTTTTAAAAGGCCCGGTTGTGGCAAAGGTTTCATTTGAAAATTAAACCTTATTGAAAAGATTTTCTTATGATACAATTGTTTATATCTCTTGAAATTTATAAAATGTATGTTCTCACTAGGCTTTAAGCCTAACACTTTTTCTCAAATGATGTGTATAACAGGTTCCGTTAGCGGTGGGTTGCTAAGGGCTTGAGTGACGAGCTTAGTCTCGGGGATTTTTTAGATGACTAGTATTGATATTGGGCCATTGTTTAAGTCCCATTCTTTTCATGATATTGGATTAACAACCTATGTAATCTAGATAGGTTATGTTTAGATTAGTTTGTTGTTGAGTTCAATATCAGTATTCAAATTGTAAAGGTTAAGTACATTTCCCCTTTTTGGGAGGTTTATACCAAGTGTGATGTTTATTTGTCCAGTTTCCGCGTTTCAAATTCACTCTGGTTTTTAGGGTGTTACACCACATGTCCGTTTTTTTTTTGGATTTTTGTTTTCCCTATTTTTAGGGTGTTACAAGTTGGTATCAGAGCTTTAGTTTAAGAGAACTAGGTATTGTTTTAGCATACCTAGACTTAAGCTTTAGACATTGTTGCTCCACTGTCCACTTGGGGTAGAAATCCTAGGTGGGGAGAGTGTTATGACTTACGGAATTACGCAAATTAAGAGCTATAATTGTGGTAACAAGAATCCTTGTGTATGATCTGTTCATAATTTCACTTAGCTACTTCTATTATGAATACATTGTTACGTGGGTATGCTTGTAAATGTCGTTATTATGATAATTGAAATGCGTATTAGTACGTACAATGAGTTCAATTCACTTAGTCTTTTCTCAATCTCTTTCTCGTTCATGGATGGCAGATAGTGATGGTAAATACTCGGAGCAGGTTACCGAATACGCCAGAGGGTCACATGGAAGTAGATTCTACAGCGGACCGACCTCCTTTGGTCATAACCCCCGAGGGACCTCCCATACCCAATATCTTGAAGATTATATCTAGAAGGTTTCAAGTCTTCATCCAAGAAACTCATGTAAAACCTAGATTTAGTCTAAATCTAGTAAGGTGAGTTCTAGTTGCTTTACAAAACTATATACATGTCAAAATATAAATGTTTTGGGTATTGAACTTACTTTATATGTCCTCTCTATATTTGATGTGTTTGGTGAACATTTGGTCATTTGAGCATATTTGAATTACCAAAACCTGATAAATGGTTTACGGTGTATTATGGATTTGTTTAGTCACCAAAAAAGGGGTTTAAATCAATTAAATGAGATTTCTTGGACATTTGGAGATTTTGGACAAATTGTGGAGTTCACATTTTAATATGTACTATTTGGACTATAAATGGTTTTATTGGAATTGTTGTTAGAGTTTGAGTATTTATGGTCCTTTTTGGAGTTACGGATTATTTTAGGATTTTACCCAACTCAAGGGTTTTGTAATTGTAGCTTTTAATCTCTTTGGTCACAAAAGCATGAGTTCTTGGGTACGGTTGTTCTTTAACCTTATGGAATTTTGGAAAATATGAATCTTATGGTTTAGGGCTTTGACCAATCAATCCTTGAGAATATGACGATTTGGGGAAGTTACATTTCGGCTTATGTAGCTTTATTGACTTATTTGTTAAAAACCCAATGTTTATTGGTGCCTATTGGCTTGATGTATACTCAAAAGAGTTTTGGGACTTTCTTCGGTTTTAATGGCTCAATGTATAGTATTATATGTAAAATGCAATTATTGCATAAGTATTGGAAATTACGTGTTTAGTGCGTTAGTCATTCATTTGGGTCATGTAATGTTTTAGATTGTAATGCAATAGATCCAGAGGCATAGAATTCGGGTTGTTCAACATGGAGTTTTAATGTCCATGATTGAGTCTAGTGAGTGGTCCCCAAGTCATATTTTGTTTAAAGATTGTCATGGTACTCATGAGAGCCGTATACGGAGCTAAGTCTTGCGGTAGTGCCCATGGTGAGCCGGATACGGGGACTTGTGACTTTTGTGGTGAGACTTATCTAGAGGTCGAGTAGACACTAAGGTCATTTGGGTATCTTGCGGTGATTGCTTAATGAACCGTATACGAGGATCCATGTCCCGAAGTTAATCTCGAGAACGTTGATAAGTGGCTTAATTTTGTGTTCCCGCCACATTCTATGGAACCGTGTCTCCTCCATCACCGAAAGGTGCTAATTTTGGGTATTCTCTTACCTATACTTTCGGTGTTGAAACGTACAATTTATTTATATAAATAGTATTTTGGTGAAGCATCTCGGGTGTGCGTTTTGAGAATTTTGAAGGTTGGTCATTTATTAAAAATGGGTGTTGGTTTTGGAAGTAACGTTATTTGTGAATAAAGCCTTTTTATAATTCATGATTTAAAAGAATGATTGCAATTATATTAAAACATCTTTTTTAACTGTTTTATGTTTTATTCGATGAAAACTGCTTTAACATACTAGGCGTTAAGCCTAACACTTTTTCTTATTGACATGTATATCAGGTCTTAGATGGATCTGATTGGCTTTTGGAGCTTGGTGAAAATTCCGGTAGGATGGCTTTAGATGTGTCATCTGGTTTTGAGAAGATAGCGTACTTTGGAGTTTTAGTAACACCCAACTAATTCTATATTTGGTCGAGGGATTAGATAGTTCCGTTAGAACTCTGATACGTGTTTTAGTATTCATTCCTTTGTAAACTTTATATATTTGAAGTTTCCAGTTTTGTAATTAGAGGATTTTAGAAGTTTTTATTTGTTTGTTATTTTCAATTTTTAGGGGTGTTACATTATTCCCAGGCGGTTGAAGATCAAAATGTGGTGAAGGATAAAACGCAAATGAATGTTGATGTACGTACCCAGATGAGTGTCAATGTCCAGTCCCATTGTCTTGAAACACGTCTTTTGATTTTGTAGATGTTTGTAACCGTCCATCATGTAGTAATGCTGATGAAACTTTGAACGATGATCTATGAATGGTAAACTTTTGTTTTTTTAATTCACAATCTCTTTGTTTTGGGCATATACATTTTTGAGAAGATGATGTTAGATTTAGGGTTTGTTGGTAGGATGTCGTTGGTAGGGACCTTAGTATTTTCATGTTGTCATATGTCAAGGTTGTTCGTATATGAAACTGCATGGTATGGTGATGGTGTATTTGGTACGACATGCTTATGATGAACAATTTATAAATCACCATATATAATGTTATTATTTTTTATTATGTAATATTCCTAATAGGTTTGATATATGCGTATTACATGATGTATATTTTTGTAATTGTTCATGTATGAACAATACTAGTAATTAAGTTATTACTGTTACAATATGTTACATTGTAGTTAGAACTTGTCATACATGCATGTTCATTTTTATTTTTCAGATGTTGAAGCACAAAATGATGTTGTTGAGTCTCCTGATGGAACAAGTTCATATATGATCCTCAAAACCTAATTTCATATATTCACATCCAACCATTTATACCCAATTTCATATATGCACATAACTTTTTTGTTTGTCACCTAGGTTACTTTACACTTAATGAGAGAGATTCATATTATATGCACATCAAACACAAGTTCATATATGCTCATCAAAACCCAAAGTTCAAATATGGTCATCAAATCCAATTCATATAGGCACATAAAAAACAAGTTCATATAGCACATCAAACACCGATTTCATATGTGCACATCAAAACTCAATTTCATATCTGCACAACAAACACAATTGCATATATGCACATCAAAACCAATTTCATATATGAACACAAAAACCAATTTCATATATGCACATACAGCCCATTTTCATATATGCACATCAAACCCATGTTCATATATGATCCTCAAACCAAATTCCATATATGCAAATCCAACCAATTATACCCAATTTCATATATGCACATAACATTTTGTTTATGACTTAGACTACTTTACAATAATTGCTAACCATTATTCATTTGAAGTCATCGGGAACACGAACAGTCATTTATAACATGTCAAATTCATTTTGTAACATAATAGTGTTCATAACTTTTCTCTTTACAACATTTTATTTCATAGGTGAAAACCATTTTTGTACATGTATGAAAACAAAGTATTTTTTGTTAATAAATATGCCTAATTTCACATAGCACAATAACTTATCCAAACACTGTTAATTCACATAGCACAATAACTTACACTTGATAATCTCATTTTTTAAAACAAAATTGATACTGATAATAAATATGTCTAATTTTCTTATTAAAGATTGTTTTGTATATGAACATCTCATTAACCAATCACATCAACTTTAACATTATAACTTCATAAATGAACCCTAATTTCAATAAGAACAGTGCACATTGAACATAAATTCACTAACCAAAGATGAAGTAAGAACGCTAATGTCCTTATAGAACTTGAAATTTGTTCATACTTAACCTAACATAACTAATTATGCACAAAAAAAGGCCAAGTCTATTGAAATATACTTTCATTGTGGTCAATCGACTCCTCCCTTCTGGTTTGATTTTGGTTTATGCCAACACTCTCAGTTACATTATTTACAACCTGTACTAGTCATCTCTGTTCATCTTCATCAACATCCACGGGATTCTATATAGTGTTCTTGAAGTTTGAAAACGATGTTTTAAAAGCAATCCTCTCACTTTTTTTGTGAACTAAACAAAAACTGAGTACCAATATATGAACATAAATCGCCTTTTAAAACCCTAACATTTGGGATTTTACCTCTATTCAAAATGTTCACGCCTCCATTTTGCGCCATATACGTCTTTCATTTCACGTTCACAGATGAAGATTTTTGAATCAGATTAGAAGTTGTGAAGATATCGTATCAATCGTAATGGGATGCTTGAGAGTCGGAATCGGAAACCACTGTTTTAGATGTGCCGTGAAACAAGGGTGGTTTCCTTATTAGCTTTTTTTTTACTTGACTATTTTGCCTCTCTTCATATATGAAAAACCCATTGTCATCCGTAGTCACCATTTAAATATTATAAAAAAACTATTTTAATCTAAGCCATTAATTTTCAAGATGATTGGTCCTCATTGGTTAACAAGGTTAACACTTAAACATTGGTTAACAAGGTTAACACTTAAACATTGGTTAACAAAAGAAGGAGACCCTATATATGTATATATATATATATATATATATAGGTCACAGTTATTTTGCAACATAGTAAAAGGTCACAACCCGTGCAACCTTCATCTAAATCGTCCACTGCATTTGAATTCTCATTGATTCTCTACATGAATTTACCTTATTTTGTCGAAATTCTATAAAATATGTCGATGCACATAACGGTTCACACACACATATATATATATATATATATATATATATAGTGTTTGGTTCATTTGAGAAATGGTAAATATATGAGAAATAGAGAAGTAATCCTAGTCATTCATATGGTCAAGATCGGATTTGACTAGTCAAATATTGCGGCTTTGACCGGTCAAAAGTTGCGGCTTTGACAGGTCAAAAGTTGCGGCTATCCCAAAAGTAGGACAATTTCGTAAATTTTACAAAACACATGGGTTGTGTTCACATATGAACATGTATAATTGACATATGAACTATATGTTCATATATGAACCAGTGAAATTCACAACTGAACTCTTTTAACTGATTTATATATGAACCTTTGTGATTCATATATGAATCACAAAGATTCATATATGAACCTTTGTGATTCATATATGAGTCACAAAGATTCATATATGAATCTGTATGAATCACAAAAATTCATATATGAATCAGTTGAACTAATTAACAGATTCATATATAAATATTTGTGATTCATACATGAACTCATCCCGTGTATTTTACGAAATTACACCTCTACCTTCTATAGACCACACAAGGAATTATCCGGTGTTTCGCGGTCAAGGCCGCAAATGTTGACCATATGAATGGCTAAGATTACTTCTCTATTTCTCATATATTTACCATTTCTCAAATGAACCTCTCCCTATATATATATATATATATATATATATATATATATATATATATATTATATATGAAAGTGTTCAAACGAGAACACCATTTATTTATGTAAATGCGAGGACACTAACCCATCATTCTCATTTAAGAAGGATTGGGGGAGTTAAAATATTAAATAAACTGCAAATCACATAATGAATAAACAAAGCTGATAATTGTGGACGTGATCATCACTGGTTTTTGATTTATCACAACATTATCACAACAAAATCACATCATAAGAAGCATTCGATTTATCAAAACATTATCATATCAAAATTATCACGTCATTATCACAATATTATCACATCATCGTCAACAACAGAGCATCAACCTAAGAAGTCTTTAATGATACTAACAATAGTTAAGGGATAAAGACAAATCTAATATATCAGAAAATTGTTGATAAATACTAATTTATTTTCATTTATTTTCATATATTTAATTTATATTATGAATTAAATAATTTGGAAGCCCAGAAGTGTTCTCACATTTTCGTAAAACTGGGATGTTTTCGTTTTAATCCCAAGATATATATATGGATGGATTTAAACAAGAATGCGATAAACTTACAAAAATTCAAGAACGATCAAATTACATGTGATTTACAAACATCCAAAACAATTACATTGACCAGCCATTACATGTGTGTTTCACGTGACCTTGGACGTGTTGAGTAGTCGTCCTCGTCTTTCTAGACGTGTAGTAAATAAATGTGATTTGGCCATTCTCGCATTTTTTTTATTGACCGTCTTCTCGTTTGATCTTCCTCTCTCTCTCTTTATATATATTATATAAAATTATATATGAATGTTCTTTAATAAAATTTATTCACTTAGAAAATGAAATTAAATTAATGCTTTTAAATTTTAATAGCTAGTGGTCAAGATCAATTTCATTATACATTTTTCACTTTCCTAGCCACCTTTGGATGTGAAAGTAGATAAGAGATTGAGAGTATGGCTCATGTTCAAAAAAAAAGTGAAACATTTTGTGAGAAAATGAGAAGTTTCAATATTATATATGATTACACGTATGATACATAAGCTTAATCATATATGATTAAACACATGTTGCATTCACAACACCTAGACACTTAATCATACATGATTAAATACACCCAAAAAAGTAATGATATATGATATTAAGACTTCTTTAAGAATATAATAGTAGTCACATCAATGCAACCTCCTTATATTATGCTACATATATAGAATATTGAGAAGTTGGCTAATGAGCTCCGAGAACAGATTGTCCATACCAAGACCAAGGAGGGATCAATTGGAAACAAACATTAGACTGAAAACTTAGGAAACCAATATTGACCAATGAATGAATTTCTCTTTTTTCCTTTGTTTTAAGTGATAAGGGTATTTTAGTATTTTACCTAATTTCGTAATATATATGGTAAATATTATTATTATTATATTATTTATTTAATTTGAATGCATTATATATATATATATGGTAATAATTGATGTTATATTAATTTAAAGTATGCACTTTTTGATTTCGATTTCAATTTCTTTTTAATTTAAAATATTCATTTTTTAATTCCTATTAATCTAAACTATTTTTCTTGATTCCAATTTCAGTTTCATATTAATTGAAATAATTAACGTAAACTATTTTTTTATTTATTTGATTTCCGTTTCATCAAATTTTGGAAAAGAGTTATTTTTACAGAAAATTCAAATATTTAGTTATATTTAAAAGGGAAAAGTTCAAAAAAACCCAATGGACTTTAGTGTTTGGAGTGATTAAGTCCTTGGACAATTTTTTCGAACAAATAAGTCCTTGGACATTTCAAAATCTGTTAAATAAATCCTTAGACTTTAGGTAACCTGTTGAATACATTCTTATTACTTAAAAATATAACTTGCAACCTACATAGGAGTTAAAACTACAAATTAAAAAAAAAAGTCAACTAAAAATGGGGAAATTAACTATAATAGTCAATCTCATCATCCAATTTAATTTTAACCACTTTTCAAAGCATTTTCCTAAAATAGCCAAAGTTTGCGCAAAAAAAATTTTCCTGCGTAAGGTGTTTTTTCCCAAACAGATAAAAAAAACATTTTTATGTGTAAAGATTCACTTTCTGCATATAGTTTTGGAAAAAAATTATACTTTGCATTCTTATAAAGTTACAATTAGTTATTTAATTTATTTTATATCCATTACTTTTTCATTTTTCATTTTATTATATTAACACGCATAATCATATAATAACTAACATATATCAAACAAAAAATTACAAATTACACCATTATAATCGTTTCGTCAATACGTTCAAAATGAACTCAAGATTGTTTTTGAATTTAATCTTATATTATTCAATATCATAAATATATACGAATTATTTTTAATACTTACAATTTATACCTTTAAGGTTACAGATTAATCTTATACTATTAAATAAATAACTCTAATTAAAGGATATAAAGTGTAAGTATTAAATATAATTCGTACGTGATAACTCTTAAATATTGAGAGTTAATTCCTCTCTTTTCGCATTCGGTTTACCATATTTCCCCCCATTTTGTCTCTTGCCTCCTTCATTTGGTCTAGTTGTTCAAACATTGTGATGAAATCTCAAGAATGTAAAAATTGCGGTTTTACTAACTTTTTATGTAGAACGTGGCCGCCTTGCCACCACGTTGGGACGTTTGCTGATTTTTTAATGGATAAAATTTAGTCATTCTTGGAAAGATTGCCTTTTGAAGAAATGAAAAGAATTTTCTGCTCTTTCACAAGAATAATCAAGGAAGAGGACAAGAGATGTAAGTCAAAGGAAGGTGTTATACTCTTCCTTAAAGACTACTTTTTATGTTTGGTCACATCAACATTTCTTCTTCCTTGGGCTATAAATTGGGGCTTGGAGGAACCATTTGGGCATCAACAACTTCTAGGAGCTTTGAATACTTCTGAAGATTAGCATTTAGTTTTCATTCCATCTTTAAAGCTTGTAGTTTAGTTGCATTTAATTTTTGTAAGTTTAAGTTCCTTGTAATAGTTGTCGCCAAAGTGGCCACCTTGTCACCACGTTGGCAACAACCTTTAAGTTATTTATGCAATTTATGTTTATGTTTTGTCCTTCTTCTTTCATGTCTTTTACTGTTATTATGAGCTAAATACCCCTTTAGGTGTGGGTATGAGCCAAGGCTAAGACTAGTAGGCGACACTTGGGTGTTGCCATTTTTGCTAACTCTTAGACTTGGTCGCTCGAGTCAGGACTTCAACTCAACGCGGACAAGCCGATCACTTGTTAGTGTTAATATTAGATCTTAGACATCGAGAAGGGCGGATCCGAAATACGGCTTGAGTGATGCAAAGAAGATTTGAGAAAGTCTTTTATAACCACGTAGAGATACGGGTTTTTGCATGACTTTAACTAAGGTTCAAATGTCGGTCGATATGGGTGTCACAAAGAGATTTGGGCGTTCATATCCATACTGGTGGAACTAAAATCCTTAGAGGTTTACTTAGTTAAGTCGGCAAGTCTTGAGTTGGCCAAAGTGGTGACAAAGTGGGTGCAACGTGGCCACGTTCCGAGGAAGCTCACTTTCGAGAGAAAGGGGTTTTTAAGGCTTCGTGTGCCATTTTTGTTTCTGACCATGTTGTTACTACATCAGTCTTAGTTAATGCTTGTACCCACATCCTACCTTTTATTTCATAAATCCCTCTTTAATCGTTGTTTAGTTTGCGTAAATCTCACAAATATTGATATTGTTCTCAAAACTTAAACAAGCACTAGAAGTTCATGAAAAGTTCTCTGATTCTTAGTTGACTAGTCCCTGTGGAAACGATCTCGGTACTCTACCACTTTGTTACTTGTAGCGATCATAGTGTCCGGTGTGCACTTCCAACGCCACTGTGGCAACATAGTGGTCACGTTATGGACCTATACGATTTTCCGCTATCAGTACGTATTAATGATATTTAATAATATGAGATTAAATAAAAAAAATCAATATTAGGCTCATTTTAAACGTATTGATGAGAAACTTATAATGGTGTAATTTGTAAAAAAATTTAGTTTTTATGTATTTAAGTTGATATACGATTATGTGTGTTAATATAATAAAAGGGTTAAAATGAAGAAAAAAAAGGTAGAAAACATAAAGTAAATTAAATAACAAATTATAAATATGTTTTCTATTTTTTTTTTGCTAGAAAAAATTATTAAGGGTAAAAAAATTTATGCCAAAACTTTGGCTATTTTAAAATTTACATTTTGAAAAGTGCTTAAAAATGAATTTGATTGATGAGATTGACTATTTTAATTAATTTTTCTATTTTTTTTTTATTTGTAGGGGGATAAAGTAGTGACATTTTTTTTGTTTTACTTTTTTAATTTGTAGTTTTACCTGTTATATAGGTTGCAAGTTACATTTTTAAGTAATAATGATGTATTTAACAAGTTTTCAAAAGTCCAATGATTTATTTATTGTGTTTTGAATTGTCTAAGGACTTATTTGTTCAAAAAAATTGTCCAATGACTTAATCACTCCAAACACTAAAGTCCATTGGGTTTTTTTAGACTTTTCCTTATTTAAAATCAATAAGATTCTCGATAGATGAAACACGTGTTTGATGAAACAATGTTGAAACTCATGAACCAATACGTGTTTCATCAAACACGTGTTTGATGATACAATGTTGAAACTTATGAACCAATAGATGAAACAGGTTTACACATGATGAATTTGTTATAGATGAAACAATGTTGAAACGTGTTTCATCAAATACGTGTTTGATGAAACATCGTTGAAACTCATGAACCAATTTGTTTCATGGCTTTCATTATATTTCAAACAATGCACACAAATGTTTCATCAAAAATCGATTTTATCCACAAAAATAGACTTCATCAATAATGTGTGTATACCTTTTCATCACTCCATCCCTTCACCAGTTTTCTAATAATTCTCTTAATTAATTAAGCATAGATATATAAAAAAAACCTAAATTAGGTCTATTGATCATTATGTTTAAAGGTGAAAGAGAGTTATATAAAGAAACAACAAGTTTAAAAAGTTTCCTTATTCAACGGATTTCATCTTGTTACCAAAATTGAAACAAAAAAGCAAAAGACACTTTTGCCCTTTTAGCCTATTATTATTAATTTTTATTAATAAATTAATTTATTTATTACCATATTTAAATCAAATGAATCTTGAGCATTGATTACTAAGATCAATAGTATCTAGATGATTTCCAAAGTTTCCAATCTAATATAGGTTTTCAATTGAAACCGCCTCTACCAAGACCGAGGGTCATATGAGCTTAAATTTAGGGGTGGATGAGCCGTATTGTTCCACCATTTTCATCCTTGTATCTATTTTTATCTTTTTTCTATTTTGTCTTTTATCGAAATCAAAAATCAAGAATCATATTTGTAGTTTACATTTTTATTTTTTATATTTTTGTTTTATCTCTCTTTATATATATAATTATACATATAGGGTTGGTTTCAGATGAAAATTAAAGTTATAGTAAGAAGGGTAAGAATAAATCTCCACCCTTAGATAGTTACATGCATATTAGGATAAGGCACTGAATTGAGATGTACCAGATCAATCCATTATTAAGTGCGATTCATGGATGGGTTTGAGATTAAAAATGATCAAGAGTTCAGATCCTTTATTATCTTCTCATCTTAACTCTTCTTCTCACATGATATTTTGTCTACTCATACATATTTTATATATATATATATATATATATATATATATATATATATATATATATATATTAAAAAGAATACATTGAAAGAAAAACATTAAACAAATACATTTGGAAATATCTTTTTCCAACATAGATATTAATGAGTTAGTTAAAATATAAGTATCTCTTTTAAGAATTACAACATTCAAATAATCTCGTCAATACATTTAAAACATGACCAATATTAAATATTTTTAAAATTAGTTTTTGTTATTGAATAGTATAAATAATTTATTTTTAAAAAATAACTTTTTAACTTACTTTTATACTCTTTATAATTATTTAAATAATTTGTTTAACATTCATTTATTTTTTATTTTTTGTTTTATACCTTTATCATACTAATATACCCGTTAATGTATTAACTAAAATACATATTATAAATCATTTCATAATTCACAATGTATGAAAATTTGGTGAAATGTCTTTAAATTTGATATTTCGTTTCATCGTCTAACATTATTTTTCAAAAATGTCAATTGTTACATGTAGGGGTGTTCATCTAAACCGCCAAACCGCCCATACCGCACCGCAAAACGTGGTTTAGAACTTTCGCGGTGCGGTTTGCGGTTTGCATTTTTTCCAAACCGCACTATGCGGTGCGGTTTGCGGTTTTGAGTTATCAAACCGTGGTTCAAACCGCACCGCACCGCACATTATATATATGTATATTTTTTTTAATTTTATATATTACACACACATATATGTATATATAGAATAATTGCAATGTTTATATAATATGTATTTACGAGTCGGACGTGGTGAATATTTTTATTTTTTGGACTACGATCAAGTTATTGCCGACTTCAAAATGAAGTTTTAATTTTATAATTATTGAATTGTAGGTGTAAATTGCGTTAGGTACAAACCGCATACACCACACCGCACCGCACCGCATTTCGCGGTGCGGTTTGATGCGGTTTGAGATATATGTGGTGCGGTTTGCGGTTTGGGAAAATGCTCAAACCGCATATGCGGTGCGGTTTGCGGTTTTGTCCTAAACCACACCGCAAACACCCCTAGTTACATGTTATAGCAACTTTAAAAATTAAAATTATACATACTAGTTGTATCTCTGGACAATGCTACAGGATGTAATATTTAGTGGGATGTAATATTTAAATAAATGTATGCAAAAGATATCGGGTACAAATTAAGGGTTTTCCCGGTTCGGTACGATCTAGTTTAGTGCCAAAACTGTAAATCAAATCGCATGTGCAACTTAAACAATTTTCCAAACCTCATAAGTCTAAAACCAAAAAGTACCGCAATACAAAATGCGGTAAATATTTTTTTGTGTTTGTATCCAAATATGATGCATGCAAAAGTGTGACAAAACAAAACTTCATAGTCTTCATACTTCATAGAATAGAAAAAAATAATATTTCGTAATCCATACAATATAAAGTGGAAATACACAAAAGAAAATATTCAAAATTTATAACATCT
This sequence comes from Arctium minus, assembly GCA_954870635.1. Classification (NCBI taxonomy): domain Eukaryota; kingdom Viridiplantae; phylum Streptophyta; class Magnoliopsida; order Asterales; family Asteraceae; genus Arctium; species Arctium minus. The sequence continues at coordinate 14,349,524 of OX941087.1, forward strand.
TATCAAACTTGTAAAATAAAACTTATACAAACAAACAGAACTCCAATTTGAATAAAGATTTTGATTAATAAGTCTCTATTCTTCGTAACTAATCCATCCATGTAATTTTAAGAACAATGCCCAAGTTAGGAAGGAAAAGACCACCAATTATGAAGAACTGTTGAGAACCGAAGTCATGATACCATTCAGAACCAATCGAGATGCTATAAAGCATAAGCAAAATCATTCTATAATCTGTTGAACGACCTATTTTAAGATCGACATAGAAACAAAGGTCTTTTACATTCAAAGTGCGTACAGACACCTATTACAATCGAACCATATATGCTCAGCCTAAACCTAACATATCGATCTGATGTAATCGTTCGCAAGTTTTGTTGGTTCCAAATTTAATGTAATCCAAGTAGCAGTAGTTATTGCTAAATATCTCAGGACCTATGGTGACGGTCAGGGGCGGAGCCAGGAATTTTACTAAGGGGGGTCCACTACAAAACAAAGTTGATTCATTGACGGATATCCGTCGGTAATCCGCCGTAAAAAGCCATCACTAGCGGATTTTCAATCACAGACGGAAAAATCCGCCGGTGATCTGCCAGAACGTCGGTAATTACCGGTGAAAAAATCCGGTGAAGTCTCTTAGTTTTGTAGTGGTACTCTAAATTCTAAAATAAAACAAATATACATATGAAAAGATTGTGTGAGAAGTTGATGTTAACGTGGGAAACGTGAGAAGTTGATCTGAACCGTTGATTTCACTTTTAATCTCAAATGCCCTCCCATGAATTGCGGCTTAGAAAAGAATTGATCTCGTGTATCTCGATGCATCTCATCATAATATGCATCCAACTGTTGGTAACCATTTCTCATGTTTCTAACTTTAACTCAACTTCCTTTGTTTGTATATATATATACTAGGCATATACCCGCGCGATGCAGCGGAATGTAAGTAATAACGAACAATTAATGTTACTTCCTTATAGACATGTCATCAACAATCCAACCATGACCTATGAATCACAATTTATGAAACCCTAAACCCATAAATATATTCAATAATTAGTTTATATTACAATTATTGACAAAAAAAATTATAATGATATAATTTATAATAAAAATGAAACGTATTTTACGATTATGTATTTTTAATGTGTTAACGGTGGAAAAAAATAAAACGTATGGATAGAAAACAAATTAGTTCGTAGATATTCATGATATTTAATAGTACGGTTAAATTAAAAAATATTCAATATTAGACTCGTTTTGAAGATATTGACGAGACGATTATAATAGTATAATTTGTAAAAAAAGAAACGTATTTTTTCATTGCATTTTTATTTATATACGATTATTTGTGTTAAAATAATAAGGGTGTAAAATGAAAAATGAAAAATGAAAAAACAAGGGATAGAAAGTAAATTAAATAATTAATTGTAAGGGTGATAAATGTAAATTTTAACTTTCCAAAAACCGTTTTCCAATAACCAACTTTTTCAAGAACGGTAATAGAACTTTTATAATATAGTATAGATATATTAATGAATTTAAAGGTGTAATTTTTTTTTTCTTTTTTGAAAAGTGAGGGGGTGCAAGTGAGGGCCCTAGGCCTTAGCTGGCTCCGCCCACGGTGACGGTGGTGACATATCATTGTATGAGGTAAATAGAACAGCAACCAAATTCTTTTGTCTGCAAAGCAGAACACTTGAACCAGTACATTACAGCTCCATATGCTTGCAAACTTGAACTAAATGCATAACATCGCAATTTTCAATTCATCGCAATCTTTTGTCGATTGTCTTACACATTTTCCTTAGTCCACCAATTTTCTTCTTAGGATGCAATGACCTACAACCAACAAAATGGGTTCAGAAATTCACACCCTAATCAATGATTAAAACTGTTAGACTTTACTTTCTCTTTGTACATTTATCTATATAGTTAAGGAACCTTTTATATATGTCGTTGCTTATGTCCATAGCCCTTTCCTTTCCCGCTCTGTATATATAGACCTGACAAAAATTGACACGACACGCTAACCCGATACCAAATAAATGGGTGTGGATAATACATTTCAACCTGTTTAAGTAACCGGGTTGACATGACACGACACTAAAATTAAACGGGTAAGGTCAGGGTCAAAAATTTGAACTCAAAATTGACTCGAATAACCATTTTTCTTTTTAATGTTTTGGATTTGGTTAGAACTTATAAGTTTGAACCATAGAATTTGGATTTTTAATCCTTTCATTTGAATTTTGGATTTGTGAATTTTCGATTTTTTAATTTTTAGTTTTATAAATATTAAACGGGTTAGACGGGTCGGGTTTAGGTTGAGATTTTCTGACCCTTTTATTAAACAGGTCATGTTCGGGTTAGGCATTCACAAACCGTTTAACTTTGAACGTGACATGAACCAAAAACGATACTATACGTTTGTCAGGTCTATTTGTATATCATGATCTGCAGATTTATTAAAAGAGAGTGGATTCTCCATTAAACCTTCAACCTTAATCTCAATCTATCAAGCTAACAAAAACTAAAAAAAATCAAAAGGTAATTGGCAGGATATGATCAAAGCTAAAAAACATGACACGTAATTAGCATCATATCATCCCCATAAACAATACACCTCAACCATATTCTACTACTTGTTCAAAAAAAAAACATATTCTACAACTATAGCTAGTTCATCAAAGGCATTGTTCTTGTTTCGATTAACGAATTCAAAACTTCAAAGTATAAAAAATCAATGATTGAAATTCATTAATTGAAACATAAGAGGATATCACAAAATATTTGGCTCAAGGTAGGAATTATATTTAGCAACTTCAATATCGGTGCTCCATAGAGCCTAAATTCGAAAATTCCACATCACCAATCCTAGATATTTAGGGTCCACAACCAAACCAATATCCCAAAGCACAAATCTTGTAATTCAAATATAGAGGCCCTGAAAAAAATGAGCTATATCCAAGGCTTTAAAAAACCGAAACGAGCTTCGAGGCGTTTTCCCTCAGGTACGTGAGGCGTAACCCTCGAGGCGGTCGAGACGTAAGCTCCAAAAAATAAAACAATAAAATTCATAAATCCACAAAACTTTACCAAAAATATTAAAGAACATAATATATACTCTATACATTAAACCATATTATACATAAAAAGCAGAATATGTACATAAAAGTAACATATATACATAAAAAAACAAAATATGTACATAATAACAACATATATATATATATATATATATATATATTAAAAAAAGGAATCTATACTATATTATAAAAACGACATAAAAAACTCTTAATTACAACATTTTAAGCATAAGGTACAACTAATTAAAGCCAATTACTTAATTTACAATTTTTAATGCTTTGGTACAACCTTTCCAAGCACAATATCTCACATAATCATCTATTTGTGGAATGGATACTCATTTATTAATATAAATATTTGTTTTTTTGCTGGAGGATTTTATAAAATAGATTTTATATTAGCATAATCTATTTTAAATGTAGAATTTACATTTAAATCTATATTAATGAGATGTAATATAAAATATTTTTTCTTCCGTATTTTTTTATATTACATTTCATAATGATTTTTCCATATTTTATTTTATAAAATCTCTTTGCATAATGAGATGTAATATTAACTTTTTTTTTCTTCCGTATTTTTTTTGCTAATATAAAATCTATTTTATTTTATAAAATCTATTTTATTTTATAAAATCTACACGTATTTTTTTTGTTAATATAAAATCTACACGTATTTTTTTTTCACGAGCATTAAAAGAAGAAAAAAGAAGATTGATATGAATTAAAAATAAAAAATAACGAGATACACTAATAAATTATCGTATTCTTTAAAATAAAAATATTCCGTAATACTTTCCAAATTAACCAAATGTAAAGAAAATAAAATAGAAACGATGTAGATATAAAAATATTCTTTCATATTTTTAATATATTTACATTTAAATATAAAATCGAAAATGAAAATAAAAAATTTTAAAATATTCTCTACATTCACTATAAATATATATAGCTTCTCTATGTATCATCCGAGAACAAGAAGAAGACGAACGGTCGGGTGTCAATGGCGGAACCTACAACTGAACAAAAGGTATTCCACTATATTTTTGTTTCTTTGAAAAACTACTTTTTTATATTTTATTTTATTTACTGAGGATTTGTTTATAATTTTCAAAACCCACAATCATATTTTTCGAAGTAGGGGAATAAGATATACATACATATCTTTATTTTTATCGACTAATACTATGAGATCTTGAAGTCAATAGTCAGATAAATTTTCAAGTGGTACTGAGTGAATTTGAACTATACCAGTTGAGTTGTCGGTTACAAAAGATATAAATCATTTATTTTCTTTGTCATATTTGATGTGGGTTGAATGTTGTTAATTAATCTACAGATTTATACGTTTAAAATGATTGTCAAGTGTTGTCGAGGAGGTTTCAGAAAAATTGCAAAATCTGTAAAAACGTATGTTCATATTTATAATTATTTCAATAATAGTGATATGTTGTGAGACATGTCGTTTGAGTTTTAAATAATATAATACAAAACTATTACCAATATTATTGCACAAACTCATAACAACAAACGATTAAGAATATATGCAAGTTAACCACTTATGAAAATACATTCGTTTTCACATTGTATTTCATTAACTGTTAACAGAGAAATTACGTTCCATTTTAACTCGGTTCAATATTCCAACAAAAAATTTATCTTCCCGTGCAATGCACGGGCCCAACACTAGTATGTACATAAAAACAGAATATGTATTACATAAAAATAGTATATGTACATAAATCAGAACATATATAAACTTTACACATAAAAGAACATGCAGATTACTATATAAAAATACACACACAGATTCTTACAAAAATATACATATTCATACTATATAAAAATATGCGGAAACCTTACAAATGAAAAGAGGAGAAATTGTTGAAACCAACACGTACAAGCACTTGGAGAGATAAGAAGCAATACAGAAGAGAGAACCAGAGAGAAGAAGAAGTCGACAATAGTATAAAGCTTTGCTTTGTTGATCGATTGACTTTTAGGAGAAAAGAAAAGAAATTGGGCTTGGGCCACATAGGAAAGAGGTTGATGAGTTTCCTTAAAATATTAGGGTTTTCTAATTTTCAGTTATTTCCTTGAAAAAAGGTGAGATTTTCCATCTGAGAAAGAAACGTATGCCTTGGTGTCGCCTCACTGCCCGCCTCACACCACCAAGGCTCACGTCCCAACACGATACCTGAGGCAGCGCCTCATATTCGTTTTTCGATTGAACCGCCCTGAGGCGTGCCTCAAGGCTACACCTCTAGGCGTACGCCTCATATTTAATTTCTCCCATAGAATTTTCCAATAATCCAAAAGAAAGATGGACCAACCCCATCATATTTTGAAACCATTCAAAGCATCCAAAGGTACCCATTGAACGCCTTCATATTTCCATTCCCTTTATCCTTTTTTGTCTTTTTTTTCCATCACACTTTTTGCACAAGTTGGCATGTCTCTAGGAAATAGTCGCTCTATGTGTTGATGTAGTGGTTAAGACTGCATACATCCAACTCCTCCCAATCATGATACATTGGGTTTTTTTGGTTTGGTAACATAAATAAGTTCTTTTGAATTAAGATTAAAAGTAGGAAATGTTTAACATTTTCAGAAATCATTTAGTCTAGCAGTTATACTTAAATTGCTTAATGATCCAAGAGTGTATTTGCATTCAGAGTAAGATTTGGTAACTTTTGAGAAAGTGGCAATGATCATCCATGCTTTGTGTAATAAGGAACACTGGTAGCTTGTCATCCAAAAACTCCTTCTCAAAATTGTGGCAAATAGAGAAAATATGTCAAGAGTCACCAAATCAGATTTGTTCATTGTTAATTGTCGACAACTGTTCTATTTCTTACGCAATCTTATGCAAAAATCACATAATACTAACCAACTTTGAATACCCTCCTCTGATAAGGTTTATCTTAAGTCATACATGCATAATATCACACAAAGAGTGTATTAAACATAAATCAAATGTTAAGTTAAAATAAACAAAATGGACGCTTTGGTTGAACAAAATTGTCGCTTTGGGAAAAACATAATCTCCAAAATACCTACAGAGATAATTAAATATCCATGAATTGAAGAACTTGTAGCCTTCAAGACAAGAATCAGTACAAATATCCAATCTCCAAATTGAGCTCCATATGAACCATAGAACAAATATCAACCCAAAACCCCCAAATATCAACCACCAGAAACAAACTCAAATCAATAAAATGTAAAATGGATAATTAAGCCATCATCCAGTTAAAGCATTAGCAGATGAATTCATACAAGTTTCACAAATCAAATCAAGAAATCCAATATAGGGCACATACATTGAACACATAACAAGAAAATAACACGTAATTACCTCGAATCATGATAAGATTGAGTTGAAGATGAAGAGAACCCTAATCGTGTGAGAGAAGAGGTGGATAATCGAATCAAGAGAAGATGGAGATGAAATCAACAACTGTAGATAACCTAATTCGTATTTATGTGCTCTTAGATTAGAGCCATCACGTTGGAACTTGAATCATCATCTTGGGAAAGATAGAATTCTTGAATCGTCAGTGGGAGAACGAATGATTAGGATCCATAACATTGGTGATGCAGTAAGTTTCTAAGAAGCAACCCTAGAGAAATCAAAACAGAAGCATCAGTAGACAAATGAAAACAGAAGGAAGCATACTTGGAGAGATGGATGGAGAGAAATATATATATATATATATATATATATTGAAAGGATATTTTGCAACCCTTGCAACCCACATATTAACCGTTGGATTCATGATCGACGGTTATTTTATTTTTATTTTTTTGTTTTTTTAATTAAAAATATTGGGCCCCATATCTATTGTAACCGCCGATCATGAATCCGACGGTTAAGATGTGGGTTGCGCAACCTTTTTAAGGGTTGCAAATAAAACAACCCCTATTTTATTATATTGGAGTTTGAATCGTCACTTTGGGATGAGAGGTTCTTGGGAGGTTCAATCGTCATCGCGTATGGGAGAAGGAAGCATGCGTGCGTAAATGTCTTGGAGGCAAAGATTACTTACCCAGGGTGCATAATTGCCTGGGGTCTAAGAATAAAAAGGTTTAATGACTTGTACACCATGCATAAAAAGTAGTAATTATGAGATTTAAGACTTTATGCTTTAAAAAGTAGTACATCATGCATTAGAATTTGTATTTAAGACTTTTTAAGAATATGTTTTATAAGGTAGTATAGATATAGATACTATAACAACTATTTCATTCATTCTATTCATCAAAATTTATTGTCATTACCAGTACTTCCAAATCTGTGACCACTTTTTTGTCACTAACATTTTCAATTTAACGACCGCCATTATCTTAGTCACTAACCGTTTGAACTCTTTTCACTTCTCCGAATAGTGAAAACTATTTAGTTACTACTATTTATATTGTCATAAACCATTAACTTCATGTCCATATGCAGGTTTTTTTGCCACTAAAATTTTCAACTTAATGACCACTTTTTTTTTGTCATTAATATTTCCAATTTAGTGATCACCATTTTTTGGTTACTAGACTTTTCCAACACTAATGATTCTCCATGTAACACCCCCGTCCCACATGACCAGAGAACATTGTGCTAGGAATAAAAACATAATAACATAACTAGCTACCATATAAGAAAAACAGAGTTGCTACAAAGTACCATCAAAATAGAAGTTCGGGAGAGCAAATTCAAGACGACATAATTATACTACAATATTTATATAATCAAAATTTATATCATCCAAGGTCGTCTTCAAAATGGTTACACTCCATGGCTCTCATTCCCGAGATGATCCCATCTGCGATCCAGCACCTGCCGAGGACAAAACAAACCTCGATTGAGCCAAATGCTCAGTGAGCGGATAATTTATATAAAAAAATCACAGATATAATCAAGTTAATAAAAATAATATGAGTACAAGAGCAATAATGACTGAAAACCGAAACATAAAATGATATGTCACCAGTTCACACAAAATATCTTAACTGGTAACTAAACGTATCATCACATCAAGAGTCAAGAAGAATTAAGAAAATCAATTGGGTTCGAGGGTTTTACGGACCACTCGAACAATAAGAAATGAGTATAGGGCAATACACTCAATTCCCTTTCGATAACTGGTTCCCAAAAACGCCTCCTAGGATCGATCCATTTGCCCTCAAGTTGGTCGGTATCAGGCCAGACCCACTTATTGACATTGGGGTACTAATAACAAGGACGCCATGGCAATTTATAGCCGCCATGGAGGCATCACGACATCGTTGCTCTCGATGTCGTGCCTTAAAACACGAAATATTCAAATCGTTGAAAACATGTCAAGTCGACGTGTAAAGAGTAATTTCATAAAATATGTGACTTTGAATCACTACATAGATCATTGTGCAATGTCCTAATCAAATGCCTAGTGGAATGATCAAAGCCGATGATCGTAAGCTATGTCCTCCACCAGGTTTTCGAGCTCAGGGGTAGAAATAAATACGGACTTAAAATAGTGGAGATCCACCTAATATGGGTATTGTGACTGGCATATGGATTTTTATAATTGTTGGAAGGGAACTGATGTATAAAATTCCGAAAACGGTTCTAATCCAAAAATGATTCAAATCCGACAACGGATCAATCATAAAAAATAATCAAATCCAAAAGATAGTTCAATTTGAAATCAGATAGCCAATAATGAATCTATCAAAGATAAGCCATGGTGATAACTCTAAATAATAAACATGATCATAAACATTATGGATGCCGACAATTAGATGAGTTATCAAACTCACAATATCCCAATATGATTTCGTGAATTGGAATATATATGAAGAATTACAATCATAATAGAGTAATAGATGTCTAGATGGTAAACGAGATACGATATTACCTCAATAATAGACTAGTGTCTAAAGAAATTCGCAAGAATCAGATATCCGTACCTTATATGGTAATCGGAGTAATGCTACGCGTTCCAAATGTTCCAACTTTAAGCCACGTCACTCCAAGTTACCTTAGAGTTTTACATAAGCATATAGCTCCTATCCCATTCTTCCCCTTTCTTATCTTAAGATTGATCCTGAATAAGATTAAACATGATTGGGATTTGATTACATACGTTACAAGTCCTTAAAGTACAAGGTACAAACAAATAATGCAACATAATCCCTGACAGCTTTGTACCAACTCGGTTTTGAGTCTTTTTATCATACTTAGAAGCACATTCAGCTGTTAATGTCTAAACAAAAGTTGTACCTATATTTCTTGGGTTCTAATCGTTTTAGATTCCTCCCATTTGAAGCAAATAACGATTTTATATGAATTTCCTAAAAACAGTGCACAAATCCCGTTTTTCAAAGGACCAGCTCAAAAAACTCACTGTTTTGAGCCTTATAGAATTACAATTAACTCTTGACATAAACTACAAAGTTGTAATAGACACCAATACCTTTCCATAGGTATATTACACACTTCAATCGGACCAACGAACGATTTTATATGATTTTTTAAACAACCTGAAAATTCTGTGACTCTACTTGACAGCTTAAAACACATTTCTTTTTCATAAGAGTGCTACCAAAATCATCATGAATTAACTAGGTACCATTCTCATATCACAAACAAATGTTTACAACTTAATTTCTAACTTATTTAATCAACAATTTGATGTACATACCTTGGTTTGTCTTCTATAACTAGCACTCCTTCAAGATTTAATCATCAATACCTCAAGTTCTTAATCCTTCAACCATAAACCAAAATTTTAAATTAATCCATTGTATAACTTTCTAAACTTCAACATACTTTGAAATTAATAGATTCATACCTTGATCCTTTATCCTCTATTCAATTAATTAGCTTCAATTCTTCAAATTGTCAACATCTTCCTAGTTGCATGTGTAGACACTACTATAGAAATGACTTTTTTAAACATACATTTTTAAACGGTTTTTAAAAAAAATCGAAAAAACCGTTTAAAAAGGTGGCCGCGTTTTTTAAGACTTTTTTTAAACGATTCTGCGGTTGTGGTACCGATTAAAAAAGTCATATGACCTTTTTAAACGGTTGTTATAAAAAACCGTTTAAAAAAGGATACATATTTCACACACGGATAATTGAACAAAATCGTTTAAAAATCCGTCTAACTTTTTTTTGCACGGTTTGCACAACTGTGGCATTTTGATCATATCTCACTCGTACGATCTCCGATTTGAGTGATTCAAGATGATCTGGAAACCCAACACACAGATCTACAATGTTCATGTTTTGATTTTTTGGTAATTTGGAGTAAATCTGGACCGAATCTGGAGTTGAAGTTGAGAGTACAAAGCTGAACAGAAAATGCATAAAAGAATTAAAGGTGTTTCTATAAATATAGAAGAAGATATGACAGAATGGTAACTGTCGTGGGTTTGCATGGTTGTGGTTTCGAGATCGAGTTCTATGTGCAACAGATAGTATTCTTTTATTTTTTAAACGGTTTAAAAACCGTTTAAAAATGTAACTTTTTTAAACGGTTCAAAAACCGTTTAAAAAAGCTCCTGACCTTTTCAAACGGTGCCCTTTTAAACGGTTGTAAAACCGTTTAAAAATGTCTAAAACAACCGTTTAGAATACCTATTCTTGTAGTAGTGAGAGTTGAGTTCAACTTAGGGTTTGGGATGGAGAGATTTTTCATTCTAGAGACAGAGAACTAAGATGTCAAATGAGAATTTTGGCTGAAAATTTAGGTATAAATACTTTGACAAAATAACTTTAAACTACTCATATTATCAAATATTGACCCTTCTTCAATTGGCTAATTCAATATTGGTCCATATATGGATTTTTCTTAACATTTCTAGTGCTAAACTAAAGTTCACATTGAACATAATTGACCCCTACATAAGACTTTGACTTACATTACTGGTCTAAAATACAACTAGTTTAAGCATAGGTACAAGTAGATAATTCATGCCTATAAATTATTATAATGAAACGAAATTTTGGGTGTTATATTTCCCCCTCTAAGAAAAACATTTCGTCCCCGAAATCAAGTTAAATTATAAAAATTGAGGATATTCTTTACGCATTAAATATTCTGTTTCCCATGTAGCTTCTCGTTCTGAATGATTTCACCATAATACTTTGACAAACAGGATTACTTTTCGTCGCATCACACTCTCCTCCCGATCAATAATTTCCTCAAGTTCTTCAATATATGAGAGATCACTTTCAATTTTATCACACGGATAATCTACCACGTGAAGAGGGTGGTAATTGTACCCGCGGAGCGACGATACATGGAAAACATTGTATATGTGCGATAATTGAGGCGGTAGGGCTAAACGATACGCCACTTCTCTAGCACACTCTAACACTTCGAACGAACCGATATATCGAGGGCTAAGCTTGCCTTTAATTCCAAATCTCCGGATGACTTTGAATGGCGAAACTTTCAAAAAGACATGTTCACCCAGATGAAATTCGAGAGGCCTGCGGTGTTTGTCCACATAGCTTTTCTAGCTCGATTGAGACTCTTTCATTTTCTAGCGGGCAATATTGACTTTTTTCGTAGCCCGGTTATGAAATCCATGGAAATGTGTTCCTACTTCCAGATAGGGATTTCTAATGGTTGAAGTAAACCACTGGCCCGCTGATGTTCAATTTTGACTTGTTGACAAGTTAAACAACTCGCTACATATTTGGCGATATCCCTTTTCATTCCATTCCACCAAAAATATTGTTTCAAGTCTTTGTACATTTTGGTAGAGCCGGATGAATCGAGAAAGACGAGTTATGGGCCTCGTTCATGACTGCACTTTTGAGATCAGAAACATCAAGCACGTAAAGCCGATCTCGAAACCAAATGGTACCATCACCATCAACCTGAAACTCAAATTTGGGATCATCTTTCAACTTCTGCACAACCGCTCATAACTCACCATCTTCACTTTGTGATTCTTTAATTCGAGAAATCAAAGTTGGTTCAACCATACAAGCTGATAACAAACCAACATCTCTGTGAAGATAGAATTCAATGCCCGACCTTTCTAGATCTGCAGAAATTTCAGGTGGCACCATCATAAAGACACATTACCAAAGTTTTTGCGACTTAAAGCATCGACGACAACATTGGCTTTGCCTGGATGATATTGAATTCGAACATCGTAGTCTTTTAAGAGTTCGAGCCATCGTCGTTGTCGCATGTTCAACTCTTTTTGGGTAAATATGTACTTCAAGCTCTTGTGATCTGTAAGGATGTCACAAGTCTCTCCATACAAATAATGGTGCCATATTTTTAGAGCAAAGATAACGGCTGCCAACTCCAGATCATGTTTCGGGTAGTTAGCCTCAGAAGGTTTTAATTGACGAGAGGCATACGCAATAACCTTTCCATGTTGCGTTAAAACACATCCAAGGCCATTTTGGGAGGCATCACTGTAGACCTGAAAACCTCCTGACCCAGATAGTAAGGCTAAGACTAGAGCTGATACCAATATGTGCTTCAATTCTTCAAAACTACATTCCTCATCACTACCCCATTCGAATTTAACCCCTTTTAGAAGTAGTTGAGTTAAAGGAAGGATGATTTTTGAGAAACCTTCAACAAATCGTTGGTAATATCCCGCTAGACCCGGAAAACCACAAACTTTTGAAACACTGGTTGGTCATGGCCATTTAGTGACGACCTCTACTTTAGCAGGATCGACTTGAACTCCATCATATGCCCCAAAAAGATCACCTCATCAAGCCAAAACTCACATTTAGAGAACTTTGCATATAAACTTTGCTCTCAAAGAATTCTCAGACCTATCTGCAAATGATTTTCGTGATCCTCTTTTGTTTTAGAATATACCAGGATGTCATCGATAAAAACGATAATGAACTCATCGAGGTAATCCTTGATATTACGATTCATCAGATCCATAAAGACTGCAGGTGCATTTGTCAATCCGAACGGCATGACAACAAATTCAAAGTGGTCGTAACGGGTACGAAAAGCAATCTTATGGATGTCTTGTTCTCGTATTCGCAACTGATGATATCCTGACCTTAAATCGATCTTAGAGAAATAATTAGCGCCTTGTAACTGATCGAATATGTCTTCAATACGAGGTAGGGGATATTTATTTCGGATAGTAACACGGTTCAACTCTCGGTAATCAATACAGAGTCTCATGGAACCGTCTTTCTTTTTAACAAATAGAACAGAAGCACCCCATGGAGATACATTGGGGCGGATAAAACCTTTATTCAACAGGTCTTCAATTTTCACTTTAAGCTCTTTCATTTCCGAAGGAGCCATACGATATGGAGCCTTTGAAATTGGGGAAGCTCCCAGAATTAAATCAATAGAAAATTAAACTTCACGTTCCGGGGCAACTCTAGGGAGTTCATCTGGAAAAACATCCAGGAATTCATTAACAGTATGAATATCCTCAGCTTTAAGTTGTACCTCACTCGGATCTTGAAGTGTAGCTAAGAAGCCTTCACAACTTTGCCAAATCAAAGCTTTAGCTTGGACAGCCGATATAACTCGGGTTCCCGGTTTAGGAGAGACGCCCTGGAATACACATTTTGGATTGACTTTATCCCCGAATATCTCTTGCTTTAAATCGCAGTCGATCACAGTCCAGTGCTTAGATAACCAATCCATACCAATAATTATATCAAAATGGTTCATCTTCATTAGAAGTAGAGCAATCTTCCGAATTCAATCTCCAATAAGTAAGGGACAATCTTTGAATTGCGCAACAACACAAATAGAGCTCCCCTAGGGGTAGAAATAAGCAAGGGAAATTCAAGGGATTGCTCATATTGCCTAAGGTTATTTTCAAGATGTTCCACAACTATAGAGTGAGTTGCCCCAGTATCAAACAAAACATATATGCTTATATCATCAATAAAGAGGTGACCAGAGACGATACCGGTAGTAGGTTTGTCTGCTGATAATGCGAATACTCGACCTCCAACAGTGGATTGATTTCCTTTCTTTAGTTTGACTCATCCCTGGAGCTTTAACCGCTTGACCCACTTTACAATCCCTAGCTAGATGGCCTCGTTGGCCACAATTATAGCATGAACCAGTCATCCGAAGGCACGGACCCGGTCAATGAGGTAGATTACATTCTTTACAAACAGTTAGGGGAGTCGTGACTAAAGGAGATGAACTGGATATACTCTGAGATGACCCTGAAAGTATGCTACCACCGAATCTCCTTTTATTTGAACGATCTGACTTAAACTTATTAAAATTACCCGATGACCTTTCCCGATTTCTCTTTTTATCTTTGTCACTCTTGAACTGAATATCTTCAAGTCGTTCCCTTTCTATATTTCGTGTGGCGTCAGCAACTTGAACAATTGTGGTAAAAGTTTGATTGGTCAGCTTTGACCTGTACTTCCCATTGAGTGACCATTCGAATTTTTAAGATTGATGCGATGCAGTTCCCACCATGATACCCGCGTACTTCGCCAAGCGCAGAAATCTGGCCATATAGTCGGAGATCGACTCGTCCTCATGCTGACGAATATTAGAATATTCTCGACCATACGCGTCTTTTTCAGAAGTAGAGAAATATTGTTGATAAAAGAGCTCTTTGAATTCTTCTCAAGTTAAAGACCCGGTATCAACCACCTCAGAATTAGCCTGCTTCCAAGCATGCCACCAACAGTAGGCATCACCTTCCAATTTATATACTGTCAATTCAACACATATATGATTTGGGCAACCTAGAACTCGAAATATCCTTTCCAAATATATGATCCAGTCTTAGGCATCAACTGGAGTAGATGCAGAAATAAATACTCGAGGTTTTTGTTTGTGAAATCGTTGAAGCCATAGATGGATCTCTTGAGAATTATCCCTAGTGCTGGTTCTTTGACCCTTAGTCTCTGGTGGTTGGTTCACAACATTTAGATTTGGACCCTCATCAGATTGACGGAGTGTTTCCACCGTTTGTGCTACAAAACTTGGTAGCATTTCAGACATAATTTGATGGATCATTTATATAATGTTAGGGTCAATTGGTTGGGTTGACGGGGCATTAGACGCATTTTCTAGCCCAGTTTGATTTCTTCTGGGTCGTCCCCGTCTGGGTCCTTCCAATCTCGGTGGCATCATGAATTACTACATTCGCCACATAAATTTCATTAAAACCAACATTGTATAAAAACAAGAGGCATATTTGTAATGCAATGGAAAACGGAAATTAACTTAAAGAACGAGAATAATGCAATTAAGGAGGGAAACCTAAGCTACCCGATCCTAATACTACCCATTCCTCATAGATCAAACTTAGGGGCTGTTCGGTTCGTTTTCTGTTAAGACCTGAATGGATATAGCTGTATGTCTGGATATAGTTGTCTGTCTGTTAACAGATAAGTTGTTGTTCGGTTAGTAAGCTGAATAAACAGTTTGAATGTCAGAAATGACCATTTTACCCCCAGTCTTTATTTTTGTCCGAATAAAATAGTTGTTTGATAAAAATATTGAATAAATGACTTATAATAATTAAAAAAATCAATTTAAAAGTTTTCTAAATAAAAACAACTTGATTAAACATAATAATATGAATTCAATGTTATAATCAAAACAACATTAATAAGTACTTGTAACAAGAACAAGTCAACATCATAGTTTGGATACATTTAAAAAGTTCAAACATTTTAAACTAGTCCATTTGCAATTTGATCACGCAAATTAGCCATATATTGTGTGCTATTAGCACCCCATTGTGATCCATCTAGTTCCGCTTCTCCACTTCCAATATCTTCTTCTTCATTGGTGGTGAAAATGGTGTCTTCGTTGCACTCCATAAAAAGTTGATCTTGAATATTACATTTTCTTATAAAATTATGTATCGCGAAGCACGCAATGACCACATTTCTTTGTTTTGTAAACGAAAAAGGAGCCATTTGCTTCAAGATTGGGAATCTAGCTTTCAAGACACCATAAGCACGTTCAATGACATTTCGAAGTTGTGCATGAGCATGATTGAACTTTTCTTCTTTACTTAAAGCACATCTGCGTCGAAAATCTGCTAACCAATACCTTGTGTTACGGTACGGAGCTAAAAATCCTCGAGCGTTGGAATATGCAGCATCACAAAGATAATATTTATCTACAATTTAACAAAATTGATTAGGCAATCATGCAAACATTATTTCAAATTAAACAAGTTTGATATAATTAAGAATGACGTATACCTTCGGGTGGAAAAGGAAAACCAGAATTTGGGTTAAATGCAACTTCATTGAGTACTCTAGAATCATGTGCTATACCTTCCCATCCGGCCCAAACAAATGTGAATATCATATTGAAATCACAAATGCCGAGAACATTTTGATAGCATCGATCACCTCCTCTTCCTCTATATGCAGTTTGATGACTAGCAGGTACGACTGCATGTATGAGAGTCCCGTCTAGTGCACCAATTGCACCCTTCATTGATGAAAAAGTGTTAAAAATGTCAGATTTTTAAGACACTATAAAAAAACTATAAAAACAAAGCACACCGGAAGTATTTCTCTCAAACGACTTTGTTGATTTGACATAATCTGCGTGTTTGTTTCAGACGCTGCCGGACATACAATTTCTCTTGCAAACTTCATCATTCCTCGTAGAACTTCATGAAAACAACTATGGACAGTGTCGGTGGAATGTTGAAATCTTCGTTTAATCACTCGATAGCGTTCATTATGCCCAATCATTGTCAAAAACATAGCTAATTTCTCCTCGACACTTACAAATCTACCATCTTTTACCCAACCCCTTTGTTTAAAGTGATTGCATAGTAACACATATGCTTCACGAGACATACGCATCAACTCTTGACATTGCAAACTAGATCCATGTAGCAACTCTTGCATATATGCATGCCCACTCATAGCCGAAGTGTTATTACGTACCCTTTCGATCCTCGTTGAAGAATTCCTTCTTCGTCTTAGATACCAAAACAATAGAATTACGAACAAACGTTCTTCTTTGAAAGTCAACATATCTATAAAATTGTAAAAATAATCACAACACAACTTGCACACATAAGATAGCATAAAGTCAGATATCATAAAACAACCATTCCAAATACATCAATGGCAAAAGTCACCAACAAAAAAAGCCATTGGAAATGTCATAAGCATCAACAAAAAATGCCATTGGAAATGTATCTTAAACATCAACAAAAGTCAAGCATAGTCATAAACATCAATGGCCAAAAAGCTAGCATCAACCTACAACCACCTATTTGTAGCCTTGTTTATCTCCAACCGTATTAACCCAATCAACCGCAAATTCGGGCGGTATCATCAACCAAGGCTCTCTATTCTCCTTGTCACCAAGAAGAGCCATTGCAATACGGTAAAGTGGACCATCTTTTGGCCATCCAAGCTCGTTGAGTTTTTGAAGGCAAGCCATGTAGGAAGGAGGCTCAACACCATCGGGGTTAGCATGTTTTACGGCCAAAGCTTTTAGAACCGATAATATCTCCTCATCGATGTCAGTTTGGGTAACTTTTCTTTTGTTGGTTCTCACTTGAGTACGAGCTGAAGATACGGGAGTTGAGGATGTGGGTTGGGAATTGGAGACCTCCACTTCCTCATTGTTGGAAACAAAGAAAGGCTCGACAGAAGGCTCGGGATCATTTGAGAGCGGTCTAAAGCTACCAACGCCCGTGGAAACACCGCCTTCAAACAATTGTGTACACAACTCGGGGAATGGAAGGTTAGTTGTCCTTAACGATTCAACATATTTATTTGACTGTGTTAAAAAAAATAATTATAAGTAACCGGTTAAACTAATTTGAAATAGAAGGAAAAAAATAAATAAGAAAGTGACCTGAATCTCAAGTTCCCATTACTCGGGTGTCAAATTAAATGAGTTCGTTGAAGGATCATACACGTTCCCCGTCTTATTTTTAAGCTTCAACCACGCCCCATATTTCCCCTTTAAATAATCATAATGATTACGCATTTGCTTCCTATCAGCTTCAAAGTTGTGGATCTCTTTTAGAGTTTCAGAAACTTTCTTCCAAGACATTGATTTTAAACTTCCACCTTCCTTTCCGTTCAATGCTATTTCAAGGATACAAGACTCTAAAAAGGTTTTCACAACAACCATGTTTTTCCAGCTTATCCTAGTCCTTTTTGGCTGTTGTGAATCGGCCATTTGTTCCATACCTAATGATTTATTTAAATAATTAAACTACAAGTAGAAAACGTAACATAAAGATATATACACAGATAGATATATACACAAATAGATATGTTTCAAGTGATTCTAAAATGTGATCAAAACCAAAACAACACAAGGTAGATGCATACACTGTGTTTATATCTATCTGTGTATATAAATAGCTATATACAAGTACCATCAACATATACAAATAAAACCCAAATAAGAAACAGTTTATGTGATCACACAAAAAAAACGCAGTAATGATATATGAATCTGTTTATGTTATCAAACAAAAAAAATCGCAGAAATTATAAAACCCATATTCTATTTGCTTGTGCCTCCTTAAATGATAAAACCCATATTCTAACAATAATGCCAACACACCAATCATGAAAATAATCTCCAATACAAAATGCAAAACCTCCAATACCATCATGAAAATAATCTCCAATACAAGATGCCAACGCACCATCATGCAAAATAATCTCCACTAACAGTAATGCCAACCCACTAACAGTAATGCCAACACACAAAAATGTCGATTTGATCAAACAAGAAAAACGCAGCAAGAAAAAAAAATCTCGATGTGTATCAAACCAGAAAAAACACAGCAAAAAAAAACATAAAAATCATCAAACACAAAAAAACGCAGCAAGAAAAACGTATATTGTAAACCTGATCGACACACATCAAGTGAAGAAAACAGAAGGATTTACCTTTGAGGAGAAAACATAAGCTAATATGCAATGCAACTTCAATGGAGAAAACCACCTGTATCGTGAAGAAATCAGATTCGAAAAAGAAAACAGCCCATGGAATCGATATATATATATATATATATATATATATATATTAGGTGAAGAAATCAGATTTAAAAAAGAAACGTTTACCTTCTTCAATGGCAGAAACCCTATTCTGAATTTCTGATGTTGATGGATTGGGGCGTACGTTAAATAAAAAGGGTGTGTTTTCAATGTGAGTAGTTGGGTTCTTTTAATGGGTAGGTGAGAGTTCAATGTGAGTAGTTGGGTTCTTTTAATGGGGTGGGTGGAGGGTAAATGTGGAAAAAGAGTGGCTGAATATAAAGGACACACAATTTTTATCTGAGCGAATCAGCCCATGGCTGACCGAATCAGCCGCATCCGAACACTCAGATATGGCTGAGCGAATCAGCCATATCTCCCACACAGCCCATTAAGCCACAAACGAACAGCCCCTTAGTTGTACTGCAGGATCATAACCTATAGCTCTGATACCATAACTTGTAACACCCCCATCCCACGTGACCAGAGGACAGTGTGCTACGAATGAAAACATAATAACATAACTAGCTACCATATAAGGAAACATAGCTGCTACAAAGTACCATCAAAATAAAGGTTCGGGAGAGCAAATTCAAGACGACATAATTATACTACAATATTTACATAATCAAAAGTTATATCATCCAAGGTCGTCTTCAAAATGGTTACACTCCATGGCTCTCATTCCCGAGATGATCCCATCTGCGATCCAGCACCTGCCGAGGACAAAACAAACCTCGGTTGAGCCAAATGCTCAGTGAGCGGATAATTTATATAAAAAAATCACAGATATAATCGAGTTAATGAAAATAATATGAGTAAAAGAGCAATAATGACTGAAAACCAAAACACAAAATGATATGTCACCAGTTAACACAAAATATCTCAACTGGTAACTAAACGTATCATCACATCAAGAGTCAAGAAGAATTAAGAAAATCAATTGGGTTCGAGGGTTGTACGGGCCACTCGAACAATAAGAAATGAGTATAGGGCAATACACTCAATTCCCTTCCGATAATCGGCTCCCAAAAACGATTCCTAAAAACGGATCCTAGGATCGAACCATTCGCCCTCAAGTTGGCCGGTACCAAGCCAGACCCACTTATTGACATTGGGGTACTAATAACAAGGACGCCATGGCAATTTATAGCCGCCATGGAGGCGTCACGACATCGTTGCCCTCGATGTTGTGCTTTAAAACACGAAATATTCAAATCGTTGAAATCATGTCAAGTCGACGTGTAAAGAGTAATTTCATAAAATATGTGACTTTGAATCATTACATATCAAAATAGAATTCCGAAAACGGTTCTAATCCAAAAATGATTCAAATCCGACAACGGATCAATCAATAAAAATAATCAAATCCAAAGGTAGTTCAATTCGAATTCAGATAGCCAATAATGAATCTATCAAAGATAAGCCATGGTGATAATTCCAAATAATAACCATGATCATAAACATTATGGATGCCGACAATTAGATGAGTTATCAAACTCACAATATCCCAATATGATTTCGTGAATTGGAATATGAAGAATTACAATCATAATAGAGTAATAGATGTCTAGATGGTAAATGAGAAACGATATTACCTCGATAATAGACTAGTGTCTAAAGAGATTCGCAAGAATCGGATATCCGTACCTTATATGGTAATCGGAGTAATGCTACGCGTTCAAAATGCTCCAACTTTAAGCCACGTCACTCCAAGTTACCTTAGAGTTTTACATAAGCATATAACTCCTATCCCATTCTTCCCCTTTCTTATCTTAAGATTGACCCTTAATAAGATTAAACATGATTGGGATTTGATTACATATGTTACAAGTCCTTAAAGCACAAGGTACAAACAAAAAACACAACATAATCCATTGGCTTTGTACCAACTTGATTTTGAATCTTTTTATCATACTTAGAAGTACATTCAGGTGTTAATGTCTAAACAAAAGTTGTACCTCTATTTCTTAGGGTTCTAATAGTTTTGGATTCATCCCATTTGAAGCAAATACCGATATTATATGAATTTTCTAAAAACAGTGCACAAATCCCGTTTTTCACACGACCAGCTCAAAAAACTCACTGTTTTGAGCCTTATAGTGTTAAATTTAGCTCTTGACATAAACTACAAAGTTGTAATAAACACAAATACCTTTTCATCGGTATATTACACACTTCAATCAGACCAACGAGCGATTTTATATGATTTTTTAAACAACCTGCAAATTCTGTGACTCTACTTGACAACTCAAAACACATTTCTTTTTCATAAGATTGCTACCAAAATCATCATGAATCAACTAGGTACCATTCCCATATCACAAACAAATGTTTACAACTTAATTTCTAACTTATTTAATCAACAATGTGATATACATACATTGGTTTGTCTTCTATAACTAGCACTCCTTCAAAATTTAATCATCAATACCTCAAGTTCTTAATCCTTCAACCATAAACCAAAATTTTAGATTAATCCATTGTATAACTTTCTAAACTTCATCATACTTTGAAATTAATAGATTCATACCTTGATCCTTTATCCTCTCTTCAATTAATTAGCTTCAATTCTTCAAATTGTCAACATCTTCCTAGTTGCATGTGTAGAGTTGAGTCCAACTTAGGGTTTGGGATGGAGAGAAAATTTTGATTCTAGAGAGAGAGAACTAAGATGTCAAATGAGAATTTTGGCTGAAAATTTGGGTGTAAATACTTTGACAAAATAACTTTAAACTTCTCATATTATCAAATATTGACCCTTCTTCAATTGGTTAATTCAATATTGGTCCATATATGGATTTTTCTTACCATTTCTAGTCCTAAACTAAAGTTCCCATTGAACATAATTGACCACTACATAAGATTTTGAATTACATTACTAGTCTAAAATACAACTAGTTTAAGCATATGTACAAGTAGATAATGCATCCCTATAAATCAATATACCGGTAACGAAATTTTGGGTGTTATACTCCAATTAGTGAAACTCTTTACTGACCTCTGTGCTTTTTGTCACTAACTATTTTAACTTAGTGACCAATGTTTTTTCAGTCACTAATATATATATATATATATATATATATATATATTAGAGTAAATTACATTTTTGGTCCTTTTTTCAAACTAATTACATTTTTTGTCATTGTGGTTGACTGGTAGGGGTGTATGCGGGTAGGGTTGGGCGGTTTTTTATATTTTTACAACCCAACCCAATTACGACGGTTTGAAAATTTTCAACCCGACCCAACTCATTCAAAAGTATAACCAAACCCAACCCAACCCTTGCGGGTTAGGGCGGGTTGACGGGTTAGAAATATATATAAAGTTGACGAATGAAATACGATGAATAATATTTAAATATATCCTACAAAGTTATTAGTTATTACAATCATCCAAATATATATTAAAATCATTAAGTCTTAGAATTAAACTTTCAACGTTTGAATGATATCATTCGATTCAAATCATCAATCAAGTACGATCGTGTTGGACCTATCTGACTCCAATTAATTGATGAACATATTCTTTGTTCGACCTTTATTAACTCTTTCTTCAATTTAATCATCTCATCGCAAATCAACCGATAAATAGTATAAAAAATTCGAAGTAAAAACCTACAAGAACTATATGAGATTTCTTTACACAATAAAGAGCAAACTTCTAACAACATCAATGCAATGAAAAATGAAATCCATGGTTCCAACTTCTAGTTTGAAACATACTTCCATATGTTTTTTTTCGGAAGGGTGTCATCGGCTATGCCTAGATTAATCTCTTGATAAATTGTGACTGTAAGATATCAGCCCTAATTAAACCTCAGGGCCACAATTGTTGTGTACGCCTGGATTCGAACCCTAGGCAGATGAGATATTACACCACACCCCCAGGGCCTTAACCAGTACGCCACAACCCTTGTGGTTTACTTCCATATGATTATTATGTTCATACTTCTAATTTGAAATCTATTGTTTAAAACATACTTCATATGTTTATTTATGCAATGAAATCAAAGTCGATATAGTTGTTTCAGTGTACTCGTGCACTCGTGTTTATTGAGACGTATTGGTCGACCTAATTGAATTAATTCGGGTCTTGACCTAGTTGGATTAACTTTGGGGCTTTGGGCTGTAAATTGGACTAATATATGTATATATTCTTTGGGTTGTAAATTAGACTAATATATGTATATATTTTTTGGTTGTAAATTATATATATACTAAAAGCATACTCGCGCAATGCAGCGGGATACATCACGATATTAATATTTCCTTTTATTTTTTGTTTTTTTTATCGATTTACAAAACGATTTTGAATGGTTTTGAGAGAGTGATAATGGTTTTTTTATTTATAAATCTGTTTAATTTAGGCAAAATAATATAATGCTTTTTATATAAAAAATTAAGTATTTTGTTAAAATTTAATGATTATCTTATATATTTTAAATTCTTTATATTTAAATTGAGATTGTTGGGAACTGAAGAATTCATCAAGTATGGTTAATACTGCTGGTTCAAAGTTACTACTGCTAGAAGACTTAAAGGTTAATACTGCTGAGTGTTACTACTGCTAGTACTATTAATACTGCTAGTCATAGTTAGTGCTGCTTGAACAAAGTTAGTACTGCTTAGCTAGTTAGTACTGCTAGTAGTTAGTGCTGCTTAGTAGTTAATGCTGCTAGAAGAAGTTAATGCTGCTGATCATGGTTAGTGCTGCTAAAGAGATTCGGATGGAAAGAATGACAGCTGGATAATCTGAAGATTATGGAAGCTTATAGATATACATGGAAGATATACTGAAGATACTTTATTTATTGTAATTATCTTTGTATTCAGTATATATATTGTATAGTTTAGAATAATGAGTTAACTTTTGTTATATACTTTTAGAGAGAAAATCAACCTCAAGGCATAGATCCTAATTCTAGAGAAGTAGAATTCGTATTGGTGAGCCTGTTCATCAATATTGAGGTTGAGTGAGTAATCTTGTAACTTCAAAGCATTAAATACAAGTTTACAGTTTGTTGATTATATTCTGTTTTGGTTTTCTGTTTCATTAAATATCAAAGTGTTATTCCGCAAACTTCTTTGATATTGTTTCTGAGAATTAATTCTTGTTGAGAATTCGATCCTGACAAGTGGTATCAGAGCCTAACTCTCTCAGAAACAGTTACTCATCATGGAAAATCTTACAGAATCAAGCAGTACTTTGGTTTCTAAGGTTCCAATGCTCAAACCAAGTGAGTTTGACATGTGGAAGATCAGAATCAGACAATATATTCTTCTCACTGACTACTCAATGTGGGATATCATTGTGAATGGTCCTTCTGAAGCTGGAAGGATAGGACCAGATGGGAAAAGACCTCCACCAAAGACAGATGGTGAGAGGAATATCAGACAGACAGAGATGAAGGCCTTGAGCACTCTGCTCTTGGCCATTCCCAATGAATATCAGCATCAATTTTGCAACTGCACTGATGCTCAGATTCTCTGGAATGCTCTAGAGAAAAGATTTGCTGGAACTAAGAGCATCAAAAGAAATCAAAGAGATGTTCTAAAGCAGCAGTATGAGAACTTCACTTCCACAAAGAATGAGTCTATGACTCAAACTTTTGACAGGTTCAATAAACTCATAGGTGAACTGGCTACTGTAGGGGTGAAGATGGAACAAGATGATATCAACAGAAAGTTCCTCAGATCTCTTGGGGATGAATGGACTATGTACACTGTCTCATATAGACAGAGTGACAATCTGGAAGAGAAAGAACTTGATGATCTATACAATGATCTAAGAGTTTTTGAAACTGAGGTAGAAACCAAGAAGAAGCCCTCTGGTTATATTCACAATGCTGCACTTCTTTTAGCATCCACTGATACTACTGCCAACCCTGAAGCAGTTAGTACTGCCAGTGGAGTAAGTTCAGAAAAAGGCACTGAAACTATCTTTGAAGCCTTTTTGTCCAGTCAAAGCAACAATTCTTTGATTAATGATGATCTGGATCAAATTCACCCTGATGATCTGGAGGAGATGGATATTAAATGGCAGATGACCATGTTATCCATGAGGGTGAAGAAGTTCATTAAAAGAACTGGAAGAAATAACTTCTCTCAAAGAAGAGAAGATGGAGCTGGTTTTGACAAAACCAAGGTGGAATGTTTTAAGTGTCACAAGAAAGGACACTTTGCTAGAGAATGCAGGAGTGCTGTTCCAAACAACAACCACCAACAAGCTCAGAATGGAGGATACAATCTGAACAAGAATCCTGCTCAAGCCCTTGTTTCTCAACAAGGAATGGGATTTGATTGGAGTGATCAAGCAGAGGAAGCCATTCAGAACCAAGCTCTTATGGCAGAAGTGTATGATCTCCCCACTGAGGTAAGTTCTAATCTTTGCACTAAATCTTGCATTGACACTGTTACAAGATACAGGGATCACAATCAAAGTATGTGTGATGACCTCAAAAGATTAGAAAAGGACAGAAGAGATTATGTGTTGATAGTAGAGAGATTTGAAGAGCAAATCAAAGGCTTTCAAGCTAATGAACTTCAACACTCTTATGACACAAACTATTGGAAGTGGGAAAAGAATGAGTTAGAAACCAAACTGTCTAAGTCCTTAGAAGAGAATGATAGACTGAAAGAGGAACTGTCAAAAGTTAAGCTTGACATAGACAAGTTTTCTTATGCTTCAAAAGCAATGGACTCTCTTCTAAAGGCTCAGATACATGATAAGATGAAGCCTGGTATTAGATACAACAATACACCCCCTCCTTACAATAACAACTATATTTCTCCTACATCAGATTTGTTAGAAACTAAAGAGAAAAAGGACTTGTCTGAAGAAGCTTTTAAGATAGATCCTTTGGATGAGGTAGTAGTTAAGGATTTGACTGAGAAAGGAGCCAGTGAGAACAGGGATAATAATGTGAGTAAAAAGATACCATTAGAAAACAATATTATCACCAATGAGGGATGTGGGAAAATCTGGGTCAAGTCCAAGGAGATAGAGAAGACTAAAGGAAATGATAACAAGGTCCATTACAAACAAACCACAGTTGTGAATCCTGGATCTTGTAAACAGTGTGATTGCAATAAAGCCAAGAGCCTAAATTCTGGTTTAAAAAGAGGAAATCAAAGAAACTGGAATAATCAATGGGCTCAGAAACAAGGAGTTGATCTGAAAAAAATCAATAGACCAAAACCTTGTTTTATATGTGGCAAGTTGAATCATTTGGCTAAGTATTGTTACTTCAACCCAATTAACCAACAGATGAACTTTAAAAGATTTGTGCAAAAACCTGTTGGTTATAGGAAGGCCGGAAAGAAACATGTGATAAAGAAATCTATTGAAAGTAAAGGCACTTTAAAGAAAAAGATTTTAAAAGAAAGTGTCAAAATGTGGGTGCCTAGAAGTACTAACAGTGTTAGTACTGCTAACAATATTAGTACTTCTAACACAGTTACTACTGCTAACAAGGTTAGTACTGCTAAGCATGCAAGTGCTGCCAAGGCAGTTAGTACTTCTAAAACCAGTACTGATTCTAGCAAAAACATTTCCAAGCCTATTATTGTAACAAAGTACTCCAAGAATGAGGAATTAAAGTTCAAAAATCTTGTCAAGAAAGAATGCAAGTATTTTGATGAGAAAGGGGTACCCAAGACCACTTTGGCTTGGGTTCCTAATTCATACTAATTGATTTATCTAATGTGCAGGGCAACCAACAGCTCAAGGGAAAGAGCATTTGGCATGTTGATAGTGGTTGCTCTAGGCATATGACAGGCAACATGTCATGCCTTCAGGATTTCAAGCATATCAATGGAGGACATGTTGCATTTGGAGACAATCTTACTGGTGGTAAGATAAGCGGAAAAGGTAATGTCACCAAAGGTAAGATGACATTTGAGGATGTCTACTATGTTGATCAATTAAAGTACAATCTGTTAAGTGTATCACAGGTTTGTGACAAACAACATAGTATATTATTCACTACTTCTGAGTGTATGATTCTTGCTCCAGGGTTCAAGGTAGTTGATGAAAGCATGATACTACTTAGAACTCCAAGAAAGTACAATGTTTACTGTCTTGATTTGGACAATGTTGATAGTGATTCATCTCTAAATTGTCTTGTTTCAAAAGCTTCTGTAGATGAATCCTCTCTATGGCACAGAAGGATGTGTCACATGAATTTCAAGACTATGAACAATCTTGTTAAAAATAACCTTGTAAGAGGTTTACCTTCAAAAGTCTTTTCATGTGATGATCATTGTGTTGCTTGTCTTAAAGGCAAACAACACAAAACTTCTCATAAGACCAAAGAGTTAAATTTTGTTTCTTCTTGTCTCCAATTACTGCATATGGATCTGTTTGGTCCTACAAATGTTATGAGTATAGGCAAGAAATCTTACTGCTTGGTTATTGTTGATGATTACTCCAGATTTACTTGGGTATATTTTCTAAGGACTAAGGATGAAACAAGTGGTCTTATCAAATCCTTTATTCTAAGAATTGAAAACCAAACTAATCAAAGAGTAAAAGTCATTAGATCAGATAATGGAACTGAGTTTAAAAATCATGATCTAAACACCTTTTGTGAAGAAAAAGGTATTGAGAGGCAATATAGTGCTCCTAGGACTCCTCAACAGAATGGTGTTGCTGAAAGGAGGAATAGAACACTAATAGAGGCTGCTAGATCTCTGTTGGCTGATTCCAAATTGCCAATTACCTTCTGGGCTGAAGCAGTTAATACTGCTTGTTATGTCCAAAACAGAGTTCTAGTGGTCAAGCAAAAGATCAAGACCCCATATGAGCTTTTAAATAAAAGAAAACCTTTTATTGGTTTCTTCAAACCTTTTGGGTGTCCTTGTACAATTCTAAATACCAAATCTCACTTAGGTAAGTTTGATAACAAAGCAGATGATGGATTTCTTGTTGGATATTCATCTCAGAGTAAGGCTTACAGAGTTTTTAACTCTTCTTCTAGAATAATTGAAGAAAGTGACAATGTCAAATGCAATGAGAACACACCAAATCCTGTTGGGTCTGGACCTCAGTGGCTATTTGACATTGATTCACTAACTAACTCCTTTGGTTTCAGTAATGAGTATACAGGAACAGGAAGTGGAGGATCAGGGATCACACAAGCTCAAGAAAGTCTATCTAAATCTGTGATTTTTCCCATACCCACAGTAAATTCTGTTGAAGACTGTGAAAAGGAATCATTTACTGGACCAAGCCAGAGTGAAGAAGACAATAGAGATAAGGAGACTCAAGAAAATAATGAAGTGGCATCTAAAAACACTTCAGTTGAGTTGCATGAATCTAATCTTGAGGCTGGACTGAATGAAGAATCTAGTCATAACACCAGAGTTCAAAAGAATCATCCTCCACAGCTGGTAATAGGAGATATCTCTTCTCCTATGATGACTAGACATCAAAGCAGGCTTCAGGAAATGCAAGATCAACAGCATACAGTGCTTTCTTGTTTTCTATCACAGCTTGAGCCTAAAAAGGCACATGATGCTATGAAAGAATCTAGCTGGATAGAAGCAATGCAAGAGGAACTGCTACAGTTCAAGCTACAAGATGTATGGGATCTGGTAGACCTTCCTAAAGGTCACAGAGCAATTGGCACAAAGTGGATTTTCAGAAACAAGAGAGATGAAAGAGGTATTGTCATAAGGAACAAAGCAAGGCTGGTGGCTCAGGGATATACTCAAGAAGAGGGTATAGATTATGAAGAAGTGTTTGCACCTGTGGCTAGAATAGAAGCAATCAGACTATTCCTAGCCTATGCTTCTTACATGAACTTCAAAGTCTATCAAATGGATGTAAAAAGTGCCTTTCTCTATGGGTCAATTGAAGAAGAAGTATATGTCTGTCAACCACCAGGGTTTGAAAACCCAAGCTATCCAGACAGGGTATACAAATTAAAGAAAGCACTTTATGGACTACATCAAGCCCCAAGAGCATGGTATGACACTCTGTCATCCTATCTCTTGGAAAATTACTTTGAAAGAGGAGTCATTGATAAGACTCTATTTATTAAAAGAAAGAAGAAGGATATTTTGCTGGTCCAAATCTATGTTGATGACATTATCTTTGGATCTACAAGAAACAACATGTGCAAGGAGTTTGAGGATTTAATGCATCAAAGGTTCAAAATGAGTTCCATAGGGGAACTTACTTTCTTCCTTGGACTCCAAGTTCAACAGAAGTCAGATGGCATTTTCATATGTCAATCCAAGTATGTGCAGGATATTCTAACCAAGTTTGGTTTCTCAGAATCAAAACCTGCCAGCACACCTATGGAAACACACAAGCAGATCACAACAGATCTTGAGGGGGAGGATATGGATGTGCATCATTATAGATCCATGATTGGCTCTCTCATGTATCTCACAGCATCAAGGCCAGATATAGTGTTTCCAGTCTGTGTATGTGCAAGATTTCAAGTTAGGCCAAAGCAATCTCACTTTCAAGCTGTTAAGAGGATATTCAGATATCTCAAAGGGCAACCCAGATTGGGACTTTGGTATCCTCATAACTCACCTTTTGACCTAATAGCATACTCAGACAGTGATCTAGGTGGGGCAAACTTGGACAGAAAATCTACTTCTGGAGGATGTCAGTTTTTGGGTGCTAGACTAGTCTCATGGCAGTGCAAGAAACAAACCACAGTATCCACATCTACAACAGAGGCAGAGTACATAGCAGCTGCAAGTTGCTGTTCTCAAGTCTTATGGATCCAGAATCAAATGTTGGATTATGGGGTAACCTTTCTACACACTCCAATCTTTATTGACAACAGCAGTGCTATTAGCATTGTGAATAATCCAGTCAAGCACTCAAAAACAAAGCACATTGAGATCAGGTATCACTTTATAAGAGATTGTAATGAAAAGAAACTTATTCAAGTTGTCAAAGTTCACACTGATAATCAGTTTGCTGATTTATTCACTAAAGCTTTTGATGTGGGTAGATTCACTTTCTTGGTAACAAGTGTGGGAATGGTCAACTCTGAATAATCCCCTTCTCAAAAAGTGGTTTTATATCTGTATATTATTCTTGGAGTTACTAATCTTCTGTTTCAGGATATGCATAGCAGTACTCAGTGTTTAGCAAGTTTAAAAGGAGTAAGTTAGTTAATACTGCTTTTAGTGGTTAATACTGCTTTTAGTGGTTAATACTGCTTTTAGTGGTTAATACTGCTTTTAGTGGTCAATACTGCTTTTAGTGGTTAATACTGCTTTCAGTTAATACTGCTAGTGGTTAATACTGCTTTCAGTTAATACTGCTAGTAGTTAATACTGCTTTCAGTTAATACTGCTAGTGGTTAATACTGCTTTCAGTTAATACTGCAAGTGGTTAATACTGCTTTCAGTTAATACTGCTAGTAGTTAATACTGCTTTCAGTTAATACTGCTAGTAGTTAATACTGCTTTCAATTAATACTGCTCTAAGTTAATACTGCTTATGTTCCGAATACTATAAATACTCTTTGCCCGCCTAAAAGTTCATAACGTCTCTTTGCATACTGTTCTCTTGCGCTCAAAACCTTTTCTCTCTCAAGTTCGAAGTTTTCAGGCAAGCTTTTCACTAAGATCAATGGCATCCATGACTTTTATCGACGAGCACAACGAGATTGCAATGCTACAAAAGCCAAAGCAAGCTGCAGGATTTCATCAGATTGTGGATTTCCTCAAGTCAAGCCACATTGCTCATGCTCTTATTGTATCCCCTACAATCTATATTGAGCATCAACGGCAGTTCTGGGCTAATGCAACTATTGTTGTTGAGAATGGTGTGCAGATGATCAAGACAAGAATCTGTGATCAATCACTAACGGTTACTGAAGAGGTTATTCGCATCAGTCTACGTCTAGACGATGCCTCTGGTATAACCTCTATCCCAAACGATGAACTGTTTTCAAATCTTACAAGAATGGGGTATGGAGGCCCATTGGGAGTTTTCAAATTCTCTAAAGCAAAATTTTCACCCCAATGGCGTTTCTTTGTCCATACTCTTATGCATTGTATCTCCAAAAAGACTACTGGATGGAGTGAGTTCAGCAGCACTATTGCTTATGCTTTGGTGTGCTTGGCCACTGCCAGAAAGTATAATTTTTCTAAAATGATTTTCAGTGATCTTGTCTCAAACATGGGAAACAAAAAGAGCTTCTTTATGTATCCCAGGTTTGTTCAAGAAGTTATTACTCATGAATTGACGGATATACCTCAACCTGTTGGGATATATGTACCTAAACCCCCCAAAGGCAAGGTTTTCTCAAATATGAGAAGATCTGCTGGGGACTCTGAAGGAGTTGACACCCCATTGTTCTCTACAATGATGGGGGTGTCCCAAACCAATGAAGGTATGGCAGCAGGGTCAAGGCCCCCATTAGACCAACCCACTGCTAGCCAAGCCCAACCTTCCCTCTCAAAATCAATTCCCCAGTCCCTTCTTGAAAAACCAACCTCTCCAATAACCCAAACTTACAAGAGGAAACAGGTAAAGAAGGCTCCTTCCCTTCTTGTACCATTACCCACTAAGCCTATAAGCCCTCTAAGGGAGAATTCTCCCCTAGAGAATATCCAAAGGGAAACCACAAGGGTGTCTCCCAACCCAAAGGAGGTGCTCTCTGAGGAGGAGGTAGAGCATATGGGTGATGAGGCTGCCACTACTCCTGCTAGTACAGAGGAGGAAAGTGGTAACATCAATAAGACCTCCCCCATGGCAACTTTGAATGAGCAATCATTTGAAGGTCCCTGGTGCCAAGAAACCACAGGGGTGGATAGTGTTTCTGCAAGGCAGAAGACTTCCACTAATAAAAGATCCAATGATCCTTCAAAGGAGGGTAACACTTCTGGAGAGGGTGAGGACAGATATACGTACTATGAATTGATGGAAACAATGGGGAACATCAATCAAGATGTTCTCAAACAAGGCAAAGAAATTGAAGAAATGAAGCTAGTCATTCTGTCACAACAAGTACAAATTGCTAAGCTGAAGAGGATGGTGGTTAGTCTGGTACAAAGGAAGAAGAGAAAGCAATTCCAACTAAGGAGACGGAAGTCTGAAAATGATGCTCCCAAAAAGGGGGAGATCAACATGGAAGAAGTCACAAGAAAGGGGGAGATTGATAGAGAAAAACTTGATGTTGAGGGGGAGCAGGAAGCAGAAACACAAACAGACTCAGTGCCAAAAGAATCAAAAGAAGCAGCAGAAACAGTTACTACTTCTGACATTAATAAAGCAGCAGAAACTGTGAAAGAAGTTTTAACAGATCTTGAGATTGCAGAAACCTTACTAAAAGCCAAGAATGATACTCCCAAGGTCACTTCAAAGACCAAAGGTGTGATCATAAAAGAACAAGGTGAAGTGATCAAGAAAGATAACAGTAAAAAGGCAATGAGCAAAGACAAAGGAAAAGCAAAGATGGTAGAATCTGATCAACCAATCAAAAAGCAAAGGTTGGTTGAATCATATGAAGCCCTAGCTAAAAAGATGCAGGAGGATTTTGAAAAAGAAGAAAGAGTTCAGATGGAAAAGGACAGGGAAATGGCAAAAGCTCTAGCTGCTGAACTGAATGAAGCTTATCAACAGAGTATGGCAACTGAAATTGCACAGAAGAAAGCTGCAAGTATGAAGAAATCAGTAGTGAAAACAGCTGCAAAGAAGAGAAAACCCTCAAAGACATTCCTAGGTACCCAAGAGAGAAACAAGATGATTATATTTCTTAAAGGTGCTGTAGGAGTCAAAAAGGAGATGTTCTCCAAAATGTCTTTTGAGAAGATCAAAGAGCTCTATGATTCAGAGATGTTAAAGCTTCAGGGAAATGAAAGTGCTAGGGTGGAGATGGAGAAGAGGATAAAAGAAAGTAATGACTTTGATTGTCAAAAGCCATTTCCAGATGAGCAAGAAACACCTCCTAAGAAAGAGTCCACTCTGGGAGAAAGTCTAAGAACTTTAAAGAGAACAAAAATGATGGCAAGGAGAAAGCCAATCAAGAAGCCTAAAGTATCTGAAGAAGAGGATAAGAAGGTTGCTGAAGAAGAAGGGGCACCTGAGTCATCTAAACAGACAGAGCCAGCTAACACTGATGATGTAAATTTGTATATGGTAGTGATGGACAAAGTGCCTGAACCAATTTCAGCAGAACCTGTAGGAGTTAAGCCTCCTGAGGTCATTCTCTGGGATACATTGACAGTGGATGGAAAGGAATACATAAGGTTGAAAAGAAAGGATGAAAAGTATGAAGTGTTCAACACATGGGCAAAAATTGTCAGAACATGTTCTAGATCAGATCTTGAAGAGATGTTTGAGATAGGAATGAAGTTGTATGCAGATATTCTAAAGGCTCCAGGAATTTCAATTACAAAACTGGTAATGGAGTATCTGTGTATGATGTTCAAACCTGAAGAAGTAGAGCACTTGATCAAGGATGTCTTCAAATCAATAAACAGTTGGACTCTATATGAAATTAGTGGAGTATATACAGTGACTTTGGATTTAAATCACACTGAATACTTTCTAGTGGATAGAGTGTATAATCATAGCAGATTGAAGCTACATGCCATGCTGAAGAAAAAGTTAAGGTGTGTTCCAGATTCAGAAATGGCTAAATACTTGATTCAAAGAACCATCAATCAGAGTTTGGGATTGGATGCAAACACTGGAATTTAGGCCATGATAGAGTTTTGGGAGCATCTTGAAGATTAATTCTGAAGAACTTGACTTCTCTTCCTAAAAGTCAAGTTAGGGGGAGATTGTTGGGAACTGAAGAATTCATCAAGTATGGTTAATACTGCTGGTTCAAAGTTACTACTGCTAGAAGACTTAAAGGTTAATACTGCTGAGTGTTACTACTGCTAGTGCTATTAATACTGCTAGTCATAGTTAGTGCTGCTTGAACAAAGTTAGTACTGCTTAGCTAGTTAGTACTGCTAGTAGTTAGTGCTGCTTAGTAGTTAATGTTGCTAGAAGAAGTTAATGCTGCTGATCATGGTTAGTGCTGCTAAAGAGATTCGGATGGAAATAATGACAGCTGGATAATCTGAAGATTATGGAAGCTTATAGATATACATGGAAGATATACTGAAGATACTTTATTTACTGTAATTATCTTTGTATTCAGTATATATATTGTATAGTTTAGAATAATGAGTTAACTTTTGTTATATACTTTTAGAGAGAAAATCAACCTCAAGGCATAGATCCTAATTCTAGAGAAGTAGAATTCGTATTGGTGAGTGTTTATTCTGTTTTGATTATGTTTATCAGTTAGTTATGAATTCAAATATATAACTTTAGAAATTTGTACTCATGCATCTTGACTTGTGATCTCGAATTTTAAGTAATATGTAACAATAAACAGTACTTAATGCATTAAAACTTGTTGTTAAGCGTTTCTTCGAAAGTTTAATAATAATGTAATTTATTTTAGGTTTAACAATATAATGTTTTTTTATAAAGTAAACATTAAATATTTTGTTAGATTTTCTTAATTGTATTTTAGATTTTTTATATTTAAAATTTGATTTTTATCATGTATTTAGTTATGCGAGGAGTGATTTTAGGGAGTTGAAGTGGGGAGTGATTTTAGGGGAGTTAAACTAGTTAGAGATAAAGATTGAAAGTTAATAAATAACATTAAATGTTATACATAAACTTTAATGATTGTTTTTAAGAGATTTTAAGTAATTAACATTAAATAGCAATACATTAAGCTTTACCAATTGTTTTTAGAAGTTTTTTTATAGATGCTTTATAATATAATATAGATATATATGTTTAATTTTATCGAAATTATATATATTAGCGACGAGTTGGGTTGGGTTGAGTTATGTTAACCCAATTTCAATCCTCCTAATTTGCGGTTTGGCGAGTTTGGTAGTTTGGGTTTAATTGGGTTGTTAGCAGGCTGGGTTGGGCGGGTTTCACGGGTTGACGATTTTTTGTATACCCCTACCTGGTGGTTGTCATTTTGTTTTCATTTTGGTCCCTCTGACTAACTCTAATTAAAATGGTTAGTTAACTTTAGGGTATTTTAGTCCATTTACCTTTTCTATAGTAAATTACAATTTTAGTTCTTGTGGATTGTCTTTTTTATTTTTTGTCTTTCCTACCTTTTTCATTCCTTATTATATTAATTAATTAATGATAATTTTTACTAACAATACTTTAAAAATACATATTTCATTTTGTAAGTTACACCATTAGGAAAGTATTGTCGATATCTTTAAACTAAGTTAATTATTGAATATTTTTAAACTTTTTCGCAATTTATCTGATATATATCTACAAATTCGTCTACGTCTAATTCAAAAAAAACTTTTCTATTTTAAGTTGTGCTTAAAATTTTTATCGTTTATTCTTATTTATGTAAGGAAAAAAAATCGAAATTTGTCTATGTTTACTAATAAAAAAATGTATCGTTTTCATATATTTCATTTAATTAAATGTGTATCAAATAAAAAACTTCATAATATATCTGCAAAATCTTTTTGGGATTAATGTAGACGGGTTTGCAGATATATACCAGATAAATTGTATAAAAATTTAAAAATATTCAATAGTTTGTTGAAGAATTATGTGTTATCATCAAAAAGAAGTGATTCACATAATATTTTACTAGTATTAGAATTACCATAATGAATGTTTCATTTTCTTTGTAAACTCCTCTCTATTTAAAGGGGCTTATCATTAATGAGAATTACATATTTCATTCTCTTTATTTACTGTTGTTCTGCCCTGTTTTCCTATAACACGTTATCAACACGTAGCTCGTTTGCACTATCGCTCCCTCAGATCATTTTCGTCGCTATTAAACGGTTGTTCTATTCGCAATCCGCCACCATTAGAAGGTCTGTTTTTCCAATATTGCAATTGAAGTAAGAATCACTACAAAAAGCGACCCTATCAGTGACGGAAATTTCCTTCGTTAATCCGTCACTAAAAGTCATTTTCGTCGCTATTCCGTCGTTGAAAGTCCGTCACTGAATATGTGGTGGGTAACACTTATCAGCGACGGAAACCTGCGACGGATTAGCGACGGATTAGCGACAGAATTATTAGCGACGGAATTAGCGACAAATACATATAACACATACACATGTTTGTATGCATATATCGAGTCAAGCTGTCTAATTGAAGAGAACCACTAAATACACACTAATGAGATATACTAGATCAATCTTCTTATAAAACGAGAGATGGGGTTTGTGGGTTTCCTATATGCTTCCAAAAGAACCTTTTAAAGTCTGATATATCCATTAAGGCCCAATGAAACTCATTAAAGGGCAATAGAACCGATGAAATCCTTTGAAGCCCGATAGGTCCATTAGGGCCTGATTAAACCCTTTAAAGCCTGATTAAACCCTTTAAAGCCTGATTAAACCCTTTAAAGCCCGATACCTCCAATGAAACCCTTTAAAGCCTGATTGAACCTTTTAAAGCCCGATAGTTCCATTAAGGCCCAATGAAAGCCTTTAAAGCCCGATAAAACCCTTTAAAGCTCGATAGATCCATTAAGGCCCAATGAAACCATTTAAAGCACAATATAACCCTTTAAAGCCCGATAGATCTGTTAAGGCCTAATGAAAACCTTTAAAGCCCAATAGAACTGATTAAAGTCCAATATAGTTAATTAAAGCTCAATATATCCATTAACACCCAATGAAACCTTTTAGAGCCCAATATAACCCTTTAAACCCCGATAAATCCATTAAGACCAAATGAAACCCTTTAAAGCCCAGTAGAATCCTTTAAAGCCTGATAGATCCATTAAGGCCCAATGAAACCCTTTAAAGCCCGATTGAACTTTTTAAAGCCCAATGTATCAATTAAGACCCAATGAAACCTTTTAAAGCCCAATATAACCCTTTAAACCTCGATAGATCCATTAAGATCCAATGAAACCCTTTAAATTCCAATAGATCTATTAAGGCCCAATGAAACCATTTAAATCTTGATTGAACCCTTTAAAGCCCGATAGATCCATTAAGGCCCAATAGAACCATTTAAAGCACAATAAAACACTTTATGGCTTATTAAGGTACAATAACAACACACACACACATACTATCGATACATTAACATGTACACATGCATACAACAGATATATACATCATATGCGATTACCAAACAACATACACACATTATCTATACATTCATATCAACATATATACACATATACAACAATATACATAGATCCATCGCGGGTTAGCAAACAACACATGTATACATACATACATACATACATACATACATACATACATACATACATACATACATACATACATACATACATACATACATACATACATACACACACACATATATATACACACAAACACACACACACACACATAACACAGACCCGTGGATATATATATAACACATACACATGCATACATATAACACAATCATGAGAAAATAAGAAAATTTAAAAATTTCGTCGCTAATCCGTCATTAATTAGTGATGGATTTAGAATCCGTCGCTAATTAGCGACGGAATCTATTTAAAAAATAAATAAAAAAGAAATTCCATGTGTTCATCACTAATTAGCGACGGACACGTGGATTTTCTTTTTTATTTATTTTTTAAATAGATTCCGTCGCTAATCCGTCGCCAATTAGCGACATAATTAGTTTTGTCACTAATCCGTCACTAATTACCGACGGATTACCGACGGATTAACGACGGTACTAGTTCCGTCACTAATCCGTCGGTAATTAGTGACAGAAATTTCCGTCACTGATACCCCTTTTTCTAGTAGTGAATCTCTACAAGAACTTACAATTTTTTTATCTATGAATTATGATTCATCGTGATTAACTCTTTTAGCCATGAAAGCATCATGCTTATATGCTTCAATTTTTATTTTTATTTCTTATTCTTATTAGTTTGTGGTCGTCGATCAATTTTAATAAGCACAAAAATGGTTCTGGTAATTTGCAAGGTTGTAACCAATTACTTTCAAAATTCTTCTATTTTTTACTGGTTATATGGTTTTTTTGATAATAGTAATTGTTCGTTATTTAATTTGATTTTAAATCAATAACTTTTTTGTGGACTATGCAACTTTAGAATTGTTGTTAAACAAAACAATTAGTTAAAAAAAATCGTATTCTTCAATTAATTTTTCGCTTTTATTAAATTGGTTTTATTTATCTATTTTATTAAATATTTATTATATTAATATACTCTGTTGATATAAATTTAATATTGGTATTAATATATGTTAATTTTAATGTGGAATGATAGTTTCTATGTATATGATAGATTTATAATTTTGAATTTTTTTATGATTATTCAATTAGTTTACAATATTAACATGTTTAGATGGTTAATTTCATTATATAATCTTATTTACTTATTTATGCCTACAATTTGATGACATCTTTTAAATTAAACTAACATATTATTGTGGGATATGGTAATTAGTTATTAGTTAAATATGATAATTAATTTATTTAACTTGGCTTGCCATTTTTAATTTAATTATATGGGGCAATAAATATTTATAAACTTGATTATGAATTTAGTATTTAATTGATTTCTCCACATAATATTTAAATTGTATATCATAATTACATATCATAATCTTAGAACTAATTTTTTGGAAGGTACATGTAACATCCCCCGTCCCTGTGGTCCGGAACGGGTGATGTCACATACGAGACTTAAACATAATTACACAACTAAATTCAAAGCTATTAATAAACTCTAAACATATATTACAATCCAAAATATCATACCTCAAAAAGACTTTATAAACTTAGAAAGTTATATACAATAAAGTGAGTCTAAAAATTCCAAAATATCACGCTCGATCTCAAGTCCCGTCTCCGTAAACTTCACTTTGAACCTGCCGTGTCAGAAAACAAAAACACGGCTGAGCACATAACTCAGTGAATGAATTATAATATAATTTCGTAAATAATAATGAAAACATCAATAACGAAGCGGAAGACTTAAAAATTCATTCGAAGAAAGTTCTTGAAACTCAAGTTCATAACAAAAGAGATGTTTAGTAATTTTCAAAGACAATAATTTCAAGAACAATTCACACTTTAATTTCAAAACGTAATATAAATAAAGTCCGTCAATTCCTGTTGTTGTGTTCGTGGGGTGGCCAAACCACACGAACTGGGTCGGCATGCGGGCACACACAACGGATCCCCCGTGAATTTAACCACGGTCACATATTCTGTGGGTAAAATCTAGAATCGATTCATCCGCCCTGGAGCCAACAAATTCAGCCAAGTCCTCCCAGAGTGGGTTCACGTAAGCCACATAGGCTTAACTCTGGTGGACCGTCATCTGCAGGACGCTATGACAACAAAGCCGCCATAGAAGGCATCCCAAATAATGTGCCCATTTATTGGGTTATTCTAAAATCAACGAAAACTAAACAAATGCCACTTACCCAAATGGCGATCACAGAAATTATAATCTATATAATTCACATTTTTCATAAACAATCTTATACGAGACACATTTTAATAAAACATCAAAATGTTCAAACAATTGATTCAATAAACCAAAATCAATGTGTAAGTGTGTGTACAATTTCGTATTTGTTGATCACATTCAGTTGATCAATCACCAGGTGGTGAACCACCTTTTGGAAGGGTCAACTACAACAAATAGTTGCCCACGATTCAAAAGAAATGAAATCCATACCTTGATCAGATTGAGATGCAACACGTGATCAATCGAGACTCGGGATGAAGTTTAACCCGTTCGATTGCCTATTTAAACCATAAATTACTATTACTCGCATATCATAAAATTCAATGCTTATTATCCTAAGCTTAATCATAAAATTATATTCTCTTGAACATTAAACCGATTACTTGGTGTGCGGTTAAACATCTAGATATAAATATCACCATTTTGATTCTAAACTTTATCCGTTTGTAATTTTGACAAAAACAAACATTCCTATCCATGTAAATGATTATAACTTTACAATATGTAATCATAATCTACCAACCAACTTCAACTACCCTAACTTACCAACTTAAATAACTTAAGAATAAATTTATACCTCTAAGAAGAGTTCGTAGCGTAGATTCCGAATATGTAATTGAATCTTTGATTACTTCGACGGATGAATAGATATTTTAGAGAGAAGGAGAGTTTTAGAGAGTGAGAAATGAGAGGCGGTGTAGATCTTGAAGAAGACGATGTATTTGGTTTCAATTTTTGTAGTGTTTTTCTTTTTATTAATTATATATATATATATATATATATATATATATATATATAATATAAGTTTAGTTAATTTACAGGTTTAACCCCTCAACTATCATTAGTTTTTGTTTGTAATTACGGTTTAATTCGGGTAAAAATAATTATACGTTTTAAAAAAAACGAGTCTTACAGTACACTTCCAACCCTCATATATTTTGGTTTTTTTTTTTTACCAAAAGCTCCAAAAAATATTATTAATATGTTAAAAATTTGAATTTGACTTTATGTCAAAACCAATATTTATCTGTCTAATGACAAAATCTCCTAAAATACTATTAAGGTATTAAAACACTAAAATTGGCTTCATATGTCAAACTCATATTCATTTTGGCCTCATGCCAAAAACTCTATAATTAACAATGTTATCTTTTAATTAAATAAATCATAAAATATCGATTGGATTTTGTCAAACGGGTGTAAATAGCCCTAAGGTTTGTAGGAACTTAAAAAATCCATGTGATTCCCCTACTACCTGGAAATTTCACAAATTGAAATATTGATGAAGTATTATCAACAAAATATAAACTTACAATAATCCAAATGATAATGAAAATTTCGTACATAATATAATAATTATAGACCGTGATTTATTGTTTTAGAAAATCATATATTATCCCTTATATACGTAAATGGTTGAAACAACTCATCCGTGATTCAATGTCCTAAACTCAAAAAAACTTGAGTACAAATATGAATATTCAATGTAAAAACAACTTTTGTCTGAAAAGTACAATAATATACCTAAAGTTCATCAACTCTCTATTTACCCCAAAACCAACCTCTTGAAAAAGGTACAAACAAATACCATCATATTTTGAGACGACATATAAATCCTAACTTTCATAAGAATACCTTTACTAGAAACTCCTAAAGAACAGTGGGATACCCCGAAAGAGAGAATCGGGAGTATTCATGAATATGTACTTCCAGAACTAATCGTACAACGGAATGAAACCCACTTACTCGATTACAAAAAAGTAACTGATCTCAACAAAGAAATATTATATCCAAAATG
Organism: Arctium minus; assembly: GCA_954870635.1. Taxonomy (NCBI): domain Eukaryota; kingdom Viridiplantae; phylum Streptophyta; class Magnoliopsida; order Asterales; family Asteraceae; genus Arctium; species Arctium minus. Next base: position 14,390,845 of record OX941087.1, read on the forward strand.
CGTCTCAATCTCTGTGGCAAGAAACTCATAGAAGATAACATGATTTATAACATTATTTCCACCTTTCATATATCAGTAAATATTAATGAATCAATATAAGTTGGAACACAACCTTTAGAAAAACTCATCAACCTACTGCAAGTGGTTGATATACACAACAAGATTTTTTCAAATAAGAACACCAGATATGTCGGACAAAGAAAATTCCCGAGTTCAATAACGAAAATGTTTGAAGTGGAAACAACTTCAAAGAATAGTGAGTGAAAGACAATTTCTCACACATGGCATCTATATACCACGTGGACAAAACCGTGGACGGGGTCAAGGTCATGACAATAGTTGGAAGGATTTTCCAATCCTTGGAGCCGAAATGCAAGTATTGCCTAGTTGCTATTGGATAGTCAAAGAAGAAATACATTAATCACTAGTTCTTTCGAAAAATGAACAAATTGAAAATAAACTATATCATATCAATTTTAAGATTGATTAAACATATGTTTCCTTGAAATTTATGTTAAGCATAAAATTAACATACACACTAAAATTGATAACCATTATAGATGTAAAGAAATACATTAAAAATAAATACAAAATTCTCAATATTGTCTGTTCCGTGTGTAACACCCCGATTTTCGAAAGATATCATTTTAAGTTAATGTAGAGATCGGTAATTTTAAGGGAAAAATAAGATATAGGATTTTGGACTTGAATCCTAGATTTTATAGTCTTGGTGGATGAAGGATTCAATTACGAGTCCAACGGTTCTTTCCGGAGCAAAATCGGAGCTATAACGAAGAAGTTACGGCCAAAACAGTGAAAAAATAACAAAATTGAACGAGCAGTGCATGGGGCGACTTAGGGACATCCGGACGACTTGTGGGGTGACCTAAGCCGCCCGTCAACCTGCGCGGAGCCCTGTTCGAGCATAAAACCCGATTTTCAACCACAATTTCGTTTTTGGTGATTCAAGTTGCCATGGTTTCGTTTTTGAGAGCTCTTCAAGAATATAGCAAGAGATTTGAAGTCTATTTGAAAATACAAGAGTATTTTATGGTGGTAAGCTCCTCATCTCTCTCAATGTTAAACTAGGGTTTGATAATTTCATCCTTTTCCCTTTCATCCTTCAACTTGGGTGTGATTTTGGTGACTTGTGTAGTGAAGGTGACCTTGTAGATATGTTGGATCTAAGATCTAGGGAGATTTCTTGGATATTTAAGCCTTCATCAAAGGAGATTCAAGTTTTGGGGGTAAAACCTAGATTTAGCCTAAATCTAGCAAGGTGAGTTCAAGTTGATTTGTGAAAACGTTGTACATGCCAAAATGTTTATTATTAAGTATTGATGTGTTTAACATGAAATTGTCATTTGTGGAATGAGTTGATGAGTTTTGGTTAATTGAGAAGTTTAGTTTTATAAACCTTGTAAAACACTCATATTGGGGATTTTTGGGCATTTTGATAAATGAGTCATAAATGAGTGTGTTTGGTAATTTATTGCATAAATGAGATTATTTGGTTAACAGGGAATTATTAGAGTTTTTTGGGTAAAAGGTTTAATTTTGTGTTGTGGGACGTTTTGAAAGGATAAAGAGTATAAATCTATTTGGAAAAACCTTTTTGTCTCAACTTAAACTGTGTTGGAGTCCATTCAAGTATTTTGGAATGTGTGATTCCATGGTATGGGACGAGTACGTTTATGATTTGAAAAGCGTTAATCTTTGGTCAAAAAGAGGTTTTGAGTATTTTGGCTCGATGTCGTTTTAAAGGAGTCTTGAGGACACTTGTCCGGTTTTATATGGCTCAATGTAAGGTCCAGTTATGACGTACTTACTAATGCGCTATGTTGCGTATTGAGGTTGGTTACGGGCTCGAGTGCTTTGGTCATTCATGCGTAGTCCGGTAAGGTTAGACTGTGTCGCGTTGGATCCATAGGCACGTAAGTTAGTCTGTTTTGGGTTGGTCAATTGGGTATTGTAGGGTTAAACTATGGTACCCATGTTTTACGACCGAAAACTTTACAAGCGATCGCTAGGAGGGTTGAGTCTGGTAGCGCTACAGGCAAAGTAGGCGCTAGGACCTCCGCCGCTTGAAGTAATGCCTGAGAGGTAGTCTTTACCTGTGTCGGGCCTTGGGATGTAGCTCTTCGGAGTATTTATCAAGTGTCAACTGACTTGGGGTGAAGCTTGTAAAGAAGTCGTAGGGACACCTGGCTGTGATGTCGTGAGGTGTCATGTGATTAACGTTGCATGGGTGGTATACTTTTGTGTTTCCTCCACTCTCAACGGGTACGACTCTCCCCCGTTGTCGGCTATCAATATCTTAAATATAAAAACATTCCACTTTATCATCTTTGGTCATATGTAGTCGAAAGTAAATGAGGACCTTAATATTGGACTTCCCTCCACGTATATTAAGGTTTGAATGATGTATGTCGCCCCACGTTTGGGTGTTTGGGTTTCCTTTCAATTTATGGTCGCGTGAGTATTGGACCTTGTGTCCATGTTTTCGGACGTACGGTATATGTGGTTTTGATGATGATTCATGGGTCAAATATTTTACCCCACCTGTGTTTGGGTGTTTTGGGATATAACGTCTTATCCGTGTTTCTTAAATGGGAGTCATTTCATATTCATGTTTCGAGTTAGTTTATGTTGCATCATTTTATAAATCATGTATGATATGAAGTATCCATCTTTGAAAGTGCATAGCATTGGGTAAGAGTTGTTTTCTACGTTTTAAAGTGCATCAATTGAAAGGTCATGACTTTAAGCGAAGTTCATCAATTTAAAGATATTTACTCGTGTAAAACTCTTGAACTCATTAGGTGTTAGCCTAACCTTTTTATTTGTCGGCATGTGCAACAGGTTCGTTTGGGAATAGTACTAATGACTCTATGAAAAGAAAGGTGCTAGTGGTGTGCTCGTGATTGTGAAGTCTTCCGCTTAGGTTTTGTGAAGAAGCAATTTGTATTGGGGCTATGTAGCACTCGACTCTGGTTTAGACCTTGTATCTAGTTGGAGTTCGTATTTGTCGAGGTAATTATAGATTTTAACTAGAGGTATTCTGAGTTTTGGTTTGTAAGGGGAATTCTTATTCCTATTTGATGTTATATCGATTTTTTTTAATTAGTTGCTCTTACCAAATTTGAGGGTGTTACACCGTGTAGGAATATATCGAGGAGAACTTGAGTTTTTTATAAGACATTTCACACAATCTAAAGAGATTGACTAATATTTATTTTATAATTTATCCAACCAAAATACTTAGAAGATATACTGTCATTTTCTTGTTGATACAAGATTAATAGTCATTAAAGCACTATATTAATGAAAGCTTTTTAAGATATTCATATCAACTGGAAATCATATTATAAGAATGGAATTGAGTATATGTACATCAACTCTAATGATATGAAAGGAACATAAATTAACTCAACGCCAACGCAACGTCATTAGAATGATATAAGATTAATCTTTTGGAACCATTGACATAGGCTTATACTTTCCCTATAGAAAGAAAAATGGAATTGATAATGAAACTTCAATACCTACTTAGAATGTAAGGAACAAAAGTACTAGATCTTATAGAAAAACACCAAAGCATGTGTATGTCTTTGCTGATATTAGGTATGTGTCTAATCCATACAAAGGTTGTTCCCAAACTGGATAAGGAATTATCACGGGGAACACTTGGATTGTTTGGAATTAAGCTAAGTTAACCCTTGTAACAACCTCTTTGAACGATTCCAAGAATATTATTCTCCATGAGATTGTTCAAGAAATGTATATAATTAAGGACTATCATTACACATATTAGAGGTGTTAGTAATTTTGAGTTCAACCACTATCCTACTTGTATATATGGAAATAATGCATCATGTATCGAATAAATGAAAGTAAGATACATTAAAGGTGATAACACAAAACATATTCTGCTTAAGTTTCTATACAATCAGCAATAACAAACTCCCTTCTAGATTCAAGAAAATCACGCAAGATGTCAGGAGAATGTAACATAGTTTATCAAATCATTACCTAAAACCATATTTTGGAAATATGTAAAAAATATTAAAATGCAAATTTTTTCAAACTCCCGTGATTAATGTACGAATCAGGGGGAGTAATAGACAAAAGGGGGAGTCTACCATACATGTGACATTGGTATGTTGTGCTATTTTCTTCACCAAATGTTTTATTTTTACCAATAGGTTTTGTTCCTTGGTGCAAGGTTTTAATGAGACAACAATATATAAATCATCTTGTTTTATAGACCCCTTGATTAATGTACAAATCAAGAAATATAGTAACTAAAGGAAATGTTTATTGGTGTCTTATACTCTTTCCTTCGTCCAAATTTTTTTTTTCCATTGGGTTTTGTTTCTTTGGCCTACGGTTTTAATGAGGCAAAAACTATGCACTATCACTCATTTGACTCGGTACAAGGGGAGTGTTGAAGGATTATGTGTCATCATTAAAAGGAAGTGATTGGCAGAATATTTTCCTAGTATTAGAATTAACATAATAAATGTTTCATTTTCTTTGTAAACTCCTCAATATTTAAAGGGTTTATAATTTATGAGAATTACAGATTTCATTCTCTCTATTTACTGTTGTTGTGCCCTGTTTTTCCTATAACATAGTTATATTATTTTAAAGATATCCAATATACTTTTCTAATGGTATAATTTACAAAATGAAATATGTATTTTTAATGCATTGTTAGTAAAAATTATCATTAGCTAATTAATATAATAAAGGTATAAAATGAAAAGGTAGGAAAGAAAAAAATAGAAAAAGATAAACTACAAAGACTAAAATTGTAATTTGCTATATAATCTAAAAAAACAAAAAAAAAAATGAAAAAAGGCAAAGAAAAGGTAAATGGACTAAAATTCCCTTAAGTTAACTAACCATTTTAATTAGAGTTAGTTAGAGGGACCAAAATTGAATCAAAATAGCAACCACTGTGACGAAATGTGTAATTACTTTGAAAGAGGACCAAAGACGATGATGATGAGTGACAACTACAAGGATCAAAAATATAATTTACTCTATATATTTTATGTCCAAACACACACTTAATGACCATTGATATTTAATTACCATTTTTTTGTCACTAATAATATATATTTTTATGCTCAAAACAACTTTTAGTTACCACTGTTTTTTGATCACTAATTTTTTTTTAACTTAATGACCATTATTTAAATTATTACACACCCTCATCACAAATTTTAATCATTAATCAATATGAAACTTTTTTCCCCTTAACCATTTAATGATTTTAGTGTTTGTCACTAAATTAATATTGCTACCAAAATTTAGTGACAACCTTTATTATAATTACTATTGTCATAGTTACTGACCTAAATAAAAACTATCAATAAAAGTTGTAACACTCTCATATCTGGAAATAACAACTAATTTAAAATTTTCTAAATATATCGATAACTAATTCATATACAATCACAAATTTAGGTTTAACCTCCACACGCACACAATTATTCTTTACATACGGTCTATGACAAGGACGGGTGCTACTAAAACCCAATAATGAACACTATCTCCAAACCGCGGAAGACTTCGCCAACTTCTTACCCTTATGCAAAGCTAGGGTTCATCTCATCAAAGTACTGCTAGAACCACACCCCCAACTGGAACCTGATGCACATACCGACAAATAAAAAGGTTAGGCTGACGCCTAGTGAGTCCAAGAATTTTACATAAGTAAATGCATTTAAAATGATGAACTTCACTTAAAATCAAGACCTTTCAAATGATATACTTTAAAACGTGGAAGCAACCCTCTTCCCATGTCCTTCACTTTCAAAGATGGACACCTCGATTCAAACATGCTTTATAAATTGATGCAACTCAAACAAACTCGAAACATGAATCATCATCAAAACCATGTATACCGTACGTCCGAAAACATGGACACTAGGTCCAATACTCACGCGACCGAAACTGAACAGACTTTAATTACCAAAACACGGGGATGACATAATTCATTCAAACCTTAATATACGAGGAGGGAGGTCCAATATTAAGGTCCTCATTCATTGTCGACCATATAAAGCAAATGAAAATAAAGTAAAACATCTTTATATTTAAAATACTGACAGCCAACAACGGGGGAGACCCGTATCCGTTGAGAGTGGAGGAAACACGAAAGTATACCACCCATGCAACGTTAATCGCATGACACCTCACGACATCACAGCCAGGTGTCCCTACGACTTCTTTACAAGCCCACCCCAAGTAAAGTTGACCTTGATGAATATCCCGAAGGACTCCACCCCAAAGGCCCGACACACTTAAAGACTACCTCTCAGGCATTACTTTAAGCGGCGGGGTCCTAGTGCTTACTTTGCCTGTAGCGCTACCAGACTCACCCCCTCCCAATGTTTACTTGTAAAGTTTCCGGTCATAAAACATGGGTACTGAAGGTCACCCACAATACCCAATCGACCATCCAAAATATACTGACTTACGTGCCTATGGATCCAATGCAACACAGTCTAACATTACATGTCTAACCCGAAATGACCAACACACTCGAACATATAACCAACACCGAAATGCAACAAGGCATATTAGTACGTATGTCATGATGGGGCTACTTGAGCCCTTCAAAATCGGACAAGTTTCCTCAAGACTCCTTTAAAACGACATATGACCAAAATACTCAAAACCTCTTTTTGACCAAAGATTAACGCTTTTCAAATCATAATCGTACTCGACCCATACCATGGAATCACACACTCCAAAATACTTGAATGGACTCCAACACAGTTTAAGTTGGGACAAAAAGGTTTTCAAAATAGATTTGTACTCATCCTTTCAAAATGTTCCACAACACAAAATTAAACATTTTACCCAAACAACTCTGAAAATGCACCGTTAATCAAATAATCTCATTTATGCAATAAGTTACCAAACACACCCATTTATGACTCATTTATCAAAATGCCCAAAAATCCCCAATATTGGTGTTTTACAAGGTTTATAAAACTAAACTTCTCAATTAACCAAAACCCATCAAGTAATTCCACAAATGACAATTTCATGTTAACCACATAAATACTTTAAAATAAACATTTTGGCATGTACAACGTTTTCACAAATCAACTTGAACTCACTTTGCTAGATTTAGGCTAAATCTAGATTTTACCACAACTTGAGATTTCTTGAAGAAACTTGAGCCCACAAGCCAAAACCTTCCAAAAACCTATATTGACAAGTTTCCAACCATGAATATACCCTTTTAACCATTTAGAATCATTCCCTAAACATTTTACACAAAGATCTCAACTTTTGCCAAAACCCTAATTTCCACAAATGAAGAAAATAGAATGTTACCTTAACCATAACTCCAAACCACCAACCAAAATGCTTAGAGATCACCAAGATGAGCCATCCACTCCCAAATCTTCAAAATGATAAGAAGGGTTGGGTGAAAACCCTAGAAATGGAGGAAGGTGAAGAAGATGAAGACATCATAACTCTAGCTTCCAAGTATGCTAAATGAAGGAGGAATACTTGGTTTAGAGAAGAAAAAGCTCCAAAATGGGTTAGGGTTTGAGAGGGAAGAAGGGGAAATGATTTAGGAGAGAAAGAGAAGAGGTTAGAAGTAAGAAATGGGAAGAATGGCTGAAATCCCGCATTTGACCGCCCCTCCCCTCCCTGGTGCGACATTGCCAGGCGACATTGCCCATTGCCCTGGGCAATGTCGCTGGTCATAGTCGTTGGTGTGTGTACCAGCACACAGTACACTCCATGCGACTGTGACAGTGCGACTGTGATATGTCATAGTCGCTGGGCATTGTCGCGGAACCTTTCCGGAGCCCTGAAACTCGGCTTTTTCAATGTCAATACTCCCGATACTCCAAGGGACTTTAAACAAAATATTTCCCTACAAAACCCCACTGTTTACAAGTCACAGAAACGTCTATGTGACAATTACTTACCGAAAATTACGGGTGTTACAAAAGTTCTCTCAATAACTAGACAAATGGATTTGATATTTGGCATTCGGTTTTTTATTTTAGCTAAATGACAATCATATCATTTTAATTACTTTTAACTAAAAAATATATTATTTAATATCAATTGTTGGATTAAGGAGATGATAATCGAGACCAATTGCTAAGCTCTCAATATATTTAAGATTCCTAATTCATCGTAATCGCACATATATATTTTCTATATGCATAAAAATATTTGACCGTAAACAAAACAAGACCAAATAATAAAATTATATTAGAAAAAAAATGATTGTATATCCAAAGTCGTAACCTAATACCATGTTGTGCGTCAAAGAGTTTGACCAAAGCCTTCGGCAGCCTCCAATTGCTAAGATCAATTGACTGGACCCCACAATCTTTCCATAGCCTATTATATAAGTTCTCCAAAAAAATCACAGAATCTATCAACCCCATTTCTTCTCTCACCCTTCAAAGCTATAGTACCAAAAGTACTCGCACAAAAATGGCTTCTTCTGCAGCTTTGAAGGATATATTTTTGTCGTCCTCTCTTGTTCAAGATGGTCGTCACACTTGGTCTGGTTTGCTTTATCCATCCATCAGTGCAACCAGGCCGTCAAGCAACCGAAAGGTTTCATCTATTTTTATTTATAATTCTATTTCGAGTCCATAAGTTATTTATATATGTTTTCTCACCCTTTAAACGAGTTTTATTTCCTAGATAGGTTTTAGCGATACAATTTGGGTCAAAAAGTTAATTGTTTGATGTTGTCTATTTTATTTTGATCATACAAGAAACACATTCAATTAAATATGCTTTGGTCAATCGTATATATGTCTTGTTTTAGTTTAATGGGATCGCCGCTGTTACAAAGGACAAGGCAACTAATGAAATGGAACATCTTAAAAAAGTGAACGGGAGCCGGGCGACCACCCTCAAGTACTCTGGGGAGAAGCCGGTCACACCAATCTTGGATATGATTCCTTATCCGGTCAATATGAAGAATCTCAGTGTCGAGGTAAATTTCATTTATAATTATTATATGATAAATATTTGTCAATAAGCTACTTTTTAATAAACTAGTTGGATACCATTCCCTAACCATCTCACCCACAACCGTAGACTCATCTTCTCCCTGCATGGTACCTGCAACCTGCACCCCCTCTTAAGCAATGGACTTGAGCATTTCTTGCTATTTTGAATATAGTACGTACCATCCGAATCCCATAATTACCAACCATCCAAAACATGGAAAAATCATCGTCTTACGTAGGACCAATTAAGGTCAGTGGCAGATCAAGGAATTTAGGTGATTTGGGGCACAGTTAAAGGTGCACAACAATTCCGAAGCTAAATAACACATACAAACCAAAATAGTTTGACGTTATTCAGTTTTTAGGTTAAGCGGTTCATGGTTTCAATTCAGTTATTTTTTTTACTATATCGGTTAAACGAATAACATATTATACTATTATTTTATTTATTTTGCTTCTGTATGAATTGGTTTTTGAGATCATCGAAGGCACTCAGAGATGGGTACAATCGGGGCGCAAAGCCAAAAAGATGGGGCCAAGTTTGAGGATAAAAATTTATATTTTCATAACTATCTGTTCTCAGATCTCACTGGTCACCTCCTGTATTATATATATAATGTCAATATACATATATTGATATATGATATAAATTATAATATATAATATATAAAATTTATGAATGGGTTAACGACAAAACAAGAAAAGAAAAAAGGTGAAAGATACAAAAGTACCCTTAGGAAAAAATTTAACAAAGTTAAAACTAGGGACCATTTCCATTACAAAATGCAAAACACATTAACCATTATTGTCCTTAATAAAGTTTAGGACCAAAATTGTTTTTTACTCCATACAAAATTAATGAAAAACTAGCTAGAATTAGAAATAGTTATGATAGAGTAATAAAAAGTGTTTTTATATGCACTCTTATATATACTTTGTAACTACTAATCCACATCACATCCATTATTAATTACCTCTATCTCTTCTTTTTCCTCTCTCATCATCCTCTTCTAGCTACCTTATCATTATATGAATAATTAGTTACCTTTGATTTTTGAAATATTATGTTATATAGGATCTTCAGATGTTGGCTGATGAGCTTCGGGAAGAGATTATCTATACAGTATCCAAGACCGGGGGTCACCTGAGCTCAAACTTGGGGGTGGTTGAGTTAACCGTCTCACTCCACCATGTTTTCAACACTCCGGACGACAAAATTATTTGGGATGTCGGCCACCAGGTCATAATTAATCTTGAATTGCAAGTAATTCAACAACGTTTTCTTGAATAGACAAAATGAATGATTATGTAAAAGCTATTATTGTTTTTTGGTGCAGTCATACCCACATAAGATATTGACAGGAAGGAGATCTAGAATGGGAACGATTCGACAAACGGGTGGACTCGCAGGATTCCCTAAGAGAGAGGAGAGTGAACATGATGCTTTTGGTGTTGGCCATAGTTCTACTAGTATTTCTGCTGGTTTAGGTACCTTCACTAATTTATTTCCATCATAGACTACGACTTGAGAACTTGATATACGCATAACCCGTAAATCAGACCAAAATTTTAAAATCATCTGCATATATGGTACAAAACATATTCTACGCACGTTCCGATACATAAATTTATCTATTTCTTCATTCTATAAATTTTGTCAACTTTTTGCTACTACAACAAAATTGGTTTTATAGAACGTCAAAATTGTGTCAGCGTCATAATAAAATACTTTATATGAATTAATTTTATAGGACTAAAACAAGAATCGTCATATCTAAAATTGCTACAATAGGTTTATATGACACTTTTAGAAGTTATAGTAAGTTTTTTAGGACGTTTCTAAAGTGTCTTATTAGCTATTTTATACGACACTATATTTGAAAAAAAAAATGTTTTATAAACACAAGTGTCTTATGACAAGATACATTTTTAGGACACTTCTCAAAAGTGTCTTATAAAATAACTTATAAGACACTTTAATTTAAAAGTGTTCAAAAAACTTGTTAAAACACCTAAAAACGTCTTACAACCCAATTGTAACGCTTTTAGATATGCCGTTTATAGTTTTCTCTTGTAAACTAAGTTGTATAAAAAAATTTATTAGGATATTTAGACATTTTAAGCGCCTTATAATACCAATTTTATTGTAGTGTGCTGTTAAAATTGCTTCAGGTATTTAGGTTTTAGTAAGGAAAAAAAAACTCATTATATTGGATATTGTATTTTGTTTCAAGGAAAGTAGTAGTATAACTAAAACTAATTGATGGTTGTATATATGTCGCAGTTGAAATAAATTAAGATTGTTTTATTGGTTTAGTATTTTTATCGATTTTAGAAGTCATTGCATTTGATTTTCTTTAGTAACTTAAAAAAGTTCGTATTTTGCATATCAGAATTTCATCTGTTGGTTTTATAAATGTTTTTCATATATTTTTTGAAATTGAAAATAACTTATGGGAATCTTGAAGTGTTTAAACTCAAGTTCCAATTAACTTGTATGAATTCTTTTACTTTGTTTCTTTTCCCCAAACCAAATGATCTGTGTTTTGATTATTTAAAATTCAATTTTGTAGTTGTAGAAATGTTTGATTTCATTCTTAATGTAAATTCAGTACGGTACGATAATTCTGAATATATTCATTATTTTCTACCGAATCTGATATAAAAATCTCTGCGTCTTGAATTTGATAAATAGATAAAAAAAAAATCATTAAACACTGCATCTTGTAATGCCGTCATATGAAATGTTTTATCCTCTTAATCCTTCTTTTAATTGACAACTGATATTAAATTTATAATGTAAATATTACTTTTTAATGCTCAAGAATACTTCTAGGAGATAGATTTATGCGAGAAGATTGCCTTTTTTGCTTTCTAAATCATAGGGAGTCCAAATCAAGTCAGGATTTCCATGGTTTTTGGTCGAACAGAGATATTTTTTGTTTCTGGGCTGGGATCTCCCCGATCTGTGTTTGCATTTTTCATTGCACACGGCTTTCCCTCTGTATACATCTAAAACTATTTCGATCTATAGAATGACCGACAACTTCTTTGTCTTGTTCGTTTTCTTTTTTCTCTAAAAGGAATGGCTGTTGGTCGAGACTTGCTCGGAAAGGAAAACCATGTGATTGCAGTAATTGGGGATGGAGCCATGACTGCAGGACAAGCATACGAGGCCATGAACAATGCTGGCTACCTAGACTCCAATCTTATCATAGTCCTGAATGACAATCGCCAAGTCTCCCTCCCCACGGCCACTCTTGACGGCCCTGCTCGACCTGTTGGGGCACTCAGTCAAGCCCTTACAAGGCTACAAACTAGCAGGAAGTTTTGCCAACTCCGTGAAGTCGCAAAGGTACGTGAAATTTCTTTATACCTTCTTTCAAGATGTCCGCACATCACAATATCTAATATACATTAATTGTTATGTGATGTAAATCCAACTATGTTAGTTTAATTATGAACAGACAAAAAAGTTGGGGTTTCTAATAATATCAAGTATTACTCCTATTTTAGATAGACACACACACATACACTCCCTTAAAAATGACTTGGCACTCGTATTAAAAAAAGTGAATGACAAAAACTTGATGCATAAAAATCTTGTGATGAGTAGGGAGTGAGCAAGAAATTGGGGGATCAAACACACGAAGTTGCAGCCGAAATGGACTCGTATATGAGTGCAATGGTGGGTGGTAATGAAGCTTGCTTGTTTGAAGACCTTGGGCTCTATTATGTTGGTCCAGTAGATGGACACAATGTTGAAGATCTTATCTGTGTTTTCAAGAAGATCAAGTCTATGCCAGCTCCAGGACCTGTTCTCTTGCACATTGTTACTGAGAAAGGCAAAGGCTACCCTCCTGCAGAAAATGCAGCCGATAAGATGCACGGTATTTCCTTTTTTACCAAAAGAGGAATCTCGATCATCGATGAAAAAGAAACACTCATTTTTTTTTTCTCTAACAGGTGTTGTGAAATTCGATACTCAGTCGGGTAAACAATTGAAAACGAACGTGAAGACCCTCTCATATACCCAATATTTCGCGGACTCTTTGGTTGCTGAGGCAGAGAGAGACAATAAAATAGTTGCTATTCATGCGGCTATGGGAGGCGGCACGGGCCTTAACGCATTCCAAAACCAGTTCCCTAATAGGTGTTTTGATGTTGGCATAGCCGAGCAACATGCTGTCACCTTTGCTGCTGGTTTAGCAACCGAAGGTCTCAAACCATTTTGTGCTATATATTCATCTTTCCTCCAAAGGGGTTATGATCAAGTGAGATTTTTGTTTTATTTCTTAAAGGGTAACTTTCTATGAAACATAAATAAAATAATGATATTAATTAATTTGATAATGCAGGTAGTTCATGATGTTGATCTTCAAAAACTTCCAGTGAGATTTGCCATAGATAGGGCTGGTTTTGTTGGAGCAGATGGTCCAACTCATTGTGGTGCATTCGATACAACTTTCATGGCTTGCTTACCGAACATGGTAGTGATGGCTCCTTCTTCTGAGTCTGAGCTCATGCACATGGTTGCCACAGCTGCAGCCATTGATGACCGTCCTAGCTGCTTTAGGTACCCGAGAGGCAATGGCATAGGTTCGATCCTCCCGGCAAAAAACAAAGGAATCCCAATTGAGGTACTTGAGCAGTTTGTGTAATGATAATATTTGCCAATCTTGATCTAATGATTCAAATATTTCAAATAGGTTGGAAGGGGTAGAGTGCTTAAAGAGGGTAGTAGAGTGGCCTTATTGGGCTATGGAAACATAGTACGAAGTTGTTTAGCAGCAAGTGAACTTCTTCAAGTGCTCGGTATCTCAGTGACTGTGGCAGATGCACGGTTCTGCAAGCCACTCGATGGAGTTTTGGTCAGGCAACTAGCAAATGAGCATGAGGCCCTCATCACTGTCGAAGAAGGATCCATAGGAGGATTCAGCACTCATGTTTCACATTATTTGGCATTGAATGGGTTGCTTGACGGAAGCCTTAAGGTATATCTTAGAGACACTTTCTTCCTATCGGCATCCGGTACTATTTTGATTGCTAATTCACTACTAGAAAAATGAGCAAATCCCATGACGGATCAGTCCGTAATTCCATCAGTGATCCATCGGTGATACCATCGTCGACGACGTTTAATCCGGCGGAGGTTACCGACCGATCCGACTTTCACCGACGGACTACCGACGGATTTTTCCATCGATGATAGTCATTTGTTTTGTAGGGATTACAACGTTCTCCAAATGTATTTATTTTTTCTGATTTATTGCAGTGGAGGGCTATGACGCTGCCTGACAAATACATCGAACATGGCTCTCAAACAAACCAGATTGAGGAGGCTGGTCTCACCCCAAAACATATTGCAGCAACGGTTCTATCATTAATTGGCGACAAGAAGAATCATCTGCATCTTGTCAATTTATAGAGTGTGTTATCCATCATAACTAGATTTATCAAATATTGTAATTGTTCTTATTACAGGGATTTATTTTGTTATTTAGGTATAAATATTTCATTTCTTAATTTCTCTCTCTAATGTAATCGATTCAATATATATAAACCATCTACAACCAAGTTTTGGCCTCAGATTCGTGTTCTAAATTGATTCTTTATCTACTACCAATTGAGTACCCGTACAATGCGCATGATAGGATCGATGTTGAGGTTCTATGAAGATACATTTAACTTTTAAATATAAATATTTTGCAAAATATCTTTGAAATACTTGGTGGTTCATATGTTGTATTAATAGTTTTTCATAATGCAACGGGACGTAATGTAAATCCAAAAATGAAAACTTAATGCCATTTTCCATTCAAAAAGTGTTGGGAATTCAGAATTGCACAAGTATGGTTAATACTGCTAACCAAGATTACTACTGCTTGATGAAGTTAGTACTGCCAGATCAAAGTTAATACTGATGAGCACAGTTACTACTGCTGGAGAAGATTAATACTGCTCAGAGTGTTAATACTGCTACAACTTAATGCTGCTTAAGAGATAATCAAGATACGTGCAGATCAAGAATGAAGATAATCATGGAAAGCTTGGAGATAACTATGGAAGATTATACTAAATATCTTTTATATTTTGTAATTATCTTTTATCTTTAGTATATGTATAGAATTATTGTGAATAGTTTAGAATGAGAAGTTAGACAATATTCTGAGTTTTTTTTTTATAGAGAGAATCAACCTCAAGGTTTATAATCCTAATTCTAGAGAAGTAGAATTCGTATTGGTGAGTCTGTTCATTAATATTGAGGTTGTGTGTGAAATCTTGTAGCTTTGAATCATTCAATAAAGTTTACAAGTTGAGATTTCTGATTCACTGTTTCATTGATATTCTGAATATTAAAGTGTTATTCCGCAAACTCCTTTAATATTGTTTTTGAGTTCATTATTCTTGTTAAGAATCAGATCCTGACAAGTGGTATCAAAGCTAGTATTCTCAGAAACCTTCATTCATCATGGAAAACACAGTTGAATCAAACAGTACTCTTGTCTCAAAGGTTCCAATGCTCAGATCTAATGAGTATGACATGTGGAAGATAAGGATCAAGCAATACATTCTCCTCACAGATTACTCTATGTGGGACATCATTGAGAATGGCCCATCTGATGAAGGAAAAATTGGTGCAGATGGAAAAAGAACTCCACCAAAGACTGATGCAGAAAAGAAGATAAGGCAGACATAGATGAAAGCTTTGAGTACGCTGCTCTTGGCTATTCCCAATGAATATCAACACCAATTCTGCAATTGCACTGATGCACAGATGCTTTGGAATGCTCTAGAGAAAAGATTCTCTGGTACCAAAAGTACCAAGAGAAATCAGAAGGCAATACTGAAGCAATTGTATGAAAACTTTATGTCAACTAAGAATGAGTCCATGACTCAAACTTTTGACAGGTTTAACAAGCTGATTGGTGAACTAGCTACTATGGGAGTACAAATTGATCAAGATGATGTAAACAGAAAGTTTTTAAGGTCCCTAGGAGATGAATGGACCATGTATACTGTTTCATTCAGACGGAATGAACAACTGGAAGAAAAAGAACTTGATGATCTGTACAATGACCTTACAGTATTTGAAGCTGAGGTGGAGGCAAAGAAGAAGCCTTCTGGATATGTTCATAATGCTGCACTCCTATCAGCATCAATTGATTCTACTGCTAACCCTGAATCAGTTAATGCTGCCAATGGAGCAAATCAAGAAAAAGGCACTGAATCTGTTTTTGAAGCCTTTCTATCCAGCCATGGAAACTCTTCTTTAATCAATGATGACTTGGAACAACTTCATCCTGATGATCTTGAAGAGATGGATATTAAATGGCAGATGGCCATGCTTTCCATGAGGGTAAAGAAGTTCATCAAGAGGACTGGGAGGAATAACTTCTCCCAAAGAAGAGAAGATGGAGCAGGTTTTGACAAGTCAAAGGTAGAATGCTATAAATGTCATATGAAGGGACACTTTGCCAGAGAATGCAGAAGTGAAGTGTCTCACAATAACCACCAACAAGCTCAGACTGGTAGCTTCAACCAGAACAGAAACTCTGCTCAAGCCCTTGTTTCTCAACAAGGAATGGGGTTTGACTGGAGTGATCAAGCAGAAGAGGCTATTCAAAATCAAGCTCTCATGGCAGAGGTATCTGATCTCCCAACTGAGATAAGTTCTAATCTCTGTTCTAAAACTTGCATAGACATTTTTAAAAGGTACAGGGATCACAACCAGAATATGAGTGATGACCTTAAGAGGTTAGCAAAAGATATAAAAGACTATGTGAGAATTGTTGAGAGGTTTGAGGAACAAATTAAACGTTTCCAAGCCAATTAACTTCAACACTCATATGACACAAACTACTGGAAGTGGGAGAAAAAGGATCTAGAACTCCAACTGACAAAGTCTAAAGAGGAGAGTGAAAAGTTGAGAGGGGAGCTAGCCAAAGTTAAGCTAGATGTAGAAAAGTTTTCCAATGCTTCTAAAGCAATGGACTCTTTACTACAAACTCAGATTCATGACAAGCTGAGAAGAGGAATTGGGTACAATACCACACCACCACCATACTACAATAACTACATTCCTCCTACATCAGACTTGCTAGAAACCAAAGATAGGAAGGACTTGCCTAAGGGAGCCACTAAGATAGATCCCTTAGATAAAGTAGTTGATGAGGACAAAACTGAGAAAGAAGCTGGTAAGGGTAAGGAGAACAGTGTGAGTGATGAGATTCCTCTAGAAAACCACATTGTTACCAATGAGGGGTGTGGAAAGATTTGGGTAAAATCTAAGGACATAGAGAAGACTGAGGGAAAGTCTAGTAAGGTCCATTACAAGCAGGCCACAGTTGTGAATCCTGTTCCTTGCAAACAGTGTGCTTGTACTAAATCTGAGCCCCTAAAACATGATAAAAGGAGGGGTAATCAAAGAAACTGGAATAATCAGTGGGCACAAAAACAAAGGGTTGATCTGAGTAAAATCAATAGACTAAAACCGTGTTTTATTTGTGGAAAGATCAATCATATTGCTAAATACTGTTATTTCAATCCTATAAACCAAAGGATGAGTTTTCAAAGATCTGTGCAAAAACCCTTTGGTTATAGGAAGAATGAAAGGAACCATGTGGCTAAGAAATCTGTTAAATCTAAAAGCCACATGAAGAAAAAGACTGTTGTGGAAAGTGTCAAGATGTGGATTCCTAAAAGTACTAAAACTGTTAGTACTGCTACCACAAATAGTACTGCTGACAATGATAGTGCTGCTAGAAGCAATACTACTGCTACCAATGTTAGTGCTGCTAAGAGTACTAGTACTGCTAAAACTAACATTGTTAGTACTTCTTCTAATGTTAATACTGCTAACTTTGTTAGTACTTCTAACAAGGTTAGTACTGCTAAACCTGTTAGTGCTGCTAACTCTGTTAGTACTTCTAAGGTTAGTACTGCTTCTAATTCTAATGTTTGTGCTTCTAAGCCAATCATCTTGACAAAGTACTCTAGTAAAGAGTGCTCTGAGTTTAAAAATCTCATCAAAAAGGAATGTAAATAATTTGATGAGAAAGGGAGACCCAAGACCACGTTGGCTTGGGTTCCCAATCAATACTAATTGTTTTATCTTATGTGCAGGGCAACCAGCAACTCAAGGGGAAGAACATCTGGCATGTTGATAGTGGTTGCTCTAGGCACATGACAGGGAACATGTCTTGCCTCAAGAATTTCAAGAACATTGATGGTGGGCATGTTGCTTTTGGTAATACTCCAGATGGAGGTAAGATCAGTGGTAAGGGTGATGTAACCAAAGGTAAAATGACCTTTGAAGATGTATTCTATGTTGAGAAATTAAGGTACAACCTGTTAAGTGTATCACAGGTTTGTGACAAAAAGCATAGTATATTATTTACAGATTCTGAATGCATTATCCTTGCTCCTGGATTCAAGGTAGTTGATGAAAAGATGATACTACTAAGAACTCCCAGAAAGGATAATGTCTATTGCTTAGATATGGAAAATGTTTCAACTGATTCATCCCTAAACTGTATTGTTTCAAAAGCATCTTTGGATGAATCATCACTTTGGCACAGAAGGATGTGTCACATGAACTTTAAAACTATGAATAAACTTGTTAAAAACAACCTTGTAAGAGGTTTGCCTTCAAAAGTCTTTTCATGTGATGATCATTGTGTTGCCTGTCTCAAAGGCAAACAACACAAAACTTCTCATAAGTCCAAAGAGTTGAACACTATCTCTAATTCTCTTCAGTTGTTGCATATGGATCTGTTTGGTCCTACAAATGTTATGAGTATAGGCAAGAAATCATACTGCTTAGTTATTGTTGATGATTACTCTTGATTTACTTGGGTATATTTTCTAAGGACTAAGGATGAGACAAGTGGACTGATCAAATCCTTTATTCTAAGAATTGAAAACCAAACAAATCAAAAGGTAAAAGTCATTAGGTTAGACAATGGTACTGAATTTAAAAATCATGACCTAAACACCTTTTGTGAGGAAAAAGGAATTGAGAGGCAATACAGTGCTCCTAGGACTCCACAACAAAATGGTGTTGCTGAGAGAAGGAATAGGACACTGATTGAGGCTGCTAGATCTCTGTTAGCTGATTCAAAACTTCCAATTACTTTCTGGGCTGAAGCAGTTAATACTGCTTGTTATGTCCAGAATAGAGTTCTAGTAGTCAAGCCTAAAAACAAGACACCATATGAGCTTTTAAATAAAAGAAAACCATTTATTGGATTTTTCAAACCTTTTGGGTGTCCTTGTACCATTCTCAATACCAAAACTCACTTCGAAAAGTTTAATAGCAAGGAAGATGATGCTTTTCTTGTTGGTTACTCATCTCAGAGTAAGGCTTACAGAGTATTTAATTCTTCTTCTAGAATAATTGAGGAAAGTGACAATGTCAAATGCAATGAGAACACACCAAATCTTATTGGTTCAGGTCCTCAGTGGTTGTTTGACATTGATTCACTAACTAACTCTTTGGGTTTCAGTAGTGATGATTATTCAGGTTCAGGAAGTGGAGGATCAGGGGATGTACAAGTACAAGACATTATTCCTCAGTCTGTGATCTTTCCCATACCTACAATGGAACCTGTTGATTTCTGTGAAAAAGAGACTATGACTGAACCAATTCAGAGTGAAGAAGAAAGAAGAGATGAGGAGAATCAAGTGCAGGAAGAGCCAGAAGCAGCTGATGAAATCACCTCAGCTGACTTAAATGAGTCCAATTTAGAAGTTGGAATCAATGAAGAACCTAGTCATCAGACTAGAACTCAAAAGAACCATCCTCTAGAGCTGGTCATAGGAGACATCTCTTCTCCTATGATAACAAGGAATCAAAGCAGACTTCAAGAGCTGCAGGATCAGGAACACACAGTACTCTCTTGCTTTCTATCTCAGATTGAGCCTAAGAAGGTTTTTGAT
The DNA here is from genome assembly GCA_954870635.1 of Arctium minus. Classification (NCBI taxonomy): domain Eukaryota; kingdom Viridiplantae; phylum Streptophyta; class Magnoliopsida; order Asterales; family Asteraceae; genus Arctium; species Arctium minus. The sequence goes on from OX941087.1 coordinate 14,410,803, forward strand.
GCAATGAAAGACTCCAGTTGGATAGAAGCTATGAAAGAAGAGTTACTGCAGTTCAAATTGCAAGAAGTTTGGGACTTGGTAGACCTTCCAAAAGGTCATAGAGCTATTGGCACTAAATGGATTTTCAGGAATAAAAAGGATGAGAGAGGAATTGTGATCAGGAACAAAGCAAGGCTAGTGGCACAAGGGTACACTCAGGAAGAAGGCATAGATTATGAAGAAGTGTTTGCCCTAGTTGCAAGGGTAGAGGCAATTAGGCTATTTCTAGCCTATGCCTCATACATGAAGTTCAAGGTCTATCAAATGGATGTAAAGAGTGCCTTTCTATATGGTACAATTGATGAAGAAGTATATGTCTGTCAGCCCCCTGGATTTGAAAATCCATCATATCCTGACAGAGTATACAAACTCAAGAAAGCACTTTATGGTCTACATCAAGCCCCAAGAGCATGGTATGATACTATGTCTACCTATCTCTTAGAAAATGGGTTTGAAAGGGGAATAATTGACAAGACCCTCTTCATTAAAAGGAGTAAGAAGGACATCCTACTTGTTCAGATCTATGTGGATGACATCATCTTTGGATCCACACAAGATCAGATGTGTAGAGACTTTGAAAAGTTGATGCACAAGAGCTTTAAAATGAGTTCAATGGGTGAACTTACCTTATTCCTTGGGCTTCAAGTGAAACAGCAGAAAGATGGAATCTTCATAAGCCAATCAAAATATGTGAAAGACATCCTGGACAAATATGGTTTATCAGACTCAAAGCCAGCAAGCACACCTATGGAAACACACAAACAGATCACTTCTGATCTTGAGGGGGAGGATGTTGATGTCCATCTTTATAGATCAATGATTGGATCTCTCATGTATCTCACAGCCTCAAGACCAGATATTATGTTTCCAGTGTGTGTTTGTGCCAGATTCCAAGTCAAGCCAAAGCAATCACATCTTCAAGCTGTTAAGAGGATTTTCAGATACTTAAGAGGGCAACCTAGATTAGGTCTTTGGTATCCCTATGAATCCAACTTTGACTTGATTGCATATTCAGACAGTGACTTGGGTGGTGCTAATATGGATAGAAAGTCTACTTCAGGTGGATGTCAGCTTTTGGGTGCAAGACTAGTATCTTAGCAGTGTAAGAAACAAACCACAGTGTCCTTATCAACAACAGAAGCTGAGTACATTGCTGCTGCAAGTTGCTGCTCTCAGGTTCTATGGATTCAGAATCAGATGCTGGACTATGGGGTAACCTTTCTTCACACTCCAATCTTCATTGACAATAGCAGTGCTATAAGCATTGTTAACAATCCAGTCAAGCACTCCAAAACAAAGCACATTGAGATCAGGTATCACTTTATTAGAGATTGTAATGAAAAGAAGCTTATTCAAGTTGATAAAGTTCATACTGACTAACAGTTTGCTGATCTATTCACTAAAGCTTTTGATGTGGGTAGATTCACTTTCTTGGTCACAAGTGTGGGCATGATCAATTCTGAATGAGCTCATGTTTAAAAAGTGATTGTATACCTGTTATTTGGTTGTTTTTGGTTGTTACTAATCATCTTTCTCAGGAAGTATGTTGCCTTGTTCAGACCTTCACAAGCTTCAAAAAGTGTAAGTGCAGTTAATGCTGCCAGTGCAGGTTTAATACTACTAGTAGTTAATACTGCTAGTAGTTAATACTGCTCTCAGTTAATACTGCTAGTTAGTTAATACTGCTAGTGGTTAATACTGCTCTCAGTTAATATTGCTAGTCAGTTAATACTGCTAGTGGTTAATACTGCTCTCAGTTAATACTGCTAGTTAGTTAATACTGCTAGTGGTTAATACTGCTCTCAGTTAATACTGCTAGTTAGTTAATACTGCTAGTGGTTAATACTGCTTATGTCCCGAATCGTATAAATACCCTTTTTGCCCGCCTAAAAGCTCATAACGACTCTTTGAACACTATTCATCTGCTCTCTAACCCTTTTTCTCTCAAGCTCATAGTAAGTTTCAGGCAAGAACTCTCAAGCTCAATGGCATCCATGGCATTCATTGATGAGCACAACGAAATCGCGATGCTTCAAAAGCCGAAGCAGGCTGATGGATTTCACCAGATAGTCGATTTTCTCAAGACAAGCCATATTGCATATGCTCTTACAGCGTCTCCAACAATCTACGTAGAGCATCAGAGACAATTCTGGGCAAATGCCACCATTGTTACTGAAAATGGTGTGCAAGTTATCAAGACAAGGGTGTGTGACAAACCCTTGTCAGTTTCTGAAGAGGTGATTCGCATCTGTCTACGACTAGACGATGCTGCAGGTATTACCTCTATTCCTAATGAGGACTTGTTCTCCAATCTTTCAAGAATGGGGTATGGAGGCCAATTGGGTGTTTTCAAATTCTCAAAGGCTAAATTTTATACCCAATGGCGTTTTCTTGTTCATACCCTTATGCATTGTATTTCCAAAAAGACTACTGGCTGGAGTGAGTTCAGTAGTACTATTGCCTATGCTTTGGTCTGCTTGGCCACTGCCAGAAAGTACAATTTTTCAAAAATGATTTTTACTGATCTTGTGTCAAACTTGGGAAACAAAAAGAAGTTTTATATGTACCCGAGATTTGTACAGGTAGTTATAACCAATGAATTGACGGATATGCCTCAATTTGATGAGGTATATGTACCCAAAATCCCCAAAGGCAAGGTCTTTTCAAATATGAAGAGATCTACATTGGACTCGGAAGGAGTTGACACCCCATTGTTCAGGGTCAAGGCCCTCATTAGACCATCCCATTGAAATCCAATCCCAACCTTCACTCACCATATCAATCCCACAGTCCCTTATTCAAAAACCAACTTCTCCAATCACCAATACCTACATCAGGAAAAAGGTAAAGAAGGCTCCTTCCCTTCTTGTACCTTCACCCACAGACCCTTTAAGCCCTCTAATGGAGAATTCTCCATTAGAGAATATCTATAGGGAAACCACAGGGGTGTCTCCCAACCCCAAGGAGGTGCTCACTGAGGAGATGAATGAGCATATGGGTACAAAGGCTGCCACTACTCCTGCTAGCACAGAGGAGGCCAGTGGTAACATCAATAAGACCTCCCCCATGGCAACTTTGGGTGAGCAACCATTAAAAGGTCCCAGGTGCCAAGAAACCAAGGGGGTGGAGGGTGCTTCTGCTAGGCAGAAGACTTCCACTACTAAAAGATCCCATGATCCTTCAAAAGGGGGTAACACTCCTGGAGAAGGTGAGGACAGATATGACTATAATGAATTGATGGAAACTATGGGCAACATCAATATGGATGTAATCAAGCAAGGCAAAGACATAGAAGAGCTGAAAATGGTAATTCTGTCTCAACAAGTACAGATTACCAACTTGAAGAAAATGGTGAAGAGATTGGTCAAGAAAAAGAAAAGGAAACAGTTTGTGCTCAGAAGAAGGAAACCAGTGGATGATGCTCCCAAAAAGGGGGAGTCAGAAGCTGATGAAAACATGGAAGATGCTAATGATAAGGGGGAGAAATTTGATTTTGAGGGGGTACAAGCAGCTGAAACGGTACAAGCAGCTGAAACAGTACAAGCAGCTGAAACAGAACAAGCAGCAGTAACAGTTAATGCTGCTGAAACAAGCAAAGCAGCAGAAACTGTTAATACTGCTGAATTGAATGAAGCAGCAGAAATGGTTCAAGAGGTATTAACAGACCTTCTTAGCAGCAATGTGGAAGAACTTGAGACAGCTGAAGCATTAATCCAAGCTAAACATGATACTCCTAAGGTCACTTCAAAGACCAAAGGAGTTGTCATCAAAGACAATGTTGAAGTTATCAAGAAAGTTAGTGCTGATAAAGTAAACAACAAGGACAAAGGCAAAGCTAAGATGGTGGAATCTGATCAACCAATTAAAAAGCAAAAGTTGGTTGAGTCAGATGAAGCATTGGCCAAGAAGATTCAGGCTGAACTTGAGCAAGAAGAAAAGGTTCAAGTGGAAAAAGACAGAGAGATGGCTAAGGCTCTAGCTGCAGAGTTAAATGAAGTTTATCAACAGAGTTTGGCAACTGAGATAGCAAAGAAGAAAGCTACAACTCCAAAGAATCCTGGAATGATCAGAATGGGTACAAAGAAGAGACAACCTTCACAGACCTTCCTTGGCACTCAAGAGAGAAACAAGATGATTACTTTTCTCAAAGGTGTTGTGGGAGTTAAAAAGGAAATGTTCACAAAGATATCTTTTGAACAAATCAAAGGTTTGTATGAAGCTGAGATGACCAAGTTACAAGGAAATGACAGAGCAAGAGTCGAAGCAGAAAAGAAGATGAAAGAAAGACATGATCTTCAAATTCAAAAACCTTTCCCTGATGAGCAAGAATCACCAAGGAAGGAAGCTACTCTAGGTGATAGTTTGAGGAAGTTGAAAAGAACTAAAATGATGGCAAGAAGAACACCAGCCAAGAAACCTAGAGTGGAAGAAGCTGAGAAAGAACAAAAAGAAGCTGAAGAAGAAGGAGCATCTAAGTCTGTTGAACAGGAAGAACCATCAAGTACTGCTGATGTGAAGCTGTACATGGTAGTGATGGACAAAGTGCCTGAGCCTATAACAGCTGAACCTGTTGGTGTTAAGCCTCCAGAGATCATTCACTGGGATACTATGGAGGTTGATGGAAAAGAGTACATCAAGCTGAAGAGGAAGGATGATAAATTTGAAGTGTATCCTACTTGGGCAAAGATAGTAAGAACATGTTCCAGATCTGATCTAGAAGAGATGTTTGAAGTCGGAATGGAATTGTATGCTGATCAACTGAAAGCTCCAGGGATATCAATCACAAAACTTGTGATGGAGTATATATGTATGTTGTTCAAGCCAGAAGAAGTGAAGGATATTATCAGAAATGTGTTTCAAAAAGTTAACAACTGGACTCTATATGAAACTAGTGGAGTATATGCATTGACTATGGATATAAATCACATAGAATACTTCCTAGTGGATAGAGTTTACAACCACAGCAGATTGAAGCTGCATGCCATGTTGAAGAAAAAGCTTGGTTGTGTACCAGATTCAGAAATGGCAAGGTATTTGATCCAAAGAACAATTAATCAAAGTTTGGGGTTGAATGCTGATACAGGGATATGAATAATGGAGTTTTGGGAGCATCTGAAGAACTTGACTTCTCTTCCTAAAAGTCAAGTTAGGGGGAGATTGTTGGGAATTCAGAATTGCACAAGTATGGTTAATACTGCTAACCAAGATTACTACTGCTTGATGAAGTTAGTACTGCCAGATCAAAGTTAATACTGCTGAGCACAGTTACTACTGCTGGAGAAGATTAATACTGCTCAGAGTGTTAATACTGCTACAACATAATGCTGCTTAAGAGATAATCAAGATACGTTTAGTTCAAGAATGAGGATAATCATGGAAAACTTGGAGATAACTATGGAAGATTATACTAAAGATCTTTTATATTTTGTAATTATCTTTTATCTTTAGTATATGTATAGAATTATTGTGAATAGTTTAGAATGAGAAGTTAGACAATATTCTGAGTTTTTTTTATAGAGAGAATCAACCTCAAGGTTTATAATCCAAATTCTAGAGAAGTAGAATTCGTATTGGTGAGTTTGTTCATCAATATTGAGGTTGTGTGTGAAATCTTGTAGCTTTGAATCATTCAATAAAGTTTACAAGTTGAGATTTCTGATTCACTGTTTCATTGATATTCTGAATATTAAAGTGTTATTCCGCAAACTCCTTTAATATTGTTTCTGAGTTCATTATTCTTGTTAAGAATCAGATCCTGACAAAAAGTCAAAAATTTATGGTTAATCATCACTCAAAACTTCTAGATAAATGTGTAGACTTCCTTCACCAAGCGCTATCTTACTCATTAGTTTCTCTATTTTTGTCGTGCATAATAACGTCTATTGTACTCCTTCTGTCTTTCTGCGACAACAATTACGACCATTAAGTGAGTACATTTTTTGATTAAAGTGTATTCATATTATTTATTCCACTCACATTTTGCTATATCTACATTAACTTGAGAGACATCAACATTTGCAGTATCTTTATCGACAATCCTCATTGCACACAACCTAAAATACATATACAAAGTAAATATTGATGCACATCCCTCATACACATAACTCTTGCGCAAAACATTCACTGAATGGTCACATACATGTTCAAAAAAGTTACAACCATATCATTACAACCAATAAAACATAGCAACAAAAAGTTACGCATATATGTTCTAAACTTCTTCACAACAATCAGAAAAGAAAACACATAATCCTAATCAACTTGAACAACCACATATTTTTAAGGGAAAAACATGAAAAAACCTAATGAACTATCTGATTTTGAATGATTAAGTCCCTAAACTATTTTTTGAATGATAAAACCCTTAAACTTTCTAAAACCGGTTAAATACATCCTTGTAACAGTTTAATGTAATAAAAATTTGGGAAAAGTCTAAAAAAACCCAACAAACTATCTGATTTTGAATATTTAAGTCCATGAATTTTTTTTAACAAATAAATCTCTAAACTTTTTCCTAATGTTTTTACCAAATAAATTATTGAACTTTTTTAAACAAATAAATCCCAAACTTTTCTTGAAGAAACAAAATCATGAACTTAAATTTGAACAAATAAATCTAATTTTTTTTACATGAACAAAAATCATATATATAATTCCTCTTACCGACAATATAGCAAAATGAACCAATTAAAGAGAGAAAAAAAATATACATTTTTATTACTAATTCCAAATCTTTCAAAATTTATGCCTAAAAGTCTAAAACATAAATAGATACGTATAATTGTACAAAAATTATTCTCAACCTTTCACAAAATATATAACAAAAAAACGTCAATCATTTCACAAAATATACCAAAAAAAACGTTAATCCGTTCACAAATATACCAAAAAAAACTCCAGTAGGTGCATACTGGCTCGTTTACCTTACCGGATGAACATCGCAAGGGCGGAGAATCATACCCGGTAAGAACGATATAAGGATATTATAGAGAGTCTTACACAATAAGTGGAGGTGACGACTCTTACCCGGTAAGCGCTTACCGGGTAAATTGTTGCACACGATAGCTTTTTGATAGATACAATCTTACCCGATAAAATAAGTTAGGGTGTCGATTTTTACCGGTAAGCACTTACCGGGTAAATGTTTGGGTAAACGACCCCTTAGTTAATGGTATACATTAAAGTCAAACGGTTGATTAGACTCTTATTTTAAATTAAACATTACTTTGTTATTACAAATGAAATAACTTTTAATATATTCCTTAGAAGGATAAACATACACTACAAGATTATTGCTTATTTCCGACCAAGATTACCGACGGATAATAACCGTCGGTAATTACCGACGGATCACCGACGGAAATGTAAACTTTGCGACGGAAACACTATCCGTCGGTAATCCGTCGGTAAATTATATAATTTACCGACGGATATTAATTAATTTTATTTTATTTTTATTTTTAAATCCGTCGGTAATCCGTCGGTAATTTATATAATTTAATAAATATTTATTTTTTTTCTGAGTTCCGTCGGTAATTACCGACGGATTACCGACGGCCGTTAAGAGTCCGTCGGTAATTCGTCGGTAAATTTAATAATTTAATAAATATTTATTTTTTCTTTGATCATATATGTGTGTATATATATGTATTATGTATGTATGTACATGTACATATGTGTTCATGTATGTATATACACATTTACGTATGTGATCATGAATTAATGTATATATATGTACACCATGTATAGTATGTATGTACATCATGTACATGTATAGTACGTGTATGTGATCATGTATGTATATACAAGTACGTATGTGATCATGTATAGTATGTATGTGATCATGAATGTATGTACATATGTGTTCATGTATGTATATACAAATGTATGTATGTGATCATGAATGTATGTACAACATGTATAGTATGTATGTACATCATGTACATGTATAGTACATATGTGATCATGTATGTATGTACATGTACATATGTGTTCATGTATGTATATACACATGTATGTATGTACACCATGTATAGTATGTATGTGATCATGTATGTAATATGTATGTGTGTACATATGTGATCATCCGGATTTAAAGCCCAACTGGTAACGTTAAAGCCCAACTAAATCCATTAATTCATGATCACATACGTAAATTTAATAATTTAATAAATATTTATTTTTTCTTTGATCATGTATGTGTGTATATATATGTATGTATGTACATGTACATATGTGTTCATGTATGTATATATACACATTTACGTATGTGATCATGAATTAATGTATATGTACACCATGTATAGTATGTATGTACATCATGTACATGTATAGTACGTGTATGTGATCATGTATGTATATACAAGTACGTATGTGATCATGTATGTATATACAAGTACGTATGTGATCATGTATAGTATGTATGTGATCATGAATGTATGTACATATGTGTTCATGTATGTATATACAAATGTATGTATGTGATCATGAATGTATGTACAACATGTATAGTATGTATGTACATCATGTACATGTATAGTACATATGTGATCATGTATGTATGTACATGTACATATGTGTTCATGTATGTATGTACACCATGTATAGTATGTATGTGATCATGTATGTAATATGTATGTGTGTACATATGTGATCATCCGGATTTAAAGCCCAACTGGTAACGTTAAAGCCCAACTAAATCCATTAAAGCCCAACCAGATCCATTAACGCCCAACCGGATTCGTTTAAAGCCCAACCGGGTACGTTAACTGATCACATTTGGTCCCTGATCTAACCGGATTCGTTTAAAGCCCAGTTACTTCAGGGGTATTTTAGTCAATTTAAATACAATTTGATAAATTAATTAATAATTTTAAATATAATTTGATAAACTAATTAATTAATAATTTATTTATTAATTTTAATATTAAATAATATATTAATTAATAATTTATTTAATAATTATAGTTTTAAATATAATTTTAATTTAAAAATAATTTATTTAATAAAAAACAATTATCCGTCGGAAATCCGTCGGTAATCACCGACGGATATAATCCGTCGGTAGATACCGACGGAAATTCCGTCGGAAATCCGTCGGTGAATGTCCGAAAATTCTTAAAAAAAATAGCGGGCTGAAAGCCCTAATTTCATCAGTTTCCCTCTCTCGTCTCTCACTCTCGTCTCTCACTCTGTCTCCCTCTCGTCTCTCATCTCTCACTCTCGTCTCTCACTCTGTCTCCCTCTCGTCTCTCGTGTCTCACTCTCGTCTCCCTCTCACTCTCGATCACTCTCCCTCTCACTCTCTTCTCCCTCTCAATCTCGATCCCTCTCACTCTCATTTCACTGTCGACAGGTGTCGACCTCCACACCGGCGACCTCACCTCCACCGGCGACCTCCTGATTTGGGTATAGATATGTGTGTGTATGTTTGTTTGTGTATGAATATATGTGTTTCAACAACTTATATATCAATTTCTATTTAAACCCATATATATCTTTATATCTTGATTTGTGTGTGTGTGTGTTTGTTTGTGTATGAATATATGTGTTTCAACAACTTATATATTAATTTCTATTTAAACCCATATCTTTATATCTTTATTTATGTGTGTGTGTATGTATGAATCTGTGTGTGTGTATGTAATGAATATGTTGTTGTTGGTCCCTATGGTGCTTAACAAGTTTGTAGAAGGGGGGGGGGGGATTGAATACAAACACAAGATTTAAAGTTTAATAAATTGTTTATTGATAAATCAAATACAATTTACAAGTTTGTTGCGGAATAAGATTAAGACATACTCAATCTAAACAAACTTAAGAAACACTAAGATGGTTGCACAAGAAATTCAGAGAATGGGGGATTAAGAGATATAGAAAACAAGGGTTTCTATATGGGGTTAAAGAATTGAGCACTCTTCAGATGAAGGGGTGATCTTCCTATTTATACCCTATGCATTAAATGCATGGCAGGGCACTTTACACGTGGCGTTCACTTATTGGCTTTGGGAGTCTGGCTTTTGGGAGACATGCTTTCGGTCGGGCAATGAACAGTGTAGTTGACAGAGGTGTTGTACGAATTGTGGCAGAGACATGTCCGTTCTGACATATCGTACTAAGTTGTGCAAGGAGAGACAAAAGGAAACTTGAGACATAAGCTAAGTGATCATTCGATCGCTGAGTATCTCTTTCTTCAGAGATATCAAGAGTTCAGCGATCGCTGAAGCTTTTCCTTATGTTCCTTCGCGTATAAGTAGATTCATCTTTGCTTCACTGATATCCGCATCAGGTCACTAGTAGACTTGTCTTTGTTCAGCAGTTTTGTCTTCGATTCAGCTATGAACATCTATTGACGCGATACTTGTCTTCAGGGATTACGTTACTGTTTACATCAGAAACTATCAGCGATACTGAACAGACTCAGTTTGATCACTGATAGTGAAACACTAATACATACTAGATGTTTATAAGAAGACTATCAGCGATACTGAATAGACTCAGTCTGATCGCTGATGATGAAACACTAATACATATTAAACGTAATTTTCACTAAGTATAGAAAAGAGTCGTTATCAAATCACTGAGAGAGTTTGGATCAACAGTTGTGTTTTTTGTTAATGAATCTGTGTTTTTGTGTGTGTAGATTGAAATTGAGTGAAATTTGGTGCCGCTTCCGAGACATACACATACACACAATCTACTCCTGTCTTCTTGACGTGATTTAAGGTACCAAAATAATTTTAGACGTTATTCCTTAATTAATTTATGTTGTCATTTAATAGGAAAATTTGAGTATAGTAGTAATGGAATTATTTGATATTTGTTATGCTTGTAAACCCAAACCTTTTCGTTACGTTTGTTTCTTGTTATGTCTGTTTTTGGGATATATGACAACTATGGATAATTATAATTATGAGAGTTTATTGTAGATTGAAATTGATATGAGTATATTGTATATTGTAGATTGAAATTGATGTGAGTTCTTTTAGCTTATGAAAACCATTGTTATGAGCACGAATATATCAAATGTTTTGGTATGATTTGGTTTGATAAACTTGTGATATTAATTAGTTGGGTTGTCATTTATTAGACAAACATTAGGTTGATAAATGGAGACATTTGGTATGATTTAGGATTTGATTATACTTGATTTTATTTATTTATTTTAGTTGGGTTGCCAATTGTTGGGCAAACATTAGGTTGATATATGGAAATATTCATTTTATAGCCGTTATGCTGCCAAAATTTTAAAAAACATATGTTTGACTTTCCAATAGTCAAACCATTACACTTAGAGTTTTAGAGTCATCCAAAACTCCTCTAAACCAATGGTTTGACTTTCAAGAAGGCAAACCATTATACATGTAGTGTTCAATAGACTTCTAACTTCATTGACACCTACGGTTTGACTTTTAAATAGTCAAACCATTACACGTAGGTTTTTTAAACTTTCCAAAACACCTTTCTTTGATTGTAACCTACGTTTTGACTTTCCAATTGTCAAACCATTACACTTAGAGTTTTAGAGTCATCCAAAACTCCTCTAAACCAATGGTTTGACTTTCAAGAAGGCAAACCATTACATGTAGTGTTCAATAGACTTCTAACTTCATTGACACCTATGGTTTGACTTTTAAATAGTCAAACCATTACACGTAGGGTTTTTAAACTTTCCAAAACACCTTTCTTTGATTGTAACCTACGTTTTGACTTTCCAATGGTCAAACCATTACACTTAGAGTTTTAGAGTCATCCAAAACTCCTCTAAACCAATGGTTTGACTTTCAAGAAGGCAAACCATTACATGTAGTGTTCAATAGACTTCTAACTTCATTGACACCTACGGTTTGACTTTTAAATAGTCAAACCATTACACGTAGGGTTTTTAAACTTTCCAAAACACCTTTCTTTGATTGTAACCTACGTTTTGACTTTCCAATAGTCAAACCATTACACTTAGAGTTTTAGAGTCATCCAAAGCTCCTCTAAACCTACGGTGTGACTTTTCAATAGTCAAACCATTACACCACGTCTATCTTGATTATGTCGATTAACTACTTCTTTCTTTGTTGTAGTGGTTGAATATGTCGACAGATAGAGGATGGATGTATAGAAAGAACGACAGTCGGGGGTTTCTTAGCGTCAACTATATTGTTGCAATGGACAGTTTTTTGGATTATGCATATGCCGATGAAAGGACTGTTGAAAGGAAACCTACACGTGATGGGATAGTCCTTCGTATTAGATGCCCTTGTAAGAAGTGTCAAAACTTACGCTATAAAGAAAGGACTGATGTGAGGCTGCATTTGATGAAGCACGGTTTCATGCCTGATTATACCACATGGTGGGCACATGGTGAAACTTATTACCATAATGAAGGGCATCAAGATGTGGGTCAATCTTTTACTCCGGTAGTAGATCATAATGAAGGTTATGTTGAAATGGTGAACGATCACATGATACATGATGGCATGACATGGGAAGAAGAAACCCCTAATCCTTCTGCCCAAGGATTTTATGACATGTTACAAGCTGCTGACGAGCCACTATGGGACGGGTGTCCAAATTACTCGAAGTTAGGAGCTGGAACGAGATTGTTGAATTGGAAGGCAGAATGTAATGTACCCGAGACGACTTATAACCTCAATGTTGCTATAATTAAAGAGATGTTACCCGAGGGTGATAAACTACCCGGTAACTTCTATGAGACGAAAAAGAGTTTGAAAAGGCTTGCTCTGCCAAAACAATAAAGGTACGCCGACATGATGAGAGATGCACGTGTCTTCGCCGAGGAAAGGGCTTTATCCATTGATGGTGTCCAGTTAGACGGGGATGACTACAGGATTCTTGCGCCACACCCTCCAGAGTGGATCCAGAGTGAGTTTTGGGTCCAGATGATTGAGCAGGTTTGTTTTGTTTTGAATACTTGTATCTGGTTGTACTAGGATTTATATTGATTTATGTCTTCTTTTTAACAGGTATGGAACACCGACACGTTCCGACGTGTAGTTTCGGCCAATAAGGGCAATCGGGCTACCGAGTATGAGGGGATGACATCCAGACACTGTGCTGGATCTATTAGTATCCCTATGCATCGGGACCGCTTGGTAATTTATCATAAACTAGACTAAATGTATATAATTGATGAATATATGTACTATATACATGATTTTATTACCTACTAACAATTTAAGTTGTGTATTGTAGAGAGATGCATGGGTCCGTGAGCCTACCAACGACGAGGTTTGGGATGCTACACACTGCACCAACAGGAAGCTTGTTCCGGGTGCGACTGGTCCGTCCACAGATCCTCCGATCTACGTTTACCCAAAGGCGTCTCATATGGCGGTAAGTTCAATTATGCATGGCTCGATATTTGTTTATTTTATAAGATCGATAGAAATTATAGCAAACTTAGTTTGGGCTGCCATTGTTGGGCAGACGATAGGATTGTTTTCATAAAAGCAGGTCATGGATATATGTTCAAATCACAGTTGAAATGCTGCCGAATTTTCTATAGGTTAGTTGACTTGACATTGTCTAATTTAGTAAACTGTAGGATGCCTACCATCGGGTTAGGGAGGAGGAGTACCCGGACTTATCTCCCGGCACTGTACCTCCCAATGACGCCGAGTTGTGGGAGCGTAGTGTCGGAGGACGGCGTAAGGGCCTTATTTTTGGATGGGGGACCAGTCAGGATCCCTATTATGCTATGACCGGTTATTCAGGTGCCAGTTCGAGCGGGAGCATGCGCGACCGTCGCGATGAGGAGGTATGCTTGTCAAATGGTGTTTAACATTGTTAATCATATATATGTTTGTTAAATGTTGTCTGACATTGTTCTATATATGTTTGTCAAATGTTGAATTTCAGTTGGAGGAGCTGAGGCAGAGGTTAGAGAGAGAGGAAACAGAGAGGATCCGGATGCAGGAGCGAATGGATAGAGATGAAGTAGAGAAGAGACATATGTAGGAACGAATTGCTCAGTTTGACGCGTTCATGATCAAGTTTAACAGTCAGAACCCCTTTCCCCCCGGTAGGACTACGTTTATGTATTTGTACATATTTTGAACACTTTTAGAATTAGTAATGTTTAAAAATTGGCAGATTTTGTATGGGATAAAAAACTGGAAATTTTTAAATTTTAATTATTTTTTAAAATTTTTAATCTGTCGGAAATTTTTAAATTTTAATCCGTCGGAAAGTATTTTTTTAATTTAATTTTTATTTAATAAATAACCGTCGAAAATCCGTCGCTAAATCCGTCGGTAATCCGTCGCCAAAAGAAGACCGTCGGTGATCCGTCGGAAATAAGATAACCGTCGGAGATCCGTCGGAAAATGTGACCGTCGGAAAATGTGACCGTCGGTAATATCCGTCGGTGATTTAATCGCCGACCACCTCTTTTCCGACGGCCATTTACCGATGGATCACCGACGGATTTACACTTTACAGACGGATCAACGACGGAATAATCCGTCGGTGATAAGCCTCTGTTTTGTAGTGATATAGGGCATTTTTTTATATATTTGTGAAGGGATGAGCGTTTTTTGGTATATTTCGTGAAAAGATATTTTTTTTTGGTACATTTTATGAAATGATTGACGATTTTTTGGTATATTTAGTGAAAGGATGAATATAATTTTTGTATGTATCTATTTATATTTTAGGCATAACTTTTGAATTATTCGGAATTAGTAATAGAAATGATATACGTTTTCTCTCTTTAATTGTTTATGGTTTTATTGTCGGTGTGTGGATTTGTATATATTTTTTTTTGTTCATGCAGAAAAAAAAATTGGATTTATTGGTTTAAAATTAAGTTCATGATTTTGTTTATTAAAAAAAGTTTGGAATTTATTTCTTCAAAAAAGTTCAACAATTTATTTGGTAATAAGATTTAGGAAAAAAATTAGAGATTTATTTGCTAAAAAAAATTCAGGGACTTAATCATCCAAAATCAGATAGTTTGATGGGTTTTATAGACTTTTCCTAAATTTTTATCATATTAACCTGTTATTATAGGTTATAAGGATGTGTTTAACCGATTTTAGAAAGTTTAAGGGTTTAATCTTTAAAAAAAATAGTTTAAGGACTTAGTCATTCAAAATCAGATAGTTTGTTGGATTTTTTCAGACTTTTCCCTATTTTTAACTCAGCATAATTCTAATGTAGTGTGCTTCTGGCATATCTGGATCAAAGGCAATCTTGGTCAAACCACCCGTAGAACACAAAACATTCACTGAAAACATTTAAAAAAATATATTTTTTGTAAAATTTAATATTAAATAAAACATAAATATTAAATAGCATATATATAACATACTTGAATCTAGATGGATAAGTTTAACCCAAGATGCAAAAAACATGGCTTTATTTTTAATAGCTCGAGCAATCTTCACAATACAGGTTTGTTTACTATCGTACAACCTCAACTTTATTACGTGCCCCCTATTCAAAATAGCAAAGTAAATAAGTAATGCAATTGAGAAAATTTGTTAATTTGATAGTGAAATTTACTTTTAATACAAACGTAAACTTACATTTCATCTTGTAAAAATAAATCATACGAACCCAATCGAAATATAACATTCTCTCGATAATATTTAACACGTACTCCCATGATGATTTTTCCAACAACATCTAAAACAATATGTACATTTAGATTTAAATTTTAAAATGATATGATATAGGAAATTATATAAATATAAATGTAATAAAAAAGATTAATGTAACAATCATCATCTTTCTTGTCATCCTATCTTCAACAAGTGTTTTTATGCTAGACATCGATGGATAAAGTGTGAATCCTCTTTCAATATCACTCGTTAACGGGTTTAACTTTGTGTTTTTATTGATAAGAATGACTCATTCGCCATGAACAAAACTATATTTTTCGTACCATAAGTAGTCATAGTAAGTCCCTTCAATTTGGAAATGCTCCAAAGAGAAAACACCTCCCAAAAAATTTCTTTGTTTGTAGAAATTCAGTAACCTACTGGCGCAACGTAGGTTTGCAGATTGATCTACAAGCGTCTAAATCTTTAAAACGAATCGAGAATTACGAATTGTAAAACTCAAACTCAAAATAATTGTCTCAAAGATGGAAAACTTTATTGATAATAACTTGATTACAATTGAAAACAATAAACTCTATTTATAATCTAAATTAAGAAAAAAGATAATTACAAAATAATTTAAATTAGATCTAATAAATAAATAAACAAAGAAAACAGAATTAGATAAGGAATTGGGAGGACACATGGATGATGCATAGGATTCATTATTCATGGATCTATGTGGCGACGATGTGGAGGCAAACAATAGCTTAGGAGATGTGAAGGTCGTTTTGGTCACATGCAAGGCGTGAAAAAAGAAAAGGCAACAATGTTTTAAGCGGGTGTCATGCGGCTCAAGTCGCATGGCACTCGCGTTCGCATCTGTTTACGGTTTATGACTTGGATTTTGATCTTTATCGCAACCCTCTCTATATTAGTCTCCTCCACTTCAGAAGAACTCGACCCCGAGTTCTCTTCTAAAGGAATCGACTCATCCTTGTGATACTCATATATATCGGCGATGTTGAAGGTGTTTGATATATGTAACGAATCGGGAAGGGCGGCGACGTAAGCATTGTCGTTAATTTTTTTGTGATCTTAAACGGTCCATATTTCCTGGGTTGGAGCTTCCCGTAAGTACCGATAGGAAATCGCTCTTTCTGGAGAAAAACCATTACCTCGTCTCCCTCGTTGAAAACCTTCTTACGACGGTGTTTGTTGGCCGCCGCCTTATTCTTCAAACCGGTAGCTTCAAGACGTAACTTGACAGCTTCTTTTGTTGCTTGTAACTCCTTAGCCATGTTACCCGCTGCAATGCCAACTCCGGGATCTCGCGGTAACTTGACTAAATCGACCACATGCTTTGGGGATGACGTATAAACTAAGGAAAAAGGAGAGCAACCGGTGGCGGTGTGGAATGCACTATTGTAAGCGAACTCGGTCTGTGCTAAGGCCACGTCCCATTGTTTTGGTTTGTCACCACACACGCTTCAAAGCATATTTCCCAAAGTCCGGTTAGTAATTTCCGTTTGGCCGTCGGTTTGGGGGTGAGCGGTGCTACTTTTCTTGAGAGTCGTTCCGAACATTCACCAAAGCGTGATCCAAAAATGGCTAAGAAACTTTGTGTCTCCATCGGAAGTGATCGTTTTCAGGACACCATGTAGACGCACAACTTCTTTGAAGAAAAGTCTTGCGATGTTACTTACATCGGCGGTTTTCTAAGCGATAAAGTGACTCATTTTCGAGAAACGGTCAACCACAACAAAAATAGAGTCCACCCCCCTTTGAGTACGGGGAAGACCCAACAAGAAGTCTATCGAAAGGTCTTGCTAAATGTCTTCGGGAATCGGGAGAGGGGTGTAGAGACCGGTGTTTTGAGACCGTCGTTTTGCGGTTTGGCAAATATAGCACTTTCTCACAATCGAACCTGTGTCCTTTTTTAAATGAGGCCAATAATACCGTTCTTCCAAGCTAGCAATGGTTTTGTCCCGTCCGAGAGGATCTCTTAATCCTCCTCCGTCTATGTCTCGAATAAGTTTTTCCCGTAAAGAAGAGTCGGGAATGCATAGTTGGTTGCCTTTGAAGAGGTAACCGTCTCGGACATAGAAATCAACACTAGGAGTGCCCCTATTGCACTTCATCCACATGCCTTTAAAGTCATGATCTCCATCATATAGTTCTTTCAATGCCTCGAAACCAACGATCTCATGTGATAAAGTGGTGAGTAAATTGGCCCTTCGGCTAAGGGCATCGGCCACCTTGTTGAGACTGCTGGATTTAAGCTTGATTACAAAAAGAAATGTTTGCAGAAAACTTACCCAACGAGCGTGCATCTTGTTAATTGTTTTCTGATTGTTGATAAATTTTAAGGCTTGATGATCGGTAAACAAAACGAACTCCTTTTGAACCAAATAGTGCTCCCACTGTCGTAAAGCTCGAACCACCGCATAGAATTCTTGGTCATACTTGCTCCACTTTTGCCGAGCCTCGCTAAGTTTTTCGCTAAAATAAGTGACGGGTCTTTTTTCTTGGGTTAGGACAGCACCAATCCCAATGCCACTTGTGTCACATTCAACTTCAAAAACCTTCTCGAAATCGGGTAATGCTAGAACGGGTGCGGTACTAAGCTTCTCTTTGATTAAGGCAAAGCTTGCGTCTTGTTCGGGACCCCATTGAAACTTGCCTTTCTTTAGACATTCCATGATCGGGGTGGTGACAGTACTAAAATTCCGGACAAATCTCTGATAAAAGGTTGGCAGACCATGAAAGCTACGGACATCGGTGACCATCTTGGGTGTCGGCCACTCTCGAATGGCTTTTACCTTTTCTTCATCTACCTCGATACCATTTTCTCCGATGATGAAACCAAGGAATAAAAGCTTGTCGGTGCAGAAAGTCCACTTTTTCAAATTGACATAGAGCTTGTTTTCTTGTAGTGCCGTTAAGACTTGACGGAGATGATTGAGGTGATCGACCCTTCCTCGACTATAGATGAGGACATCGTCAAAGTAAATGACTACAAAAGTTCCAATGAAAGGGCGTAATACCTGATTCATAGTCCTCATGAAGGTGCTCGGTGCGTTAGATGTGCAGAAAGACATAACCAACCATTCGTAGAGTCCGAATGGTGTCTTGAATGCGGTTTTCCATTCATCGCCCGGTCAAATACGAATCTGATGATAGCCGCTTCTAAGATCGATCTTGGAGGATACGATAGAACCAGATAGCTCATCAAGCATATATTCTAATCTTGGAATGGGAACCGGTACTTGATGGTGATCTTGTTGATGGATCTTCTTTGGCACTAGAAGTAAGGGTACGGCACACAGGCTCATGCTTTCTCGTATAAAGCCCTTCTTTAGCAAGTCTTCAACTTGCTCTCTTAGGATCTCGTTCTCTTTGGGACTCATTCGATAATGGGGAAAATTTGATAGACTAGCTCCCGGAATCAAATCCATTTGATGTTGAATGTCCCTCATGGGTGGTAGTTTGGGAGGTAAATCATCCGCAGCTAATTCCTTGAAATCTTCTAGCATCTCTTTCACTTCTTTTGGAATTTCGGCCTCGACTTTTTCTGCATTCATTAATCCTTTGACGACGATAGGGCAAAAGACTTCAACTTTCTTTGCATCTTCTTCCATCTCTTGCTCGCTATTAGTCATGATGAGAAAGTTGTCGCCTTTCTTGTCGGAGGTCTTTTCGAAACTACTAACGGGTGCCATAGTGATCTTTCGGTCGCCCCAACAGAACAACATGACATTGTCTCGCCCCTTATAAGTGACGTTATTATCAAATTGCCAAGGTCGGCCCAATAGGATATGGCATGCATCCATATAGAGAACATCACATATAACTTCCTCTTGATAATACTTTTCGATTGATATGGGTACCCGACAAGTTTGTTTGACCCTGGATTGCGAGCCTTTCTTGACTCACCCGAGAGAATAGGGAGCCTCATGAGGTTGAGTAGGTAGGTTAAGATGATCGACCAACTTCCGAGATAGTAGATTTTCACAACTCCCGTTGTCAATGATGAGATTACATACCTTTTTATGAACAGAACAATGAGATCGGAAACGGTTCTTCCTTTGGCCCTCTTCCTTCAACGAGAGGAGAACTCGTTGTAGCACGATGTTGATCTTCTATTTAGACTTTTCTTCGGCAAAGTCGAATCCCTCATATACATTGTATTCGCCGCTTTCCTCCCCGTCTACTAATGTTGTCGTTCTCCGGTTCGTGCACTCGTTGGATCGATGTCCTCGTTGGCCGCATCCGGTAACACTTTGAACTCATCGGCTTAGCATACAGATTGGGGGTCTGGGAAGGCATAGTCTTTTCTTGCGGTCCACCACTAGGATTACCGGTATTAACTTTGTGAGGAAGGTTAGTGTCTTGAGTGGGGATCTTTCCTTTATCGACGGTGGTGCTTGAGTTCTCGTTGGACCCTTGAAATCGTCGATAAGAATTGGGGGTACAAGCAGACTTCTCCATTAATTCAGCTTTTAAGGCCAAACTCGAGGCTTCGGTTACGGTCCACACGTTTTGGAGTCCGATCTTATCTTGGATCGAGGTCTTCAAGCTACTGATGTACCGGGCTACTTTTTGGCATTCGGATTCTCAGATTTCATTACGATCGGTTAACCGTAAGAACTCGGTGGTAGTCGGTTACGAATATCGAGCCCTGGTTACATCCGAGATACATCTTGTAGAGGACTTGTTCGTAATCTTCGGATAGGAACCGTTCTACATCAACAGTTTCATTCGACGCCACGATCGAATCGAACCTCTTAGTTGTCTTTGCCGTTGGACCACTATCTTGTCCCACCATACTGCGGCAGTGCTTTTAAGACGAAAAGCAACCATCTTTATCTGCTTATGCTCGGGTACTTCCATTATGTCGAAGAATCTATCGAATTCGATCTGCCAGTCTAGGAACTCTTCAACTCCCATAATTCCATAAAAGAATGGGATGTCCGCCTTCATCCGATAATCGTGCTCATTTCTTCCGAAGTTAACCGATTCTTCTTCCTCATCCTCTTCGGATTCGGAACTCAAAAGATCGAACCGATTATGATTGCCATTGTGTGGCCTCATAACCAGTTCTTCAAGCCTGTCTCTTCTCCGACGGTTGTCGTTGACGAAGTTGGGTTGAAGAAATAACAACCGTGTTTCGTTAACTCATACAAGTTGTATTAAGTGAACTTTGGGAAAGATGCATAACATGTTTGTACCTTATTCTTAACCGACTTGTACCTCAGACTAATTTGTGATAAAATATTATATAAGGGACCAGACCCGTACAAAATGAAACTAAACTTGACTTAAAATGTTAAATGATCTTCTATTATGGCACAAAGTTGAGAAACTAGACTTGAGGGGGTTAAACTGAAAAAGGTGAAAATATAAATACCCCAAATTAGTAAAAATCATTTAAACTCTAATATATATCTTCTTTCTCTCTGATTTCTCTCATCTCTTCAAGAACATCCATTGATGAATCAAATAAATTGAAGAAATCATCAAATTATTTGAAGATAGGAAGATTAAAAAATAGGGATAACAAAAATCCGAAAAACGGACATGTGGTATATAAAATTGCCATAGCAAGAGCCTCCCAAAAATGGGGAAATATACAAACCTGTTTAATTACAGTTGTAATTTAACGGACAATAAATAACAACCAACTAATCTAATTTCTATAACTAGAAAAGAGATTACAAAAGGGGTGTCATCTATAGACCCAAACATCTTCTCCAAAAATATATATATCCAAGTGCAAATCCCCAAGCTCTCACCCAAAGCAACTATGCCTGCTTAGAACCAGCACCGCTAGAACCTGAGATACACATCGACACCAAACAAGTGTTAGGCCAAAAAGCCTAGTGAGTTGAACAAGAAATAACATATAAGATCAATTACAATTCTTATCAGCAGTTAACTAATGTTCAATAAATGTGGAGTCAATAGGGAGACCCATAGCACCAATCAAGTTCCACCCAAAGAGTCGATATACCTTGATGCCAACTAACAAGAGGCACCCGAAAGGCCCGACACATCTGAGGACTACAACTATGGAAATTCCCCGAATGACGGAGGTCTAGGCACATACCATCACGGTGGCGCCCAAGACTACATCCTCCTAGTGTCTACTGACTTGGTTCGTCCGACATAATGCATATAGGAGGCCTTGAGGTGTATTTCAACCAAGCATATTTCGATACCAACCACGGGTATAATATTACCATCCTAACCACATAAAGTCCAACATAAGACCCAAATGACAATCATATTCATCATGTAGATATAATATCACCAAAAAGGTATTCCAAGTAGAAATCATCATGATATCAAGGTATACATACATTTAATCATGGCAAGATACACATAACATATATCTATAAGAAAACCCCAATACTTGAACATTTAGAGATGAACATTTGAGTAAATATAAAATGTTAACAAGTAAGAGATTAAGATGTGTATCTAGTTTTAACAAAGGTTTAGTAAACTCACAATCTAGGTTTTTGATTAAAACCTAGAAAATAAGAAACCCTAGATGAAGAGGTTGAGACTTGAAGATGAGAAGATAGCTCTTTGAGAAAACCTAGAAAATCTTCCTTGAGGACAATGAATGCAAGCTCAATAATCCCAACTACCAAGATGATTGCTATTAATGTGGGTTAGGGTTTGCGGATGAAAAGAACCGACTTGGGAGCTCTAAAATCGCCAAAAAGAAAAGTGGGAAATGTTGCAAATGAGGTAAAATCGGCTAAGAACTCATTTAAATCCAAAAACCCTGTCGGCGATAGTGCCCGGCGATAGTGCCATGGGCACTATCGTGTGTCACAATCGCGCGAAGCCTGAAGCCCACGGTACCAATCCCGCGAGAGTGACCTACGATAGTGACAATGTCACTATCACGTGGTCATAATCGCACCAGGCCACCAACTCTCGGTACAACTCCCGCAAGAGTGACCTGCGATAGTGACAATGTCACTATCGCGTGGCACTCTCGCGCCACTCTCCCAACTGCCCAAAAACTCAGTCTAAAACGATTACGAGCGCGAGGTTTAAACAATTAAGATGATTAAGCGGTTCATATAACATTACAATATAATAATGATGATCATGCGCATATAAAAGGCTCATATTCTCAAATAATCATAATTAATGAAATAAGGGAACAATTACTTACCTTATAAATTTCCGGGTGTTACATTAGGTTCCTAAGAGATAGTATTACAACTTTGATTTATAAGTAAAAGCTTCATTTGCCCTCTAAATATGTGTAAAACATAAAAACCTTAAAGAGACAGAAGTTGATATGTTCTGGAACTTGAACTGCAACTATTGCTTGTACCTTGTGCACATATGGCTTGTACCATATGATGAATCTTACACTAATAAATCTTAAAACTATCCAAAACTACTCTAGATATAATAATGAGTATAAAAATGGTCTAAGACTTGTTTATTCAAGCAAATATACTGATTACTACCGAAATAGTAATTGGTTATTGTTTTATGTAAAGGTGACTTTGTGTGACTTGTATCAACACTACGGGTATCCGATTGTGGTATTCTATCATATGATTTTCAGGTACGGATATCATACTTTACTTGACACGGGGATAGCCATTTGCATAAGGCTTTCTAATCCGGATATATTGGTTACAAATTGATTTCATGCTTGTTAAATACAATTGAGCATTATTTTTCCTTTTGAATTATCATTTCAATTGAGATTTGGAACATGGATTTCTTTACTTGTTGGATTGCATCTATTGTGATTTTTGTCTATAGACTTGACATTGGGGACACCGATGTTGAGGTGCTTCCATGGTGGCTAAAATGATCATGGTGTCCTCACTATATATAGTCCTTAAAAGCGTAAAAATTAGATACCGTTCAAATATAGGGCGTATGGATCGATCCTAAGAACCGTTATCGGAGAATATGTTGCGGTCGTGGTTAAATCCAGAGAGAGGATTGTCGTGTTGTATCCTCACCCCTTTCCTCACTCAATCCCAAACGGACTGATCATCTTTTTGGGAACAATGCGTTCTTGTGATGCTTGTTGATTTTTAGACCTTTAATATGCCTTCGGGACATTTATTTGACTTTGATTTCTTTCAGAAACATCTTAAATCTGGTCTATCTGTCGGTCCACAATACTATATCAAGTTTTATATCAAACAACACATTAACGATTACCAACATGTATTGATTAATAACAATGGTTACAAGGTTGATGTTCACTTTGAAGCTCTCATATTCTCTCTGTGTATTACACCTTTTGTGTGTGTGTTCTAATCTGATTAGATAGAGAGTTGTTGAGATGAGATCAGATATTGATCTCTAGCTTCTTCAACACACTTTAACTTAATAATAATAAACTAATAATAATATCTAACACTTAGATATTATCTAACAAATATAATAACTAACAACTAACTAAACTAATATCTAAATACTTAGAAACATTAAAATACATTAAAACAAACTTTGACATTTTATTACAAACGACATTAAACTTTATATCGAGAGTCGACTTTCCGGCTTTAGCTTCAGATTGGATCTTCAAATTGGATGATCTTGAATCCAATGAGACTGTGGTCTAACAATCTCCCCCTTCTGTATCAAGATCATTACTAAAAAGATTTTAGCAATTCATTCTTCTTCTTCAGCTCAGAAGATGCAATCGATTTCTCTAGCTCAGAATGCTTTAGCAAAGTATCTTCAAAGAAAATTTATCTGAAATCAGCATGTCTTCAGAATACTTTGATCTCGCAGTTCTTGGTCTTGTAATGTAATGGACTGAACATTTCTTCAAGCTTTAGATTCTCATCCTTTTTGATGGAAAGTGCACCGACTTCATCAAAACTTTGAGTAAGAAATGTCAACCACTTGGAGCCTCAGATCCGTCAATTCAAAAGATATTCATCCAGATCTTTTCAAATCTAGACAAAAATAGTCGTGTAACACCTGAATCAACTAATGAATCAGTTAACATGCCTGTCAGAAACACTAAGTCACTATGCGTAACGAATACACATTGGTAAGGAGCTGTTTGATGTTGACTCCCCCAGGGCTTCCATTTAATCATCGAAACACCACAAAGGTTATTTCTATAAACGTTATCACAAAGAAACAAATTCCTTGTGTGTTCGTGCTTGTGTTGAAAGAATTTAAGCACTTGATGATTGCTTATAAGGCTCAATATTGTGTAAACCACCGAGACAACAGTAAGTTAAACACAAACTCAATGTGCATGATTGAAGTGCGAAGGTAAGGGAAGACTTCCTTCTTTTCAATATCCAGATTTTCCAAATGAAAATCAGATAGCATATGTGCTGCTTCCCCTTAGAAAATGTGAAACACTCTCTTGTTAAGAAGAAAATGAGTAGTTGGTGAGGTTTGATCAAGAGTTGGCTTGGGCTAGTTGCCTGTTTCAATAATGTTCACGAAAAAATTGTGAAACACTAGTAATGTGGCTGCTCGGCTCAGAAAAAGATGGTGCAGAGTTGTGATATTCTTTTAAATCTGTTCTCACACGCTCTTTCTTTTAAACATTAAGCTTACTCTAATCAAACTTTCTTTCTTTGTTTGACACACTCATTTCTTTTCAACTTTTCACACTCAATCACTAAGGATTAACTTCTTGGGTAGAAATCACTGGTTAAGGTGATTCCATTGAAGTTGTGTTAAGTCCTAGCACAATGAAATCCTTGTTTTCCTATGATGCATATGATGCTCAGATTGGTTTAACTATTTCAGTTAAAGCACAATATATTTCTTGAAAACATTTAAAGTCCCACTTCCAATTCATGAAATTGTTTTGAGAATCAGAAAGTGGTTTGAACATTGAAAACAATGTTTTCGATGATTGAAAGTTGTCCTTCTTTCAACCATATATAAGATTAAGATAAAGGATTGTACCTTAACGTGCGATCTTATATCTCATGAAGCTAAGCTTAAAGTCATAAATATATGAACTTGTAAGCATCTCTCAAAACTTCTGCAAAAGTCTTATGTCAAGTCAAAGTAAAATTTATTCACTTAAATTGAAAAGACAAAAAGCAGTAAAACTGTTAAAGTACGAGTTCTAATCAGAAATAATCAGAAGTCATATCCAAACTCCTTTGACTTGAAAATCTCCCCCTAAAATCTTGCATTACAAAAAAATTTGACATAAAAGGTAAATGCAGAAATCTTATGAGCTCCCCCTCAAAATAAGTTACCAATTGTCGGTCCACAATACTATATCAAGTTTTATATCAAACAACACATTAACGATTACCAACATGTATTGATTAATAACAATGGTTACAAGGTTGATGTTCACTTTGAAGCTCTCGTATTCTCTCTGTGTATTACACCTTTTGTGTGTGTGTTCTAATCTGATTAGATAGAGAGTTGTTGAGATGAGATCAGATATTGATCTCTAGCTTCTTCAACACACTTTAACTTAATAATAATAAACTAATAATAATATCTAACACTTAGATATTATCTAACAAATATAATAACTAACAACTAACTAAACTCATATCTAAATACTTAGAAACATTAAAATACATTAAAACAAACTTTGACATTTTATTACAAACAACATTAAACTTTATATCGAGAGTCGACTTTCCGGCTTTAGCTTCAGATTGGATCTTCAGATTGGAAGATCTTGAATCCAATGAGACTGTGGTCTAACACTATCATTTTAAATGTTAATTTTATCTTGAACTTGATATCTCCTGTATATTGTTTAGTTACTATTATCTTTCCACTGAGTATTAACCTCAGCCGAGGTTTTCTTTGTCCTCGACAGGTAAATGATTTAGTAGAGCTTTTGGGATGAAAGCTATAAAGATGATAGGAGTGAAGATAACGCATTATGATATGCTTTTTAAGCTTTTGATAACTAATGTAGATGATATACATGTGTATTTTGGGAATGTATTTTGGTACAAGTTGTTATCTTCATTTGTGGTTCTGTAAATAAACTTTGGTAAACTATATTAATCGCTCTGTATTACTTTTGGCTGGACTAGGTTTTGTGTTAAATCTAATTGTAGCATCTTCCGTCCTTAGCCATGCGGGACGAGGGTGTTACAAGTTGTGGTATCAGATCTATAAGTTTATGATCCTGTAGTACAATTTAAGTTTAATCTGTGAGGAATGGGTAGAACTAAGATAGGAATATCTTAGGAACTATTCATGCTAATTAATTGATATCTCGTATGCTTTTTTTTCTTATTGAAAATAACCGAGCAAATGATTCCTCTGGTATTTGTGTTAGTTCCAAATGCCTCCAAGAAGAGTACGGGCAATAAGAGGTAGACCCAGGAGAAATAGAACGAGGTCTGAAAATGAATCAAGTCATCCACCAACAAGTTAACTAGATCCTAATGTGATCGCAACTGTCTACCAAACGGTTAACGATATGCTACTAGGAAATATAACACAAATGGTGGAAGCATGTTGGTGCATATATTTGTTGGATACAAGATCATAAAGGCTGAAGACTGTAAGTCAAGCAAGTCAAAGCTCAAGTCAAACTCTCTAGCATAGAAGTCAAAGTCTATTTGTAAATAAAAGTCAAAGTCAATGTGTTGTATTTGTTAGTTAGTTTAAATAGTTTTATTTTATGTTAGTAGGTATACGGCTAGAAGTTAGAATTGTACGTGGACAGGTTCTAGAGAGAGAAACATCCACTGAAGTCCTGTATACGAATTCTGGAATTGAATAGTAATAACAGGTTGATTGTTTGTTTGTTATCATCTTGTTATTGTGATTGAATTATGTTTAAAACTTGAATTTGGGAATAATAATTGGTAACAGAGCAGAGTTCTAATTGAAATCAATCAAGAAAAATGGTTTTCGCACTGTGTCCCAGTTTTATCTAGTTGGTAAATAATCAATCAAGTAATCAAGCAACACAATAATAATCAAGAGATATATAAATCAGAGTAACATACCAATCCCTTGAATAAACAATGAAACCCTTGAGTGTTCTTGATACCCTTGAATACAGAGAAAACAATATGTCTACCTTTCTCTCTAAAAAATTATTATGAAATTATGAAAGGTTAACCCTAAAACTGAAATAATAAAACATTAAATACCTAGGCTAAAAGGCCTAATGGGCTTATGGGCTTGAGGCCCAATAGCTTAATAACTATTAACATATTACACAATAAACCCTCTAACTTTAACTATCAAACAAATACAGTTTAGACCCTCTAATTTAACTTTAATCTTGAATACAATTAATGATCCAACACACTGTTCATTGAGTTTCGATTGAGTTTAGATTTTTAGAGTGTAATTGTGGTTGTAATTGAGTCAACTGTGTTCGTATATTGTTTTAGAACGATCTTGTATAGGTTTGTTGAAATCTTGCACTGTAATTTTGTTCAATTCTTGGATTTTTATGAGTTTTAGAGTCACGAGTTCGATAGCACTGTATCAGATCAATTTGTGACTGTAATTGAATTTCTTTGAAATTCAGCGTTTGTAATAGGTTCGTATAGTGTTAGTGATCGAATTGTCAAAGTTACAAATCGAAAGTTGAAGATTTGATGGGGTTTTGAGAAGATCGGAGTGAATTTTTGTCGAGATTCGAAGAACTCGCATAAGTCTCAAGAACTCGCATCAAAGAGATTTCACATGTTTTGTGTCTGAAAATCTCACAAGTCTAGAATTCACATAATAGTAATATGCGAAATGTGCTGAATTCGCATGTGTGTGTTGTGAGAATTTCTCAAAACTCGTATTAGTTTGTATGCGAAACGTCAGAATTCCCATAGGTTCTTTATACGAATTCGCATGATGCTTGTGTGCGAGAAGTGAACAACTCGTATATAGTTGCATACGAATTCCTAGAATTTGCATTGTGCTTTATGTGAATTGTTCAGATTTCGCATAAGAGTGATATACGAATTCCTTAGAAATCGTATAAGAAGTGTTTGAAAAGTTTTCTAAGTACATAATTTGCATAATTTTGTTGTGCGAAAAGCTTATGCGAAAAGTTAGTTTTTCAAAAAAAAATTAAGTCTAGTTTTTGCATAGTGTTGTGTGCGAATTCCTATAACTCGCATATAGTTTTTGTTTTGTCTGCGAATTCTGAAGTTTGGTGTTTGTGCGAATTGTGGCCTGTGAATTCTGTTGTGTGCGAATTCTTGGCTAATTTTTCTTGTGTGCGAATTGTGCTTGTCTTAGTATGGTGTGCGAATTCCATACTTAGGAGATTTTTGGAAAATTTTAATTTCTAAAATTCTTTCTAAGTTTTTCTGTATTTTGATGTCACTTGAACTAACGATCATTTCAAGTTCTTATTGAAACAGTTTTCTAAACAGGATGACTTCCAAAGACGCACTCTCTATCAGTACAGATGTGAAACCTCTGGTGCTCTTCAAAGGAGAATATGAGCAATGGAAAGACCGGTTTCTGGATTTTGTGGACCGACATGCAAATGGAGAGAACATTTTGATGTCCATCATGGAAGGTCCAATTGTACCTCTTACCATGGAAATACCAGGTGATGACGGCGAAGATGGGAATGTGGACAGAGCACAAAAGACAAAGACAATACCAAAAGATCTTTCTCAATATACTGAACAGCAGAAGAATAGATACAAAGCCGACAAGCAAGTAAGATCTTTACTTTTGCAGAGCATACCAAACGAGATCTACATCAAAATTGATAGCTACAAGGCAAATGCAAAGAAGATGTGGGATCAAATTCAAAAGATGATGATGGGATCCAAGATTGGGAATCAGATAAAGGTTGTTAACTGTATAAACAGTTATGAAGAATTTAAAGCTAAGGAGAATGAGAGCCTTGAGGAAACTTACAAGAGATTTGTTCTATTGCTTAATGAGCTTGCAAAGAACAAAGTGGAAATGAAACAGATAGAAAACAATGTCAAGTTCCTCAGCATCCTTCAACCCGAGTGGAAGAAGCATACGCGAATGATGAAACAAATGAAAGATCTTAGTGATATTCCTCTTCATGAAGTGTACGAAACACTTAGACAGAATGAGGAGGAAGTGGAAGAGAAAAGAGGAGAGAAGAAAAATGTTGAGAAAGTTGTTGACCCCATTGCCTTGGTAGTTGCTCAGAAAGAGAAAGAGAAAAAGAAAAAGAAAGTGGTTATTCCAAGTTCTGATGATTCATACAGTGGTAATTCTGACTCTGACGATGGTGAAGAACTGAAGCAAGGAATGTTGTTGCTGACCCGAGCTTTCCAAAAGAAATTTTATAAAAATTCGGGCTCAAACAGTCAGAGATACTCTTCTGGTTCCGGAAATTATGAGCTTAGAGAAAAGGTTGATGGAAGAAGGTATGAGGAGAAGAAGTTTGTGGAGAGGAAACTTGAGGAGAAGAAAAAATTTGTTAATGATTATGGCAGTGAGAAGAGGACTGATGAGCTGATAAAATGCTACAATTGTGGTAAAGTGGGTCATTACGCCAAAGACTGTCGGAAGCCTACTGTGAGAAATTCTGACTATTACAAGCACAAGATGCTTCTGGCAAAGCAGAAAGAAGCGGGAAAAACTTTAATGGCAGAAGACGAGTTTTGGCATGACCACTCAGATGAAGAAGAAAAAGAAGAGACATCTCATATGTGCCTGATGGGGAAAGAAGTGAGATATGATGAATCTGACGAAGATAATTCTGATGAGGTACAAAATCTTTCTGAATCTGATTTTCTAAACAAAATGGAAGCCATGATGATTGAGCTTCAAGACCTTCAAAATAAACTGAGAAAGGAGAAAAACAGAGTTGCTAAGAAGCGTCAAACTATTTTTGATCTCAACAAAGAACTTGTTGAGAACAAAAGTCTGATTGTCTCTTTGAACAAATCTGCTACTGTTTTTTAAACAAGAAAAATATTGTTTTGAAAATAAGATTTCTGAAGTTGTTTCTAAACTTTCAAAGTCTGATCTTGAGAAACAAAAATTTGTGCTAAGAGTTCATAAATTGCAGGTTGAAAATAAGAGTTTAGAGAAAAAGGTAAATGATTTGGAAGCCAAGTTATATGCTAGAGGTCAAATAGATCAAACCATCTTTCTAAACACACCGAATGAAGAAAATGACGTTAAATAAAAATGGCGTCTCGGTTACGAAAACCCACACTATTTGAAGAAAACAATCAGAAAACAGCCAGCTTTGTATAATTTTGATTTTCTACAAGCGGCTAACAAACATACTCATTTGAAACCCAAGTTTGTTACCAAATCTTTTGATGAAGTAGAGGCCAAAGAAAACGAGAACAGAAAGAACACGACAAAAATGAAACTACCTTTCTGCTATCAAAAGTTGAATGATAGTTATATTTCATAACAACCAAAAGTATTATCAAATGATTATTTTAACAGCTATTCTACTACAGAGTTGGAGGCAAAACCGATTAAAGCAAAAATCTATGTTCCTTCACTTGTTTTAGAAAGCAAAATTATTGATCTTGAAAATGCTTTAACTAATGAAAGAATTTTGGTTGACATTGAACAAATTGTGTTTTCTACTATATTGAAGAACATTGTTCTCAAATTTGACTCTAAAGAGTGTTCAAATTCTTCCAAGGCACCTCAAACTTTTGAAGATGATTTTGATGACTTATTTGCGTCTGCAAATGATTTTTTAAATTCTGATGACGGTTGTGTTATGAAAGTATTGATATGTTTGACTTCAATGCAAAACTTCCAGATCATTCTGATTTCATTATTAACTCTTAAGATTTACCCAGTGTGTTTGAAGTAGGTGAATCATCAACTAAGGTTGGTGAATCAATTTCTGTGAGTACCGATTACTATGAGAAAGGTAAAAAGCAAAAGAAAACACGCTCACAGAAACGGACCAACACAGGTAAGCAAAAACAAAGTCAAACTCAGAAATCTCATTTTCCTAACAAATCTAAATCTTTTGTTTCAGAACTGAGAAGGAATGATTTTATTTCCTCAAAATATAGACGTAATGATTTTGTTTCTCGCCAATATTTTGATGATTGGTTTGGTTCTTATCATGTTTATCATTCTAAAGTTTCACATGATTTTCAAAATAGAAGAGGACCCAAATTCAAATGGGTGCCAAAATCTTGCGCTAATCTGAATGGACCCAAATATAGTTGGGTACCTAAAGTTGTTGTTCTCTGATTTCTCTTATGCAGACCCGTCATATGTGGTACTTGGATTCTGGTTGATCCAAGCATATTACCGGGCAGAAAGATTTATTGTCTAGTTATACAGAGAAATTTTGTGGGAATGTGCGCTTCGAGAATGACCAGTTTTCACCAATTCTGGGTTATGGTGACGTTTTTCTAGACAACGTAACGATTAAGAAGGTGAGCTACGTTGAAGGCCTAGGACATAATCTATTCAGCATTGGACAGTTCTATGACAAAGACTTAGAGGTTAATTTCAAGGCCAAGAGGTGTAGTGTGCGTACTGAAGATGGTAAGGAACTCTTGGTCGGGACGAGAACGTCTAACCTCTACACGATCAACCTTTCAAAAGTCAAGACTGACAATGAGGTGTGTCTACTGTCAAAAGCCTCGATGCAACAGAGTTGGTTATGGCATCGAAGGCTTTCTCACCTGAATTTTCGTTACATCAACAAGTTGGTTACGGGAAGTTTAGTAAAAGGACTTCCAGAGCTCAAATACGTCAAAGAACATCTATGTGCAGCGTGCGAGAAAGGCAAGATGAAAAGATCCGCTCATAAGCCGAAGCCTAAGCCTAGTACAAGTTCTCCACTGGAGTTACTGCATATGGATCTCTGTGGTCCGATGGGAACTCAAAGCATAAATGGCAAGAAATACATGTTAGTGATAGTGGACGATTACTCGAGATACACTTGGGTCAAATTTCTGAGATCAAAAGATGAGACGCCCGAAGTCATCATCACATTTCTAAAGACTACTCAAGTGAATCTGCAAAAGACAGTCAAGCTTCTTCGAACAGACAATGGCACAGAATTCAAGAACATAATTGTTGATTATTATCTTGAATCGGTCAGGATAACACATCAGTTTTCTACTGCCAGAACGCCTGAACAGAATGGAGTTGTAGAAAGACGAAACAGAACGCTAGTCGAGGCCACTCGATGCTAAGTCAATCAGATCTACCTCTATTTCTATGGGCTGAAGTTGTGTCGACTGCTTGCTACACTCAGAATCGCTCCATTATCCACCGCCGGTTCGGTAAAACACCGTATGCTTTAATAAATAATCGAATACCTAGCATTAAAAACGTTCATATCTTTGGATGCAGGTGCTTTGTATTGAATGATAAGAAGAATCTTAATAAGTTTTGTTGGGTCAGATATGAGCTAAGTATGGATAATGCTGCTGAAGTGTTAAAGATTAATATTGTTGAAGATATTAATACTGCTATTTGAAGATTACTACTGCTAGTAGTTAGTACTGCTTGGAGAGTTAGTACTGCTAGTAGTTAGTACTGCTTGAAGATTAATGCTGTTGGATGATTAATACTGCTTATGAGGATGATGTTGATGATGATGACTTGGAACGAAAGACTAGGAACTGAAGATAATTATGGAATGGATGCTGAAGATCAATATTTCTTTAGTAATTATCTTGTAATCAGTTCTGTATATATAGTCTAATAGTTTTTGATAGAAAGACAAGTTTTGCATATACTTTTAGAGAGAATTAACCTCAAGATTAGTTTTAATCCTTTCTTTAGAGAAGTATAGAACGTCTGTTGAGTCTGTTCAATAGATTGAGGTTTTGTTTGTAATCATTAAGTTAATTCAATATAACTTGTGATTTAAGTTCATACACTGTTTCATTGATTTATTGTTAAAGTGTTATTCCGCGACTTCTTTAACATAGTTTCTGAGTGTTTAGTTTAAATTCTTGTTTAGAATTTCGATCCTGACAAGTGGTATCAGAGCTTAAGGAACTTAGAAATCAATAATCATCATGGATGGATCACATGACAGTGTTCTTGTTTCAAAGGTCCCCATGCTCAAACCCAATGAGTTTGACATGTGGAAAATCAGAATCAGGCAGTACATTCATCTCACAGACTTCTCAATGTGGGACATCATTGAGAATGGTCCCTTCAATGAAGGAAAGATGGGAGCAGATGGCAAGAGACCTCCACCAAAGACTGATGGAGAAAGAATGATGAGGCAGACTGAGAAGAAAGTCTTGAGCACTCTGCTCTTGGTAATTCCTAATGAATACCAACATCAGTTTTGCAATTGTTATGATGCTCAAATCCTATGGAATGCATTGGAGAAAAGATTTTCAGGTACTAAAAGCACTAAGAGAAATCAAAAAGCTATTCTCAAGCAACAATATGAAAACTTTATGTCTATAAAGAATGAGTCTATGACTCAAACCTTTGATAGATTCAACAAGTTGATTGGAGAATTGACCACTATTGGTGTCAAGATGGACCAGGATGATGTCAACAGAAAGTTTCTAAGGTCTTTTGGTGAAGAATGGGTCATGTATACAGTATCATTCAGACAGAATGATAATCTGGAGGATAAGGAACTTGATGATCTCTACAATGATCTAAGAGTGTTTGAAGCAGAAGTTGAATCTAAAAAGAAACCATCTGGATACTCTCACAATGCTGCTCTCTTATCATCTACTACTGATTCTTCTGCTAGTACAGAATCAGTCAGCACTGCTTATGGCTCAAAACAGGATAGATCCAATGATTCTGTTTTGGAAGCATTCCTTGCTAGTCATGCTAAATCTGCTCTTATCAATGATGATCTGGAGCAGATCAATGTTGATGACCTTGAAGAGATGGATATCAAGTGGCAAATGGCAATGCTCACCATGAGAGTCAAAAGATTCTTTAAAAGAACAGGTAGAAACAACTTTGCCATGAGAAGAGAAGATGGTGTGGGATTTGATAAATCCAAGGTGGAATGCTACAAATGCCATAATCTGGGACACTTTGCAAGAGAATGCAGAGGAGGAATTGGTCAAAAGCATGGAGGCAACAATCAACAATCAAAGTCCACTAACTATAACAGGAATCCATCTCAAGATCTTGTCTCACAAGAAGGAATGGCCTTTGATTGGAGTGATCAAGCAGAGGAGGCAATTCAGAACCAAGCATTGATGGCTGAGGTTTCAGAGTCATCAAGCATTGCAATCCCCACAGAGGTAAAATCTAACCTTTTCTCTAAAACATGTCTTGAAACTGTTAAAAAGTACAGGGATCACAATCAGAGCATGTGTGATGACCTTAAAAGGTTGGAGAAAGATAGAAGAGAGTACAGTTTGATCATTGAGAATTTTGAAGAACAAATTAAGTCATACCAGGCCAATGAACTTCAACATTCATATGATACCAACTACTGGAAGTGGGAGAAGAATCAGTTAGAGATTGGACTAGAAAAGTCTAGAGAGGAATGTGAGAAAATTAGGAGTGAATTTGAGAAGGCCAAACTAGACATTGAGAAATATTCCAATGCTTCTAAAGCAATGGACTCTTTACTCAAAACTCAAGTTCATGACAAACTGAGAAGAGGAATAGGCTATTGTTGGATCAAATAATTGTATTCAAGATTAAAGGGTCTAAACTGTATTTATTTGATAGTTAAAGTTTGGGGTTTAAATTGTAACAGACTGATAGTTATTAGCTATTGGGCCCACGCCCATTAGGCCTTAAAAGGCTAAGTATTTAAAGTTTTAGTTATTTAGGTTTTAAGGTTAATCCTCTCATTATTATCATTGTCATAATTATTGTTTAGAGAGAGGTAGTTGTTTTCTCTGTATTCAAGGGTATTAAGAACACACAAGGTTTAACCGTTTATTCGAGGGATTGGTATGTTTTGTTAATCTTATTATCTCTTGATTATTATTGTGTTCTGTGATTGTTAATCAACTAGATTAAACTGGGATAACAAGTGGTATCAGAGCCTAAAAGAATCAAGTTTTTAGGATTAAAAATGTGTTTTGCTATTTCACTATTCATTCGATTATTGTTCATCGAATTTTTTTTACTGTTCATCTGTTTTCATGAATCTATGTGCGTTTATGTTTAAAGTTGATCTGATTAGTTGAGGTTCATGCTTCTGAATGCTATCTGATTGATTAATCGCAGTATAGATCATCAAGTGATTAGATTTTTAGGATATTGTAAAATCTAGGTTCGTATACATATCGGTCTCTGTGTTCATCAAATTAATGCATGATAGTTGAAATTAATCTTTGATTTTGATTGAACTGTGATCGATAATTGTTTTTGGGCGTAATAGTCTGATATTTGCATTTGATTTTGAGTTCGTGATTGATTTCTGGGTTGATTATCTGTTCTGTTCATCGACAATCTGGGCTAGAATTAAGATCATATCGGTCGAACATACTTTATCGGTCTATATCTTTATCGGTCGAAGGAAGTTTATCGGTCAAAACCAATACCGGTCGACCACTTTCTATCGGTCTATCTTATCGGTCGAAGACCAATTCCGGTCGAAGACCATTACCGGTCCATAGATTATATCGGTTCACATTAACACCGGTCGAAGACCATTACCGGTCCATAGATTATATCGGTTCACATTAACACCGGTCGAACGGGTATATCGGTCCATTTTTGGTTCCGATCTTAGTCTTTTACCGGTCGAAGCACCATTACCGGTCATAGCCACTTACCGGTCAAGACCAATACCGGTTCTTTTCCTTGTTGAAGCATCTTACCGGTCGACCGCACCACCCCGGTCAACTCTAGATACTGGTCGAATTTACCGGTCGAAGAAAACACCGGTCAAGCACATCGGTCGAGCAGAATTTGTCTTTTTGCATACTTAGACAAAATTTTGCAAACTGTAATATGGACCCCCGTGCTAAGTCTGCGAAGGGGGACAAAAGTTTTGTGCTTGATCAGAATTTTCCTAATTTCATTCTTCAGTATTATTTCTTTGTGTTTTATACTGTGCAAATTCTGCACTTAATTATTTTTTGGAAATTTATTTTTCTGAAATTTTTTTGAGTGTGGTTTTATTTTGATTCTAACGATCATATCTAGTTGGTTGTCTTGGTACAGAAAAGTTTGATTACTAACCGTACAGCTAAAGATGTCTGAAGGTTACAGCCTTGATTTTAACAACATGACTCTTTCTGAAGTAAAAGCAAAGGCTAAACAACATGTTGGACGGTTATCAATATCTTCTCGCATGGTTGATGAGTATGACATAGAGGAAAAAATGTTCAAATCCGAGATATCATCTCTTAAAGCTGAGAACAAGGCTTTACAGATTCAGAACTCATCTCTTCTTATTCAGATCAATGCTTTAAAAGAAAATTCAAAAGATTCTGATTCTATAATTGACCTTGCAGGAATAATTGCGTCTAAAGAAAAAGAGATCTTAGATCTTCAAGCAAAGCTGAAAAGATCTGAATCTAGCTCTACATGGTCAAAGAAGGATGCAATGCAAAGAGAGCTTGAGGAGCTCAGAAGGAGTACAAGTGTTGCAAAAGATACTAGTGAAGGGCTTAAAAAGATAAATTCTCAAGTCTTTGCGGAAATAGATAAACTGAAAGATAAAGTTCTCAGTCTTGAGGTTGAGATTGAAAAGCTGAAAGAAAAGGCAACCCAAGATACAGACAATACAATAGTTGAAGATGAAATACTGAAGATTGAGAAAGAAAGAAAAGACTTTGCCAAGAAATTCTCTGATTTCTCCAGAAAAGCCTTTGAAGAGAAGAAATCTTTAGAGCTTAGATGTGTTAAGCTTTCTCAACAAGTTTCAGACTTTGAGAAGGTTATCATTCTTGAAAGAGAAAAGGCTGAGAATGAGAAGGAGAAAGCTGAGTTGAAGGATATACATACAGACTTTTCTGAAGAAAAGAAAATATTTGAGACCAAGATAGCCAAGCTGACAGGAAAGCTATCTGAATTGTCAACAAACATCATGAAGGAGAAGAATGCAAAATCTGAGTTGCATAAGAAGTTCGATCTGATTGAAAAGGAAAGAAATAGTTTGTCTTCAAAGATAAAGGAACTTGAAGAGATCTTATTCAAGGTGAAGCTGACTGAGCACAAGACGCCAGAATCAATAGCTCAATCACCGAGAGATGATCAAACTGATTCAGATTGCTCACTCAAAAAGATTTCAAGTTCACATGCTTCAAATGTTTTCTATAATCCTTTCTATGCTTCAGATGATAGTCTTACTTCTAAATCTACTGATCAGATTCTTCCTTCTAACCTTTTCTATGACAAAAATGTTGATGGTTCAAGTAACTTCAAGACGACTAAGTCTCAAAACAAAAGCTTCTGGAGAAAGGATGATGAGAAAGAAAGAGGAAACTGGATCTGGAGAGTTAAAGGGTCCTCGGAGGAGAAAAAGAAAGAAGAATCATTTGTGCATACATCAAATGCTAAATGGAACTATGCTACAAAAGGTAAAACTTTTGGCAAACCTGATCTGGTTTACACAATCCATCAATTGATCAGGTTAGCACAAAAGAAAATTAGTTGTTCCTACTGTGGCTCAAATGATTTTGTAAGAAAAGATTATGTGAATAACTGGTATGGTTCTTACTTCATATCTCCCACTAGAACTACAACTAACCCATTAGGACCCAAATACCACTGGGTACCAAAAGCTAAATCTGTGTTGCAGGCACCCAAGGTTTAAGTGGGAGAAAGAACGAAGGCTTCTAAGTAAATCAGCTTAGAATCCATACTTCAACGGAGAATGGATTCTAATAACTTCAGATTAGAACCCGCACTTCAGTGCTTTATTTTTCTGCTTTTTGTTAAAAAAAATCAATTAAGGGGGAGAATATCTGTGATGCTAACAGATTTTTGGATACTTAAATGCTTATCTGACCGTGTGTTCTTAAAGATAAATACTTGCGTTTTATCTTGTCAATATACTTTGTCAAGTATTCATACACATAACGGTTCAGAACATTCTGTTTGACTTTGTTATTACCATGTATCAAAAGTTAAATCTTTCTATGGTAATACTCACGTTCTTTGTATTCACTGTTGATTGAATCAAACGTCATTTCATGTGCTTTCATTGAAAATATGTTTATATATTGTTCATATAAACAAAATTCGTTTTTGATTCTCCAGCATATTATTCTTCATGACAAATTGATATGAGCTTATTGCCAACCACTTTTAGGTTGAGGGGGAGAATTGCATCGTCAAACACAACTGTTTTGACTTCTCCAAAAATTTTATTCTTCATGTAACAAGTGGTATTTGTGCTTACATGTACAAATAGCCTGTTGAACATCATGTTCTTTTAGGAAAATACATGGGATTCAGTGTGAGTACTTGACAGAACTTCCATGGATTCACGATAACCAGTGTTTCCTACCCAGGAAGTATTCCCTGAGTGATTGAGGGGAGAGGGGTCAAAAGAATTGAGTGATGGTGTGTGAAGAGGTAAAATGGAAAAGATAGATTGGTTAGAAGTGAGCATTAAAAGAAAGAGGGTGAGAGAACAGAGTAAAAGAATAATAAACTCTGCACCAAACTTCTTTCTGAGTCGGGCAGCCACATAATCTGATTGGATCACATTCTTTGGTGACCATCATTGAAATAGGCAACTAGCCCATGCCATCTCTTGCATACAACCCCACCAGCTACTCATTCTTTTCTCAAAAAGAGAATGTTTCACATTTTCTGGGGACGCAGCACATATGCTATTGGTTCTTCATTTGGAAGATACTAATATTGAAAAAGAAGGAAAGTTGCCCCACCTTCAAACCTTTTCTCATGCACATTGAGTCTTTGTATAATTTGTTGTTGTTTCTCAACAAGTTTACATACTTTGAGCCTATAATGAAAAGCAATCATCTGTGCTTAATTTTTTTTCATACACATGCACGAACACACAGAA
Organism: Arctium minus; assembly: GCA_954870635.1. NCBI lineage: Eukaryota > Viridiplantae > Streptophyta > Magnoliopsida > Asterales > Asteraceae > Arctium > Arctium minus. The sequence goes on from OX941087.1 coordinate 14,450,256, forward strand.
ATTTGTTTTCTGTCAGAACGTTCATAGATAACCATGTGTTATTCGATGATTGAATGGAAGACCTAGGGAGCCAACATTAAAACCAACTCCTTATATAGTAACTTTGTGTTACTCAGTGACTTTGTGTCATTGACATACATTCTAACTGAGTCATTTGTTGATTCAGGGTTACACCTATTAAACTGTTTGAATTTGAAAAGATTCGAATGGTTACTACTTTCTATTTTAATCTGAAAAGATTGAAATAATCACTTTCTCCATTTGGAGAGACTGCTCTTATTTCACAGGGCTTGTTACATGAAGACGGTGCTACATTGAAGTCTATAAAGATAAAGGGGGATATTGTTTTGACAAGTTTTGATGATGATGATTCTCACCACTCATCAAAAAGGGGGAGAATATATTAAGGGGGAGAATATAATCTGAAGACTGCTGAAGATTTTCAAAGATATCAAAGATTTGAAAACTTGAAGACTATTTAACGATTTAAAGTTTTGAAGCTATCAACGTCATATCTGAAGTTTTTCAAGAAAAGAGAAGAAAAGTGAAGACCTGAAGATTATTGTCAATTTTTTTTTAATCTTGAATCCAAAGGGGGAGATTGTTGGATCAAATAATTGTATTCAAGATTAAAGGGTCTAAACTGTATTTATTTCATAGTTAAAGTTTGGGGTTTAAATTGTAATAGATTGATAGTTATTAGCTATTGGGCCCAAGCCCATTAGGCCTTAAAAGCCTAATTATTTAAAGTTTTAGTTATTTAGGTTTTAGGGTTAATCCTCTCATTATTATCAATGTCATAATTATTGTTTAGAGAGAGGTAGTTGTTTTCTCTGTATTCAAGGGTATCAAGAACACACAAGGTTTAACCGTTTATTCAAGGGATTGGTATGTTTTGTTAATCTTATTATCTCTTGATTATTATTGTGTTCTGTGATTGTTAATCAACTAGATTAAACTTGGATAAGAGCTACAACAACACCCCTCTACCTTACAATAACAATTATATTCCACCCACCTCATACCTCTTAGAAAGACAAGATAAGAAGGAATTACCTGAAGGAGCCACTGAAGTAGATCCACTAGATACAGTAGTGGTTGAGACAGAGTCTGAATAAGAGAATACTGAGGGTAAGAATAAGGAAGACCATAAAGAAACTCCCTTAGAAAATCACATTCTTACAAATGAGAGGGGGGGGGGTAAACCATTTGTCAAGAGTGAGAAAGTGGAGATGTCCAAGACAGAGAAAGAGAATGGTAAAACTGAGAAAGTTGAGACCTCTAGGAAAGGAAAGGAAAAGGTACAGGGAAATCATTATATGCAAACCACTGTTGTAAATCCATATACTTGTCAACAGAACAAGCCCATCAACATGATAAAATAAGGGGAAATCAGAGAAACAGAAATAATCAGTGGGCTCAAAAACAGGGAATTGATCTAAGCAAAATCAATAGACCAAAGCCTTGTTTTATTTGTGGCAAATTGAATCATTTATCCAAACACTGTTATTTCAATCCTATTAACCAAAGATTTACTTTTCAAAGACAAACACAAAATTCTTTTGGTTATAGGAAGAAATCAAAAAGGAACCACATGGCTGAGAATGTGAAAATAGCACCTTTGAAATCTCATATTCAGAATAAGTTTGCTAAATCAAAAGAAAACACTCCAAGCAAATCAAGGAGTAACTCACAGAATAAGAAAGCAAACAACTTTGTCAGGATTTGGGTTCCAAAAGTCAAGAAACCTGTTAGTACTGCTACTTCAAATAGTACTGCTAACAGAAATATTACTGCTGATAGCAATACTACTGCTGACCAAGTTAGTACTGCTAACCAAGTTAGTACTGCTAACAAGGATAGTGCTGCTACCATTGTTAATACTGCCAAGCCTATAATTTTGACAAAGTATTCCAGCCATGAGATTTCTAACTCGGATCATCTCATCCAGACTAAGATTACTGATTATGAATATGTTGATGAGAAAAGGGCAACCCAAGACCACTTTGGCTTGGGTTCCCTCTAAAAACTAACTGTTTTATCTTATGTGCAGGGCAAGCAACAACTCAAGAAGAAGAGCATTTGGCATGTAGATAGTGGTTCATCCCTTGATCCTCCACTTCCTGAACCTGCATGATAATCACTAATGAAATCCAAAGAGTTAGTTAGTGAATCAATGTCAAATAACCACTTAGGACCAGACCCAATAGGATTTGGTGTGTTCTCATTGCATTTGACATTGTCACTTTCCTCAATTATTCTAGAAAAAAAATTAAAAACTCTGTAAGCCTTACTCTGAGATGAGTAACCAACAAGAAAACCATCATCTTCCTTGCTATCAAACTTTCCTAAGTAAGTTTTGGTATTGAGAATGGTACAAGGACACCCAAAAGGTTTGAAAAATCCAATAAATGGTTTTCTGTTATTTAAAAGCTCATATGGTGTCTTGTTTTTAGGCTTGACTACTAGAACTCTGTTTTGGACATAGCAAGCAGTATTAACTGCTTCAGCCCAGAAAGTAATTGCAAGTTTGGAATCAGCTAACAGAGATCTAGCAGCCTCAATCAGTGTCCTATTCCTTCTCTCAGCAACACCATTTTGTTGTAGAGTCCTAGGAGCACTGTATTGCCTCTCAATTCCTTTTTCCTCCCAAAAGGTGTTTAGGTCATGATTTTTAAATTCAGTACCATTGTCTGACCTAATGACTTTTACCTTTTGATTTGTTTGGTTTTCAATTCTTAGAATAAAGGATTTGATCAGTCCATTTGTCTCATCCTTAGTCCTTAGAAAATATACCCAAGTAAATCTAGAGTAATCATCAACAATAACTAGGCAGTATGATTTCTTACCTATACTCATAACATTTGTAGGACCAAACAGATCCATATGCAACAACTGAAGAGAATTAGAGATTGTGTTCAACTCTTTGGACTTATGAGAAGTTTTGTGTTGTTTGCCTTTAAGACAGGCAACACAATGATCATCACATGAAAAGACTTTGGAAGGTAAACCTCTTACAAGGTTATTTTTAACAAGTTTATTCATTGTTTTAAAGTTCATGTGACACATCCTTCTGTGCCAAAGTGATGATTCATCCGAAGAAGCTTTTGAAAAAAGACAGTTTAGGGATGAATCAGTTGAAACACTTTCCATATCTAAGCAATATACATTATCCTTTCTGGGAATTCTTAGTAGTATCATCTTTTCATCAACTACCTTGAATCCAGGAGCAAGGATAATGCATTCAGAATCAGTAAATAATATACTATGCTGTTTGTCACAAACATGTGATACACTTAACAGGTTGTACCTTAACTGCTCAACATAGAATACATATTTAAAGGTCATTTTACCTTTGGTTACATCCCCCTTACCACTTATCTTACCTCCATCTGGAGTATTACCAAAGGCAACATGCCCACCATCAATTTTCTTGAAATTATTGAGGCATGACATGTTCCCTGTCATGTGCCTAGATCAACCACTATCAACATGCCAGATGCTCTTCCCCTTGAGCTGCTGGTTGCCCTGCACATAAGATTAAACAATTAGTAATGATTGGGAACCCAAGCCAAAGTGGTCTTGGGTCTCCCTTTCTCATCAAAGTATTTACATTCCTTTTTGATGAGATTTTTGAAATCAGAGCACTCTTTATTGGAGTACTTTGTCAATATGATTGGTCTAGCAGTACAAACACTAGGAGCAGTACTAACTTTAGAAGTACTAACAGAGTTAGCAGCACTAACAGGTTTATCAGTACTAACCTTGTTAGAAGCACTAACAGAGTTAGCAGTATTAACATTTGAGGAAGTACTAACCATGTTTGATTTAGCAGTACTAATGCTCTTGGCAGCACTAACATTGGTAGCAGTAGTATTGCTTCTAGCAGCACTATCATTGTCAGCAGTACTATTTGGGGTAGCAGTACTAACAGTTTTAGTGCTTTTAGGAACCCACATATTGACACTTTCTTTAACAGTCTTTTTCTTCATGTGGATTTTAGATTTAACAGATTTCTTAGCCACATGGTTCCTTTCCTTCTTCCTATAACCCAAGGGTTTTTGCATAGATCTTTGAAAATTCATCCTTTGGTTTATAGGATTGAAATAACAGTATTTGGCAAGATGATTCAATTTGCCACAGATAAAACAAGGTTTTGGTCTATTGATTTTACTCAAATCAACCCCTTGTTTTTGTGCCCACTGATTATTCCAGTTTCTTTGATTTCCCCTTTTTTTATCATGTTTTAGGGGCTCAGATTTCTTGCATGCACACTGTTTGCAAGGAACTGGATTCACAAATGTTGTCTGTTTGTAATAGACTTTACCAGACTTTCCCTCTGTCTTCTCTATGTCCTTTGATTTGACCCAAATCTTTCCACACCCCTCATTGGTAATGATGTGATTCTCTAGGGGAATCTCACCACTCACATTGTTCTCCTTACTCTTACCAACCTCTTTCTCAGTCTTATCCTCAACAACTACCTCATCTAAGGGATCTATCTCAGTGGCTCCCTCAGGCAAGTCCTTCCTATCTTTGGTTTCTAGCAAATCTGAGGTAGGAGGAATGTAGTTGTTGTTGTATGGTGGTGGTGTGGTATTATACCCAATTCCTCTTCTCAATTTGTCATGAATCTGTGTTTGTAGTAAAGAGTCCATTGCTTTAGAAGCATAGGAAAACTTTTCCACATCAAGCTTAACCTTGGTTACCTCCTCTCTCAACTTTTCACTCTCTTCTTTAGATTTGGTCAGTTGGAGTTCTAGATCCTTTTTCTCCCACTTCCAGTAATTGGTATCCTATGAGTGTTGAAGTTCATTGGCTTGAAAACCTTTAATCTGTTCCTCAAACCTCTCAACAATTCTCACATAGTCTTTTATATCTTTTGCTAACCTCTTACGGTCATCACTCATCTTCTGGTTGTGATCCCTGTACCTTTTAACAGTTTATATGCAAGTTTTAGAACAGAGATTAGAACTTACCTCAGTTGGGAGATCAGATACTTCTGCCATAAGAGCTTGATTTTGGATAGCCTCTTCTGCTTGATCACTCCAGTCAAACCCCATTCCTCGTTGAGAAACAAGGGCTTGAGCAGAGTTTCTGTTATGGTTGAGGTTTCCAGACTGTGCTTGTTGGTGGTTGTTGTTGTGAGACACTCCACTTCTGCATTCTCTGGCAAAGTGTCCCTTCAGATGACATTTATAGCACTCCACCTTTGATTTATCAAAGCCTGCTCCATCTTCTCTTCTTTGGGAGAAGTTGTTCCTCCCAGTTCTCTTGATGAACTTCTTCACCCTCATGGAAAGCATGGCCATCTGCCATTTAATATCCATCTCTTCAAGATCATCAGGATGAAGTTGTTCCAAATCATCATTGATTAATGAGGAGTTTCCATGGATGGAAAGAAAGGCTTCAAACACATATTCAGTGCCTTTTTCTTGATTTGTTCCATTAGCAGCATTAACTGATTCAGGGTTAGCAGTAGAATCAATTGATGCTGATATGAGTGCAGCATTATGAACATATCCAAAAGGCTTCTTCTTTGCCTCTACCTCAGCTTCAAATACTCTAAGATCATTGTACAGATCATCAAGTTCTTTCTCTTCCAATTGTTCATTATGTCTGAATGAAACAGTATACATGGTCCATTCATCTCCAAGGGACCTTAAGAACTTTCTGTTTACATCATCTTGATCAATCTGTACTCCCATAGTGGCTAGTTCACCAATTAGCTTGTTAAACCTGTCAAAAGTTTGAGTCATTGACTCATTCTTAGTTGACATAAAGTTTTCATATTGTTGCTTCAAAATTGCCTTCTGATTTCTCTTGGTACTTTTGGTACCAGAGAATCTCTTTTCTAGAGCATTCCAAAGCATCTGTGCATCAGTGCAATTACAGAATTGGTGTTGATACTCATTGGGAATGGCCAAGAGCAGTGTGCTCAAGGCGTTCATCTCTGTCTGCCTTGTCTTTCTTTCTGCATCCGTCTTTGGTGGGGTTCTTTTTCCATCTTCACCAATCTTTCCTGCATCAGATGGGTCATTCTCAATGATGTCCCACATGGAGTAATCTGTGAGGAGAATGTATTTCTTGATTCTAATCTTCCACATGTCAAATTCATTAGATCTGAGCATTGGAACCTTTGAGACCAGAGTACTGTTTGATTCAACTGTGTTTTCCATGATGAATAAGATTTCTGAGAATACTTGCTCTGATACCACTTGTCAGGATCGGAATTCTTAACAAGAATAAACACTCAGAAACAATATTAAAGGAGTTTGCGGAATAACACTTTAATATTCAAAGATCAATGAAACAGTGAATCATAATAACAACTTGTAAACTTTTATTGAAAGATTGTAAAGCTACAAGATTCAACACTCAACCTCAATATTGATGAACAGGTTCACCAAGACGAATTCTACTTCTCTAGAACTAGGATTATAAACCTTGAGGTTGATTCTCTCTATTAAACAAAAACTCAGAATTAATTATCGATCATTAAAGATACAAAACTATTCTATACATATAGTGAAGATAAAAGATAATTACAAAGAATAATAGATCTTCAGAATAATCTTCCATCTCTATCTCTAAGCCTTCCATAATCTTTAATCAAAACAGCTGTCATCCTTGCCATATGAAGTCTTCATCTCATAAGCAGTATTAAGTCTTCAGCAGTACTAACTACTAGCAGTACTAAAATTGCTTAGCAGTAGTAACTTCATTTAGCAGTATTAATCTTGATTAGCAGCATTAACTTCAGAAGTAGTAACCAAGTTGTGCTAGCAGCATTAATTGTACTTAAGCAATTCTTTCAGTTCCCAACATGATGCACAAAAGATTCAAGATGAGCTCAATGGGTGAACTTACATTCTTCCTTGGGCTACAGGTTAAACAGAAGAAAGATGGTATCTTCATCAGTCAATCCAAGTATGTGCAGGATATCCTTACAAAGTTTGGATTTTCAGATTCAAAGCCTGCAAGCACACCTATGGAAACACACAAACAGATCACTGCAGATCTTGAGCGGGAGGATGTAGATGTTCATCATTATAGATCTATGATAGGCTCCCTCATGTATCTAACAGCTTCAAGGCCAGATATTATGTTTGTTGTCTGTGTGTGTGCCAGATTTCAAGTAAGACCTAAGCAATCTCATTTTCAAGCAGTCAAGAGGATCTTCAGATATCTCAAAGGACAACCTAGGTTGGGTCTTTGGTATCCTCATGACTCACCATTTGATCTACTTGCATATTCTGATAGTGATCTGGGTGGTGCAAACTTGGATAGAAAGTCTACATCAGGAGGATGTCAGTTTTTGGGTGCAAGACTAGTTTCATGGCAGTGTAAAAAGCAAACCACAGTGTCCACCTCTACAACAGAAGCAGAGTATATAGCTGCTGTAAGTTGCTGCTCACAGGTGCTATGGATTCAGAATCAGATGTTGGACTATGGTGTTACTTTTCTTCACACTCCAATCTTCATTGACAACAACAGTGCTATAAGCATTGTTAATAATCCAGTCAAGCACTCTAAAACCAAGCATATAGAAATCAGGTACCATTTTATTAGAGATTGCAATTAAAAGAAGTTAATTTAGGTTTTGAAAGTACACACAAGTAACCAATTTGTTGATCTATTAACCAAAGCTTTTGATGTGGGCAGATTCACATTCTTGGTCACAAGTGTAGGCATGATAAACACTGAATAAGCCTCTTTTGATTTTCTTTATGTACCATTTCTGTATAGATTCCTTCCTGCTTACTTTCTCATATTGTATTGTGCATGGTGCTGCTAACTATGTGTGTTTAAGTGTTTCAGATTACATTGCTGAATTGGATACTTAGTACTTCTAGTTCAGTTAATATTGCTCTCACTATTACTCTTTCTGACAGTTCAAATATGGTTAAGTATGGTTACTACTGCTAAGTGGTTTATACTGCCAGTGCAACGTTACTACTGCTAATCAGTGTTACTACTGCTGGTATGTGTTAATACTGCTAGTCTGTGTTAATACTGCCAGTATGCGTTACTACTGCTAATATGAGTTAATACTGTGGGTATGTGTTAATACTGCTAAGGTACTTAATACTGCTTCTAACTGAAACCCTCCACTTATAAATACCCTCTCTGACCGCCAAAATCCAAACGACTCTTTGAATTTCCTACGAGTGTTCTTTCTCTCTCTCTCTCTCTCTCTCACTCAAATTCTTGCTTCCCAGTGCATAAACCCTAGTAGTGATTCAATCCAAGAACGATGGCAGGACTGGTGTTTGTTGATGATCACAATGAGTTGGAAATGCTACAGAAACCCAAGGAAGCAGAGGGTTTTCATCAGATTGTGGATTTCCGAAAATCCTCACACATCGCCTACGCATTAACTGTCAATCCCACGATCTATGTGGAACATCTGGGACAATTATGGGCCAATGCTTCCATTCACACTGACGATGGCAATCAGGTCATCATATCAAGGGTTCGTGATAAACCTCTAACCATCACAGAAGGCTGTATTCGCATTCATCTACGACTAGATGATGCCTCAGGTATTACCTCTCCTTCCAAGGAAGATCTCTTCCAAGTAATTAGTCGAATGGGGTATGAAGGTCCAACTAAGGTCTATAAGTTTTTTAAAAGCAAATTTTCACCTCAATGGCGATTTTTTGTTCATACTCTTCAGCATTGTATTTCTAGAAAAACAACTGGATGAAGTGAGTTCAGCAGTACCTTAGCTTATGCTCTAGTCTGCTTAGCTACCTCTAGAAAGTTTAATTTTTCTCAAATGATTTTCAATGATTTAATGTCAAATCTGGATACCAAAACCAAAAGCTTTTATATGTATCCCAGGTTTGTACAAGAAGTACTTAACAAAGCATTGACGGATTTACCCTCTTTTCAAGAGATGTATGTACCTAAACCTCCCAAAGGGAAGGTATTCTCCAACATGAAAAGACCAAGGACTTTTCTGGACAAGAGACACCATTGTTTTCTACAATGATGGTTATGTCTCATTCCCATGGTGAGGCATCAGGGTCAAAGCCCACATGTGACCACCCAACTGATGACCTACCCACACCATTCATTTCAATTGATACTCCTCAGATACCTATTGTGAAGCCCAAATCCCCCATCACCAAAACATATATAAGGAAAAAGGTACAGAAGGTTCCTTCCCTTCTTGTATCTTCACCCCCAAAGCCTACAAGCTCTCTAATGAAGCATTCTCCATCAGAGAATATCCAAAGGGAAACCATAGGGGTGTCTCCCAACCCCAAGAAGGTGCTCTATAAGGAGAAGGAAGAGCATGTGGGCAGAAAGGCTCACACTACTGATTCTGCACAAGGTGTGGATCAGGACAGTGTGAACATCTCTAAGACCTTCCCCACGGCAAATTTAGGTGAGTAATCATCTAAAGGTCCCAGGTGCCAAGAAACCACGGGGGTAGAAGGTGCTTCTGCTAGGTAGAAGGCCTCTACTAAAAGATCCAAAGATCCTTCAAGGGTGGTAAAAACACCTAAAGGAGGTGAGGACAGATATAACTATGAAGAATTGATGGATACTCTTGGTACAATAAGTCTAGAAGTTCACAATCAAGATTTGGAGATAAAATAATTGAAAAGGTGATTACTTCTCAACAAGTGTAGATTTCCAAACTCAAGAAGATGGTACTCAAATTGGTGCACAAAAAGAAGAAAACCCAATTTGTTTTGAAGAAGAGGAGCATTGATCATGATGCTTCCAAAAAGGGGGAGACTCAAGAGGATGAAAGTGAAAAGAAAAGCCCTGTTGGTATGGAATCTCAGTTTGAGGGGGAGATGAGTAGTGAAGCAGAAAAGAAGCCAGCAGCAGAAACAGTGAATGAAGTAGAAACTGCCCATGCAGCAGAAACTGAACAAGCAGCAGAAACTTTTGTGAAAGCAGCAGAAATTGGTAAAGCAGCAGTAACTGAGTCAGCAGCAGAAACTGTAGAACCAGTAGTAGAAACAGAGAAGGTAGCAGCAGAAACTGGTTTGTCTGTAGAGGAAATAGAAATTGCAGAGACTCTGGTGAGGGCAAAGACTGACACTCCCAAGGCCACTCAAAAGGCTAAGGGAGTGGTAATCAAAGAAGGTGGCTCAGAGAAGAAAAGAAAAGAAGTCAGTGTGGCAGAGGCCAAAAGGAAAGGGAAAGAAAAAGTGGTTGAACCTGTGAAACCATCAAAGAAATCCTCACAAATAGAACTGGATGAAGAGATAGCTAAGAAGATGCAAGAAGTGATTGAAAAGGAGGAAGAGATCCAAACAGCTAAAGACAGACAGATTGCCTTAGATTTGGCTATAAAGCTCAGTGAAGAATATCAGAAGAGTTTGAAGCTTGTTGAGATGAAAGTTACCATGAAAGCATATAGGCAAAGGTAGCCATCAAAGACAAGATAAAGGAAGCCTTCAATGACATTTCAAGCAACACAAGAAAGAAGAAAAATGGTAAACTTATTAAAAGGGTTTGTTGGAGTCAAAGAAGGAATGTTTGCTAAGATGTCTTACATCAGAATTGAAGACTTTTACAGAAAGAAGTTGGCTAAACTTCAAGGAGACTTTAGTCAGAGGGTTGAGTTTGAAAGAAGGATGAAAGAAATGCATGATCTGAATATTCAACAACCTTTCCCTGACAGTGAAGAAGGTACTCCTACAAAAGAAAGGGCAGAAGTCAAGAAAGAAGAAACACTAGCCCAGAAGATCAGAGTTGTTAAGAGAATGAATTCTATTGCTTCAAAGAAATAGGCAAAGAGGCCAAGACTTGAAGAAGTTGAGAAAGAGAATGATAGTGCAAGAACAGAAGCTGAAAGACCTACTGTTGCAGAACAGGTTGAAACTTCAGTTCATAATCAAGAGCCAACAAGTCAACAATCAGAACAGCCAAGACAACCTGAGGAACAGTTTGAGTTGTACATGACTATAACAAATGAAGAACCAGTGAAAGTTGATTCCATCTCTGTGGAAGCTCCATAGATTATCCATTGGGATACTCTAGTGGATAAAAGAACAGAGTACTTCAGAATAAAGAGAATGGGTGATCATTATGAAGTGTATGCTACATGGGGTAAAATAATCAGAAGCTGTAACAGGGTGGATTTGGAAGAAATGTACAAGGTTGGTTTGAACTAGTATGGGGATTTACTGAAAGGAGCATGGATGAACATTAAAAAGATGGCCATGGAGTATTTGTGCATGATGTTTGTCCTGAAAGACTTGTATCTTGAGAATGGATTTAAAAGACTAGATAACTGGATGTTGTTTGAAAATTGTGGAGTCTTTGTGATAACCATTGATAAGAGCTATCATGAATACTACTTGGTGGATAAGGTATATGACCACAGCAAAGCAAAGCTGCAAGGGATGTTGAAAGCCAAGCTGGTATGTGCTAAAGGTTCAAAAATGGCCAAAATAGTGATCAGAAGAACTATCAATCAAAGTCTAGGTTTGGATCCTAATTTGGGAAATTGAGTTGGAGTTTTGGAATCATCATGAAGATCCTAATCTGAAGAACTTAACTTCTGGATGTCAAAAGTTAAGTTAGGGGGAGATTGTAGGGTCAGATATGAGCTAAGTCTGGATAATGCTGCTGAAGTGTTAAAGATTAATACTGCTGAAGATATTAATACTACTATTTGAAGATTACTACTGCTAGTAGTTAGTACTGCTTGGAGAGTTAGTACTGCTAGTAGTTAGTGCTGCTTGAAGATTAATGCTGCTGGATGATTAATACTGCTTATGAGGATGATGTTGATGATGATGACTTGGAACGAAAGACTAGGAGCTGAAGATAATGATGAAGATAATTATGGAATGGATGCTGAAGATCAATATTTCTTTAGTAATTATCTTGTAATCAGTTCTGTATATATAGTCTAATAGTTTTTGATAGAAAGACAAGTTTTGCATATACATTTAGAGAGAATTAACCTCAAGATTAGTTTTAATCCTTTCTTTAGAGAAGTATAGAACGTCTGTTGAGTCTGTTCAACAGATTGAGGTTTTATTTGTAATCATTAAGTTAATTCAATATAACTTGTGATTTAAGTTCATACACTGTTTGATTGATTTATTGTTAAAGTGTTATTCCGCGACTTCTTTAACATAGTTTCTGAGTGTTTAGTTTAAATTCTTGTTTAGAATTTCGATCCTGACAAGTTTAGTCCAAAAGCTGAAGAAGGCATTTTTATTGGCTATTCTCAAACGTCTGTAACCTTCAAAGTATATCTCAAGAAGTCGAAGATTGTTGTTGAGAGCGTTAACGTCACATTCGATGAAGAGTTGGCTTCTGAACAAAACAGTTCAGAACCCGTACTTACTGGAGTGTTAGCTTCTGGACAAATCAGTCCAGAACCTGTGGTTAATGCAATTACTTCTGATAAAGCGTCAACTTCTACATCTCATTTATCAGAATTAGATTTACTGTTTGAATTCTTTTATGATGAGTTTCTTGGGTCTAAATTGCCTAAACCTGTTGTTATTGACAGACCTGAAGATTCAAGCAATCATCATCCAATCACTTCAGATGTGTTAACTGAATCTGTTTCCCCAGTTCAGCAAGAAACTCCGATTCAAACACCTACTCCTTCAGTTGAAGCTGTAAATGAAACTATCGAGCCAGAAGTTGCTGAATCAGTTGGTTGTACGGTCACGAATAATCAATAGACAGAAAATGTCCAACCAACTGAAGCTTCTGCAAAGAATACTTCAACTGAACCCCTACCTATTTATGAACAAAATGAAGAAGCTGAAAGTGGATTTTTAGATGAGCATTATGATCAATCTACATCTAATCCGCTCCTTCATAAACACAAGTGGACCAAAGAGCACCCGATAAGCCAAATCATTGGAGATCTATCCAAACCGGTGCAAACTAGGTCTGCTACATTAAACATGTGCATGCATGATTCATTCCTGATCAAGATAGAGCCAACACGAGTATCTGAAGCTCTAGCTGACTCAGACTGGGTAACTGCGATGCAAGAAGAGCTGAATCAATTTGAAGCGCATAAATTCTGGAGACTAGTGCCTAAACCTGAAGGAAAGACGATAATTGGAAATTGTGTTTGATTTCAATAATCATATTGTTAAAACTTCATTTTAAAATCAATGATAACGTGACCGTAGTCCAAAAAAATAAAAATATTTATCACGTCAGATTCCTAAATACATATTATATAAAAATTGCAAATATACATATATGTGTGTGTTTAATATATAAAATTAAGGCTATATACATATAGATAATTTGTGGTGCGGTGCAGTTTGAACCACGGTTTGATAACTCAAAACCGCAAACCGCACCGCATAGTGTGGTTTGGTAAAAGTGCAAACCACAAACCGTGTCGCATAAGTTCTAAACCGCACTTTGTGGTGCGGTGTGGTACGGTCTGGGCGGTTTGGCGGTCTAGATGAACACCCCTAACTACATTCATTAATCATCACAACAAATGGTGAAAGCCAGCACGCCCACATAGCAACCTATTCATAATGACAATAGCTAGGTGAAATTATGAACATATCATACATAAGAATTCTTATTACCATCGTCACGACTCTCAATTAGCGTAATTTTGTCGACCTTAAAACTATCCCATCCTAGTCCTACCCAAAACTCACAAATTACATCTTACCTATCAACAACTTAAGTCTAGGCATCTTACATTCATACCTAATTCACTAAAACTATAGCTCTGATACCAACTTATAACACCCCTAAAATAGAGGGAAGTTGAAACTGAATAATTAACTAAAATAAGACATCTATATAAAAATATTCACCCAAAAGGGGAAGTATTAAAAGAGTTTACATCTCGAAAATGAAAATGATAGATAACAACCTACTAATCTAAATTATATTAAGCTTAGATTACGGAAAAGTGTTACTATCGTCCTCCAAAAATCTATCAAAAGTTATGCACACGGTTCCAACCAAAAGATGTCTGCTCCAAAAGAGCCTCTAACAGCATCCATCTATCCGCTCAAGACTTTGTAGCCATGCCGCTAAAAGAACCTGAGGAGTATGACATTTAAGAAAACAAGTGTTAGGCTTACGCCTAGTGAGAAATTTAAATAATAACATGACTAAATACAGTTGAGGTAAAATATAATCTTTGCCTCCTTTAAAGGTGGTCATACAAAGAAATGTTTATTAAAGGCAATGCCTTTACTTTGGAATGACGGGGGAGACCTGATTACCATAGTCGCGACGGTACACAAAAGTAAGCCACCGACTAGGCATTAAGATAAGTCAAGGACTGTATTCTTTTGGCATCAACCTTATCCGGGTCTTTAGCCATACTGGACATCAACTCTATCCAGTTATTTTGTCCATACAAATTGAGTTCACCTCTATCCAAGTCTTTCACTCCTAGGATTGCCAAGTTAAACCCTATCGGGATCTTTACCTTGGGTCCTCACCATCTAAGACAACATGATCATTTCAAGACCTCATTACAAATTAGTACACATAATTTATATTATGAGTCTTACATGACTTTTGTACATGGAAGTGGATCCTCAACTTACCAATCCACATACATAACTTCTCATCCATTGTCACCATCATATAACATGTACATAAACATCATCATCTACTCCATATATACATACTTCATAAAAGGTGGGATTAGTACCATTTAATATATGCTTAAAATTGGCAAATTAGACATTTAATCCAAAGAACCATCCCCACATGAAAGAAATCATTATATTGACCTTTATAACCATTTTACTATACTCCTTCACCAACATACTCAAATATAGACAAAACCCTAGTTTTGACCTAACATGTTCCAAGTTACCATCAAAGGGATATAATAGGGTAAAGTCTCAAGAAAACATGGAAGAATGTTTACATAGATACTAAATGTATAAATATGCACAAAAATGGACTCACAATACTAGGTTTTGATAACAACCCAAAAACCCTAGAAGTTTCTTTGGAGAGGTGATAGTGATGATGAACCCTTTGAGCCTAGCTTCAAGATTTTAGTCAATGTAGTCCCAAAATTGATGGAAGGTGGTTGAGGATAGCTTAAATGCTTCTAGGTTCGTATAAATGCTTGAAATCATGGTCATAATATTCATGGGATTTGATTGAATATCCCATGATGCCATCCTAATATAACTACTTTGACTTAGTGATTACCTTTGAAGTATTCAAAGCAGGTTTGCCGACAAGAGTTCTTCATGATTTACGCTAGGATATGTTGCATCATAGACACATATCATGTGCATATCATATATTTTATGAAATACCTATATTATACCTCTTTGTCCGCCTAATTTCTCGAAATTAAGTTGTAGGGTACATTATTCATATGCATTTTCCATGTCTATGAACACCACTATGGATCATTACTAAGCCTTCATTATTTATCCATGAGGCATCTAATTAAGTTTATGAAATGTTGATCGTTGAACTCCTTGGAACGAAGCCAAATTGCTTCTTTGTCATCTTCGTTTCATGATGCAATCTGGTCTTAGTCATTATCTCACACAGTTTCATGGTGTGGCTAAGTAGTTTTATACAATGATGTTTACTGTAACTCTTCCTCATATCCTATTTTATGAATCGATTCTACTCAAGATAAGTCAGAGAATCGACATGTTGATACCAAACTGGAGGATGTCCCTAAATAGTGTCCAACAGTCAAGGGAGATGGAACATTCATAAGCCTTACATGCCAACCATATCCTTTCGTGGAGTTGCATAGAAGTACAATTCAGATGATTTCCCACCTGAATCATCTACTCCTCAAAACGGCGCTAATGATTAGGAAGGGATTGTGAATAAAGGTGGATATCTTCGAAATTTTGAACCATTATCAAAGAGGCAAAGTCAGAGAACTTTTCATCTTCTATACATGTATAGTGATTGACAATATGCAAATATATGTTTTTTTTTAACAAGATCAAATATGCTTTACATCGAATGTCGAACGATCGTTTTAACTTTGTAAAGGCGTTAGCTTTAGCCATAGTGACAAATTGCCTCGGGGCTATGCAAGAGGAAACAAAATCTCTTATAATGAAACATATAATTGGCTGCAGATGGATCTATGTAGTCAAAATGATAATAGGAGGAACGGTTGACTCACTACTAAAGGTTTGGAAAAAAGAATGTCATCAATATGATGATATATTTCCCTTGTTGTTTGACACATATCAATTCGAGTTCTACTTTCCATAGTTGTAATGAACGATCTGGATTTAGAACAACTAGATGTAAAAACTACATTATTACACAAAGATTCGGATGAGACAATTTACATGATTCAACTAAAGGGTTTTATCAAGAAGGTTAAAGAAGATTGGGTTTGCACATTGTAGAAGTCCTTATATGGACTCAAGTAACAAGATGATGTTACAAGAGATTTGATTCATTCATGCTTTTCGTTGATTGAATTTAATCAAATTATCAAAGATGTTTATGTATATTTCTACACAAGTGGAGGCATCTAGATATATTTGCCCTTAACTTGAAATAACTGTAATGTAACCAACCAATTAAAGACAAAGTTAAAATCAAAATTCAATATGAAAGAACTTGTTGCAACTTAGATTATATTGAGCATCGAAATTATAAGGGTGTAACACCCTCAAATCTGGAAATAACAACTAATTTAATTTTTTCTAAATACATCAATAAATGATTCATATACACTCACAATTTAAGGTTCAACCTCAACACACACAATTTATTCTCTACATACTGTCTATAACAAGGACGGGTGCTACTAAAACCTAATAATAGTCACTATCTCCAAACTGCGGAAGACTTCACCAAATACTTACACTTGTAAAAAACTAAAGCACATCTCTTCATAGTACTGCTAGAACCAAACCCCCAACCGGAACCTGATGCACATGCCGACAAATAAAAAGGTTAGGCTTAACGCCTAGTGACCTCAGGAGTTTTCAACATATATAAATTAATCGTTTAAAAAGAAAGAATGCAATTAAAATCATAATCTTTCAAAATGATACGCTTCACTTATGAAAACGACTCGTTTACCAATAATTATGCATTTTAAACGAAAGAGACACCGAGTTAATCGTTAACCAAACCAAACTGTTTTAAAGGCGAAAATCCGAATATAAAACGTTCTTTCGTAAATTTAAGTTCAACCCAAAACTTGCTAAAAAGGAAAATAGAGAGAGAACTCCCAATTTTATAAAATGCGGTTAAAATGTTATGTCTCGAAATACCCAACACGGGTGGAACATGACACACAACTCATAAACCATAGATGAAAACCCATATAAATAAATATCGCCGTGAACACGGACATTAGACCCAAAACTCACGCAACCATAAAATGGGACGAAATCAAATACCGAAATGTGGGAATGACGTATTTCATTCAAGCCTTAATATACGCGGGGGAAACCCAATATTAAGGCCATCATTTTCCGTCGACCACACAAACCAAAGTTGGTAAAATACGACATTAACATTTAAAAATACCACAGATCTACGACAGAGAGACCCGTATACATTGAGAATAGAGGAACACGCAAGTAGGCCGCCCATACAACTTCCCCGCATGTCATCTAAACGTTTCCATCTTGGGTGGCGAGAACACGTGAATGGGGCCACCCGTGATGTTATTGGATTTCACCACATATCCTGGTCCTAGTTCCCATGCCATACCAGACATCACAATCCTCAAACCATTTGTTGCCTCTTGCCATATTCCGTCGAGTTCCACCCCAAGGTCTTATGGACATGGATGCCTATCCAATCTAGACGAGTTTCAACTCAGCGATTCGAGCCACCTATTGCCTACTCGCTAGCGAACCCAAGTTGTCAATAAATGTAACCAAAATCTCAGGCCTTACAAAACAGACAGACTTACGTGCCTATGGATCCATTACAACATTGTCTAACGTTACATGACTCCAATTGAAAGACCAAAGCTCCCAAAACATGTAACTCCCAAATGGCATGAAATCATCACCATCATACTCCAAAATTCCACAACTGTTTTTAAACCAGACAAATGTCCTCAAGACTCCATTTAGTCAAAATCGAGCCAACGACCCAACAGTTTACGTAAATGCCCAATGAAAGCCAGTAGAGACATCGAAATACGTTTGACCAACAATTATGCAAGCACCACGACCAAAAAGGTAATTAACCCAAAACTTCTCATTGGTTGAAACAAAATGTTTTCAAAATGAACTTTTTCTCTTCATGTTGCCAAAATGACTCATAATTCAATGATATGCATTTTCCAACGGTTTATAAAATCGTATGCACCAAATGGACAATTATATAAAATGACCTCCATTTATATATTACATCATCAAAGAAATATATCAAAATGATTTATTTATCAAAATGATTTATTTATCAAAATGCCCAAAAATCACAAAGATGTGTGTTACATAAGTTTATAAAGTTCAATATATCCAAATAACCAAAACTTATCAGCAGTTAACAATTTAATGTAAAACACAAACACTTTAAAATAAACATTTTGGCATGTACACCGTTTTCACAAATCAACTTGAACTCACCTCACTAGATTTAGGCTAAATCTAGATTTTACCCCACTTTGAGCTCCTTTGAAGAAACTTGAATCTTCAAGGTCAAAACTTCCATAAACCTAGATACATAAATTTTCCACCATAAATATACATCTAAAACCATATAGAATCGATCCCCAAACACATTACATCAAAACCTCGATTTTGGTCAAAACCCTATTTTTGACCCAAAATCTTCCAAAATCTTACAAACCGAAATTGAAGGAATCAAACACTAGGAAACCATCAATGGAGCATTTATATCACCTAATAAGGTTTAAAAATGGTAAGGATAAACTTACCACTTAGGTTTTGGTGAAAACCTAAAATACCCCAAATTTCTTGAAGATGGATGTGATGATGATGAGTTCTTGATCTTTGCTTCCAATCCACCACCAAATATACTTGGATCTTCCAAAAACTAACAATCCATCCTTGAAAATCTATCAAATACGAAACCATATCAATTTGAATCACCAAAAACGGAGTAGAAATGAGAAAGATATGACCAAATGAAGTTAGGGGCTGAATTTAAGCACTGCACCCGACCGCGAGAGTGACAAGCGAAAGTGACAGTGTCACTTTAGCTGTCACTTTCGCCCAAACTGTACCGTGGCACATTTTTCTCAGCGAAAGTGCTCGGCTAAAGTGCCAGTGTCACTTTAGCTTGGCACTTTCGCCCAAAAAGTACCGAGAGCCATTTTCGCCCGTTTTCTCGACCGTTCCTCGACCGTTTTTCCAACCATCTATCGACCCTCTCTTGGAAAATTTGATGTCATTATGCCAGTTATTATGCCATTGCCATAATTTCATGGGACATTCGTTGGGACGACCAAACACTCGGTAACGCCGGTACCATTGTGACACATGTCACAACTGCATGGCACTATAACCGGGACTACCACACTTCCAGTACCATTTGTGCTATTCTGACAGATGTCACGACTACATGGCACTATAGCCATACTTCATATTTGGTTCTTCATTTACTGATTCACCCAGTTCAATACTTTTCCTCGATTAGGATAAAAATCATGATGTTACATAGGGAGCTTTAGCCACTTACCTCGAGGTTAAAACTGTCATAGTACATCCAAAAGGCACCGGAACCATTTAATGTTGATGTTACATAACCGAATAGCACACCACTACTATTTCATAACAAGATCATTAAAGATGACTAATCAATTAGGCATGCAGCAGTACAGAGACGGTCCTTGCATATTGTGTAGCTATATATGCACTATGATTGGGAGCTTGATGTATGCATTGGTTTGTACATTCCCTAACCTTAATTCCACATCGTGTTTGAATGGTTATTTGCTATCTTTCGGATATGGGAAAATCACAATTGGCAACAATAAAGATGATTATTTTCTATCAAAAAGGAACCACATCTCATGGGTTAATATTTGAGATTATTGATAAGTGTAATACAATCGATTTCTTTGATATTAGTTTGGTTGGTTATCATATTAGTTAGAAATTCAGTTTAGCGTATGTGTTTAAGTAAGATGGTACAAATATCAGTTATAGATCAAGTATACAAATTGATGTCACTCTGCCAACTACATAAGTTGAACTTATAACCGCGGTGGAAACTGGAAAAAGAGGCAATGCATTTGTAGCAACTCTTGGCTGACATAGGGGTAAGAATTCTATGGATGTGAATTGTGATAACCAAAGTGCTATGCATATGGCTGCTAATCTAGCGTTTAGCTCAAGGATCAAACACATTAATGGAAGGGAAACATATCTTATTACCATGCATGAAGAAAATCTTATGCACTTAGCAATGATTAGTACATAGAAAAATGTTCCAAAATTGTTCACTGAATTCTTAATAATACAATAAAGGTTATGCTAGTGTTGTGGAGACTCTTGGAGGGGGAGATAATACTTGGGGCGTCACAGCAACATATTTTTGGGGAGCATACATGCTAAGTACTTTGGTTACTTTTGAATATGCATTTTAGGAGATTGTATTGCTTTTGGTATTGTTGGGTGATGGTCGAGTCGAAGCTCGTCATAGTGGAAATGTACTTGTTGCATAGTGTGTATAGTTCAACTATGTTGGTTTCCAATTCGTCTTATAATTTATATTGGAGGTTTGTTCAACAAGGTGATTATTGAATTTAAAGATCTTGCACAATTCCCTACACAGACAACGCAGCACATAATGAATACATCGTGTGGCATGTCGTGTAGAAGCTCAACATGAAGCATGCAATTCTCAGCTCGTGATGTAGAGTGTTATGGGACTTATGATAAAATTTTACGAGATGACCATTGAAGTGTATGTGACATAAGCATCATGACCAACAGCTCACAAAGACCCAATTTAGGAACTTGGCGACCGCATGTCATAACGCTAGGTGATAGTCACAAGTTCATCCACTAAGGCTTGATCACTACTGGAAAATTGCTTATTTCCGACCACATTTACCGACGGATTTAATCCGTCGGTAATTACCGACAGATCACCGACGATAAAGAAAATTTTGCGACGGATAGACTATCCGTCGGTAATCCGTCGGTAAATGTACAAATTATCGACGGATTACCGACGGATATTAAATTTTTTTATTTTATTTTTTTTTATTTTTAAATCCGTCGGTAATCCGTCGATAATTTATATAATTTAATAAATATTTTTTTTTTGACGTCCGTCGGTAATTACAGACGGATTATCGACGGCTCCGTCGGTAATCCGTCGGTAAGTTTAATAATTCAATAAATATTTATTTTTTCTGTGATCATGTATGTATATATATATATATATGTTTGTGAATCCGTCGGTAATCCGTCGGTAAGTTTAATAATTTAATAAATATTTATTTTTTCTGTGATCATGTATGTATATATATATATATGTGTATGTTTGTATGTATGTGATCATGTATGTAGATACACAAGTACGTATGTGATCATGAATGTATGTACACCATGTATATATAAAGTATGTATACATCATGCATGTATATGTATAGTATGTATGTACATCATGTATATGTATAGTACGTATGTGATCATGTATGTATATACAAATACGTATGTGATCATGTATATACAAGTACGTATGTGATCATGTATATACAAATACGTATGTGATCATGTATATACAAGTACGTATGTGATCATGTATAGTATGTATGTTAAAGTCCAACTGTGTATGTTAAAGCCCAATTGGATACGTTAAAGCCCAGCTGGGAACGTTAAAGCCCCACTGAATCCATTAAAGCCCAACTAGGTACGTTAAAGCCTAACTGGATCCATTAAAAGCAACTGGATATATTAAAGCCCAACCGGGTCCATTAAAGCCCAACTGTGTACGTTAAAGCCCAATTGGATACGTAAAGCCCAGTTGGGAACGTTAAAGCCCCACTGAATCCATTGAATCCACTAAATATAATTTGATAAATTAGTTAATTAATAATTTATTTATTAATTTTAATATTAAATAATATATTAATTAATAATTTATTTAATAAGTATAATTTTAATTTAAAAGATTTTATTTAATAAAAAACAATTATCCGTCGGAAATCCGTCGGTAATCATCGACGGATATAATCCGTCGGTAAATACCGACGGAATTTCCGTCGGAAATCCGTCGGCGAATTTCTGAAAATTCTTAAAAAAAAGCGGGCTTAAAGCCCTAATCAGTCTCTCGATCGTTTCCCTCTCGATCCCTCTCTGAACTCTCCCTCTCGACGACCACCGGCGCCGACCACCGGCCACTGCCCTCTCCCTTTCGTCTCCCTCTCCCTTTCGTCTCCCTCTCTGAACTCTCCCTCTCGTCTCCCTCTCCATTGCCCTCTCCCTCTCGTTCTCTCCACTGCCCTCTTCCTCTCGATCGACCTCTCACAGCGACCTCTCCCTCTTGACGACCTCTCCACCGGCGACCTCTCCCTCTGATAGCGACCTCTCCACCGGCGATTAATCTTATCAAAGGTAGTCTCTTCTATAAATTAGTTATCTATAGTCTTTGATTTCTAAGTTGTTATCTTTGATTTCTATAAATTAGTTATCTATAGTCTTTGATTTCTATAAATTAATTATCTATAGTCTTTGAGGTATATATGAAGTCATTTTTATGGATTTGGTTTGAGTTTTTTGGGTGTAAGGTTTATAAGGTTATTACCTTTGGAATTGAAACTCTTTGAGTTATTTTGATTCTTATCTAGTGTTTTAAATTCATGTTATGAGTATTTGGGGTTTAATCATTTTGAGTTAAAAATGATCATTTGGATGATTTTATGGCTTATGAATTTGTTAATCCTTGATAGAAAAGTATATAGATGGAAATAAATTGTTTGTTCTTAACATTTATGCCTTTAAAATCTTGATATTAGTGGTTTTGAATGGGTTTTGAGTTAGATTTGATTATTATGTTGATTTTTAAGGTTAAAACTCATGGATTAATATTTATTTTAGACAATTGGTTTAAGGTTATAAAAGGTGAATTTTTTTGGACAAACATTATGTTGATAAATGGAGACATTTGGTATGATTTAAGATTTGATTATACTTGATTTTATTTATTTATTTTAGTTGGGTTGCCAATTGTTGGGCAAACATTAGGTTGATATATGAAAATATTCATTTTATAGCCGTTATGCCGCCAAAATTTTAAAAAACATATGTTTGACTTTCCAATAATCAAACAATTACCTTTAGAGTTTTAGAGTCATCCAAAACTCCTCTAAACCTATGGTTTGACTTTCAAGGAGACAAACCATTACATGTAGTGTTCAATAGACTTTTAACTTCATTGACACCTACGGTTTGACTTTTAAATAGTCAAACCATTACACATAGGGTTTTTAAACTTTCCAAAACACCTTTCTGTGATTGTAACCTACGGTTTGACTTTCCAATAGTCAAACCATTACACTTAGAGTTTTAGAGTCATCCAAAACTCCTCTAAACCTATGGTTTGACTTTCAAGAAGGCAAACCATTACATGTAGTGTTCATTAGACTTCTAACTTCATTGACACCTACGGTTTGACTTTTAAATAGTCAAACCATTACACGTAGGGGTTTTAAACTTTCCAAAACACCTTTCTGTTATTGTAACCTACGGTTTGACTTGTAGTGGTTAAATATGTCGACAGATAGAGGATGGATGTATAGAAAGAACGACAGTCGGGGGTTTCTTAGCGTCGACTATATTGTTGCAATGGACAGTTTTTTGGACTATGCCTATGCCGATGAAAGGACTGTTGAAAGGAAACCTACACGTGATGGGATAGTGCTTCGTATTAGATGCCCTTGTAAGAAGTGTCAAAACTTACGCTATAAAGAAAGGACTGACGTGAGGCTGCATTTGATGAAGCACGGTTTCATGCCTGATTATACCACATGGTGGGCACACGGTGAAACTTATTACCATAATGAAGGGCATCAATACGTGGGTCAATCTTCTACTCCGGTAGTAGATCATAATGAAGGTTATGTTGAAATGGTGAACGATCACATTATACATGATGGGATGACATGGGAAGAAGAAACCCCTAATCCTTCTGCCCAAGGATTTATGACATGTTACAAGCTGCTGATGAGCCACTATGGGACGGGTGTCCAAATTACTCGAAATTAGGAGCTGGAACGAGATTGTTGAATTGGAAGGCAGAATGTAATGTACTCGAGACGACTTATAACCGCAATGTTGCTATAATTAAAGAGATGTTACCCGAGGGTGATAAACTACCCGGTAACTTCTATGAGACGAAAAAGAGTTTGAAAAAGCTTGCTCTGCCAAAACAAAAGATCGACGCTTGCAAAAACCATTGCATGTTATTTTATAAGGATGATTCTGAGTTGACCCACTGCCGAGTGTGCAATGAATATCGTTACAAAGAGAACCTCATCTTGATGCAGTTGCACGAGATAAAGCTCGAGATGAAAGGTTTTCTACTTGGTTTGAACAACACGTGAGTACAAACTTATGAAATTTACGTATGTAATGTTACACATATGTAATTTATTTCTTATTTGCAGTTTTATAGGTCATGCTCGGATCAGGCGATTTCTCCGACCATTTGAAATCCCTAGCACGTGGACCAGGCCGATATGCTTGGTCGCATAAGGGATATTTTGTCAATGGTTATAAGTTTCATACGGTAACACATGCTGCTGGGCGTGTCACACATAATAGTGGCGTATGTGTGAGAGGATCTTGTTATGACGACTCCGAGTTTGACTATTACGGATTGTTGGACGACGTGTTAGAGGTGGAGTACTACGGTGTGGGCTATTGTGCTGTAGTTTTGTTCAAGTGTACATGGTTAGATAGTCCAGATGGAGTTTGAGTCGACCCTAAACATGGGTTGGTTGATATCAAATACAAGTCTAGACTCAGAGGTGAGGACTATTACGTCCTAGCATCACAAGCGGAACAAGTGTATTACACACCTTATCCTTCAGGAAGTAAGGATTTAAAGGACTGGTGGGCAGTTGTGAAGACCAAAGCCCGTGGAATATATGAAGTTGCAGAAAGGGCTATCGATGTGTTTGATGATGATAACGTGGATGGAGAACCGTTCTTTCAAACTAACAAACGAGTAACTCATCATACAAACAACTGGGTAAATGAGGACCTCGATTTCGTCCCTCTTGTCACTGGGGAGCTCAACGTAGTCGCCACAAATGACGAAGCAAGCGAGGAAGCTGCATCAGATCACGAAGCTAGCGACGAGGAAGAAGAATTTGAAGATATGGATGATGATGAAGATAACGAAGACGAACTTATGTTATCTGATCACTCGTTTGATAACTAGTGTGTCTTTCATATGTAGACATTTTTGTGTTAAACATTCTCTATTTTCGTGTTAAACATTCTCTATTTTTGGGTCTTATGATTTATGTACACTTATATCATTTTGTGTTAACCATTCTCTATTTTTAGATGTCTGGACACCCTTTTAGGGGTAGTAGGGGTAGTAGGAGTGGTAGGGGTAGGGGCAACTTTTGGACTAAACTTATTGAGTGGATTTATTTTTACTTAATCCAAACAATGTGTTTGCAGTTGTATTATAGTTGGCCTCCTGAGATGGACGCCGATGTATTAGCTGCATATCGGCGTCACCTACATAATAGGTACTCCGACATGATGAGAGATGCACGTGTCTTCGCCGAGGAAAGGTCTTTAGCCATTGATGGTGTCCAGTTCGACGGACATGACTACAGGATTCTTGCGCCACACCCTCCAGAGTGGATCCGGAGTGAGTTTTGGGTCCAGATGATTGAGCAGGTTTGTTTTGTTTTGTTTTGAATACTTGTATACGGTTGTACTAGGATTTATATTGATTTATGTCTTCTTTTTAACAGGTATGGAACACCGACACGTTCCGGTGTGTAGTTTCGGCCAATACAGCCAATCGGGCCACCGAGTATGAGGGGATGACATCCAGACACTGTACTGGATCTATTAGTATCCCTATGCATCAGGACCGCTTGGTAATTTATCATACACTAGACTAAATGTATATAACTGATGAATATATGTACTATATACATGATTTTATTACCTACTAACAATTTAAGTTGTGTATTGTAGAGAGATGCATGGGGCCGTGAGCCTACCAGCGACGAGGTTTGGGAGGCTACACACTGCACCAACAGAAAGCTTGTTCTGGGTGCGACTGGTCCGACCACGGATCCTCCGATCTACGTTTATCCAAAGGCGGCTCATATGATGGTAATTTCAATTATACATGACTAGATATTTGTTTGTTTTATAAGATAGATAGAAATTATAGCAAACTTAGTTTGGGCTGCCAATTGTTGGGCAGACGATAGGATTGTTTTCATAAAAGCAGATCATGGATATATGTTCAAATCACAGTTGAAATGCTGCCGAATTTTCTATAGGTTAGTTGACTTGACAATGTATAATTTGGTAAACTGTAGGATGCCTACCATCGGAATAGGGATGAGGATTACCCGGACTTACCTCCCGGCACTATACCTCCCAATGACGCCAAGTTGTGGGAGCGTAGTGTCAGAGGACGGAGTAAGGGCCGTCTTTTTGGATGGGGGACCAGTCAGGATCCCTATTATGCTATGACCGGTGATTCAGGTGCCAGTTCGAGCGGGAGCACGCGCGGCCATCGCGATGAGGAGGTATGCTTGTCAAATGCTGTTTAACATTGTTAATCATAAGTTTGTTAAATGTTGTCTGACATTGTTCTATATATGTTTGTCAAATGTTGAATTTCAGTTGGAGGAGTTGAGGCAGAGGTTAGAGAGAGAGGAAACACAGAGGATCTAGTTGCAGGAGCGACTACAGAGAGAGGAAGCAGAGAGGATCCAGATGCAGGAGCGATTGGATAGAGATGAAGCAGAGAAGAGACAGATGCAGGAACGAATGGCACAGTTTGACGCGTTCATGATCATGTTTAACAGCACCCCTTTTCCCCTCCGTAGGATTATGTTTATGTATTTATAGATATTTTGTACACTTTAAGAATTAGTAATATTTAAAAATTGGCAGGTTTTGTATGGGATAAAAAACTGGAAAATTTTAATTTTTAATTATTTTTAAAAAAAAAATTAAATTACCGACGGATTATCCGTCGGTAATCCGTCGGAAAGTATTTAATTTTTATTTAATAATATCCGTCGGAAATCCGTCGCTAAATTCGTCGGAAAGAATCCGTCGGAAATAATCCGTCGGTAATTCGTCGCTAAAGGAAGACCGTCGGTGATCCGTCGGAAATAACCTCGCCGTCGGAGATCCATCGGAAATAACCTCGCCGTCGGAGATCCGTCGGAAAACATAACCGTCGGTGATCCGTCGGTAATTTGAACGCCGACCACCTCTTTACCGACGGCTAGTTACCGACGGATCACCGACGGATCACCGACGGATGAATCCGTCGGTGATAAGCCTCTGTTTTGTAGTGGATTCCTAAGGTTTATCTTATTATCTCATTAAAAAACACAAATTTATGTTACCTTTCCTATTATAGGAAAAATATAATGGTGACCCAATTTGTTGATGATTTTGGTAGTCTATGACCTTGTAAGCGTTGTTGTAACTCCCATTTGATCAATACTATCGATATATCTCATCTTATGAACATAGATTGTCACATGGATAGTGGAACTCGTCAAATTTCGAAGTCTCATTTTGCATGAAATTATATTACTTGTTTGTTTTAGCTTGTTAGTGTTTTTGATATTTTCGCTTGATTATTCTGAACAAAATCATTGTTTACAACTCGCAAGACCTTTGTTTTTAGATTGTTGTATTTGTTTGTTTACAACTCGCAAGACCTTTGTTTCTTGATTGTTGTATTTGTTTGTTGTACATATGGTTTCCACCTTGTTTGTTTGAGACTATTAGGGATCATTTTGTTGGTATTTGTTTTTTAGTCTACCTATGCGTCATTTGACTTATGACAAGTCTCAAGAACGCTTGAGGAAACATAGAAGCATCATCTTATAATTTTGGAACAAGATATGTATTTTTAGGGTAGTACTTAACACGATTTTAATATGAAAGCATTATAGCAAACTAAGATGTGTCAATACAACTCTTGGTCTCATCGAAAAGAGAATTATTGAAGGATAGGTAAAGCCTCTTTGAACACGGGATCTTAGTAAGATATTATTTTTGATAAATATGTGACTTTTGAGATAATTCAATTATGTTTTGTGGATTTGTCGGTAGAACATATGATTTGGACAAAAAAGTTGATTACTTGCAACCCCAACTGTTGTTGTTGACTGTGTAAGAGTTGCTAAACTTACCACCAACATGAATGTCAAAGTTCCGACGTTCTTTTTCGGCCATTTGGAGACGTATGTCCTACTCCAGATGGAATCGTTTGGAGGGTTCGTTTGGTAAGGTAAATTTGGTTTTGGTTTAGTGTTTGGATTCGATTTGGGTTTCCTTTCATCTTTTGAATCTCATTTTTTCCTAGTTTGGTGTTGAATTCCAATCAATTCTTGGAACATATGTTGAAGCCGCCGTGGGTTTTTTGTTTCTCAAAACTGTGTTAGATTTCATGGGATGAAATAACATATATACGAAAATTATATTTGATTTCATTAGGTGAAATAACATATAGACGGAAATTTTGTTTGATTTCATGAGGTGAAATAGATTATAGATGGAAATTGTGTTTGATTTCATGTGGTAAAATAACACAATATATGAACATTATATTTGGATTTCATTAGGTGAAATAGCATATTTATGAAAATTTTGTTTTATTTCATGAGGTGAAATAGTATTTTGAGTATGTGTTTCATCTATTGAATCACTGTTACCAAAATGACGATTATGTCATTTTCTAATTAAAATAGATTTCAATTCAAACCATAGGATCAAAACCAAATTAGGGCTTAGAACGGTTCTCACGATTCTCAACCTTTTTTGTTTCTCACATGATTTAACACACACACACACACACATATATATATAGGGTGCGTTTATTTTGCAACCCAAGCAATTTGTACAAACTATGCAAACCAATCTTAGTCGTTCATCAAGTCTAATTAATATATGATTTTATTATGGTTCCTAATTTAAAATCATGATTATAATGAATAAACTTAATATTTCCTAATTTAAAATCATGATTATAATGAATAAACTTAACATTTTCCATATGTATCACAATCATTATTAATGAATCATAATCATTATCCATAAATATATTTATTATTTCCTAATATAGTGGTTTGCATAGTTTGTACAAATTGTTTGGGTTGCAAAAGAAACGCACCCTATATAAATATATATATATATATATATATATATATATATATATATATGATGCATCCTAATAATGCTATAATTTATTGTAATTCATGGATTTTAGCTACTTTAAATCCTTTAAGAGTATGGGTCTCTTTACTTTTTTTCTTTTATTAATTTTTGTATGAGTTAAGTTGTCTGTTTGTTTTATCTGAGGGATGGAAAATCGGTAGGTTTGAGGGAGGCAAAAAGAGAGAGGGTTGAATTATTTCTGGGACATTTCTGGTATCAATTTGCTTAAGGTGGCTTAATGGGGACAATAGGAGTCATGCCTTATTCCACATATATAGCCACTTTGGCTTAATAAATTTAATCATCAAGTTATAAAGAAACACTCATGTATAGTTGAGCAAATAACTCGTTCAAACATTTAAGCTCATTAAGTTGTAAGTAAATAATCCTTAAATCGTGTGTAATCTTGCCCTGCCTTTCCAAAATGAAAATCGTGTGAAATCTTGAGTTCCTTTCATTCATACATTATTTGGTGCAAAGAACATTAGTATTCTAGGAATTATTTTCTTTATGAAAAAAATTCAAAAATTGAGAACATTTTTCATGCAATACCATATGTATTGTTTAATACTGATTTATAATTAAATATTATTTTTCTTCAAAAACATGTGTTTGATTATAATTGCTATATAGTTTATATTTAGTTTATTAATTTTCGTTACCCATTGTGATGGTAATACAAGATAAAGAATCATAAAACACGACGATGACATATAATTGCAATGTCAATAGGCCTTGTTTCACCGGACCCACTATTAATTAATGCTCGATTGATGGTTGTGGACCATCAATTTTTACAAGCCATGTTTATTTAGTGGTTGCATCCATCATTTAATTGATTTGCAATTCTGACTGTTCAAATTAAACACATAAACTAATTAATATGTGGCCAATATTCTTCCTTAATGAGAAAACAATAAACTAGAATAGTGACAAACGTACCAATTTCATATCACATTCAATCATTCATGTTTTCAATTGTTCTCAAAAATTTGACTTTCAAATTGTAAGGACAATGATATTTGTTTCATTTTTAATGTCAGAATCAAGTTAAATCATACATTAAGAACGTAAAGAGTATTTTTAATGTTGATGCGTGTGAAAAAAAAGTTACCAGGTAATGATGCATTTAGCAATGTATAGGGATGTAATTAGCCTCCCCGTTACAATAATTTTTTGAAATGGTTAAACGAGGTACTTGAAGATTATAGTATTTTTTTTTCTCTTGAAAAAAATACTTATCATTGTCATGCTTATTTTTAGTAATTGATATTGAAATAAACTACATCCTTTTTCATCATTAAAACTAGTAATTTTCTTTTAGACAAGGCAACTAAAAATTACATCAAAAAATGAAAAAAAGAAATAAAAAAATTAAGGGGTTTGTTGTAGGATAAGTGTGTCATCGTCTAAAGGATATGACGATAAAAATAGATATAGAGATAAATATATCATAGTTATATTATAACTGAAATATCTCCTTGTTATTAACTTGTAACTCATCCCTATTTAAAGGGTTTTTGATTAATGAGAATTACAGATTCATTCTCTCCATTTATTATTGTTTTGTTTGATTTTTCCTTTAACACGTTATCAACACGAAAGCTAGAACAAATTGCATCGAACTACATCAATACAAGTAAGTATCTTTATTTTTTTTTTCTCCCTACATATATGAATGTCTAATGTATGTTGATCTTATGAAGACTTTTGTCATAGTCTAACATCGATATATGTTTCATATTAATTAACACATCAAGTTAGTTTTCTTATTTTGAAATCTGATAATAAATGGTTACAAAATAGACAACTTCGAAAAAAAAATGAATTGCTCAAATGTCGTTTAATGTTTATTTTAGTTATCCTTGAATAACAGTCGAGAGAGAATAGAGAGATTAGGGTTTCACGAGTTTGAAAAAAAAAATGATACAAACTCCATATAGAACACCATAAGTTAGATCTGATTGCCTTAGTAAGAACTTGTGATTATCTGAAGTTTGGCGGGAGTTTCTTTTCCCCTACTTTCTCGCATGGTTAGTAACCGCTAGAGTTAGGTCATAGTGGAAGAGAGATAAAATTTAGTTTTTTTTCTTTTATTTTGCTTAATTTTGATGGAGATTAAAAATAAAAAT
Source organism: Arctium minus (assembly GCA_954870635.1). Lineage (NCBI taxonomy): Eukaryota > Viridiplantae > Streptophyta > Magnoliopsida > Asterales > Asteraceae > Arctium > Arctium minus. The sequence goes on from OX941087.1 coordinate 14,481,721, forward strand.
AAAAATAAAACTCATGAATATCTTTTTTATGTTTACGTGGTTGTACCTTTATATTTTTTTTATAATTAGTAGTTTATCTATATATTCATTAAGTATTATAGCCGTAATTTTTGGTTTAAAGGTCTTTTAAGTTTTTAATTAAAATAATATGACTCTAGTTATTTTAAGCATGTTATTATTTATATATGTTTATAGTTTTTAATACGGCTTTATTATTTTTGAATTGATCTACTTACAAATATATTCATTTGTTTATTTTAATAACTCAATTCAAATGTTTATCCAATTAGTTTACAATATTATTTATTTATTTATTATTTGTTTATGTTAATATTCAAATGTTTATCTGAATTAATAATTGTTATAATTCAAATGTTTATATTGATTATGAGTTCCTACTCATTAATCTCAAGCTTATAAGTTATCTTTGGAATTTACACTTCCGCACCCCCTCCCCAAATAACTTTTGTTATTTTGCCAAAAGCTCCAAAAATAGCATGAAATGTTATATTCAAATATTTATCTTGATTGTGAGTTCCTACTCATAATTTTAAACTATATAATTGACCTTTCGAAGTTACAATTCCAACCCCATATATTTTGGTCTTTACCAAATGTTCCAAAAATACTGTTAAGGTATTAAAAATTGGCTTCAAATGTCAAACTCATAGTCATTTTGGCCTCATGCCAAATGTTCTATGATTAACGATGTTATATTTAAATTAAATAAATCACAAGATATCGACTGTATTTTGTCAAACGGGTGTAAACAGCCATAAGGTTTGTAGGGACTTAAGAAATTCATATGATTCCTCTAATACCTTGAAATCCAATAGATTGGGTGATTTTTTTTCGCAAATTGAAATATTGATGACATATTATCAACAAAATATAAGCATACAAAAATCTAATATTGTTATGATAATGAAATTTCATACATAAAATAATAATTATAACCATAATCCATTTTCTTTTCAAATATAAAATCATATATTATCCTTTATATACGTAAATGGTTGAATCAACTTATCCCAAAATCAACACGTAAACTCAAAAGAACTTGAGTACAAATATGAATATCCAATGTAAAAACTACTTTTGTCGGAAAGGTACAAAATATACCTAAAGTCCATTAACTCCCTATTGAACCTAAAATCAACCTCTTGAAAAGATACAAACAAATACCATCATGTTTTGAGACGATAAATAAATCATAACTTTCATAAGAATACCTTTAAAAGCCCCAAAGAATAGTGGGATGCCCCAAAAGGGAGAATCGGGAATATTCATGTACTTCCCGAACTAATCGTACAGTGGAATGAAATCCGCTTACTCGATTACAAAAAGGTAACTGATTTCAACAAATAATCGTTGTATCCCAAAATGCGTCTCAATCTCTGTGGAAAGGAACTCACAGAAGATGACATGATTCATAACATTATTTCCACTTTACTACTGCAAGTGGTTGAGAGACATAACAAGGTTCTTTCGAATAACCATACCACATATGTCAGGACAAAGAAAATTCCCAAGATCAATAATGAAAATGTTATAAGTGGAAACAACTGCAAAGGATTATGAGTTAAAAACAATTTCACACATGTGACATTTACGCACCATGTGAACGAGACCCTAGAAAGGGACAGGGTCATGGTAAGAATCGGGAATGATTTTTCAATACCTGGAGTATAGATACAACTACTGCCCTAGGTGATAATGGACAATCAAATAAGAAATGCATTAAAGGGTGCTCCTATTGAAAAGGGAACAAGTTGAAAACGAACTATATCATATTAATTTAAGATTGATTAAGTATAGGTTTCTTTGACATTTATTTAAAGTATTAAGAATTAATTTCTTTTACTTAAGTAAAATAGAATATGTAACCATTATAGATGTAAAGAAATACATCTAAATAAATAACAAAACTATCAATATTCTCGGTTCCATGTAGGAATGTATCGAAGAGAACTTGAGTTTTTGTAGAATATTCCACACAATCTAAAATGATAGACAAACACTTGTTTTATAATTCATCCAACCAAAATACTTAGACGATGGACTGTCATTTTCTTGTTGGTAGAAGATTAATTGGAACCTTGTAAAAATATTCGTATTAAATGGAAATTATAATGGAAATGAGCATAGATACATAAGTTCTAATGAATATGAAAGTAAACATATATCATGAAAACTAATATGTCAAACTGGTAGATCATTGGGTCATCGAAACATTTTTTTTTCACCAATAAAGAATTTTGGGACAATGACACATATATGTTTTGACATGACCATGTGGGACACCATGGTTATGACATAGTGATCCGTGTATTGCAAAATACACATAGACACATTCTCTTTCGAGTGAAAGGCAAAATGAGGCAAATTGCAACAATTAACTTCTGCAGCATAAGAAGCAACACCACCATCATAATATGCCTTCTAGAATACCTAAAAGTTATGTATACCCTGATCCTTAGCCAAGACAGGAATGAGACCTCTTAAAGCTAAGGACATAATACAAAAATATTCCATTGTTACAACGAATACAAGGTGATGCTTATGGACATAAACATCCAGAATGCGGGACATTAAAGTACTTTATGGTTCTGGTTTCGACATGATGAATGCATGTCGTATTATTGTCCACATGAAATACTGCACTCCTAGCACTAGCTATACGTTTAAGGGCTCACCACCCTGATTATTTCATCAAGTCTACATGACTTGGAATGATGGATAATTTACATCATAAGGATTTGATGATTATTGCATATGTATTAGGATCAATGTAGAGTTTCCTATACCCCATGTGTCTATATAAAATGGTCTCATAGAAGTTGTTATCAAAAGCATATGATGATATATAGGGTATTGGTAATGCGCACCAATTTACCCACATCTACCTGGGGTTATGCAATTATTATATGCAGTTTTTTTCGTTTTTAGACCCACTACTAGCTAACCAACCCCATGTGTACAAGTTGGTAACTGGATATAAGTCTGATATTTTACATTTACGCATATTTGGTTCTATAGTATATGTGCCAATTGCGCCCCCACAACACATCGAAATGGGTCCTTAAAGACGATTTGGTATATGTTGGATATGAATCCCCAACAATTATCCGCTAATTAGAAACTTTGACTAGTGATCTCTTTACTGATCTCTTTACTGCTAGATTTACAGGTTGTCACTTTCATGAGACAGTCTTCCCGTCATTAGGGGGAGATAGGAAAAATGATTTTCCATGGGAACGACAGAAAGTGTCATTGAATATTCCCACACTGTTTCATTTTAATCCCTAAAACTTCACAACATAATGTTGAAGTCAAACGAATCAGAATCGATACCTGATACGTTTAATGTTATTCTAAAAGTGACAAAATCACATATACGAGCTGCAAATATACTCGTATGGTTAAAAAGTCCCCAACAGGGGCACAACACCATTGGAAAGTGCGTTGCAATCACACATAGTGGAGGTGTGGTTGAGGTCGTCGCTACTAAATGGAAATGGTGGAAGCTACTTGGTTCGATGGATACTATTCTAAAGGAAGAGAATAGTGAGACGCATCCATTTATCATCAATACACAAAACTCTCATGAGATTGTCTCTAATTATAATTATGTTCATGAATCATCACTGGAGGACGCTCTGAAGTTAATATTGATTCTAGAGATGAATATTAATATCAAATGAACTATGATAGTACATATGAGTCGATGGACAGATCATATATAATCATTGATGATTTATTCACATATATTATGACTCATAAGATGATCGAGCACGACGACATCGAACCGGCTCAGTTGAATAATATCAACAAAGAGCATACTGACCTAAATGTAAATAAACAATCTATAAAGAATTATATTCTTTGACAAAGGATCGGGTATTTGGTCCGGTAGTGCCAACCTACCAAGTGTAAAGCCCGTAGGACATAACCGAGTCTTTGTCAGAAAGCGTAACGAGAATAATGAAGTCCTGACATATAAGGCTCTCCTTTGGCGCAAAGTTTCTCAGAATGCTCTAGATTGACCACAAGGAGACTTACTCTCTCATGATTGATGTTATGACATCCAAATAATTTATTAGCCTAGTAGTTTCCGAAGGATTAGAAATGTAGCTCATGAACGTGGTTACTACATATCTCTATGGGGATCTAGATTCAGAGATATATAAAAGTTATTGATGGCATTACATTACCAAAATCAAGTAACTCTAAACCACGAAATGCGTTTGCAATAAAATTGAAATGCTCAGTTTATAAATTAAAGCAATCTATGCGGATGTGATATACCCGCCTAAGTGAATATTTGATTGGGAAATGATATATAAGAACAATAAACTATGCCTTTGCGTATTTATTTAGGAAAATAAGTTCCAGATTTTCAAAGTAGTTTTATATGTCGATGTTATGAACATAATAGGCACTCTTGATGAAATAAGAGACACCACAAGTTACTTGAAATCTAAATTTAAGATGGAAAATCTTGGGATAACTTGGTTTTGTGTAGCTATTTGAGCTAGGATACCGAGTTTGTGAAATATTAATTTACCGATCGCATATATCTAGAAAATAATCAGACAATTTAATATGGACAAAGTGCATCCGGTTAGCACTCCCATGATCGGTCAAATTGTTGGATATAAGGAAAGATCAATTTCGTCTAAAGGATGGCGACGAAAAAGTGTTGTGGAGCTGGAATTCCCTATCTAAGTACAATATGCGCATTATCGTACTTAGCACAATACACTTGACCGTATATTGTATTTCTCAGTGAACTTGTTAGCTAGAATTAGCTCAGCACCAACGTAACGTCATTTGAATGAAATCAAGTTAATATTTTGGAACCATTGACATGGGCCTTTACCTATAGAAAGAAAAATGAGATTGATAATGGAACTTCAATACCTACTTAAAATGTAAGCAACAAAAGTACTAGCTCTTATAGAAAAACACCAACAATGTATTGGTATGTCTTTGCTGATATTAGGTATCTGTCTAACCCATACAAAGGTTGTTCCCAAACTGGATAAAGAATTACCACAAGGAACACGCTGATTGCTTAGAAGTAAGCTAAGAAATCCTTTGTAACTACCTCCTTGAACTAACCTAATAATATTACTCTCCATGATATAATTAAAGAATGTATATGATTAAGGACTATCATTACATATATTAGAGGAGCTAGTAATTTTGGGTTCAACCAGTATCCTCATTGCATATATGAAAATAATGCATCATGTATGGAAGAAATGAACATAAGATACATCAAGGGTGATAACACAAAGCATGTTTTCCTTAAGTTTTATACAATCAGCAATAAACAAAACTCTCATCTAGATTCAAGTGAATCAAGTAAAACGTCAGGAGAAAGTGACATATTTTACCAAATCATTACCTAAAACCATATTCTAGAAAACATGTAGAAAGTATTAAAATGCAAATGTTTTCCAAACTTCCTTGATTAATGCACGGATCAGGGAGAGTAGTAGACAAAAGGGGAAGTCTATTATACATGTGATATTGGTATGTTGTGCTCTTTCCTTCAACCAAGGTTTTATGCTCTTTCCTTCAACCAAGGTTTTATGCTCTTTCCTTCAACCAAGGTTTTATTTTTCCCATTGGTTTTTGTTCCTTGGTGTAAGGTTTTAGTAAGGCAACAGTTTATATTCCATCATGTCTTCCTAACTCTCATGATTAATGTACGAATCTAAGAGAAAACTAGACTGAAGGAAAAGTCTATAAATTGCAAAAAAGCTGATGCGTTGTACTCTTTCCTTCGTCAGACTTTTATTTTTTCCCATTGGGTTTTTATTTTGGCGTAAGGTTTTAACGAGGAAACAATTGTGCACCATCACTCCTTTGACTCGGCACAAGGGGGAGTGTTGTAGGATAAGTCTGCCTTCGTCTAAAGGATATGACGATAGAGATAGAGATAGAGATAAATATATCAGAGTTAGATTAGAACTGAAGTATCTCCTAGCTATCTACTTGTAACTCATCCCTATTTAAAAAAACTTTTGATTAATGAGAATTACAGATTCATTCTCTTCATTTATTATTGTTCTGTTTGGTTTTTCCTTTAACAGGGTTATCATTATTATATTTAAAGAGTAAACTTCACTTTTGGTCCCTTAAAGTTCGTGATTTCTTCGAAAGTGGGACCTGAACTTCAATAAGTCAAAATTTGGTCCTTCAGGCTTGAATTTTGCTTTGAAAATGGGACCTAGCCACCAACACCGTTTAAAATGTCTATTAGAGTAAGGGGTATTTTCGTGTAACCATATATTTTCTCTCTTTTTGCATTTTTTTTTCTTGTTTTTGTAAAAACCATATATATATATATATATATATATATACACATACACACACAAAAGGAGGATATCCCTAGGAATACAAGGACGATGTAGACACATGGACGACACACACACACACACACATATATATAGCCATATGTTCAAATGAGAAATGCTAAGTGTGTGAGAAATAGAGAAATAATCCTAGCCATTCATACGGTCAAGATCGGAATTGACTAGTCAAATATTGCGTCTTTAACTGGTCAAGAATTGCGACTTTGACTGGTCAAAAGTTGCAGCTATTCCAAAAATAGAAGGACAGTTTCATAATTTTTACAAATACGCAGGATGAGTTCATATATGAACCTGTACGATTCACATATGAACTATATGTTCATATGTGAACCACACAGGGACGATGACGGTTCACGATAGTTCGTCAAAAACCTGTGGCACCACCCCTTCCCCCTCCTAAACCTTCAGGGTCCGCCACTACCCCCTCCCACTATTGTGATTTGGTCCCGCAATCTCACCCCACCATCAGAATAGGTTTAAGTCTCCGTGATTCGTTGTCTTTGAGATGGCCCATGTGGGTTGTTTCCGGTAGAATCACCAAAACTAGAAGCAGTAACGATGATGGTGCGTTATGCCGATGCTGGAGAGTTTAATTTGGCCGGTGGAGATCGCGTCCCTAGATAGCCGGAGGTGTATGTCCATGTGTGTAAACTAATATATAAATATATATATATAGTCGAAGGCTCGTGTGAGAAGTGTATCTGAATCGTTGATCACTTTTAATCCCATGCCCTCCTATGAATTGCGCTTTAGAAGGGAATTGATCTGATGCATCTTAATGCATCTTATCTTAGTGCATCTCATTCTTATGTGCATCCATTTCTCATCCAACAGTTGATAACCAGTTCTCACGATTCTCACGTTAACCTCAACTTCTCATCGTTACTCAACCCTATATATATATATATATATATATGTGTGTGTGTGTGTGTGTGTGTGTGTGTGTGTGTGTTAGAGTTAATTATCTAACAAGTCCCTATAATTTGATGGTTTTTATATGACTAAGAAAAAACAAAAAAAAATTACATAAAAGGGGGACAAAACATGGTTGGACAAAATTACCCCTGGTTTTAACGGATATTGAAGACAAAGTTAATTACAAGGTCTCATTTTTAAAGCAATTTCCAAAACTTGAAGGACCAAATATTAACTTATTGATGTTCAGATCCCACTTTCAAAAAAATCACTAAACCTTAGGAGCAAAAGTGAAGTTTACTCTAATTTAAAGATATTGGACTATTAACTATTTAATGTACCAAGAAATGTCTGTAAGGCCACTATGAAACGTGTATTTTAAGGTTCTTGATTTTGAGTCTTCATTCAAGATTATTTGGTGTTACTTTGAAGGTATTGTAACATCACTTAAGATACGTTTATACATTCATGATCAAAATTAAAAGTTAAAGAAAAATCTTAATCAGGCTCGTTTCGGACATTCAATAGGTCCTGGGCGACCTCGATAAGTACGATAAAAATTTTCAATATGTTACATTAGATTAACATCGAATTTAGAAAATATTAATAATTCATATAAAACCGTTTTTTTGAGTATTCCTTGACGTAAAATCAATCTAAAAATTATTTATAAATTAATAGTATTTACCATATCAGTTTTACATAACACTGTAAATTTGTTTCATCATAAAACACATCATATGATATACCTTTAATATATATAGGGGGTCTTTCAAAGGAGAACTAAGTTATTTGTGATAACTGTGAGATCCAATCTCAACCACAAATCATATGATAAATTTGGAAATTAATAAATTTGCTATTTTTTGATTTAAAATTTTAATTAAAGGGTATTTTAGGTATTTAAAAAATCTTCTCTCTCCTCTCTCTTCTCTCCGACATCCGGTGAACGTTATTCCGGTGAAATACACCATGGTACACATTGTGATACAAAATACATTGTGATACCCACTGTGATACAAAATACAATCTGATAATCATCGTGATACAAAATAAATTGTGATACCCATTGTGATAAAAATATACTATGATATCCACCATGATACAAAATGCAATACATAAAGACCCAGTGTGATATAAAATACAATGTGATACCCAAAATAAATACAAGACCTAATGTGATACCCACTATGATACCACTGTGATACCCATTATGATACCTCTGTGATACCGAAAAGAAATTTGTTTTTTGACAGATGAAGGAACATGAATCGAAGAAATTGTATAATACAGACACCACCGTTGATACCACTGTGATAAAATTATGATACCAACTATGATACCCAAAATACCTAAACACCCTCTTTCTCTATCTATCTCTGTTTGATACATACATACATACATGCATACATACATACTCAGGCCCTAAAATTATATGTATAGAGAGAGAAACAAAGGCTTTTAGAGAGTGATACATACACCTCTTTTGCAACGAAGAACAAGATCATCAATGGAATATTGACTAAGATGAAATTACATATCGAGTCTTCCTCCGATCTCCATCGGTTAGATGCGTGGCTGAGTCGTCCACCTCGGACCCCGAGTTTGTTGAGAACGTTTGGAACCGACGGTGGCGGTGATGCCGTTGAGATCTTGTTTGTCGGAGAAGTGTATGGAGTTGCTTCCGTTGTACAAATGGGTTAATGACGACGAGTCTTGGGTTTCCGTTTATGAGTCGTCGGTGTAACAGAAAGATTGTATAGAGTATTTGGTGGTGGGGGTGGGGGTGTCGCCGCCGAGAAAGTCTTCCAGTTTGGGAGCTTGTTGTTGGTTCATATGGGATTTAAGTGGTGACTGGGAATTTTAGGTTTGAAATTGGGAATTTGAGATGCAAGCGGCGGACGGAAATTTTAGGGTTTTATTTATGGTTTGTCAAAAAATATAAATTACCGATTTACCCTTTATTTTATTTTAGTAAATAACATTAATTATCTAAAATGATTGGTTGTGGTTGGATCTCACGGTTACCACAAAATAGTCAGTTCTCATATATATATATATATAGACATCATTTTGGGTCACAATTTTGACTATTCGGAGTAACAGTTTTTGTAAATCAATGTAAATCAGTTGACTTTCCATGTAACATCATGTTAATGTTTTCATCACCATTTTCACATTTAATTTAGGGTTAAAACAAACTTTTTATTAACCATTAATCTTATAATCTAAATTCCATATTGGTAATAGTTTGAGATTTTATTCTTGTTTTAGAGATATGAGTCAATATTGTATGAAAAACAAGGGTAGTTTTGCATTCCTAAATATAGATATAAGTTGGATAGTCTCATTTTATTGGTAAAAAATTTCAAAATGTATGAGTTTCTTAGTTAATAACAATAAATCTACTATATTCTAATACAAAAAAAAAGAAATCATGTGGATCTAGGGGCGGACGTAGCATGTAAAAGGTGGGGGTATGAGCCCCCATTTAAAAAAGATTTTTACCTAGGTTAAAAAAGATTTTTTAAACTTCCTATCATAGTTCCTCCTAGTAATTTTTTGTTTGTGCCCCCACCAACCTAAAAACCAAAAAATTCTCTCGAAATCAAACTAAAGCCGAAAAAAGTCCCTTGAAATTGATAAAAAACTTAAAAATCCCTCGAAATCAACCAAAGAACTTTAAAAATCCCACAAAATCATGGAATTAGGTTAAAAACACATTGAACGATTTTGCGTGCCTTTACTCCACCTTAAAAGCCCCCCACCCACCCCCACCCCCATTAGGCAAAAATTGTGGATATGCTATTGTGCTGACGGAATAATCAAAAGAGTTAGTAAAAGATGAATGATATAAAATATATCAAAGTTTTTTGGACAAAGTAGTTTTATATTTTAGTATTGAATAAAAAAAACTTAGAGAAACAATAAGTAAATAAGCAATACTATAAAATGAACGATCAATGAACTTTTTACATATGTTATTCTCTAATGTAATTAACTAATACATGTTTGGGCCCTTAATATAATGTTAAATTCTTTTTGGTGACCTATTAGATACTTAAAAAAATTTGTCTCTTTTATTTACTAATTTTTTCAAGTACTACTATATATACTATATAGAATGTATTAAAAACATTTTGGCCCCTATTTCTTGTGGGTCTGGGCGTGCGCCCGACCTTGATCTTGATACATATGTTATGTACATTGAAAGCTTCATATTTCTGTACACATATCAGATATCTTCGATAAGGATTGTACTCGAGCTTGGAGACTTATTTTATACGTAAGATGTATTTTATATATTAATAGTAGATAACCATTTCCATTTTAATATATGTTTTTCTTAGAGAAAAATTCTATTGTTAGCAAGGACGGTCCTAGTATGGTGGTAATGGTGGCACGTGTCACCGTATTATTTCTCGGTAAAGGGTAACTTTTTTTAGGTTCGTGAAATGTGCAACCGTATCGTTTTGGAAGGTCCTACCGTATTATTTTTGAAACTTTAAGACGGTGCAACCATACCTCGTAATCAATCAAAAGAAAAAAAACTCTTTAAATCAACAAAAAAATCGTAAAACTTTTGAAATCACCCAAAAACCCGAAGAAATCCCTTGAAATCAATAAAAAAAAACAAAAAATCCCTCGAAATCAAGCAAAAAGCTCTAAAAATCCCTCAAAGTGGTGGAATTAGCCTAAAAACAAATCAGCAAATATTGAACGTCGGTAAAAAGATGTAGACATGTCGATAAAAACCGAACTTTTTCTAATTATTTTTTGTCTATATTATATGGTGTCACCGTATGAAAAAATTTATGGGTCCGTCCCTAATTGTTAGTAATACATTTTTTGATATTTCAAAGTTTTTGTAAATACAAATTTAGCTTAGATATACACTATAGCATGCTTGAAATTTTAAGAAGTTCAGAGAATTACTTGAGTCTATCCCAAAACCGTTTTTGTTAATACCTTTATCGGATTTTGTGTTTTGAGCACTCTCCTTCCTGACATTTTGCATTTTTGCAGCCTGAACGAGTTGTAAAAAAAGACAATTGATAAGTATGAATAAATCTTCAATATATTGTTTATCATTAGAAATAATATTAATTCAAGACATACTAATAATTCATATATAAAACCCGTTTTTTAGTATTTATAGACGCAATATCAATGATTTATTATTTCTAAATTAATGTTGTCTACGATATCGTTTTACATAGCATCGTCGATTCTGTCAACCGTCCAAAACATCATATGATATACCTTTAATATATATATTAACATTGAATTCACCTCATTTTAATGTTTTTCATCGCCATTTTAAACTTTTAGGGTTAAAACAAGAAATTTCGAACCATCGATCTTAGAACTAAAAGCCTAAGCATTGAGAGCTCATTCTTATTTTATAGATAGGAGAGTACTTAATTAAGATTCATGCACTCAATATTAGGTAATAAAGAGTAATAATGTATGAAAAAACAATGGTAGTTTTAAAATCCTAGATATATATACAAGTTGGAATGTGTCTTATGGTGGGTATTTTTTTTCCAGAATAGAAGAGTTTTCTTAATTAAAAACAAGAAATCAATTATATTCCAATACAAAATTAGAATTCATGCGGATTGAATAATCAAAAGAACCGGTAGGAGATGAATGATGGAGAATAAATCAATGTTTTCTAGACAATTAGTTTTAGAATTTGGTACTATACAAAAAAAAATTAAATAAACAATATGCAATACTCTAAAATAGATGACCAATTAACCTTTTACTTATTTTTTTAATATATGTTTGGGACTAGGTTGTACTTTATTCTTTTCAGATACTATCATACACTAAAAAGTTTATGTTTCTTTTATATATTAATATTTTTGAACTACTATTATATACTAAAAATATTTAGGACTCTATTTCTTGTGGGCCCTGGCATACCCACGGCTAGCCCTCCCTTAGGAATGACCCTGGTTTTGAGTAAACTACGTTTTTATTATTTTTAGTTTTTTCCATGCCATTTAGACATTTCTTTTTTTGTCGTTGTGATTTGCACTTTTTATTGGCGCTGTTGACCTCCTGACTAACTCGATTAATAAATTCTATTATATATGGGGAGGTTAGTTATTATTTTTCTGTATTTTTATATTAAATACATTTTAATATATGTATATATATATAGAGAGAGAGAGTGTGTGTGTGAGAGAGAGAGAGAGAAAGAGAGTTGGGTTCAAACAAAAATAATAACCAAACAGGAGAACACGAGAAGTACAGAATAATATGTGACTCTACACAAAAAGCACGTATAAAATCACATTGATTGATGCAATCTTTGACCTGTTTTCCATAATAGCATATGATTTGGTTGTTTTCGTGTTTTTCTTATTTTGATCATATTGTCGTTTGATCCTCCCAATATATATATATATATATATATATATATATATATATATAGGGTGCGTTTCTTTTACAAACCAAACAATTTGTACAAACTATGCAAACCACTATATTAGGAAACAATAGATATATTTATGGATAATGATTATGATTCATTAATAATGATTGTGATATATATGGAAAATGTTAAGTTTATTCATTATAATCATGATTTTAAATTAGGAAATGTTAAATTTATTCATTATAATCATGATTTTAAATTAGGAAATGTTAAATTTATTCATTATAATCATGATTTTAAATTAGGAAACATAATAAAATCATATATTCATTAGACTTGATGAACGGCTAAGATTGGTTTGCATAGTTTGTACAAATTGCTTGGTTTGCAAAAGAAACGCACCCTATATATATATATAATACTACCCTCTACCCCCCCCCCTCATCTTCTCCAAAACCCGACACCAATAATGTAATATCCGTATCCAAATTTTAATTAATTTTGGAGTCGGGTGAAAAGTTGATCATTACCCAAAGTTCAAGAGGGTCAAATGTAACTTGGGTTATATATATATATATATATATATATGTTTGACCCAGAGATATTTCTAAAATATCTCATATTGATATTTTAGATCTGGGAGAGAGAGAGAGAGAAAGAAGCAGGGAGAAGAAAAGAGGATCGATCGTTTCGTACAAATCAAGGTACGAATCTAGCATAATGCTTTGATCTGAGTGTTATCTGCCATATATAATCTCGTTATTAAGGTTTTTAACCGTTCAAAATCAAGATTTGGAGGAATCTGGGTTCGATCGAGTTCTGGTTTTGGATCCAGGCAAGTTCTTGGTGAACAAGACGATCAGACCGGGAGACCGGGCGACCGGGGATGTCCGGGCGACCAGGGTTTAATGTCGACCGGTATGTCCCTGTCTACCAGTATAATGTCGACCGGTATGTCCCTGTCGATCGGTATGTCCCTGTCGACCGGTATAATGTCGACCGGACTGGTGCCGACCGGTGTACCGATCGATGTGCTGACCGGGGTTTGTCGCCCGGGGCAGTCTGAACCGGATTGGGCAGTGTGTTGTGTTTGGTATTCAATTTAGTAAGTCAGTGAGTTATCTATGTTTTGGCTTACCGATTTATCGGTGTTGTCGTAGGTAGCAATCTTAGAAAGCGGACTTTAAACAGGAAGAAATCTGAGGTGAGTCTTTTAAGCTAAATCTGTCTGTATTACGAAAGCTATGTGATAAATGTAATTGTTTAAATGTGGAAAATCACGATTTTAATATGGCATATTGTTGTTAGGTAATGTTTTCTATATCTCATCATTTACAACATCATTTACAAGAATCAAGATTTATTAAATTGAACCATTGTTCATATGAATTACCTATATACTTGATTTAATATGAGTATTGTTATGAAATGACATGCTTTGGCTTCGAGTCTTAGTGCAATGGATCCATAGGCACAGTGTTCCTACGTCCACGTTTTGGGCGTTTGGTTCACGTTTTGGCACGGAATAGGCATCGGGTTGCCATGATAAGTAAGGTGTGGGCCTATACGGTCGGGCAGCGTCTCATGGTGCAGTAAGGTGTAATTCCATTATGTGCTTGATTTCCCTTGTTTTGGAACTCTCAAGAATAGATACAGAGGGGTTGACTTGATGTTTTGAGCAATAGATCCAGAGGGGTTGAGCTCGTTATGTGATTTGGTGTTATTTGTGCCATGATTAATCACTAATGGTTTATTTGGTTCCTTGACTTAGATCATGGATATACTCACCGCGTGACATCGATTGGGTTTAGTACTCCCTTTTTATTTGGCTTGTTCTCACTAGGCTTTAGCCTAACACTTGCTCTTGGTTGTCATGTTGGCAGGTCATCTTAGCAGTGGGGCACGCCGGGACTGAGGGAACGACCTTGGGGTCGTGAGTGGTCTTTTTGAGGATATCTACTGACCATCGTACAATGATTTTTGAAGATACACATTTTGGATGGATAACGACACCCGACCCTAATCTAGTTAATAAATTGTAGATTAGTAGGTTGTCGTCTTATGCTTCATTTATTGACCATGTTTATGTCTATCCTATACCACGTTTGGGATGATTTTGTATGTTGGGATGGTTATACTTTATTCCGCAAGGTTAGTCTATTGCAGAATTTTCGATTTTTATTTCCGCAAATTTTTAGGGTGTTACAAGTTGGTATCAGAGCCTAGGTTTAAGTGAACTAGGTATGGCTGTAAGATGCCTAGACTTAAGTCGAGACTATTAAGCTATAACTCGTGAGATGGGGTAGACCTTCTAAGATAGGATGGTCTTAGGGTCAACGGAAACTTGCACAAATTGAAAGTTGTAATGATGGTAATAAGAACTCTTACGTATTATGTGTTCATAATTTCACTTAGCTAACGTTATTATGAAAATGTTTTACATAGGCATACTTAAATTATTGTTGTTATAATAATTGATAAGTGTAGTAGTACGTTCTTTGTGTTTTCCGTAATCCTTATCCCGTTCTTTTGCATGATTGCGTTCAGCAGAACCATGGTTAATACCAGGAATCGTCCGGAAGGTCAGGAGGCCGAAATATCTGCGGTCGACCATCCGCTGGTGACTGAAGTAGGGGTAACCGCGCGTGTGGGTAATGTGCTGGGTGGAGGACCCGAGCACATTCTTCGACGCAATTTGGAGGCTGAAGAGTCTATTATTGAGGAAGTGACGGCAGAAACGAGAATGATGGACCGTATGATGTTGGCCATGAACAGGGCCATGGCGCAACAGCACGAGGTGTTCTTCAAACTCCTAGAGGACCGAGACGCCAACAACCGTAGGCCCGAAACGGTTGGCGAGATTGTGGTTGTTGCGGGATCTGGGGGCCCTGGACCTGTAATTCCCCCTGAGGTGACCGCAGCCCTGGGTATCGGGCGAGCAGCGCGGACTTGCACGTTCAAAGCTTTTATGGGTTTCCGACCGCCAGAATTTAAGGGCTCGGATAATCCCCTGGATTGTATAGGCTGGGTTCGAGAAATGGAGCAAGCTTTTCGCTCGAGTGAATGTGGGAAGGAGGAGAGGGTTATCTTTGGTTCCCGAATATTACGGGGTATGGCTCTTACTTGGTGGGACATGTACTCTGCTTCGCTTGAGCCGACTATTCTGGATCAACTGTCTTGGTCTACCTTCAAAGAAAAACTTCTAGAGGAGTACTGTAACGAGAGGTCGTTGGACCGAATCATGGAGGAATTTCAGAACTTAAAGAAAGGCAGTATGTCTGTGAGGGAGTACAACCGTCTCTTCATGGACAAACTGGGTTTTGTGGGACGCTTGGCCCCGACAGAGAAAGATAAGATCAAGGCTTACATCAAGGGCCTCCCATCGGACATGATGTCGATGGTGCGTGTAACAAAGACCTCCACCCTTCGGGAGGCAATGGAAGAAGCTCAACTCATGGAGGATGCTTACAGTCTCGGCAGGGATCAAAGTGGTCGCCAAGACGAGAAGAGGAAATGGAAGGGAAGCTCGATGCCCTCAAAGAATCCTTATCATGCCAACAGCAACGCTCAGCGGGGAGCCGATCCTAGACGTGATGCCAAGTGGTGCTCCAAGTGCCGAAGCAAACATTTCGGCCTATGCAACTTTGTTCCAGGAATGTGCTACAAGTGCGGAAAGTCGGGTCACACGTTTCGAGATTGCCCTCTTAAGGGAAAAATATGTTTCGAATGTAAGGAACCGGGGCACGTAAGGGCGGAATGCCCGAAGCTCAAGACCGGGGAATATGGCGGGAAGAAGATAGAACCCATGCGGTCGACCGGAAGGGCTTTTCAGATGACATCAGAGGAAGCTAAAGCATCGACCGATGTGGTGTCGGGTACGTTCTTTCTAAATTCCGTACCTACACGTGTGCTATTTGATTCTGGTGCTAGCTACTCGTTGGTATCCGAATTGTTCTGTCAAAGGCTTGCTATGTCTAAGAGTATGCTAGAGAATGCTATTGTTGTAGAAATAGCAAATGGAGGTCAAGTTCTAATCCATAATATCCTTAGAGATTTCATCTTAGAGCTTAAAGGAAAGAAATTTCCCATTAACTTATTGCCTATGCAAATTGGCGGGTTCGATGTGGTTGTGGGTATGGATTGGTTATCAAATAACCAAGCCGAAATTATGTGTTCCAAGAAAATGATTCGATTACCCGTGGAAAACGGAGAAGCGACAATAATCTACGGCGAAAGAAGGAAAGGCGATGTGTCGATTATTTCAGTGATCAAAACTAGAAAATGTTTGGCGAAAGGATGTTCATCTTTCCTGGCTTATGCTATCGATACCGAACTCGATCAACGGAAACTAGAAGATGTTAGGGTGGTGCGTGAGTTTCCCGATGTGTTTCCGGAAGACTTGCCCGGTTTGCCACCCGATCGTGTAGTGGACTTCCATATTGACCTCATTCCTGGAGCGGCTCCAATTGCTCGAGCTCCTTATCGATTGGCTCCTACCGAAATGCAAGAAATGATGGTTCAACTCTAAGACCTTCTTGAGAAAGGTTTCATTCGACCGATCTCGTCACCTTGGGGAGCTCCGGTCCTGTTCGTCAAAAAGAAGGACGGTGCAATGAGAATGTGTATAGACTACAGAGAACTGAACAAAGTGACGGTGAAGAACAGGTATCCACTTCCGAGAATCGACGATCTGTTCGATCAACTTCAGGGAGCAGGTTGTTTCTTAAAGATCGACCTTCGATCGGGGTATCACCAAGTGAAGGTAGCAAAGAGCGACATCCCAAAGACGGCATTTAGAACACGTTATGGACACTACGAGTTTCTGGTGATGCCATTCGGCCTAACCAACGCACAGGAAATATTTATGGACTTGATGAACCGAGTGTGTCGACCGTTCCTTGACAAGTCGGTAATCGTGTTCATCGACGACATCCTAGTTTACTCCAAGAATGAAGAAGAGCATGAGCAACATCACCGTGAAGTGTTGGATGTGTTAAGGTGAGAAAGGCTTTACGCGAAGTTTTCAAAGTGCGACTTTTGGCTCCCAGAGTACAGTTTTTGGGGCATGTGGTTTCAAAGGAATGAGTAAAAGTGGATCCCGCAAAGATTTAGGCGATGACGAATTGGGAACCTCCCAAGAGTCCGTTTGAAATCCGAAGTTTCCTAGGCTTGGCGGGGTACTACCGAAGATTCATACAAGACTTCTCGAAGATAGCCTCGTCGTTGACAGCCTTGACCCGAAAGAACGTGAATTTTGTGTGGACCGAGAGGCAAGAAGAGGCGTTCCGCACCCTACAAAAGAAGCTTTGCGAGGCTCCTATTCTATCCTTACCCGACGGGACGGAAGATTTTTTGGTGTACAGCGATGCGTCAAAGATGGGTTTGGGTTGTGTTCTGATGCAAAGAGGGAAGGTGATCGCTTACGCATCTAAACAGCTTAAAGTGCACGAAGTCAACTACCCTACTCATGACTTGGAATTGGCAGTGGTGGTGTTTGCACTGAAATTGTGGCGACGCTACCTTTACGGTACAAAATGCACTCTTTACACCGATCACAAGAGTTTGAGGCATATCTTTGATCAGAAAGAGCTAAACATGAGGCAGCGGAGATGGTTGGAGTTGTTGAAGGATTATGACTATGAGTTGCTCTACCATCCGGGTAAGGCAAACGTTGTTGCTGACGCCTTGAGTCGGAAAGCCTACGGAGGAAATTCTCGTGCTACCTTTGCACGGATTGAAATAACTTCATCACTCATAGACAAAATCAAGGAATCGCAAGTCGAAGCCTTGCTAGAAGAAAATCTCAAAGGGGAAGTCATGGCAAAACAACACCTTTTGTTGCCTGAAGATAGTCGAGGGGTGAAACTTTTAAATGGGCGAATTTAGGTGCCTAAGATTGGGGGTAATAGAGAACTTCTTCTCGAGGATGCCCACAAGTCAAAATACTCTATTCACCCGGGAAGCACGAAAATGTATCAAGATTTGAAATTGCATTATTGGTGGCCAATCATGAAGCTTGATGTGGCGCACTATGTGGAGCAGTGTGTAACTTGCTTGCAAGTGAAGGCTGAACACCAAAGACCTTACGGAAGTTTGCAATCCTTGGAAATTCCGGAATGGAAATGGGAACACATCACGGTGGATTTCGTGACGAAGCTGCCAAGGACCTTGAAAGGTCACGACACCATTTGGGTTATAGTAGACCGCTTGACCAAAAGCGCTCATTTCTTCGCCATGCGGAAGACCTTACCAATGGATATATTGGCGAAGTTGTACATCAATGAAGTAATATCCCGACACAGTGTGCCGCTATCTATTGTCTCTGATCGGGATAGTCGGCTCACGTCACATTTTTGGTACAGTTTATAAAAGGAATTGGGTACACGTGTGAAGTTGAGCACGACCTACCATCCTCAAACTGACGGCCAAAGCGAGAGGACAATACAGACTCTGGAAGACATGTTGAGATCGTGTGTGATCGATTTTGGGGGTAGTTGGGATACGCACCTACCTTTGGTAGAGTTCGCGTACAACAATAGCTACCACTCAAGTATTTGAATGGCACCGTTTGAGGCTTTATACGGTCGCAAGTGTCGAACTCCCGTGTGTTGGCTCGAAGCAGGGGAGAAACAATTTACCGGACCCGAAATCGTACAAGTGACTACCGACAAGGTCAACCAAATTCGAGTAAGGTTAAAAGCAGCTCAAGATCGTCAGAGGATGTATGCAAATAAGCGGAGGAAACCGATAGTGTTTCAAGTGGGAGACAAAGTTATGTTAAAAGTCTCGCCCTGGAAAGGGGTAATCTGCTTCGGAAATAAGGGAAAGTTGAGACCGAGGTTCGTTGGACCATTCACAATTGTAGCGCGTGTTGGTGAAGTGTCCTACAAGCTTGACCTACCCGAGGACTTGCGTGGGATCCATCCCACCTTTCATGTGTCAAATTTAAAAAAGTGCTTGGCAGAAGCAGATGTGGTGATCACTTTAGACGACATCCAAGTGGATAAGAAATTGAACTATGTTGAGGAACCAATAGCCATTTCGGATCTCAAGGTGAAGAAGTTAAGAAACAAGGAGATTTGACTGGTGAAAGTACAGTGGAAGTTTCATAAGGGACAGGAGTCAACGTGGGAAGTAGAGGCTGATATGAGATCTCAGTATCCCCATCTTTTCGACAATGGAATTCCGGGGACGGAATTATATTGAGGGAGGGATATTGTAATATCTGGATCCAAAATTTAATTAATTTTGGAGTCGGGTGAAAAGTTGATCTTTACCCAAAGTTCAAGGGGGTCAAATGTAACTTGGGTTATATATATATGTTTGACCCAGAGATATTTCTAAAATATCTCATATTGATATTTTAGATATGGTAGAGAGAGAGAGAGAGAAAGAAGCAGGGAGAAGAAAAGAGGATCGATCGTTTCGTACAAATCAAGGTACGAATCTAGCTTAATGCTTTGATCTGAGGGTTATCTGCCGTATATAATCTATTTATTAAGGTTTTTAACCGTTCAAAATCAAGATTTGGAGGAATCTGGGTTCGATCGAGTTCTGGTTTTAGATCCGGGCAAGTTCTTGGTGAACAAGACGATCGGACCAGGAGATCGGGCGACCGGGGATGTCCGGGCGACCGAGGTTTAATGTCGACCGGTATGTCCCTGCCGACCGGTATAATGTCGTCCGGTATATCCCTGTCGACCGGTATAATGTCGACCGGTATGTCCCTGTCGACCGGTATAATGTCGACCGGACTGGTGCCGACCGGTGTACCGACCGGTGTGTTGACCGGGGTTTGTCGCCCGGGGCAGTCTGGACCGGAGTGGGCAGTGTGTTGTGTTTGGTATTCAATTTAGTAAATCAGTGAGTTATCCATGTTTTGGCTTACCGATTTATCGGTGTTGTCGTAGGTAGCAATCGTAGAAAGCGGACTTTAAACAGGAAGAAATATGAGGTGAGTCTTTTAAGCTAAATCCGTCTGTATTACGAAAGCTATGTGATAAATGTATTTGTTTAAATGTGGAAAATCACGATTTTAATATGGCATATTGTTGTTAGGTAATGTTTTATATATCTCATCATTTACAACATCATTTACAAGAATCAAGATTTATTAAATTGAACCATTGTTCATATGAATTACCTATATACTTGATTTAATATGAGTATTGTTATGAAATGACATGCTTTGGCTTCGAGTCTTAGTGCAATGGATCCATAGGCACAGTGTTCCTATGTCCACGTTTTGGGCGTTTGGTTCACGTTTTGGCACGGAATAGGCATCGGGTTGCCATGATAAGTAAGGTGTGGGCCTATATGGTCGGGCAGCGTCTCATGGTGCAGTAAGGTGTAATTCCATTATGTGCTTGAGTTCCCTTGTTTTGGAACTCTCAAGAATAGATCTAGAGGGGTTGACTTGATGTTTTGAGCAATAGATCTAGAGGGGTTGAGCTCGTTATGTGATTTGGTGTTATTTGTGCCATGATTAATCACTAATGGTTTATTTGGTTCCTTGACTTAGATCATGGATATACTCACCGCGTGACATCGATTGGGTTTAGTACTCCCTTTTTATTTGGCTTGTTCTCACTAGGCTTTAGCCTAACACTTGCTCTTGGTTGTCATGTTGGCAGGTCATCTTAGCAGTGGGGCACGCCGGGACTGAGGGAACGACCTTGGGGTCGTGAGTGGTCTTTTTGAGGATATCTACTGACCATCGTACAATGATTTTTGAAGATACACATTTTGGATGGATAACGACACCCGACCCTAATCTAGTTAACAAATTGTAGATTAGTAGGTTGTCGTCTTATGCTTCATTTATTGACCATGTTTATGTCTACCCTATACCTCGTTTGGGATGATTTTTTATGTTGGGATGGTTATACTTTATTCCGCAAGTTTAGTCTATTGCAGAATTTTCGATTTTTATTTCCGCAAATTTTTAGGGTGTTACAAATAATACCCTTAGAAATTCTGAGATCACATGAAACATTCACACGAAATTGTTGAACATCTCTGGCATTCAACACCTTTCCTGAACACCCCTTTCTTCTACCCCCTTCATCTACAGACACGGTACGAGAAAATTAATTTTTACCGACGGATCACCAACGAATACATGAATTATCAATTTAAAAAAATAAAGAATTAAAAAACTTATCCGTCAATAAGTCGAAGGTAATTACCTGCAAATTTCCGACTGATTTGAAAACCATAATTATTACCAACGGATTTCTGACGGATTGGGAATTATCAAATAAAAAAATTCAAAATTAAAATATTTGTCGGAAATACATAAGTAATTACTGACTGATTTCCGACGGATATTTTGATTAGTTTTAATTTCGGGGTTTTTAAAAAAAATAAAAAATTAAATTTAAAAATTCCGTCGATAGTTTTTGACGGATTTCCGAAGGATTTTGCAGTTTTAAGTTTTTAATTTGAAAGTTCTAAAAAGATTAAAATTAAAATATCCGTCGGAAATCCGTTAATAACAATTTTAAACAATTAAAAATTAATATTAATGTATATTATATAATTAAAATAAATTAATATTTTCAAGTAATATTAATTACTATTTATTAATATTACACTACTAGAAAAAGGGGTATCAGTGACGAAATTAATGATGAACAAAATTAGCGACGGAATAGCGACGAATTGACCACAAACACATTACCTCGCAGGTTCATCACTAATTTAGCGACGAAAAAATGTCTGTCACTAATAAGCGACGGAAGAGCAACGAAAAACATTATTTTAAATTTTAAGAAAAACAGAATAAGAAATTCCACGTATCCATCGTTAATCCGTCTCTAATTAGCGGTGGAATTATTGCTTTTTCTTGTTTTTGTATGTGCTATATATACATATATGTATACATATTTATGTGTTACATGTATCTGTCTGTCCGTATTATATATATGTATACATGATGTGTATATATATTGGTTGCTAACTGTAATTGGATCTATGTATATATTGTTGTATATATTTGTTATATGTATGTTTAATTTTTCTTGTTTTCTCATTCGTATGTGTTATATAAATGTGTTGATTGCTATATATGTGTGTGTATATGTGTTGTATATATGTTTATATATATGTGTGTGTATATATATATATGCCTGTGTATATATGAATATATAGATAATGTGTGGCGTTTGGTAACCGCATATCATGTATATATGTATACATGCATGTGTACTATATGTGAATGTATAGTAACGCGTGTTTTGTTATTGTGCCTTAATTAGTCATAAAATGTCTTATTGTGCTATAATTGATATTAGTGAGTTTTATTGGCTTTAATCGGTTTTATTGGGGGCTTTAAGGGTTTTACTAGGCTTTAATGGATCTACTGGATTTAATTTGGTTTTATATTGTGCTTTAATGAGTTATATTGGGTTTCAATGGATCTTAGTGGATTTTTAATAGATCAATTAGGCTTTAATTGATTCTATTGGGTTTAATGGATCTGTTGGGCTTTATTCGGTTTTATTGGGCTTTAATGAGTTCTATTGTGCTTTAATGAGTATTATTGGCCTTTAATCAATTCTATTGGATTTTAAAGAGTTTCATTGGTTTTAATGGACCTATTGGGCTTTATTAAGTTTTATTGGGTTTTAATGTGTTATATTCGGATTTAATAGATCTTAGTGGATTTTAATGAATTTACTAGGTTTTATTCGGTTTTATTGGGCTTTAATGTATTTTATTGGCTTTAATCGACTTTATTTGGGTTTTAACTGGTTTCATTGGATTTTAATGGATCTATTGGACTTTATTCAGTTTTATTGGGCTGTAATTGATCTTAGTGGACTTTCATGGATTCATTTGGTTCTATTCAATTTCATTGGTCTTTAATGAATCTTTTTGGGTTTTAATCATTTTTATTTGGGCTTTAAAATGTTTTATTGGGCTTTCATAGTTTTATTGAGTTTTATTCGGTTTTATTAGACTTTATTAAATTTTATTAATTATTAATTAAAAAATAATATTTTTTTAATTATTTATGACTAATTATTACTTAATGATGTATAATTGAAGATTAATTAACAAATATATTAATTATTAATTAAAAAATAATTCATAAAAATAATATTTTTTAATAATTTATAACTATTTATTCTTTAATGATTTATAGTTATAGATTAATTATTAAATTTTTTAGTTATTAATTAAAAATCCATAATTTAACAAATAATATTTTTTAATAATTTATAACTAATTACTACTTAATGATGTATAACTAAAGATTTATTAATTATTAATTAAAAAATAATTTATAATTTAATAAAATGATTTTTTTTAAAAGTGGTATTAGCAACGAAATTTCCCTCGGGAATCCGTCACTAATTTCACTCAGAATAATAAAAAAAACGCACTTTCATTTGGGGTCCCAACTCATTACGCAGCGAGCGTTCGAGTAGAGAGAAAGAGACAAGAGACGACCTTCAATCGCCACCACGGTGAGCCACCACCGTGAGCCATCGTTGTCGCCATCACCAACCACCATTGTGAGCCTCCCCTTTCTCTGTGAACATATCTCCCCAACTACTAACCCTAAATTTGTAAGGTTTTTTTTTCTCAAATCTCATTGTATTTTTCCTATATTTATGTCTTATGTGTATATATATATATGTGTGTATATTTATGTGTATATATGTATTTTGTGTATGTATATTTTTGTGTGTATCTATATATATATAAATATATATATATATATATATATATTATATTATATATTTGTGTGTGTATGTATATATATATATATATATATATATTTGTGTGTATGTATATATGTGTTTTAGTTTGAATAATGTTCATTATAAGTAAAATTTAGAGATAAGAACTTTTAGTTCTCATTTTGTTAAATGTTTGAAAGGCATTATGTATTGGGTATATATTATTTGGTATTACGTACATGTATTTGAGGTAAAACTAGATTTGGGATTAGGGATTTTATACCATTATGTGTTTGAAGTAAAACAAAACCATTTTGGCATACTATCAAGTTTGGATTTGGGATTTAAGACCAAATGGTCTATTGCTTTGTGTTTGAAATGATTATTGATTATTGAATATTCTTTAGCATTATGTACATGTATTTAAGGTAAAATTTGATTTAAGATTGGGGATTTTAGACCATTAGGCTTTCAGAGGTAAAACCAAACCATTTTGACATAGCATCACGTTTGGATTTTGATTTGGGATTTGTTAAAATGCTACGTTTTCATCTACTTTATTATCTAATTCAAAACTTGTATGTTTAGTTAGTTGGGTTGCAATTGTTAGGAAAAAATTACACTTGATTTTATATATTTGTAGTTGGGTTGCCAATTGTTGGGCAAACATTAGGCTTGAATGTATATGGAAATATTCATTTTATAGTCGTTATGTCGCCAAAATTTTAAAAAACAAATGCTTGTGTTTTAAACTTATTTATTTCATTACAAAACACCTCTATTTCATTTAAACCTACGGTGGGAGTTTCAAATAGTCAAACCATTACATGTAAGGTTTTGAAGGCATTCCAAACTCCTCTAAGCCTATGGTTTGGCTTTCAAATAGTCAACCCATTAAACAAAGTGTTTTCAAGACATTCAAAAAACCTTTAAACCTACAGTTTGACCTTTAAATAGTTAAACCATTACACTTAGAGTTTCAAAGCCTTTCAGACTTTCTAAAGTAAACACCCCCTAGCCTCGATGGACCAGGAACAATCGAAAAAAAACTCGACCAATACGGTATCTCTTTGAATCCTGAATATAGTGAAAGGCATGTATTTCATGGAGACCTCCATGAATAGGTTTTCCTCTTTGCCAGGTTACGCGGCATGGATTTGTCGATTGACGAATAAAAAATGAAATAAGGAATAAGACATTAGCATTATAAAGAGTACAGAGGCATTTCGGGTCGACTATAATACAAGTCATGAGCGATAGCGAAACCAAGCTGGATAGGGTTTTTATGTCGAAAAAAACTTCTCTAAGCCAGGTTGACTTGCAAAATAGTCAAACCATTACACGTAGTGTTTTCAAGACTTTCAAAAGATCTGTAAACCTACGGATTAATTTTCTAATAGTCAAACCATTACACGTAGTGTTTTCAAGACTTTGAAAAGACCTCTAAACCTATGGTTTGACTTTCAAATAGTCAAACTATTACATGTAATGTTTTCAAGACTTTCAAAAGACCTCTAAACCTACATGTTTGACCTTCAAATAGTCAAACCATAACACATAGTGCTTTCAAGACTTTCAAATGACCTCTAAACATACGGTGTGGGTGTGCGTAAAACACATGTATAAGATCCCAATGGTTCTAATCCCAATTTGGGTCAAAACCCTAACTCATGTACATTTACAAACAACATCTATCAACCATATATCATCATATGTACATATCTCAACTATTACCAACAAAGTATACTCATCAAAGCCCACATAATGATTATTGACCAAAAACCCCAATATTTACCAAATATATAATTATGATTCAAACTTATCAGGTGATTAACATATGTAAGGAAACATGGAATTATGACAAGAAACATGTTTAGAGGTGTATCTCATTTAAAAATAGTTAATAGAAAACTCACAATCTAGGTTTTATAGAAAAACCCTAGAAGTGGGGATGGAGAAGGAAGATGATCTTGAGACTTGAGATCCTTGGTTGAAATCTTTGATTAAAGAAGCTTGATTCTTGTAATAAATGTGGAGAAGATGACTTGGAGGCTCCTAAATCTGATCTTGAAGAGTATTTAGTGAGAAGAGAGTCTTGGAAGATGGTAGATGGAGAAGTAAATGAGAAATGGGGCTGATTTCCCTATAA
This sequence comes from Arctium minus, assembly GCA_954870635.1. Lineage (NCBI taxonomy): Eukaryota > Viridiplantae > Streptophyta > Magnoliopsida > Asterales > Asteraceae > Arctium > Arctium minus. The sequence goes on from OX941087.1 coordinate 14,508,250, forward strand.
ATATTCATCAGGGGCCGCGCGCGGGTCATGGCACGGTTAGACTCGCACGGGGAGGCGCATCGGCCTCTGGAGTCGCGAGGGAACAGAGCCTCGGGCGGCTCTTGGCACAACTCTACTCGCGCGGCCATCCGCGTGGGACACTGCCCACTTCACTCTTTTCCTCTGTCAAAAGATGGGGTGTTACAGTGGTGCCATAGGAGTTTTCATGGGAGAACAATTTTCAAAATTAAATTTCTTAAGGAGATCGCGAATATATTTGCTTTGGTTTATAAAGATCCCCTCAAGAGTTTGTTTAATTTGAAGACCTAAGAAAAATGTAAGTTTTCCCATCATGCTCATCTCATATTTACTCTTCATGAGAGAGGCAAACTCTTGACAAAGAGTTTCATTAGTGGCACCAAAAATGATATCATCCACATAGATTTGAACAAGAATGATGTTACCTTTAGTCATCTTGAGAAAGAGAGTATTGTCAACTTTACCTCTGTCATATTTGTTGGCAAGAAGAAAGTCAGACAAAGTGTCATACCAGGCACGAGGGGCCTGTTTGAGACCATAGAGGGCTTTGTCAAGCTTGTACACATAGTCTGGATGAGAAGGATCTTCAAATCCAGGAGGTTGCTTCACATAGACGTCTTCAGCAAACTCTTCATTTAGAAAAGCACTCTTCACATCCATTTGAAAAACTTAAAGTTTTTGTGAGCGACATGAGCAAGAAAAATCCTTATTGCTTCAATTCTAGCAACAAGAGCAAAGGTTTCATTATAGTCAATCCCTTCCTCCTATCGATATCATTGGGCAACAAGTCTAGCTTTGTTTCGGATGACAGTACCTTCCTCATCCATCTTGTTTCTAAAGATCCACTTTGTTTCAATAATAGTCTTTTTTGAAGGACAAGGAATAAGTCTCCAGAATTTGTTTCTTTCAAATTGTTAGAGCTCCTCTTACATGGCAGTTATCCAACATGGATCAGCCAGAGCTTACTCAATCTTTTTAGGTTCAATAATGGAAAGAAAATTCACGTAGACTTTTTTGGCTCTCTCTTTAGCCCTATGTCTCTTATCCCTAGGAGGTCTTCCGCCACTGGCAAGTTTGTTTTTTGGAAAAATCTATTTAGAGAAAAAATAGATAATGAATAAGAAATAATAATTCGTTTTGAACAATAGATGTCTTTTACATCCAACTATAACAGTGAGTAACTTCTTCATTAACCCCCTTTTAGGCATAACTGCATAAACATGGGAAATTTGCTTTTATCTGTTTATATTGACTTTTATCAATTAGTCAAATGATTCGTTGAGTTATTGGCTTGGTTTTGACTAAAATGAGTTTTGTGGACATATGTCCGATTTGATTTGCTCAATGTTGAGCTTTGGATGTGATATATAGGTATGACATATGTATTTGGAAATTACATGCTTTGAGTGTGTTGGTCACTCGATCGTGGTCATGTACTCTAGATATAATGCAATGAATCCATAGGCATGTGAGTCAATCGTTTTAGGAATGAGGAGTTTCGATGTTCTCACTTTGAGACCTGTGTTCGAGTAAGCATGTTGATCGTGTCGGTATTACGGAAAAGGACTCATGGTGTTGCACTCTAGGACCCATGAGTTGTCGATGCTAATAGGTATTATAGAGGCGACTTGCATAGAGTTAGGCACCGAGACCAATGGGTCGATGTTTGTTGTTTTAAGTGAAAAGTTTTGATATTCTCACTATAATTTCTAGTGAATGGTTACCAATTCATTGTTTTGAGAGCTTGCGGTGGTACCTTATTAGGTTGTATATGAAGCTAGGTCTTGCGGTGGTGTCACTGTATAAGGAGACCGGTGACATTTGTGGTGAAACTCATCTAGAGGACGAGTAGGAATCATGGTCACCTTTGGGGCTTACGGTGGTACTGATGGATTCGTATACGGGTCTTGTGGTGGTACTCGATAGAGGTATAGTCATATACGGAGCCAAATGACCTTGAAAGAAACTCAGTAACGTTCATAAATGGATTAGTTTATGTTCATCACATTCGATTGATACGGTTCTCCCCCGTCACCGAAAGGTGTTGTTTTTGGATATTCTATTATCCATGTTCTCGGTGTTCTTTTGGGTTTTCGGTGTTCTTTTGGGTTTGGATAGTGTCCATAATTTATGGTTTTGATATAATGGAACTTACCCACGTTCTAGATAATAGAGTTTTATCCTTGTTTCAGTATTTGAATATGTAACTTTATTTATGTTTAAGTGACTATTGGGTTTGGATTTCATATTTGAATGGGTGTTTTGATTTAGAGTTTTCATCACGAAAATGGTGGGTTTTAAGAAGATGTTGCTTTTACGATAAAGACATTTCATTTGAGAAAAATTACGATTTAAACAAGTAGTCTTCCAGTTTTACCATTTTATAATGATGATGAAAACTACTTGAACTCACTAGGCGTTAAGTCTAACTCTTTTTATTTGTCGGCATATGCATCAGGTCCTCTTTAGGGAATGATACTAGTGACATTGTGATGAGTTGAGTACTAGTTAAAGGCACATGATGGATTTAGTTATTCGGGAACGTCTTATGTATTTTGGAGATAGAGACCATTGTTGGATTTAGTAACACTCATCCTTAATCTAGACCTCGAGTAAGGTTTGGAGTATTATTTATTGATGTTAAATCTTAGATTGCTATTACAGGTAATCAAGCATTGGCATTTAGAAAGGGGTTTATTCCTTATTTGATGTTTTATAGAAAATTTTAAATTAGTCGTTCTTTACAAATTTGAGGGTGTTAAAAGAACATTCAATAAATATACTTGCATTTGTTCTTCATGGAACGATTTTTAGATATAAGCATGACATCATTGTTGAGATGTAGGCTTCGGCCCATTAAGGGGGAGGCGCAGATGGGAGCCGGCCCTAGGCCCTCTAACCCTAGTTTCCTTGATTAGGAGATTACCATAATTATGCTTCTCTATATATTAATCTCATTGTACTTGTAAACATTGTATCACCTAATATAAAGAAAACCCTAGTTGCCCCCGTGGATTAGCACGATCACCCTGATCGTGTGAACCACGTAAATTATCGTGTTCTTCTCTTGCTTTCGGTTTTGTGTGATTGTGTGTGTAACGTTTAACCCTAACAATCATTTTTGTTAATTACATCAATAAATGTGACTACCAATGCATATATTTTATAGATAAACTACAATGTGTGTATATGAGCAAAAGAGAGTTTGACAAGACCATGGCCTCTTCTTTTTTCGTTGACAAGCAGGGTCGTGCCTGGGAGGGGGTGGGTTGGGCATGCGCCCAGGGCCCATAAAAATTAGGGGCCCAATTTTTTTTTTGTATATATATATATTATAATTATAAAACAAAAAAAATTGGGCTAAAAATGAATTTGTTTATGATAAATATTAAATCCCTTAAAAAACAGGCCCATAAGGGAGGCGTGAGAGAGGCCCAATTGTAAAATATTCCAAGCCCTAAAAAGCCTAAAATCCTCCTAAACGGCCTCTATGTGTGAGTACCGAGAAGAAGAAGTTCACGTTTGCAATTTTTCAATCTCCATGAATTGTCTGCGGTTCTATGGCTACCTCAAGGTGTCGTTTCATTCTTTAACGGAATCTACAACCAAATCGAAGAGACAATGAAGAATCCTATTCATAGATCTCCTCCAATTCTCCAGAATATCTTCATACCCGTTAATAGGGGTTTAGGTTAGTGATATTTTTCATTATTTATATGAATAGATTTCTTATATTGAAACTCAAATCCTCCAAGTAAATTGCAAACGATTTATGATTTCTCGGTTTTGATTTGATTTCAATTTTCATCAGTTAATTGGTTCTGGTTCTTCATTCTTGTTCATCCAACACGACACCAGGAATCAGAATTCTATAAGTATTGAGTAATTGTGTGATTGTGTCTATTATTCTATTTGTTCATTTCTAAAAATTGGATTTCATGGTTCATTGTTGTATCTTTTATTAATGTTAGGATCTGATTCTTAACAAGAATAATGAAACTCAGAAACAATATTAAAGAAGTTGCGGAAAAACACTTTAATATTCAAATATCAATGTAACAGTAAAGTATAAGTCACAACTTGTAAACTTTATTGAATGATTAAAGTTACAAGCTTTCAGACAAAACCTCAATCTTAATGAACAGGCTCACCAAGACGAATTCTACTTCTCTAAAACTAGGGTTGTAAACCTTGAGGTTAATTCTCTCTTAAAACAAAAACTTATGAATTAATTATCTATATCAAATACTTCTATACTGTATATACAAGACTGAATACAAGATAATTATCAAAAATACAATTGATCTTCAAAATCAATCCCATAATTATCTTCAGTCTTATCTCCAGCTTGTCTTTATCTCCAAGGCATCTTTATCTTTATAAGCAACACTAATTCTCTTCAGAAGTATTAACCATCTTCAGCAGCATTAATCTTCAGCAGTACTAACTACTAGCAGTACTAACTCTCCAAGCAGTACTAACTATTCAAGTAGCAGCACTAACTCTTTAAGCAGTATTAAATCTACTAGCAGTAGTAATCTTGATAGCCTAGCAGTAGTAATCACTTATCAACATTAATCAGCAGCATAAACCATACTTAGCTCATTCAGACCCAACAATCTCCCCCTAACTTAACTTTTCAGAAGGAGAAGATAAGTTCTTCATGATATGGTCTTCAAGATGCTTTCAACACTTCAGCTCAATTTCCCAAATTTGGATCCAATCCCAGACTTTGATTGATTATCCTGCTAACCACAATCTTTGCCATTTCTGAGCCTTGAGGACAAATTAATTTGGCTTTCAGCATCCCATGAAGCTTAGCTAGGTTGTGATCATATATCTTATCCACTAGATAATATTCATGAAAGCTTTTATCTATGGTCAAGATATACACCCCACACCTTTCTATGAGCATCCAGTTGTCCACAGTCTTGAATACATCTTTGATGACATGCTTGACAAGATCTGGACTGAACATCATGCATAGATACTCCATTGCTAGTTTCTTGATGTTCATCCCTGAGTCTTCAGCACATCCCCATACAGATTCATTCCCACTTTAAACATTTCTTCCAAGTCTGACCTGGAACAACATCTGACTATCTTCCCCCGAGTAGAGTAGACTTCAAAGTGATCACCCATTCTTTTGATTCTGAAATATTCTTTGCCTTGATCTTCAAGAATATCCCAGTGGATGATTTCAGGGGCTTGGACTGAAATGGGATCTGCCTTCACAGGCTCACTATCTGTTACAGTCATGTAAAGTTCATAATGCACATTAGACTGACTTGATTGTTGTGCACTTTGACTTGCAACAGATGGTTCTGCCTCAATTTCTGCTTCTTCAACCCTTGACTTTTTGGACTGTTTCTTGGAAGCTAGAGTTTTCACTCTCTTTGCAGATTTGACTTCCACAGCAACAGGTTCTTCCTTCTTTTCTTCAGCCTTTTCTTTTGAAGGAGTGGTTTTCTCACTCTCAGGGAAGGGTTGTTGGATATTGAGACCATGCCTCTCTTTCATCCTCCTTTCAGCTTCTTCCCTTTGAGTGGAATCCCCTTGAAGCTTTGCCATCTCCTTTGAATACAACTCCTCTATCCTACCATAGGCCATATTAGTAAACATTCCTTTAGGAACTGCAAGAGCTCCTTTCAGGAAGTTTATCATCTTCCTCCTTTCTTGATTGGCCAGGAAGGTCTTTGAGGGTTGTCTTTGTCTTTGCTTTAATGTCAGCCTTTGCCTTGAAGCCTTCTTTGTAATTATCTTGGCAGCAGCTGCATCCTTCAAATTCTTTTGATATTCTTCATTGAGATTTTTGGCCATATCTAGTGCAAGCTCTCTGTCTTTGGCAGATTGTATTTCTTGTTCCTTTGCCAACTCTGCTTGAAGTTGTTTGGCCACTTCTTCATCTAACTCTATCTGATTCTTTTTCTTTAAAGGTTGCTCAGATTCAACCATCTTCTCCTTTCCCTTCTTATTTGCATCCTTCAAACTGACCTCTTTTTCTTTCTTTTCTGAACCTCCTTCTTTGATTATTACTCCCTTAGCCTTTTGAGTGGCTTTGGGAGTATCATTCTTTGCTTTGACCAAGGTTTCTGCAATTTCTATCTCTTCAACAGATAGACCTGTTACTGTTGCTGACTCTGTTACTGTTGCTTGTGCCTTTTCTACTGCTTTTGAACTTTCTGCTTCTGTACTTTCTTTTTCTGTATTCTGCTTCCCCTCAAACTGAGTTTCCATGCCAATGGGACTGTGTTTCTTCCCTTCATATTTATTCTCCCCCTTGTTGAAAGCATCTTCCCTTTTCTTCAAAACAAACTGCTTTCGTTTCTTTTTCTGCACCAACTTCATCACCAACTTCTTCAATTTGGTAATCTGCACTTGTTGAGACAGAATTACCAATTTCATTTCCTCTATATCTGAGACTTGATTTATGACATCTAGATTAATGTTTCCCATAGTTTCCATCAATTCATTGTAGTTATATCTGTCCCCACCTTCTACAGGAGTGTTACCCCCTTTTGAGGGATCATTGGATCTTTTAGTAGTAGAGGTCTTTTGCCTAGCAGAAGCACCCTCCACCCCCTTGGTTTCTTGGTACCTGGGACCTTTGGATGATTGCTCACCCAAAGTTGCCATGGGGAAGGTCTTAGTGATGTTGCCACTGGCCTCCTCTGTGCTAGCAGGATTAGTGGCAGCCTTCTCACCCACATGCTCAGGCATCTCCTTAGTGAGCACCTCCTTGGGGTTGGGAGACACCCCAGTGGTTTCTCTATAGATATTCTCTAATGGAGAATGCTCCATTAGAGGGCTTTGAGGTTCTGGGTTTGTAGGAGGTACAACAAGGGAAGGAGCCTTGTGTACCTTTCTCTTGGTATAAGTTTTGGATATAACTGGATTGGGCTTAAGAACAAGGGACTGAGGAAGTGATATAGTGATTGAAGGTTGGGTTTGGCTATCAGTGAGATGGTCTAGTGAGGGCCTTGACCCTAATGCCATACCTTCTTGGTTGTGGGACACCACCATCATTGTAGAGAACAATGGGGTGTCAACTCCTTCCGAGTCCTTGGCAGATCTTTTCATATTTGAAAAGACCTTGCCCTTAGGGATTTTAGGTACATATACCTCATTAAACTGAGGTATATCCGTCAATTCAGTGGTGATAACTGCCTGGACAAATCTTGGATACATGAAGAAACTCTTTTTATTATCCAAGTTTGACACAAGGTCATTGAAAATCATTTGAGAAAAATTATACTTTCTAGCAGTGGACAAGCAGACCAAAGCATAAGCAATGGTACTACTGAACTGACTCCATCCAGTAGTTTTTCGAGAAATACAGTGCATAAGAGTATGAATAAAGAAACGCCATTGGGGAGAAAAGTTAGCTTTGTAAAATTTGAAAACACCCGGTTGGCCTTCATACCCCATTCTTGTGAGATTGGAAAACAAATCCTCATGAGAGATAGAGGTAATACCTGAGGCATCGTCTAGTCGTAGACTGATGCGAATGACCTCTTCAAAGACTGTCAAGGGTTTGTCATACACCCTTGTCTTGATAAACTGCACATCGTTTTCAGTAACAGCGGTGGCATTTGCCCAAAATTGCTTCTGGTGCTCGATGTAAATTGGTGGTGACACTGTAAGAGCATGAGCTATATGACTGTTCTTGAGAAAATCAACTATTTGTTAAATCCAGCAGCCTGCTGAGGCTTTTGAAGCATTGCGATCTCATTGTGTTCATCAATAAACGCCATGGATGCCATCGGGCTTGAGGATTCTTGACTGAAACACACTGGTTGCTTGAGAGAAAAGAGTTAGAGAGAATACGAACAGTATTCAAAGAGTCGTTGTGAGCTTTTTGGCGGGCAAAGAGGGTATTTATAGAATTCGGGAAAGAAGCAGTATTAACCCTATTTTCAGTTAAAGCAATACTAACTCACTCGCAGTATTAACTGAGAGCAGTAGTAACCAACTAGCAGTATTAACTAACTAGCAGTATTAACTAACTTGCAGTATTAACTAGCTAAGCAGTATTAACTAACTAGCAGTATTAACTCATACCTGAAGTAGTAACTCAGACTAGCAGTAGTAATAATGAACCTGCAGTAGTACTTTTGCACTGGCAGCATTAAAACTGCACTGGCAGCATTAACTATACTTACACTGTTGAAGCTTGTGTTAGTCTGAGCAAGGCAATAAACTTCCTGATAAAGATGATTAGTAGCACAAAACAAATAACAGGTATACAAGCACTTTTTAAACATGAGCTCATTCGGAGTTGATCATGCCCACACTTGTGACCAAGAAAGTGAATCTACCTACATCAAAAGCTTTAGTGAATAGATCAGCAAATTGGTTATCAGTATGAACTTTAGCAACTTGAATAAGCTTCTTTTCATTGCAGTCTCTAATAAAGTGATACCTGATTTCAATGTGCTTTGTTTTGGAGTGCTTGACTGGATTGTTAATAATACTAATAGCACTGCTATTGTCAATCAGGATTGGAGTGTGAAGAAAGGTTACCCCATAGTCCAGCATTTGATTCTGAATCCATAGAACCTGAGAGCAGCAGCTTGCAGCAGCAATGTACTCAGCTTCTGTTGTGGATAAGGACACTGTGGTTTGCTTCTTACACTGCCAAGATACTAGTCTTGCACCCAAAAGCTGACATCCTCCTGAAGTAGACTTTCTATCCATATTAGCACCACCCAAGTCACTGTCTGAATATGCAATCAAGTCAAAAGTAGATTCATAAGGATACCAAAGACCTAATCTAGGTTGCCCTCTTAAGTATCTGAAAATCCTCTTAACTGCTTGAAGGTGTGACTGCTTTGGCTTGACTTGGAATATGGCACACACACACACTGGAAACATGATGTCTGGTCTTGAGGTTGTGAGATACATGAGAGATCCAATCATTGATCTATAAAGATGGATATCAACATCCTCCCCCTCAAGATCAGCAGTGATCTGTTTGTGTGTTTCCATTGGTGTGCTTGCTGACTTTGAGTCTGATAAACCATACTTATCTAGGATGTCTTTCACATACTTTGATTGACTTATGAAAATCCCATCTTTCTGTTGTTTCACTTGAAGCCCAAGGAAGAAAGTGAGTTCACCCATTGAACTCATTTTGAAGCTCTTGTGCATCAACTCTTCAAAGTCTCTACACATCTGATCTTTTGTGGATCCAAATATGATGTCATCTACATAGATCTGAACAAGTAGGATGTCCTTCTTACTTCTTTTAATGAAAAGGGTCTTGTCAATGATTCCCCTTTCAAACCCATTTTCCAAGAGATAGGTAGACAGAGTATCATACCATGCTCTTGGGGATTGATGTAGACCATAGACTGCTTTCTTAAGTTTGTATACTCTGTCGGGATATGATGAATTCTCAAATCCAGGGGGCTGACAGACATATACTTCTTCATCAATTGTTCCATATAGAAAGGCACTCTTCACATCCATCTGATATACCTTGAACTTCATATATGAGGCATAGGCTAGAAACAGCCTAATTGCCTCTACCCTTGCAACTGGATCAAAGACTTCCTCATAGTCTATGCCTTCTTCCTGAGTGTACCCTTGTGCCACTAGCCTTGCTTTGTTCCTGATTACTATTCCTCTCTCATCCTTTTTATTTCTGAAAATCCACTTGGTGTCAATTGCTCTATGACCTTTTGGAAGGTCCACCAAGTCCCAAACATCTTGCAATTTAAACTATAGTAACTCTTCTTGCATGGCTTCTATCCAACTTGAATCTTTCATTGCATCATAAGCCTTCTTAGGCTCAATCTGAGATAGAAAGCAAGAGAATACTGTATGCTGCTGATCCTGCAAATCTTGAAGTCTGCTTTGATTCCTAGTCATCATAGGAGAAGTGATGTCTCCTATTACCAGCTCAGAAGGATGATTCTTATGAGTTCTTGTATGATGACTAGGTTCTTCATTAATTCCCTCATCTAAATTGGAGTCATTTAAGTCAGTTGAGGGGATCTCATCAGCTACTTCTGGCTCTTCATGCTCTGGATTCTCCTCATCTCTTCATTCTTCTTCACTATGAATTGGTTCAGTAACAGCCTCATTTTCACATATTTCAACAGGGTCCATTGTAGGTATGGGAAAGATCACAGACTGAGGAATAATATCTTGTATTTGTTCATTCCCTTATCCTCTACTTTCTGATCCTGCATGATCATCACTACTGAAACCCAAGGAGTTAGTTAGTGAATCAATGTCAAATAACCACTGAGGACCTGACCCAATAGGATTTGGTGAGTTCTCATTGCATTTGACATTGTCACTTTCCTCAATTATTCTAGAAGAAGAATTAAACACTTTGTAGGCCTTACTCTGAGATGAGTAACCAACAAGAAAACCATCATCTGCTTTGCTATCAAACTTTCCTAAGTGAGTTTTGGTATTGAGAATGGTATAAGGACACCCAAAAGGTTTGAAAAAACCAATAAATGGTTTTCTTTTATTTAAAAGCTCATATGGTGTCTTGTTTTTAGGCTTGACTACTAGAACTCTGTTTTGGACATAGCAAGCAGTACTAACTGCTTCGGCCCAGAAAGTAATTGGAAGTTTTGAATCAACTAACAGAGATCTAGCAGCCTCAATCAGTGTCCTATTCCTTCTCTCAGCAACACCATTTTGTTGTGGAGTCCTAAGAGCACTATATTGCCTCTCAATTCCTTTTTCCTCACAAAAGGTGTTTAGGTCAAGATTTTTAAATTCAGTACCATTATCTGACCTAATTACTTTTACCTTTTGATTTGTTTGGTTTTCAATTCTTAGAATAAAGGATTTGATCAGTCCACTTGTCTCATCCTTAGTCCTTAGAAAATACACCCAAGTAAATCTAGAGTAATCATCAACAATAACTAAGCAGTATGATTTCTTACCTATACTCATGACATTTGTAGGACCAAACAGATCCATATGCAACAACTGAAGAGAAGAAGAAATTGTGTTCAAATCTTTGGACTTATGAGAGGTTTTGTGTTGTTTGCCTTTGAGACAAGCAACACAATGATCATCACATGAAAAGACTTTTGAAGGAAAACCTCTTACAAGGTTGTTTTTAACAAGTTTATTCATTGTTTTAAAGTTCATGTGACACATCCTTCTGTGCCAAAGTGATGATTCATCCAAAGAGGCTTTTGAAACAAGACAGTTTAGGGATGAATCATTTGGAACATTTTCCATATCCAAACAATAGACATTATCCTTTCTAGGAGTTCTTAGTAGTATCATCTTTTCATCAACTACCTTGAATCCAGGAGCAAGGATAATGCATTCTGAATCAGTGAATAATATACTATGCTTTTTGTCACAAACCTGTGATACACTTAACAGGTTGTACCTTAACTGCTCAACATAGTAAACATCTTCAAAGGTCATCTTACCTTTTGTTACATCTCCCTTACCACTAATCTTACCTCCATCTGGAGTATTACCAAAGGCAACATGCCCTCCATCAATTTTCTTGAAATTCTTGAGGCAAGCCATGTTCCCTGTCGTGTGCCTAGAGCAACCACTATCAACATGCCAAATGCTCTTTCCCTTGAGCTGCTGGTTGCCCTGCACATAAGATAAATCAATTAGTATTGACTGGTAACCCAAGCCAAAGTGGTCTTGGGCCTCCCTTTCTCATCAAAGTACTTACACTCCTTTTTGATGAGATTTTTAAAATTAGAATACTCTTTACTGGAGTATTTTGTCAAGATGATTGGTCTAGAAGCACAAACACTAGAAGCAATACTAATTTTAGAAGTACTAACAGAGTTAGCAGTATTAACATCTGTTGAAGTACTAGCAATGTTAGTTTTAGAAGTACTAATACTCTCAGTAGCACTAACATTGATAGCAGCAGTATTGCTTCTAGCAGCACTATCTTTGTCAGTAGCACTATTTGTGGTAGCAGTACTAACAGTTTTAGTGCTTTTGGGAACCCACATCTTGACATTCTCTTTTACAGTCTTTTTCTTCATGTGGCTTTTAGATTTAACAGGTTTCTTAGCCACATGGTTCCTTTCATTCTTCCTATAACCAAAGGGTTTTTGCACAGATCTTTGAAAATTTATCCTTTGGTTAATAGGATTAAAATAACAGTGCTTGGCAAGATGATTCATTTTGCCACATATGAAACAAGGTTTTGGTCTGATGATTCTACTCAGATCAACTCCTTGTTTCTGAGCCTACTGATTATTCCAATTTCTTTGATTGCCCCTCCTTTTATCATGCTTTAGGGCTCAGACTTATTACTTGCACACTGTTTGCAAAGAACAGGATTCACAATTGTAGTCTGCTTTTAATGAACCTTATTAGACTTTCCCTCAGTCTTCTCTATGTCATCAGGTTTGACCCAATTCCTTCCACCATCCTCATTGGTAAGAATGTTATTTTCTAAGGGAATCTCACCACTCTTAGTATTATCCTTACTCTTACCAGCTTCTTTCTCAGTCTTGTCCTCAACAACTACTTCATCTAAAGGATCTATCTTAGTGGCTCCCTCATGCAAGTCCTTCCTATCCTTGGTCTCTAGCAAGTCTGATTTAGGAGGGATGTAGTTGTTGTTGTATGGTGGTGGTGTGGTATTGTACCCAATTCCTGGTTTAAGCTTATCATGGATTTGGACCTTTAGAATTGAATCCATGGCTTTAGAAGCATATGAAAACTTTTCCACATCCATTTTAACCTTGGCTAGCTCTCCTCTCAACTTTTCATTCTCCTCTCTAGACTTTGTCAGTTGGATTTCTAGATCATTTTTCTCCCACTTCCAGTAATTTGTATCATATGTGTGTTGAAGTTCATTGGCTTGGAAACCTTTAATTTGTTCCTCAAACCTCTCAACAATTTTCACATAGTCTTTTCTATCCTTTTCTAACCTCTTAAGGTCACCACTCATACTCTGGTTGTGATCCCTGTACCTTTTAACAGTGTCTATGCAAGTTTGAGAACAGAGATTAGAAAGTACCTCAGTTGGGAGATCTGATACCTCTGCCATGAGAGCTTGATTTTGGATGGCCTCTTCTGGTTGATCACTGCAGTCAAACCCCATTCCTTGTTGAGAAACAAGAGCTTGAGCAGAGTTTCTGTTCTGGTTGAAGCTTCCAGTCTGAGCTTGTTGGTGGTTGTTATGAAACACTCCACTTCTGCATTCCCTGGCAAAGTGTCCCTTCATGTGACACTTGTATCACTCCACCTTTGACTTATCAAAGCCTGCTCCATCTTCTCTTCTTTGGGAGAAGTTGTTCCTCCCAGTCCTCTTGATGAACTTCTTCACCCTCATAGAAAGCATGGCCATCTGCCATTTAATATCCATCTCTTCAAGATCATCAGGATGAAGTTGTTCCAAGTCATCATTATTTAAAGAAGAGTTACCATGGCTGGAAAGAAAGGCTTCAAAAACGGATTCATTGCCTTTTTCTTGATTTACTCCACTGGCAGTATTAACTGATTCAGGGTTAGCAGTAGAATCAGTTGATACTGATAGGAGTGCAGCATTATGAACATATCTAGTAGGCTTCTTCTTTGCTTCCACTTCAGATTCAAACACTCTCAGATCATTGTACAGATCATCCAGTTCCTTTTCTTCCAATTGGTCATTCTGTCTGAATGAAACAGTGTACATGGTCCATTCATGTCCAAGAGATCTAAGGAACTTTCAGTTGACATCATCTTGTTCCATCTGGACTCCAACAGTAGCCAACTCACCAATTAACTTATTGAATCTATCAAAAGTTTGAGTCATAGACTCATTCTTTGAAGATGAAAAATTCTCATATTGCTGCTTGAGAATATCCCTTTGACTCCTCTTAGTGCTCTTGGTGCCAGCAAATCTCTTCTCTAAAGCATTCCATAGAATCTGAGCATCAGTGCAGTGATGAAACTGATGTTGATACTCATTAGGAATGGACAGAAGCAGGGTGCTTAAGGCTTTCATCTCCAATTGTCTCACTTTCTTCTCAGCATCAGTTTTTGGAGGTGGTCTTCTTCTATCTTGTCCAATTTTACCTTCAGCAGAGGGACCATTCTCAACAATGTCCCACATAGAAATGTCTGTAAGGAGGATGTACTGCTTGATCCTAATTTTCCACATGTCAAACTCATTAGGTTTGAGCATGGGGACCTTTGAAACAAGAGTACTGGTTGATTCAACTGTGTTGTCCATGATGAATGAAGGTTTCTGAGAATACTAGGCTCTGATACCACTTGTCAGGATCTGATTCTTAACAAGAATAATGAAACTCAGAAACAATATTAAAGAAGTTGCGGAAAAACACTTTAATATTCAAATATCAATGTAACAGTAAAGTATAAGTCACAACTTGTAAACTTTATTGAATGATTAAAGTTACAAGCTTTCACACAAAACCTCAATCTTGATGAACAGGCTCACCAAGACGAATTCTACTTCTCTAGAACTAGGGTTGTAAATCTTGAGGTTAATTCTCTCTTAAAACAAAAACTTATGAATTAATTATCTCTATCAAATACTTCTGTACTATATATACAAGACTGAATACAAGATAATTATCAAAAATACAATTGATCTTCAAAATCAATCCCATAATTATCTTCAGTCTTATCTCCAGCTTGTCTTTATCTCCAAGGCATCTTTATCTTTATAAGCAGCACTAATTCTCTTCAGAAGTATTAACCATCTTCAGCAGTACTAACTCTCCAAGCAGTACTAACTATTCAAGTAGCAGCACTAACTCTTTAAGCAGTATTAAATCTACTAGCAGTAGTAATCTTGATAACCTAGCAGTAGTAATCACTTATCAACATTAATCAGCAGCATAAACCATACTTAGCTCATTCAGACCCAACAATTAACCATGTCTTTTAAGTAACTGTTTATTTTATTTATAAAATTTGCAGACTTCAGTCTTCATTCTACAAACCTCAGACTTTTGTTCCAAGACTACAGTCTACAAAACTCAGTTGCTTTTGTTCCACGACTACAGTCTACAAAACTGATCAGGTGCTATTGTTCTTATTAGTTTGACTTTTGAGTTGGTTATAATTGATTAAGCATTGACATAATGCCTAAAAAACGTTTGTTTGGAAATGAGAAAAGTAAAAAAAGAAAATTAGTCGAGCAATTAGTACAATCACAAAAAGGGGCCATGGATAAATTTGTTAAAGGCGTAGGCACCTCTAATGAAAATTTAGATGAAGTTAATGTTGAGCACCCAAATGTCGAAGCTAATGTTGAGCATCCAAATGTCGAAGCTAATGTTGAGAACCCAAATGTCGAAGCTAATGTTGAGCATCCAAATGTTGAATCTAATGTTGAGCACCCAAATGTTGAACAATCTACTCCTTTTTTTTTATATTTACGATCCTAGTAATTGGGATAATCCTGACAATAAATGAAGAGATATTTTAGTTGAAAAGGGGCCTATTAGAGAATTTAATATAGTCTTTCCTTTAGACAACATGTCTAAGCATTTTTCGTATTCTTATTATGATAAAAAATTAAGTAATGGTGAGTCTAGTGATCGGAAATGGCTAGTTTATTTAAAGCATGTGGATAAAGTGTATTGTTTTTGTTGCAAGTTGTTCAAGTCTAAGAATTATAAAAATGCAATAGTTAATGATGGATTTAGAGATTGGAAGCATCTTGGTGAGAGACTTAAGGAACATGAGAATAGTATTGAACATATGAGCAATATGTTATCTTGGAATGAACTAAGAATAAGGCTAAATACAAGCCAAACGATTGATAAAGATTTACAATAAGAAATTATAAAAGAGAAAGAACGTTGGAGACAAATTTTAGTACGAATAATTGCCGTTGTGAAATGTCTTGCCAAATATTTTTTGCCTTTTAGAGGATATAATGAGAAGTTATATCAATCTGGGAATGGTAATTTCTTGGGATTAATTGAAATGATTGGAGAATTTGATGTGATAATTCAAGATCATATTAGGCGCTTTCAAAATCATGACATTCATTATCATTATCTTGGTTCTAAAATTCAAAATGAGTTGATTTCTCTTTTGGCTTGTAGTGTTAAAAATTCTATTATAAAAATTATCAAAGAGGCCAAATACTTTTCTGTGATTCTTGACTGTACACTGGATGTGAGTTATAAGGAGCAAATGAGTTTAATAATAAGATGTGTGAACATGTCCGGTAATAAAATAAAAATAGAAGAGTATGTTCTAGAATTTTTAAAGGTTGATGACACATCTGGTTTAGGATTGTTCCATGAATTATTAGACGTACTTAAATCTCTTGATCTTAGTGTTGATGATGTGAGGGGTCAAGGCTATGACAATGGTTCTAACATGAAGGGCAAACACCAAGGGGTGCAAAACCGGTTACTTGAAGTTAATCCAAAAGCATTGTATATGTCATGTGCTTGTCATAGCCTTAATCTTACTCTTAGTGATATGGCTCATTCTTGTGTTAAAGCTATTTCGTTTTTTGGAATTGTGCAATGGATATACACATTATTTTCTAGTTCCACAAAAAGATGGAAGGTGTTACTTGATAATGTTTCAAACATGACTGTAAAATC
The DNA here is from genome assembly GCA_954870635.1 of Arctium minus. Taxonomy (NCBI): domain Eukaryota; kingdom Viridiplantae; phylum Streptophyta; class Magnoliopsida; order Asterales; family Asteraceae; genus Arctium; species Arctium minus. The sequence goes on from OX941087.1 coordinate 14,524,812, forward strand.
TTTTTGCAATACACGTTGGGAGAGTAGAGTAAAAAGTGTGAAAGCTATTAGATATCAAGCTCCTCAAATAAGATCGGCTTTGCTTGAATTATCAAAAACATGTGATGATGCCAAGTCGAAAAGTGAAGCGGAAAGTTTGGTAAGTGCAATTGAAAACTTTGAGTTTTTACTTGGTATGGTTATTTGGTATGATATCTTATTTGCAATAAATATGGTTAGTAAAAAGTTGCAATTCAAATCTATGTGTATTAATGCTACCATGGAACAATTTGAATGTGTGATGAAATACTTTGAAAAATATAGGAATGATGGGTTTGCATCAAGTATGGATACCGCTAAAAAAGTAGCATGTGAAATGCATATAGATCCTAGATTTCTAACTAAGCGTCGTATTATTAGAAAAAAAAACAATTCGATGAAAATAACAATGAAGAGGATATGCAAGCATCGGAAGAAGAATCTTTTAGAATTAATTATTTTTTGACCATTGTAGATATGGCAATTTCTTCATTGAATAATAGATTTGAACAATTAAAGAAGTTTGGAAGTATTTTTGGATTCTTATTTGATTCTGATAAACTAAAGGCATTGGATGAGATTGAATTAATGAGATGTTGGCTAATTTTGCTATTACTTTTTGTCACAATGATGTGTCGGATGTGGATTTGAATGATCTTTTTTTTGAATTAAAAGTGTTGCAAGTGACTTTACCATATAAATCAATGTCAGCGGTTGTGATTCTTGAGTTTGTCAAAATTGCAGATTGTTATCCTAATGTTTCAGTTGCGTATCGAATTATGTTGACAATTCCAGTGACCGTAGCATCTGCCGAAAGGAGTTTTTCAAAGTTGAAGTTATTGAAGACATATTTGAGCTCATCAATGTCACAAGAAAACAAATCATGTCTAGCTCAGTTGGTTTCCCCAAGGGCGGTAACATCCTGGGGGGGTTGTGGATGGTATCCCAACCTACTCGGGTTCGAATCCAGGGGGAGTCAATTTGAGGGCATAAGGAGTACCCAGTCCTTGGGCCGATCTAGTCGTTGACTGGGCTGCCCCCCGCCCAGTCTTAGACTGTGGTTGGGTTTTAGGTTCAGCGTAAGCTGGGCCGGGACAGCGGCGGATTAGTGGGCTGCCCGTGGATGCCCGATACCGCCGGGGAGGCGTGCGTGCGTGTGTGCGTGAGTTAGTGGTAGTCGTTCGTTAGTTCGATGCCTCTATGCCTTCCAAAAAAAAATGTCACAAGAAAGGCTAAATGGATTAGCGATATTATGTATTGAAAAAGATATACTATATGGTATTGATTTAGATATAATTATTGATGATTTTGCGTCCAAGAATGCTCGAAGAAGCTGTTTTGTATGAATTATTATTGAAGTTGATTTGTATGAATTATTTGTATTATAATTTTATTATTTATAATTAAAACACTCGTTAAAGATTTTTTTTATTCCCATAGGTATGAAGGGCCCATTTTTTATAATTCGCCCAAGGCCCATAAAATGTCAGGAACGGCCTGTTGACAAGCTAACCTTTCTCCCTCGATCAAGTCCATAAATCTATCTACTTCTTTACATGAATGATTCAAATTATATATCCAAAAGATGGAGACTCTTCTTGTTCTCACCCAGCAATAATAAAATTGTTGTTGCAATATGCTTTGGGGTGAGACCGGCCTCCTCAATCTGGTTAGTTTGAGCTCCATGGTCAATATATCTATCAGGTAGCGTCATTGCCCTCCACTACAATAATTCAAAGAAAACCAAGATAAGTATGATTGGTTTCTTTTGTTATGTATTATAAAGACTAGAAAAAGGTGGTCTTTAGCAACCAAAAACATTGGTTGTCAAATATGCTGAAACAAATACCTTGAGATTTCCATCTAGCAATCCATTTAAGGCCAAGAAATGGGAAACATGAGAGCTGAATCCTCCTATAGATCCCTCTTCGACTGTGATTAGGATCTCATGCTCCTTTGCTAGTTGTTCAATCAAATTTCCATCAAGAGGTTTGCAAAATCGTGCATCTGCCACAGTCACTGAAATACCGAGAACATGAAGAAGTTCTTGTGCGGCTAGACAACTTTGTACTATGGTTCCGTAGCCCAATAATGCCACTCGATTTCCCTCCTTAAGCACTCTCCCCTTTCCAACCTATTAGAAAGATTCAACTAGCTTAGATCAAGGTTGTTAAAGGTAATATGTAGAAGGGGGGGAATATTATATTTTGACAAACTAAAGTACCTCAAATGGGGTTCCTTTGTTATTTTCTGGGAGGAATGAACCTATGCCATTGCCTCTTGGGTACCTAAAGCAGCTAGGACGGTCATCAATTGCTGCAGCGGTGGCAACCATGTGCACAAGCTCGGACTCACATGAAGGAGCCATCACCACCATGTTTGGTAAACAAGCCATGAAAGTTGTATCAAATGCACCACAATGAGTCGGACCATCAGCTCCTACCAAACCAGCCCTATCCATAGCAAATCTTACTGGAAGTTTTTGAAGATCGACATCATGAACTACCTGTATTTCAAATACTATTACATTAACCATGATTCACACACACACACACACACACACACACATATATATATATATATATATCCTTTAAAAATAAGCTAAATATCTTACTTGATCATAACCTCTTTGGAGGAAAGATGAATAAATAGCACAAAATGGTTTCAGGCCTTCAGTTGCTAAACCTGCAGCAAAGGTAACAGCATGCTGCTCGGCTATGCCAACATCAAAACACCTTCCGGGAAACCGTTTTTGGAATGTGTTAAGGCCTGTGCCTCCTCCCATAGCCGCATGAATAGCAACAATTTTCTCATCTCTCTCCGCTTCAGCAACCAAAGCGTCCGCAAAATATTGGGTATACGAAAGTGTTTCAGACTTGCTCTTCATTTGTTTTCCCGTCTTAGCATCAAATTTCACAACACCTACAGAGAAATCACATTAATTAGTAAGTGTTTTCTTTTTCATTTGTAAGCTTCATTGTAAAACAAGCAATACCATGCATTTTGTCGACAGCAATCTCAGCAGGAGGGTAGCCTTTGCCTTTCTCAGTGATAATGTGGATGAGAACAGGTCCTGGAGCTGGCATGGACTTAATCTTCTTTAAAAGGTAGACAAGATCTTCAACATTGTGTCCATCTACTGGACCAACGTAGTAGAGCCCAAGCTCTTCAAACATGGAAGCTCCATGACCACCCACCATTCCTCTCATGTAAGAATCCATTTTTGCAGCAACTTCATGTGTTTTATCCCCCAATTTCTTGGTTACTCCCTATTTATCACAAAATTTGGACATATTAAGCTTCAGTGTTTTTAATATTCTACTCAACATCTCTCTCCTGCTCTCTCTCTCTCTCTCTCTCTATGGTCTAAATGAAGTTCTATGCACATAACACTTGAATATTTTGAAATGCATGAAGTTTTGCAAATTCTTCTAAATATAGGGGCTGTTTGTTCAGCTCTTAATGGTTCCATTAAGAGACAACCTCTGAATCGCTAAGAGGTAAATCTTGTTTGGCAAAAAAAAAAGGGTTGCCTCTTAATGGTTCCAAAATCCTCTTAATGATTTTGTATCCTGACCCTCCCTTAACCATTAAGAGCCCTGATTTCATTGTGAACAATTAGCAAACAACCATATTTCATTTTACATTATATCATAAAAACATCTTAATCATTCAGACCACTTAATCATTCTGCACTAAACCATTCAACAACTCCCAAACAGCCCCTTAATATTTATATTATGCATGTTAGATGTTTGTAGTTATGGAAAACATGAAATAAGGTAGAAAGAATTTGCAATACCTTTGCGACTTCACGGAGTTGGCGAAACTTGCGGCTGGTTTGTAGCCTTGTGAGGGATCGGCTAAGAGCTCCGACGGGTGGAGCCGGACCATCAAGAGTGGCGGTGGGTAGGGAGACTTGACGATTGTCGTTCAAGACTATGATAAGATTAGAATCCAGATAGCCAGCATTGTTCATGGCCTCGTATGCTTGTCCTGCGGTCATGGCTCCATCCCCAATCACTGCAATCACATGGTTCTCCTTACCTTGCAAGTCTCTACCAACAGCCATTCCTTTTTTGAACAAAAAAGAGACCAATAAATCCAAAGAAATAGGTCATGTTTTTGGATCGAAATAGATTCCGCGTAGAAAATAATGTTTTTTTTGCAAACGGACAATAATGTATTGCAAAAGTGAGTCGATAAGCTATATGATAATATAAAACAAATTAAAACTAATGCTGAAAAATATAGTTAGAAAAATATAAGAAATATAATAGGAAAATAAAATTTTGAAGTTTATTGAACACTACTTCAAGTTACTTTTTAAACAGCCTAGCTTATTGTTTCCAAGCATTGCTTAAAATTCATGTCATTTGTGAGGTCCATATATATTCAAAATGGAACATTTTCATCTGTATCAGGATCTCTCTACATATAATTTCTTAAATAGACAATCAAATATCAAAAGACCACACAAAAAAATTACCTTTAACTGTAATATTATTATTTAAAGATTTCAGCATTAATTATAAAATTTAAATATACATATAATACCAAAAATATATATATATAATAAAAATCAATAGCTCCTTTTTTGATGGAAATCAAACAAAATAGTAAAAAAACAACAACTAATGATAAATTATTTGTCTTCAAAAATAAACCTGAGAGATTTCTGTAAACATGGAAAAATATTTATCCTTTATCGTCTTTTCCCAAATTATAAAGAATCTATTGTAACCAACTTTAAAAAAAAAAAAAAAGGTCTCTTTCAAAATATCTTTTTTATTTATTTTGTGAATTATGTTGGAGATGCTGTTATTATGGAAATAAATTTGAGTAGTTACCTAAACCAGCAGAAATGCTAGTAGAACTATGGCCGACACCAAAAGCATCATATGGACTTTCATCTCTCTTAGGGAAACCTGCAAGTCCACAAGTTTGTCGAATCGTCTCCATTTTCGACCTTCTTCCGGTCAATATTTTGTGTGGGTACGACTGGAAAAAATTAAATTATTACTCATAATTATTCGTTTTATATTTAATTAAATATGATTACAAATTGAATATTAAAGTACCTGATGGCCAACATCCCATATGATTTTATCATCAGGTGATTCAAAAACATGGTGAAGAGAAACGGTTAACTCAACAACCCCCAAGCTCGAACTCAGGTGACCACCGCTCTTGGACACTGTATATACGATCTCTTCACGAAGTTCTTCGGCTAACTTTTCAAGATCCTAGATATATTAGGGGAAAATATATAAATGATATCTTTTTGCTTATTTATCAACAACAATTTGTAGCCGTAAGAGTAAATGGGACTCCAAGCTTTTTACTTCACGTCAAAGACAACACATGAAACATGAAAATGATGATTGATGGTCACATTGAATTTGTCCTATGGTTTAAAAGAAATATTTTAACTCAGATTTCATATTTATATTACTTGGCACAAATTTTAAATATATATATATATATATATATGGAGATTTAAATAAAATCTCTCTAATTAGTATAAATCATACAAACAAATCTCAATCGTCTATATCTAGTCCAATAAATACTTGGGTTATAAATGTTTTGATTGTTTACTGATCTAAAACGTTGATCATAATGAATGAATTTTGATCTTCTCCATAAATATCTCATTTCATGGTTTATATGGTTTCTACTAATTAAAAGGCTTGTATTTAAATTTGCGGCTTTGACCGCAAAGTACCGGATAATTCCTTGCATGGTCTATAGAAAATAGAGGGTAGTTTCGTAAAATACGCGGGATGAGTTAATACATGAACCTATATGATTCAGATATGAACTGTTAATTAGCTCAACTGATTCATATATGAACTTACAATTAATTAGTTCATATGTGAATCAGTTAATTAGTTCATATATGAATCAGTTAAAAGAGTTCAGATGTGAATTGATTCACATATGAACATATATGAACTTACAGTTAATTAGTTCATATGTGAATCACAAAGGTTTATATATGAATCAGATGTGAATTACACTGATTCACATATGAACATATAGTTTATATGTGTATTATACATATTCATATATGAACACAGTCCGTTTATTTTGTAAAAATTACGAAAGTGTTCTTCTATTTTTGGAATAGCCGCAACTTTTGACCAGTCAAATCCGATCTTGACCGTATGAATGGCTATAATTACTTCTCTATTTATCATATATTTACCATTTTTCAAATGAACCTAAGTCTATATATATACAAAGGAATTTGAAAAATTCTACAAGGTGTTTGTGAATGTCGCAAAACTTTTGTCATAAAGTGAACAAGTGGTATCCTTTTGTATTAAAAGGGCCGGACCTACTAATTAAGAAGTCCCTGGGTGTATATGCAACCTGCGCTACCGTCTCAATGAAGCCAAAAAAAAAAATGGGTGGCTTGCACCTACTTTAGATTGATATGTGCTCCCCCCAAAAAAGTACTCATAAGAGTAATCCCCTCGTTTCTTTAAGAGAATTTCCAACAGCTTTGCTAAAATAGAAAAAATTGGGTTTTTATTCTCTAAACCTCTCCAATAGCTTTGCTATCTTGTTTGCTAAAATAGAGAAAACTTGAAATTTTTCTAAGTTTAGAGAATTTTCTAAAACTTGATGGTTGGAAGGAGAAATTATTATTTTATTCAATCCCACTAATAAAATTCATTTTTTATCATTTTATATTAAGTTTTTTTTTAAAGTGTATTGAGATGATAAATTAGAGAATATTATAATAATATAATTTGTTTTAAAGTTTCTAAAATAGCAAATCTGTTGGAGTTATATGTAATATTTTTTAGAGATTTTTCCTTTTGATTATCTATTATAGCAAACAAGATACCAATAAGCTAATAATTAAAGAAATGGGAGGATTACTCTATTGAGTAGCTTTTTTAGTAAAAATTGATTATAACCTGCTAATAGTGTCATTACATGTGATATTATATGATGCACATTCAAATTCCTATGCCTTATTTTTTAATTTTCTACCAACAACAATAGAAAAGATAAAAAAAGATAGAAAAAGAAAAAGAAAAAAAAAATCTACTTAGGTGTTACGAAAAAACATTGTACGTCATTTTTTATGAAATCGTATTTTATATAACTAAAATCCATTTATTTTATATTATCTAATTATTTATGCACCCGCTTGCAAAAATTTCTGAGTCCACCTGAATATTGTAATCTTTGATTATGATTCATGTTAGTTTCTTATAATGTTTTGCCGGATTCAAGTATATGTGACGGCCGGTAAGCATCAACCAAAAGTCAAACTGCAAAGTTTGTGAAATTTACCTCAATACTAAGAGACTTCATATGGATTGGATAATTAATGGTATCCAAGATCGGTGTTTCAGGTTTATCCCCAGAGTACTTGATGGTTGCCTGACTACCCTTCACTCTTGTACTCAGTTCTTCATATTCGTTATTTGCATTGTCCTTTGCAACAGCCATGATTCCCGCAAACTATATATATAGTTGAACAAGAAATAGTAGATATATATGATTCAAGCATATATAATTAAAGCCTTTTCTGGGATAATTAAGAATGATTAGAAATATATATGATTAACATGTTTGACACCAAACAAGAAATAAATGAAAAATGTGGAACCTTTCTCTTGTTGGACTGGATGATTGTGTTGAAGGATGGATTAAGCAAACTTGATGAACTGTAACCATCTTGAGCTATGACTAATGTAGCAGATCCACCCTTCAAAAAAGCACCGTAAGAAGCCATTTTAATAAGTGGTTTTGATGTAATTGAGAGAGAGAGAGAGAGAGAGAGAGAGAGAGAGAGAGAGAGAGAGAGAGAGAGAGAGAGAGAGAGAGAGAGAGAGATGTACTAAATTTTGTGAGCGGGTTTTAGAGCATTTTATAGGCCATTGCAAGGACTTTTGGTTTTCAGTCATTAAATTATTGAGGCTATGGGAATCTTTAAAAAGCACATGTATAATATGTGTGCATAATTCAATACCATATTCTATTAATTTTGATAATTTCTTAAATAAATCTTCAATTAAAAAACCTTTTGAAAAAATTTAACTCAATAACCTATTAAATAATGTCTTTGTTATAAAACAATATGCTTATGTAAAAATCTTGAAATATATTAGAAGATTAGTTGATAAATTAATCACGTTTATGAAAAAAACTAGCACATAAATTAATTGATTAACGTAAAATAATCGTAAAGGGCATTTTGAAAAATTACATAATTTTAACATTACATAATATAAGAAATGTACCTATTTCATTCAACACAATACATCACGATTCTAAAACCGAGAACTCGAACCCTCAATCCTAAGAACATCTTCAACAACTTTTCCAAAATAGGGATTTTTTGTTCCAACAGATTCTCCAAAATCTTCCCTAAAATAGAAAAAAATATGAGAGTGATGATGAAAATCTCCAAATTTGAAGATATCTTCAAAAATGATTACTTATGAGAGAGAAATAGTTTTTTGTTTCTTCTACCAATGAAATTTCTTTAAATTAAATGTTTATGAGAGGGAAATAATATTTTATGAGTTGTATTGAATATTTTAATAATATAATTAATTATGTAATCTCCAAAATAGAGAATCTGTTGGAGATAAAGGGGATACTTTTTTTGGAGATTCTGACATTTTACTTCTCCATTTTGGAGAAGTTGTTGGAGATGCTCTAACTTATTCTTCGTTTTATTATGTGTCTCTCGATTATATTTTATAGTTTGAGAGAGCGGGAGGGCCTTAGGTTGTTATCAATTTTATGGAATATTTTGTTGTTTTAGTATGAGTCCACGTTTATCTTATATTTGAATAAATCTATCAGTTAGTTTTATGGATTCCGAACGAGGAACTTTAAAAGTAGTAGATATACAATTGTAAAATTGGATATTAAGAGATTTTATAAAATGAAGATAAGGTAAATGTTTTATAATATAATAAAAAATAGAGTGAATTGTGGATTTGATCCCTGTGTTTTGATATTATTTGTGACTAGGGTCTCTATAGTATGTTTATTGTGGATTTGGTCCTTGAGGTATTCAATTTGTTTTGGTCATGGTCCCTCTGACTAACGCCTCCGTTAACTTCGTTAGATGAAGGTTATTTTAGCATTTTTGCATATTCTTGTCTTTTTTCTTATAAAAAATAAAAACAATATTTTTTATCCACACAAATATACGTGTATATATATATATATAACATCAAAATAAATAAAATAAGATATTATTTTATGATTTGATTTGTTTAAATTAAAAAAATCAATCATATTAAATATGATTTAATTTTATAAATTTAGTACTTTTGTTTATTTATGTATGAAAACATGGTTGAATTTTATAAAAATGATTTTGTTCAATTTAAAGTTACGAAGATAATATTATGTACGGATATTTCATTTAGTTAAAATCTGAATAGTTGATTTTGAGTTTTTGACTAAAAAACAATATGAAAATTGTAACCTCTAATTTTAGGATGATAAAATTAGAGTTCATTTTCAACGGTTTTCAATGATTTTTGTTGTTAAAATATCAATAATAAGTTTGTTTGTTGCAATAATAGTAAAAGAACAATATAATTAAATCGTCTTTAACTTAATTAAAATTTTAATTCAATAAATGAAATCATAAGACCATATTTTATTTTATTCGCTCTAAATAAAATAAGATATAGTTTTATGATCTCATATGTTTAAACTAAAATTTTAATTATATTAAAACAATAAAAATATATTTTTTCCCACAATTACAATAAAATAATATAATTAAATCGTATTTAATATAATTATTTTTTTAATTTGAACAATCAAATCATACAATAATATCTTATTTTATTTATTTTAATATCGTTATATATATATATATATATATGTGTGTGTGTGTGTGTGTGTGTGTATTAAAAATATTGTTTTTATTTTTCTAATCATAAAAGGACAAAAATTAGGCAAAATAGCTAAAATGGTCCTTTATTTGACGGAGTTAACAGAAGTGTTATTCAGAGGTATCATGGCCAAAACAAATTGAATACCACAGGATCAAATCCACAATAAACATACTATAGTAGGCATGGAAATGGGGCGGGGACCTCAATCCCCATCCCCGTCCTCAATCCCTCGTCTTCATCCCCGTCCCCGCCGGGGAATATGATCACATCCCCATCCCCATCCCCAACGGGTAACGGGGATCCCCATTAGGGAAACGGGCATTTTCTTTTCCTTTTATGTAAGTTATTTAAATCAAATATATGAGACACAACACATGTTTAAATATCACATATTTCCAATAAACCTAAAATCGAAAAAATTTAATTTAGTATAAAAAAATCACAACATCATATAATAATTAATAACTTAAAACCAACAAAAATTCAACCGAATTCGGAAAAAAAAACTTGAACTTCACACGTACCAAAAGATATCGAGTAATATTCAAAACCATATCGAGTAATTGTATTTTGATTGACATCTAAAATACATACTAACATAAAAAAAATAATTTTATATTATAAACTTAGTTAGAAAATAGAAAATTATGAATTACCAATCTAGTTTAAATAAATAATATATATTAAATATTAATTAAAATATATAACGGGGACGGGGTGGGGAGTGTGATACCCGTCCCCGTCCCCATCCCCGCTATGAGACAAACGGGGATCTCCGTCCTCATCCCCATCCCCGGTTTAGCGGGGAATCCCCATCCCCGATCGGGGCGGGTGGACCGGGTTCCCCGACGGGTCGGGGCCCATTTCCATGCCTATACTATAGTGACCTTAGTCAAAAAAGTCTTAAAACACAAGAACCAAATCCACAATTCACTCTAAAAAGTATTATTACTAATAGGGTAAATTGCATGAAAAGGTAACGTACTTTAGTCTTATTCCTGTTTTAGGTAACGTACTTTTAAAACTTCTATTTTGGTACATGAGATGTGAAATCTCAAACTTTTAAGTACCTAGTTACATATAAATGCTTACTAGAATTAAGTTTTTTTTACATGACATTATTTATTTATTTTTCTAATGCCAACTAATAATATAAATTCCATGTCATCATTTTTTAAAATGTAAAATTTATATTTTTTAATTAAGAAGAAAATTTCATATATATATATATATATTTTAATTCTTAAACTTATCACAATTTTCTTAAAAACCAAGCAAATGAAATTAACGTAATTTTTTTTAAAACAATAAAATTTGTAATTCTTTTTCTTTATTAAAGAAATGACCATAAAATTTATAAAATTATTTAGGTGATTGTAATTCTTATAATTCTTTATTAAAAAAAATATCATAAAACAAAAATATTACAAGAATTACAATAATTCAAATAGTTTTATAAATTTTATGGTCATTTTTTTAATAAAGAAAAAGAATTACAAATTTTATTGATTTTAAAAAAATTTACGTTAATTTGATTTTCCTAGTTTTTAAGAAAATTGTGATAAGTTTTTATAATTAAAAAAAATATATGAAATTTTCTTCTTAATTAAAAAAATATAAATTTTACATTTTAAAAAATGATGACATGGAATTTATATTCTTAGTTGGCGTTAAAAAAATAAATAAATAACGTCATGTCAAAAAAACCTAATCCTAGTAAGCATTTATATGTAACTAGGTACTTAAAAATTTAAGATTTCACATCTCAGGTACCAAAATAGAAGTTTTGAAAGTACGTTACTTAAACAGGAATCAGAATAAAGTACGTTACTTTTTCATGCAATTTTCCCTTACTAATATACTTATGATAAAAATTCTGAATACTATATATATATATATATATATATATATATATATGGTTATTAAATTAAATAGAATAAAACAATTTGTTTTTTTATATAATTTATTTAATTAAAAAAATTAATCAAATTTAAAATGATTTAGATTTTTCCTAAAATGAGGTAAATTTGACATAATATAGCAAGCGTAATACGGGTTCCAAAAGATCCGTCAAGTTCTCATATACTTAGGGGTTGTTTGTTTACCTTTTAATGGTTTTATTAAGAGGCAACATCTGAATCGTTAATAGGTAAATCTTGTTTGGCAACAAAAAATGTCTGCCTCTTAATAGTTCCAAAACCCTCTGAATGATTTTGTGTCTTGACCCTGTCTTAACCATTCAGAGCCTGATTTCATCCTGAACAATTAGCAAACAACCATATTTTATTTCGCATTATATCATAAGAGTCTCTTAATCATTCTGCACTTAACCATTCAACAACTGCCAAACAACCTGTTATTGTTTAATTAGAAAAGGGACAAAATAAGAATATTATAAAAATTTAAAGATTTTGTAGGTAATATTGATTTATACTTAATAGTTTGATAATATATCCTTGACAAATCAAGAGTTCTATAATTACAACAACTTAAATATTTTATAATATAATATAGATAATTAATTAAACAAACCAATAACATATTTTATCATTTTTAATAACTAATAATATAATAACAATAAATAGTTTTCCAATTATAATGGATACTCCTTGATTGCATATTATATTATACTAGAAGCGTATTCGCGCAATGCAGCGAGATACATCACAGTTTTAATGTTTCATTTTATTTTTTTGTCGATTTACAGTACGATTTTAGATGGTTTTGAGAAAGTGATAATGTTTTTTTTTATAAATTTGTTTAATTTAGGCTTAATAATATAATGTTTTTATATAAAAAATTAAGTATTTTGTTAGAATTCAATGATTATCTTATATATTTTAATGACATCTAGAAAAAAATAACCAATTACATATTTAATAATATAATTAAAACAAAATTATAGTAATATAATATATTAATTAATAGTGATACATGGAAAGATCTGCATAAAAGGAAGCCCCTGCATATACCAAATTTGTGGGTGTTAAAAGTCTGCAGTAGTAATATGTATTATGTGCTTTGATACTTGTAAATTAAGAGATTTTTAAAATCATGCATAAAATGATGGTACCTTGTGCCTAATAATTTGTATTTAAGAGTTTTTTATCTGTGCTTTATAATATAGTATAGATAATAATATAATGTTTTTTATATAAAAAAATTAAGTATTTGGTTAGAATTCAATGAGTATCTTATATATTTTAATGGCATCTAGAAAAAATAACCAATTACATATTTAATAATATAATTAAAACAAAATTATAGTAATATAATATATTAACTAGTGTTGGGCCCGTGCATTGCACGGGAGGATTAATTTTTTGTTGAAATATTGAACTGAATTAAAATGAAACGTAATTTCTCGGTTAACAGTTAATGAAATACAATGTCAAAAACAAATGTATTTTCATAAGTGGTTAACTTGCATATATTCTTAATCATTTGTTGTTATGAGTTTGTGCAATAATATTGGTAATAATTTTGTATTATATTATTTAAAAATATGGAAGAATATTTTTATATCTACATCGTTTCTATTTTATTTTCTTTACACTTGGTTAATTTGGAAAGTATTGCGGAATATTTTTATTTTAAAGAATACGATAATTTATTAGTGTATCTCGTTATTTTTTATTTTTAATTCATATCAACCTTCTTTTTTCTTCTTTTAATACTCGTGAAAAAAAATACTTGTAGATTTTATATTATCAAAAAAAATACGTGTAGATTTTATATTATGCTAATATAAAATACGTGTAGATTTTATAAAATAAAATAGATTTTATATTAGCAAAAAAAATACGGAAGAAAAAAAAGTTTATATTACATCTCATTATGTAAAAAGATTTTATAAAATAAAATATGGAAAAAGATTTTATAAAATAAAATATAGAAAAATCATTATGAGATGTAATATAAAATCTACATTTAAAATATATTATGCTAATATACAATCTATTTTATAAAATCCTCCACCAAAAAAACAAATAGTTATATTAATAAATGAGTATCCATTCCACAAATAGATGAATTTAAAATAGATTATGCTAATATAAAATCTATTTTATAAAATCCTCCACCAAAAAAACAAATAGTTATATTAATAAATGAGTATCTATTCCACAAATAGATGATTATGTGAGATACTGTGCTTGGAAAGATTGTACCAAAGCATTAAGAAATTGTAAATTAAGTAATTGGCTTTAATTAGTTGTAACTTGTGTTTAAATTGTTGTAATTAAGAGTTTTTTATATCGTTTTTATAATATAGTATAGATTAATAGTGATACATGGAAATGTCTGCATAAAAGGAAGACCTTGCACATACCAAATTGGTGGGTGTTAGAAGCCTACAGTAGTAATATGTATCTTGTGCTTTGATACTTGTAAATTAAGAGGTTTTTAAAATCTTGCATAAAATGATGGTACCTTGTGCCTAATAATTTGTATTAAAGAGTTTTTTATTTTTGCTTTATAATATAGTATAGATTAAAACAAAATTATAGTAATATAATATATTAATTAATAGTGATACATGGAAATGTCTGCATAAAAGGAAGACCCTGCACATATCAATTTGGTGGGTGGTAGAAGTCTGCAGTAGTAATATGTATCTTGTGCTTTGATACATGTAAATTAAGAGATTTTTAAAATCTTGCATAAAATGATGGTACCTTGTGCCTAATAATTTGTATTCAAGAGTTTTTTATCCGTGCTTTATAATATAGTATAGATATAGATTAAAACAAAATTATAGTAATATAATATATTAATTAATAGTGATACATGGAAATGTCTGCATAAAATGAAGGCTCTGCACATACCAAATTGGTGGGTGTTAGAAGCATGCAGTAGTAATATGTATCTTGTGCTTTGATACTTGTAAATTAAAAGATTTTTAAAATCTTGCATAAAATGATGGTACCTTGTGCTTAATAAGTTGTATTTAAGAGTTTTTTATCCATGTTTTTTAATATAGTATAGACTAGTCATATACCCCGCGATACAGCGGAATGTAAGTAATAATAACGAACAATTAATGCTACTTCCACATATCACATAATAAACTAATAAAAACAAACAATACACTAAATACAGTATAATTGTTCTGTTGTCATCCATTTTTTTAACAATTGTCTCTTTCATTCCCTCATCAAAAGTGGGATTCAAACCAGAGAGTGAGAAAAAGAAAGTGACTTTCACATCCAACAACTTGAGTTCTAAACTAAAATAATTATGCAAAACATTTATGTTTGCATTTTGTTATTGAGTTGGTTGCTTGACCAAATTTCGTTAAAAATATCATTTAGCATTTTGGTCATCTTAAAAATATGGGATTTGAACGTACTTTCATTGTTTGAATTTGTGATAATTAGAAATTCAGTTATTCATATATTTGATAAATAGTTTTACTTTATGATCTAAAATGTTTATATAAAATTTAATATTTATCTTTGTATAATATACAAAGTTACAAACAATCATAACAACTTCATTAATCATTCGGCCCTGGTAACCATCAATTTCCAGGTTGAACACAAAAGCTAACAAAGGCCATAACACTATCTACATATCATCGTTTGCATGATCATAATGGTACTAAAATTAACCAATTCAATAAAGGAAGACCATCTCCATAACCCTACAATACTATAAATCTAAGCAATGTGAGCAACTAAATTTTGTTTATAGCAACCAAATAGTCATTCCATCATCATTAGTTCTAGGTGTCATTAGCATTAACTCCAAATATGTAATTATGCGCGAAAAAAACAAACATAGATTATCCATATAAAATAAAGAGAGTTGCAATATATTTTTTGTGAAAAATGAAACTATAATTAATGTATATAAAAGTTAACATTGTGTTGTAGAAGCTCATTTGGTAAATGATTGGGTGAAAAGTTGGAGATTAGCTTCCATGATGAACGCTCCAACAAAATCGTGAAACGGTTGAAAAGCCATCGTAGATGGCGAGTCGAACTCAATGATACGATAGTCATTGTACCTAACACAACATCACGATAATAGTTAGAAATAAGCTAAAATGAATCCTCCTTGGTGATTAAAAATCAATCTAAAGACACATACTAATATAACCGAAAGAAATATGGTAAAACGTAGGAAACCACGAAGCCTAGAATTGAGATAAGATAGAGACCAAATAAGTGAAAAAAGGAAATCCACAAAAACTTCTGGTAGCTATTATGTTGCTTCAAATCTTTTCGGAGATACACCGGAGTGTCTACCCAGAAATCTCATTTCATTTGTCTATAAGGCAAAGTCTCGCTTAATCGTTCATCGGGCTTTTTCTGTAAGGCCTCAGGCCTCACAAATTCTGATTTCTATTTTTGTTTGTATAGAAGTGTTGGTAGCTTCTAGCCTCGACTGGAAAGTATCATCGGTGGGGGTAATATAGATATAGCGTAACTCTCTAATTGAGACAATCTATACACAATAACTAGCCTTGACATGGAAGTGCATTCAATTAAATTATAATCAAATTTTGTTTATAAATTCATGCCCATTTAACTGGTCTATTTATGAGTTGTTTAGTATACCTAAAAGTCATATTACAATTAAACAATATGAAATGGAAGAAGAATATTTTCTTCATTATTTAACGAAATGTAAGTATCCATTAAACATGAGAAAATTGTACTAATAACATTGTAGCAAAAATAAAATATTTCCTAATTCCAACGGTACTTATGCAAGCTAGCAACCAAGCTAAAGGTGCTAAACTTATTTGTTAAGGTGTTAAGGTAATCAAAAAAGAAAGAAGAGGAGTTCTTCTTTCTTTTATCACTTAGGAGCCATGTCACAAAAGAACCAATCTGGTGACCAAAGAAGGTAGAAAGTCATAATCTGTAGTATATTAAAAACTATATAAAAATATCACAATGGATGAGGCAAAGAAATAGCACTTTAAAGTCGATAGACTTGTTAGTTGCTCTAGTCATTGTTGTTAAATTAGTATTTACACATACAACATCTCCCAGATTCCTTACGTCAACAGCAATGTGCCTACGCCAGTCCTGTTCTTCGACGCTCTCCGGTGAAGCAACCCCTCTCTCACCCTTACATCTTGTCGACTTCCATTATCATTCCCTTCCCCCTTTCTTCCTTACCGTCGTGAATGGCAGCTTCATCGACCGTCTACCTAACCTTCACCACCTCTACAATGGCAACTTCATCTTTACAGTTGATTCTAGATAAGGGTTGGGTTCACCTGAGACCAACCTGTTTCCGTGAGACCGGTGAGACCAGAAAATAACACTAAAGCTTCACAGCGATTCATTGTGAAAGAACGAAAAACAACAAACCTTCACAACAAAAACACTGTGAAAGTTTACCTTTATAATACCTTCACAGTCTTTTGCTGTGAAGGTTTAGTGTTATTTTTGTGGTCTCATGGGTCTCACGGAAATAACTTGGTCTCACATGATCTCAAGTCTTCTAGATAAAGAGAAGACGATCATGCTTGAATAGAAGGTAACATGTGCCACACAGTTGATTTGCATCACCATCCCTCTCACCTTTCTCGTTGGATTTTCATCGAAATGGAGGTTTGGAAGCGGTATTTGTCCATCTTTTCACCTTGACCCCTTTCTTCATTTCCCTACAAAATTTTGTTAAGGTGTTGTCTCCGACTCTAACTACACATTTAATACAACTTATTTCTACAAAAGAGAATGACAATTTTTAACACTTTAAATATGAATATTTTTAGGGGATCCTTAACTACATATACACATTTTGTGTACCCAACACCAACTTCTGTCCCTTTTTATGTGCCTCCTTTGGACATTTTTAGTGGCAAAGCAGATTTGTAGTTACTCGCCAAAGAGCTAGAATAGTTCAGAGGTTCGGTTTAGATTTTATGTTTACATTTGTATGTAACGTAACCCGATATGGAACGGGTCAGCGTTGGGTTATTATTATTTGCATTTAAATTTTGTAAGTTTTTCGTTGTAACAGGGCTTTATTAGACGTTAAGTTTGGGTTATTTATTTTTATTTAAGGAAATGACGTGGCATAACTCATAGTAAAAATAAGGGAGTTACACATATTTTCCCAAAAAAGAATCAGTTTTGAAGTCGTTTTGTTTTTAGCGGTACAAAAATCAATTTCATTCATGAAATCAGATATGAAATCAAACACATAAAACCTACTTTCATTCATGAAACCAGAATAAAAACTCAATTTCATTCATGAACCAGATATGAAACCAAATATACAAAACCCAATTTTATTCATGAAACCAGACAAAACCCAAAATTGAAATAATGGTGGTTTCAGGTATTTTATGAGTCAGTATATTTATTTGCTAATGGCACCACTTTACTGTTCCCCAAATTACATTCCAACATCATTTTTATTACTTTACATTTTTTATAATATATATATATATATATATATATTAATAATATAATCTAAATAAATAAAAGAAAAAAAAAAAGAAATATTGTAAATCAGAAGACAACAAAATGATAAAAAAGAAAAAAATCAAATAAAACAATGATGATTTCTAGTTTTAGGGGTGCCATTAGTCTAGCCTTTTGCAATAACGCACATTAGCATCTACTCTTGAATTTAATATAATATTCACTAGTGTTTGATATCGCGCGTTGCGATGATCAAAATAAATGTTAACAAAAATGTAAAAATCATTTTCATTGACTATATATATAGTGTTGGGTACTATGTGGAGGTAAAACTTCACATGTTTTTCCTATGAAGGTTCAAAGTTTTTTTGTAACTTCCCAATGTTTTGCTATGAAGTTTCAGTATTATTTTGTGGTTTTAACAGTCTCACGAAAACATCATGGTCTCCCATTATCCGAAGTCTATATAATTTTGTACATAAGAGAAGTCTTAAAGAGATAATGTAGCATATTTTAATACGTAGAATCTCTTATCATTTTTCTGAATTTTTTGACTTTTTAAAATGTTGAATATGTTAAAAGACTTCTCTATGTTCATATGTAACTTATATTTTCAGTAAAAGTGAGGTTTTTTTTTTAGTAATTTGACATATTTATTGCGATTTATGTTATTAACCATTTCTAAATACATAATAGGTGCAAGTCCATGTACAATACTTTATTTTAAATAAATATTAGTTTTGAGCCTATTCAATTAATAGAGTTATGAAATATGTTGGATGTGATGAAAAATTATTAATAACAAATATAGTTTAAATATTTTTATATAACACATAAAAGTAATGCAAACAAAATCACGATATGGATATACATAAATTATAATTCGATTAAAATCACGAAACGAACATATATAAAATTCTTACCTTAGATCATAACCAGAAAACCACATACCGAACTTGAAGACTTCAAATATTCATGACCTAATACAAAAAAATCATAGTGCGATCCACACCTGATATAAACATACATAAAATTATAATGTGGTCCATATACACGATATGAACACATAAAATTATAATGCTATCAAAATAACAAAATAGAATGTATACAAAAAATTATCATACAATCAAATCGAAATAGCAACATACATGATACAAATATACATAAAACTATCATTCAATCAAAATTACAATACGAACATACACAGAATGAGTATTCAATCAAAATCACATTATGATCATACATAAATATATAATGCGATCAATATCACGAAACGAACATACATAAAATCCTTACCTAAATTAGTTCATAACCCA
Organism: Arctium minus; assembly: GCA_954870635.1. Taxonomy (NCBI): domain Eukaryota; kingdom Viridiplantae; phylum Streptophyta; class Magnoliopsida; order Asterales; family Asteraceae; genus Arctium; species Arctium minus. The sequence continues at coordinate 14,544,429 of OX941087.1, forward strand.
GAAATCTTAACAATTTCGAGTAAGCGAATACAATGACAAACTATTGAGATAACTCATCAAAATCCCGACACTAATGGAAAAAAAAACTACAAATAATCTCAAAAGTAACATGAGAGAAGCCAAAGAGAACATAATAAATAATTGAGATGAATAGAGAGAAATAAATTTAGAGATGGATAAAATAGAAAGATAATTTGAGAGGGTATGGGAGATGAAGATGAATAGGTAGGATGGAGATGGATGGGTTGGAGAGTTAAAATGTTAAATGATGTAGGTGAAATTAACAAAAAAATCCAATTAATAAAAAACCCAAAAGTCTTTAATAAAATATTTCATACAAAAACCCAAAAAGTCTTTAATAAAATAATCATTTTAGAAAATAAAAAATTTAGAAAATTTCCAATTAACGTAAGGATGATATCACGATACAGATGTAAAAGAAATAATCATAATAATGTAGTAAAATAAAGTTTTATTTAAATAACACCTATAAAGGAGTGTTATGTAATAATAATGTTAGCGATAAAGGTAATTTAATTATATAACATAACTATAAAATGAGGCTTATACAATTAATCATTTATTATTAATTAATGATTACGGTAAATTAATTATTACCAATTATCTTAAATATTTCATTTATGTAAATTGATTACTATATATATATTTTTTACATTTAAACTAAAAGTAATGAAATTGACATGAAAAATATAAAAATATAAAATGACTATTATGTATATATTGATCTTATAATTGTGTCATTTACTTATATAACAAAAATACATAATGAATAATGAGTATTATGTATAATTGTATATATTAATTAATACTAAAGGCCATTTATGATTCTTAACATAAAATGTAAATCAAATGTTATTAAATTGACATAATTGATTGTCATCAATATTAATTATAACATTAAAGGTTATTATAATCATTGGTATTAAGAAATGTACTCGTGTAAAAAATAAAATGTAGATAAACATAAAATATATGTTAAAATAAAAAATAAATTTTAATAAAAATGTTGATTTATAAACATTGTTACCTTGCAAGTTGTGGTTTATTCCTTGCAAGATGTTGATCTCTATCCCTTCTGTTTGGTTTTTAGTTGTTGTTCGTTTGGTTATTGCTCGATTGTTTATATTTTTGGTGAATGTTGCTCTTGGTTCTTGATTTTATATAATGCTTGCTTTCCAAAAAAAATGTCACATTTGATAAATTTTTTAAAATATAAGCAATGTTAGCCTACAAAGAAATTACATAAAATTCAATAAAAATTAACCATTTTAATAAAGTTTCTGATTTATAAGCATTGTTAACTTACAAAAAAAATACGAAAAATTAAATACAAATTAAATCATTTTAATAAAAGTTTTGATTTATAAGCATTGTTAGCTTAACTAAAAAATAAAAATTACAAAAAGTTAAATAAAAGTTTTGAATTATAAGCATTGTTAGCTTACAAAAAAAACTACAAAACATTAAATAAAAATAATAAGTTCATAAATTTAATAAACCCTATTAATTAAATAAAAATAATAATAAGTTTATAGATTTAAATAAAAAAATTTGTTGGATTCATTGAATAATTAAAAATGTAATGGAAATAATATTTTAAATAATAATAGGTATATATATTGATTGATGAGTTCTAATTTAAATTAAAAAAGAAAATGAAAAGTTTTAACATTTAATGTGTGAAAATCAATAAAAAATAATTCAAAATTATGAAAAAATAAATAAATAGGTAGAATGAGTTCTCCTTAATTCTCTCTTCATTGTCCTCCTTTATATTTATATATATATATATATATATATATATATATATATATATATATTGATTGATGATTGATTGATTGTTTAATGACATAGTACTTGATACTAATACTTTACGATAAGAAAATAAATGCAACAAAAAAGAAAATCAGAGAATAAAATATTGATATGGATATGAAATTAATAAGAATAAAAAATTTATGTTTTATATAACTTGTATAAGTAAAATATTAATTATATCTATGATATTTAATATTTAAAATGAAATGTATATCAATAAATACACACATTACAATAAAAAAAATAAATCAGGCAGAAAAAATATGAAATTAAAATATTGATATACATATCAAATTTGAAAGAATAAATACTTAATTTTTTATTTAATATCTTTAATAAAAATTTGTTAAAAGAAAAATCAAACAGAACAATAATAAATGGAGAGAATGAATTTGTAATTCTCATTAATCGAAATCCCTTTAAATAGGGATGAGTTACAAGTAGATAGCTATGAGATATTTCAGTTCTAATCTAACTCTGATATATTTATATCTATCTATATCTCTATCTCTATCGTCACATCCTTTAGACGATGACACATTTATCCTACAACACTCCCTCTTGTGCCGAGTTAAAGGAGTGACGGTGCATAATTGTTGCCTCGTTAAAACCTTACGCCAAAATAAAAACCCAGTGGGAAAAAATAAAAGTCTGACGAAGAAAAGAGTACAACACACCAGCTTCTTTGCAATACATAGACTTTTCCTTCAGTCTAGTTTTCTCTTAGATTCGTACATTACTAATGAGATTTAGGAAGACATGATGGTTTATAAACTGTTGCCTCACTAAAACCTTACACCAAGGAACAAAACCCAATGGAAAAAATAAAACCTTGGTTGAAGGAAAGAGCACAACATACCAATATCACATGTATAGTAGACTCCCCCTTTTGTCTACTACTCCCCCTGATCCGTGCATTATTCAAGGGAGTTTGGAAAACATTTTCATTTTAATACTTTCTACATGTTTCCCAGAATATGGTTTTAGGTAATGATTTGGTAAAATATGTCACGTTCTCCTGACATCTTACTTGATTAACTTGAATCTAAAGGAGAGTTTTGTTATTGTTGATTGTATAAAACTTAAGCAAAACATGCTTTGTGTTATCACCCTTGATGTATCTTTTATTTTATTTATTTGATACATGATGCATTATTTCCATACATGCAAGTAGGGTACTGGTTGAACTCAAAATGACTAGCTCCTCTAATATGTGTAATGATAATCCTTAATCATATACATTCTTTAATTATCTCATGTAGAGTAATATTCTTGGGTTAGTTCAAGGAGGTAGTTATAAAGGATTGCTTAGCTAACTTCCAAGCAATCAACATGTTCCTTGTGGTAATTCTTTATCCAGTTTGGGAACAACCTTTGTATGGGTCAGATAGATACCTAATATCAACAAAGACATACCAAGACATTGTTTGGTGTTTTTCTATAAGAGCTAGTACTTTTCCTGCTTACATTTTAAATAGGTATTGAAGTTCCATTATCAATATCATTTTTCTTTCTATAGGAAAAGTATAAGCCCATGTCAATGGTTCCAAAATATTAACTTGATATCATTCCAATGACGTTGCGTTGGCGCTGAGCTAATTCTAGCTAACAAGTTCACCGAGAAATACAATATACGGTCAAGTTTATTGTATTAAGTACGATAATGCATATATTGTACTTAGATAGGGAATTCCAGCTCCCCAACACTTTTTCGTCGTCATCCTTTATACGAAATGGATCTTTCCTTGTATCCAACACTTTGACCGATCATGAGAATGCTAACCGGATGCGCTTTATCCATATCAAATTGCCTGATTAGTTTCTAGACATATGCGATCGGTGAATTAATATTTCACAAATTCGGTGTCCTAGCTCAAATAGCTAGACAAAACCAAGTTTTCCCAAGATTTTCCATCTCAAATTTAGATTTCAAGTAGCTTGTGGTTTCTCTTATTTCATCAAGAGTGCTTATTATATTCATAACATCGACATATAAAACTACTTTGAAAATCTGGAACTTGTTTTCCTAAATAAATACGTAAAGGCACACTTTATTGTTCTTATATATCATTTCCCAATAAAATATTCACTTAGGCGGGTATATCACATTCACATAGATTGCTTTAATTTATAAAGTGAGTGTTTCAATTTTATTGCAAACGCATTTCGTGGTTTAGAGTTACTTGATTTTGGTAATGTAATGCCATTAAACACTTTTATATATCTCTAAATGTAGATCCCCGTAGAGATATGTAGTAACCATATCCATGAGTCCTTCATGTTGTAGCCCAGTGGTAAGGTAACATCCTGGGGGGGTTAGTGGATGGTATCCCTGACTACCCAGGTTCAAACCCCGTGGTGAACATCATGTGACATCCATGATTATGGGCCTGCCACATAGTGGTACCCTTAATTGGGCTGGGTCGTGGTCGACGGGGATTAGTCGGGTGACACCCTTAAGTAGGAGCCCGGATACCCCGGGAACGTGTGCGTGTGTTAACTTGTCATTCAAAAAAAAAACCATATCCATGAGCTGCATTTCCAGTCCTTCAGAAACTACGCTAATAAATTATTTTGATGTCATAACATCCATCGTGAGAGAGCATGTCTCCTCGTGGTCAATCCAGGGCGTTATGAGAAACCTTGCGCCAAAAGGAGAGCCTTATATATTAGGACTTTATTATTCTCGTTAAGCTTTCTGACAAAGACTCAGTTATGTCCTACGGGCTTTACACTTGGTAGGTTAGCACTATCGGAACAAATACCTGATCCTTTGTCAAAGAATATAATTCTTTATGGATTGTTTCTTTACATTTAGGTCAATATGCTCTTTGTTGATATTATTCAACTGAGCCTGGTTCGATGTCGTCGTGCTCGATCATCTTATGAGCCATCGTATATGCGAATAAATCATAATTGATTATATATGATTTGTCTATCGACTCATATCTACTCTCATAGTTCATTTGAGATTAATATTCATCTCTAGAATCAATATTAACTTCTGAGCTTCCTCCAGTGATGATTCATGGACATAATTATAATTAGAGACAATCTCATGAGAGTTTTGTGTATTAATGATAAATGGATGTGCCTCACTATTCTATTCCTTTATAATAGTATCCATCGAACCAAGTATCTTCCACCACTTCCATTTAGTAGCTATAACCTCAACCACACCTCCACTATGTGTGATTGGAACACATTTTCCAATGGCGTTGTGCCCCTGTTGGGGACTTTTTAACTTTGCATGTATATTTGCAGCTCGTATATGTGATCTTGTCACTTTTTGGACTAACATTAAACATATCAGGTATCGAGTCTGATTCGTTTGACTTCAACATTACGTTGTGAAGTTTTGGGGATCAAAATGAGACAGAGTGGGAATATTCAATGACACTTCCTATCGTTCCCATGGAAAATCCTTTTTCTTATCTCCCCCTAACGACGGGAAGATTGTCTCATGAAAGTGACCACCCGCAAATCTAGCGGTAAATAGATCACTAGTCAAATATTCTAATTAGCGGATAATTGTTGGGGATTCATATCCAACATATACCAAATCGTCTTTAAAGACCCATTTTGATGCGCTGTGGGGGCGCAAGTGACACATATACTATGGAACCAAATATGCGTAAATATAAAATATCAGGCTTATATCCAGTTACCAACTGATACACATGAGGCTGGTTAGCTAGTAGTGGGTCTAAAAACGAAAAAAAATTGCATAACCCCAGATAGATGTGGGTAAATTGGTGCACATTATCAATACCCTATATATCATCATATTCTTTTGATAATAACTTCTATGAGACCATTTTACATATACACATGGGGTATAGGAAACTCTACATTGATCCCAATACATATGTAATACACATCAAATCCTTATGATGAAAATTCTCCAACATTCCAAGTCATGTAGACTTGATAAAATAATCAGGGTGGTGAGCCCTTAAACGTATAGCTAGTGCTAGGAGTGTAGTATTTCATGTGGATAATAATACGACATGCGTTCATCGTGTCGAAACTAGAACCATAAAGTACTTTAATGTCCCGCATTCTGTATGTTTATGTCCATAAGTATCACCTTGTATTCGTTGTAACAATGGAATATTTTTGTATTATGTCCTTAGCTTTAAGATGGTCTCATACCAGTCTTGGCTAAGGATCAGGATATACAAAACTTTTAGGTATTCGAAGGGCATATTATGATGGCGGTGTTGCTTCTTATGCTGCAGAAGTCAACAGTTGCAATTTGCATCATTTTGCCTTTCACCCAAAAGAGAATGTGTCTATGTGTATTTTGCAATACACGGATCACTATGTCATAACCATGGTGTCCCACATGGTCCTGTTGAAACATATATGTGTCATTGCCCTAAAGTTCTTTATTGGTGACAAAAAAATGTTTCGATGACCCAATAATCTTGTAGTTTGACACATTAGTTTCCATGATATATGTTTATTTTCATATTCATTAGAACTTATGTATATATGCTCATTTCCATTATAATTTTCATTTGATATGAATATATTTACAAGGTTCCTATTAATCTTGTACCAACAAGAAAATGACAGTCTATCGTCTAAGTATTTTGGTTGGATGAATTATAAAATAAGTATTTGTCTATAAGTTTAGATTGTGTGGAATATTCTACAAAAACTCAAGTTCTCCTCGATACATTCCTACATGGAATGGAGAATATTGATAGTTTTGTTATTTATTTAGATGTATTTCTTTACATCTATAATGGTTACATATTCTATTTTACTTAAGTAAAAAAAATTAATTTTAATACTTTAAATAAATGTCAAAGAAACCTATGCTTAATCAATCTTAAATAAATATGATATAGTTTGTTTTCAACTTGTTCCCTTTTCAACAGGAGCACCCTTTAGTGTATTTCTTATTTGATTGTCCATTATCACCTGGGGCAGTAGTTGTATCTCTACTCCATGTATTGAGAAATCATTCCTGATTCTTACCATGACCTTGACCCTTTCTAAGGTCTCGTCCACATGGTGCATAAATGTCACATATGTGAAATTGTTTTTAACTCACAATTCTTTGGAGTTGTTTCCACTTCTAACCTTTTCATTATTGATCTTGGGAATTTTCTTTGTCCCAACATATGTGGTATTGTTATTCAAAAGAACCTTGTTATGTCTCTCAACCATTTGCAATAGGTTGATGAGTTTTTCTAAAGGTTACATTCCAACTTATATTGGTTCATTAATATTTACTGATGTATGAAAAGTGGAAATAATGTTACGAATCATGTCATCTTCTGTGAGTTCCTTGCCACAGAGATTGAGACGCATTTTGTGATACAACATTTCTTTTTTGAAATCAGTTACCTTTTTGTAATCGAGTAAGCGAGTTTCATTCCACTATACGATTAGTTCGGGAATTACATGAATACTCCCGATTCTCCCTTTCGGGGTATCCCACTGTTTTTTTTTTTGGGGGGGGGGGAGGCTTTTAGTAAAGGTATTCTTATGAAAGTTAGGATTTGTTTATCATCTCAAAACCTGATGGTATTTACTTGTACCTTTTCAAGATGTTGGTTTTAAGATCAATAGGGAGTTAATGTACTTTAGGTATATTTTTGTACCTTTCCGATAAAAGTAGTTTTTATATTGGATATTCATATTTGTACTCAAGTTCTTTTGAGTTTACGATGTTGATTTCGGGATAAGTTGATTCAACCATTTACATATATAAAAGATAATATATGATTTTCTGTTTGATAAGAAAATGGATTATAGTTATAATTATTATTTTATGTATGAAATTTCATTATCATAACAATATTGGATTTTTGTATGCTTATATTATGTTGATAATACTTCATCAATATTTCAATTTGCGAAAAAGAAAAGAAATCACTCAATCTATTGGATTTCCAGGTATTAGGGGAATCACATGGATTTCTTAAGTCCCTACAAACCTTAGGGTTGTTTACACCCGTCTAACAAAACCCAGTCGATATCTTGTGATTTAAATTAAAATATAACATTGTTAATTATAGAACATTTGGCATGAGGCCAAAATGACTATGAGTTTGGCATATGAACCCAATTTTAATACCTTAATAGTATTTTTGGAGCATTTGATAAAGACCAAAATATATGGGGTCGAAATTGTAACTTCCAAAAATCAATTATGTAGTTTAAAATTATGAGTAGTAACTCACAATCAAGATAAATATTTGAATTTTAACATTTCATGCTATTTTTAGAACTTTTAGCAAAATAACAAAAGTTATAGGGGTTGTAAGTGTAAATTCCAAAGATAATTGTATGAGGTTATGAATTATAATTAAAATGAACATTTAAATATTAACATAAGTAAATAATAAATAATTGATATTATAAACTAATTGGATAAACTTCTAAACATACCAATATTAGATGAACGTTTAAATTAACCATCTAAATATATGAATATTGTAATCTAGTTTGATAAATATTAATAATAATAGTTCAAAACAATACATATTATCATATCCATAATGAAACGGTAATTGATCTAAATAACATAATGTTAACGTAATTAAATTAACCAATTAAACATGTCAAAATTGTAACTAATTGAGGATGACTAAATAAAGAACGATATGTTTAAAGCAATAAAAATTATACTAATACAATTAAAATAAATAAGATGAAACAAATATTAAAATAATTAATAGTCTAATTCATTATTTGAACTAGTCTAAAAGAATATATTTAATAGGTCCAATTAAATAAAACTAAGTAAACGTGTCCAAAAATAAGTCAAGATTGGCTCGCATAGATAGATAATATTAAACTTAAATAAAAGTTAATATAATATATATTTATTAAACAAAAACGTCATATAAAATAATGAAAAAAAATAAATTAAGTTTTTTTAGTTAAAAAAACGATAATACATATCCCTTGTGGATAATTAAAAATTATTTATTTAATTCCTTCTGATAATAAAAAAAATAAATAAAACAAAATCATTCAATTATCCAAATAATTCAGATAATTAGATCATTATCATACTAAAATCACATATAAATTCAAATAATTATCTTTTAATATAGTTTTTTTTACGTCAATATAATTTTCATTTATTTAATTATTTCAATAAAAAAATTAAATAATTATGAATGCGATTTTTTTATTTTTTTGTGAATTCAGTTAATATCAATCACGAAAATAACGGAAATATTCTACAGAAAACTTAAGAAAAAAATAAACATGATTTATACTATTCACTTGTGAAGAAATTGATAAAAAACTTACTAGATTTTTTTTGACATGCGTGGCAACGAGCAAAAGATAACGCAGTAGCGATGCAATTTTGCGATAAGCCGTTCAACGACAACGTGCACTAATCGTTTAGAGACGATGAAAAACAACATTGAGTTTTACGTGTTGATAACGTGTTAAAGGAAAACCAAACAGAACGATAATAAATGGAGAGAATGAATCTGTAATTCTCATTAATCGAAATCCCTTTAAATAGGGATGAGTTACAAGTAGATAGCTATGAGATATTTCAGTTATAATCTAACTCTGATATATTTATTTCTATCTATATCTCTATCTCTATCGTAATATCCTTTAGACGATAACACCCTTTTATCCTTCAACAAAATTTAATTATTTTAAATTTAAAATGAAATGTTTAAACAATATTAATTTGATTATGTTTATCAGTTAGTTATATGAATTCAAATATAAAACATGTTTATCATGTATTTCATTATATTTATCAATTAGTTATATGAATTTAGTTATGAAGTTTTTTTAAAAAGTTGTATTAGTGTATCATTAATGTATAATTTTGAATTTTGAGTTCTTTGTATTGATTAACAATACCTAATGCATAAAAAATAGTTTTTAAGATTTATTCCAAATGCTTTATAATATTATGTGTGTGTATAGTTGTTTAATCATCTGAGAACTTCAAAATTTGTAAGATTTGTAAGATCTATTCTAAACTACTAATTTAAGATAATTAATGAGATAATTAAGGAAATACTTATCTTTATTTATTAAATAAAAGTTAATGCATTTTTAGGAAGTTTTATACATCTCTCTCTCTCTCTCTCTTCTCTCTCTCTCTCTCTCCGTAACATACATACACACACAATTAAATGTATGTATACAAGATGAGCACATTGTGAACACAATATAAACAACCTTAAGAATTTTTTTACTAAAGTGTCACAAGGTTTAGATGGTGTGCACAAGTGCTAGGTTTCGATTTAGTTTTATTGATATAGTTGATGTTCATAATACGTTCACAAACTGTATTAGATCCCGTAGACTTAATCAAAATGTGTTCACTAACTATAATAGTATTCCTAAAAATGTGTTCACAATGTATTCACCGTATGTACATATTCAATTATGTGTCTATGGGCATGTAAGGGAGAGAGGAAAGGAGAGAGAAGAGGAGTGAATTATATATGGATTTGACCCGTGTGTTTTGATATCTTTTACGGTTAGGATTTTAACTTTGTTACAGTAATGGTCCTTTTAACTAACACCGTCCATTTTTTACTATTAAATGAAGTCATGTCCCTCACATGAATACAATTTAGTCTTTTTGCTCTTTTTCCTGGCCCACAGTACAGACTCATATTTTAAAACGTAAACATGGACGCTTCAACCCAAAAATTAAAACATAAACACTTCAAATCAAAAATTAAAACATGAACACTTCAACCTATAATACAAAACCCTGAATTAGAAAGAAAAAAAACACTAAATCAGAAAACATGCAGTAACCAACATCATTATATATATATATATATATATATATATATATATATATATATATATATATATATATATATATATATATATATATATGGGGTCATTCAAAGGAGAACTCGATTATCTATGATAACCATGAGATCCAATCTTAACAAAAAATAAGAGGATAAATTAGGAAAACAATAATTTTGGTAATTTTAATTAAAGGGTATGTTAAGTATTTTAGAAATCTCCTCTCTCCTCTCTTCGGCGAACATTATTCCGGCAAACATTATTCCAATAATCATGTACCACATGATGCACAGTGTGATACCTTTTGTAAACATCAAAAATAAAGAAAATAAATAAGAAATTTTGTGATACCTACTATAATACAAAATACAATATGATATCTACCGTGATACACAATACACTATTAAATCCATTGTGATACAAAATACATTGTGATACACTTCTTGATTTAACAAAAATAAATATGATACACAATGTGATACCTAAAAAAAGCAACACGATGAATCTTATTCTGACAGATACACAATGTGATACCTAAAAAATGCGACATTGTTAAAAAAAAATACATTCAAACGAACATGATTATGACACCCATTGTGATAGTTGTGATACCCAAAATACATCCTTGTATGATTTCAATTTTATCCCCTCAAAAAAACCTCCACCAGAAGAAGAAATAATGAAAGAAGTCCTCTCGAAAACCCCTCTCATCTCTAAAACACCACCGCCCTCCAATTCCACCCCAACAAAAATCACCCGAGACAACCAACAGATTCTCGTTCTCCATGTTGTAGAAGAATTCAGGTCAAGGAGCGGTGTCGTCCAGTGTACCAAGAACCCAATAGAAAAAAAAGCTTTTGAGGTCTTGTCAGAGATGTATACTTACAACGAAAGCTTTTCTTCTGCAACAGCAACAACGTCGTTGGCTACAGATCTCAAGAGGGGCGAAACCGGATCTGGAATCGGAATAAATGAAGATGGAGAAGTTACCCAGAAAGTAAAGAAGCGTCCGTCAGCCAAAAAGGTACCGAAAAAATAGCCGACTAACGCACCAGAAGGAACGAGGCATCATGCCTCCGCCTCCGGCTAGAAGATTAGCAATTCCTTCCATGGATAAAAAATCCAGCTTCCTTCGAGAAATACAACGACAACACATCACCACCAGAATGTGGTACCATCCAATCTCGTCAGACGAGAACCTCCTGCTTGAAGATCAAGGTCGTCGGCAATGAGGGGAGAGGAAGGTGACATCATCATGGTCACGCGACAACTTCTTTCGATAGGGGGTTTCAAAATAATTAACACCATAATAGGGTAACTTAAAAGGAATGAAAAAAATCATCCACAATCTTAGGTAACTGATTACTATCAATTTGTAAAAAGATCCAAATTACCAAAATACCCTTTTATATTTATTTAAAATTTAAATTAATTAACTTAAATGTGTGGCTCACATTGGATCTCACAGTTACCACAAATTACCTAGCTCTCATTTGATTAGCGGTTTTCAAAATTAAGGTGGTTTCCAAATGAAATTGTTTCATTAATTTGTAAAATTTGATAAATTGTTTTATATAATTCTTTTCTTGATAAAATTGTTTCATATATTTGTGTTTTTATGTAAAAATGAAAAAGTTGAATCAGAAAGAGAAATGCATGAAACAATTTCATCAGAATTAGAAAATACATGAAACAATTTTATTTTTACAAAAAAAACACAAATATATGAAACAATTTCATCAACAAAAGAATTATATGACAAAATTTCATCAAATTAAACAATTCCATGAACCAATTTCATTAATTTAACCAATGAAATTGACGGTTTCCACGGTTTGCAAGATTAGAGTGGTTTCCATTTGATCTCTCACATACATATATATATATATATATATATATATATATATATATATATATATATATATACACACGTTGAAACGAGAATAGTAACAAAATAAAAAAATAGCCAAATCACTTGCAAAATTACATGTGATTTTAAATTACCGGTTATGCAAGCGTGTGCAGGCGACGTTGCCCGCAACCTCAGAGAGTCAGGTCGCGGCCAAAGTCTCGTAAATCAAAATCACATGTGATTTTACACGTGATTTTAGAGTAAAGTCACATGTGATTTAAATATTTTCTTATTCTTTTATTGTTAATAATATTCAAGTATGATCACCTGACTGTATATATCTTAAAAATCAAAAACGAAAATTACACAATCTGCCGCGTCCGTAGTCTTCATCGCCACCGCTTTGGGTTTTAAGGTTTTAATCAACAAAGGCTTTTATGGACTTTGGAATATATTGGAGATTTTTTTATAATAAGAAACAATATTATTTAATCTTCATCACTAAAAGATATTGTGCAACTTTAAATCTTTAATGGTTATCCATAAGATTCTATTAATAATGGAAAGTTTTTCTTCAATCTTATCAAAAACATTTCCCACATGATAAAAACCTTTTTTGAAGTTTGCATTAATTTGTATCAATGTTAAATTTTTTAATATCAACTCTTAAGAATAAAATGACACTATTAGGAAAATGCTTAATACCGACCAAATATTACCGACGGTCTCAAGTCGTCGGAAATTTCCAACGGATTATCGACGGAAATAAGATATTTGCGATGGATGTACTATCCGTCGGTAAATATAATCATTTCCGACGAATCACCGACGGACAGGAAATTATTTTATTTTTGATTTTTTTTAATATTGCAATCCGTCGGTAAGTTTAATAATTTAATTAATAATTATTTTTTTCTGCAATCCAACGGTAATTCGTCGCAAATTACCAACGGATTTCCGACGACCTTTAGGAAATCCGTCGGAAACTAATTTTTTCCCCAAGATCATTATGTATGTATGTATGTGTATGCTTGTATGTATATAGTACATATATGTGTATATCATGTATATACATGTATGTCGTAAGTGTGTGTATGTATGTCTAGATCATGTATTGTATACATATGTATTGTTTGTATGTATATAACACATGTCTATATCATGTCTAGCTATGTATATATGTGTGTATATGTCAATAGACCAAGTCTATGAATGTGTGTATGTATGTATGTCTATAGATCATGTCTATGTATGTGTGTATGTATGTCTATAGATGTATTGTATTCATATGTATTGCTTGTATGTATATAGCACACACGTCTATATCATGTCTATGTATGTGTGTATGTATGTATGTCTATAGATGTATTGTATACATATGTATTGCTTGTATGTATATAGCACATGTGTCTATATCAAGTCTATGTATGTGTGTATGTATTTATGTATGTATATATGTATGTATGTCTATAGATGTATTGTATATGTATATCATGTTTATGTATATGCCGTATGCCTATGTATATCATGTGTATGTATGTATGTCTATAGGTGTATTATATACATATGTATTGCTTGTATGTACATGTATATGTTGTATGCATATAAATGTGTGTATGTCATGTACATGTCTATATATGTATGTATGTTTATAGATGTATGTATGTATGTCTATATATGTATCTATGTATGTCTATAGATGTATGTATGTTTATATAACACTTTTGGTCCCTGATCTAACTGGAATTAACGGGAAAAGATAACGGCCGTTAACTGTTTCCGTTAAGTCTAGTTAGTTCAGGGGTATTTTAGTCAATTTATATATAATTTGATAAATTAATAATTTATTTAATAATTTTAATATAAAATTATATATAATAATTTATTTAATAATTATTAATAATTTTAAAAACAATATAATTTAATAATTATTAAAGTAATTATTTTAATTTAAAAAAAAGGATATCCGTCGGTAACCACTCCCTCGGTAATTACCGACAGAATTTCCGTTGGAAATCCATCGGTGATTTTATTGAATCTCTTAAAAAAAGAGCGGGAATAAATCCCTAATTTCTTGAACTCTCTCGATTTCCCTCTCCTCTCTCTATCGATTTCTCCTCTTTCTCGATTTCTCTCGACCTCACTCCGGCGACCTCACTGCCAGACATCACTCCGGCGACCGACGCCTCCCTCACTGCTCTCACTCCGGCGACCCTCTCCTCTCTTCCCTCTCCCTCTCCCTCACTCACTGCCCTCTCCTCTCGAGTTCCTCTCCCTCACCGTGACCTCACTTCGTCGGCCACAATCTTGTTGGGTCAGAAATAACCAAGTCTGGTTAGTACTGCTAGGTGAAGAAAGATTACTACTGCTTAGCATGTTAATACTGCTATGCAATATTTGTACTGCTAGTAGTTAATATTGCTTGGAAATTACTATTGCCATAAGAGATTAATACTGCAAGCATGGTTAGTACTGCCAGGGACAAAGTTAATACTGCTATTGAGTTAATGCTGCTTCTGAAGATAAAGATGGATTGATGCGGAAGAATAGGAGATGAAGATAATTATGGACTGGATTCTGAAGAATAATATTTCCTTTGTAATTATCTTGTAATCAGTTTTGTATATATAGTCTAGATAATTTTAGATTATAGAATGAGTTGTTTTTGTTTTAGAGAATTAACCTCAAGATTCATTGTAATCCTTTCTTTAGAGAAGTTTAGAACGCCTGTTGAGTCAGTTCAACAGATTGAGGTTGAGTTTGTAATCATTAAGTTTTATGCAATATAAACTTATGATTTGAGTTCATATTCTGTGTTTTGATTAATTGTTAAAGTGTTATTCCGCGACTTCTTTAACATTGTTTCTGAGTTTGTATTAAATTCTTGTTTAGAATTTTCTATCTTGAGAAGTAGTATCAGAGCTAGAAAACTCAGAAATCTATAATCATGGACGGTTCAAGCGATAGCGTTCTGGTCTCAAAGGTTCCCATGCTCAAACCCAATGAGTTTGACATGTGGAAAATCAGAATCAAGCAATACATTCTTCTCACAGACTTCTCAATGTGGGATATCATTGAGAATGGTCCCTCTGATGGAGGAAAGATGGATGCAGATGGCAAGAGACCTCCACCAAAGACTGATGGAGAAAGAAAGATGAGGCAGACAGAGATGAAAGCCTTGAGCACTCTGCTCTTGGCTATACCTAATGAGTACCAACACCAGTTCTGCAACTGCACGAATGCACAAATTTTATGGAATGCACTGGAGAAAATATTTTCTGGTACCAAAAGTACCAAGAGAAATTAGAAGGACATCCTGAAGCAGCAATATGAAAACTTCATGTCTACAAAGAATGAGTCCATGACTCAAACTTTTGATAGATTTAATAAGTTAATTGGTGAAATGGCTACTGTTGGTGTCCAAGTAGATCAAGATGATGTCAACAGAAAATTTCTCAGATCTCTTGGTGATGAATGGACTATGTACACTGTCTCCTTCAGACAGAATGACCAACTAGAGGACAAGGAACTGGATGACCTCTATAATGACCTTAGGGTGTTTGAAGCAGAGGTAGAAGCAAAGAAGAGGCCCTCTGGATACTCATACAATGCTGCTCTTTTATCATCTTCTACTTATTCTGTTGCTAATACAGAATCAGTTAGTGCTGTCTATGGATCAAAGCAAGATGGATCTAATGACTCAGTTTTAGAAGCTTTTTTAGCCAGTCATGCTAATTCCACTCTAATTAATGATGACTTAGAACAGATAAATGCTGATGATCTGGAAGAGATGGATATCAAGTGGCAGATGGCTATGCTCACAATGAGGATAAAAAGGTTCATCAAAAGGACTGGAAGGAACAACTTTGCTCAGAAAAGAGAAGATGGGATTGGATTTGATAAATCCAAGGTTCAATGTTACAAGTGTCACAAGCTGGGGCACTTTGCAAGAGAATGCAGAAGTGGAATGCCTCAACAACATACTAGCAACCATCAACCATCACATTCCACTAGCTTCAACAACAGAAACTCTTCTCAAGCTCTTGTTTCCCAAGAAGGAATGGGATTTGATTGGAGTGACCAAGCAGAAGAAGCAGTTCAGAATCAAGCTTTAATGGCTAAAGTTTCAGAGTCATCAAGCACTGATATTCCCACAGAGGTAAAATCTAACCTTTGCTCAAAATCTTGCATATAAACTGTTAAAAAGTACAGGGATCACAATCAAAGCATGTGTGATGACCTAAAAAGGTTAGAAAAAGATAGAAGAGAGTATGTTGTGATTGTTGAGAATTTGGAAGAACAGATTAAGGCATACAAAGCCAATGAACTTCAACACACATATGATACTAACTACTGGAAGTGGGAAAAGAATCAGTTAGAAAGTAAGCTTAAAAAGTCTGAAGAGGAATGTGAGAAGATAAGTAGTGATTTTGAGAAAGCCAAGTTGGACACTGAGAAGTTTTCCAATGCCTCTAAAGCAATGGACTCACTTCTAAAATCTCAAGTCCATGACAACCTGAAAAGAGGTTTAGGATACAACAGTACCCCTCCACCCTATAACAATAATTATATCCCTCCCACTTCAGACCTCTTAGAAAGACAAGAGAAAATAGACTTACCTGCAGGAGCCACAGATGTAGATCCTCTTGACAGTGTAGTGATTGAGGAAGAGGCTGAAGAAGAGACCACTAAGGGTAAGAATAAGGATGACCTTAAAGAAATCCCTTTAGAAAATCATATCCTTACAAATGAAAAGGGGGGGTAAACCTTTTGTAAAGAGTGAGAAGACTGAAAGTTCTAAGAGAGAGAAGGGAAAGGTACAGGGAGTCCATTACATGCAAACCACTGTTGTTAATCCCTGTACTTGTAAACAGAATCAGCCCCAACAACATGATAAAACCAGGGGAAATCAAAGAAACAGAAATAATCAGTGGGCTTTAAAACAAGGAATTGATCTGAGAAAAATTAACAGACCAAAGCCTTGTTTTATCTGTGGCAAGTTAAATCATCTATCCAAACACTGTTATTTCAATCCTATTAACCAAAGGATCACTTTTCAAAGAAATATAGAAAATCCTGTTGGTTATAGGAATCAAATAAGGAATCATATGGCTGAGAATGTGAGAAGGGCACCTATAAAATCTCATGCTCATAATAAGTTTGCTAATTCAAAGAAAAATACTTCAAATAAGCCAAGGAGTATCTTAAAGAAAAAGAAAGCAAACAACTTTGTCCAGGTTTGGGTTCCAAAATTAAAGAAATCTGTTATTACTGCTACTTCAAATAGTACTGCTGACAGAAATAGTGTTGCTGCAAGCAATACTACTGCTAATCTAGTTAATACTGTTAACCCTGTGGGTCCAACAATACTATATCAAGTTTTATATCAACAACACCTTAATGATTACCAACCTGTATTGAATAATAACAATGGTTACAAGGTTTGATCTTTGAAGCTCTCTTGTGTTCTCTCCAGATTTACACCTTTTGTGTGTGTTTTTATGTGTGTATTCTTATCTGATCTTTTTAGAGAGATTGAGAGATACACAAAGATATCTAATCTTAGTGTGTCTAACACACTTCCTACAACTTGCAACAACAAGTAGCATTATAAAACAATAAAACTAACTTAATATCTAACATTTAGATATTCTATCTAACTAACTAACTTAGATAATAACTAACTAAGTTAACTTTATCTAACTATGATAAACTAGATCTAATATCTATTAGAAATAGATATTTAAACTAAGTTAACTAATATAATAAACAAACAATTACATTGACATTTATTACAAACGACATAGACTTTAATATTGAGAGTCAACGTTTCGGCTTTAGCTTCAGATTGCGATCTTCAGATTGGATGATCTTGAATCCAATGAGACTGTGTCTTAACAAACCCAATTAGTACTGCTAATGATGTTAGTACTGCTAATGATGTTTGTACTGCTAACAAAGTTAGTACTGCAAATCAAGTTAGTACTACTTCCAGTGACAGACCCATTATTCTGACAAAGTATTCAAGCAATAAGATTCCTCAGTTTGATAATCTCATCAAGTCTGAATATGAATATGTTGATGAGAATGGAAAACCCAAGACCTCTTTGGCTTGGGTTCCTATTAAAAACTAACTGCTTCATTATATGTGCAGGGCAACCAACAGCTCAAGGGAAGGAGCATTTGGCATGTTGATAGTGGTTGTTCCAGGCACATGACAGGTAACATGGCCTGCCTTCAAAACTTCAAAAGAATTGATGGAGGACATGTTGCTTTTGGTGATAATCCAGCAGGTGGAAAGATAAGTGGAAAAGGTAATGTGTCAAAAGGTAAGATGACCTTTGAGGATGTATACTATGTTGAGCAATTGAGATACAACCTGTTAAGTGTATCACAGGTTTGTGACAAGAAACATAGCATATTATTTAATGATACTTAATGTATTATCCTTGCTCCAGGGTTCAAGGTAGTTGATGAAAGTATGATACTACTTAGAACTCCTAGAAATGACAATGTTTATTGCTTAGACTTGGAGAGTGTATCTTCTGATTCATCTTTAAACTGTTTATTTTCAAAAGCTTCATTGGATGAATCATCTCTTTGGCACAGAAGGATCTGTCACATGAACTTTAAAACAATGAACAAACTTGTGAAAAACAACCTTGTAAGAGGTTTGCCACAAAAGGTATTTTCATGTGATGATCATTGTCTTGCATGTCTTAAAGGCAAACATCACAAAACTTCTCATAAGTCCAAAGAGAAATACAATCTCTTCACCTCTTAATTTACTGCATATGGATCTGTTTGGACCTACAAATGTGATGAGTATTGGTAAGAAATCCCACTGCTTCGTTATTGTTGATGATTTCTCTAGATTCACTTGGGTCTATTTTTTGAGGACTAAGGATGAGACAAGTGGACTGATCAAATCCTTTGTTCTTAGAGTTGAAAACCAAAAAATCTAAGAGTTAAAGTCATCAGGTCTGATAATGGCACTGAATTTAAAAAGAATGACCTAAACAGCTTCTATGAGGAAAAAGGCATTGAGAGATAATACAGTGCTCCTAGGACTCCTCAACAGAATGGTGTTGCTGAAAGGAGAAATAGGACTCTGATAGAAGCTGCTAGATCTCTGTTGGCAGATTCAAAACTTCCAATCTCTTTTTGGGCAGAAGCAGTTAATACTGTCTGCTATGTTCAAAACAGAGTTCTAGTAGTGAAATCCCAAGACAAGACACCTTATGAGCTTTTTAAAAAGAAGAAACCTTTTATTGGATTTTTCAAACCATTTGGGTGTCCTTGCACAATTCTCAATAGCAAAACTCACCTAGGCAAGTTTGATAGCAAAGCTGAGGATGGGTTTCTTGTTGGATATTCATCTCAAAGTAAGGCCTACAGAGTTTTCAACACCTCTTCTAGGATTATTGAGGAAAGTGACAATGTCAAATGCAATGAGAACACACCAAATCAACTTGGTTCAGGTCCTGATTGGCTATTTGACATTGATTCACTATCTAATTCTTTGGGTTTCAGTAATGAGCATAATGCAGGAACATGGACAGAAAAGGTACAAGTACAAAGACAAGAGTTTGTGCTGTTCCCAATAACCACTGCTGATCCTGTTGAATTCTGTGACCAAGATAAGAGAGATACTTCAGATTCAAAGGACACTGAACCAGCTCAGAATGAAGAGGACAAAGGTGAAAAGGAAGATCAACCCTCAGATTCAGGAATCAAAGGTCCTGAGATGCCAGGTTTGGAAGAAGATGACACAGATGATGATAACTCTTCAGTTTTTGGTGGCAACACTCCTGAAAAGAATGACTCTAATCTGGAAGCAGATATTAATGAAGAGGTTGTTCATCAAACAGGAGTTCAGAAAAATCATCCTCCTCAATTGGTGATTGGTGACATCAATTCACCTATAATCACAAGGAATCAAAGTAAGTTGGGAGGATTGAAAGATATACAGTCAGGTTTACTTTCTTGCTTTCTATCTCAGGTTGAACCCAAAAAGGCATATGATGCAATTAAGGATCCAAGATGGATAGAAGCAATGCAAGAGGAGCTACTGCAGTTTGTGCTGCAGGATGTATAGGATTTGGTTAACCTTCCTAAAGGACACAGAGCTATAGGCACTAAATGGATCTTCAGGAACAAGAAAGATGAGAGAGGAATAGTAATAAAGAACAAGGCCAGATTAGTGGCACAAAGGTATACTCAAGAAGAGGGAATTGATTATGAAGAGGTATTTGCACCAGTGGCCAGGATTGAGGCAATCAGGCTATTTTTAGCCTATGCTTCTTTCATGAAGTTTAGGGTCTACCAGATGGATGTAAAGAGTGTTTTCCTGTATGGGAGAATTGAAGAAGAAGTGTATGTCTGTCAGCCTCCAGGGTTTGAGAATCCAAATTATCCTGACAGAGTATACAAATTGAAGAAGGCACTCTATGGGCTACATCAAGATCCAAGGGCATGGTATGACACTTTGTCTACCTATCTCTTGGAAAATGGTTTTCAAAGATGAATCATAGACAAGACCCTGTTCATTCAGAGGAAGAAGAAGGACATCCTAATAGTGCAAATCTATGTGGATGATATTATCTTTGGATCCACAAAAGATCAAATGTGCAGAGATTTTGAAGATTTGATGCACAAGAGATTCAAGATGAGTTCTATGGGTGAACTTACTTTCTTCCTTGGGCTACAAGTTAAGTAGAAGAAAGATGGGATATTTATAAGCCAATCCAAGTATGTGCAGGACATTCTTACTAAGTTTGGATTCTCAGATTCAAAGCCTGCAAGCACACCCATGGAGACACACAAACAGATCACTGCAGATCTTGAGGGGGAGGATGTGGATGTTCATCACTATAGATCCATGATTGGATCCCTCATGTATCTCACTGCTTCAAGAACAGATATCATGTTTCCTGTTTGTGTGTGTGCAAGATTTCAAGTCAGGCCTAAGCAGTCACACTTTCAAGCAGTCAAGAGGATATTCAGATATCTCAAAGGCCAACCTAGATTAGGTCTTTGGTATCCTCATGACTCACCATTTGACCTACTTGCTTATTCCGACAGTGACTTGGGTGGTGCAAATTTGGATAGAAAGTCCACTTCAGGAGGATGTCAGTTTTTGGGTGCAAGACTAGTGTCATGGCAGTGCAAGAAACAAACCACAGTGTCCACCTCTACAACAGAAGTAGAGTATATAGCTGCTGCAAGCTGCTGTTCACAAGTACTCTGGATTCAGAATCAAATGCTGGACTATGGTATGTCTTTTCTTCACACTCCAATCTTCATAGACAATAACAGTGCTATTAGCATTGTTAATAATCCAGTCAAGCACTCCAAAACAAAGCATATAGAAATCAGGTACCACTTTATCAGAGACTGTAATGAAAAGAAGCTAATTCAGGTTGTGAAAGTCCATACAAGTAACCAATTTGCTGATCTATTCACCAAAGCTTTTGATGCGGGTAGATTCACATTCTTGGTCACAAGTGTGGGCATGATAAACACTGAATAAGCCTCCTTTGATCTGCTTTATGTACCATTTCTGTATAGATTCCTTCCTGTCTACTTTCTCATATTGTATTGTGCATGGTCCTGCTAACCTTGTGTGTTTAAGTGTTTCAGATTGCTTAAATTGAATACTTGGTACTTCTAGTTCAGTTAATACTGCTCTCTATATTACTCATGATAACAGTCCAAAAAGAATTAAGTATGGTTACTACTGCTAGGTAGTTTATACTGCCAGTGCAAAGTTACTACTGCTTGCTTTAATTATACTGCTAATCAATGTTAATATTGCTGGTAGGTTTTAATACTGCTAGTCTGTGTTAATACTGCTAGTTTGTGTTAGTACTGCCAGTATGTGTTACTACTGCTAATATGAGTTAATATTGCGAGTTGGTTAATACTGCTAGGGTACTTAGTACTGCTTCTAACTGAAACCCTCCACCTATAAATACCCCTTTGTGACCGCCAAAATACAAACGGCTCTTTGAACTTCCATTGCTTCTCTTTCTCTCTCTCTCTCTCTCGATTTCTTACTTATCAGTGTAAACCCTATTGGCGATTCGAACCCTAGAATCAATCAGAACGATGGCAGGACTACAATTCTTTGATGAATACAATGAGGTTGCTATGCTGCAAAAACCCAAACAGTCTGAAGGTTTTCACTGTCAATCCTCAAATCGTCACACATTGCCTATGCCCTCACTGTCAATCCCACAATCTGTGTGGAACATCTACGACAATTTTGGGAAATGCTACCATCCACACTGAAGAGGGCACTCAAGTAATCAAAACAAGGGTGTGTGATAAACCCCTGACCATCTCAGAAGAGTGTATTCGCATCCATCTACGCTTAGATGATGCCTCAGGTATTACTTCTCTTCCTAAGGAAGATCTCTTCCAAGTTCTTAGTCGTATGGGGTATGAAGGTCCCACTGATGTATATAAGTTTTTCAAAAACAGATTTTCACCTCAGTGGCGATTCTTTGTTCATACCCTACAACACTGCATTTCAAGAAAAACAACTGGCTGGAGTAAGTTCAGCAGCACCATAGCCTATGCTTTGATCTGCTTGGCGACCTCTAGACAGTTTAATTTCTCTCAAATGATCTTAAACGATTTAATGTCAAATCTGGATACCAAATCAAAAAGCTTTTATATGTATCCAAGGTTTGTACAAGAAGTACTTAATAAGGAATTGACGGATTTACCTACCTTCAAGGAGGTATATGTACTAAAACTCCCAAAGGGGAAAGTGTTCTCAAATATGAAGAGGCCCAGTAAGGACTTCTCAGGTCTAGACACACCATTGTTCTCTACAATGATGGTTGTATCCCCCTCTCAAGGTGAGGCATCGGGGTCAAAGCCCACATTAGACCAACCCACTGATGACCTACCCACACCTTCCACTACAAAGCATATCCCTCAGTCCCTTCTAAAGAAGCCAACATCACCTATTACTCACACATACACAAGGAAAAAGGTACAGAAGGTTCTTTCCCTTCTAGTATCTTCACCCCCACAGCCTAAAATCCCTCTGATGGAGCATTTTCCATCAGAGAATATCCAAAGGGAAACCACATGGGTATCTACCAACCCCAAGAAGGTGCTCAATAAGGAGAAGGAAGAGCATGTGGATAGTGAGGCTTACACTACTGACTTTGCACAAAGTGCAGGGCAGGACAGTGTGAACATCTTTAAGACCTTCCCCACGGCAACTTTGGGTGAGCAATCATCCAAAGGTCCCAGGTGCCAAGAAACCAAGGGGGTAGAGGGTGCTTCTGCTAGGCAGAAGACTCCTACTAAAACTTCCAAGGATCCTTCAAGGGTGGTTAACACACCCAAAGGAGGTGAGGATATATATACTTATGATGAATTGATGGATACACTTGGTACCTTAAGTCAGGAAATTAATGATCAAGCACTGGAGATAAAAAGATATGAAACAGGTGATACTTTCCCAACAACTTCAGATCACAAAACTGAAGAAGATGCTTCTACGGCTAGTGCACAAAAAGAAGAAAACCAAATTTGTGCTAAAGAAGAGGAGCATAGATCATGATGCTTCCAAAAAGGGGGAGACAACTGAAAAACAAAGTCCTGTTGGCATGGAATCTAAATTTGAGGGGGAGTCGGGTATAGAAGCAGAAGGTAACAAAGCAGCAGAAACCTTTAAGCTAGCAGCAGAAATAGGTCTAGCAGCAGAAACTGAGAAGGCTGCAGTAGAAACTGAAAAAGTAGCAGCAGAAACAAGGCTGACTATTGAGGAAATACAGATTGCAGAAACACTAGTGAAGGACAAAGCTGACACTCCCAAGGCTACTCAAAAGGCTAAGGGAGTGGAAATCAAAGAAGGTGGTATAGCAAAGAAAAGAAAAGAAGCTAGTATTGCTGAGATTAAGGGTAAAGGCAAAGAGAAGGTGGTTGAATCTGTAAAAGCATCAAAGAAACAAAGTCAAATAGCTCTGGATGAAGAATTGGCAAGGAAGATGCAAGCAGACCTTGAAAAGGAAAATGAGATTCAATCTGCCAAAGACAGAGAGATTGCATTGGAGTTGGCCAAGAAGATCAATGAAGAATATCAAAAGAGTCTGAAGTCTGCAGCTGCTGCTGCTGCTAAGAAAGTCACAAAGAAGGCTTCAAGGCAAAGGCTACCACTTAAGACTAGACAAAGACAACCTTCCAAGACATACGTAGCCAACCAAGAAAGAAGGAAGATGATAAACTTCCTGAAAGGAGCTATTGGAGTTTCAGAGGGAATGTTTACAGGTATGTCTTTTGGAAAGCT
This sequence comes from Arctium minus, assembly GCA_954870635.1. Classification (NCBI taxonomy): domain Eukaryota; kingdom Viridiplantae; phylum Streptophyta; class Magnoliopsida; order Asterales; family Asteraceae; genus Arctium; species Arctium minus. The sequence goes on from OX941087.1 coordinate 14,569,205, forward strand.
TGAAGAACTTTACAAGAAGGAAATGGCAAAGTTGCAAGGAGACTTTTCTCAAAGGGTTGAGGTTGAAAGGAAAATGAAAGAAAGGCATGATCTGCATATCCAACAACCTTTTCCTGAGAATGAAGAAACCACTCCTACAAAAGAAGTGGAAGAAGAACAGAAAGAAGAAACTCTTGCTCAAACAGTCAAAGTTGTCAAAAGAATGAAAGCCTTAGCTTCAAAGAAACAGACCAAAAGGCCAAGGGTTGAAGAAGTGCAAAAAGAGGCTGAACCTGTTGTTGCAACCCCTGAAGAACAATCAAGTCAACAAGGTGCAGAACAATCTGAACAATCTGAGGTACATGTTGGTTTGTATATGACAGTGACTGACAGTGAACCTGTACAAGCTGACCCAATATCAGTCCAAGCCCCTGAAATTATCCATTGGGATATCCTGGAAGATCAAAGGAAGAAATACTTCAGGATTAAAAGGGTGGGAGACAAGTATGAGGTTTACTCTACTTGGGGCAAAATCATCAGAAGCTGGTCCAAATCTGACTTAGAAGAAATGTTCAAGGTTGGGATAAGATTGTATGGTGATACTCTGAAAGAAGCTGGAATGAACATAAAGAAGCTGGCAATGGAGTACTTGTGCATGATGTTTGATCCTAGCAAAGTTCAACATGTTGTCAGAGATCTGCATCTGGAGAATAAATTCCAAAGAATAGACAATTGGATGCTATTTGAAAGGTGTGGAGTCTATGTCATCACTATTGACAGATCTTATCATGAGTACTACCTGGTGGATAGAATTTATGATCACAGCAAAGCCAAATTGCAAGGTATGTTGAATGCTAAGCTGGTATGTTCAAAGGATTCTGAAATGGCCAAGATAGTAGTCAGAAGAACTATCAATCAGAATTTGGGTCTGGATCCTAATCTATGCAACTAAGATGGAGTTTTGAAAGCATCATTGAGGAACACATCTTGAAGAACTTAACTTCTCAATCTGAAAAGTTAAGTTAGGGGGAGATTGTTGGGTCAGAAATAACCAAGTCTGGTTAGTACTGCTAGGTGAAGAAAGATTACTACTGCTTAGCATGTTAATACTGCTATGCAATATTTGTACTGCTAGTAGTTAATACTGCTTGGAAATTACTACTGCCATAAGAGATTAATACTGCAAGCATGGTTAGTACTGCTAGGGACAAAGTTAATACTGCTATTGAGTTAATGCTGCTTCTGAAGATAAAGATGGATTGATGCGGAAGAATAGGAGATGAAGATAATTATGGACTGGATTCTGAAGAATAATATTTCCTTTGTAATTATCTTGTAATCAGTTTTGTATATATAATCTAGATAATTTTAGATTATAGAATGAGTTGTTTTTGTTTTAGAGAATTAACCTCAAGATTCATTGTAATCCTTTCTTTAGAGAAGTTTAGAACGTCTGTTGAACCTGTTCAACAAATTGAGGTTGAGTTTGTAATCATTAAGTTTTATGCAATATAAACTTATGATTTGAGTTCATATTATGTGTTTTGATTAATTGTTAAAGTGTTATTCCGCGACTTCTTTAACATTGTTTCTGAGTTTGTATTAAATTCTTGTTTAGAATTTTCGATCTTGACAAATCTCCCTCAAGAAATTGGTATTTTCCTCTCTCTCGGTTTCTCTTATTTTTCCTCACCGTGACCTCACTGCTTGGTTGGAATTTACAAAAGCAAAAAGAAACAGGTTTGGAATGCATATCTGTTTGTTTGGAATTTACATATGTTTGGAATGCACGTTTGTTTGGAAAATGCAAATTTGTTTGTTTGGAATGCACTTCTGTTTGTTTGGAACATTTCTTTGTGTGTGTTTAGAAACTGTTGGGGGTTCACGACTGGGAAGAGAAGGACGAAAAACAGTAGGAATCTGTGTGTATGTGTGTTAATGTATCTATGTGTGTGTGTGTTTAGAAGTTGTTGGGGGTTCACAACTGGGCAAAGAAAGAAGAAAAACATTTGGAATCTGTGTGTGTGTGTGTGTGTCGATTTTGGGGTTGTTTTGGTAATATCAAACACATAAAAAAACAGAGGTTGTTCCTCTATGTTTTGTTCTAAATAATTTGTGTGAATTTTATGTTTGAATTTGCCTTGTTTTCGGATTGCCATTGTCGGATTCTGATTCGTATATATTTGTGCTCCCAACTGCAGGTCTTGTTTAAGCCAAAGGGGTTGCTGTTACCCTTGAGTTAAACGGGTTCACCTTTTTCTGCCACAATGATTTGCTCTATCGATATATAAGTCTTCGTGCTTGGAATTTTAATCAAATTGCATATATAACCTATGAATATGATAAACAGAAGATCATTTATACCACAAATAAAATGTGTTGTAGAATGTAAGAAATTATGTATGAAATCTATGAATATGATAAGCAGAAGATCATGTATGAAATCTATGAATATGTGGGGGTGGATTTATGTATCTATGTATAGGATTTATTTTCTATACACTGAAGTTTTCCTTTCAATGCTGCAAGTTGTTTTATAACTGTAATAACAATTCATGAACGTTTCCAACAGTCTCATTTAGCTACTGTCACATGCTTATTGAGTTAAGGCAACAATTTAATAGATCATAAGTCTATACATTATGATAAACTTGACGATGATTTGATAAACATGTGATATTATTTAGTTGGTACTAGAAAAGTGAGTTTCAGCGACGAGCCTTTAGCGACGAGATGTTTCAGCAAGAAGCTATTGCGACGACATGTCGTCTCTATAAACTGTTTTTGATGATAAATTGACTTTTAGCGACGACAAAAGTCGTTGCTAAAACCCTTGTTTCTTGTGGGTTGCCAATTGTTGGGCAAACATTATGCTTGATTTTATTTATTTATTTTAGTTGGGTTGCCAATTGTTGGGCAAACATTAGGTTGATATACGGATTTATTCATTTTATAGTTGTTATTCCGCATAAATTTTAAAAAACATATGTTGAAGTCATTCAATAGCCTTCTAACTTCATTGACACCTACGGTTTGACTTTTAAATAGTCAAACCATTACAAGTAGGGTTTTAAATTTTCCAAAACACCTTTATTTGATTGTAACCTATGGTTTTGACTTTCCAATAGTCAAACCATTACACTTAGAGTTTTAAAGTCATCCAAAGCTCCTCTAAACCTACGGTTTGACTTTCAAGTAGGCAAACCATTACATTAGTGTTCAATAGCCTTCTAACTTCATTAACACCTACGGTTTGACTTTTAAATAGTCAAATCATTACAAATAGGGTTTTAAACTTTCCAAAACTCCTTTCTTTGATTGTAACCTACGGTTTTGATTTTCCAATAGTCAAACCATTACACTTAGAGTTTTAAAGTCATGCAAAGCTCCTCTAAACCTACGGTTTAACTTTCAAGTAGGCAAACCATTACATGTAGTGTTCAATAGCCTTCTAACTTCATTGACACCTACGGTTTGACTTTTAAATAGTCAAACCATTACACGTAGGATTTTAAACTTTCCAAAACATATTTCTTTGATTTTAACCTACGGTTTTGACTTTCCAATAGTCAAACCATTACACTTAGAGTTTTAAAGCCATCCAAAGCTCCTCTAAACCTACGGTTTGACTTTCAAGTACGTAAACCATTACATGTAGTGTTCAATAGCCTTCTAACTTCATTGACACCTACGGTTTGACTTTTAAACAAGGTTCTAAATGGCGTGAGGCGTGGCGTGTCGGCGAGGCCAAGACTCAAGCCTTAGGAGCCACGGCGAAGCCAAGGCGTGACTTATGGCGTCAAATTTCTATTTCATATATAATATTATATATAAAAACGTATGTTTTGTAGTGTTACTCAGTGAGTTAATAGTAATAGGGAAGTTAAATTAGGTTGTATATATAAAAAACTTGCAAATAAGACATTAAAAACGTAAAGAAAATTAAATATCTCATTACAATAACCGCGCATTAGGCCATGGCGTGCCATGGGCTTAACGTGGCGTGACACACAAGCCTTGGTGCCATGGCGCGCCATGGCGGCTGTGCGGCGAGTTTTTTAGAACATTGCTTTTAAATAGTCAAACCATTACACGTAAGGCTTTAAACTTTCCAAAACACCTTTCTTTGATTGTAACCTACAGTTTTGACTTTCCAATAGTCAAACCATTACACTTAGAGTTTTAAAGTCATGCAAAGCTCCCCTAAACCTACGGTTTGACTTTCAAGTAGGCAAACCATTACATGTAGTGTTCAATAGCCTTCTAACTTCATTGACACCTACGGTTTGACTTTTAAATAGTCAAACCATTACACGTAGGATTTTAAACTTTCCAAAACATATTTCTTTGATTTTAACCTACGGTTTTGACTTTCCAATAGTCAAACCATTACACTTAGAGTTTTAAAGTCATCCAAAGCTCCTCTAAACCTACGGTTTGACTTTCAAGTACGTAAACCATTACATGTAGTGTTCAATAGCCTTCTAACTTCATTGACACCTACGGTTTGACTTTTAAACAATGTTCTAAATGGCGTGAGGCGTGGCGTGGCAGCGAGGCCAAGCCTCAAGCCTTAGGAGCCACGGCGAAGCCAAGGCGTTTTCAAGGCGTGACTTATGGCGTCAAATTTCTATTTCGTATATAATATTATATATAAAAACGTATGTTTTGTAGTGTTACTCAGTGAGTTAATAGTAATAGGGAAGTTAAATTAGGTTGTATATATAAAAAACTTGCAAATAAGACATTAAAAACGTAAAGAAAATTAAATATCTCATTACAATAACCGCGCATTAGGCCATGGAGTGCCATGGGCTTAACGTGGCGTGACACACAAGCCTTGGTGCCATGGCGCGCCATGGCGGCTGTGCGGCGAGTTTTTTAGAACATTGCTTTTAAATAGTCAAACCATTACATGTAGGGCCTTAAACTTTCCAAAACACCTTTCTTTGATTGTAACCTACAGTTTTGACTTTCCAATAGTCAAACCATTACACTTAGAGTTTTAAAGTCATCCAAAGCTCCTCTAAACCTACGGTTTGACTTTCAAGTAGACAAACCATTACATGTAGTGTTCAATAGACTTCTAACTTCATTGACACCTACGGTTTGACTTTTAAATAGTCAAACCATTACATCACCCTATCTTGATTATGTCGACTAACTACTTCTTTCTTTGTTGTAGTTGTTAAATATGTCGACAGATAGAGGATGGATGTATAGAAAGAACGATAGTCGGGGGTTTCTTAGCGTCGACTATATTGTTGCAATGGAAAGTTTTTTGGACTATGCCTATGCCAATGAAGGGACTGTTGAAAGGAAACCTACACGTGATGGGATAGTGCTTCGTATCAGATGCCCTTGTAAGAAGTGTCAAAACTTACGCTATAAAGAAAAGGATGACGTGAGGCTGCATTTGATGAAGAACGGTTTCATGCCTGATTATACCACATGGTGGGCACATAGTGAAACCTATTACCATAATGAAGGGCATCAAGACGTGAGTCAATCTTCTACTCCGGTAGTATATCATAATGAAGGGTATGTTGAAATGGTGAACGATCACATGATACATGATGGCATGACAAGGGAAGAAGAAACCCCTAATCCTTCTACCCAAGGATTTTATGACATGTTACAAGCTGCTGACGAGCCATTATTGGACGGGTGTCCAAATTACTCGAAATTAGGAGCTGCGACGAGATTATTGAATTGGAAGGCAGAATGTAATGTACCCGAGACGACTTATAATCGAGTTGTTCCTATAATTAAAGAGATGCTACCCGAGGGTGACAAACTACCCGGTAACTTCTACGAGACAAAGAATAGTTTGAAAAAGCTTGCTCTACTGAAAGTAAAGATTGATGCTTGCAAAAACCATTGCATGCTATTTTACAAGCATGATTCTTAGTTGATCCATTGTCAGTATTGCAATGAAAGTCGTTACAATACTAGTAGACGAAGCAAGGTCCCAAACTTGGTGTTGACATACTTGCCTATTGTTCCCAGACTTCAAAGATTGTATATGTCAAAGAAGACGTCTAAAGAGATGACTTGACACAAGGATCATCAGACAGAACCGGGTGTGATGGTATATCCAAGTGATGGTGCCGCTTGGAAGCATTTCGACATGGTACATCCTGACTTCGCTTATGAGGTCCAAATGTGCGTCTTGGCTTATGCACCGATGGTTTCAACCCGAATAATTTAAATTTGAATCCGTATTCACTATGGCAAGTGTTTCTTACCATCTACAATTTACCTCCTTGTTTGAATTTCAAAGATTCATATGTTAAACTTGCATTGGTCATTCCTGGTAGAAAGAGCCCTGGTCAGAATTTAGATGTTTTTCTTATGCCGCTAATAGATGATCTCAAGATTTTGTATACAATGGGCGCACTTACGTATGATGATTATCGTAAGAATAATTTTGAGATGAGGGCTATACTTCTATGGACCGTCAGCGACTTCCCTGCCTACATAATGTTGTCGGGTTGGAGCACGCACGGCAAGCTATCCTGCCCGTACTGCATGGGTACACTCGACTCGTTTCAGTTAAAAAATGGAGGTAAATCTTGTTGGTTTGACTGTCATTGGAGATGGTTACCTAGTGCACACCCCTTCCGACGTGATCGAACAGGATTTTTGGACGGATCTAGGGTGTTAGCCGGTCCACCACCCGAGTTCGGTGAAGAAATATGGGAGCAGGTCCGTCATCTTCCAACTGTTTACGATGGATCCCTGTTTCGATCGAAAATAGAAAAATTACCGACTTCGGAATCACTCATAATTGGGTGAAGAGAAACATCTTTTGGGAGTTGCCATATTGGAAGAAGTTGATAATACGACACAACCTAGATGTCCTGCACATTGAGAAGAACGTCTTTGAGAATCTCTTTAACACTGTCATTGACACGTAAAAAACGAAAGACAATATATAAGCAAGGAGGGATGTAGAGATTTATTGCAACCGATCGCAGTTGCACATTGCCACGTCAGGCAATAAAGTAGTGAAGTCGAAGTCGTCGTACACTTTGACCAAAAAACAAGTTAAACAAGTATGTGAATGGTTGAAGAGACTGAAGTTTCCGGACAGGTATGCTTCGAATATTGGGGGGTGTAAAGATGGCAGACTACATCTTTTATAGCTTCAAGAGTCATGATTGTCATGTGTTTATGCAACGATTGCTCCCTATTGCCTTATGTAACACCCCGAATTTTAGGCCTCGTTGACGAATATTAGTTATAAGTTTGTGTTTAAGGACTCTAAATCTTTTTGGTAATGGTAGTATTGGTTGGATCAAGTTTATCGCTTCGTTTCGATTTCGGACAGCGGCAGGGGGTGTTCGGCGACTATGCCCCACGATTGTGCCACTGGCACTCTCGCGAGGGCAAGGTCGCGCGGGGTGTACCACCCGCGGTACATCTGCCGTGATTGTGCCCCGCGATTGTGCCACTGGCACTCTCGCGAGAGCAATGTCGCGCGAGAGGGTGTCCAGATGGGAAATTTCATTTAATGCCATTTTTAGGGGTTTTGAGTATCATTTTGGGATTTTCAGTCTAGAGGTCGATTACACACACTCAAGGTGCGATTTTCACAAACTTCCTCCTTTTCTTCTCTCTTCATTTAGTGTGTGGTTGTTAGTTCAATTATGGTTGGTATTTATTAGGGTTCTAAGGTTATAGACGCAATTTCTCCTCCAAGATTCTAAAGATTCAAGTCTTTCTCATCCACTTCTCATTTTAGGGTTTTACACTTCCATCCTATTGGTGAGTCTCCTAAACCCTAACTAATCATACTTGTGTTATTATGTGCTAAATGATTCATGTAAGATGTTCAAGTAAGCTAAAACTAGGGTTTATGTATTTGCCATGTTTAGAGGTTTGTAGTTGGAGAAATCAATTAATGTGGAAAGGAATGTTATGTGTACAATGTGATATACTAATAAATGCTATGGAGATGATCTATATTGGGTTTGGGAAAATGTGTAGAACTATTCTTATCAGCAGTTGATTTAATGTTTACCAAATGGGGACCTTACCATATTACTATAGTAGTCAAGCAAATATTATTCATGAGTGTGCTTTATTATGCTTATAAATAGTATATGTGCATTGCATGAAAGGTGTTATTCATATGTATATGTTCAAGAGTTAAATACGGAGGTTATGACTAATTCCTTGTGCACGAAGAATTAGACGGTTCTTATATAATATGAAATTATTTCACCATTGGGTCTTTAGCGAGGAGGCAATAGGTGACGCAAGTCTCTGGGTTGTAACTCGTCTACTTTGGATAGGCACCCGTGTCCATAAGTCCTTGGAGCGTAACTCGACGGAGTAAGCGTTAGAGGCATAAACGGACCGAGGATTGTGATGCCCAGCGTGGCATGGGAACTAGGTCCGGGATATGTGGTGAAATTCAATTTAACATCGTGAGTAACTCCACTCATGTGTTCTCGTCACCCAAGGTGGAACGGGCAAGTCCGTTGTATGGAGTTTATCTCTAGTAAATTATATAGGTGTTAATTTCTTATCCCAAATCGGGATGAGGGCTTGAGTTTAATCTAAAGGCGTATCAGTAACTTTTATTTGCTTTACTTGTACTCCTTAATATATGTGATCTCCTTATAAGTCTTTCCTGCCCTCAATCTAACACTTGGGAATGTGTTCTTGACTCACAGGTTCAGCTAACGGTGTGTCTAGGGCACCTTGATCCGACACACGCACCCCTAGGAGTACCCATGGTTCGGGCATTTTTGGGATTTGAGAGAAGAGCGATTTTGGAGGCATAACAACACCCGCATTTAATCTAGTTAATCAAATTGTTCTAGATTAATTAGGTTATTGTGTATTATGTTTCATTTTTACCGCTACTCTTGCTTATACAAACTAACCCACGTCTTGGGGTTTTAGTTGTTCGTAATTACAAGTTTTAAATCCTCACTTTTTAGCCGTCGTATTGTCGAAATTTTAAGTTTTATTTTACCTCAAATTTTTAGGGTGTTACAAGTTGGTATCAGAGCTTTAGTTTAAGTGAACCAGGTACATAAACTCGATGCCTAGACTTAAGCTGAGATTAATAAGTTTTGAACTGCGAGCTTTGGGTAGAATTTCTAGGATGGGACGACCTTAGAGTCAACAGAAATTACGTTGTTGAGAATTGTAAAAGTGGTAACGAGGATTTTTATGTAGTGTATGTTCATAATTTCAATTAGCTAATGTTGTTATGAATATATGATTACGTGAATGTACTTGAATTACTATGATTATGATAATCAATAAGCGGTATGAGTATGTTTCTTGTGTATTTCTGTTGTAGCTTATCTCCTTTTTCCCTCTAAATCGTATGGAAGATCCGAAATGGTAAATACTCGGAGCCGACCACTGGTCGAAGGAGAAATGCACGGGGATAGTTCGTCTAACCCGAATCCTGTAGTCCGGGTGGCAACTGAAGTTCCTCCCAGCATGCCGCCGATATTCACCGGAGAGGTGGAACACATACCTAGGGTGGAGTTAGCCTCCACGAACCCGGTCATGCAAGAAGCGAATCCTCATGGGGGCATGATGTCCAGTGTGATGCAAATGGTAACGTCGGCCATGGAAAATCAACAAGAAGCATTTCTCAAGATGTTAGAAGACAGAGATGCCAGTCTTCGGAGGCCGGAAGTGGTTGTGGAGAACGCGGTAGCCGGTTCGGGTGGTACCGGAGGTGAGAACCGTACTGATGGGGTGGTGGTCTTAGAGGCAAGGCAAACAGGGAAGGGTTGTTCGTATAAATCCTTCATGGGCTACAAACCACCAGAGTTTGTCGGGGTAGACGATCCTGTGGCTTGTATGAGATGGTTGAGGGAAATTGAGCAAGCCTTCCGGGCTTGTGGCTGTGATGAGAGCCATAAAGTAAATTTTGGTTCTCAAATGTTGCAGGTTGCGGCTCTAATCTGGTGGGATGTCCACACCGCGACCATAGGGGAAACCGTTTTGGCAAAGATGTCATGGACTACTTTCAAGGAGAAAGTTATGGAGGAATATTGCAATGAATTTGATTGAAGACGAGTTTCGAGCCTTAACTAAAGGAGAATTGACGGTGAAAGAGTATGCTCGTCTCTTCTTGGAGAAGCTAAATCTCGTGGGGCACGTGGCCCCAACCGAAAAGGAGAAGATGAAGGCCTACTTGAAGGGTCTACCCGCGGACATGGGAAACAGAGTCCGCAACTCTAAAGCTACAAACCTCCGAGAGATCATAGAGTAGGCCAAGATAATGGAAAGGGTCTACGCGAAGGACAAGAAAGAAAAGTCTAAGGCCGCGGAAAAGAGGAAAGGAGAGAGCTCACCGACCCCGTTCAAGAAACGGAAATACCAACCCAATCCAAGGAGCATTGATAATCGTTGGGAGGCGAATTGGTGTTCCAAGTGTAAGCGCAAGCACTTTGGTTCTTGCAACTCTTACTCCAACCCTCTTACGTGTTTCAAGTGTGGCAAGTCGGGTCACACTAGTCAAAGTTGCTCCTTCCAAGGGTCGGTATGCTTCGAGTGTCGGGAGTCGGGTTACGTCAAGAGGGATTGCCCCAAGCTAAGGGATGGAGCTAGAGAATGAAACCCACCGATTCAACCAAAGAAGGAAACCGTCCTCAAAGCTCAAGGGAGGGCCTTCCAAATGTCGAGAGAGGAAGCAAAGGAGGCCACCGACGTGGTGTCGGGTACGTTCTTACTCAACTCCCTTGCTGCTAAAGTGCTATTTGATTCCGGTGCAAATTTCTCTTTCGCGTCGTTTAATTTTTGCAAAGATTTAAATATCCCCACTAGTACTCTTAGCGATTCGTTGGTAGTAGAAATAGCGAATGGGGAACAAGTGATCTTACGTGAGGTGTTGGAAAGGTGCCATCTAGATGTTAGTGGGGAGATCTTTGAAGTGGATCTACTTCCCATGGCGATTGGGAGTTTCGATGTGGTAATTGGAATGGACTGGTTGTCGCGACACAAGGCAGAGATCTTATGTTCAAAGAAGTTGATCCGATTACTTACCACGAGCGGTGGTTTTGTCTTTGCCTACGGGGAGAAGCGTAAGGGTTAAGTGGCTCTTATTTCTTCCATCAAGGCAAGTAAGTGTCTTGCGAAGAATTGCCCTTCGTTCCTTGCCTACGTGTTGGATGCCAAGGCGGAGAAGAAAAAGATTGATGACGTTCGAGTTGTTAGTGAGTATCCGGATGTTTTTCCTGATGATCTACCGGGCTTACCTCCCGACCGCCAAGTGGAGTTCAGAATCGATTTAGTCCCGGGAGCGGCACCGATCGCCCGTGCGCCTTACCGTCTCGCACCGACCGAAATGCAAGAAATGATGTCCCAACTCCAAGAGTTGTTGGAGAAGGGATTCATGAGGCCGAGTTCATCGCCTTGGGGAGCTCCGGTACTCTTCGTCAAAAAGAAGGATGGGTCGATGAGGATGTGCATCGACTATTGGGAGTTGAACAAGGTAACCGTAAAGAACAAATATCCACTACCCCGAATTGATGATCTCTTCGACCAACTTCAAGGAGCCGGATGCTTCTCCAAGATCGATCTTCGATCGGTCTATCATCAAGTGAAGGTTAGAGAAGAAGACGTTTCCAATACCGCCTTTAGAACCCATTATGGTCACTACGAGTTCTTGGTTATGCCTTTTGGGCTAACTAACGCGCCGGCGGTATTCATGGATTTGATGAACCGAGTTTGCCGACCTTTCTTGGACAAGTCGGTCATAGCGTTCATCGATGATATTTTGGTGTACTCAAAGAACGAAGAAGAGCACCAGCGCCACCTCAGAGAAGTGTTGGAAGTGTTGAGAGGTGAGAAGTTCTACGCCAAATTTTCCAAGTGTGAGTTTTGGCTAAGAGAGGTTCAGTTCTTGGGTCACGTGGTGTCAAGTAAAAGTGGATCCGTCGAAAATTGAGGCCATGATGAATTGGGAACCGCCTAAGAGCCCCACGGAAATTCGGAGCTTCTTGGGTCTAGCCGGTTACTATAGAAGGTTCATCCGAGATTTTTCCAAGGTCGCCTCCCCATTGACGTCCTTGACAAGGAAGAATGTGAAGTTCCTTTTAGACCGAGAAACAGGAGCAAGCCTTCCGGACTTTGCAAAGGAAGTTATGTGAAGCGCCAATATTATCCCTACCCGAAGGAACAGAGGATTTTGTGGTCTACAGCGATGCATCTAAAATGGGTTTGGGATGTGTCTTGATGCAAAGGGGCAAGGTCATAACTTATGCATCAAGGCAATTGAAGGAACATGAAAAGAATTACCCAACTCACGATCTCGAGCTAGTGGCGATGGTGTTCGATTTGAAGCTATGGCGACACTACCTATATGGAACGAGGTGTACCCTCCTTACCGACCATAAAAGCCTGAAGTACGTCGTCGATCAGAAAGAATTGAATATGTGGCAAAGGAGATGGCTTGAGCTACTCAAAGATTATGACTGTGAGCTTCAATACCATCCCGGAAAAGCAAATGTGGTCGCGGACGTCTTGAGCCGGAAGGAATATAGTAGTGGTGTTCAAGCCACCTTCGCAATGGTGGATGTGGTTTCAAGTTTAATCGACAAAATCAAAGTGTCATAGTCGGAAGCGCTTCTTGAAGCAAACCTCAAAAGTGAAGTTATGGTGAAGCAACATCTCCAATTGACCGAAGACGGAAGGGGTTTGAAGTTGTACCAAGGTCGAATCTGGGTGCCAAAGATTGGGGGATGTCGGGACTTGTTATTGGAAGACGCGCAAAATTCCAAGAACTCAATTCATCCGGGAAGCACTAAGATGTATCGGTATTTAAAGCTCAACTATCGGTGGCCGGTGATGAAACTAGATGTGGCGAATTATGTGGAGCAATGCATAATTTGCCTACAAGTGAAGGCGGAGCACCAACGACCATACGCTAGTCTCCAATCTTTGGAAATACCAGAGAGGAAGTGGGAACGCATCACCATGGACTTTGTAACCAAGCTACCGAAAACCTTGAGAAACCACGATACCATTTGGGTAATAGTAGATCGCTTGACCAAAAGCGCGCACTTCTTAGCCATGCGAGAGACTCTACTGATGGACAAGTTGGCCAAGTTATATATAGATGAAGTGGTCTCAAGGCATGGAGTGCTACTTTCTATAGTATCCGACCGGGATAGCCGCTTCACATCTCACTTTTGGGATAGTTTATAGAAGGAGTTGGGCACAATAGTTAAGTTGAGTACCGCCTATCACCCGCAGACAGACGGACAGAGCGAGAGGACCATCCAGACCCTCGAGGACATATTGAGGTCGTGCGTCATTGACTTTGGGGGAAGTTGGGATGCACACCTTCCACTAGTGGAATTCGCCTACAACAACATTTATCACTCAAGTATTGGCATGGCGCCATTCGAGGCATTGTACGGAAGAAAGTGTAGGACACCCTTATGTTGGTTAGAAGCGGGATAGAAATAATTTTCCGGACCGGAGATCGTGCAAGAGACGGCCGACAAAGTGAAAATCATCAGGGAGCGTTTGAAAGCAGCACAAGATCGGCAAAAGATCACGCGGACAAAAAGAGAAGACCGGTCGAGTTCCAAGTGGGAGAGCGGGTGATGCTGAAAGTATCACCATGGAAGGGATTGATAAGGTTAAGAAAGCGTGGAAAGCTCAGTCCCCGTTTCCTTGGACCCTTCACCATCTTGGAGCGTATTGGGCTTCAAGCCTACAAATTGGATCTTCCGCTCGAGATGGACGGAATTCACACCACCTTTCATGTGTGGTACTTGCGGAAATGTCTCGCCGAAGAAGAGAGTGTCATTCCCCTGTCGGAGATTAGAGTGGATAACAATCGATGCATAGAGGAACCCAAAGCCATCCTCGAAAGAAAGACGAAGAAGCTACGACACAAGGAAGTGATCATGGTGAAGGTACAATGGAAGCATCATCGCGGAACCAACGTGACTTGGGAATCGGAAGAAGACATGAAGAGGCGATACCCTCATTTGTTTGGCTAGTTGGGATTTCGAGGGCGAAATCCATTCTATGGGGTGGAGGATTGTAACACCCCGAATTTTAGGCCTCGTTGACGAATATTAGTTATAAGTTTGTGTTTAAGGACTCTAAATATTTTTGGTAATGGTAGTATTGGTTGGATCAAGTTTATCGCGTCGTTTCGATTTCGGGCAGCAGCTGGGGGGTGTTCGGCGACTATGCCCCGCGATTGTGCCACTGGCACTCTCGCAAGGGCAAGGTCGTTCGGGGTGTACCACCCGCGATACATCTGTCGCGATTGTGCCCCGTGATTGTGCCACTGGCACTCTCGCAAGGGCAATGTCGCGCGAGAGGGGGTCCAGACGGGAAATTTCATTTAATGCCATTTTTAGGGGTTTTGAGTATCATTTTGGGATTTTCAGTCTAGAGGCCGATTACACACACTCAAGGTGCGATTTTCACACACTTCCTCCTTTTCTTCTCTCTTCATTTAGTGTGTGGTTGTTGGTTCATTGATGGTTGGTATTTATTAGGGTTCTAAGGTTATAGACGCAATTTCTCCTCCAAGATTCTAAAGATTCAAGTCTTTCTCATCCACTCCTCATTTTAGGGTTTTACACTTCAATCCTATTGGTGAGTCTCCTAAACCCTAACTAATCATACTTCTGTTATTATGTGCTAAATGATTCATGTAAGATGTTCAAGTAAGCTAAAACTAGGGTTTATGTATTTGCCATGTTTGGAGGTTTGTAGTTGGAGAAATCAATTAATGTGGAAAGGAATGTTATGTGTACAATGTGATATACTAATAAATGCTATGGAGATGATCTATATTGGGTTTGGGAAAATGTGTAGAACTATTTTTATCAGCAGTTGATTTAATGTTTACCAAATGGGGACCTTACCATATTACTCTAGTAGTCAAGAAAATATTATTCATGAGTGTGCTTTATTATTCTTATAAATAGTATATGTGCATTGCATGAAAGGTGTTATTCATATGTATATGTGCAAGAGTTAAATACGGAGGTTATGCCTAATTCCTTGTGCATGAGGAATTAGACGGTTCTTATATAATATGAAATTATTTGACCATTGGGTCTTTAGCGAGGAGGCAATAGGTGACGCAAGTCTCCGGGTTGTACCTCGTCTACTTTGGATAGGCACCCGTGTCCATAAGTCCTTGGAGCATAACTCGATGGAGTAAGCGTTAGAGGCATAAACGGTCCGAGGATTGTGATGCCCGGCGTGGCATGGGAACTAGGTCCGGGATATGTGGTGAAATCCAATTTAACATCGCGGGTGACTCCACTCATATGTTCTCGTCACCCAAGGTGGAACGGGCACGTCCTTTGTATGGAGTTTATATCTAGTGAATTGTACAGGTGTTAATTTCTTATCACAAATCGGGATGAGGGCTTGAGTTTAATCTAAAGGCATATTGGTAACTTTTATTTGCTTTACTTGTACTCCTTAATATATGTGAGCTCCTTATAAGTCTTTCTTGCCCTTAATCTAACACTTGGGAATGTGTTCTTGACTCACAGGTTCAGCTAGCGGTGTGTCTAGGGCACCTTGATCCGACACACGCACCCCTAGGAGTACCCATGGTTCGGGCATTTTTGGGATTTGAGAGAAGAGCGATTTTGAAGGCATAACAACACCCGCATTTAATCTAGTTAATCAAATTGTTCTAGATTAATTAGGTTGTTGTGTATTATGTTTCATTTTTACCGCTACTCTTGCTTATACAAACTAACCCACGTCTTGGGGTTTTAGTTGTTCATAATTACAGGTTTTAAATCCTCACTTTTTAGCCGTCGTATTGTCGAAATTTTAAGTTTTATTTTACCTCAAATTTTTAGGGTGTTACACCTTACGGGGGATGATGTCGACTTCCATATGGGATGCGATAACGGAGTTATGCACATTCTTTCGTGCAATCTGCTCAAGGGTGTTACACTTAGAAGACTTGATTCCATTGCAAAAAAGTATCGTTCAAACAATTTTTAAGTTGGAAAAAGTCTTCCCGACCGGATTCTTTGATTCTATGAACACTTAATGATACATTTGACACGAGAAGCCATAAATGGTGTATCAGTCCAATATAGGTGGATGTATATTTATGAGAGGTAAATGAATTTTTCCATTCAAATACTCACCCATTTATTTTCTAACACGTATTTCAATCGTTGTTTAGGAAACTTGGGTCGTTGAAGATGACTGTTAGAAACAGAGTAAGCGTGGAGGGGTCTATCGTTGAGTCTTATCTAGTAAATGAACTCTCCACCTAATGCTCCCTGTATTTTGATCCATAGATAAAAACTCGACATAATTGTGAATCAAGAAACTTTGCCCCAGATATTCCTAGTTCTTTAGGAATAGACGATCGATTTAGCATATTCAAGGTTCCATCTCGTAGATTATTCGAGAAGGGGGGGGGGAGACCATCTTGACTCAATCCGAGATTCACAAGATCCACACATATGTGTTGTTGAATTGTGAAGAAGTTCGACCTTTTCAATGGACCTTTGATGAGTGGATACGGCAAAGAGAACCTCATTTTGATGCAGTTGCACGAGATAAATCTAGGGATGAAAGGTTTTCTACTTGGTTTGAACAACACGTGAGTACAGAAATATGAAATTTACGTATGTAATGTTACACATATGTAATTTATTTCTTATTTGTGGTTTTATAGGTCATGCTCGGATCAGCCGATTTCTCCGATCATTTGAAATCCCTAGCATGTGGACCAGACCGATATGCTTGGTCGCATAAGGGATATTTTGTCAATGGTAACAAGTTTCATACGGTAACACATGCTGTTGGGCGTGTCACACATAATAGTGGCGTATGTGTGAGAGGATCTTGTTATGACGACTCCGAGTTTGACTATTACGGATTGTTGGACGACGTGTTAGAGGTGGAGTATTACAGTGTGGGCTATTGAGTTGTAGTTTTGTTCAAGTGTACATGGTTTGATAGTCTAGATGGAGTTAGAGTCGACCCTAAACATGGGTTGGTTGATGTCAAATACAAGTAGGACTATTACGTCTTAGCATCACAAGCGGAACAAGTGTATTATACACCCTATCCTTCAGTCAGTAAAGATTTAAAGGACTGGTGGGCAGTTATGAAGACCAAAGCCAATGGAATATATGAAGTTGCAGAAATGGCTATCGATGAGTTGGATGATGATAACGTGGATGAAGAACCGTTCTTTCAAATCAACGAACGGGTAACTCATAATACAAACAATTGGGTAATTGAGGACCTCGATTCCGTCCCTCTTGTCACTGGGGAGCTCAACGTAGTCGCCATAAATGACGAATCTAGCGACGAGGAAGATGCATCAGATCACAAAGTGAAACACCCTCAAATCTTGGAATAGCAACCAGTTTGAGGTTTTCTAAACACATCAATAATTGAATCAGCTAAAACAACAGTTCAGGTTTTAACTTTAACAAACACAATTCAAACCTTATACATGGTCTATAATAGGAACGGGTGTTACTAAAACCCAATGGCAGTCTCTATATCCAAAATAAATGTGGAAGACTTCACCAAGCTATTCACTTCTTCGAGCACACAACTAGCACTCATCACTTCATAGTGTCGCTAGAACTAATCTCGAAACGAAACCTGATGCACATGTAAACAAATAAAAGGTTAGACTAACGCCTAGTGAGTCCAAGAGTTTTCAACATGAATAAATATATTGTTAAAAGGAAAGAATATAGTTTTTAAATCATAATCTTCCAAAATGATTTACTTTAAATATTAAACGACCCGTTTTCCAATAACACATCTTTAAAGACAAATACCCCAACATAGAGCATTCCTTCGTAAAGTAATTTCAACCCAAAACTCACTCAAAACGTGAATAGAAATAGAACTCCGAATTAATAAAAAATGTGGACAAACCTTTATTTCCCGAAACACCCAAAACACAGGTGGAACATAAAACTCAACCCATAAAATCATGGATAAAAACTCATATATTTAAAATGTCTCCGAAAACACGGATACTAAAATACAATACCCAAATAACACCTTTCGGTGATGGGGGAGACCCGATTCCATTAATTGTGATGGAACACGAAAGTATATCACATATACATGTTCAAGAGCCTCACTAAGAATCAATGGTCATTCCATTAACTCTAGATTTCACTCATTCACAAGAAATTACAATTAATGGTCGTTGGTCGTTTCCAGACTTTGAAGTCCACAACTATTACCCATTTTGACCCCATGCCTATTTCTTGGTACATTATGGAAATTACAATTATTGGTCATTGGTCGTTACCTGAATTTAACGTCCACAACTATTACTCATTCAGACCCATACCTATTCTACGTGTCAAACAGGGATTTTCATCCCACACAAACCGACTCATATGCCTATGGATCCAAAGCATTACAGTCTATAACATTACATGACTCAAATAAATGTCAACGCACTCAAAACATGTAATTACCATCAACTCACAATTAAATGTGTTGTAAACTCAAAGCTCCTCATCGAGCCGATAAAACTGGGCAAATGTCCCCAAGACTCATTTTAGTCACAAATGAGCCAAAGCTCCACACATCATTTGGTCACTTTGTCAAAAGTCATAAAACGCAATAAAACGCAAGCGACCCACGTTTATACAAACACGCACTCCAAAATACATAAATAAACTCCGACACAGTTTAAATTGGAACAAAACATTTTCCATATGAGTTTATACTATTTATCCTTTCAAACAAACGTCCCATAACGCAGAATCAGACATTTCTCCCAAAACACACATTAAAAATGCATTTATACTCAAAAGATTTACTTCCATGAAATAAATCATCAAAACACCAATAATTATGTTTTATTTATTAAAATGCCCAAAATCCCAAAACTCTTCATTGGTTGACTCCGACCATTTTCCAATAGAAATCATACCATTTACCTTTCCAAAATGTCCCAAATCATAACAATATGCATTTTTAATCCGAACACACTAAAATACATCAACAAAAGACCCACAATTATAATTTAGTTATTAAAATGTCTAAAACCCCCAAATATGAGCATTTCTCAAGATTTACAAACTCATTAAACTATGATGCAAAACTCATTGAATAAATACCACATTTGATAGATGACAAGGAAAACATTTCAGTATATCAGATAAACATTTTTGGCATGTACATAGTTTTCACAAAGCAACTTGAACTCACCTTGCTAGATTTAGGCTAAATCTACATTTTACCCCAACTTGAGTTTCCTTGAAGAAACTTGAATCCACAATCCAAAACTTCCAAAAACCTAGATTTATAAATTTCCAACCATAAATAACCATATTCAACCATATAAAATTGTTTCCCAAACATTTTACATGAAGATCTCATCTTATCCCAAAACCCTAATTTCCATAGTTGAATAGAAGAGAATATTACCTTTACCAAAGTTTGAATCCATCAACAACCCTCTTCTAGGTCACCACTATGATCTCAAATTCCAAATCATCCAAAAGAATGGGAAAAGGGTATGGAGAGATTGATAGAACTTTAAATCCCTAATTAAAGATGGGTGATAAGGTAAAAAAAATCCCAACTTGATTCCAAAACTTGATCAAGAGGTGAAGGATCACTTTAGATCTTCAAAATGGAGGTCTTGGATGCTTCAAAATCGATCTTGAGAGAAAAGGTTTCATTTAGAGATAGGGAGAAAACGAGTTGGGAGAGTAACAAATGAAATGGGGCTGAAATTTCATGTTTTAAATGAGTCTGGGGCCGCTCGCCATAGTGCCCGAAGATTGTGCCCAGGACAATCTGGCCAGGGCACTCTCTCCCAAAAGGTACCGCGGGCACTCCCCCGCTAGCGATTGTGCCTTGCGATTATGACCAATGTCAGCCTCGCAGGGCACTCTCGCCCAAAGTGTACCGAATCTCATTCTTTCCCAATTTTCACTCGGAGCACCCACGACGCGATAAGGCTTGACAGGTAAGACGTAAAGGATGAAATTATACGATAAGAAACAAGGATTTCTCAAAGGATTGGCTTTCACAAATAGGAATTTACGAGTGTTACACGAAGCTAGCGACGAGGAAGAAGAATTTGAAGATGTAAACGATGATGAAGATAACGAATACGGACTTATGTTATCTGATCAGTCGTCTGATCACTAGTGTGCCTTTCTTATGTCGACATTATTCATAATAATAATATCCTTATTATATGTTTATACACTCATATTTTTGTGTCTTATGATTTATGTACATTTATATCATTGTGTGCGAACCATTCTCTATTTTTAGATGGTGGGACGTGACACTAGGAGTAGGGGTAGAGGCGCTAGCAGGGAAGTAGCAGCTCCGCTGGGCGTGGGGACCCCCGCGCCGACGAGCCTATGGACGAGTCCACCTTTGTTACGGCTACCAACGAGAGACTAGATCAGATCCATCCTGGGGACGGGCTTGAGACACCATCGCCTGGAGCAGGCTCGAGGGTTAGAGGCCCCAATATTGCATCACAGACGCCCCATCCGAGTCAGCGACCGACAATTGAGTTGTCTGTTGCCGGCGGGTAAGTAGATGTGATATATTATTAATTCTAGTACATAATAAACCGATCCTAATGTTTTTTATGTTGTATATTTTGCAATTGTGAAGGTTTAAGAGTCAGTCAGTAGTCTGAGGGGGCCACTGCCATCTTTCGGTCCATGTTCGCTAGTCCATGGGCTTATATTAGGGATGTCCCTGAGAAGAACTATCCACGGATGATGGATCGTTTACGGGTATGTATTTTACTCTATTTAACTAATTGAGCGGATTTATTTTTACTTAATCCAAACAATGTGTATGCAGTTGTATTATAGTTGGCATCCTGAGATGGACGCCGACTTATTATTTGCATTCTAGCGTACCCTGACGAATAGGTACGCAGACATGATGAGAGATGCCCGTAATTGGGCCAGGGATAGGGATTTAGCTATTGATGGTGTCCGGTTCGACGGACATGACTACATGGTACTTAGCGTACACAATCCAGAGTGGATCCGACATGATTTTTGGGTCGAGATGATTGATCAGGTTTGTTTTGTTTTGAATACTTGTATCTGGTTGTACTAGGATTTATATTGATTTATGTCTTGTTTTTAAAGGTATGGAACACTGATGCGTTCAGGCGTGTATCTGCGGCCAATACAGCCAATCGGGCCACCGAGTATGAGGGGATGACATCCAAACACTATACCAGATCTATTAGTACAGCAATGCATCTGGACCGCATGGTAATTTATCATACACTAGACTAAATGTATATAATTGATGAATATACATATACATGATTTGTTACTTACTAATAATTTAAGTTCTATTGTAGAGAGATGCATGAGGTCGTCAGCCTACTAGCGACGAGGTTTGGGAGGCTACACACTTCACCAACAGGAATCTTGTTCTGAGTGAGACTGGTCCGCCCACGGATCCTCCGATCTACGTTTACCCAAAGGCGGCTCGTATGACGATAAGTTCAATTATGTATGTCTAGATTTTTGTTTGTTTAATAAGATAGATAGAAATTATAGCAAACTTAGTTTGGGCCGCCATTGTTGGGCAGACGATAGGATTGTTTTGATAAGAGCAGGTCATGGATATATATGTTCAAATTAAAGTTGAAATGTTGCCGAATTTTCTATAGGTTAGTTGACTTGACAATGTCTAATTTGGTAAACTGTAGGATAACTACCATCGGATTAGGGAGGAGGAGTACCCGGACTTACCTCCTGGCACTGTACCTCCCAATGACGCTGAGTTGTGGGAGCGCAGTGTCGGAGGACGGCGTAAAGGTCGTATTTTTGGATAGGGGACTAGTCAGGATCCCTATTATGCTATGACCGGTGATTCAGGTGCCAATACGAGCGGGAGCTCGCGCGACCGTCGCGATGAGGATGTATGCTTGTCAAATGCTGTTTAACATTGTTAATTATATGTTTGTTAAATGTTGTCTAACATTGTTATATATATGTTTGTCAAATGTTGAATTTTAGTTGGATGAGCTGAGACAGAGTCTAGAGAGAGAGGAAGCATAGAGGATCTAGATGCAGGAGCGACTAAAAAGAAAGGAAGTAGAGAGGATCCGGATGCAGGTGAGACTTGACCAATTTGAGACGTTCATGAATAAGTTTCAAAATCACCCCTTCCCCCCCCCCTCCCCCGATGTAGGATAGTTTGTAATACGTTTTAATTTTTAGATATTACGTATTAATTTCTAGATATTAAATGAAAAATGGGAAGGTTTTGTACAGTTTTAAACTGGATATTAAATGAAAAATTGACATGTTTTGTACAGGTTATAAACTGGCATTTATTAATTTTTAATTATTTTTTTAAATAAAAAATTAAATTACCGACGGATAATCCGTCAGTAAATGTATTTTAATTTCATTTTTATTTATTAATAATCCGTAGGAAATCCGTCGCTAATTTCGTCGGAAAATATCCGTCGGTGATCCGTCGGAAATAATCCACGCCGTTGGAGATCCGTCGAAAAATGTAGTCGTCGGTGATCCATCAGTAATATATGTCAGTGATCCATCGGAAATATTAACGCCGACCACTGAATTTCCGAGGGCCATTTACCACTGAATCGTAAGGCATCGCGTTCTTCATCACCGTAACCCAACACCCATCGAGACGAATCGAGAACCTATCAAGTTTCGGTTGTGAACCAGGAAACAAAACAGAGCGCGTCACGTCTCCACAATTTTCACGGGTCATTCATATATTATTCATGATGAATAATTTATCATTCTGATTGAATAATACAGTATTAAGGGTGAATAATACACGATTCATGGATTCGTGTATTATTCATCCTGAATATTGTATTATTCATCATGAATAATGAATGAACATTCATATTTGTTATTCATACTGAATGTGGGACACCCGGGGATGCACATACATATTCATAATAAATTAAACCAAATTTTTGTCGTGAATCGGGAAACAAAAGAGAGTGCGTCATGTGTCCACACCTTCACGGGTCATTCATATATTATTCATCATAAATAATGTATCATTCAGGATGAATAATACAGCATTCAGGGTGAATAATACACGATTCATAATGAATAACACATGAATCGTGAATGTTGTATTATTCATCCTGAATACTGTATTATTCATCAAGAATAGTGAATGAACGTTCACATTTGTTATTTGTAACACCCTAAAAATAGGGAAATATTCAAACCTGTTTAATTACAATTGTAATTTAACGGACAAATAAATAACAACCAACTAATCTAATTTCTATATCTAGAAAAGAGATTACAAAAAGGGTGTCATCTATAAACCCTAACGTCTTCTCCAAAATCTATGTCCAAGTGCAAATCCCCCAAGCTCTCACCCAAAGTAAGTATGTCTGCTTAGAACCGGCACCGCTAGAACCTGAGATACACATCGACACCAAACAAGTGTTAGGCCAAAAATCCTAGTGAGTTGAACAAGAATAGCATATAAGATCAATTACAATATACCAAATATAACAGTACTACTAGAGTCACATAAGGCAACATGCATACAGATAAGGCCTCAATTAGAAAAGTAATATAAAGAATACCATTAACTTCAATTAATCAAGTAAAATGCAAGGTTTAACGGATTCCCAATACTTACCTGAAATCCGGGTGTTACATTATTCATACTGAATGTGGACACCTGGGGACGTGCATACATATTCATAATGAATATAACACATATATAGCATTTCACGTAAAAAAACAGTTAAAAATGAAGAAAAAAAACTATATTGAGATAGATGTCATATCGAAGAGCACAAAATTCTCGTTTTTTTGATGTAATTTGTTTGATTAAAATATTAGTAATTTTTAAGGTAATTTATTTTAAACTTTAAGGAGGTAAAAGTTTTTTTAATTAAAAAAGAAATAAAAAGTCAAACAAGGTAGGTGTTGATTCAAATTTTCAATTTTGTCCCTAATCACTTATCAATTAATCTGATTATGTTTTAACCATTGTTTAGTTTTTTAAGTTTTGATCAATGGCTAAGATTGATCCTCACATGCACAATGAAAATTGAGTTTTCATTTAAACCCATCCCATATATTATATAGGTGAAGGTTCAAACGAGAACGTTAACTATTTAAGAAAACAAGAAAATAGCAAATCATGTATAAAATCATATGTGATTTTACATTAAGGGCAAAAATTGGACGCGGGCGACTTTGACCGCGAATTAAGTCGTGGGGCAAAGATCAAAGTCGCATGTATCATATATGATTTTGTACGTGAATTATGTATGATCTTGTACATGATTGGTCGTTCTCGTGTTTCTTAAATAGTTAACGTTCTCGTTTAAACCCACCACTATATATATATATAGAGAGAGAGAGAGAGAGAGAGAGAGAGAGAGAGAGAGAGATAGATAGATAGATAGATAGAGAGAGAGAGAGAAAGAGGGATTGGAAGATTCAAACGAGAACGCTAATTATTTAAGAAAACAAGAAAACAGCAAAAAAACAACAACAGATCATGTACAAAATCATACGTGATTTTACACTAACCCGAAAAAATCGAACGTAGGTGGGTCGTGCGCATATTCACGTGAATCATATATGATGTTGTACGTACTCGGCTGTTTTCGTGTTTTCTTAAATAGATGTTGTTCTCGTATGAACCCACCTCTCTCTTTATATATATATATATGTTAGTAAATTTCTTCACTATATGTATTTCAATAATACATATAAATATTACAACGAAAGTAATAATCAAATGTAATAACTGAATACAATCAACGAATGATTAGTAAACGAATAGAAAGGGAATCGACAAAAATAATTAAAAGGAATAAACCGTAGATGAATTCCAACGATGTTGAGGCTCGTGTTGGACACGATTCCCTTAAACAGATTCGCCGTCTGTTCCCAGGGTACAACAGCGTAAGCAGATGTACTGCCAGATATACCTCTTGCTTGAAAAATCGCCGGAGAGAAAACAACGTATGCATAGAATTCAGAGAGCTATATATGTGTTAGGTATGTCGGTGTGTCTTTGGAATGAGCCGAACTCCCCATTTTATACTCGAAATTCGCGACTAATGGCGCGGGTAAACCCGCGTAATGCACTGGTTCAAAACAAAATTTCGCAAAAACCAACTTGCGCGAGCACAAGATTTCGAAGCTGCATTCGTGTCCGCACGCACAAGTTCGCCGATTTTAGCCTACGAAAATAGCATTCGGCACCCCCCCCTGCGTGCGGGTAGGTGATGGAGTAAAACCAAACTAAGGACTTGTAAGTCCCTTCCACATTTTTAGTTATAAACCACTAAAACTTTGGTCCTCCTTCCTATGTGGGACAAGTACCCACACCCACTTGGTTTTGCCAATTTTCATCCCAAACGCCCAACTTTGAGCATCGATATCTCATTCACACATATTCCGTTTTGGACACATAATATATCATTTCGAAGCTCTCATATAGGAGAACATAAACTCATGAAGAGTTAGATATATACAATACATATACATGTATTTATTTGTGTCCAAAGTTAGTAAAAAATCACATTTTTACTAAAAAAATTCCAACAATATATATATATAAAACAATTAATGGCTTCACTTTTTAAATTTACAAATTAAATTATTATTAAAGATCTAGTTCCAAGTTCAAGAAAGATTTAAGTTTATCTTCTATATTATTGTTAAAGTTGATTTATTTCTTTTCATTATAAAATTATATTAATAAACTCTTCCATGATACACGTGACTAAATGGTTGAAATCTTGACATAAATACCGTTGAACAAGTTGTACAGACTGAATTACGGGTTTGGTCCCTTTGTATTGATATCTTTGTGTGTTTATAAACTTAATCTCAGTGATATTCAGTTTGTTATTATTATGGATTCTTTGACTTCATCGTTCATGTTTGACTCTTAAATAGAAGCAAGTCCCCTCTTGTGGGGGAATTTGGTCTTCTTATTTTGTTTTTTTATTATTTTTTTGTTTACTTGAAATAAAATCCTAATTAATTTAATCTCTCTTATGAAAATCAAAACGACAAATATTGTTGGTAATTTTAGTGATCAATCGATTTTGGTGTAATTGGGCTTTACTTGAGATCACTTAAGTGCCCGAAACCTCTACAAATTTTAAGAAGGGGTTTATTTAAGAATTATAAGTTTCAGGACGTTCTAGACGAATTTTAGAAAGATGGAAACCTTTTTGAAATGAGCCTCTGAGTCTTTAGCTAAGAGCTTCTGAGTCTGCTCAACTTTCAAGCCTTAGCACCCGGGCTCTCGTCTTATGATCAGAGCCTCTGAGCTTTCAGCTTAAAGCTTCTGATGCTTGTAATCGTGGTTCCTCTTCTGGATGTGATAGTTCTGACTTTAAGCTACTAAGTCGGTTGCAACTGTAACATCCCAAGCTAACCGTAAAAGATATTGTTCGCTTTGTCCACACATCTGGACTCACGATTTTAAAACTCGTCTGATAGAGGAGGTATCCAGTCCCTTATAAGGCATCTTTCGTTTCCCTCCCCAACCAATGTGGGATCTTACAATCCACCCCTCTTGGGAGCCCAGTGCCCTAGCCTCGCTGGCACACTAGTCCGACTCCCGGCTCTGATACCATCTGAAACATCCCAGGCCAACCGTAATAGATATTGTCCGTTTTGTCCACACACCCGGACTCACGGTTTTAAAACGTGTCTGATAGAGGAGGTATCAAGTCCCTTATAAGGAAACTTTTGTTCCCCTCCCCAACCAATGTGGGATCTTACAATCCACCCCTCTTGGGAGCCCAACATCCTCGCTGGCACACCAGTTCGGTTCCCAGCTCTGATACCATCTGTAACATCTCAGGCTAACCGTACCAGATATTGTTCGCTTTGTCCACACACCTGGTGTTGAGAAATTCAGAAATGCTTAAGTATGGTTAATGCTGCTTCAACATAATTACTACTGCCAGTTGAAGTTAATGCTGCTGATACAACTTAATGCTGCTCATCAAGAATTACTACTGCCAGTACATCATGATTACTACTGCTAGTAGATTTTACTACTGCTAGTAGTTAGTACTGCTGGAGTTAGTACTGCTAGAACAAAGTTAATACTGTTGGGCATGGTTAGTACTGCTCAGAGTATTAATGCTGCTTATGAGATGAAGATTCGTATGGCAAGTATGACAGCTGGATTGAAGATATTAATGGAAGCTTTGAGATAATGATGGAAAATTATACTGAAGATCTTTTATTATTTTGTAATTATCTTTTATTTTCAGTATATGTATAGAATAGTTTGTTTCTTTAGTTGCAACATTAATTCTGAGTTTTTAGTTTCAATAGAGAGAATCAACCTCAAGGTTAGAACCCTAATTCTAGAGAAGTAGAATTCGTATTGGTGAGTCTGTTCATCAATATTGAGGTTGTGTGTAAAAGCTTGTGACTTTTAATCATTCAATAAGAGTTTGCAAGTTGTTCATCAGATTTACTGTTTGTTTACTATTTTATTGAATATCAAAGTGTTATTCCGCAAACTTCTTTGATATTTTTTTCTGAGAGTTTATTCTTGTTAAGAATTTAAGATCCTGACAAGTGGTATCAGAGCCTGTATTCTCAGAAATCTTATTCATCATGGAAAACGCAGTTGAATCAAACAATACCTTGGTCTCAAAGGTTCCAATGCTCAGACCCAATGAATTCGACATGTGGAAGATCAGAATCAAGCAATACATACTCCTCACTGATTATTCTATGTGGGACATCATTGAGAATGGCCCATCTGAAGCAGGAAAGATTGGTGCTGATGGAAAGAGGACACGACCAAAAACTGATGCAGAAAGAAAGACTAGACAGACATAGATGAAAGCCTTGAGCACTTTGCTCTTGGCTATTCCCAATGAATATCAACACCAATTCTGCAATTGAAACTGATGCACAGATGCTCTGGAATACTCTAGAGAAGAGATTCTCTGGTACCAAAAGTACCAAGAGAAATCAGAAGGCCATACTGAAGCAACAGTATGAGAACTTTATGTCAACCAAGAATGAGTCCATGACTCAAACTTTTGACAGGTTCAACAAGCTAATTGGTGAACTAGCTACAGTTGGAGTACAAATTGATCAAGATGATCTAAACAGGAAGTTCTTAAGGTCCCTGGATGATGAATGGACCATGTATATTGTCTCTTTCAGACAGAATGATCAACTGGAAGAAAAGGAACTTGATGATCTATACAATGATCTAAGAGTTTTTGAATCTGAGGTAGAGGCTAAGAAGAAGTCGTCTGGGTATGTTCACAATGTTGCACTCCTATCAGCAACAATTGATTCTACCTCCAACCCTGAATCAGTTAGTGCTGCTACTGGAGCAAATCAAGGGAAAGGCACTGAATCTGTGTTTGAAGCCTTTCTGTCCAGTCATGGAAACTCTTCTCTAATTAATGATGACTTGGAACAACTCCATCAAGATGACCTTGAAGAGATGGACATTAAATGGCAGATGGCCATGCTCTCTATGAGAGTTAAGAAGTTCATCAAGAGAACTAGGAGGAACAACTTCTCCCAAAGAAGAGAAGATGGAGCAGGCTTTGACAAGTCTAAGGTGGAATGCTATAAATGTCATCAGAAGGGACACTTTGCTAGGGAATGCAGAAGTGGAGTGTCTCACAACAACAACCACCAACAAGCACAGTCTGGAAGCTTCAATAATAACAGAAACTCTGCACAAGCCCTAGTCTCTCAACAAGGTATGGGATTTGATTGGAGTGATCAAGCTGAAGAGGCTATCCAAAACCAAGCTCTAATGGCAGAGGTATCTGATCTCCCAACAGAGGTAACTTCTAATCTTTGTTCTCAAAATTGCATTAACACTGTTAAAAGGTACAGGGATCACAATCAGAACATGAGTGATAATCTTAAAAGATTGGAAAAGGACATAAAAGATTATGTGAGGATTGTTGAGAGGTTTGAAGATCAGATTAAGAGTTTTCAAGCCAATGAGCTTCAACATTCTTATGACACAAACTACTGGAAGTGGGAGAAGAATGACCTAGAACTTCAACTAACCAAATCCAAAGAGGAGAGTGAAAAGTTAAGAGGAGAGCTAGCTAAAGTCAAGCTAGATGTAGAAAAGTTTTCCAATGCTTCTAAAGCAATGGACTCTCTTCTACAAACTCAGATTCATGATAGACTGAGAAGAGGAATAGGGTACAATACCACACCACCACCCTACAACAACAACTACATCCCTCCTAGTTCAGACTTGTTAGAGACAAAGGATAGGAAGGACCTGCCTGAGGGAGCCACTGAGATAGATCCCTTAGATGAAGTAGTTGTTGAATATAAAACTGAGAAAGAAACTGTCAAGAATAAGGACAGTACTGTGAGTGGTGAGATTCCTATAGAAAACCACATAATTACCAATGAGGGATGTGGAAAGAATTGGGTCAAGTCCAAAGAGATAGAGAAGACTAAGGGAAAGACCAAGAAGGTTCATTATAAACAGACCACTGTTGTGAATCCTATCCCTTGCAACAAGTGTTCATGCAATAAATCTGAGCCCCAACAACATGATAAAAAGAGGGGTAATCAGAGAAACTGGAATAATATGTGGGCACAAAAACAAGGGATTGATCTGAGTAAAATCAATAGACCAAAACCCTGTTTTATTTGTGGAAAGCTTAATCACATTGCCAAATATTGCTATTTCAATCCTATGAACCAAAGGATGAACTTTCAGAGACCTACTCAAAAACCTTTTGGTTATAGGAAGAAACAAAAGAACCATGTGGCTAAGAAAGTTGTCAAATCTAATAGCCACATGAAGAAAAAGAATGGGAAAGACAGTGTCAAGATCTGGATACCTAAAAGTACTAAAACTGTTAGTACTGCTACCACAAATAGTGCTGCTGACAGTGATAGTGCTGCTTGAAGCAATACTACTGCTACCAATGTTAGTGCTGCTAACATTGTTAGTACTTCTGTAAATGTTAATACTGCTAACTCTGTTAGTGCTGCCAACAAGGTTAATACTGTCAAACTTGTTAGTACTGCTAACTCTGTTAGTACTTCTAAAGATAGTACTGCTTCTAGTATTAGTGCTGCTAGACCAATAATCTTGACAAAGTACTCAAATACTAAGTGTTCTGATTTTAAAAACCTCATCAAAAAGGAATGTAAGTATTTTGATGAGAAAGGGAGACCCAAGACCACTTTGGCTTGGGTTCCCAATCAATACTAATCTTATGTGCAGGGCAACCAACAGCTCAAAGGGAAGAGCATCTGGCATGTTGATAGTGGTTGCTCTAGGCACATGACAGGGAACATGTCTTGCCTCAAGAACTTCAAGAAGATTGATGGTGGGCATGTTGCTTTTGGGAATACTCCAGATGGAGGTAAAATCAGTGGTAAAGGTGATGTGACCAAAGGTAAAATGACCTTTGAAGATGTTTTCTTTGTTGAACAGTTAAGGTACAACCTGTTAAGTGTATCACAGGTTTGTGACAAACAACATAGTATACTGTTTACAGATTCTGAATTTATTATCCTTGCTCCTGGATTCAAGGTAGTTGATGAAAAAATGATACTACTAAGAACCCCCAGAAAGGACAATGTATATTGTTTAGATATGGAAAGTGTTTCATCTGATTCATCCCTAAATTGTCTTGTTTCAAAAGCTTCTCTGGATGAATCATCA
The DNA here is from genome assembly GCA_954870635.1 of Arctium minus. Taxonomy (NCBI): domain Eukaryota; kingdom Viridiplantae; phylum Streptophyta; class Magnoliopsida; order Asterales; family Asteraceae; genus Arctium; species Arctium minus. The sequence continues at coordinate 14,599,859 of OX941087.1, forward strand.
CTTTGGCACAGAAGGATGTGTCACATGAATTTTAAAACAATAAATAAGCTTGTTAAAAACAACCTTGTAAGAGGTTTGCCTTCTAAAGTATATTCATGTGATGATCATTGTGTTGCTTGTCTCAAAGGCAAACAACACAAAACTTCTCATAAGTCTAAAGAGGTGAACACAATCTCTAATTCTCTTCATTTATTGCATATGGATCTGTTTGGCCCTACAAATGTTATGAGTATTGGTAAGAAGTCATACTGTCTAGTTATTGTTGATGATTACTCTAAATTTACTTGGGTATATTTTCTAAGGACTAAGGATGAGACAAATGGACTGATCAAATCATTTATTCTAAGAATTGAAAACCAAACCAATCAAAAAGTAAAAATCATTAGGTCAGACAATGGTACTGAATTTAAAAATATTTACCTAAACACCTTTTGTGAGGAAAAAGGAATTGAGAGACAATACAGTGCTCCTAGGACTCCACAACAAAATGGTGTTGCTGAGAGAAGGAATAGGACACTGATTGAGGCTGCTAGATCTCTGTTAGCTGACTTTAAACTTCCAATAACTTTCTGGGCAGAAGCAGTTAATACTGCTTGCTATGTCCAAAACAGAGTACTAGTAGTCAAGCCTAAAAACAAGACACCTTATGAGCTTTTTAATAAAAGAAAACCCTTTATTGGATTTTTCAAACCTTTTGGGTGTTCTTCTACTATTCTCAATACTAAATCTCACTTGGGAAAGTTTGATAGCAAGGCTGATGATGGTTTTCTTGTTGGTTACTCATCTCAAAGTAAGGCCTACAGAGTTTTTAATACTTCTTCTAGAATAATTGAGGAAAGTGACAATGTCAAATGCAATGAGAACACACCAAATCCTATTGGGTCTGGTCCTCAGTGGCTGTTTGACATTGATTCACTAACTAACTCTTTTGGTTTCAGTAGTGATGATTATGCAGGTTCAGGAAGTGGAGGATCAGGGGCTACACAAGTTCAAAACATTATACCTCAGTCTGTGATCTTTCCTATGCCTATAAAAGAACCTGTTGAATTCTGTGAAAAGGAGACTATAACTGAGCCAATACAGAGTGAAGAAGAAAGAAGAGAAGAAGAATCTTCAGTGCATAAAGAGCTAGAAGTAGCTGAGGTGATCCCATCAGCTGAATTAAATGATTCCAATCTAGAGGAGGGAATCCATGAAGAACCTAGTTTTCAGACTAGAACACAAAAGAATCATCCTCCAGAGCTAGTAATAGGAGACATATCTTCTCCTATGATTACAAGGAATCAAAGCAGACTTCAAGAGCTGCAGGATCAACAACACACAGTACTCTCCTGCTTTCTATCCCAGCTTGAGCCTAAGAAGGCCTATGATGCAATGAAAGATTCAAGTTGGATAGAAGCCATGCAAGAAGAGTTGCTTCAATTCAAGCTACAGGATGTTTGGGACTTGGTGGACCTTCCAAAAGGTCATAGAGCTATAGGCACCAAGTGGATTTTCAGGAACAAAAAGGATGAGAGAGGTATTGTGATCAGGAACAAAGCAAGGCTTGTAGCACAAGGGTACACTCAAGAAGAGGGCATAGATTATGATGAAGTGTTTACCCCAGTGGCAAGGGTAGAGGCAATTAGGCTGTTCCTAGCCTATGCCTCATACATGAAGTTCAAGGTCTATCAAATGGATGTAAAGAGTGCCTTTCTATATGGTACAATTGATGAAGAAGTATATGTCTGTCAGCCACCTGGTTTTGAAAATCCTACATGTCTTGACAGAGTATACAAGCTGAAGAAAGCACTCTATGGTCTACATCAAGCCCCAAGAGCATGGTATGACACTCTGTCTACCTATCTCTTGGAGAATGGGTTTGAAAGGGGCATCATTGACAAGACCCTTTTCATTAAAAGAAGTAAGAAGGACATCCTATTAGTTCAGATCTATATGGATGATATCATCTTTGGATCCACAAAAGATCAGATGTGTAGAGGCTTTGAAGAGTTGATGCACAAGAGCTTTAAAATGAGTTCAATGGGTGAACTTACCTTCTTCCTTGGGCTTCAGGTGAAACAGCAGTCAGATGGGATCTTTATCAGTCAGTCAAAGTATGTGCAAGACATCCTGGATAAATATGGTTTAAAAGACTCAAAGCCAGCAAGCACACCAATAGAAACTCATAAACAGATCACTGCTGATCTTGAGGGGGAGGATGTTGATGTCCATCTATATAGATCAATGATTGGATCTCTAATATATCTCACAGCCTCAAGACCAGATATCATGTTTCCAGTGTGTGTATGTGCCAGATTCCAAGTCAAGCCAAAACAATCACATCTTCAAGCTGTGAAGAGGATATTCAGATACTTAAAAGGGCAACCTAGATTAGGTCTTTGGTATCCATATGAATCTTCATTTGACTTGATAGCTTATTCAGATAGTGACTTGGGTGGTGCCAACATGGACAGAAAGTCTACTTCAGGGGGATGTCAACTTTTGGGTGCAAGACTAGTATCTTGGCAGTGCAAGAAACAAACCACAGTGTCCTTATCAACAACAGAAGCTGAGTATATTGCTACTGCAAGTTGCTGCTCTCAGGTTCTATGGATTCAAAATCAGATGTTGGACTATGGGGTAACATTTCTTCACACTCCAATCTTTATTGACAATAGCAGTACTATAAGCATTGTTAACAATCCAGTCAAGCACTCCAAAACAAAGCACATTGAGATCAGGTATCACTTTATTAGAGATTGTAATGAAAAGAAGCTCATTCAAGTTGCCAAAGTTCATACTGACAACCAGTTTGCAGATCTATTCACTAAAGCTTTTGATGTGGGTAGATTCACTTTCTTGGTTTCAAGTGTGGGCATGATCAACTCTGAATGAGCTCATGTTTTAAAAAGTGTTCCTATACCTGTTATTTTGGCTATTTGTGTGCTGCTAATCATCGTTCACAGGAAGTTATTGCTTTGATCAGACCTTCATAAGCTTCAAAAAGAGTAAGTACTGTTAATACTGCCAGTGCAGTTTTAATACTGCCAGTGCTCAGTTAATACTGCTAGTGGTTAATACTGCTAGTTAGTTAATATTGCTAGTGGTTAATACTGCTCTCAGTTAATACTGCTAGTGGTTAATACTTCTCTCAGTTAATAATGCTAGTGGTTAATACTGCTAGTTAGTTAATACTGCTAATTAGTTAATACTGCTAGTGGTTAATACTGCTCTCAGTTAATACTGCTAGTGGTTAATACTACTCTCAGTTAATACTGCTAGTTAGTTAATACTGCTTATGTCCCATACACTATAAATACCCTTTGCCCGCCTAAAAGTTTATAACGACTCTTTGAATACTGTTCATCGTCTCTCTAATCTTTCTCTCTCAAGCTCCCTAGTAAGTTTCAGGCAAGAACACTCAAGATTCTATGGCATCAATGGCATTCATAGATGAGCATAACGAGATTGCAATGCTACAGAAGCCCAAACAGGCCGCTGGATTTCATCAGATAGTGGATTTTCTGAAGAATAGCCATATCGCCCATGCTCTAACTGTGTTGCCAACAATTTACATAGAGCATCAAAGGAAATTCTGGGAAAATGCCACCATGGTCACAGAGAATGGTGTGTAGATTCTGAAAACAAGGGTGTGTGACAAACCTTTGTCAGTTACTGAAGAGGTGATACGCATCTGTCTACGTCTAGACGATGCTGAAGGTATTACTTCTCTTTACAATGAGGACTTGTTCTCAAACTTATCAAGAATGGGGTATGGAGGCCAGTTGGGTGGGTTTAAATTCTCCAAAGCAAAATTTTGTACCCAATGGCGTTTTCTTGTTCATACCCTTATGCATTGCATCTCTAAAAAGACTACTGGATGGAGTGAGTTTAGCAGTACCATTGCTTATGCTTTGGTCTGTTTGGCCACTGCCAGAAGGTACAATTTTTCTAAAATGATTTTCAGTGATCTTGTCTCAAACCTGGGAAGTAAAAAGAGCTTTTATATGTACCCCAGGTTTGTACAAGAAGTTATAACACACGAATTGACGGATATGCCTCAATTTGATGAGGTATATGTACCAAAAATTCCCAAAGGTAAGGTCTTTTCAAACATGAAGAGATCCCCTTTGGACTCGGAAGGAGTTGACACCTCATTGTTCTCTACAATGATGGTGGTGTCCCACACTGAAGAAGGTATGGCAGCAGGGTCAAGGCCCTCATTAGACCATCCTACTGCTAGCCAATCCCAACCTTCCTACTCTATATCAATCCCCCAGTCTCTTCTTAAAAAAGCCAACCTCTCCAATTACCCAAACCTATATCAGGAAAAAGGTAAAGAAGGTTCCTTCCCTTCTTGTACCATCACCCACTGAGCCTTTAAGCCCTCTAAGGGAGAATTCTCCTTTAGAGAATATCTACAAGGAAACCAAAGGGGTGTCTCCCAACCCCAAGGAGGTGCTCAATGAGGAGATGTTTGAGCATATGGGTGAGCAGGCTGCCACTACTCCTGCTAACACAGAGGAGGACAGTGGTAACATAAATAAGACCTCCCCCATGGAAACTTTGAATGAGCAATCATTCAAAGGTCCCAGGTGCCAAGAAACCAAGGGGGTGGATAGTGCTTCTACTAGGCAGAATACTTCCACTACAAAAAGATCCAATGATCCTTCAAAAGGGGGTAACACTCCTGGAGAAGGTGAGGACAGATATGACTATTTTGAATTGATGGAAACCATGGGAAACATCAACTTGGATGTGATTAAACAGGGCAAAGAGATAGATGAGATGAAAGTGGTGATTCTGTCACAACAAGTACAGATTGCAAAGTTGACGAAAATGGTGACCAGGTTGGTGCAAAAAAGAGAAGAAAGCAGTTTGTGTTGAAGAAAAGATCAAATGATAAAGATGCTTCCAACAAGGGGGAGAAAGAGGCTGAAACAGAGAAAGAAAGTACAGCTGAGAGGGCATTTGAGGTTGAGGGGGAGCAAGAGGCAGAAATAGAGAAAGTAACAGAATCAATAGCAGCAGAAAAGGAAACAGAATTTGATCAAGCAGCAGAAACTGTTAATGCTGCTAAAGTAAAAGAAGCAGCAGTAACAGGGTTGTCTGTTGAAGAAATGGAGATTGCAGAGACCTTGGTAAAATCCAAGAATGACACTCTTGAGCCTAGTAAAAAGGCCAAAGGAGTGGTCATCAATGAAGGAGGTCTCCCAAAGAAAAGAAAAGAAACAGGTAAGGCAAGTCTGAAGGATGCTAAGGGAAAAGAAAAGATGGTTGAACCTGAACAACAACCTTCAAAGAAGAAAAGTCAGATTGAGCTAGATGAAAAGTTAGCAAAGCATCTTCAAGAACAGATGGAAAAGGAGGAACAAATCCAAACTGAAACAGATAGAGAGCTTGCAAGGATAATGGCCAGAAAACTCAATACAGATTATCAAAAGAGCTTAAAAGCAGCAGTTGAGGCCAAGAAACTTCCAGTCAAAAGAATGCCACTCAAAAAGCAGAAGAGACAACCCTCCAAGACCTTTTTGGCCAATCAGGAAAGAAGAAAAATGATAAATTTCCTGAAAGGTTCAATTGGCCAATCAGATAGCATATGTGTTGCATCCCCTTTGAAAATGTGAAACACTTTCTTGTGAAGAAGAAAATGAGTAGATGGTGAGGTTTGATCAAGAGTTGGCATGGGTTAGTTGCCTGTTTCAATAATGATCACCAAAGAATTGTGAATCACTAGAATTGTGGCTACCCGGCTCAGAAAAAGTTGGTGCAGAGTTGTGATATTCTTTTAACTCTGTTCTCACACGCTCTTTCTTTTAAACTTTTTGCTTTCTCTAATCACACTCATTTCTTTTCGATTTGCACACTCAATCACTAAGGATTAACTTCTTAGGTAGAAATCACTGGTTAAGGTGATTCCATAGAAGTTGTGTTAATACCTAGCACAATGATTCTTTGTTTTCCTATGATGCACGTGATGCTCAGATTGGTTTAACTATTTCAGTTAAAGCACAATTTAGATCATGAAAACATTTAAAATACACTCCCAAAATATATAAAATAGTTGAAAAATCGGGAAGTAGTTTGAACATTAAAAACAATGTTTTCTATGATTGAAAGTTGTCCTTCTTTCAACCATATATGAGATGAAGATATAGAATTATACCTTTACGTACGATCTTCCATCTCATGAAGCTAAGCTTTAAGTCATAAAGATATGATCTTTTAAGCTTCTCTCAAAAATTCTGCAAAAGTCTTATGTCAAGTCAAAGTAAAATTTATTTACTTAAATTGAAAAGACAAAAAGCAGTAAAACTTTTAAAATACGAGTTCTGATCATGAATAATCAGAAGTCATCACCTTTTATACTCCCCCTGAAATTATGCATTTGAAAATTATCATATGAAAAAGATATGCATAAAATTTCAGATAAATATGTACTCCCCCTTGATGGTTGATTTCCTCATTCGAGTATTGGAGTACAATTTCATTTTCAGCACGGAGTAAGGTCTTTTGATCTTTGAAGTGCGAGTTCTAAACTGTTGTGTTTAGAAGTCAAACTTCGTTGAAGTCCGGGTTCTAAGCTGATTTACTTAGAAGCCTTGTTCTTCCTACTCCCCCTTGACAGTAGGTGCCTGCAACACAGGTTTAGTTTTCTTTGGTACCCAATGGAATTTGGGTCCATAAGTGTTAGTTGCAGTTCGTATGGGAGTTACGGAATAAGAACCATACCAGTAATGGTCACTAGTCTTGTGAACAGGATCATGTGTACAACAATAAGAACAATAAAATTTCTTACCTGACAAACTGATTAATTTATCTCTCGAGTAAACAAAATCAGGTTTATCTTTCAGCGCATTATTCTTCTTGGCATTCTGCGTATGTACACATGAGCTTTTACATTTCAGCTCTTCTTTAACTGGTTTCCTGTTCCAGACCAGTTCAGCTTCATCCTGGAAGTTGTTTCTTCTTCTATGTGTACCTGAACAATCTATATTCCTGTCATAGAAAAGATTAGTAGACTGAATCTGATTAGAAGATTTAACTGACCTTTTGAAAAGAGCAGTTTTCTGTTGTGAGCTTGCGACTGGTTTGTTAGAACCAACTGAATTATTTCTAGGTGAGTGGATTTTTGACTCTGGAGTCGTTCGCTCAGTCACCACCACCATCTTTGAAATAATATCTTGAAGCTCTTTTACCTTTGAAGAATAACTGTCTCGTTCTTTGGTAAGAAGCTCAATCTTCTTCTCAAATGCAGACTTCCTTTTCTTCTCTGTCAGTACACTCTTAGATAATTCAGATAGCTTCTCGGTAAGCTTCTTTAGCTTTGCTTCAAGGATGCTTCTTTCTTCTTCGAATCCCTTCTTAGCATGCTTCTGATCATTTGCCTTCCTCTCCTTGGCAAACTGATCTCTTTCCAATTTGATTACTTTCTCAAAGTCTTCAACTTTTTGAGAAAGCATTAAACATTTAAGCTCGAGTGTCTTCTTCTCTTCAACACTCTTCTTGGAAAGGTCTGAGAACTTCTTTTCAAAATCTGATATTTTCTTTTGAAGCTCAGAGTTCTCAGCTTCCAAAACCTTAACTCTTGATGACATATATGATTCTATCATAATCTTAGCAATATGTTCCCATAACAGCTTTCCTGTAGCCTCTTCACGTTCTAGTGTAAAGAAGATCTCGTTTGAAATCTCCTCTGTTATTCCTTGCAGAATAAACGTTTTGGCCAAACTGTCAGCTTCATATCTTTTTCTTTGCTCATTTGTGTATTCATTAAGATTTAATGGGAGCTCTTTTTCTTCTCTCTCACCATTCTTCTTTACAAGAGTAAACATTCTTCTTGGAACTATCATAATTCCTTGCTGCAGAGATTTTCTGATGAATACACCCAAATCATGTCTTTCAATGAAGTCCATTAACTGATCTTTCCACTGCTCATACTCTCCTCTGAAGAGTACAGGTGGTTTCTCATCCATACATATTGAAGAAGCTTCGCTTGATGTCATCCTGTTTAATTTGATGTGCAAAAAGAACTTGGATTTGACCGTTAGTACAGATAAAATTTGATCACACAAGAAATTTTGTCCCCCTAGGCAGACTTAGCACGGGGGTCCCTATTGCAATTAAAGACCCTATTGCAGTTTCGAAAAATTCTCAGAAAAATATTCTAAGTATGGATTGGAGCAGAGAGGTTTGCGGGTCTAGTTGGACGCGCACAATGGAGTTGTGCGGGTCTGGTTAGGAGCGCACAATTGAGGTGTGCGGGTCTAGTTGGACGAGCACAATGGAGTTGTGCGTTTCAAGAGGGAACCGCACAATTGAGATATGCGATTCAAATGGGACACGCAAGGTTGACTTGTTCTTTTTAAGAGATGAACTCGATGTCTTGAGGTATGCGTGTGCTTTGGAACCCGAGAAGTAAGGAATGCGTTTCCTTTGGGACGCGCACAATAGAATATGCGTTTCCTTTGAGACGCGCACAGTAAGGTATGCGGGTTATTCTTCCTCTGTTGTGCGGGTGTTCGTCCTGTACTTCTGAAAATCGACTGAATCTTGTTCCTGAAACGATTTAGCAATACCAAACTCTACCAATATGTCTAGAATCACTTCTAGAACTGAATGTAAGCACTCGATCTCACTAAAACACTCTTTTTAGAATTTAATCTGATCGCACAGTGACTTACCCACTTCGACTGTTTTCACTCAAAATCCACAAATTGGAACTCGATTTAAGCTTAAAAGTGAAATTAAATAGCAACAACTCGATCTAGCATGTAGTACGATCACACTCAGATCGATTCTAACACCTAAAACAGTTTAAATCACAAACTCAAATTTTCTTGAAGAACACAGAGACGTTTTTCTTTTATAAAACTTGTTTTGATCTTAATCAGGCTCTGATACCAATTGTCGGTCCAACAATACTTATCAAGTTTATAGAAACAACAACACAATATGATTACCAACCTGTATTGATTATAACAAACGAGTTACAAGGTTGATCGATTAAGCATGAAATGTGTTCTCTATGTTTTCTCTCTTTTACACCTTCAAGTGTGTGTTTGTATGTGTGAATATGATCTGATCTTGAGAGATTGAGATACACTTAATCTAACCAAGTGTGTTGAACACACAATCTAACATAATATCTAGATATTAAATCTAGATATTATATCTAATATAAACTAAGTTACTAGAAACTAACTAAATTAACTTTATCTAACTATTACAATATTATAACTTAGATATTAAATCTAAGTAAACTAATACAATTACATTGACATTTATTACAAACGACATAGACTTTAACATTGAGAGTCGACGTTTCGGCTTTAGCTTCAGATTGCGATCTTCAGTTTGGATGATCTTGAATCCAATGAGACTGTGGTCTAACAATTGTGGTTAGCAGAATCATTAATCAAATCTTGGGTTTGGATCCTAATCTAGGAGTGTGAACTGAAGTGTTGAAAGCATCTTGAAGACCATCTGAAGAACTTGACTTCTCTTCCTAAAAGTCAAATTAGGGGGAGATTGTTGAGAAATTCAGAAATGCTTAAGTATGGTTAATGCTGCTTCAACATAATTACTACTGCCAGTTGAAGCTAATGCTGCTTATACAACTTAATGCTGCTCATCAAGAATTACTACTGCCAGTACATCATGATTACTACTGCTAGTAGATTTTACTACTGCTAGTAGTTAGTACTGCTGTAGTTAGTACTGCTAGAACAAAGTTAATACTGTTGGGCATGGTTAGTACTACTCAGAGTATTAATGCTGCTTATGAGATGAAGATTCGTATGGCAAGGATGACAGCTGGATTGAAGATATTAATGGAAGCTTAGAGATAATGATGGAAGATTATACTGAAGATCTTTTATTATTTTGTAATTATCTTTTATTTTCAGTATATGTATAGAATAGTTTGTTTCTTTAGTTGCAACATTAATTCTGAGTTTTTAGTTTCAATAGAGAGAATCAACCTCAAGGTTAGAACCCTAATTATAGAGAAGTAGAATTCGTATTGGTGAGTCTGTTCATCAATATTGAGGTTGTGTGTAAAAGCTTGTGACTTTTAATCATTCAATAAGAGTTTGCAAGTTGTTCATCATATTTACTGTTTGTTTACTGTTTTATTGAATATCAAAGTGTTATTCCGCAAACTTCTTTGATATTGTTTTCTGAGAGTTTATTCTTGTTAAGAATTTAAGATCCTGACACCTGGACTCACGATTTTAAAACGCGTTTGATAGAGGAGGTATCCAGTCCCTTATAAGACAACTTTTGTTCCCCTCCCCAACCAATCTGGGATCTTACAGCAACTGTCATCCAATCTTATCTATGAACGGTTGTAACTGTCGTACAGTTACATGTTAGCCACCTAATCGTCTGTAACCGTCGATTACTCATATAAAAACATAATAGTTCATTTTGTGAGTATAAATACACGATTTTGTGCCTTAAAAACGTGTATAAATTTTTTGGATTATCCTTATACTAATTTCGTATTAACCTTATAAGGTCGAAATATAGTATTTGGAAAGTGATTCCTATTAATGGTCCAATAGATTATCCGGGTTATCTATAACCACAAAACCTAGATTCCCCAACAAATATCTCTCTCAAATTGAAATCAAAGGTTGATTTGAAGTTTGTAAATATTTTTCCAATTCTCGTTTTTGTGGCAAGGGTTCGATTTCAGAAGTGGGTTTCATTCACGGGAGACATCAGAGGTCACCTCTGCTGCAGTCGACGTCGCCATGAAAGAATACGAGCATTCGTAAATGTTGCCTTCAATTCTAAGGCTCGATCAAGGTCATTGCCGTGGAATATGGTCAGGGTCGTCCCAATTTTTTTGGAAGGCATGTTACATGCATACTAAACTTATAGATCATACGATTGAGCGAGTTAGAAAACAAAAATATTTCATATAATATTGAAAATCTTACAAATTAAAAAACCAAAAATGTTTAAAATGACAAAGTGAGAAGAATATCAAAAAGTCGTTTCTGTTTTTAATCAGCATATTTTGAAATCAAATAGCAGCCACTACTACAAAAATAACTTTATTACACGCCCATTTTTACACGGTTTTAAAAAAACCATGTAAAAATGTACCGTGTTTTTTTAAAGACTTTTTTACACGAGTTTGCTTAACAACAGTGTAAAATTGACTTCTTTTTACATGGGTTTTCTCACATTTTTACACGGTTTTGAAACCGTGTAAAAATGGACGTTTTTACACGGTTCCCAAACCATATAAAATGATCTGCACTTTCTCCAACGATGGGCTTTTACATTGTAACACCCCGAAATTTGGGAACATAGTTAGCTTTCAGTTCGTGTGGGGTTTACTGTACTCTTGGGAATTTCATATTATTATTTAAGTTTCTACTTGGTTATGCATCGTTGATCGAAAGTTCCAAGTTCGATCCCTCTAGGAAGCTCGCGACAGTGCCCGCGATAGTGACAGGGTGTCACTATCGCGAAGGCACAATCGCAGGGGAAATGAGAACTCTCGGTACATTCCACGCAATAGTGTCAGGAGATAGTGCTCTGGTCACTATCGCGAGTCACTCTCGCCTCATTTGTACCGTGAGGTGTTAGAGCCGGACGATTATGCCCCGCGACATTGACAATGTCACTGTCGCCGAGAGTATCCAGGTTATAAAACTTAAAGTCGCGATTTTTGAGCTATTATCTGATTATTGAAGGAGGCAGTAGCGATTTCTCTCTAGAGGAGCTGGTAAGTTCGATCTCTTCCCTCCCTTAGCATAAATGTCTCTTAACTACTTCAATCCCTTGATCATTCATGTGTTCTAGGTGAGTGTGAACCATCATTATGCTAGTGAAGCTACTCCAAGTTCCAAACCCTATCTCCTTCTTACTTAGCTTTGGTTCTTAGGGTTTAAGCTACAACCCTTCAAGGTGAGTTCATCCTTTTATAAACTCTATACATGTTAAAATCATGCTTTCAACCTATTAGACATCTCCATTTTAACTTATGTAATTTGGGGTGCATTTCACCCAAAACCCTAATTTTGGAGATTCTAGGGTTTATGTATTTTGAAAAGATTTCAAGAAAAGAAGAAGGATATCTTGGATTTATATGAGAATATGGCTAGGCATTATATTTTTCTATTCTCTAGTTTCAAAGTTTAATTAACATTGAGTTGATGAATCTTATGTTGAACTGCTGATAAGTTGTCATTGGGAAATTGCTTTTACTAATACCTTGGTTTAAATACTTGGAATCCAAAACTAGGTTTTGAAACATCAAAACAAACCAAATGGTTAAATTATGGGGATATGATTCATATGTCAACTTGGAACCTCTTGGTAAAGTTACGCGAGTATTATATGTAAACTTTCATTTGTCAATGTATTGGATGACATATTTTAACGTTGGATTATCAGTTGGTCGATTTGCTCTATGTGGCATATGTAACACCCCGACTTTCGAAAGGTATCATTTCAGGTTAATACAGAAACCGATATATCAAGGAAAAATAAGATATTTAATCTTGGACTTCAATCCTAGATTTTATAGTCTAGATGGATGAAGGATTCAATTACGAGTCCAACGGTTCTTTCCGGAGCGAAAACGGAGCTATAACGAAGAAGTTATAGCCAAAACAGTATCGAGGAGAAAACCAGGGGAAGCGGGCGACTTATGCTGCGACCCAAGGTCGCGAGACAAGTCGCGAAACCCCCTGGACGAGCTTAAAACCGATTTTCAGCACCCAAACTTCATTTCTTCATATCTCCTTCATCCTAACTCCGATTTGGGTGATTCAAAGTGCTACGGTTTCGTTTTTTAGAGCTCTTCAAGGATCTAGAAAGAGATTGGAATTGGAGTATACAAGAGTATTTTGTGGTGGTAAGCTCCGCATCTCTCCCATTTCATCTTCTTCACCAAGTTTTCTAGGGTTTCATCCACCCTTTGTGCTTCCTTTCATAGATTGTAGATTTGTGGTTATTTTGGTGAACTAGAAGTGTTTTGGTTGGTGGATTCAAGCTTGGGTTAAGGTAATCTTCTATTCTCTTCAGTATGGAAGTTAGGGTTTCGGTATTAGTTGAGGTATTCATGTATATGGTTTGGGAAACGGCTCTTTGTGGTTGATTATATTTATTTATGGTTGAATATGTGTGGATTTAGGTTTTTGGAAGTTTTGTCTTGAGAATCCAAGTGTTCTTCAAAGGAGCTCTAGTTGGGGAAAAATCTAGATTTAGCCTAAATCTAGCAAGGTGAGTTCAAGTTGCTTTGTGAAAACTATGTACATGCCAAAATGAGTATTTTGTAGTAAAAATGTGTTTTACTTAATAATTGTCAATGTGTTGGGTATTTTGATAAGTTTACATATGTGATAAACTTGTGTGGCTTTAATCTCATAAAATGCCCATAGTTGGGATTTGGATATCTTGATAAGTATTAACATGGTTTATGCATTTTTGGTGATTTTGTATATATAATGCCCACTTTATGATTTATGCATCCTTGGTGATTTTTGTACAAATGAGGTCTTATTCATGACATACGTAAATTGGTGTATTTGGGTTCACAAGTCTATTTTGGAAAACCTTTTGCCCCGACTTAAACTGTGTTGAAATCCATTCAAGCATTTTGGGAGCATGTAATTTCACGGTATGGGTCGAGTGCGTTTATTATATTGAAAAACGTGATCGTAGGTCAAAAGAGGTTTTGAGCATTTTGGCTCGATATCGTTTAAAGGAGTTTTGAGGAGACTTGTCCGGTTTTATATGGCTCAATGTAGAGTCCGATTATGACGTACGTACTAATGTGTTGTGTTGCGTATTGAGTTTGGTTACGGGCTCGGGTGCTTTGGTCATTCGTGTGTAGTCCGTTAACGTTAGACAGTGTGTAATGGGTCCATAGGCACGTCAGTCGGTCTATTTTGGGATGGTCAATTGGGTATTTCGGGGTGGGACTTCGGTACCCATGTTTTATGACTGGAAACTTTACAAGTAATCGCTAGGAGGGTTGAGTCTGTAGTGCTATCGGGGAGTGAGCGCTAGGACCTCCGCCGCTTGAAGTAATGCCTGGGAGGTAGTCTTTTAGTGTGTCGGGCCTTCGGGATGGAGTTCTTCGGAATGATCCATCAAGGTCAACTGACTTGGGGTGACACTTGGTAAAGAAGTCGTAGGGACACTTGGGTTGCGATGTCGTGAGGTGTCATGCAATTAACGTTGAATGGGTGGTATACTTTTGTGTTTCCTGCACTCTCAACGGATACGGGTCTCCCCCGTTGTTGGCTATCTGTATTTCAAATAAAAAGGGATGTCTTATTTTATTGTCATTGGCTCTTCACGGTTGCGTGAGTATTGGACCTAGTGTCCATGTTTTCAGACGTACGGTGTAAATAATTTTGATAATGAATCATGGGTCGAGCAGTATGTCCTGCCCGCGTTTTGGGTACCTTGGGTTATGAATTGTCGTTCATGTTTTACAAATTTGAGTATCGAACTATGACCCCGTTTTGGGTGAGTTACGAGTTGTATCGCTTTATAAGAGTGTGTGTTTGGGAACATTGTCTTTAAAAGCGTATATTAAAGGAAATTGTGTCGTTTCTATCTTGAAGTATATTATTTCGAAAGATCTTGCTTTAAACTGAATTCTTTCTTTTAAAAGATATATTTATTCATGATAAAACTCTTGAGCTCACTAGGCGTTAAGCCTAACCTTTTTATTTGTCGGCATGTGCATCAGGTTTCAAGGTTGGGAGTTGGTTCTAGCAATCCAGTGAAGAGTAGATCCTTAGCTAGATCCGAAAGTAAGTATTCGGTGAAGTCTTCCGCATTATGGAGATAGTGACTATGCATGGGTATTAGTAGCACCGCCCTTTTTAGTCCGTTTATATAAGATGGTATATGTGTATTGTAGTTGAACCTAAATTGTGGTTGTAGATGATTCAGTTATTGTTGTATTTAGAAAATTTCTAATAAGTTGATATTTCCAGATTTGAGGGTGTTACAGCATATTTGGTTTTCACTTGGGAGTCATGACCCCATAATTGTTGTGCATTTAGTCCGACGTTGGGACATCAGTTCTCACGTCGAGGCACGTTTAGGCATCGGATTGGGTTATAAATCCTACGTGCTAAGTATTACGATATTAGATGAGGATCTCAACGTAAGGACCCTATGTGGTTGAATTTGACTTTCCGCGGGTGTACGTTTAAATCCATCGAGCCTAACATCCCTTGCGTGTAATTTTATGTGTTTTGGCTTTACTGACTTGTCAAGTGGCTTATTTTTGTGTTCCATCACTTGTGTTAGTAAGCGGGTCTCCCTCGTTAACCCAAGAGGTAACTGTTTATGGTAAAAGCACTATTATTCTTATTATAGCTTCACTTTCCTTATTTATGTTTATCGTCGTTTATCTTAAATACAACGGTTTGATCTCACTAGACTTTAGTCTAACACTTTTTCTTAAAATGACATGTATAGCATGTCAATCTAGCGATTGGATTCATCGGGGATGAGCGGACGACCAAGGGGTCGAGAGCGGTCTTTTTGGGATAATATATTGACCAATACGGTGGTGATAGTGGATACACATTTTGGAGGAATAGCAACACCCGATCTTAATTATTCTTGTCTAAATTAGATTATTAGGTTGTTGAGTATTATTCTTCATTTGACTTATTTGTAAAGGCTACAACTATATTTCCCCGTTCACGGGATGATATTTTTGGGATTGTTATGGCAGGTTTTGTTTACCCAGATTTAATTCAGTTTATAGCCATTATATTGCCGAAATTTTGAATTTCTATTTCCTCTAAATTTTAGGGTGTTACATTCATGGTCCCAAAACCGTGTAAAAACCCTTTCCTATAATAGTGTACGTATAAAACCAAGATGTAAAAGCTTAGTGGTTTAGCGCTTGTTGGTTCACCCGTAGATTTATAAAAACTTAAATTTAATTTGATTTGTTGGACGAAATAAAAAATAAGTTCTTATAAATAAAAAATCTTCAAAAGTAATTTTTTTAAGGGTCCGTTTAGTTTGAGCGGATGTTTTCAAAGGATTAGGATTTTCTAGAATGATTTGGAATTGGAAGGATTTGTAATCTTCGATATGTTTGGTTTGTAGAGTTTGGAATATGAAATTGAATTCTATTTTTTTATATAATTTATAAAAATAATTAAATTACCTTTTTATTAATTAATTATTACAAAACAAACATTTTTAACAAATTTGAAAATATTATTACAAACAAATCCTATTAAATCCAGTGAAATTAAATACCAACTACCACCATAAGATTTCTAAATCCCATGTTTGTGTGATTTCACTGAAATCCCTATATTTCAATTCCAAATTTTTCTTTAAACCAAAACGAAATACAATTTCAAATCATGTAAACCAAACGACACTTGAGCTTTCACAGGTCCACACATCTGAGATGTAATGAAAACCATGGAATTTCAATACAAAAACAAAAGTGTTTACCGTTAATCTCGTGGTCCACGGGTTTCATGTTTTACACATGTTTGGCCCTACAAATTCAATTGATATTTATTATGAAAGTCAAATCAAGGAATATATAAAAAGGATTGTCGACCCACTACTAGAAAAAGGGGTATCAACGACGGAAATTAACGACAACATAAATCCGCCGCTTCTTAGCGACGGCATAAACCTGTCGTTATTAGCGACAGATTGACCATGAACACCTTCCCTCGCAGACCCGTCATAAACTAGCGATGGATTAACGACGGAAAAGTGTACATCACTAATTAGCAAAGGAATAACAAAGGGATCCATTAATTTATGGTTAAAAACAATTAAAAAAATTACCTGTGTCCTCGTCATTAATTAGCGACGGAATAGCTATTGAATCCATTAACTTATGTTTAAAAAAATAAAAGAATAAATTTCACGTGTTTGTTGCTAATCCATCGCTAATTAGCTACGGATACATGGAATTTTCTTTTAAAAATAAGAAAAGAAATTCCACATGAGAGATCTGGAGATTCCCGAATAGGTTAACCCCGTCGTTAATCCGTCGCTAATTATTTTTCTAGTTTTCTCATTTGTTTATGTTATATGTACATATGTGTATGTGTATATAGAGGAAAATTCAAACGAAAACGCTAACTATTTAAGAAAGCAAGAAAAAAGCAAAAAACAACAGATCGTGTACAAAATCATATGTGATTTTGCACTACCCGAAAAACTCTGACGCGGGCAATGTCAACTGCGACTCACAGGTCGCTCGCATAGTCGCGTGAATCATATATGATTTTGTACGTGAATCATATATGATTTTGTATGTACTCGGGTTGTTTTTGTGTTTTTTAAAAATAGATGTTGTTCTCGTTTGAACCCACCTCTATATGTGTATGTGTTATATGTATACATGTATATGTGGTATATGTATCCGTTGGTCCGTATTATATATATTTAATACATGATGTGTATATGTATTGGTTGCTAATGGTGATTGATTCTATGTATATATTGTTGTATATATGTTTAATGTTTCTTATTTTCTCATTTAGATGTGTTATATATACACATTTGTATGTATACGTGTTATATGTATACATGTTCGTCGTTCCATATTATATATATGTATACATGATGTGTATATGTGTTGATTACTATATAACTGAGATTCGATCTGTGTATATATAGTTGTATATATATATATGTGTGTGTGTGTATGTGTTGTATATATGTTTATATTCATGTGTATATGTGAATATATAGATAATGTGTGTGTGTGTGTGTGTTTGGTAACCACATATGATGTATATATGTGTTGTATATATATATATATATATATATATATATACATGTGTATATGTGAATGTCTAGATAATGTGTGTGTGTTCTGTTATTGAGCCTTAATAAATCATAAAGTGTCTTATTGGGCTATAATGGATCTTAGAGGTTTTTAATCGATTTTATTGAGTTTTATAGGGTTTCACTGGGCTTTGATGGATCTACTGAGTTTTATTTCGTTTTATTGTGCTTTAATGGGTTATATGTGGCTTTAAGGTTGTGTTTGGTACACTAGACATGATAGAACAGGGATCACTGTTCCAAGATTGATAGAACTTTTATGTGGAACAGACAGGAACAAACCAGACTTGTTCCAGCCCAGAACAAACTTATATTTTACTAATATAACCTCAAAATAAAACCTAATTTTCTTCTAAAACATCAAATATGCCTCCCTTTTTATATTTTATTCATTATGTAAATTTTATTTATTGTATTTTATGTTATTTAAACTTTCACTTATTGTCCTCAAAATATTATTTTTACATGGTTTATATTTTGGTTAATTTATTAAATATTAATAATAATAAAAATAATATAGAAAAGGTATTAAAAATTGGAAATTACATAAACTTTTTATTTTGTGTCATTTTAATCGTCTTGACGAAAACTTTTAATGACATATTTTGTTATAAAAATATTTATTTTATTATAGATTTAATAAATTACATAAATAAATCAGGATTCGAAATACGGCTTAAGTGGTGCATAAAGATTTGAGAGAGTATTTGATAACCACGTAGAGATATGAGTTTTGTATGATTTGCTAAGGTTTAAACGCCGGTCGAGATTTATATCACAAAGAGATTTAGGTATAAATCTTCATACTAGTAGAACTTGATTCTTTTATCAACTTAGTTAAATCGACAAGATTAAGAGTTGGTAACAATGGACACTTTATGAGCATTTTGTAGGACCGGTCTATAAAAATCCACTTTCGAGAGATGTGGCTTTTTATAGACACTTCGTGCTACAAAATAACTAACCATTTTGTTACTATGTAAATCTCAAGGAAAACTTACACTCATACCCATTTTTATTTACTTGTTTGGTTTTCATTGTTAAAAACCCAAAACTCACTAAAAAACATCTCTTTCTTCTCTCATTGAAATCGGTGTATTCTCGACTTAGGACTCGAAACTTTGAAGTCCAATCCCTGTAGATACGATCTCGGTATATTTACCACTTTATTACTTGTAGCGATCATAGTGTCGATGTATACTTGCGCCGTCTGTGGCCTATACGGTTTTCCGCTACCATGGGGGCACCCTTAATGTAAATAGCTAAGCAAAATGACTCATAGCGTAGTGGTAAGGTGTTGGGATGGCTATTTTGAAGCTTCCAAGTTCAAATCCCTTGAAGCGTTCTTTTTTTTAATTAGCTTTATTTTATTATAATATTTTCTTGGAACTAATTAATATACAAAATTTAAATTATTTTTTAATTCTTTTTTAAGGATAACTTAAATATATATAATTTTTAATTGTTTTCCTTAATTTTTATTAATTGGATAATTAAATTATATAATTCATGTTCAAATTCTAAAATTATTAATTTTTATTTTTATTCTTTAATTTTATTTTCATTGATCTTCATTGGATTTTTTTTGAAATTTCTTGTTTTAAGAATTTAGACTATTTTTAATTTTTAGTGTATGTTAAGATAGAAGAAGAAAATAGAAAAAGTAGAGACTTTTAAAACTTATTTTTTAACAGAAAGATATTTTGTTTTAATTGTTTTCAATAGTAAGGTTAAATGTGTTATGATTTTAATAATATAACTAATGTCAAAATTACTAAAATAGAATAACTTTTTGAGTTGAATTTATTTTTTTCCTTTGAGATTATCTATTTTAGAAAAATTAAGAATAATTGTTAGAGATGTTTAGAATAACTTTGATTGTTTAATGTTTTTGTAATGATATATTTTAGAGTTAAATACAAATTTGGTCCCTGTGGTTTACAAATATTAACGACTAAGGTCCCTCAAAGAAATATTTAACGAATAACGTCCCTCTACTTTTCATTTTATAACACGTAGGGTCCCTCTTAGTAATACTATTAAATAATGTGTATTTAAGTAGGGGTAAATTTGTCCATTCCTCTATTCTAGGTTTGATAACATATTTGGTCCCTCCTAAAATTTAGGGATTAAAAAACCCTTTTATAGTTTGTAACATATTTGGCCCCTCTATGAATTTAAATAAGAAGTTAAATGCAAAATTGATCCCTATGGTTTACAAAAACTAACAAGTAACATCCCTTAAAAATTAAATTTCATTAATATCCAAACCTGCACTAGCATTTTTTGGACACAAGTCACAACTACTGTTTGGTTAACTTAAAAAAATGATTAATAAAGACAAACTAAATAAAACCATGCACATATACAAGGCCATAACTCAGGCACATGCAAATGACGGTAACCTTAACTTGTGAAGTTTGATTTTCTTTTGTTCAAAACTTGGTGTAATTATCCCTTCTTAACTTTTTTGTAGCTAATTGCTGCTATTTTGGCATTATATTTTGTAGCAGCTTTCATGTTGGTTTTGTAGTTGCTGATTTGGGGTCATTTTTGTAGTAGTTTTTAATTTAGAGAACATATAAAATCACCACTTGGTTGTCGCCATCCAACGTCTTATTTTATGTTGACCAAATATTTATATTTTATGGTGTGATACTTTTTATTTAGCTTGTTTTTATTAATCGTCTTCTTTTAAGTTAACCAAGTAGTGGTTGTGACTTGTGAGTTTAAGACTTGTCTTCATGCTTATATCCAAAAAATGCTAGTGCTACCGCTAGGTTTGGAGATTAATGAAATTTAGTTTTTAAGAGATGCTACTTGTTATTTTTTGCAAACTATAGGGATCAATTTTGCATTTAATTTCTTATTTAAGTTAAAGACGATTTAATTATATTGTTCTTTTATTATCATTACAACAAACAAGCTTATTGTTGATATTTTAACACAAAAAAATCATTAAAACCCGTTGATAAATGAACTTTAATTTTATCATACTAAAAACAATATGAAAATTGATTTTGAGTTTTTGACTGAAAAACAATATGAAAATTGGAGCTTCTAATTTTAAGATGATAAAATTATAGTTCATTTCTCAACGGTTTTCAATGATTTTTGGTGTTAAAATATCAACAATAAGCTTGTTTGTTGCAATGATAGTAAAAGAACAATATAATTAAATCGTCTCTAACTTAATTAAAATTTTAATTCAATAAATCAAATCATAAAACCATATTTTATTTTATTCGATCTAAATAAATAAGATATAGTTTTATGATCTGATTTGTTTAAATTGAAATTTTAATTACATTAAAACAATAAAACTATATCTTTTTTCACAATTACAATAAAATAATAAAATTAAATCGTATTTAATATAATTAATTTTAAAAAAATTAAACAATTAAATCATACAATAATGTCTTATTTTATTTATTTTAATATCGTTATATATATATATATATATATATATATATATATATACATGTGTGTATGCATGTGTGTTTGTGTGTATAAAAATATTGTTTATATTTTTTTTATTAAAAAGGGACAAAAATAGGCAAAATGACTAAAATGGTCCTTGATTTAACAAAGTTAATGGAAGTGTTAGTCAGAAGGACCATGACCAAAATAAATTGAATACCACAAGGACCAAATCCACAATAAACATAGAATGAGGATCATGGTCAAAGAAATCACTAAACCACAGGGACCAAATCCACAATTCACTCTTTTTAATCCCTAAATTTTAGGAGGGACCAAATATGTTACCAAACCTAGAATAGAGGAATGGACAAATTTACCCCTACTTAAATACACATTATTTAATAGTATTACTAAGAGGGACCCTACGTGTTATAAAATGAAAAGTAGAGGGACGTTATTCGTTAAATATTTCTTTGAGGGACCTTAGTCGTTAATATTTGTAAACCACAGGGACCAAATTTGTATTTAACTCTATATTTTATAATTTTCTTTGAATATTTAATAGAACTTAGAGTTGTTTTAACATTTATTGATTTTTTCTTTATATGTTTTTTTAGAACATTTTTAATTTTTAGTATAGTGTTTTTTAAATTTTAATGACAATAGATTAATGAAATACTCTTGTTGATATGTGTTTTCATAATTATCATAATGATTGATCATTTTTAATTATATAAAGAGGATTGTTATTCATACACCCTCTTTCACTCACATACATGTTATTTCTTACAATCTACAGCTCTTCCGGACACATTGTAGGAGGGGTTATGAAATTTAAAAAACACTAACATTTAAAAGAAACTTTAAATTTTGAATCCACACTAACATAATAACAGTAAAAATTAAAATTTAGTATCGAAAAGAAGAAAAGATAAACAATTTGTTCAAAGTCAAATAGGAGTTATTCGTCGATTTATTATCAAATAAACGTTAACATGTCGTAAAAATAATTTAATAAATAATTTAAATAAAAAAATTAAGAACTCATCTTGTTTTTCACGCAGGGCCTCCAAAATATCAGGAACGACCCTGTACTGACGGATATGTTCAATCGACTTTCCAGATGGTTCACTAAGGATTCAGCAATCAACAGTCAATCCACATGAAGAATAGTTTCACTTATCAATTGTGCATGCTCAATTTAGTCATAATGTCCCACACGTAAGTTGTCATGTATGTCATAATCTAGACAAATAGAAAGCAAACAAAATTCTTTATTTATTTAAAGAAATTTATTTTGTTTCTCGTTTTGGCCAACGTTTACATGTGGTGATGTTTCACTTTGCATGTATGTAAGCCATACGTTTCTTCTAACAATGAAACGTTGGTAGGTTTTGATCCATTTGTATGTTATTCTAAATTTTGTAATGTTATTATAATAGTGGAAGGTTCAAATAAAAACCCTAAATATCGTGAGAATGAATAAGAGAATCTGATCGAGCAAATGGAGAAGCAGAGGAATAGTAATAGGTTTGTTAAAGAAAACTAGGTTCATATGTGAATTATTGAAAAAATTCATTTAAAGATATATACATATGTGAACCAAATGAATAATCTGTAATGTGGTTCACATATGCATCATCAAATAGATTTTCTCAGATTTTTTTTTCAATATTCACATGTGAACTTTTCCTTCTTATCTTCTCACGATATTTAGTCTTCTTATTTAAACCGATTCTTACCGTAATATTCTACATTTAAGAAAAAAGTACATAAAGGTTAACGATCAACATAAAGACATGATAATTTGGAGATCTTAAGAAAATTAATCCAACTCTGAATACATCATCGTCAATTTTAGTTTTTATATCCGCTTCTTTTTTAAAGTTTTTTTTTTGGCAAATATAATAATTTTCTTAGAAAATTAATACGGTTAAAATCATAAGAAGATTCAAACGAGAATGCTATCTAAATAAGAAAATAAAAGGATGAATCTCAGCCAATAATTTATTTGAATCATGTCTTAAATAAAACTTTTTTAAAAATCACTGAAAAGAGCATGTTTCATTTGTTGCATATGATTATCTATGAAAATTCATTTATTTTCATAAGGATTATTTAATGCATTTAATTAAGTTATTTGTAACACCCTAAAAATATGGGTTAATTTAAACCTGAATATTTGCGGAAATAAACAACACTATCATAAACAAATCACCCAAGAAGGGGAATACTCGTATGACGTTTACATTACAAATAACAAGTGAAATAAAACTCAACAACCTACTCATCTAGACCAGCCAAATCTATATTATGGACGGGTGTTGCTAACTTGCTTCCAAAGTATACTACTTCTATCCCAAATGTACGCCTCTATATGCTTCCAAAAATGCTACTTCACTTCAAGACTTTCCACTCAAACCCGAGGAGTCCCACCGCTAGAGCCTAGTGAGAACAAACATTTATATTAAAGAAAACGGTAAGTTTCAAATGAGTCAAATGCGGAAAGCAATAAAAATAGGCATGGATAAAACATCGTTTTCATATAAATATCTCTTGGGTTGACGGGGGAGTCCCGCTTACTAACACAAGTGATGGAACTTACTTGACGTGTTAGTAAAACCAAAACACATAATAGATACACACATTGGATGTCGAGTTCGGCTAGTTAAAGCGTACACCCATTGATCACCAACTTCAACCCTTCAAGGTCCTTACGTTAAGTTATCCTCGTCCAATAAGTTGTACTAGCACGTAGGACTTATACCATACCGTCGATGCCTAACCGTGTCTCAATGTGGAAAACTAGTGTTCCATCATCGGACATAAAGACTCTAGTGTGTATGGATCCATTACACACAACACCAACCAAAAACAAATTTCAAGTAGCCAAATACCATTAATTTTCCATAACTAAGTATTTCATCAAATCCCCAAGGCAAATAAGATACCATTAAGGCATAACCAAGTTTTCAAGTAAATTCATACGAAGTTCCATAATCCCCAAAACATTCTTTTGAACATTATTTTAATGTAAGAACTCAAATCCCACAAGTTTTCATCCAAGATATTCCATCGCATCAAAACCTTAATTTTGACCCAAGGTACTTAACTCATAAATTCAAGAAGTATAATCCACAAGTGTATAAGCCACAAATAACCCAAGAATGTTGGTTATTATCTTTGTAAACATATCCATCCAAGTAAACCCTAAAACCTCCAAAAATTAGGTTTGATGAGAACTCATCTAAATCAGGAAATAATTAGTGTGGAGATGTTAGAAGGTTTGATGAGAACCCACATTTTAACATGTATAATAGTTTAATAAATGAGGATGAACTCACCTTGTAAGGTTGTGGCCTAAAAGCCTAGAATATCAAGAACTTAGTGATGATGAGATGAGCTTGGAACCTTGAGGAGTCTTGGACCTTCTATAATAAATGTTTAAGAGGACCTAAATTATCACCAATGGTCAAGAGATTTGGTAGATGAAAGACATTAATGACAAGGGGAAGTTGGAGGTTGAACTTACCAAGCTTTGGAGAGAAAAACGTAACTTAAAAGCTCCCATGAATCAGATAAATGGCTAAAAAGCCTAAAATTGATGTTGCCCTCGACTTATACCCCAGACGCCGCCCGCGACCTTGACACGACGACTATGCCATTGGCATAGTCGTGGGGCAAAATCGCCCGCTCCCAGCCCCTCAAGGTACGTCTCCCGCGACTGTGACCTACGACAGTGACCCTGGCAAGGTCGTCGGGCACTGTCACCCCGGATGTACTGAGAGGTCTCTCATCTCCGTGACCTTGCCCTGCGATAGTGACACTCGTCACAGTGTTGCCCTGTATGTATCAAGATCTGAAATTTTCCTTTTTCAACCCTATGTGCTCCTGATACACGTGGAATTCAAAGTCATCAGTTACCAACTCGACAAAGGAAGCCTAAGGGTCAAAATCCAACGGATAAATAACGAAATTATATAAGAAAGGTTCTTACCGAAAATTTCGGGTGTTATTTATATATGATTGTTTTTACAATTTTTGTGATTTAAGCATGATTAGTTTTTCATTTAAAATATTTATTTTTATAACATTTAAAACAAGGGTGATTTAGTTTTTCATTTAAAATATTTATTTTTTATTAAAGTAATTTATTTAAGATATTTTTACAATTTTCGTCAAAAATCACATTTAATATCTACAAATAATCGATGTTTTTTCTAAAAAAAATAGCTAATTTTCGTCAAAATATTATATGTGATATTGATCGTAGTAAATTGAAGTGAAAAGAAAAGTAAGTTATCTACCATATCACATGAGATATTTGTAAATTATTAGTTACATTTTGAATCAAGATGTGATCATATACATATAAATGTGTTATGCTACACATCACATGACTTAAAGCATGAAAAACAGTGATTTATAATAAAAATTGAATAAGAAAAATAATGGAAACAATTGCTACACATCACATGTGATTCTGTTTTGATTATTTTTCTTATTCAATTTTTATTATAAATCCCTGTTTTCACGCTTTAAGTCATATATAATTAATAAAAAAATTGGAAAAATAATTAGTTAATTGTGTGTCACATGTGATGAATGTATTAATTTTTTAAAATGTTGCCTTAAATTAAAAATAAACTCTTTAAATGAAAATTAAATTAAGCTTAAATGCCTTAAATTGAAAATAAAGTTTTTAATAAAAAATAAATTATATTAAAGTCACAAAAATAATAATAGGAGATACTAAATAAATGTTTTAAATAATTCTGATATAAATAAATGATTTTTATGTCCATATTTATTTATTTTTGGAATTTTTTATTTAAGTCATTATGTATTAATTTTTATGGTTTATATTTATTCTCTTATTTTCTTATTTAGTTATTGTTCAAGTATAAACCTCACTCTCTTCTCCCACCCTCCACCTCTCTCTCTCTATATATATATATATATATGTGTATATTAAAGGAAGATGTTTGGTTGATGATGTTGCACCATAAGATTTAGTATTATAAAATTTTGCATTGTGATGTTGGTTTGATTATTCCACTTCAAAGGAAATAATAACTTGAAAAAAGAAAGTGAATATTTTGAAGGATTAGGGGTGCCTTTTAAAAGGGAGGCTAATTACACCCTTTTAAATGCTAATTGCATTCTTATAATTGAAAATCATGATTGTTTTTTTTTTTGTTTTTTGTCTTTTTGTTGTCTTTTTTTCTATTTTATTTATTTGTATTATTTGGTTTTAAAAGGTTTTTTCTTTTACTTTTTGGTTTTATTTAAAAATAAATAAATATTTATAAATATAAATATTATTAATTTTTTATAATTATATAATTATAAAAATAAAACATAAATATTATGATTTAACATATAAATAGAACATAAAATAATCTATATTACATTCGATTATTCTAAAATAACATTATCCCTAGTACAATTAACACGTAAAAGTTGCATGTACTTCTGTATTCGCTCTGAATACGGGGTAGCTCATCCAGCAGCACACGGATAACTGCTTGATGTAAGGGTGAAACAATGCTGGAAATTGTTTGATGTATGGATGTGCATTATAATTTTTGAACATGAAAGAACTGTGTCTCGCTGGTTCTTGGTAGCTCATTTTTTCCAAGTTAACAAATCTAGACGCATTCGAACTACTACGTCTAAGGGGTCTTTCACTTGTAAAAAACGGGTCAACATGAGTTGCAACAAACGGATCAACATGAGTTGCAAATGAGGGATCAACATGAATAGTGATATGAATAGTGACATGAATAGTGATATGAATAGTAAATGTTCTCGATATATATTGGGAGAGGTATACGACAATTAAATATTATGCTTTCTTTTTACCCCATAATATGCATTATTGAATTTCATAATTAATACCTTGCCTTTATAATAATCCGGAAATTTTTACATATATAATTTTATCACTTTTTATCATATTGTATAACCTAAATAATTAAGCAGCCCAATTATATCATTAAATATCAATTATATCATTTTTATCACTTTTTATCAATTATATCATTACATATTGCAACGCAATGCATTATAACTTAATTGTAACATTTTGAAACAATACAACCAAAAGATTAAGCAGATTGCATATATAAGAAAACAAGATTCAGGAAAGTGGGATCCAAAGGGACTTCGTGCACTTTTGTAGGGTTTTCTATCTATAATAATTATGAATTATTTTTATATATATAAAATGTATATGCCAATCACATGCATACAAATATATATTGTACCAAATTAAAGAAGAGGACATACCTGCAAATTGATAAAGTAACTTAAGATCAACAAAGGGTATTTAGTGGATGGGAGAAAGGTAAAAGAGAGAGGAGGGATGATGAGTTCCTTCTGGAGCTTGCAAAAGGTAAAAAAGAGAGGAGGGGAAACAAAGGGTATTTAGTGAAGTTGACAAATAAATGAAATTAGTCGATTGACTCCTTGACATGAAGTTGACAAATAAATGAAAATCATCAAAGGGTAGAAGTTTTAATTATAAAAATTAGAGTAAAGTACACATTTGGTCCATGTGGTTTCCTGAAAGTAACACCTTTTATCCCTACAGTTTCGAAAATACAGTTTAGCCATCGTGGTATGCAAAAACGTACGGATTTGGTCCCTCCCTTTGACGGTCGTTAAAAAAAATCCGTTAAGTGAGGGACATTATAGTCTTTTTCCACTTTTATCTCACTTTTCTTTGATAAATAAATAAAGATGTAATTAGAGAGACCAAAAATGTAAATATATGGACCAAAAATGTAATTTAGTCAAATATATCATGTTGTATGTATAAAAAACCCAGATGAAATTTATAATTTTTTAAGAGTTTTCTTTTCTTCTTGTTAATTCATTAAACTTGTTTCCGATGTGCTTACTTCCGGCAACGGTCATCTTCTCCGATATCTATGTGGTCGCCGACAACTAACATATGTCTATCCCCCTTCCCCCACGTCTATGAAACTTCCTCTTTCGGTGATGAAATTTCCATCTTCGGCTATGAAACTTCCCCCCACGACTGTAACCCCGACACCCTCATCTCTAAATCTACGACTGTAACTCCGACACCCTCATCCATCTGTTTGGGTCGCTACCACCACCATCTGCCTGTTAGGTTGCTGACATCTCCATCCATCAATTTGGGTTGCTGCCACCACCATCATCCGCCTACTTGGGTTGCTGCCACCACAAACAGTCGATTTGCACCTCCGATTGCACCTCCGACGACGCACAAACAGCTGTCGATGACCTGGGTTTCACGACCTGTACCGGCCGATTTGCACCTCCGAAGACCTAGGTTTCACGATTCGCACCTCCGATTTGCAGCTCTAAAGATTTTGGGTTTAACGAATGGCGACCACAACCATCTCTCTCTGGCTCTCAACTAACCTGCATCTCCTCCGATTTCATCCATCATTAGATTTTTATTTTATGGTATGTATTTGTGATTTTAGATGAAGATGAAGATGTAGGGATGAAGATTAAGATTTCAGTTTTTGTTTTTGAAGATGAAGATCTGGATTTTGGTTTTGTTTTATCTAAGTCCTTGGTTTGATTTAGGGTTAGGGTTTTACTGTTTTGATTCTAATAAACTCTGATTTTGGATCTTGAATTTGGTTTGGATTGATTTTGGTTTTCATTTTAATTTGGATCCGAGGTTTAGAGTTTGAATTTGGGTTTCAGGTTTGAATTTAGGTTTGTCCGTATATTATGTATGTATGTATATATATATATGTGTGTGTGTGTGTGTGTAATTGTATTTGTATATTAAAAAGTTAGTATTTCTTTTGTATATATATTAGAGTAAGTTACCTTTTTGGTCCCTATAATTCATATATGTATTTATTTTTTTAAGAAAAATGAGATTAAAGTAAAAAGGACTAAAATACCTCTGACTTAACGGATTTTTTAACGGCCGTCAAAGGAAGGGACCAAATCCGGACGTTTTTGCATACCACGATAGCTAAACTGTATTTTCGAAACTACAGGGACGAAAGGTGTTACTTTCAGGAAACCACATGGATCAAAAGTGTAGTTTACTCTAAAAATTATTAGTACGTAGTAGCAATCATGTTTTAATTATGAGTAACCTACTATTTTCATCCATGTGGTTTGTCGAAGGTTTATATTTGGACTCTTATGGTTTTGAAATTATGTTTATGGTCACTGTGGTTTTCATTTTATTTTCATTTTCGCCCATGGGCTAACCTCCTTCCAAAATAATTGTTAAACCTTGCACCAAAAAATTACGGTAATGGCCTTTATAGAAATGGTTATATAACAACAAACCCTTTTTCTATTATCCATACTATATTATAAAGCACGGATAAAAAACTCTTAAATACAAATTATTAGGCACAAGGTACCATTATTTTATGCAAGATTTTATAAATCTCTTAATTTACAAGTATCAAAGCACAAGATACATATTACTACTGCAGACTTCTAACACCCACCAATTTGATATGTGCAGGGTCTTCCTTTTATCCAGACATTTCCATGTATCACTATTAACCAATTATATATTTTATGCAGACATTTCCTTTTAATAATATAATTAAATATGTAATTGGTTATTTTTTTCTAGATGTCATTAAAATATATAAGATAATAATTGAATTCTAACAAATTACTTAATTTTTTTATATAAAAAACATTATATTATTAAGTCTAAATTAAACAAATTTATAAAAAAAAAATCATTATCACTTTCTCAAAACCATCCAAAATCGTACCGTAAATCGATAAAAAAACAAAAAATAAAATGAAACATTAAAATCGTGATGTATCTCGCTGCATTACGCGAGTACGCTTCTAGTATTTTATAATATGAACATCAAATTCTTGAAACTATTAGTAAAAGTTTCAATTATAATTTTGAATTTACAATTTATATCATAATAAATTTTCATTTCTTTTATTTTTACTTCCCTATATTTTTCATATTTCATTTTATATCCTTATTATATTAATTAATTAAAAAAATTTGTAACTAAAAGCGCATATTTTATTTTGCAAATTACACCATTAGAAAAGCCTTGTCAATACCTTGAAAATGACTCCGCAATTGAATATTTTTGACTTTGTATGCAATTTTGATATATATATATCTGCAAATTCGTATACACTAACACACACATACAAAGAAAAAACATTTTATATTTTAAGTTGGTTTTAAAAAAATGTTCTAACTTAAAATATCAAATTAAATATATTTTTTTAAAATGAAATATTCATTTAATTAAAAAAATATGTATCAAATATAAAAGCGTTATGATATAAATAGAGATTTTTTTTAAATATAAACTTAAATTTATTGTTTTAGAAACGATAAACGTATTAAATTTAAAACTATTCAAATTGAACTCGTTTTAAAGGTAATAAAGAAACTTTTTATAATTGTCTAATTTATAAAACAAAATGTGTATCTTTTAAATGTAATTTAGTTAAATTACATTACATTACTAATTAATTAATATAATTAAGATATAAAATGAAAATAAAAATAAAAAAGGGAAGGAAACGGCAATAAAATGAAATTTGTAAAGGTACAAAATGTAACTTCAAATTAAATTGCAAAGTGAAAGACACTTTATTTTTGTACCATTTTATACTTTTTTATGTTTTGTTAAAAGGGAAAATTGTACAAAAATGAAACCAACTTTATGTTGATTCTTATTTTAAAAAACAAACTTTTAAATTTATCAATTTAAGATTCTAAGCAAACATTTCATTTATTTAAAGGTCTTCATTACCTATAAGTGATTATATGATCAGATAAATGCCAACTAAATTCTCCGTTCTATGTCATATTAAAATTAAATAAAAATAACTCTGAAATGATGACATAAGGGACATTTAACCATTTTACAACAGTTTTAAATTTTAATTTAAATATACAAGTATGCAAGGGTTTAGCATAAGTAAATAAAACAAATTTTAAGAAACAAAATAAATAAACTTGGCCCAACCCAACCGTCCTTCCCCATGGTCCGATTTCATCTTCTCTCCACGCCAACCAGAAAACAAACGAAAACCCGAGGAAAAAACAAAATCTTCACGGCCACCACAATCACGACCAAACCCATCGAATCAAAAGATATATTTAATATTTAATTTATTTTAAAGGTATCGTGGAGTCTTTTATAATGGTGTAATTTGTAAGATAAAATATGTACTTTTGGGTTAAAATACTATTAATTATTGATATAATGAGTGTATAGAATGAAATATGAAAAATCTAATGAAGTAAAATAAAATAAATAAAAATTTATCACGATATAAATTGTAAATTCAAAAGTGAAATTGAAACACAATATATAATAGTTTCAAAGGTTTGATGGTCATTGTATAAGATACAATAGATAAGGATTTGTCTATTATACAACATTTCTATAAGGGTCATTATTGTAATTTTGATGGTGCCCCTTTTGGTCGAAGGTTAGCCCAAGGACGAAAGTAGGATTAAAATGAAAAGCAAGTGACTATAAACGTAATTTCTAAACCACCAGAACAAAAATAGAAACCATTGAAAAACCATATGAACGAAAATCGTAGTTTACGAGTTATATATGATTTTTCATATCTTGAATTATGACATTGAGTTTCAGTTATCATACATTGATGAAAAGATGTGGTGGAAAATATCATCTACCCAAGGTTCAAATCCAGACTGCTAAAGCCCTGAATTTTACCGTTAAGAGGTAAACGGCCCCTTAATCACCAACTTCTTACTAAGCAAAGGTAGGTTCACCAAAAAGGGCTGATTGAACTAGACCAAAGACCCGGCTAGGTATTTACATTTTCTTTAACAAAAGATTTGCAAACTAAACAGCGCACGATGCAGGATACTAGTTATAACGATAAAACACAAACCACCATTAACTGCCATCTGAAGATTTGTTAATGAAACATGGGGTGTGCTTATAAAAGCAAAGTATATAGATAGAAATCCTATCCAAAAAATGGCATGTAAGAAGAAAAAAAAAATCTTGAGTAAATTACATTCCTAGTCCCTTTGGTTTGCTGATATTTTGGATATCATCCCTAAAACGCAGTATTACACTGACCGTCCCAGTGGTATGTAAATGCGTACACTCAAAATTATTTCCTCTAACGAAATCTGTTAACCAGTTAACTCAAAGGGTATTTTTGTCTTTATATATCTGTTTTTGTCTTTTTCCTAATAAAAAAAGAATAATAAATTAATAAAGAATAAAGACAATGGATCCCCCTCCCACCCCCTACCCTCAACCCCTCCCTAAACATCTTCTTCCACATGTACCGGAAAGTGGAGACCACGAATCTCTCCAAACATCCGGCAATACACCAGACTCCAAACCCACCGATCTCTCCCTTCTCACCCACATCACACACACACACACACCACCTTCCTCGTCCAAATCCGCCATTGACAGCCTGCATTTCAAGCTTCAAAAACCCACCACCAAAGACGACACCAGCAAGAAGATCAAATTACCCGTAAACGTTGGTGGTGGAAAAACGCCCTCCTCTTTTTTAAACGGAAACACACTCCCTCCTCCGACGACATTTACCCTCCGTCTTACAACTGCATCTACAGCGGCGTCGAAGTCCATGCACTGTCTGGGCCGATGTACTTGGCCGAAAGCAGAAGTGGCTCTTCCACTCCTTACCACCGTACCTCCGCCAGCCGGCCGTCGTCCGGACCACTAGCTGGAACATTCAATATGCCTTATATTAGCCTCACTGAACTCAACATGGACCCGACCCGCAAGATCTCTGCATCCCCATGCCCATTTACTTGGTTACTTAGTGACTTCAATTCAAGCATTTTTTACATGAAAAGAAAATGATGAAAGTAAGAGATTGGTTGGAAAATTTGTGTTCCATTGTGGGTTGTTGATTCATCATATCTTTTTTGGAGAGATTCACACTTTCTTGAAAGAGAAGACAAGATGAAAGAGAGAATGGGGATCAAGAGACTAAAACAGGGTGTTGGTTCAGGTTCCTAAAAGACTAAAACAAAAAGATGTAATATAATAATAATAATAATAATAATAATAATAATAATAATAATAATAATAATAATAATAATAATAATAATAAATGATATTTTTTTTTAATTTTCTACCAGGAAAAGGACAAAAGGGAGGTTAAAAAGACAAAAATTTCCTCATACCTAACTGGGTTAACAAGATCCATCAGTGTGAGGGGCCTCGGCGTGCGCTTTTGCATACCACAGGGACGGCCAATGTAATAAACGCATTTTAGGGACGATATCCAAAATATCAGCAAACCACAGGGACCGGGAATGTAATTTACTCAAAAATCTTTTTTTTTTCCCTCTTTTTGACAACATTTCTTTGGATTTTGCAGAAAGACTGTTTCTGTCACTCAAAATGAAATACAACAGTATCCTACCATGTCATATAACCTTTGTTTTTTTATGACTTTTTTTCAAAAATATACCTGTGATGAGATTCACAAAAAAGGGGAAAAAACCAGTAAACTAAAACTGCTGCCAACCTAGCAAGTCACAAACTTATGGAGCATGATCCAGTATGCAAAGACAGGTTTAGCCACCACCAGACTTGAGTGTATTGCTTAACCTGAATCACCAAAATGCAATATCAAAAAATTACACACACTTTTAATTACTTATAATAACATAATATACATAGTTCTCTGTATATGTCCAAGATATTAAGAATGAGGGATAGAATCCACAGAGGCTCGATCTATTTTGTGAACAGCTTCGGCTTGATTCCCCTTCTATGGGACAGTATATAGAATAAAAACCAAACTTTGCTATACGTAAAGTTGCCAGAGTACGATTAACCTCTGGATTTGAAATCAAAGTCACCTAGAATCCGGCATTATATAGTGATTCCAATTACAAAACAGAAGGTATAGTAGCATTGTAGGTCACCTCCAATGACTAAACCCTGTTGCAATTAGTGTATGTCTCCATACTCCCTCCATGGCTCCATCCCATGAAAATTGCAACATTTTACTTGACATATGGTTAAGTGGTTGGCTAATAGTTGAATGTCCTAAATACCCTTCAACAACGACACAATTTTTTTTTTAAATTGTAGCTTATATTCTATCATTTCTCTGTAACTATGATGATGAACAAAATTTTGGTTTTAAAGTTGTCAAATGAAAAGAAAAGAATGGAAATTTTCATGTGAGACCTGAAAATGACCGGTTCATGAGACGTTCACAAACCAAATTCTATAAGATCGACGTGCTACCCCCACCCCGCATCCCCCTTCCGGCTGATTATCAAACCTTAATTCTATAAGGTCTAGGCCAAAGGCCTCAATATTCAAACCTTAATTCTATGAATTCTACTTAACTAAAAAACACCTTTTCACTTGCTCATCAACACAAGGAAATGCAGCAAATGCTTCAGAAGTTCTAAAGATAACGTTAAAATATGCAACTCGAGTGACTAGAAAGAGGTAAGCCATCATTGAGATTGATATAACCTGAGTTTAGCTTACCAGTCCAGGCCTTCAAAGAGACCCTCGCCTTTTATCGCAGAAGTTTTAAAGATAGACCATTGACGATTTTTTATTTTGTGCAACTCTAAGGACTCTGTCACAGCAGCAGCATCAAGTGCACCAGGAAGATCCTGTATCCCAATATATAGAAACACAAGTAAAACATTAAACATTTATTTGGAGGTTGGAGCTGAGACACAAACACTTGCTTCCATGGTCTCATGAAAATTGCAGCTTTTGACCGAGTAAAATGTTTAACTATTTTGTCAAATATCTGAATTACCCTTTAGGTAACAGACAAATTTTGTGAACCCAAATCAATGTTGTGAGTTTATTTGCAATTCTGACGACATATAAATAGGTAATATTAACACAAAAACTTTAAGAAAGAAAAGAGCAAAAAAAATGAGGACGACCCAAAAAAGGAAAATCTGAAATTTTCAAGGGATGGAGGAATTATAAAACTACTTTGCATACATAACAACTTAAAGTGTCAACCTGCTTGTTTGCAAAGATGAGGACAACAGCACCTTTCAACTCTTCCTCCTATCAAAGGACACCAAAAGTGAATTTATTGTTAAAATACCAATTTATACTCCCCTTATACTTTAAGAAACATTGGCAAATTTTGTTAATAGAAACAGGAGTACCTCTAATATTGCATGAAACTCTTCTTTAGCAATTACCAGCCTCTCGGTGTCACTAGAATCAACCACATATATTATGGCTTGAGTATTTGGAAAATAGCATCTCCAGTATGGCCTAAGGAAACCACCAAACATTTTAAAGCCTGTCAGAGTTATTCGAGTTATCCTAGTATAAAATGCATTCTGCAACCCAATGTGCAAAACAGACTCTAATATGAAAAGATATGTAGATTTATAAAAATCATCCTCTCTACTTTTTTTGAAAGACCACGCATATATTAAAAACAAAACCACCAAAACAGGTGGTGTTCATTTCACAGAAAGCAGCACTGCTCAATTTGTAAAATGGGCAGCTGCCCATGCCCATTTTCACGAGGACAGACTAATGATATTACGTGTCAAAGTGGCTATTCAGTAAACCTGCACATACAAACTGAACAAGTTGAGAAACCTCTATACAGAACAATGGACAACGCTGTGGTTCTCGTACACTCCTTACAAAATTACCTGTATAAATTAATTAATCATTAGTCGATTGCAAACTTGTATGAGATTTCACTAGTGAAAACTTAGACTGGAATTATTGACACAATGCGCTTAATCTGTGCATATAGATATTAAAATTTACATTTTCTCTTGTGGTAAATAGATTCTCATTGAGAACGACAGAAAAATTAGTTAAGCATCAGAATTCATTTCAAAATTGCAAATGACTAATCAGATAGACATCATATGTCTCCAAAAGTCTGTCTTCTAGGCGTAATACTTCAGTTTCTTCTTTAATTAAGAGAAGAAGAAAGTATAAAAGCACATGTTTTATTCATTCCCATGGCAAACAGCACAGCGGAAGTTTAATAATTTTCTACTTATGGTAAGCCACATCACAAACATAGTCTAAAGTGGAACATTAGAAACAATTCGCTACCCAGGTATACAATGGTTAATCTATTGTAGGTTAATCCTTGTCTATTGCAACTGGAATCCAACCAAACAATAGAAGGACTTCAACTTTAGTGACCTACATGCATGCTAGATATGTAATTCAGAATGTGTCCCAGAATAAACTCAAGAAAGAATGAAGAACAGCAAACAAGAACCAAAACAATACTTGTTAGAATGATCGTGTTGATCAGGCAAGAGTTGGGGGAACCAATTAAGCTAGCGCAAAACCAAAAACTAATTGGAAAAAAGGATTAACGATGGCAAATTTATTAATAGGAAGCAATTCAGCCCTCTAATTCATGCAGTACTAGTCATAACAAATGGAAAATGAAGTGAGAAAGATCAACCAAGTACTACCTGATGCTGGTTTGCCCACCTGTATCACAAAGAACATTTGCATTAGTGAAAAAATATTAGCAATGATCAATTTCCAGTTTTATGTTTCACTTTCTAGAATTTCCCATATTGATTTATTTGAATATTATGTTCAATAGAAACAAAAGTACAAAGAAACATGGTAAAACAGGTCAAAATTGTATATTTTGGTTAATCCTGACTAGATGTGGAACAGCTGTCTTAGACAGCCATTTCCAGGCCGCATGAACATCATTTAAGTGCAAATTTAGTACCATTAGAAAGGTCTTGGAACTAGGAATCCGAAAAATATAATTTTCAGCCTAATTCATAAGTTAAGTGAATCAAAGGTCTTTTTTGTGAACATGGGCCATTATTCAAGTTGCTTGTTTTTGGTTAAGGACCAACTCACTCGACCAGCCAACTAGAAGCCATAGGAGATGAATAAAATGTCATTGTGTATTACATGGTGAGCACATAAAGGATAATGTGTTATATTGATGTATTTCATCTCATGTGTTGCTTCTAGGAAAAGAAGCAAGTGTCGACACAGGTGAATCTCAAAACTAGGGTACATGTTATCATTGGTGCAAAATGTGTATTTTGCATTATGATGCTTTATGCTAAATTTGTGTTCATATGCATGTTTTATGTAAATGCCAGGCTTTGTTAGAGTAGGTGAAATAGTTGTTTGATCACCAGGGTAATGCATCCGGCCACTATGCATTTTGACAGTTGATAGAGTTAACGAGCATGCTTATTAATTGGTTTAAGTTATGCACATGTATTTTAAGTTGACATGTTGTGGTCTATTTGTTGTTAAAAGCCATGAGTTCACTAGGCTGCTCATGTGTTTGTGGTGTGTATCCCATATAAATTGTTAGCCCGATACAAACAACATATATGATTAGCCGATGGGGACAGTTCTATCCAAACTAAGAGTGTATTTTAGAACACACTACAAAATACTGAAATAGTGGTAACAAGGTTCTAATGTGCTACTATTGGAGAAAGCTAGTGTTGATTAGGTTTTGTGATATTACTGATATATGACATGTTTGTAAGGTAAAAGTTGTAAATTCCACTGCAAATTAAGTATTGAATTTAGCAGTTGTAGTATGATGCTTTTTATGTAACTATGATTTTGCCTCAAGGGTCGAGGTATTTTTATCAGGGTGACAAGCTCAACTGAATTTGGGGTGTCACAAGCTCAACTTATAAAAGATATGATATATATTCTTATCTTGAAGGCTTACGTCCTGTAATTTTATTAGTTTATGGATGTGAAATTGTCTACGATGGTAAGCCTTTCGAAGATTCCAAACCAAGTTTGTCAAACCATGTGAACGACTGTCCGTTAACCCCATCTCAAGCACCAGCAAAGTTAATAGATGTTCTCCAAAGGATAAACTTATTCAGATTGACATTAGAATAGCTTGAAACTTTAACTATGGTCAGAACATGGCATGCCCAGCCTCAAGCCCTCAACCCACTTGCAAAAACCTTGACACCTTACACTCCAAACTTGCAATCTCTTTTGTGTTCTAGACCACTTAATGCTACAATGATATGTTAAAAATCCATTTTCAAGCCTTTCGTTTGAAGAACTTTAACAGCCTCTCAAGTCTCAATAGAGTAACTTTTAGTCAATCAGTCAATGTAGCACTTTCTCATTGTTAGCTAATAATATATCATTAGATTTTCACTTTCTACTTAGATTGTTTGTAGTTTCCTAAGATGGTACTCTGATTGTGTATATATACATGTACATCTCTTCTCACCTAAATACACAGAAAATTTGATTTCCTTTTTGTTCACTCACAAAGATTACAAGTTCTAGGCAATTCTTAAAAAATGTCTCCGATTACGTTTTCCAACCAAAGTATAAATTCCCACCGACTAGTAAAAGAGAATGAAAATATATCCCTATGATCTAAAAACCTTGATCATAGTCCAAGGTAATGTTGTATAGAATTTTTCACAATCTCAAATTGAGTTTTCCATGCCATGTTGTCAAAAAGATTTCTAGAACGGATTTCAGCAGGAATAGAAATGGCTTCCCAAAAGTCATGGATAGCCTATGCAAAGAAGCTAACCGCACTAGGCATGTGGGAGGTATCAATTATCACTTTAGTATAACGTTTTTACCAAGTGAGCAAAAAATGCCTTTCATTACTTTAGAAACCATAATTTCAGGTTCAAGTTTGAGTTTCTGCAATTGATTGCAATTCAGGCATAACTGAACAATCTGCTATCATAATGAAGAGAATGACCATTTATCCCTTGTTAGTAAAAAAGTTGACTTCTTAAGAGTTTAAATCTCCATACTCATAAATTCAACACTAAATTTTTGAACTCCAGTATTTTTCGGTCCACCATGAATATTGCTCTTCCTAGGAAGAATTGGTATTAGAACTTGTATGGAAATAAGGGAATCCTCAAAAGCCATATAGCCCATCTAAAGATACAAGTGGATATTGCTCGATATTTGAGATTAGTCCGATATGGTGACTATTTGTATCATTATGAGTATTACATAATTCGCTAGTATTATAACTTCAGTCCAAGTAGTGCCTATTGAGCTTAATAATTGTGTATGAAATGAAAAGATTTACTCAAACTCCAGATAGAAAGCACATGAAACTTAAAAAGAAGATCATTAAGTAATTAAACATACCCAGATCCCAAACTTGAAACTTTATATTGTTGTATTGCACAGTCTCCACATTAAATCCAATTGCTGCATCAGAAGCAACATCAATGTAATGCCAGAAAAACTAGGGACTTGCAACCTACAACTCCTTTATGTAGTTTGAACAATGCAGCATTTTAACCTAATCTGAAATTGTATAACAAGCGTATGATCCACCGTCATCCAAACTAACTACAAAGTAAACTAAATGCCAGACTCAAAGTAAACAACAACAAAAAGTGTTAAGAGTACCAACTTGGAATAGTGGAGACAACTTCACCCATCTGAAGCCGATCTAAACATACAACAAAAACATCAGCAAACAGTTTACAGGAACACATAAAAAAACCTAGGAAAATAAGAATAAGAGAGCAAATTAGAAAGAAGCATACAGAGGATAGTAGTTTTGCCAGCATTGTCAAGACCAAGAACAAGGATCCGAGCTTCTTTGTTTCCAAATAACGAAGAAAACAATCTCGTAAACACTATCCCCATCGAGTGTACTATGTAACGAAATTCGTCAAACCAAATGCCCAGATCAGATCTCGTTTCCTAATTTAAAGCAATTAGGATCCTAAGTTATCTGTACAAAAAATCAAAATACGACATGAATTCAGTTCAATTTACAAAGATTTTATCGCAAAAACTAAATGCATGTGCATAATAACATTAAACGCTTAATTTACACAAAACAAAATCATGTATGTGCAAAAAAATCGTGAGAATTGATGATGCGAAGGGTACCTTAGAAGCCGAAACAGTGCTTAGAGCAAGATTTGAGAAGTTACAGATGCATCAATAGGCAAAAAGTGAGAGTTGGAGTAGAAATTTCAAATGGGAATCAGAGGAAAGAGTGTTCGTCTCGATCTGCAGAGTCATCAGAGACTGTTTTTCATCTCCCGGTTAGCGTTGGCCTTCCAACCACGCTGCTCGTCGGTTCGGTTCAGTAAAATCATTGAATGAAAATGCAACCAATTATCAATTATATCCTGTATTACAAAGATGGCATAAAAAACTCTTAATTACAACTCACTAAGTTTTTTGTACTATCATTTAAAGTTATCTACTTAAAATCTCTTAAAAATAACTACTAAAGCCTAATGTACTACTTGTAAAGCTTTTAACCCTAATTAATATATTTCATCCTTATCCCCCAAAATCCTTATCTCTAATCCCCAAACCCTAAAATTATGAAATTTGAATTCTGATAAACATAATCAAAACAGGATAAACATCTCAATTTAAATATAAAAAATTTAAAATATATAAGATAATTAATGAATTTTAACAAACTACTTAATTTTTTTTATATAAAAAACATTATATTGTTAAGCCTAAATTAAACAAATTTATATATAAAAAAACCATTATCACTCAATAAAAACCATCCAAAATCGTACAATCGTACTGTAAATCAATAAAATACAAAAAATAAAAATAAACATTAAAATCGTGATGTATCTCGCTGCATTGCGCGAGTACGCTTCTAGTTCACAATAAAATATTTATGAATATTGTTGATAAGTTTGGATTCCAGCAGTGGTTAACGTGATAAGTGTGAAAAGTAGTTATCAATCGTTGGATCCACATGGATGTACATCAGGCACCAGATCAATTCCCTGTTAAAGCGTAATTCGAAGGAGTGCATGAGATTAAGGGGGTGTTTGGGATTGCTTATTTAAAACAACTTATGCTTATTTTAAAAAGTGTTTATCAACTTATGCGGTGTAAAATCGGAATTTTTAAAAAAGTATTTGGATTAGCTTATTGTGGTACCAAAACGTAATAAGCTAATAAGTTCTTATTTAAAAGTGTTTGGGGTTGCTTGTATATATAAAATAACCAAAAACTGCACTTTTTAAATAAGTTGATAAGTTAAAACCAAATAACTTATCAAAAAGTGTTTTTCAACGGTTTGACACCACTATAAGTCATTTTAATTTCTCCTCATCTAAACACTCAAAAGTGCTTATCTTCGGTGCCAAATCACAATAAGCTAAAAAACACCTCAAATAAGCAATCCCAAACACCCCCTAAAAGAGATCAAGAGTTCAGATCTATTTTTCACATTTTTCATCGTTAAACTCAACTTCTGACACAATCATTCGTCATTGTTTGATAATAAATATATATATATATATAGGGTGTGTTTCTTTTGCAAACCAAGTAATTTGTACAAACTATGTAAACCACTATATTAGAAAACAATAGATATATTTATGGATAATGATTATGATTCATTAATAATGATTGTGATATATATGGAAAATGTTAAGTTTATTCATTATAATCATGATTTTAAATTAGGAAACATAATAAAATCATATATTCATTAGACTTGATGAACGGCTAAGATTGGTTTACATAGTTTGTACAAATTGTTTGATTTGCAAAAGAAACGCACCATATATATATATATATATATATATATAATATTTCTTTTGAAGGGAAAATCCTTAAAAAAATTGAAGAAACGAGGACCAATTTTATACAGTTCATTTGTATGACATGTACATGTACATACAATTCATAAATATGTTTTCGGGCTTTAATACACTTGTGCATGTTATGCACATATGAATATAAGACAAATTATTTGAATACAAATGTACATACTGTCTAGATAAACGGGTTCC
The DNA here is from genome assembly GCA_954870635.1 of Arctium minus. Taxonomy (NCBI): domain Eukaryota; kingdom Viridiplantae; phylum Streptophyta; class Magnoliopsida; order Asterales; family Asteraceae; genus Arctium; species Arctium minus. The sequence goes on from OX941087.1 coordinate 14,641,887, forward strand.
TAGAGTGTTTCTCAGTTTTTTTTATTTTTTTTATGATTTTTCTTTGAACTTGACCTTATTTCTGTTATTCATAATATTTATAGTGATATTTAAATGAATAATGTAAGAATAGTTAGACTTCACGATTTTTAAAATATTTACGATTCTCAAATAATAATACTCGTATAATCACTTCATCCAAAAATAATACATAAATTGGTAAATATGTGATTTTGTTTGGTTCGGTTCCATGGTACAAGGGTTCGACTTTATCAAAGAAACATGGGCATAAAATTCAATTGGGAATATGCTATAAAACGGAATATTACAACTTTAAGAACATAAGTATATATCATCGATCTACATATTCTTGATAGTAACGAACCAAAAGCGAAAAATATAAATATTTAAATGTCTATGAAAGTGGTTTTCTTCAAGAAATTCGATCAAAGAAAAAGATTTGAACTCGTGTCGTCTAAGTAGAAAAATCATTCCCCACCCACGGCCTCAGTAAAACAGTATGCAGGTGCTTGCACTACCGAATCTGGCAGCACCGCTCCAATCTCAAAAGTCATCACGTGCGAAGAAATCCCTACATTGTAAATAATTTCATCATTTGATGGATTAATTCATTTTCATTCTTCGACCATCAAAACATTTAAACCAACAATTAACCCAAAATAAATTAAAAATTCGAAATGCAGTTACCATTGTAAAAGTCCCAACGAACCGGTCTCTTTGTGACCACATCTTCATAATACCAAATGAAGTCCACCTTCTCCCACAAATCACACAAGAATCCATCGGTCACCACCCTCCCCAAATAATGTGCCCCATCGAGAAAATCTGGTCGTGGGATACCAACGCCAAAATCCACATTTTGGCATTGGGCATCCTCCCCGAGTGTGTAGTAAAACGACGTGCCATTATTCCACTCGATGTCATAAAGCAGTATACTAAGTTGTTTTTGGAAAATATTAACGTTGCGACCTTTGGGCCAGTCGTACCAAAGGTCGCTTAGTTGGAGGTGGGTAGAGGTTAGGTTCATGTAGAGAAGGGCGTGGAATTGTTCGGGCCATGGTGTGGGTGTCGGTGCAGGTGCGTTTAGCCACGAGTCGTCGTTGTTACCGTTAACGGCTACTTGATTCGGTAGTTTGAGAAGGAAGAAGATGAGTAAGAAAGTGGGTTGGAAGGCTACCTTCATATCTCTATGTTTGTGGTTATGTTTTGTTTGGTACTAGTAGTCGTAGGTGTATGAGATAAAAGGGCATTGGGGGATTGAGCACCACGAAATCCTTTTTCTTTTCAAAAATTTAATGTTTTCCAATTTTTTTTTATTTGTCAAGATTAATGTGTAACTCAGGTAAATCTTACAACTCATGCAATTTATATTTTAACCGTTGGATTAATAATAAACGGTTATTTTGTTTTTTTTTTAATTGAAATTATTGGGCCCACATATATTGTAATCGTCGATAATGAATCCAACGGTTAAGATGTGAGTTACATGGGTTGTAAGATTTACCTGGGTTGCAAATTAAACTACCCCTTGAGGACTAATCAATTACTTAAATGTAAATTACCAGTAAAGACGAATTATGATCCACAATTTTCCTAAAGGGTATTTCGTTCGCAAAATGTTTTTAGAATGAGTAGGATGTGTCGAGAGAAATGAAATTTGAAGGAATTAAAATGGAATTAAATTGGGTTTGACCAATGGTTTGGTTAGGAAATGGGATGGAACTTTGTAATAGGAATTGAAATATGTATATTTGGTTCAAAGAATATAACTTCAAAATTATAATAGAATGATAAATGATCAAAATATCCTATTATATCATTTTTTTTTTACTTTTTGCTTAAATTATAAACAAATATATAACGACAAAATTAATAATAATATTAATTGGTGGTGGTGGAAGGGAAGGGAGTGACGAGTGGCAACGATGCCAGGTGGGGGAAAGGATGGCAGTGTTGATTAAATCGTAATATCGTATTCAACGGTTATTTTTATCTTTTTAAAATCAAATTACAAAACCCTTGACATTGGTAGGACTTTAAATTCTAAATTCAAATTCCTTGACTTAAGTAAATGAATCATCAAATCCCTCAATCGTGGAATTCAATGGAACTCGATCCATTCAATCTGTGAACCAAATAGAGTCGAGGAATTTCATCAAAGGAATTTGTCATATTCCAATTCCATTGGATTCTGAGAACCAAACACCCTTTTAGTTTTATCTCGTTAAAAAACAACTAAAAATAAATAGACTTCTATCGAACTTTGTCAAGTAAAATGTCGTAATTTTGCGACTAAGTTCCACATTCCAAGGACGAATCTAAATCATTGTTATACACTTGAAAGTCGTAGTTCAACTCCCGCTCCTAGATTTGCCGGTTCTTAAACACTCCTTGGCTTTTTCATTCCAGGACATGACGGAGAGCTTTTGTATACAGCTTTTTTCGCTTCGATTCTGCAAAAACAAAACCCGCTTTTTATGACTCAAAAGCGTTAACATCATCATCAAAGCATGTATGCATCATTAACTTATGAACAAATTGCATGAGAATGCAATGTACTCTGTTCTAATTCCTACTTTGTGTAATGTACTTTCAAAACCTTTACTTTAGTACCTCATATGTAACATCTCAAACATTTAGGCAAATGGTTTACATATGAGAACGCATAAAAATTCAACAATACATAGGTCCGTTTCCATTTCCCTATTATGTGTAACGCACTTTGGTCTAAATATTTGAAATATCACATATGAGGTATCAAAATAAAGGTTTTGAAAGTACGTCACACAAAATAAGAATCGAACCAGAGTACGCTACATTTTCATACAATTTGCCCATTTAACTTATTGCCCATAAACTATAAATAGAAAGAAGAGCACCAAATGAAATAGTCTATAAACATCCAAATGATGAACAAAATTAACACTATGCAGTATGCACCAGACGTCAATAATGTGGGAAAACTGTTGTTTCCGATTTGAAGATGATCATGTAAAAAATACGAGAAAAACTTCAACGATGTACAGGAGATAATGAAGCTAACCGCAGCCCAATTTCTTACCATAGGATATCAAGTATGTAGGTAGCATGCTAAAGAAGAAAATTATCGATCATATGGAGAACCACATCTGCGCCATCCGAATTTAACCAATAGCTCTTCACCTAATTTAACAGCAGCATGTAAAGAAAATACCATCAGTAACAATTATAAACTACCATCTCACTAAAAAAGGTCTTTACGCAGAAAGAAAACTAGACACCATGAATCCACAAGGACCATTCGCCTGTAATTAGTTCTTGATGTAATTGCATTTACAATATGAAACAAGAAAGCACACGGAATTCTGGAACCCTTGGTTCCTATCTTTTTCCTCGATTAGTGTAATAAACATTAAAATTTTCCTATTTCATACCCATTTTGACTGTTAACCGGTAGATCTTTTAGCTATTGATGACATGGATGTCAAGTTGTTAAGTTATCGTGAAAAAGTGTCAAACTAAAATCAACCGATGTGAGATAGGCCCAAAACCCGTTTGTCAGGTATAATGAGTTTAAAATAGGAAGAATTGAATGTTGCTACATTAATTGAGGAAAAAAGTCATCATTACTCTAAATAGGAACTAAAGCAAACTTCATTTCATTTTGATTCAGGAATCAGTAACTGACAGGAAATTATTCATCATAGTTGTGTATTACCAATAGAAGACAGATGTGAAAGGAAGTGTCCAATTTCATTCTACCCCCAACGAGTTTAGAATAAACGGCTATTTGTTGTGATATTGTCACATTATTTACCTCAACAAAACACAACTAGAAAAGATATCAGTTACTGATTTCTTCATCTGGTAGCCTTGAGAATAAGCAATGAGGTAGGGTTTCTTGAAAGTCGAAGGGTTATGTTCATGTAGGCATGTATATTGCTATATATGGGTTCAAACGAGAACAGTGACCAAATAAGAGAACACGAGAACGGCCAAATCACATGGCATGTATATTGCTATATATGGGTTCAAACGAGAACAGTGACCAAATAAGAGAACACGAGAACGGCCAAATCACATGTGATTACACGCGACCTAGATCACGGGCCAAGTCGGCCGCACACCTGTGTTGACCGTGTTCCGAGATCACATGTGATCTCAATGCACATCACAAGTGATTTGGTTGTTCTTGTGTTCTCTTATTTTGACCTTGTTCTTGTTTGATTCTCCCTCTCTCTCTCTCTCTCTCTCTCTCTCTCTATATATATATATATATATAGCAATATACATCACATGTATATGTATGTATGGAATGGTGTAGCCAATCCAGTAAAGCATGATATAGGTTAAAACGTGAAATAACTTTGACAAACAAGTGAATTCTAAGACATTGCCATTCTAGCTTCAAAACTTGCCTGAATCGTACTGTGTGCAACATATCGTTGTGTGCTTTTATGGAAGCTAACATCAACACGTTCCCATGGTACTTGAGTAAGACCTCTAATCATCTCCTCTGAATATACAACATAATAAAAAAGTCATGTAAACCAAAATGCTCAATAGCACCGGAATGAGTTGCAAGACAATGAGACATACTTCTTTCATGCAAAAGTGTACATAACAAAATTATACTTCTATAATGCAATCTATTACCTACTTATCTCCATAGAAACAGTTGAATCATTCAAGCAAGCAGAAATTTAACATTTGAGTTCAGACTCAAAAAAGGAGATGCCAATTTTTTTCAACATAATCTTGCAATGGAGATTGAGGCTATAAGTGATGAAGATCTCCCCTTTAATATTTCAGGAGGGCTATGTGAGAAAGAACTTTTGGCTTGTAAACGTCTCAGTTGGTTCCCGATGTAGATTGAGGCTATAAGTGATGGAGATCTCCCCTTACTTGCATATTATGTTTCTCTTTTTTCTTTGATTAAGTCAATTTATGGCAACATTCTACACACTCATTAGGCGCTTCGAGTTCCATCATTCTTCAAGTACTGATTTCTCGGCTATCACACAAATATTGTGTTTATGTCTGTTGGCTTGTGTGTTGAGGGTGCATATGGTACAAGGGACGGGATGGAGACAGGACACAACAAAATTTGGTTGTCCCACTTTGGTGTGACATTAGACCAAGACAGGACATGACTGAGTGGGACAAAGCATTTTTTTGTCCCACCAAAATAGGTGGAACAAAAATAGGAAGATGGGACGAGACTAGTAAATTACTAAACTACCCCTGTCAAATTATAACACTAAAACCTTGTTGTAACACCCCGAATTTCGTTTGGTTTTGCGAAGTTGTTTTGAGTAAAAAAAAAAGAGGTTTCTGTTTCTGTCTACAGGGCGCACGACCCTTCAGAGAAAACGCACGGGTCGTGCGCATGAATCAGGGGCGAGGCAGTGGCTTGCGCACGGGTCGTGCGCAGTTCCTTCCTTAAGGGCGCACGGCCACTTTTTGAGGATTGCTTAAATATCTAGAGTTAGAGATATTTTCAAAAATATCTCAAACTCAGTTCTCTCTCTCCTCTTTCTCTTTTTCTCTTTCGATCTTCAAGATCTCGTTTGGTTGCTAGTTTTCGGTGTTTCTAGCAAGGGGTCGGTGTTTTAAGTTTCACCTCTACGTCGTGATCGTTATCTGGTTTTCCGGGTTTTATTCTGAAAACCTACCGGTGAGTTCCTACTACCATTTTACAAACTTTATACATGTCAAAACTCTTACTTGCGAAATCCGAAGTATTTCTACGGTATGATTTCATGTTCTCTACATTTTGATATAAATGAAGTTTTTGGTGATTTTCGGGGTTCCCGATCAGTTTTGACTAAAATGACCGGTTCCGCCTTATTAAAGTAAAATGATGTTTTACTTACACATTATGTGGATATGTGAAAAGAATGTTTATGAACTCATTTTAATGATTTTCATTCTTACCAGAAGTTGAACTGGAAATGACATTTTGTTTATAAAATGTGTTTATACCATATGTTTATTTATGGTTGGTCACATATGTTGTTGTGACGAGTCTGTACCATTACTAGCGGATCCCTAGGTTTTGAATCGACTGTATTATTGGGAGGTCATATTCCCCACTTTGTAACTATGGATGCATATGTTCCTAGAGGGCAACTTGGTACGGTTATGTGAGGCCGGATACTAGCCATGGTTCGTAGTGATCCTAGTGAAGGAGTATACATTGGTTTTGCTTAGGGGCGCGATCTCACATCGTAGCACGGACCTATGTGTTCGTATCCTTGGATTCCAAGTGTTTAGCTCATAACACGGATTTGTGGTCTACTTTGTGTTACACCACAATCCTTGGTAAAATGGTCCTTTTGTCATCATATAATGAGTTTTGGACCGAAAAGGCCCGGTTGTGGCGAAACGTTATCTTTATGAACTAAACCTTTATGAAAAGATTTCCTTATGATACTGATGTTTATATCTTTTGAGCTTTATAAACTGTATGTTCTCACCAGGCTTTAAGTCTGACACTTTTTCTCAAATGATGTGTATAACAGGTTTCCCTAAGCGGTGGGTTGCCGGGGTTTTGAGAGATGGGTTTGGTCTCGAGGCATTTTGAGATGACTAGTATTGTTTCAGGGCATTTGTTAAGTCCCATTCTTTTGGTATATTATGGATTGTCAACTGATGTAATCTTGATATAGGTGTCTAGATTAGTTTGTTGACAAACTTTATATCGATACAGGTTTTTTGTAAAGTCTTAAGTACTAATCCCCTTCTTGGGAGGTTATTATCAATAAGAAGGTCATGTTGCCAGGTTTTTCAGGTTTTAATTTACTCTGATTTTTAGGGTGTTACACTTGCACAATTCTCTCAACCACCTATATCACTTTTGCTCGTCCAGCCTTCTCTGCATATCAAACGCATGACCCCTCCTCTTCTCTATCATTATCCACACGTACCAGTGTTTGACTCATTGGCACAATGACACTTGCTTTTTTAATGGTCAGAACCAGGAAAACAGGACAAGGCAAAGACATTAGATTTACCCAAATTACAATGAAAAAAGGGAAAGACAAACCTTCTAAATTCTGAGGTGCAATTACAGAGGATGTCCCATTCTGCGTTGCATCACCAGAGTCCCGCTGGACATAGACAACGTGTGGGTACTTCTCATCCTTTACAAGAAGATTCGACTAGAGGAGGAAAACCATATAAGGAGTGGTTAGTATCTAAAATTACAAAAGATATATCAAAATTAACATTTATGATTCAGCTTTAAGTGAAAAGAATTCAAGCACAAAGCAAACGTACCTTCGGAAGTTCATGTTGACGGCGAATTGACGATGTTCTCCACCCAACCACATCTTATTTATCAATGAAGGTAAAACACAGATAAGAAGACATCCAAAACTGGAAATATTAAAACGACAATTGAAAGGGATACGGTCATAGTTGGCATTAGCATAAGCCACACGGCGCTTGAAAGAACCTAAAGCAGACCTACACAACATCAACATAAATATTAGAGAAAAAGAACAAGAATCAGAAACCAAGATTGTTGAGGAGAACGTTGGAATGAAGCAGGACTAACATGAATTTAACGTCCTCAGAGTCATTAACCATCCGAAGCAGGAGGGGACATCCTCCATCATCATTGTCAGTAAGGAAGAGGTGCTTCCCAGATCTCCCAACTAACCAGTGCGCTGTTTGTGGTGCCCTTCTTTCAAGAAACGGAAGACCACAAAGGAAGGGGAGCTGTTGAAGAGACAACAGGATGTCATCATGGAATATAAGAAAATTAATGAATATTATAGCATGGTTGAAGACTTTTCTAGTTATAGGAATAACACAATGATTCAAAAATCCAAACTATTAGAAGGTCTAAACGGCTGTTTGAAATAGCATAAAGAGTTACAGCTGCATGATTTCAGTTAATACACAAAAAATAACTTACAAAAATCAAGCATTACTGGTCTAGGAATTTGCATTAGGATATGCTACTGAATTAACTACATATTTAAGAACCTACCTGTCTATGTCCTCTAGAACCAAGATGTGGAGTCGCAACTGTAATAAAGTTAACTGGTTGCAGACCAGCAATTCTAGCTTCAAAAAGCTGTTGAAGACATTGTTCTGAACTATATGCATGTTTTTCCGATCCAATGATGGGAACATTTTCATATAGTCTCCCAATAGCATATCGAGCAACTAGGCCACCCAATGAATGTGCTACAAAGGAGATCTTGGACACCTCAGGCCATCGTTTGACAACCATCACTACCTGCAGATACGAAGGAATTTATAGCTATTAGATTATTTATTTTAAAGAGTCTATAAATTAAACATGTAATCTTTGTTAAGTCTGACCATTTAGGACATCATACTGAAAATGAAATCATTGTTTTGTTTGGTTCAAGTGCCCAAGCCTTTTGGACATTTGGCACATGTAAACTTTACCTTGTTAATAACAAAGACACTTTTGTCTTATAACAAGAAATGCGTAAAAGGAAAAACAAAAGTGAGAAACGATACCTCTTCAGCTAACCTTTCACCCATTCGGTCTACACCATCAAAAGTCAAGGTCGAAGAATTGCACTCACTGCCTGCTCAGTATATATTTATGAATGATAAGAAATGATGCATACAAAATACTCGCAAGATAAAAGCTTTGTCCATATAGAATATAGAGTAAGTTACGTTTTTCGTCCCTGTGGTTTGTTGAAAATTGTTATTTTCGTCCCCGTACCTTTGAAAATACAATTTTCATCCTTATGGTTTACAATTCATTGTGTTTTCGTCCTTATGATTTACAAATTATTGTTATTTCCGTCCTTGTGGTTTACAATTCATTGTTGTTTTCGTCCCTCATGCTTAAAGGTAGGAGTTAGCCTCAGGGATGAAAATAACAATGAATTGCAAACCACAAGGACAAAAACTGCAATTTTGAAACCACAGGGATGAAAGTCGGAAATTTTTAACAAACTATAGAGACGAAAAATGTAATTTACTCTAGAATCTAATTAGAAGTTTTCATGTCATCATGCATCTAATTAGAAAGTTGAGCTGCAAGATACATTGCTCAATTAGTCTTATCAAACTCTAAAACCCACAAAAACACAGGAGTTATCCCACCCACCCCCAGTTGCAGATCAAAATTTTCAATTCACTGGGGAACAAATCAACATGTCAAGATTTGAAGCCATAAAGTCGCTCACTCTAGTACCATTTGAAGTCGTTCAAGGATCAAAAAAACATGCCAGACAATATGTTAAGTTATAACAAAGGGAATAAAAAAGGCGCACAAGGAGAGGTTAAGAGAAATATATGGCCATCATCGTATTTCACACATGACAGGAGTGAATCATTTACTTTCAAGTTTTAATAATGAAAAGCAACTACAAGATAGAAACTATAAAAAAAGCATAAAAGTGTGAATAGGAGAATTGAGGACACTTTCTGAACGTGGAAGCAATATCCGAACCCAACTTAAATTAAACAAGAAATGTGATAGATGGAGATGACGAACGATGAAAGAGACCAACTCACAGTGAACGATAACTTTATCAGGAAGCCTATTGACAAATTGCTTAGCAGCATATCTCCAATCTGCGGCACTGAGTACATTGCAGAACTAAGTAAATATCCTCCACATGCAAAAGTCGGAAAGCAACCTTAAGTCTAACAATGATATATTGACATAAAATAAAAAAACTGAGCTGGTGTGCAAGTATGGCAGTAAAAAAGGAAGCTAACAAAGAAAACTTTTGAGAATAGTGGTTAGGAATTTGTGTCTTTCAAATACTATGGTTTAAGATCAACTTCCCCCTTGATGTGAAAATAAAATAACATAACAAAAAGTTCTTTTACACAAACATTGATGACAAGAAAGAAAACCAGTAGAACACTGATCAGCTTACACTTATCAAGTTGATTGTAATCAGATTCAAACCTATCGAATGCTTCAATTATCGAATGGTTTTCCCAGCTTTTGAGAGACTGGGGCTCTCCCTGACAAGATTGTCTTACAACAGAATGAACATACCCTCCTCCCACTACTCCTTTCATATTATACCCCCAAAAGCAGATCAACTGCTCCCCTAACCGCCTAACTATTCAGCATTTCAGCCACATTGTAACTAAAGTACCCCTACTGCCTCTTATTATTTCCTCTCCTAGCATAAGTTCTTGTAACTTCGGGTGTAGCAATAACCAGATGACTACTTTTTTGCTCTCTAGTTATTAGTAGTGTTTATCACTGTTTCTTACTATGAAGAAAGTTTATAGACAAACAAAATGAGGAATAGAAGTTGAGAGGAAGAAAAAAATCCTTCAACTTATTTCCAGAATTCAATTCTTTGTATAATAAATTCAAGGATAAATAACCACTTTGGTTGTGGCACATAGGTTAAGGCTCAGGGGAATCTAGTGGAAATCTTAGCTTCCTTAGGTTCGAATCCAGGCGCTGTCGAAGCCCTTGTAGCCATGGAGGTTTACTTGCGATGACTCCAGGCCATCCGTGGTCGTCCGCGGGATTTTTCGGTAAGCGTAAGTTGGCCCGGATACCCACGATTACCCCCCAAAAAAATTCAAGGATAAATTACAATGAAATCAAAATAATGAGCTTGTACAGCCTTATTATTGGTATTGTAGACAATTGAAGGTACAAGAATTGCCTGCACTATCTTAGGAGTTGATCCATGGGAAACTAAACAATGGGAAGGCATAGACGGCTCTTAGGAGTTTATCCACATAGCATGATTAACAGAAGATTCTAAATGTAGAGGGAAAATAAGTGCTGGAAAGGACATAGAAACTAAATGTTTCCAAACAAAATATAGTAAGAAGTGTGTCTAAGCTACATAGGTTAGTCCAAGTGGAGAAGTCCCCATAGTTTCAGGGGAAAATCTTATTCACCACCAAAGTCACCAGACTCTCTTGAGAAAAGGAAAATAGGTGGGTGAAAGGTAGTCACTAACCTCCCGGAATCCTACGAGGTTTACCTCTCATGTTTTCTATTTTGTTTTCACTCTGCATCCCCTATTTTAGCATTTTTCCTTCACGCATCTACATTAATGTTAACTATACACGAGTAGAGTTGAATAAAAAGGTAAATTCCCAATCAATCATCTGAAGTTCGGAAACCAGTTGGTTTTTATTTGCATCAGACAAAAGATTGAAATCCATTTTGAGAGATGAAAGCTCTGTCTCTCCAACCTCAAAAGCTAAAACCCATGAAACCTAATTCATGTTTCTATGATCTTAAAAACAATCATATCCTCCAAACTTGTTCCTCCTCTGCAATCACATCTGGATATGAACCTATGGAGACTCTGAACTTTTTACTATAAACCACAAGATATCCACAGAGATACATTTTGGATATACTTGTCTTAAGAAGCGTAATTGGAGCTATGATATTTTTACACTGAAGGTGCATTTATTCAGGGGTTTTGTTTCTGATCACTATGTTATGAAGCCTCCCCCCCCCCTCCACTTGAACAAGGATGTTAGAAACCTGAGATGTAAAATCCTAGAGGAGAGATTCTCATTCGCAACTATGCCGAAATCATTTTGGTTGGAAGCTTTGTGGTTTTCATTTATCTGATAATCAATATATGATTTTAAAAGAGCTTGATTTTAGGGATAAATGATAGACAGAAAAGGTATGAGAGTTGCTAATCAGGATACCCCCTAAAACCCATAACCAAGGTTGTACAAATATTTTTCAACACGCTTTAAAAAAGTAAAAAAGTAAATTAAAGCGAAGCAAAAGAATTAGGGACTAGCTCTCTCTTATGAGTATTCATCCAATGTCTTAAATCCGGGAAACTGTTGCCCTCCTAGCTTTGGTAAAGTGATGTACTGGGGAAGATCCAAATGAGGCACTCGTGACTTTCTTACAAGGATGGTTACTGAATGATAGAAAAACATTCCAACAGAAAGTGGTTACCACAGAAAAAATCCCATCTTTTTAGTTGAGGCTCCATGCAAATAGATGTTAATGTAGAATATGGGTGTTCCATCAGAAAAGTAGATTTGACATTGATTGTATACTGCCCTTCATAGCAATTAAAAGTAAGCTCTTATGCCTCTTTAAAATGGACACCAGGTAACCTCTCAGATTTCTGTATGTGAAGTCCAAATGAAATGCGAAAAGCTTAAATCTAGATTCAAGCAGTGGCACTTAACAACCTAATCACAACATTCACCAATCGAAACACAAAGAATTGTCAATCAGGCAAACAAAGGAACTCATACACCTCTGTTCCGACTTCTGAAGAGGTGCAGAAACTTTCTATTTGACTTTTTCAAGCTCACCATTTTCATATTGAAATTGAAACAATGTTATTCATTAGACTTCAGCTCCTAATGGTTGGCCATGTAGCCACAAACAGAAGCTTCTATGTTGCTAGTAATTTACATTACAAAACATAATACTACACTAGAACTTCCATTCACATAAAATTACATAAATCCAAATCATTTCTTAATCCCAAGAAAATAAAACCAAATAATAGATGCAAAAAGAACACACAACAATAACATAACTTAATAAGTCAAACTAAGGGGCCGTTTATCAAAGGGTGAGCGTTTACCGGAATTAATATTAAGAAAAAAAGACTCATGGATGATGTTTCTGTTCATAGAAGCAGGCTATATAGTACGGACTTGCAGATTATGATAAAATTACCTGCCAATGATCCCATTAACCATAATTACAAGGTGATGAGGTGGAACCTTGGCTCCAGCTGACACCGCATCAAAAACATCTTCCCCACTATCAACATTATTATTACCGGACTCAATCACTTGCACTTTCTGATTCCTCTTCCTGGACGGAACAATACAACAACTTCTCCCCAATTTCCGAACCAATTCCATTTCTCCAACACCGGAACCCGATTTACACCGTACAGCCAACAACCTGGGCAGCCTCCCAGCTCGAAACTTGAGGGTGAATGAATGGAAATTTAAGGGGGTGAAAAGGGGGGGTTTTGAAGTGACGACAAACATGCGTAAGGAATCGACCACTTAAAATCAAAAGTTGATTGAGTGAGTAAGAGTGGGAAATGTAAATTAGGGTTAAATGAAAGGGGGGGTGTTGTTTCATAACTGAACGAATTTCTTGGTGTGTGTGTGTGGAAGGTTCCAGAGAATCTGGGAAAAAGGACTGTTGTTGCCGGCGATTGTAACGGTTGGAGAGTGTGTGTGTGTGAGTTTGAAGAGTAAGGAGGCGTAGGCGCCGGAAATAACTGTCGTCGTCTGTACCCGGCAACAACTCTTTTTGACCGCCCGGCGAAATTGGAATTTATTAAAATTTTGTGCTCACAGGTAACATCATCTAATTTTCTTTCTTCTCTGTCAAAAGGTGCAATCCGTTGCTATGATATTAGTTGTGCAGTTAGGGGTAAAACTTGTTTGTCAAAAAAAAAAAAATGGTGTCCGGTTTCAAAACCCTCTTAATGATTTTGTATCCTGACCCTCCTTTAACCATTAAGAGCTTTGATTTCATTATGAACAATTAGCAAACAACCATATTTCATTTTACACTATATCATAAAAACCTCTTAATCATTCAGACCACTTAATCATTCTGCACTAAACCATTCAGCAACTGCCAAACAGCCCTAAGTGTCTTAAATGTGTGTTTGATTATTGTTTATGTGGAAATTATTGTTGTTCTATTTATATCAATTCTCATATTTTTTTTCTTTGAATTGCTTGTATTTTTGCCATCATTGATAGAGGTGCTCAAAAAATCGACCAACTCAATCCGATCAACCCGGGAAAAAATCAACCCGAGGTAATCCGACATATAATCGATACAAAATTAGGAGAACCTGAATCTATTGGGTTGATATTGGATTAGTCTCAATGTAACCCGATCAACCCGATAAACGTTTTAGTGACTTCTCTAAAATTATTTATATTTTCCTTTAATATATATAAGTTACCAAAAACAACTCGGCAATAACGAACAATGTAACTCATAAGAGGACATTATTGGAAAATTATATGTAATACCTAAATATTTGATGAACTCGTATATTCTTTTGAACGATGGATCGTATTTCAAAGAAAATTTTCTTTATTTTTATGTTTTCAATATTGTTTTTACTTTATTTAAACGCAACTCGATCAACCCGAACGTGGTTGGGTTGGGTTGCACTTTGGGTTGGGTTGGGTTGGGTTGAAAATTCTCAAACCGCCAACATTGGGTTGGGTTGTTGAAATGCCTTCAACCCGATCAACCCAACCCGTGAGCACCCTTAATCATTGGGTTCTAACTTTGGGCAATCTCTCATAGTATATAAGAGATGTGCCATTTAGTTCCTAATAATCAAGTTCTTGAGCTTTGCTCCTTCAATACTTGTATTTCATCTAAAATAATTTAGGGGGTGTTTGGGATTGCTTATTTGAGGGGCTTTTTAGCTTATTGCGGTTTGGCACCGCAGATAAGCCATTTTGAGTGTTTGGATGGAACAAAATGAAAAGAGCTTATAGCGGTGTCAAACCGCTGAAAAGCCATTTTTGATAAGTCATTTTGTTCTGACTTATCAACTTATTTGAAAAGTGTTTCTTACTTTTTTGGTTATTTTGTATGTATAAGCAATCCAAACACTTTTAAATAACAACTTATTAGCTTATTACGTTTTGGTACCACAATAAGCTAATCCAAACACTTTTTTAAAAACTCCGGTTTGACACCGCATAAGTTAATAAGCACTTTTCAAAATAAGTATAAGTTGTTTTAAATAAGCAATCCCAAACACCCCCTTAGTAGTAAAGATTATGTTTAACAGTATTGCTACAAGTTCTTCAGTTTTCATAGCAAGTTCTATCCCAAAATTTTACATTCTCATGCAATTACTTTCCATGTCTTTCTTTCTCTTATAGCAATAATGGACTAAACACCCTAACTTAGGCGTGAGTAACTTGGGCGTGAGTAAATGTTGGGAGATTAAGCCTATGTGTTAGTGGATAACTGATTTTGCCATAACAATCAACTTCAATATCCACTCTTTATTTTAATATTTAATCTAATAATCTGTGATAAACTAACACATATTATTTTACTTAGATGAGTTGAATTTAAAATTGAGACAACACAAATATCTAACTTGGAGGGTCATAGATGGCTATAAATAGTTGCAACAATCTTCATAGATTGCAAAATATATAAAGGAAGGTAAGATTTATACCATGCTTGGATTTGTGTTCTTCTGAACACTATCAATGAGTGTCTAATCTGAACCTTGAAAGAAGACTATTTGATCCTATAGTATGGTATTGAGAACTATTGTTGCAACAACTGTTATGTTGAACCAAGGTTCTGCTGCACTTTGGATCGAAACTACAACCAAATCGTGCATACATGATTTTCTTTACTTGTTATTAAATTTCACCAATTGTCAACACACTCAAAACCAATTCATTGAATTCACCATCAGAAATCTAACTTTAAGTGTGACTTGTTGGAAATCCTCACTTTTATGCCTTTGTGGATTGATATCTAGTATTATTATCATCACTAATTGTTTTAAGATGATATGGGGAGAACATGTATATTTGATTGGATTCTCAATTATTGTAACCTATTAGGGTTGCATAAATCTGACAACACTAGGACTTCTAAGAATGTGAAGAAAGACCCGCCATCTAAACTTGCTAAGCCAAAAGATTGGTTACGGCTCAACATTCTAAAACTAACTACAATAAGAAGAGGCTCTAAAGGTGGAAGAAGGACTAGAGTGTAAAGGTGGAAGAAGGACTAGAGTGTTGGTCTCAATCATTTGATTTGATAATTACACAAATACATCCGGTATAATACTTAGAAATGTTTCCAGGATTTTGTCTAAAATATGATTTATAAACTCTATAAGGATCATGCATGTAAATCGGATGGATCCGATATATACTAGGATTAGGGATGGCAAAAAAAACCGAACCCGATGGGGAAAACCGAAAACCGAACATTTCGGGTCGGTTCGGGGACAGGGCGGGGATCGAGGATGTTATCGGGGATTTTAACGGGGATGGTGACGGGGACGGGGATGGTGCTCACCGGCCCGGCCCGGCCCGATAGCATATAATATATATATATATATATATATATATATATATATATATATATATATATATATTTCAAACTTTGGGCTTTATGTGTTAACTAATAACTATATACCAAATATTTTAAAAGCCCAAATCCAAACCCAATCAAATCCCTAAAAGGAAAAAAAATAAAAATTAAATCTTCTTATGTTTAAGAAATTTGAATTTTTCAGTTTCGGTTTCGGGTTCGGGTATTACCAATGGGTAACGGTGATTTTTTAGCCTTAACAGGTTCCAATGGGGATCGGGGAAACCGCGGGGACCCGATGGGGATCCCCGATAAGATCCCCGACGGGGATCGGGACGGTTTTGGGGACTGGTGTGGTTTTCGGTTTCGGGGACGGGGACGGGGACCATAATCTCCGGCCCGAAACCGACCCGTTGCCATTCCTAACTAGGATCTGAAATGTATAAGGATCTGAAAAACACTCTAGGATCCAAAATACATATTAGAATCCAATATATATCGGATCTGATCCAAAGGGATCTAATAAGTTCAAGGATCCAAAATGGGTTTGTGGATCTGATTCATTATTAGGATCCATATCCTATTTCTGATCCTAAAGTCCTTTTAGGATCCGATATAACGTGTAATCTTGTTGGATTCAAGATATAACTCATGTTTTGGAGAAAGAAACTAGAATATAATTTTTATGGTAAAAGTCTTATTATTATATTCAATATTAGTGCAAAGCAAAATGTCTGCAGAAAGATCGAAAACTAGTTGAACTGAAGCCAATATTGATACCAAAGCGGATTGGATTGTCATCTAGTCGATTAAAGACCAATATCAAAATATTTTGACAAATACTGTTTTGGCAAATCAATTTTGGAGTGCAACCTTAACTAACAAGTTTGGCTCATCAACTCCTATCAACTCATGTCCTAGTATGGGAACATGCTCAACATGTTTACTAAAGTAAGTTCTAAAGTACTATTTTTATGGTACCATACTTTTTTTATTGTTCCCTTTGCATACAAAAGGATGGGTTAGGGTAACAAACGTCTACAACATATATTTAAGATGATATTCAAATACTGAAATGAAAAGTACAAACATGCATTGATCAGCAAGTTAGATGAAGACACACGTTAAAGTTGGCAAACAACATTTATTACATTGGTGGCTATAAAAGACGACATTTGACAACGTTGCAACTCACCCATTTGACAGAAATTATGAATGGTAGTTTTTAGGCAAATCGGCAACAACATGTGAAGACTATTGCAATTCTTCCAATCTGAAAGAGTATCTTCTTTTATTCTTTCAATATCTTCTTAGTGAGTAAATTTGTCACAAACCAGATTGTTTAGGATAAGGTCTTACCTTCCTATCTCATGCAACAAATATGTAATATTTTTTTACATAAACATATAGAATTGAAAAGTGAAAATCTGTTATGTTTGTATTCAACCGTCCTTCTAATAAAACTCTATGTATTAGTCATTACCCAATCAAGACCAATATTGAGTTAGGAGGATACCAACATATGTACATGTTTGCTATGATCTAATTACATTAAAATTTAAAGAGTTATTATATTTGTATTATATTAAGGAAAAAATGGAAGAGATTCATGACACATGTTTGACCACTTTCCCAATTGGAATTTGTTGGATCAAATTCCTTTCTTACTCTATAAACTTCTTAATATAACTGAAATTGGTTACGGTTTTCTCATCCGTTACAAAAATTTCACCATGTTTTACAACCATTAATCAAAATCTTTGGATGGTTGAGATTAACCGGATCTCATGGTTCTTAACGTTTGAATGGTTCTCACATAACCCTTAGAATATATATCAAGAAAATTAAAGAAAACCCACAAAAACGTAGATAATTGTGAGAACCAATAACAATCATTCAACGAGTTCTATCTTATGTTAAGCTTTAAGGTGGTATTGTTGTTCATGTGTGTGTATTTGTTTATATATCAAACATATGGACATGTTTGGTTTCACATGTGAAACAATTCTATCTATTTTATATATGAAACAACATTATATGTTTCACATGTGAATCTGGTTCTCATGCTTCTCAACATTTTTATGTTTTTCATTTGATCCCCCCTCCTTTATCAAATGTGAACTGTAAAATTTTTACAAACCTAGGACTAGATTTTATGTGTTCTTTCATATGTAAAACATTCACGATGGTTCCGTGTGTGGAAGGAACACGTAAATATGTTTTATATAAGAAACACCCCCACCCCACAAAAACAAAACAGTTGAAACAATATTAATCATATATTAAAGAGAAAAGTCTACCTCCCCCCCACCCCTCCTTCCCCTCCCAAATGAACTTTCCTATTTTGAATGATTAAGTCTCTTGACTTTTTTTGAATAAATAAACCATTAAACTTTTCCATTTTAAATGATTAAATCATGAATATTTTTTTGAATAAATAAACCATTGAACTTTTAAAAATTAATTACATGCATACTTTTAATCCAAAAAGCTACCTAAAAAACATATCAAAAAGAGGGAGATCGATAACAGAGCCAATTGCGGCTATGCGATATCGATGATGGAGAACGGAAGATAATGGGACGGCGAGTGCATAGGGTTTGAATGGCGTAGGGTTTGGGAATGGTAAATTGTTTTAGGTTTAATTTACTTAAAAACCTTTCTAGCCGGTTACACGTAGGGGTGCTTACTGGTTGGGTTAATCGGGTTGAAGGCATTTGAACAACCCAACCCAATGCTGGCGGTTTGAAAAATTTCAACCCAACCCAAACAAAGTGCAACCCAACCAATCCAACCCTTTCGGGTTTGATCAGTTTGGTCGGGTTGTGTTTGAACAAAGTAAAAATAACATTAAAAACATAAAAATGAGGAACTATTTCTTCGAATTACGATCAATCATTCAAGAGAATTTACGAGTTCATCAATTATTTAGGTGTCACATGTAACTTTCCAGTAATGGTCTCTTATGAGTTCCATTGCTCATTATTGCCGAGTTGTTTTTGGTAACTTATACATATTAAAGAGAATATAAATAATTTTAGAGAAGTCGCAAAAACTTTTATCTGGTTATCCGGTTAGTCGGGTTACTTTGGCGTAACCCAATAGCAACCCAATAGATTCGCATTGTCCTAATTTCGTATCGATTATATGTCGGGTTACCTCGGGTTATTTTCTCGGGTTAGGTTGATCGGGTTTTTGAGTAGTTACAGGTAGCATTTTTGGGTTAAAAAGATGTAGGTAACCAATTTCTAAAAGGTCGATGATTTATTTATTAAAAAAAGGGTAGACACCATCCTCTGAGACGCCCCACTCACTGGTCCAACGGTTATCATAGGGGAGGTAAATCGGGCCATGCATCCCATTGGTAGAGGAGCGGTGCCCAGGCTTGAACCCAAGACCTCACACATATGGATTACACCCTCACCTTTACTGTTGTGATAGATTAGCGGGGACCGATGACTTATTCATTAAAAAAAGTGTTCTGAGACTTAATCATTCAAAATAAGAAAATTTAATGGTTTTTATTAAAAAAAAGTTTAGGGACTTAATCATTCAAATTAGGAAGTTCGTTGGGTTTTCTAAACTATTCTCTATATTAAAATCAAACTTGTTGAATGTTTTAAAATTGTTTTCACGAGTTTGTAATATAATTAGGGTTCACATCACTACCGGAAAACAAACTTTTACTGACAGAGTCAAAATTTATGAATTAAAAAAAATTAAAAAGTACGATTAAAAATAAATTATCCGTCAGTAATTATCGACGAACTATCGGCGGATTGATTAATAATCTGTAGATAATTACCAATGGATTATTTAAAATTTTTCAAAACTAAAAAATTAAAGAAATAAAAATTTTATAATCCGTCAGTAATCATTTTTTAATTTATTTAAAAACTCAAAAATTAACGAAACAAAAAAAAATCAATAATTTGTCGGTAATTACCAACAAATTATTTAACTTTTATTTAAATTTTTTCGAAACTCAAGGTACAATTTCAAACAATATTTTTTGACGTTTTTTCTCTTAGTTCTTTAAATCAACAATATATACTCAACCATCACTTATATTTTTTTTAATACATAAACATACATACATTAAATTAAAACTTCAATCAAATTAAAATTTAATATTTAAAATAATATATCTATCATCTAAAAAGTCATTATTCTAGAGAAATTTAATAAAAAATTAAACTTAATTAAATATTATTATATATCTACTTAGATACATATACAGATAAATGCATGTGTCATATAGTTAATTAATAGCAATGAGTCCATTATGATCAAGACCCGATACAATTCGTTATCACCCACGACAGCCAATCAAGGCCCAATACATGATTTATTAATATCCATTGAAAGCCATATAGGTCCAATACAATTCATTAACAATTACTAATTCCAATAGACCCCATCAAGGCCTAATCAAGTTCATTAAGAGCCACTTAATCCCACAAAGGCCCAATAAGGTTCATTAACAACCATTTAGTTAAATATGATTCATGAAGGCCCATTATAGTTCATTAAGAGTCACTGAAACCCATCAAGGCCCGATCAAGTTCATTAAGAGTCACTAAAGCCCATTAAGTTCCAATACAGTTCATTACCACCTACTACAACCTATGAAGGCCCAATTATGTCCGTTAACAACCACTAAATCCTATACGACCCATAGGCCCAACACAATTGATTAAGAGTCACTGAAACCCATGAAGGCCAAAGAGTCACTAAAGCCCATAAAGGCCCAATGTTGTTCATTAAGAGTCACTACAACCCATGAAGACTTAATACAATTTATTAAGAGCCATTGAAGCCCATGAAGACCCAATACAGTTCATTAAGAGCCATTGAAGTTCATTAATGCCAAATAAAGTTCAGTAAAGCACTGAGTCCGTTAATCTTAGTACAATTCAATACCATTCACTGTAGCCCACAAAAGGTCCAATACTATTTATTAAGAGTTACTAAAACCATTTAAGGCCTAATGCAGTTTACTGACAACCATTAAGTCTATTACGATCCATCAAGACCCAATGTAGTTCGTTACCATCCATTATATATATATATATATATATATATATTACATACACACACACACACTAAGTCCAATACAAACCACCATGGCAACATATAATTCAATCAAAACCATTGTAACTCACCAAAGCCCAATACAGTTATTAAGAGTCACTGTAGATCATAAAGGCCTACTGAAGTTCATTAAGCGCCACTGAATGGTTGAAGTACATCTTTGTACTGATCTAAGAATCGTCTTAATATTTGCCATTTCATTTACAGGCCCATCTGCAAGCAACGAAACCATATTTCCCAACTTAAAATTGTTCATTTCTTGCTCTCTTATTATCACTTCATTCTTTATTCTCCTCTTGGTTCTTGACATAGATATGGTCAAGAACATCAATATTTATGCTTGCCTAAGGAAGGAGATCAATATAAAAAAATAAATATGAGGGGTGGAAAGAATTTGTTGGTCTCAAATCAAAGTTGCTATCTTAAAGCAGTATGATTGGACTTTTTGATTTGGTTCATTCTCACCCATAAATCAATCATCAACGACATTCATTTTGTCTTCCCCATGAGTAATTGGTCAACAAATCCATTTACATAGGAACCTAACCCATGGTTGGACATAATATTCAACCCCTTCAATTTCAATTCACAAGTCTCAATGGGATCTTTCTGGTTTAACGAGTGAGTTGAGCACTTAAGGTGAGCATGATACTGAAAAGCTCCTGGCTTCATCATAACAGTTTATTGTGTTTATCATCTTACATAACATTTTCCATATTGTTGATATATAACTCTCTATTTCAAATTACCTGTTTTAGCTCAAAATTTTGTAAATATTTGTTTGCCCTTTTATATTCTAACTCAATAAGATGTTTGGAAGCCAAGACTCATGGCGTATAGATTGAATTGGAGAATCAGTTTGAAGTTTGAACTAAATGATGTTGGACTCCAATTTTGCATCTTGGATTTTATGCTTTAGACAACATTACCTGTATGATGTATTCTTTGCACAATATGCAGTCTTTTCTCTTCCTATATACTACATTCTTGAATGTTATGCTTTAAACAATATGCAATATTTTCTTTACATGTATGCTACATATACTTATATGCAAACATGAAGTACATTTCTATAAATCGGATGGAAGAAGTAATTAGCACATTGGGCAACAAGACTATGATGCCTCTTAAAGTTTTTGTTTTTGTTTCTAATTTTCGACTACTTGTGTTAATTTGAATATAGATGTATTGTTGTTGACAATGGTCAAAACTGGGTCAAGTATATGTCGATATTCGGGTCTTGGTATTGTAGATGAAAACAGAGAAGGCCATGTTGCAACTTGTAACAAATTTAGAAAGAGCAACTAAATAAGAACTTCGATAAAATAACCAAATAAAGGATAAATCCTTATTACAAATCCATCCTTGGAAATACTTCAACCTCAAAATATAAAATTAACATCCACATTCAATAACTTAAGTCACATACGAAGACTAAATAAGGTCGGGTGTTACTTAACCCAATACAAGTTGCTATTCCCAAAATAAATGCGAAAGGCTTCACCAAGATATTCACTTCTCGAGCACACAACTAGCACTTTTCTCTTCATAGTATCATGAGAACTATTCCCAATCGGAACCTGATGCACATGCCGAAAAATAAAAAGGTTAGACTAACGCCTAGTGAGTTCACGAGTTTTCAACATGAATAAATATATCATTAAAAGGAAAGAATGCAACTTAAACCATAATCTTTCAAAATGATTTACTTTAAATATGGGAACGACCCGTTTTCCAATAACACGTATTTTAAGATGAACGCCTCAATGCAAAACATTCTTTCCTGAAGTAGGGCAACCCAACACTCACTCAAAACGTAAATAACTTAAAATACTCGAATATCGAAATGTGAATAAAACTTTATAATCCAAACGACCGAAAGATGAGTAAACTCAAGCCCCCAAAATTATAACATATGGAGAATACCCCATACTCAAAACAGTCACCGGAAACATGGAAAAGACTAAATACCCAAAACAACACCTTTCAGTGACGGGGGAGACCCGAATTCCATGGCTAGTGGTGGAACACAAAAGTAGGCCACAATCCAAGTTATTGAGCTCACTATACTAGGATCAAGGCCACAAACTCGCCGACTTGTACTTAGATGTGGGGGAGGGCACCCATTGATCCTAGTCATACTCATTCACTAAGATTACATTTACGGTCCACGGCTAGTATCCGGTCCCACATAACCGTAGCAAGTTTCCTTCCTAGGGCCCAATGTCTCAACTAGTTACAAATGGGAAGTAACTATCCCATAAAACAGACTCATAGATTACATCACGGGCCAACGGCAGATGCTTGACTCTACAAGCCCGCACCATAAGGCCCTCTCGATGATCCCATGACTAATCCTGGTCCCATCATGGAAAGAATAACCCTTTTTAAAATATTAAAGACCGACTCATATGCCTATGGATCCATTACATTATAATCTAAAATATTACATGACTCTAATTGAATAACCAAAGCACTCAAAACATGTAACACTCAAATGATACGTGATAAACGCATTCATACTTAAAACTCCACAATGGGCTTATTAAAATCGGACAAATGTCCCCAAGACTCATTTTAGTAAAATCAGTTCAAAGCTCCACAAATCCACTGACCATTTGCCAAAAGTCATAAAATGCAATAAAACACAATCGACCCACGTTTATGCAAACACACGCTCCAAAATACATGGGTAAACTCCAACACCGTTTAGACCGAGACAAGTCATTTTCCAAATAAGTTTATACCCTCTATTCTTTCAAAAATTCCTCATAACCCAAGAACAAGTATTTCTCCAAAACACGCATTAAAATGCATTTATACTCAAAAGAGCTCATTCCATAACATAACTCATTAAAAAACCAATACTCATGATTTATTCATCAAAATGCCCAAAATCCCAAATGTGGGGGTTTCATAAAGTTTATAAAGTTAAACACATCAGGTAATCAAAACTCACCAAATAACCCAACAATTGATAATTTCATGTAAAACATATAAACATTTAAAAATGGACATTTTGGCATGTACACCGTTTTCACATATCAGCTTGAACTCGCCTTGCTAGATTTAGGCTAAATCTATATTTTACCCCAACTTGATCTTCCTTGAAGAAACTTGAATCCACAAGCAAATACTTCCAAAAACCTAGATCCACAAGTTTCCAACCATGAATAATCATTTTCAACCATATAGAATTGTTCCCCAAACATTTTACGTGAAGATTTCATCTTATCCCAGAACCCTAATTTCCATAGTTGAAGAGAAGATAAGATCACCTTTGCCATAGTTTGAATCCATCAACAAAACTCTTCTAGGTCCCCAAAATGAGCCACAAACTCCCAATCTTCAAAATGATGAAAATGGTTGGATGAAACCCTAAGAAACTTGGTGGGGAAGATGAAGATGAGAGGGTCATAGTTCTAGCTTCCAAAACTTGCTAGATGTTGAAGAATCACTTGGTTTTAGGAGGAAAACCCCCCAAAAATGAGTTAGGGTTCATTTGAGAGGATGAAGGTCGGGTTGGGAGGGGGAGATTTGAGGTTTTTGTGAGAAATGGGGTTTGGAGGCCGGTTCCCACTTTTTATGTGCGCAGAGTGGTCGCGCGCGTGTAGTGGCGCAGACCGACTCGCGCGGAGAGGCGCACCGCTCTCTGGACAGAGCCTCGCGCGGATTACAGCGCGGTTTGACCCGCACAGATAGGCATGTGGAACACTGCTGATATGTTTCCGTTTTCTCTTGCTAGTGATTTCAAAGGAGAACTTTATATGGTATGTTGTATTTTCCTTACTCGCTACTTGCATGTTTTCCGAATGTGTTTTTAATTGCCTAACTTAGGATTTGAAGAGTTTCATATCATAAAAAGTAGACCTATGCGAGAATTTGCTCCAAGGGGGGATATTAAGTTAACTGATTCATGAACATGATTTAAAAAATAACAGGAACTAAGTGGAAACTTCATTGATTTTCGTATAGATCTCCACTTCGCATTTTTGTATGAAAACTCTGATGATGATACCATTTCATTTGTCACTCCATCCATGCTTATTGAAAACTAATGTTACTGTCAAAAGTGGCAAAAACATTATTGATGAATAATTTTGTGGCCCTAGTAAATAAGAAAGGCGTCTAATGAGTATTGAGTAGTTAATTCTCTAGTTCAGGTCTAGTTGATCAATGCTTCAACACTATTTGGATGCAAAAAGGTAAGTTATATTCAGTGCTCCTCTTTAGCTTTTACACTCTTTGGGTGCCAAGGGGTAAGTTATGTTCAATGCTCTTTTTTCAGCTTTTTACTAGAAACTGATACACTTTGACTAGAAGATTACAGTACAATTGTAGTGACATGACCTATATTTGGTGGATTATTCCTACATCTTTCGCCTATTTCTTTATATCTCGACAATGATTGGATTTTTTGAGTCCTGATGGTTTGCACGGTCCCAGATAGAACTAAGCAACTATAATATTATATATATATATATATATATATATATATATATATATATATATATATATATATAATGTTAAGTGGCCCTGCTTGTTGGATACAATGCAATTGCCATTTCTGCCTTCTCCATTTGGTATAAACTAAATGCATAGTTCTTATTAATATACTGTAAATATCTGAAGAAATTGAAGCAAAATGCCTTGACCTTTTGCAGCTTGAACATTAATGCATGGGAGTTTATATTAAGCTCGAGTTCTTAGGTGCAACATGGTACGCGATAGATCAATTACCATTTAAAACACTCCAATTAATTAATTTTTGGGGTCTTATTTTTTGAATAATCTTTCAATATTACGCAGTGTGCAGATTGCAAATGAACTTGGAAGAGGAAATGCTAAAGCTGCAAAGTTCTTGATTAAAATCTTGTTATCGGTCGTTATAGGGTCATTCTTCTTTGTTCTTTGCTTAGTAATCGGTTAATGTTCTAGGGGGGATATAACTAGTGTTGCTTCCACTAATTTAGCTAATAATCTCATTTATGGTATTAGCATTACTACTACCAAAATCGTTGTTAATTTAATCACTAAATTTGTTATAATTTCCACTTAAACAAAGTTTTTAGGTTTTACAAAGCTATTGTGTGTAGGTTCTGAGGTTTTACAACATGTGTACATGACTAGTATACAAATAAGAAAACGGCTAAAATAAATTATTATTTATAAAGTACAACCTTTATGCATGATCTTTTCAGAGCACGGGTCGGGAGGACATTGCAAAAACGCCGTAGAGGTCTGGTCTCAAAGTCTAATCTTTCTTCTCCTATCACTGCCTTTGGGGAATGAACAAGTGAAGAGCTTAGTGTAACGGTCGATCTTGTTTCTTGAGAGGGTTGTATCCAAGTTATTCGACCAGGATTTCCCGACGGGTCACTGACGAATTTCCACGACAATTATGTTTTATTTTTTTAATTATTCTTTTAATTGTCGTTGATCCATTGGCAAAATCAGTGATTGCAATCCGTCAGTGATCCATCGGTGAAGCCGTCCATTGGTAATTCACCGGTAATGCCTTTTCCTACGACATTTCTATCGAGGGACTTTACCGACGGATCCGACTTTTAGCGATGAATTTTTTCGTCGATAAAAGTCAGTTGTTTTTGTAGTGCATTTGATCTCTCTCTCTCTCTCTCTCTCTCTCTCTCTCTCTCTCTCTCCCTCTCTCTTTATATACATATGTGTGTGTGTGTGTTCATATTAGTATCAATTCAGTCTCAAGTGACATAGAAAACGGGATACATGTCTAGTATGTTTTCAAGGTGATTTACATGTTATATTTTGCGTGTTTTGAAATAGTTTAGCATGCT
Organism: Arctium minus; assembly: GCA_954870635.1. Classification (NCBI taxonomy): domain Eukaryota; kingdom Viridiplantae; phylum Streptophyta; class Magnoliopsida; order Asterales; family Asteraceae; genus Arctium; species Arctium minus. Next base: position 14,668,824 of record OX941087.1, read on the forward strand.
AAAGGGATATTTTGGTATTATCATTTATATTATGTGTTTTTACTATGTATGGGAATACAAACCAAGATGTTTGTTCATTTTCAAAAAAGGGATGAAAGTCCCAGTTTCAATAAAGACTAATACATGTCGCATGGTGTAAGACGTGTGATTTTGGGGCGTCCATTTATGATTAAGCACTCCATTAAATGGCATTTAAAATGATAAAGGTGGAGTTTTTTCATAGATATCATATCGGAACAGTTAGGAATCGAATCAGACGCAAAAAAAAAGAAGAAAATGCGAAAAAGTGACCCATACAAGCAAGGTCGCGGCGCAAGTCGTTCGACCTACTATTGGTGTAGGTCTTGAGATCGCCAGCGACTTGCCCCACGAATTAGGTCCGAAGGAGGTCGCTTAGGAGGCCAAATATGCATAAAAATTCTGATTTTTAGGGTTTTGACAATTTATCATACTCTTGGTGATTCACGGAACTTTTGGCAACATTTTTGGATGATTTTGAAGGAGATATATGTTGTTTGTTTTAAAGGTTTTTGTTTAAAAGTTGGGTTGAGGATTTGGAAGGACTCCATGGAAGAGTTTTGGTTGAGAGATCTCAAGTTCTTGAAGTGTTAAGTTTTATGAACCTTTAAAGCTATAGTTTTTGAATCTTTGTAGATCTAAAGCTTATGCTCATATGTGGTTCGTTTCTAGACTTGAGGAAATGATTGGTTTGGAAACCCTATATCATTGTTGGAGATATTTTGAAGATGGTGGAATCTTTATCAATGGAAGCTAGCTAGAGTTTGGGGTTTGGAATCTAGGTTTGACATAACCTAGCAAGGTGAGTTTCAAGTTACCTTGTGAAAATCACGTACATGCTAAAAATGTCCATTTTGATGTATTTAAATGTTTCCCTTATATTTATCAGATGTGTTGATTTTATGAAGTTTGCATCTTTGGTACATTTGATTTTATAAATCTTGAAAATGCCTTAAATTGGGTTTTTTGGGATATTTTGATAAATAAATCAACAAAGTGTGTTCATTTGATGATTTATGGTATAAATGAAGATTATTTGATGTCAATGCACTTTCAGTGTAATCTGGTTTTATAAACCGTTTAGAAAATACACCTTATTGTCTTATGAGGGTTTTTGGAAATATAAAGGGTATGATTTCATTTGGAAAGTGATTTATCTCAACCAAGGATGGGTTTTCGAGTTAATCATATATTTGGAGCATGTGTTTACATAAACGTTCGTTAAATGCGTTTTTGTTACTTATATATGTGCGTACTCAAATAAGTATGGAGTTATTGGCTTGATTTTGGCACATTTGAGTTTTGGGGACATTTTTTCTGCTTAAAATGATCCATATTTAGCTTTGGCATGATTTTCATTTATTGCATCTTTATTTGAGATTGCATGTTTTGAGTGTGTTGGTTATTCAATTGGAGTCATGTAAGTTAAATTGTAATTGGAGTTAGTTATTTTGTTAAGTGAGGAGTTTTGATGTTCACACTTAGAGACCAGTGCTTGAATAAGCTACGTATCCATCTCGGTATTGGGGATAAGAACTCTTATGAGTTAGACTCCGGTAGTCCGGTACCATAGGTATTGTGGAGAGCAACCTGTGTAGGGTTGGACTCCGGGACCTTTGGTATTGCAGAGAGGGACCCTTATGGGGTCGAACTCCGAAACCATGGGTACTATGGAGATTATCACTTGTTGAGTCGGACTCCGAGACCCTAGGTATTATGTTGATGAACTCGTGTAGAGTCGGGCCCCTTTTAGGCTTTAACCCAGTAGTGTTGGCACTAAGTCATCGTAGGGTATTTTATGGATGAAATCGTGTGGAGTCGGGTCCTGGGACCATTGGCTTGTATATGTAACACTATGGTATGCAAGTGGCACTAGGTCGAGGGTATTATGGAGATAAACTCGTGTGTGGTCCGGCTCCGGGGCCTTAGGTATTGCAATGGAAACTTGAGAAGAGTTAGACACCGAGATCGTAACCTTATCGTACTACTTGATAACATTGATGAATGACTTATTTTGTGTTCACCACGATCGATGGAAACAGGTCCTGTGACATAAAGGTGTTGTTTTGGATATAGAGTTTATCACATGTTTTCAATGTCATTTTGGGGTATGGAGTGTTATCCATAATATGTGGTTTTGGATATTGAACCTTATTCATGTTTTGGATGATAAAGTTTTATCCATTTATTCCATATTTGATAATTAAACTTTATCCATGTTTTGGGTGAGTATTGGACGTTGGCTTTATGTTAAAATAGGTGCCTCGGTCACTGAGTTTTCATCATGAAAAAATGGTGGGTTTTGGGAAGATGTTTTGTATTAAGTATATTTCATATTAGAATTATGATTTAAATAACATTCTTTTAGTTACCGCTCAATGAATTGAGATGAAAACTACTTGAACTCACTAGGCATTAAGCCTAACACTTTTTCTTACCGGCGTGTGCATCAGGTCCTTATTGGGGAATGGTACTAGCGACAATGTGAAGAGTTGAGTGCTACTTAGAGGCATGAGAAAATTTTACCCGTTTAGGGATGTCTTCCGTATTTTGGAGATGACGACTGTTATTGGGTTTTAGTAACACCTATCCTTAACCTAAACCTTGTGTAAGGTTTAGTTTATAAATTTTTGAGGTTAGATCTTATATTTCCATTATAGGTAATCAAGTGTTGACCTTTAGAAGACAACTTATTCTCTATTGATGTATTATAAATTTATTAAATTAGTCGGTTTTTTCCAGATTTTGAGGTGTTACACATGAGTGTCTGTATTGTGTTAAGTATTAACATATCAGGTGTTCCCACCATACAAATTAATTACAAAGCTCTCAGTTCCAGCTACTCATTTATGAAACAATATTAATCAAAACTTAAAATCAAATTAGATTGGTTCTAACGACTCACGAGTTTCTAAGATATTTAGGATTCACATTTGATTTCTCTCTCTCCCCCCTATATATATATATATGTCTCTGTATGTGTGTGTGCGTGCACACATGTGTATGTGCGTGTGTGTATGTATGTGTTCATATCAATATCAATTTAGCCTCAAGTGACTTAGAAAACGAGATACATGTTTAGTTGCTTTTAGGGTTATTTACATGTTGTGTTTTACATGTTTTGAAGTAGCTTCGCATGCTAAAAATATATTTTGATATATCATTTACATTATATATTTTTAATATGTGGGAATACAAATCATGGCGTTTGTTCACTTTCAAAAAAAGGGATGAAAGCCCTAGTTTCAGTGAGGATTAACATATGCTACATTGGTCTCTATATTGTGTTATGTATTAATGTTTCAGGTTTTCCTTGCCATACAGATCTATTACAAAGCTCTCAGTTCCTATGCATTATATTTGTATGTATATGCATGTGTGGTTCAACATTGTTGGCAGAACATGGTATGTGAAAGTGTTTCCACCGATATGATATATATTTTACATGCATAGTTTAAGTATGATTTTAGTATTACTAGTAAAAAAAAATACTTCAATGTTTTAGCTCACAAAAACCATGAATTCCCTGAACTTATTATATTACTAGTGTCATATTTCAAAACAAAGGCAAAATAAGTAGTAATAAGAAAGATAAAAAACTTAGCTGAGTATTAGACAAAACTTCATGATTTCAATTGTTTCCAAATGTTTTAGTTATTGTGCTAGTTCGACATAAGACGAACTAGTGATATTTAGACAATTGGTACTAAGACCATCCACACCAATGCAATACCAATCTTCTTTCAAAAGTGAAACATCATCTTTGTAATAATATTTCACATCAATGAAATTATGTACATCTTTCAAAAGTGATCCACACTGACACATCATTGACTACTTTATAATTTATATTTACATATTTTAATAATGTATAATGTCACAAAAAATAATAAATATGATTTATTTATAATATAATGAATAAATTTAATTATAAATTATAGAGTAAACTCCAATTTTGGTCTTTGAGGTTTGTTGATTTCTTTGAAAGCAGAACATATGGTTTCATAATTCAAGTTTTGGTCCTCATAGTTTAAATTTTACTCTGAAAGAAGGACCTAGCAACTAACTCCGTTAAAGTCAGGGGTATTTTCGTCCAACCACGTTTTATCCACCTTCTTGTAATTCTCTTTTTTTCTTATATTTGTAAAATATATCAAACTATTGGACCAAATAGGTAATTAACTCTAAACTTCAAATCACGAGGACGATACACACAGGACCACCAGCGTCCCCTCCGGTGAACCCCAACACCACCACCATCCACCTTATCCGAAGAACCACACCACCACCCCCTTTCTCCCCTTCTTCATTGCTTCACTGTAACCCCAACTCCTCCTTTCGGTATACTCCTTTCTTTCATCAAATCTCCGACCTTTCTCCCTATTCTTGACACCATTTTTCGAAAACTTTTCAGCCGATACCTGCCACGAAGATCGAACTACCTTCCCCGTGGACTATTTATCTTCAAGATTCATAATTTTCTTCTCATCTTTCCTTCTAACATTTTTCCTATCCTTTCCCCTGTTCTCTACATCGTTTTTCGAAACTTTTTCATCCGATTCCTCCCAAGATGACCGCCTCGTTGCACCAGATCTTTCACGATCTTTCGCTAACCAAGGAAGGGGATTTCGAGATCCAATTCCTTTGGTTACTTTACGCGAATACGATGTCGAAATATATCTAGGTTTCGACTGAACCCCATTTGAAAAGCATTGTCTTTTTATAGCATAGTTCTCTGTTCTTCCTAATCTGTTGCTAATTGAAACTATCTGAACCATCTCTATTTCCAGGCCCTAATAACTTACAATACTCATGGGGTTTCTCAATGAATCGAAATGAGGGATTTCTAAAGGGGTTTTTCTCGATTTGTAGTCGGTAAAAAAATAGGCGTTAGAGCATAAATATATTGGATACAAGATCATAGAAGACTGAAGATTGAAGTCAAAGCTAAAGTCAACTCTCAAGCATCAAAGTCAAAGTCAAGTGTAATAAAGTCAAAGCCAAACTTGTATTTTGTATTTTATAGTGTTCTGTTCGTTTTAGTGTTGTGAGAGTTTAGTGTCGTACGTGTTTCAGTGTTTGTATATATAGGTGTGTTGTGCGTGTAATAGACATATGGCATAATCAGAGTGGTGTGCGTGTTCCAGTGTTAGACAGAGAAAGTGTGTTGAGAGAACTTTGTAATTGAAATTGGTAAATGAAATAAAAGTGAGATTTGATGGAATTACTCGTCGTCTTGTGATTTGCATTGTTATCTGGGATAACAATTAGTATCAGAGCAAGCTTAATTCAGAAAAACAAGGATTGAATTCCAGATTTGTGATCGACAATTTTTCAAGAACTCGCTATTCACTGTTCAGAATCAAATTTTGAGTTCCAGTGATGATTTGAATTTGTTATTGATTTTGTTGTAATTGATTTTAAATATAGAACAAATTTCGTTTGTATCTCATAGACTAATTCACACTTGTTAGGGTGAATTTTCGAATTTTTTTTGAGTTTTTGTTCGAGTCTGTTTAGACGTACTGAAATCAGATCAAAGTTGTAATTCTAGTGCATTAGACTGTAATTGTTTGATTGTAATTGGTTCGAATCATGCAAAAGATGAGTTCTGCAAAGTTTTAGTCGAATTGGTTGAAGTTTGAATCGAAATCATTGCAAAAATCGAGTTTTTGGAACTGCAAGTCAAGAACTCGCTAGATCCATAGAACTCGCAGAGGAAGAACTCGCAGGATCAAGAACTCGCAAAGGCTTGTTTTGGTGGTTGAAGTGAAGAACTCGCAAACTGTTGTGTGCGTGAAGCAAGAACTCGCACAACACTAGGTGCAAGTTTGTACTGTTCCCTTTCTTCCTTGTGCATGAAGTGGTATATGCGAGAAGTGCTTGTCGTGCGCGTTTGTCTTTTGCGTGAAGTATCCTTGTTCAAAATTTTTTCTAAGTCTAAAACTCGCAAGCCCTATTCTTGCGCGTTTCATATTTTTGAAATTTTTTTTAAGTCTCGAACTCGCAAGGTTTTGCGCGAAGTTCTAGAACTCGCACATAGTGGTGTGCGAGAACTAAGAACTCGCATAAAGATTTCTGCGTGAACCTTGGTTCACGCAAGCTTTGTTGTGCGCTAAGCTGAAACTCGCATAACTCTTTGTGCAAGAAGTGAGTTCACGAGCCTTCCTTGTGCGTGAAGTGTAGAACTCGCACATAGGCTCTTGCGCGAAGTTTAAAGTTTATTTGTTATGCGTATTTTGTCCTTAGTCAATTTTTTTGAATTTTTCTGAAATTTAACTGAGTTTGATTTGTGTAGATCCAGTGTGTTTTCTGAATTTTGACGTTCATAAAAAGCAGTGTAAATTCAAAGATGACATCAAGGGAAGCTCTCGTGATCGGAACAGACGTAAAGCCACAGGTACTTTTCAAGGGATAGTATGAGCAATGGAAAGATCGGTTCATGGATTTCATTGACCGATATGATTTGGGTGAATATATCAAAACATATCTTAAAGAAGGAAATATTAAACCTCCTGTGAAGGTTCTTGAAGGAGGAGAAGTAGCACAGAGAGAGTACCCACTACCACAAGCTGAATATACTGAAGAACAGAGAAAAAGAGCAAAAGCTGATAGATTGGCGAGGTCATTTATTCTACAAGGCATACCAAATTATATATATGTGAAAATTGATAGCTACAACGCTACAGACAAAGATATGTGGGATCAATTAGAGAAGATGATGCTTGGATCGAAGATTGGCAATCAGCTCAAGGTCTCTAACTGCCTCAACAATTACGAGGAGTTCAAAGCCAAAGAAGGAGAATCTCTTGAGGCGACTTATGACAGATTTGTGACTTTACTGAATGCACTCAGCAAAAACAAAGTAAAGAAGTCACAGATTGAGCTTAATGTCAAGTTCCTCAACATTTTGCAACCTGAGTGGAAAATATTTACCAGACAGATGAAGCAGATGAAAGATCTGAATGAAATCCCACTCCACGAAGTCTATGAAACCTTAAGGAAAAATGAAGAGGAGGTAGATGAGATTAAAGAGGAGAAGAAAAAGGCTGATAAAGCAATTGCTGATCCGATTGCTCTAGTTGTCAAAAAGAAGTCTGTAAGTTTGAAGAAGAAGAAGAAGGTGATAGTTTCTGAATCCGAAGAGGCAGAAAGTGATGAGAATTCAGATTCTGATGACTGTGAGAATTTGAAGCATGCAATGCTGATGTTGACTAAAGCATTTCAGAAGAAATTTTACAAAAAACCTAGTTCACACAGTCAGAGGTATTCTTCTGGGTCCAGAAATTATGAACATAAGGAGAAGGTTGAAGGAAAGAGAATAGAGGAGAAGAGATCTGATGAGAATCCTTATAGAGCTGAAGAGAAGAAACAGCCAGAACCGACAAAATGCTACAATTGTGGCAAACTTGGACATTTTGCAAAAGACTGCCGAAAGCCTAAAGTCAAAAACTCCGAGTATTAGAAGAACAAGATGCTCTTAGCCAAGCAACAGGAAGCTGACAAGGCACTAATGGCAAAGGATGAATTCTGGCTAGATCATTCAGATGAAGAGGAAGAAAAAGAAGAGAAAGCTCATTTGTGTTTCATGGGCAAGATAGAGATGGAAGCTGAAGCTGATTCTGATGAAGAAGACAACGAAGAGGTATGTGATATGTCTAAATCTGATTTTCTTAATGCCATGCAAGTCATGATGATTTAACTCCAGGAATTAAAGTCTAAGCATGAACGAGAAAAAGTTATCATGAAAGAAAACAAACAATCAATACTGAAACTTAGCAAGGATCTTGCTGAGAAGAACGTATTGATTGAAGCTTTACATAAAAACATTGATACCAACGCTAAAGAGAATACTATAATTCATAATGAATTAGCTGAAACTACTTCAAAGTATAAACTGTGTCAATTTGAATCAAAAGAGATTGCTAAAAAGTGTTCGTCACTTTCAAAAGAAAACAAGTCTTTATCTGAAAAGGTAAATGTTTTGGAAGAAAAACTGTATACATTGGGTCAAACTGAACAGACAATTCATCTAAACAAACCCAAAGAGAGTAATGAGTGTTGGAGACTTGGTTATGAGAACCCACACTACCTCAAAAAGGGTATTTCAAAAGTGCCTGTGCTTTATGACTTTGGATTTTTAATACTGGCATCAGAATACCCTGAACTCAAAGTTAAGTGGACCAAACTGTCTGACGAGGATGAAGCTAAAGAAAAGGAAAAACGGAAAAACACAACAAAAATGAAACTTCCATTTCGTTATGAGAGGTTGAATAACAGTAACAGTTCTGATAAATCAAAATTTCTTTCTAATGACTATTTTGAAAGTTATTATTCAAAAGAGTTGGAGGCTAAGCCTATCGAAGGTAAGATTTATGTACCTCCTCTCGTGTTGGAAAGTAAAATTTCTGAACTCGAGGATACTCTAGCAGAAGAAAGAATTTTGATGGATTTAGAACAAATTGTGTTCTTCACTATGTTTAAAAATTCTGATTTTTCTAAATCTTCTGAAGCTTCAAAATCTGATGATATTTCTGATCTACTTGATGTAGGGTTTGATTTTTTAAATTATGACGATTGTTTAGATGATTGTGTTGGTTATTTTGATTTTAATGTTAAACTTCCTAATCATTCATCTTTTGTTATTAATTCTTTCGGATTACCCAGTGTGTATGAGAAGGGTGAAACATCAACGAAAGTTGATAAATCAGTTTCTGTGAAAACCAAGAATGCTAAAGGTAAGAAGAAGACATCTAGGAATTCACAGAAACCGACCACCACTGGTAAGCCAAAGAAGGAGCAATCTTTCAAATCTCACAGTACTAACTCTAAAGTTTCAATTGTTTCATATGTGAGAAAGAAAAGGCATGGAGTTAAATCTGAATGGCTACCAAAGCAGAAGGTTGAAGAGACTGCTAAATCATCTTCCGATTTTTCTGAATGTAATAAAGGAACAACTAGTAGTACTGATATAGTTGAGCATGTTGCTTTCAATAAACAAAAACTTGTATCTTCTTACAAGAAATATTCAATAAAACAATTGTTCTAATTATCTTCGTCTACTAGAAACTCTTCTAATTATAAAAGAAATGATTATGCGTCTCGACAAAATTCTGATTTTTGGTATGGCGCATATCATGTATATTCTTATCATTCTAGTGCTTTAAATGATTTTCAAAAGCAAAGAGGACCCAAATTTAAATGGGTACCAAAATCTTATGCTAACACTGTAGGGCCCATATATAAATGGGTACCTAAATCTATTATTTCCTGATTTTCTCATGTGCAGACCCGTCATATGTGGTACTTGGATAGCGGGTGTTCCAAGTATATGACTGGGCGGAAAGATATTTTATCTAATTATACAGAGAAATATTGCGGGACAGTTAGATTCAGCAACGACCAGTTTTCACCAATTCTGGGTTATGGTGACGTGATTCATGACAATGTGACGATTATGAAGGTGAGTTACGTGGAAGGTCTAGGACACAACCTATTCAGTATTGGCCAGTTCTGTGACAAAGATTTGGAGGTAAATTTCAAGGCCAAGCGGTGTTCTGTACGTACCGAAGATGGTAAGGAACTCTTGGTCGGAACCAGAAAGTCCAACATCTACACGATAAATTTGTCAAAGGTCTAGACTGACAATGAGGTTTGTCTACTATCAAAAGCCTCGCTGCAACAAAGCTGGCTATGGCATCAAAGGCTTTCTCATCTGAATTTTCGTTACATCAACAAGCTGGTCACCGGAAAGTTAGTCAAAGGTCTTCCTGAGCTAAAATATGTGAAAGAACACCTATGCGCAACATGTAAAAAGGGAAAGATAAAGAGAGCTCTACATAAGCCGAAGCCTGAACCTAGTACCAGTTCTCCACTCGAGTAGTTACACATGGATCTCTGTGGTCCTATGCGCATGCAAAGCATAAGCGGCAAGAAGTATGTGTTAGTTATCGTGGACGATTATTCGCGGTACACATGGGTAAAATTTCTAAGATCAAAATATGAGACTCCCGAAGTACTCATCACCTTTCTGAAGACTACCCAGGTGAACATGCAAAGACCAATCAAGCTTCTAAGAACAGACAACGACACAGAGTTTAAGAATAAAATAGTTGAAGATTATCTCAAATCGGTCGGGATAACACATCAATTCTCTGCTGCTCGTACGCCAGAACAGAACGGAGAAGTAGAAAGGCGAAACGAACGCTAGTCGAGGCCGCTCGGACTATGCTCAGCCAATCGGATCTACCTCTGTTTCTGTGGGCAGAAGTTGTTTCGACTGCGTGCTACACTCAGAACCATTCCATGTTACACCGCCGTTTTGGAAAGACTCCATATGCTTTGATCAACAACCGAACACCAACCATCAAATATTTTCATATCTTTGGTTGTAAGTGTTTTGTGCTAAACGACAGAGTGAATCTGAACAAGTTCAGTGCAAAGGCAGATGAAGGCATCTTCATTGGTTATTCTCAAACATCGGTTGCATACCGGGTGTATTTGAAGAAGTCAAAGACAGTAATTGAGAGCGTAAATGTCACATTCGACGAAGAGATGGCTTCTGCACAACACAGTTCAGAACCCGTTATTACCGGAATTTTAGCTTCTGGGCAGATCAGTCCAGAACCTGTACCTAAAGCTACTAAATCAGATGAAGCGTCATCTTCTAATTCTCATTTATTTGATTTAGATCTTTTATTTGAACTGTTTTATGATGAATTTCTTGGATCTAAAGTGACTAAACCTGTTGTGGTTGACAGGATGGACGATTTAACGCATGATCATCCAACCATTTCAGACGTATCCACTGAATCCAATTCCCCGATTCAGCAAGAAATTCCATTTCAAATGCCTACTCCGATAGTTGAAGCGATAAATGTTAACGAAGAGACATAAGTTCCTGAATCAGTTGGGTGTACCGTCATGACAAATCAACAGTCAGAGAATGTTGTTCCAACTGAAACTTTTGCACAAGACAATTCAACTGTCCTCCCATTAATTCCTGTACAAACTGATGAAGTTGAAAGTGGATTCTTAGATAATAATCATGATCAATAAACATCTAATCCACTCCCTTATGAACATCGCTGGACCAAAGAGCACCCTATTCACCAAATCATTGGAGATCCAACCAAGCCGGTGCAAACTAGGTCAACAACTTTAAATCAATGTCTGCATGACTCATTCCTGAGTAAGATAGAGCCAACTCGCGTATCAGAAGCTCTAGCTGACTCGGATTGAGTGCCTGTTATGCAAGAAGAGTTAAACCAGTTCGAAGCCCTAAAGGTCTGGAGACTTGTACCAAAACCGAAAGGAAAAACAATTATCGGCACGAAATGGGGTTTCAAGAATAAAAAGGACGAAAATGGTATTGTCATAAGGAACAAAGCACGACTTGTTGCCAAAGAATATAGGCAAGAGGAAGGCATCGATTATGACGAGACTTATGCTCCAGTAGCGCATATAGAGGCAATCCACATGTTTCTAGCCTACGCTGCTTACAAGAACTTCATCGTCTATCAAATGGACGTGAAAACTGCCTTTCTGAACGACATTCTTAAGGAGGAAGTCTACGTATCTCAGCCAGAAGGCTTTGTAAATCCAGAAAAGCCAAATCACGTCTACATCTTGGATAAAGCACTTTATGGTCTTAAACAAACGCCTCGAGCCTGGTATGATGTTTTATCAAAGTTTTTGGTCAAGTCGGGTTTTTCAAAAGGTAAAGTCGATACCACTTTGTTTATTAAAAAGGAAAAAGATGATATTATTCTTATTCAGATATATGTGGATGATATTATATTTGGTTCAACTAACCCCAAATATTGTAAGAAATTTTCAAATCTCATGGTGTCTCGATTTCAAATGAGTATGATAGGAGAGATGAATTTCTTTCTCGGATTACAAGTAAAACAATTTTCAACGGGGATTTTCATAAATCAATCTAAGTACATTTTTGATATTCTTCGGAAATTCAAAATGGAAAATTGTAAACCAATTGGAACCCCAATGGCACTAGGAACTAAGATTGGCACTGATCCTTCGGGAAAAGTTGTCGATGTTAGGACCTATAGAGGTATGATAGGTTCTTTAATGTATTTAACGTCTAGTAGTCCAGACATAATGTTTTCTACATGCTTATGTGCAAGATATCAGGCTGCTCCTAAAGAATCTCATTTGTCTGCTGTCAAACGGATCTTTAGATATCTGAAGGGGACTGCAGATCTTGGTTTGTGGTATCCTAAGGATACAAGTTTTGAACTAACGACTTATTCAGACGCAGATCATGATGGATGTATGTTAGACAGGAAGAGCACATCAGGGCATATCCAGTTCTTAGGCGATAAACTCATAAGTTGGGCGTCAAAGAAACAACTGTGTGTTTCCACATCAACGGCTGAATCAGAATATGTAGCTGCCGCAAGTTGTTGTTCTCAAGTCCTGTGGATGCGGACACAACTACGAGATTATGGCTATCAGTACAACAAGATCCCGATCTATTATGAATCTAAGAGTGCTATTGCCATATCAGCAAATCCTATACAGCATATGAAGACAAATCACATTGATGTCAGGTATCATTTTATTAAAGATAATGTAGAAAAAGGTACAATAGAACTTTATTTTGTAAAAACTGATTATCAGCTTGCATATTTATTTACCAAACCTTTAGATGAAAAGAGATTTAATTTTCTTGTATCTAAACTTGGTATGCTAAATCTCAAGACTTAATCAGTGATTACCTATTAAAGTTTTTCTTATTGTAATTTTTCATCATTTCTTTATAGTTAATTCTGAAAATATGTCTGCACTTTAACATCTGTTCATGATCTCAGGGGGAGTGCTACAAGCTATTAAGATGATCAATATTATTTTGAGGGGGAGTTTATATATAATTTCTGCATATACTTAACTGGTAAATTTTTGTGATGCATAAGTTTAGGGGGAGTTAAGAATAAAACAAAAGGAGTAAGGATATGACTTATGATTACTTCAGATCAGAACTCGTACATTAAATGTTTTACTGCTTTCTGTCATTAATTTTCAATAAAGTTGTGAATAAATTTTGTACTTTGACGGACTTTATGACTGATGCAGATTGAGAGTGAGCGTACAAGATCATATCTTTATATGATTTGCAGCTTGACTTCATGAGATTTAAGAATGAGCGAAAAAGTTTATTTCTATTCTTAATCTCATATATGGTTGAAAGAAGGACGACTTTCAATCATAGAAAACATGTTCTTAAACGTTCAAATCACTTCCCGATTCTTAAATTGATTTCATAATTTGGAAGTGTGATTTTAAATGTTTTCATTATTAGATGCGCGGAAATGTTTATAAACCGTGTGTTTTCAAAGATTAATACTTGCATATTATCTTTTCCATATACTTTCAAGTATTCACATACACCGGTTTAACTTTTTGTTGAAATTGTTCTTACCATGTCTCTATATTGAAACAAATTTTCGATGGTAAGACACCCCGTTTGAAATTCAAAGAATATTGAGCGTTGATTTCATTTCAAAATGTTCTTTCAAGAATGTCTATATATTGGTTCGTATAGACAACATTCAATTTTTACTGACGTAAGCATTAATAGATAAATCATTCTATCTGATCATTTCATACAATGTCAGATTTTCAAACAAGTTCCTTGCATTCATGTTCATTCATTCACTTTACTTGTTTGAAATATCTTCAATGTTTAAAATGCTCAAATCTTCATGATTATCTTATGGGCATACATTCATCTAACATGTATTTACGCTTTAACTGAACAAGTTAAACCATCTGAACAACATGTTCTTTTATAGGAAAACATGGGTTTATTGTGCTAGAAATTTAACTGAACTTCTATGGATTCACGTTAACCAGTGTTTCCTACCCAAGAAGTTAATCCATAGTGATTGAGTGTGAGGAGTCAAAAGAAATGAGTGTGGGTTGAGTGATGAGGTAAAATGAAAAAGAGAGTTTGGTTAGAAGTGAGCTTAATGATTAAAAGAAAGAGGGTGAGAGATCAGAGTAAAATAATATCAAACTCTGCACCAACTACTTTCTGAGTCGGGCAACCACAATTCTAGTGTTTCACAGTTCTTCGTGGACATTATTGAAACAGGCAACTAGCTCATGCCAACTCTTGATAAAAACCCTACCAGCTACTCATTTTCTTCTCAAAAAGAAGATTTTTCATAAGGGGACGCAACACATAATCTATCTGATTTTCATTTGGAAAATCTGGATATTGAAAAAGAAGGAAGTCTGCCCCACCTTCGCACTTCGATCATGCACAATCGAGTCTGTGTATAATTACTGTTGTCTCAGTGGTTTACACAATTTTGAGCCTTATATAAAGCAATCATCATATGCTTAATTCTTTCAAACACTTGCACGAACACACAAAGAATTTGTTTTCTTGTCATAACGTTCATAGAAATATCTTTGTGGTGTTTCGATGATTGAATGGAAGCCCTGGGGGAGTGAACATCAAAAAGCTCTTTTCCAATGTGTATTTGTTACACACAGTGACTTCGTGTTACTGACAGACATCTTAACTGATTCATTTGTTGATTCAGGTGTTACATTCCTAATTTGTCTGAATTTGTAAAGATTCGGAGGAATATCTTTTTGGATCGGCAAATAATCAGAGGCTCAGTATGAAAGATCAGTGGTCAGAAAGATTCCAGAGACATTTCTTGTAAAATTTTGATGATTTCATGCTTCTATCATCAAAAAGGGGGAGAGCTAATCAAGAAATGTGGGAGAAATCAAAATTAAAGAAATGTCCGAGATCAAATGTTTCTGTTAGTTGTGAAAGAAGATTTCAAAGATTATGAAAGTTGAAAGAGCAAAGTCAAAGAATTCTGAAGATGTGCTGAATTTACAGAAATTTTCTTTGAAGATATTTTGCTAAAGCAAACCAAGATGAAATTGAAGATAATTTCTTTCTGAAGTCTGAAAGAGATTTGAGATAACCTTGGGAAGATAGTTGAAGATCTTTTCTACCATCTTTGGGGGAGATTGTTATTTGTTTGAAGACAGACTTTGGAAGATTACAGATTGTTAAAGATCAAAGAAAGAAGAAATTGTTTCAAGCAGAAATAGAAGAATGAATTTTCAATGCTAAAGTTGATAAAAGGGGGAGACTACATTTTCTGAGCTTAAATGAGAATAATTGAATTGCTGAAATCTTTTTGAGATGATCTTGAATCCAAAGGGGGAGATTGTTAGAGCATAAATATGTTGGATACAAGATCATAGAAGACTGAAGATTGAAGTCAAAGCTAAAGTCAACTCTCAAGCATCAAAGTCAAAGTCAAGTGTAATAAAGTCAAAGTCAAACCTGTATTTTGTATTTTATAGTGTTCTGCGCGTTTTAGTGTTGTGAGAGTTTAGTGTCGTGCGTGTTTCTGTGTTTGTATATATAGGTGTGTTGTGCGTGTAATAGACATATGACATAATCAGAGTGGTGTGCGTGTTCCAGTGTTAGAGAGAGAAAGTGTGTTGAGAGAACTTTGTAATTGAAATTGGTAAATGAAATAAAAGTGAGATTTGATGGAATTAATCGTCATCTTGTGATTTGCATTGTTATCTGGGATAACAATAGGGGTTTTTGGGTTTTGTGTAGAATGGTAGAAAGGATTTTGGTTGTTGTGAAGAAGCTCTAATCGCGAATGGGAAAGCTTGACATTTGGTAAAATTACAGTACATGATAACAGCAAATCGGAAGAACTACAAAACCGGTTAATGATTCGAGAAACCGATGGAATTAAAAAGTTTTTGTAACTTTTGAAAGAAGAAGAAACTGACCTGGGTGAAGGGGTCCGATTGATCATTTTCCATGAGGCTACATTGAAGCAATGAAGAAGGGGAGAAAGGGGGTGGTGGTGTGGTTCACCGGAGAAGGTGGATGGTGGTGCTGTTGGGGTTCAACAGAGGGGATGCCAGTGGTCCCTGTGTGTATCGTCCCTGCGCAAATAATCTTTAAATCACATCCACCTAAGCATTGCCATATTGATAGTACCATCATTGTCTTGTTGATGATACCAATACTTTCAAATCCCTTACAAAAACGTGAATAATATGTTGGTTTAAATTCATTTGTTGCAATAACTCTCATTATAATGATTAATCTAGGAAAAAGAAACCAGTATAGCATCATTGGAAGGACAACTGGAAGGCAACAGAGACCAAAAACAAACCACAGGAACAAAAAATAAAATGTGAGAAAAGCATGGCAATGAAACTTTTCTTAGTTAGCATCATTCTAATTAAAAAGCAAAGAAATAATCAACCAACTTTATATAGTCATTTTGTGGAGGTGTTGGCGTCCTCGCCAGTGGTCCCTGTGTGTATCATCCTTGTGTGAATTTGGGAAGTTTAGAGTTAATTACCTATTTGGTCCATATAGTTTGATATATTTTATAAATATAAAGAAAAAACAAAAGAGAATTACAAAACGGGGGATAAAACATGGTTGGACGAAAATAAACCTGACTCTAAAGGAGTTAGTGGTCACGTCCTTCTTTCAGAGCAAAATTCAAACTATGGGGACGAAAACTTGATTATGAAACCACAGGTTCGACTTTCAGAGAAATCAACAAACCTCAGGACCAAAATTGGAGTTTACTCTTACATTTAATACTTAAAACCAACATAAATAGTAGTGAAAGTATTTAAGAATAAAAAAAAATAAAGTCGGTGCATTAGAACATCCATATCAATCTTGCAAGTAGTCTTGTAAAATGATATGTACATGTCATATAGATTGCAATGACTATGACACTTTCTAAATTATAAAAATCATATGCAATGCCAACTAGATAAAATATTATTATTTTTATTTAACTTAATTAATTTATTAGTTTGTTTAAATAGTAATTATTAATATATTTATTAAATTTAATTCATTTAAAATTTCTATCCACAATTTATTTTAAATAAAATGATATTTTTATGGAATTTTTTTATTTAAATTACTAATTCGATTTATTCATTGTCAATTGAATTATATTTACACAAAATATAGTAAAAGAAAACAAAAAATAAAATTTTAGTTATGTTGTATAGTTTAGAGAGAATTACACGTTTGGTCTCTGACATTTGTTGATTTCTTTGAAAGTGGACATGTACTTCAATAAGTCAATATTTGGTCCTCTAACTTTGGATTTTGCTTTAAAAGTGGAACCTCATTACTAACTTCGTTAAAAAAACTCAGTTGGAGTCAGGGGTAAAATCGTCCAACCATGTTTGGTCTTCCTTTTTGCACTTTTTTTTATTGTTTTTTCTTATTTTTGTAAAAACCTTTAAATTATATGGACCATCTAAGTAATTAACCATAAAACACCACGGTCATCTTCTCCGGTGGCCCTCCGATCATCTTCTCCGGCCACCTTCAGGATCTATGGGGGGCGAATGACGAAGATTTTATCCAAGCACCGTCTTCTGGAAATTCCAGAGACCTATTGACGATTTGGAACAAAAATTCATTTCAGTGTGAGTTTGTTATCCAAGAGGAGAATTTTATCGCGGTTGTGGGAACATGGGCAAATTTGGAAGATTTGGTGGGTTGTGTGAATATTTACGGGCCGAGGGAGCAAAAGGACAGAGTTAATATTTGGTTTGGAACTTCTATGTGAAAAGGAGGACATTCGATGGGTTATAGGAGGTGATTTTAATGAAGGACACAATGAAAAAGAAAGGTTAAATTCGGCTATCAATCGCAAAGGAACGGAAGATTTTAATGAATTTATTCGAAGAGAAAAACTTATTGAAATCCCGATGGGGGGGATGAACTTTACACGTGTGAGTGACGATGGACAGAAATGGAGTAAACTTGACAGATTCCTAGTAACTCAGAACTATGCCTCGAGTTGGAAGAATCTGGGAGCGAAAGTGCTAGAGAGAAAGTGGTCGGATCACTTTCCGATCATGATTAACGATGTTTGGGTAGATTTTGGACCTAAACCATTCAAGTTCTTTGATGTTTGGCTCAAGGATGAATGCTTAGAAGATTTAGTAAAGGAGGCATGGAACAAAGAAGTAACATCGAGAAGGCCGATTTGTATCTTTTGGGACAAATTGAAAAACGTCAAAACAAGTCTAAAAAGATGGAGTAGGACGAATTGGGGCAACATGGAAAAGGAGATGGAGCTAAAGAAGAAAGAAGTAAGGAAGTGGGAGGAGGGAGTTGGTGAACATAACATGGGTGAGGACGAAAGACAAAAATGGATTGCGACTCGGAGTAGGTGGTTAGACTTGGAGGCGAAAAAAAATAGATATGTTGAAACAAAAAGCTAAGATTCGATGGATCAAAGATGGTGATGAAAATTCCAAGATTTTCCATGCGGCAATAAAGGGTAGAGAACGGAGGAACACTATACACGACCTAAACATTGAGTCTAAGTGGACGGAAGAACCGGCAAAAATCAAGGAGTTCTCATTCGAATTTTTTAAAAAAAAGTTCTCAAATACAAAGAGGGACGGTCCATCCTTAAATTTGAATCGTATAAAAAAGTTGAGGGAGGAGGAAGCTCGTCACCTAGAGAGGAGGGCTTCGGAAGAGGAAGTATGGAATGCTATCAAGGAATGTGGTAGCAATAAGGCACCAGGTCCGGACGGGTTCATGATTGGCTTCATAAAGGAGTTTTGGGGAGTAATCAAAGCGGATTTGTTGGCGGCGGTGGATTGGTTGATGGAAAAAGGGGAGTTGGGCAACGGTTGCAATGTGTCGTTCATAACTTTAATACCCAAAAATTCAAATCCAATTGGGCTAAACAACTTTAGACCAATTAGCCTAATTGGTATTTTCTTTAAAATTGTGTCCAAAATTTTAGCGGAAAGGTTGAAACCGGTGATGTGCAAACTAATAAGTGTAAAACAAAGCGCGTTTGTGAAAGGAAG
Organism: Arctium minus; assembly: GCA_954870635.1. NCBI lineage: Eukaryota > Viridiplantae > Streptophyta > Magnoliopsida > Asterales > Asteraceae > Arctium > Arctium minus. The sequence goes on from OX941087.1 coordinate 14,687,742, forward strand.
ATTCATTTTGGATGGGATACTAGTAGCGAATGAGTTGGTGGCTTTTCTTAAAAATATGAAGAAGAGGGGATTAATCTTCAAGGTCGATTTTGAAAAAACATATGATACGGTCGATTGGACGTTCCTTCTAGAGATCATGGAAGCGATAGGTTTCTTGGGAAAATGGAGAGGATGGATAAAGACTTGTCTCAATTCATCAAAGATATCCATGCTTATTAACGGATCCCCACCTAGAGAATTCCAAATGGAGAGAGGACTACGGCAAGGTGATCCACTTGCTCCTTTTTTATTTCTTTTGGTGGCAGAGAGTCTCCACATCATGGTGGAAGAGGCCATGGATAAAGGAGTGTTCAAAGGAATAAAAGTGGGTCGAGATGAGATTCAAATCTCACACCTACAATATGCGGACAATGCGATCTTCTTTGGTGAGTGGAATTTGGCAAACGTCAAGAACTTGATGAAAATATTGAAATGCTTCCATCTTGTGTCGGGTTTAAAAATAAATTTGAGCAAAAGTAAAATTTTTGGAGTGGGTGTACCGGAGGAAGAAGTACAATCTTAGGCAAAAAGATAGGGTTGCGGAAGCACCACACTCCTATTTATTTATCTTGGGTTACCGGTGGGCCCCTCTATGCGGAAAATTGATCATTGGAAACCGGTAATCGAGAAGATGAAAGACAAACTTGCATCTTGGAAAGCGAAGACGATCTCTTTTGGAGGACGATTAACTTTGGTAAGGTCGGTTCTTGGTAGCACATCGTTGTATTTCTTGTCTTTGTTTCGGGATCCGCTTGGAGTGTTAAAATTCCTCGAGAGGGTGAGATGTCATTTCTTTTGGGGTGGAGGGGGGTGGAGGTGGTGAGGATAGTGCAAAAAAAAAGGTCTCTTGCTTGGGTTAAATGGGGTTCGGTATTGGGGGATTTCAAGAAGGGGGGTTAAACATCGGGGGTTAAAGGACATGAATTGGGCTCTTCTTTGCAAATGGTGGTGGAGGTTCAATGTGGAAAGGGATGCACTTTGGGTAAGAATAATTCGAAGCATTTATGGATGGGATGGGGGATTGGTAAGGGATAACCTTAGAAGGGTGGAGGGAGTTGGGATATGGAGGGATGTTGTCAGGGTAGGGAGAGAGTTAGAGAAGGAACGAGTCAATTTTGCGGATTCCTTGGTAAAGGTAGTAGGAGATGGAGCGAAGACGAGATTTTAGGAGGAAAAATGGGCTTCAAATAGCTCACTAAAGGAGGAATTTCCGAGACTATTTCAACTTGAGACAAATAAAAGTGTCTTGGTCATGGAAAGAGGGGAGTGGTTGGGAGATGAGTGGGTGTGGAAATAGGGGTAGAGATGTGAACCGAGGGGGGCAGGAACTAGGTGAATTAGTAAATTTAACAGGTTTGCTAAATTCCAAAACTCCAAATAAAGATATAAAGGATAGAGTGGTATGGTCTTTAGATACTCAAAATGGATTTACGGTAAAAAAAAAAGTAAGGAGTTTACTCGAAAAGAAGAGAGAGGGCCGTGAAAACAATATGGTGGAAACGATGTGGGTCAAATCCATTCCAAAGAAAATTTGTATTTTCTTATGAAGGGTAAGACTCGGGAGGATCCCAACTAGAGAGATGTTGGACAAATTGGGAATTGAGATGGATTCTGTATTATGCCCGAAATGCGGATATGCGGTAGAGACATTAGACCATGTGTTGTTCAATTGTGAGGATTTGAGAGCGTTTTGGCTTCTAACAGGGAAGTGGTGGAACATTAATTATTCGTCGTTTAATTTGGTAAGTGACTTGTTAAGGACGTGTGGACAAGGGAGTACCAATGTGAAGACTTCAGAAAGATGGACTGCGACGGTATGGTGCTTTATTTACTTAATTTGGGCGCATCGAAATAAAGTGGTTTTCGAGAAAAAAACAGGGAAAGATTTTGGACCAATTCTTGTCAGCGCAACTAAAAGTATTTGAATGGATCAAACGCAAAGATGACAGCTTAATCACCGAATGGAAAAGCTGGTTGACTGGTCCGAGTTCAGTGTAGTTGTCGGCTACATGAGGATGCTCAGTTGGTATAGGAAGGAATCTGGACGAGTTTGCCGTGGGGAGTCATCACGGTTATGGTCGCGTACATCTTTCTGTCGCTTCTGCTGGTTATAGGGTTGTTGAGAGCTGCTGATCGGACTAAGAGACTGCTGTGATTTCTCTTGATGGTGGTCTCAAAGATGTTGCGGTTTTAAGTTCCATGGATGCGGTTTGTTTAGGTGGTCCGACATGTTCTTTGTCGTCACTCGGTTAAATTAAAAACATTTAAAAGGCATACATAACAGTTGAATCAACGAGGGTTTGGGGTCGAGAAGTATTACAAAGGGGAAAAGAGACGCAACTTTGGATGGAGATGGAAGAAGCAGTTGGCATCATAAAAGGTTTATATAGTTGTTGTTCGAATCCGGTTGAGACAAAAATGGTCAAGTCTGCAAGGGGTAAACAGGTTATGTTTTGGGGCTCGATTTAGACATGGAACTATCTGTTTAGGTTTTGGTTTGGAGGAGGTATGACCGGGTGACAAAAGGTGCTAGTGAGTTTTTGCGTTCTCCATACGATAGGATGGTTCACAAGTAGGCTAAATGAGACGGGCATTGACAAAGACTATTTCGAGATGGAGGTACTCGGGTCGAGAGAGAGTTCGGGGCAAGAGAGGGTCGATATTGGGGCTGCCCAATGGGATTATGGACTGCTGGTTTCCTATTTTGACGTTTTCTCGGATAACAAATCAGAGTGATCTTCCTTGTCGACAGGTTTGGCTTTGTCGGGTGCTTCGGTTCGGTCTTCGTTTGTTGTTGTTTGATGGTTGTTTTTGTGGTCGGACTTTTTGTTTCCTTTGTATGTGGTTGGTTTTGGTTGGGCATCGAGTGAGTTAGACGAGCTCAAATGATCAAATCAGAACTTCGATCAAATTGTGGATACGACGATCGTCAAACCCAGCTGCTGAACGGTCCTGTACGGGCTGGTCCCAAACACGATGCTGGTAACCGTGCTGCAGAAGGATGGGCTCGTTGTTCTTGATTATCGACGAAGAGTTACGGAGGATCGTTTAAACTAGGGGTTGCGAGGGCGGAGTCCTCGACCCACAGCAGGTCTCTCGTTGATGATGGTATGCGGCTTTTTGCTACTCGCAAACTTCGGCTACACCTTCGTCTCCTTTTCGTGTTCTAGTTTGTGTTATGTATAAGGTTTTGTCGTGGTCTCTTTGTAACTGTGTTGGGCCTTGATCTCTTGTTGTATATCTTGGCAAACTCAGTTGGTTTTCTACTTTTTGGTAATAAATGGTTAATGTTGTTTAAAAAATATCTTCTCCGGCCACCTTCAGACCAATTAGGATTCAAATCAGTGGAACAAAAAGACAATGAAGTTTATAATGTTCAAACTCAACTCAAACAAACACAGTTTTGTCCCAACACAAATAGGGATAGTCTTTAATCATCAATAAATTATGCTTACCTACACAAGTATCTGCAAAAGATTAAGATGAAAAGGGGGAAAACTTGTAGATATCACTAAAAGGTAGTGTGGAATTGTTCTTAGATACCCATTAATAAGCAATAATTGCTTAAATTTATAACAAAGCCACAAGTAATCATGTGATGCACAAAAACCCTAATAAAGGAATATGAAATCTATACAGCAATCAAGTAATCCATTTCACACAGTCCAGTTCACCGTCTCCCTTTTTCTCGTCGTGTCCGTCCCCAGCCACAATCCGAGAAGCTTGATATCAATCAGTTAATAAGGGCTTGTCGGTTGTTTTGACCGCGAGACTGGAGCTTCGTAACATGTTGATGAGGACCTCCGAATTGAATGTTTGATCAGTACACCCTTCCTCTTTTGTGTCCCCTCTAGCCTCCAGCCTTACTTCCCCTGTTAATCGGTTGGAGAAACTCTCCCTTTGTTAATCGGTACCCTAAGTTGGTCGATTGGATTGCATAATCGATTGAACGGGTTGGAGAAACGATTTAGGATTTGGGTACAATAAACTGAAATGGGTGATTGGAGAGAATATTAATTGTTCATGGAACTTTGAGGTTTACTTGTCTATTGTTCTTCGGAAGCCTTGGGACGGGAAGTGGTTGCCCGTGAGAATTACAGAGACCCCCTCCTCGGATTTGGTTTTGTGATTTCGTCCCTGTGGTAGAGAGAAACGTGAGAGGGTAGAAGAGGAAGAGGGTATGATTCGAGTGGGAGAGGGTGATGCCGACAATTTAGGAGGAAGTGGTGCGGGCGGTTTAGGAGGGGTGGTGTCGTTTATTTGGTCCATGTGTCTCTTTTTATATATATGTATAATGTATATATATAGTTAATTGCATATTTGGCCCCTATAATTTCATGATTTTTACAAAAATAAGAAAAACCAAAAGAGAAGTGCAAAAAATGACAAAAACATGATTGGATGATTTTACCCATGACTCTAACTGAGTTTTTTTAACGAAGTTAGTGGACAGGTCTCACTTTCAAAGAAAAATTCTAACCTCATGGATTATAACTTGACTTATTGAAGTATAGGTCCCACTTTCAAATAAATCACCAAACCTCAGGGAACAAAAGTGTAATTCTCTCTTATATTTATACATTTTTAGTCAATATTTTCTAGACAATAATATACCTTCTTTCTTTTTCAGATAGGAAGCAATACTATGGGGTTGTTTGGCAGTTGCTGAATTGTTAGGTGCAAAATGATTAAGAGACTCTTATGATATAATGTGAAATGAAATATGGTTGTTTGCTAATTGTTCAGGATGAAATCATGGCTCTGAATGGTTACGGCAGGGTCAAGACACCAAATCATTCAGGGGGTTTTGGAACCATTCAGAGGCAGACCTTTTTTTTGCCAAACAAGATTTATCTCTTAACGATTTAGAGGTTGCCTCTTAATGGAACCATTAAGAGGTAAACAAACAGCCCCTATATCTTCAAACATAAATAATTATTTATTTTATCTGATATTTATATAAAAATTTACGAATTTTCATAGTATTTTTTTTTATTAATTATGTTATCTTGATTTTAAATGTTGCACCATAAATTTTAAATTTATTTGAATGTATTCAAATTCATAGAAATCAAAAGCTGTTTTAAAAGAATCAATCAATATTAAAATTACAAAAATATTTCTTGTTAAAACCACAAGAAAATAAATAATAAATTGAGTAAACTACAATTTTGGTTCCCATGGTCTACACCCAACTACGAATAACGTCTTTAAACTTCATGAAGGGGGTGTTTGGGATTGCTTATTTATTTGGAAAAGTGCTTATTTGGAAAAGTGTTTATCAGCTTATGTGGTGCAAAATCGGAGTTTTTTAAAAAGTGTTTGGATTAGGTTATTGTGGTACTAAAACGTAATAAGCTAATAAATTGTTATTTAAAGGTGTTTGGGATTGCTTATACATATAAAAGAACCAAAAAAGTCATAAACACTTTTGAAATAAGTCATAAGTTACAACAAAATGACTTATCAAAAATGGCTTTTCAGCGGTTTGGCACCGCTATAAGCTGTTTTCTTTTTGTTCCATCCAAACACTCAAAATATCTTATCTGCGGTGCCAAATCGCAATAAGCTAAAAAACCCTTCAAATAAGCAATCCCAAACACCCCCTAAATATATTAATATTAATGGTCACTGTAGTTTGCGAGGTCCTTTGAAAATGATCCCTTATACTTAACATTGTTAAAAATATCAGCAAAGTGATGGGAATTTTCGTCCCTTTACTCATTTTTGTTCTTTTCCATTTTGTCTTTTACCCAAATCATATAAACGACCAATAGTAGAACAATTGATTGATAGAATTAACCTAATAATTTCACAGTAATTTTTATAGTATACCCATAACTTTAATTTGTAAAGGTTGCAATAAATATATATGTAACAATTAATATTTCCTTGAAAATGATAACAAATAAAAAAATTATCAAATTTAAAGATATTTTCACCAAAGTTCAAAGATTATCATGAAATATAAAGCAATTGGTAATATATATATATATATATATATATATATATATATATAGAGAGAGAGAGAGAGAGAGAGGGGTTCAAGGGAAAACCTCAAAAAAAGGAAAAACTGAGGAACACCCTGGTAGCCATTCATCTGGACGGTATGCACTTGTGCATACAAGTAAATTAAAGTGTTTTTTGGTTTTATGCACTTGTGCATATGCATATGTGCATGTTACAAATTACTTGTATGTAGAAATGCATACCGTCCAGATAAATGATTATCATGGTGTTCATCAGTTTTTCGTTTTTTTGAGGTTTTCCCTTGAATCTGACCCTATATATATATTAGTTAATCAATTAATAGGCATATTACTATGATAAGGTGTAAAAAAGCTAGAATAAATGAAAAGAATAAATTATTTAAATAATTATAAAAATGTAAAATGCAAGTTTTAAAATTAAAAATTAAGTATTTATAATATTCAAAAATACAATAAGAAAGAAAAAAATTACCAAAAAAAGGAGAGAAAAAACAAAAATAAAGAAAGTATAAAACTAAACAGCAAAATTAGCCCTTCATATGATTTGGGTAAAAGATAAAATTGAAAAGGGTAAAAATGGAATGCCGCTCTATTTAACTGAGATTTTTTAACGGTGTTAAGTTTAAGTAACCATTTTCAAAACAAAATGCAAACTACAATTACTATTACTGTATTTGATGAAGTTTAGGGACATTGTTCGTAGTTGGGTATAAACCACAGGGACCAAAATTGTAGTTTACTTTAGTAAGTTATAATTTGTTTAGATATAAGTACCAAGCAAAAGTTTAGAAAACCAACAAACATTCTCATTTGTATGATTAAATTTTGAAGTTTTTTTTAAATAAAAAAAACTATTGAATTTTTTCATTTTAAATGATTACGTTTTTAAAATTTTTTTAATAAATAAATCATCGAATTTTTAAAATCGGTTACTTATATTCTTTTAACCTAAAAAACCTACATGTACCGGGCTTAGAAAGCCTTAAAGTAATAAAAACTCGGTTTTACCGTTCCCAAACCATATGTTATTCAAATCCGTTGCACCCAACAACTTCGCTCCCCCTCGTCATCCATCTCCATATTGTCCATTGCCGTGGTTGGCCTTTGCCATTGATCTTCTTATTTTTGATATGTTTTTTTTGTCTTACAATTCTCTATCAATTACAACAATTTAATAGAGTTTGTATATATAAACATAATAAAAAAGAGGAACAATCGAAAAAAAAAAACAATCAAATGAGGGAGATCAATGACAGGGACCAACGATGGTAATGGGCGGTGATAGAGAGTGGACAACGATGGGGAGCATCGACATTGGGTGCAAGGGGTATGAATGAGCGTAGCATTTGGGAACGGTAAATTGATTTAGGGTTTTTTTTATTAATTTAAAGTCTTTCTAGCCGGTTACACGTAGTTTTTTTTGGGGGTTCTAGAATTGCAGGTAACCAATTTATAAAAGTTATGTCGTTTATTTTATTAAAACAATATTCAAAAACTTAATCATTCAGAATAATAAATTCAATACTTTATTTATTAAAGAATTTCCAGAATTTAATCATTCAAAATTTAGTTGATCATCTTTTTTACTTTTCCCTAAATTGAAATCAATATCACATGATACGATCAAAATTAAAATTATATATGTTGAAGATATAAAAAATATGTAAAACAACCAAAAAAAAAAAAAGAAATTATATGTTAAATGAAAAAAGTATTTTAATTTTATTTTGGAAGTGTTGGTAACATCATCCTCTTGTACTCCAGTTGTCAATGTTATTTAGGTCCCATTTAAACCTTTTTGAGGTTGGATTATTCGTATCGATCCATTAAAATTGCAATTTTTTTTTATCTATACTATATTATAAAGATAGCATAAAAAACTCTTAAAAACAAGTCTTAAAGCTTAATGTACCGTTATTTAATGTTAATTACTTAAAAAACAGCCATAAAAGCTGTATGTACTACATTTAATGTTATTCATTAATTTTCAATCATTATCTCTAACCATTTTAACTCCCCTAAAATCATTTCCCACTTTAACTTCCCTAAAATAACTATCAGCATATTTTAGATATAAAAAATCTAAAATATAATTAAAAACTCTTACAGAATATTTTATAAAAAAAAATTATATTATTAAACCAAAATAAATTACATTATATTATTAAGTCTAAATTAAACAAATTTATATAAAAAAATCATTATCACTCTCTCACAACCATCCAAAATCATAATGTAAATCGACAAAAAACAGAAAATAAAATGAAACATTAAAATCGTGATGTATCTAGCTGCATTGCGTGAGTACACTTCTAGTTAAATATTAAAATAAATATAATATTGTTTTAGTTTTTAGTTATGATATTTAGTTTTTACCAATCAACTTCATTTATATTGTATGTTTTTTACTATTTAAACAGTAAAGTTCAAACCATAAAATTGTCAAAACGATAAATAATTGATGGTTCAATGGTCATTGATAATTCAATCATCCAAGTTATCTCTAAACCATTACCGTCAAACTTGACCATCGTATTTATATTGAAACATGAACATCGTAATAAAAGATGATCATTAGCTACACGTTAAATCATCATCGAAATTCAAAATTCTGTGGCGAAAAACCATTATATAAAACACAACATATTTGAAAGAATATGTAGTAAATAAATAAATAAATAATGGAAAAAACATACATACATATATGTATATATAAGCTGTGGATAGCACATGATCATGATATGACCAAACATTAAATGTCATGCAAAAAGTCAATAAGGCTTCTCACCGATATAATTTCCTGGAGGATCATAATTACAAATCATAAAAACACCCCTGCCTTGAAAACAACCAACCTTAGCACACCCGATCCTCCTACTTGTCTTCCAAACAATCTGCGTATAATGCCCACACTCTTGTCCTCCGTTGCATGAATTTGACCCATATGTGTACCACCGCCGCTCCGCCACCCATGCCGCTGCCGCTTGAGCTGGATTCCATCCATCACCACTTCCCCAAAAGATGTTCTCTCCATAAGGTCCATTTGAATGCTTTAACAAGCAATCTTGCCGCCTCTGTCTGGCATACGAGTCTGCATAACGAGCTAATTGTGGGTCCCATGTCAATGGTGGCATACGAAGGGCGGCTCGAGCTTGGTTTTGAAGAGAGATGAAGTCAGTGATAATGTTATGAGAGATGCGGTTCTTGTTTCCGACGGCATTGGAGGTTGTGACAAGGAGAACAAGAAATAAAGCCAAGGTTATAGTAGGAAACAACATTGGAAGATAAAATGATATGTTTTTCTTGGTGGCTGTTTATTAAGGGTATACAAAATGCAAGATTTATATAATATGATGGAAAAATTAAAATTAAAATAATAAAAAAATAGTATAAAGGTGGTTGGATTTGGGGGAATTTAAGTGGCACCCATGATCGAATATGATTGCCATAATCTTTTTCAAGTATTTTTAAAAGGTCAAAATTCATATTTTTTTAAATATTTTTGTAGAAGTTTAAATATTAAAACCATAATTTAGAACATATATTTTTAAAGAGTAAATTACGATTTTCGTCCGTATAGTTTGTTATGATTTTGATTTTCATTCATGTAGTTTGGAAATTTTAAATTTTGTCTTTATGGTTTGCAGTTTATTAATATTTTCGTTCCTTGATTAATTCCAATCCGTAAGTACAAGGGACCAAAATAGTAAAGAATTGTAAACCAGAAGAATTAAAATAACAATAGATTATAAATCATAAAGACGAAAATAGCAATCCATTACAAACTACAGGGACAAAAAATGTAATTTCTAAACCAAATGGACAAAAATCGTAATTTTTTTAACAAACTTTAGGGGTTGTTTGTTTACCTCTTAATTGTTCTATTAAAAGGCAACATCTGAATCGATAAGAGGTAAATCTTGTTTGGCAAAAAAAAAATTGTCTGTCTCTTAATGATTCTAAAACCCTTTGAATGATTTTATATCTTGACCCTCTCTTAACCATTCAGATCCCAAATTTCATTATGAACAATTAGCAAACAACCGTATTTTCATTTTGCAGTATATCATAAAAGTATCTTAATCATTATAACCACTTAATCATTCTGCACTAAACCTTCAACAACTACCAAACAACCCCTTGGTGACTAAAAACCTAATTTGTTCATGAGAAGTTTTATTTATGATTGAATTTTTTTATTAAAAAATAGTAGAGTTCTACAATTGAACTGAATTAATCTAATCATTTTCTTTATTTTAGAGATATTGTTAGAGCATAGCTAAATTCAAGCTTATCATTCTAATCAATATATTTGATTATAATATTTTTCAGTGTTTTAATACCTTTAACTGATTAAATAAGTGGTACTAAATATATTTTAAATTTTGTTGTATTTATTTGATGAAAAACATCTTAGAAAAGGATTAATGGTAGACCTGGCAAAAACTGACACGACACGAACTTGACACAAAATAAACGGGTTTGGGTAATACATTTCAACCCGTTTAAGTAAACGGGTTGACACGACACGACACGAAAATTAAACGGATAAGGTCATGGTCAAAAATTTCAACTCGAAAATGACCGGAATAACCCGTTTATATATATATATATATATATATATATATAGAGGCTCCTTCAAATAGAAACTTTTTATTAGTACAAACTATGCAACCCAAAGGTATTTTTGTCTATTTACAAATTTCATATTTTTAGGAAATAACCAACTTCCTTAATTATCTCTCTCACTTCTCTCTCTCTCTCATACACACACACACACGATCCCCTGTCACCATCTACTTCCGGGCTCCGGCGACGTCCTCCCACTCCGGCGACCTCCACCATTTCCGGCGAGTTTCATATGAGAAAGAACATAAGAAACTTCAAAATTTTTATGATTTATATGAGAAAAAACATATGAAACTTCGAAAATATATGATTATTTCGAAAAAAAAATCTGAATATTCATATAGGAGAAATATATGAAACTTAAAAATCCGATAATTTATACGAGAGAAAAATATATGAAACCATTTTATGAAAAAAAATTGAAATCGTTAATGAAAATGCAGAAAACCCACCGGAGTTTAGAAGGATTCGTCGGAGTTTGGTATCCTCTTCGATTTCACTTTCTTGTTCATCATGGTGGCCGTAACTTTTGAGAGAGAGAGAGAGAGATGTGTTCACTTTCTTGTTCATCATTGTGGCCGGATTCTTGTTCATCATGGCGGCCGGACTTTTGAGAGAGAAAGAGAAAAATGGCGACCGAAATTGAGAGAGAAAGAAAGAGACGTTGACTGAATTTTTGAGAGGAGAGTGAGAGATTAGGTAAAAATGGAGAAAATTAAGGAGATAATAACCATAATTAGATTAATTTAAATTAATTAATAAATTTAAAATTTAAAAATTGTTAAAATTATTCCCAAACTGCCCTTTTACTATTTTTTAATAAATCTAAATCCTAAAAATTCTCAACCGTTGATTAAAAATTCGGATGGTCTAGATGAGTTTGTAAGTTTGCATGGTTTAAAAAGTTTGCAAATGATTGTCCCTCTCTCTCTCTCTCTCTCTATATATATATATATATATATATACTAGTTGTGTACCCGCGCAATGCGGCGGGATGCAAAAGTTTTATCAAGATTAATTTATTCAATTTCGAAATCTCAAGTTCTTTCAAGATGTCATAATGTTTGCTACATTTGTACCAATGTTCAATTTATATATCCATCCATAAGATTTCAATACACGCCGCGAACCAGTCCCCACATTTATAACAAATCTCATATCCACAACCACTAAACACAGCTGCAGCGGGATGCATTTCAATTGTGAAGCCGAAAACTTAAACACTTAATCCTACCAGCCACTAAACCCTAATCCCTAAACCCTAACTTAAGGTTAATATGATTGAAAAAGTTAATTCTAAAAGTTCAAACAACTGGAAAAAAGTTAATTCAAGTATATGGTTGATAGCATATATATATATATATTGTCCCTGATAGATGGTGTCTGTTAATGAACTTATCATAATCCAGCGGTTTTCCACGCCAAAATTTATTTCATATATAACATGAGATTCTTGTTGCAAAAAAGCTAGTATTATGTTGCTGAGAATCCAAAATTTTTAATAAAAAAAATTCTCTTACACCATTTGTAGAAGCTAGTAAAGGATGTACGTAATTCACCATTTTCAAATCTATATACATAAAAGCCTAGATGATACAACAAACATTGATGAAATTGCCATAAATTGATGCTCTCACCAACAAGGTGCCACTGGGATCAAAACATGATTGTTCAATACCATGAAGTTATTACCATAAACTGTTTTTTCTTATATTACAACAAGAATTTCAAACACAGTCATGATGTAAAAAAGACCAAGCAACTTTGGGTAATTTAGTTTAAAGTTACATTGGCAAACGTCATTCAAAGGTGGCGTTTAATAGGAAGAACAACTTGTTTGGCCCCGGTTCTTGTTTAGAGAGCATTCCAGCTTGTTGATCAGAAATAGGAACCGAGACTTCCACTTCTTCGACTTAAAGAATAATAGCATCTGCATATAGAACCGTTGTTTCCACTATGAACCACTGTAAGATTTTCATCTTGTTTATCGTATTCTTCAAAAAGAACTTGATCATTGCTGGCTTGTCGACAATCTCCATTCTCTTTTTTATAAATCTTACATAAAGCATAATCGGTTCGTTCTCTTTGATGAAAATTAACTACATGTATGCCAAGACCCCTAATTAAATCCCTACTGATCTTCTCTCTTTCAGTCTACCTCTCTGTGTTGGCTAGAAGAGCGCATACCTTGAGATAGAAAATTCTGAAAAAATTGAACAAATGAAGTTGCAATTTCGAGCCCTGCAGTCCCACGAACATGACATGCAATTCCATCCCAAATACAAGCATTGCAGTTACAACCAATAACATATCTGCAACCCCGAAAACACTTTTAATCTCATATTTTATTTGCTGAAATAACAATATTGATGGAGAGATCAATGTACCTAATGATTCGATAAGTAGTTGCATAATATGGCCATGGTCGGATTGAAAATATGATTCCACAACCAAAAATGTTCCCTGCAATTTATCAAAATTTATGGATTCAAATCGAATTTCAAAATTAATTTGATTTTTCACAATGAATTAACATACGATTTTCGAATTCTGTAAGATTTTTACCTCAAGGAAAACAAAATTGATCCGAGCAAGGTTCCTGCCATGACAAACATGCTAGATCGGCAATCGATTATGGCCTGAAAATGTTGAAAGCTTAAGCTAGAACCAAGAACAAATGCTTGCAATCCATAGGTGAAGCAAACAATGGATGTAGGAACAAAGCACTAAATGATGGCAATCTCATCAGCTCAGAACCGAATGCAGCAAAAACCTAACTGAATTGAAAATAAAAAAATCTCATCAGTTCATAGTCGCACGCTCCTTGTCCTATTCACTAACACGATTGATGGCACACCAACAATCCCATGTTCAAAGAAAACACTGCATGGAATTCATAAAGCAGGTAATTATTTATGAATCCAACTCATGTGGTTAACCATTTTAACTCAATGATCATAACACAAATACTCAATGAGATATGGCTCTGAGCATGAACCGCAACAAAATTACCATTATTACAGGTCCAACATCCCAACTAAAGAACTAAAGAAGTAACCAAAAAAACTTAAAAAATTTGTACATGGTTTGTTATTTTAGATGCTAGATAAAACTATATAGGTAAATATATTTTACCTCAACAGATTAACCATCAGCAACAATATTGGAATGACTGAACTGCAAGAAAAAGAAGCATTAGTTAAATAAACATAGATTTGATGATCTGAGAAATAGTAAGAATAGAGGGGGAAGAATTAAGGTAGAGAGTTTGTCGGTGTAAAGAACAATGGGGGCAAGAACCATGAGAAAAAGAAATTCCAAAACCAGCTTTCTCAGCCTCATATTCATCTTGAAAACCAACTATTTGCAGAGTGATGATTCTAATCTAGTCCATTCCAAGTTGTATCTGCATCAACCTGCAAGTATTTCTTGAATAAATTTGGCAACACAATTTCTGTGATACCACTGTGATAAAATATACATGACAATCAGCTAGAAAAGTTTACAAGTTTAGAAAAATAAGAACTTGAAAGTACCCACTATTCCTAATCCTGTATCCTTAACATCACATGATATCTACCGACTGTATTTTTTGTTGAAACTGATAAGCCATTCATTTGTTTTGTTGCTTCCCAAATTTCTCTCACATTTCATCAAGCAACTTATTTGCATAAACGCAGTAAACCAAGATGAGCCATTCATTTGTTTTGTTGCTTCCCATATTTGTCTCACACATTTCAAACAACTTATTTCCATAAACACAGTAAACCAAGATGGCTCATGAGACACATAATAAAAAATACTTGTTAAAACCTAAAAAAATCACATACCAATAACAACTATGGGTATTAAGAACCGGTGATGAAGGAAAGGAACACACTTAAAACCCTCACTTTGGCATCCTGTTTAAAAAAAATCAAGGACATTCTTGCTCACATTCATAGATTAAACATGTCAATGAAAAACAAAAAAAAAATTACATCTAGAAATTAAAACTCACATTCATTACGAGCTAAAAGAGTTTCGCATAGGTAAATGGAGAATGTGGGAGATGATGAATCGTTCGATTAAACCATGTATTGCTTCAGACCTAAAATCCAAATGAAAGGACGAAAACAATGAAAAACGTTTAGCACCATAAATCTATGAATGGAGAAGGGGGGATGATGAATCGTTCATTAAACCATGTGTTGCTTTCATACCTTTTGAAGAAAAGAAAAATGAAGAAATTATGGAATTCATACCTCATGGAGGGATTTATATGCAACGTGAGGTAGCAGCAGGTAGGGGAAGAAATTTTCGATTTCTGAGAGACTTTGAAGGAAGCAGGTAGAAGGAAGGAAACGTATGAATCTATCCAAAATGGGTATGGCTAAAATAAGGAGGTACAAAGGATGGAGTTCTCAGAGGTACAAAGGATGGAGGACGATCAAAAAGCATGGCTGGAAATCTACTATCTTAATTGGGTCAGTTATACATTTCTTTTATCACATAGTTGTACATTATGCTTCCCAACTTGTAATTAAGAGTTTTTTGAATTTAATGCTTTAGAATGTGGTACCTTATGCTTTAGAAGTTGTCTTTAAGACTTTTGATGTAAATGCATATTAAGGTAGTATATATATATATATATATATATATATATATATATATATATATATATATATAGAGGCACCTTCAAATACAAACTTTTTAATGGTGCAAACCATGCAACCCACTTATCTACCACATATTTTGTTTTTACCTTTTTAATAAAAAAATGGGAAAATAAAATATGTGGTAGATAAGTGGGTTGCATGGGTTTGCACCATTAAAAAGTTTGCATTTGAACGCTTCTCTCTCTCTCTCTCTCTCTCTCTCTCTATATATATATATATATATATATATATTATAAGTTTTCTTTTTAAAGCTTTGTATTTTTAATGTTTTATATTTTGTTAAAACTTATAAGTTTGAACTATAAAATTTGGATGTCTAATACTTTTATTTGAATTTTGGATTTGTGTTTTTTTGTGAATTTTCAATTTTTAGTTTTATAAATATTAAACGGGTTAGGCGGGTCGAGTTAGGGTTGAGATTTTCTGACCCGTTTATTAAACGGGTCTAGGGTTAGACACTCTCAACCCGTTTAACTTTGAACCCGACCCGACACGATTGTCAGGTCTAATTAATGGTAATGAGCTCCAAAGAGAAAAAAAAACCCAGAGCCGCTAGGCCAAAAAAAATATACTTGGACTTTAAAGCGGATTAGAGATGATTAAATTTGGTTTGGTTCGGGACTAGTTATGACCCGATATTTTAGATCGGTTACATCTTTTACGGAAATTCAAGACTCGGCTCGAGACCAGTTATATATAGGTCCGATTCTTTACCAAATTTTAAGTTTTTTATAAATTATATAACATGTTTTTAAAGTTTTTTACAAGATTTTTTCCAATAATTTCTAGCTTTTTCCTCAGATTTTATCTACTTAAATGTATTTCAATAATAAATTACTTTTTTGTGTAAATTTTAAAAAAATGGTTCGAGCTCTGAACTGGAACGTTAAGATGCCTAGATTGGTCCTAACATTTTTGGTTTGGACCGGAACCGGGATTGGTCGGTTTAGTTTTGGAGGTACCAAGCCGACCCAGACCAATTTTTGGCCATCTCTAGTAGGGGTGCTCAAAAATCTGACCAACCTGGGCAATCCAACCCAACCCGAAGCAACCCCGATGTCTAATCGAGTTGTAAAGTTTTCAAACCATAAGAATTGGGTTGGAATTTGGGTATAGCAGTCAACCCAACCCAACCCAACCCTAAACCGATATCCTTTTATTTATTGGATTTGATATGATTCTTAAGTCCCTATTAATATGTATATTAAACAATTACACCATCACATACTTCTTCATATACACATTTTATTCTCTTTTCCATCTTTATATAACTCTTTCGTATATATTTTCAAATATGCAAATTATGAAAAGTAGTTGATCATGTGATATACTTAAGATTTAAGAAGTATGGATAAGTTCTACCAAATAATTGATGATGAAAAAGGAATTATGATCATAGAAATTAACGTATTCAAGGTTAGGAGAATATTTTGATGTACCAAAGTATCAACCCGACTAATTTGTATGGTTTGGGTGGGGTGGGGTTGCACTTTAGTTTGGTTTGGGTTGGGTTGAAAATTTTCAAATCGCAAACATTAAGTTGGGTTGTTCAAATGCCTTCAACCTGATTAACCCAACCCATGAGAACATGACACCCCTAATCTCTTGAGCGAATAATTGGAACCGGCAGAAAAAGAGGACAAAAAAGCAACAAAAAGAAGTTTCAATTATAAGGAATTTGGTCTAGTGGTATTTGAGTTATCGTTAAAGCCTAACTTTAAAGAAAGTCGAAAGTTCAAAACTCACTAAGTTAAAAAATAATGTGAATTACATTTTTGGTCCCTCATGAATCACTCTTTTTTGGTTTTCGTCCCTCGAAATTGACCGTGTGGGTCTTATATGATGTGTAGGTGAAAGTTTAGAAGGAATGAAGAAGCATACACACCCAGATGAGTTCATGTAATTTACAAAATAAAGATACGTGCATAGTATGCAAATATGTTGCAAAAGTTTTAGACTTATATTATATACGTTTTATAGTTACATGCTTTTATATATGATAGTTTTTGAAAGGTATGAAATCTGTTATTTTATAATATATGTGTTGGATTTCAGACAAAGTATGGTAGGTTATTGCTAGAATAGCATACCGTAAATATTATGGTCGTTGCTTGGGGAGATAGGCCCTATGAACGCGACAACCTTTGTGTAGTATTATCTTTGGTCGTTGCTTGGGGAGATAGCCCCTATAAGAGCGAAAACCTTTGTCTTGACCAATAGCCTGATGAGATAACACTATGCGGTTGCCAGATCAAATATATTCTATGCAAGTTATGTGTTGCAAGTTGTATGTTTTTCTTGGCATATCTCATCATAGTTTAAAACATGTTTTTCAGTTTAATTAATTGTATTGAGTATGTTGTTTTCACACACCTAAAGACATACAATAATTATACCCCAAAGCAATTATACAATGTAGTTAAATATCGTCTTTCAAGTAATAAAGTGGTAAGATGCTGATTATCGTCCACAACGATTATAATAAAAGTTAATAAAAAGTAAAAAAAAGAAATGACTTCACATGACGATTTTGAAGACTTTGTTTGGTTTAAATTAACACCAAATGAAATTAACAGAAAGTAAAGCAAGCAAGAGTGTAAGACTTTTTGGTGAGACTTAAACATAAATTCCAGCAGACCATGCTGTAGAAATACTACAACATCAGTTGGCAATAACTAGTCCACCATTAATTTTGAGGGTATTCCTCTCGGACTTCAATATTGCACTAATGTTTAGATTCAACCAACATATCTCTATGTAGTATCCAACTAGTGGTAGTGCAAAATAAAGTCCTCAAAATATATGGATATACAAATCTCTTCGTATAAAAATCACTCTCTCAAGCCGATTCCCATATCATCCAAGTTGATGTGTTATAGTGTGTAGATCCCATAAACAGTGCAATCAACAGTAATAATCAAGAAACATTAAGATTTAATCACAACTGCTGGTCATATTATGAGATTTCTCAATAAAGGGTTTAAGGTTTACAGAGAGAATTTCTGATACGGCTAAGTAAACCTTAACAATGACCATTCTGGCTAGAGGTTGTTCATGAACTTGATGTTGTTCTTGGTGTTAGATTTCCTAATGTTGTTTTTGTGCAACTCGTTCAGAAGTTGGTTGAACTGTTCGTATGTTTCAGTGAGCGTCTTGCCTTTTCATGCCTTGAATCTATCTTATCGAGCAATGCAACTAGTGATCTTCAACTAATTGCCTATTCGCCTGTCCATCATCATTTTCCGAATCTGGTCCCACATTCCTTTTGTTGTGTCCTTGTTGCTGTCGATGCTTGCGTATATGTCGTTGGTCAAGCTTTGGCGAATATAGGATTTTGCGAGTCGTTCCCCATCATACAGTTTCTTTTCTGGAGGCGTCATTTGAGCCACTGTCTTTGGGACCATACGAGCATGTACACCGTTAGCCTCATTGGTAGGTTTTCAGTCATTGGAGTAGCAAGTGGTCCTTCTGTGGTCCTTCTGTCTGGGACTTAATTATCTCGGGATAAGCGTCCTTTGATTCAATTAAGTTCATGAACCATTGTTGGTATTCTCCCCGATAAAGCATCGTAGGTTTGTAAAGCACCGGAGGTTTGCAATCAACACTAATAATCAAGAAACAATAAGAATTGAGCCACAAATGCTGATCATATGATTAGATTTATCAATAAAGGGTTTAAGGTTTATAGAGAGAATTTCTGATACGTGTAAGTAAAATCTAACAATGACCATTTACCTTAGAAAATAGGTTTAGCAACCTATTTATATGACACGCACAAAGCTTAGGGCCCAAAATCCCAAAAACCAACTAATCTTAAGAAAATTATATTTTGCACCCCGAACTTCTATTCAATTATAAATTCACCCTAACATAGTGGTTCATCTCTAAGTCCACTATACTTTTAACACTTTGATTAGTGACCAACCCGTTAGGAATTATTCAATTTGAAAAACATAGATGACAAAAATCTTTGTCAGCAACTCTCTCAAATCTACTTCCCATATCATTCAAATTGATATGCATTCAATGGTTTATCTCTAAGTCTACGACACTTTAACACTTTTCAAGTGATCAATTCATCATGCAGTGTCATTGGATTTATAAAACTTGTGATAAATTAGTGGAACGTTGTTATTGCGAAACAACATCCTTCTTTCTTTGGTTTAAAATATCACCTCTCCGTCTCACACCCAAGCTAATAAAATTAGCTACTCATAACGGAAAGTAAATACATAAAGTTGTAAATGACGAAAAGTTATTGCATGAAATTAAACAATGGAAAGTAAATGACGGAAATTAAAGAGCAAAATGTAAAGAAATAAAGTGTAATAGAATAAAGAAAGTAAATATGTTAAAATAATGGTGCAGAAACTGAGAGTAAGAGATGAGATTAAAAGTAACTTCAAATATTTATATCACTAATTAAAGACTCCAAGTGTGATTCATAACTCACGGAAATCAGATTTTGAACATGTCTTAAACAATAACCCAAGCTTTCTATTTATACTAGGATAGAGGGGGTTAAAATGTAAATTAGAAACTAAACTTGGTGCCTAAGTCTTAAGGTACAACCAAGTACACCAAAGACAAGAAAGTGCATAAGACAAATTAATAAAGAGTTTAACAATAATCCAACCTTCTACAAATTATGGAAGCTTCCAGAAGAGCGTACAACAACAAGTGTTTTAAAAAAATAAGCTCCCACATCTTAGTGATTAAGCTCCATTGATGCTGTAGATATGTTGCAGAAATATGGGACTGCTCTTCCAAATCTGCCCAAAAAGTACTGAATTAGCCCTTCTAAGTATTAAAGCAAGCCATTCACAAATTTAGCTTCAATAAGCAAGTAAATGAAAAATAAGTGAATAAAATGACTCAAGGTTTGGGATATAAAAGGATTTACAATAAAGAAAAGAGTGTTTTGGTACTAAATAATTAGTGAACATCACACCCCAAACTAAAATTGTTGCTTGTCTCCAAGCAACCAATACACAACAAAAAATGACTCAATTTGGTAAGGTTTGCAGGATGAAGGCAGTAAGTGCACACATAATGACGATCAACCCAAGAATGCAAAGTATAGCTTGTCCTAAATCCAAAGTAAACATAATACTAACCTAACCATGAGTATGAACCATAGGCTAGCAAAATTTTCTTTTTGTTATGGTCAACACATCTCACATCTAAGATCAATAGGGCTTTGAAGTCACTGGTTTACTCTTTTTGGCATGTTTTTGTCTCATTTTGCCTTTTCTCACTTTTGCTTCAAATTTGTGTATTTTTTTTTCAAAATTTGGCACTTTTGTGTTTTTTCTGTTGAAAGCAACACACTTAGCCTCTATGAGACTTTTTGAGTGCTAAAGTCCAAACATGGCATTCTTTTGAGGAGCTTTTCTCTTTTTCTTGTATTTGTGCTTTGGGCATGTTGGACATCCCTCCACCAAACTCATTATGGACAATGTCCTCATTGGATGTGTATATGAGAGAGTGTATATGAAAAGGTGCAAGTGACTAATATAGAGCAAAGAATAAGGGCCTAGATCATGTTTTAGATTGGTGTACCCAAGCAAAATGGTGCTAGTTCTAGCAAGAACTACACAATAGGATGTGGGATCATGACTCTAGGAGTTATTAAGGCCATTTATGCATGATTAAACAAATTTCATATGTCCAACTTGGAAGAAACTAAATCCTAAAAAGTGTAAAAGCAATCAAATAATCAAATAAATAAAAATTAACAATGATGTTTAGAACTAGAGGATATGAATAGAACCTGTCCTACTCTATAGGAGTAGGTTGTGGATCCTGTGGTGGGGTTGATGCATTTGCAAAAGTGGAAGCTACACCAGCTTTGAGTTGTTCCATCGATGCCAAGTTCTCATTGCACACACTATATTTTCCAGCTTCAGAACCTTTAACTTCATCCCCAACTCTCTGATTTTTCCTTCATACTTCTCCACCAAATCTACTTTCATCTACTTCAAGTCATCCCAACCCTTCTTGTCTTTCTTCAGTCTCTCAGCCAAATCTGTCCTCAGATTGTTAATCATGTCTGGAAACTCATTTCTTTGGTGATAGAGGCCATCCATGAATGAACTATTTTGTGCAATCAAGTCTTACAACTTAGTTGGCATATCAGTGGTCTGTGCTCCTCTTTCCCTTCGGTCCCTTAGCCTTGAAACTTCCTTCATATCTATCCTCCATCTACCTCTCTGTTCTCTCATAATGTGATCATCAGTGTATTGTGTAACACCTTTATTTATTAGCATTTTTGTAATGAGTCTAGGGAAATACAACTTTCCCCTAGACTTTCCAACACAACTCCTCAAGATCTTTAAGATCACCATTCCAAAGTTGATGGACTTTCCTTGCATGATACAAAATAGAAGAAACATTCTATCCACAAACACAAAGTTCTCATGTGTTGTGGGTGAGATAGAATGTCTAACGAAGTTGATCCAGACATTGGCATCAGGTTTTCGATTATAAGCCTTAAAGTACCTCAACCTGAAGTTGGAGAGATCATCCCAAGTAGTCTCAGGTAGTCCCAAGACTGTGGAAACATCACCCAACACAAACTCAGAAGTTGTGCTTATCATCCTATTCTAATCAGTTTGCTTTGGAGGGATAAATCCTAAAAACTTGTTGATTTTCTTTGAGGTAAGCATGAACCTCTTGCCTCTAATCACAATCTTTGTTGTGTTAGTGATAGACACCTCAGAATAAAATTCCCTTAACAATATTAAATTGTAAGAAAATGGTACCTCATAGAGCTTTCCAAAACCATGGGCCTCTACCACAGTTACGATGAAATTGTATTCAGACAAGCTTTGAGGGTCAAAACCCTAATCATGCATTCCTATCTTGGTTCTGAATTTGTCAAACATTTTTTGAGCAGCAGCAGAACTCAACCCATCATGTGGTCTGTTAGGCCATGGAATGATCTCAGACCTAGTTGGGGTTGTTCTGGTGGTTTGCCTAGGCCTCTTCCTATGCTGCAGAGTTGCTGAAATCTGTATCCACATACTCCTAGTGGTAATCCTTGGCCTTTTTCTTGATGATCCCTCACCACTAGCATTGGACCTTTTGGCATGCTTCTTCCCAAAAGCTTTAGCTTTTCTTTTCTTAGAAGGAACCACCACAGATGGTGGTTCATCAAAAGGGAGGTCCACAGTGATGTTAAGATCAGGGATTTCAGTTATAGGAATTGTGGTACTTGTCCCTTCCCCATCATTTTGCTTTATGTGATGTGTTAGTCCCATTTTGTCTAGAATGTGGTCAATTTGCTCAAAGCCAGGATGAGATTTAGGGGCAGTGTTGTCATATTCCATAGAATATGGAACAACGGCCCAATCTAAATGTTCTTCAAACTCAGTAAGGAGGAAATAAAAAGGAAGGCCATCTGTGTCATCTACAACCTCATCCTCTTCCTCAGTAGCAGAGGAAAGTTGACATTAGGGATCAAAATGCTATACACCTTTGGTTCTTCACCAGTGGTGAGTGGTGGTTGCAGGGGTGATTTGGGCTTTCACAATGGAGGTCCTTTCGGTGTTGTGAATAACAGTCCCCTTGGCATCTTGTAGTACTGTTTGATCATTGGTGGCATCCTTAGCAGCATAGGGTTCGACGAAAGAGGGTCTTCCAGAGCAAGGGTTGGTGATGGAAGGTTTTGTGATCGAAGCATCATCGGTCAATGGTGTGACCTTCGGTGTTTCTCTAGTGGATGCTTCAATAGTAGGGGGTCGTTGGAGTCGATAGTCGGTGGGTTCACCAGTGGGTCGATTGGTGGAGAAACACCATCATCGAGAATTACAGACTTCGGTTTTCCTTATTTCTTCGGTGGTTGCACCACAGCTCTTCGACACTGGCTTCTTCGAACAACAGGGGTTTTCCCTTTCATCTTGGTCATGAACCATGGCTCTCTTTACTCTGGCCATCGAGTAGGGTAGTCGGTGAGGGTTTAGCGACGAGAATAGACGGCTAGAGGTGGAACTGGGGGAGGAATCGAGTGAATCGCCAAGAAACAGATGGGTGATTGGTTTGGGACAAGTGTGGGTTTAGAAACTGAAAAGTCGCTTAGAAGCTTTTATCAAATGCAAAACTTGAGGGTTAAGGATTACTCTCAGCTTTTGAGGGTGGTTATTATCTAATGGTTATTAGAAAATCGTTTCGGGAAAATAAATTGTAAGAGAAGGCATGATGGTTTTTTTAAAGTAGATAAGACAACTACTTTTCTAAAAAGTTGGAAGTATGACATCACAAGTACATTCTTTAAAATGATTTTTGGCTTTATCCTCTTGTTCTCCCGCCCAAACTTAAAAACAAAATTTTCGAAAACTAGGGTCTGATGTTGCAGAGTTGTTGTGGCATGTAATGCCACTTCCTTTCTTTGATCAATGTTGCAAACTAAACAAATAGTTAAACATAACTATCATAAAAAGGATTAAATAAAAAGAACACATTTACAAACAATTTTGGGACTTTAGAAAGTCCACATCTTGAAGATTTTAGCAAAATGTGACCAAATTCACAGAGTAGGGCTATGGGATGATCATAGGGGTATGGTATGCCTTAAAATCAACTATTTAGATTTTAACTAAATGAAGATTCATACATACTATCATCTTGGAAACTTAAAATTGAACAAATCCCTATATAAACTTCAACCAAGTTTTTATACCCATATAGGCAAAAGATTAAAACAATAAAATTAAATCTATTTAATATATATTTTTTTAATTTATATAAATCAAATCATACAACAATAACTTGTTTTTATTTATTTTGATATCCTTATATATAATATATATTT
This sequence comes from Arctium minus, assembly GCA_954870635.1. Lineage (NCBI taxonomy): Eukaryota > Viridiplantae > Streptophyta > Magnoliopsida > Asterales > Asteraceae > Arctium > Arctium minus. Next base: position 14,711,870 of record OX941087.1, read on the forward strand.
GTGTATAAAAATATTTTTTTTATTTTTTATAGAAAAAAGATAAAAAAAAAAAACAGGCAAAAAGACTTAAATGACCCTTGACTTAACTGATTTAACGGATTTATTTTAACCCGCTAGTCAGAGGAACCATGACCAAGACAATGAATACCACAAGGACCAAATTCATAATAAGCATACCTTAGGGACCCTAGTCAGAAGATATGAAAACATAGGGATCAAATCCATAATTCATAATTCACTCTATTTATTATTAAAATCTTTAAATCTGATAAACTGTTATAGCTAGGTGTAATTACTTTTTTTTAAAGTTTTTCAATTTGCTTTCTATTTTAGAAATTTTAAAGTTCTAAGTGGCGAGAGACATGACGTGACAGTGAAGTCAAACCTCAAACCTTAGGAGTCACGATCAAACTCAAACGTGTTTTCAAGGTGTGACTTTGCAGCAAGTCTGTAGGTATATTACATATGCAATTATATATTTGTACACTTATGTTTTCTATTATAACTTAATTAATCAATTATATTAAATAACATTGAAAGAACCGACATCGATCAGATAACATTTGAATCAAATCTCATATTCATTGATCTATGAGAGAATTGGTATACATCAGATTTGTGAACTTTCTCTCTCTAGAATCTCTCTATGTTTCTCTCTCTAAGATATTACAAATGAAGAACTTAACCACTAAACAAACTAAAACAATGCTTATATACCTACATCTAATTACAAAGCATTAAACTCTAAAACATTGACTTTACATGACTTTGACTTTTTAACTTTGACCATTATTAAATCTTGAATACAATATTTTCATCCTAACAAACATAAATGTAATACCTTGGAATTTTTAAGAATATTAAATAAATGAATTTGTTAACAAAGCTGTAACTATAATATTTAATGAATATCGAGTTGTCTGCGTAATACAGTTTCAGGTTGAATGTGTAAAATGAAAATATACATAACCTTATAAGTATGTGGTATGATTGAGATAGATCTAAACAATGAGTAATGAATGATTTAAGTTAAGTATAAAATGGTTATGCTAAAGATACAAGTAGTTGAAGCACAAAAGTAAGATTCAATTAAAGGGTGAACCGATGTTGTCCAAATTTGGGTTTTAATTCTTAGACTTTTATATAAGTTGAAGGAATTTATTTTGGATAGATTTTAGCTAATTAATATTGAAATTTTGATATTTAAATTGGGTCTATGAGTATGGTGGTATAAAAAGTGAGAACTCTCTTTTTTCCTCCTTCAGTTGGAAGCGTGAGTAGGTGTTTGTGTGTGTTGCTCTGCTTCTTCCCCAAATCAATTTCCGTCCCTAGAGCTTCTCAAGAACTCAACTTCACATATATATTAGCTTATAATAAGACTCAATCAATAGCCAATTTAAAGAGGAAAACATTTCTTGATGGATTAACAAATTCTTGAAAAAAGTTTAAAGAGTTTTTAGTTTTAAAGAGGAATTCAAGTTGAGAATAAAGGAAGAGAAAGTAGAGCTTTAACCTTTCATCATCTCATCATTTTCCACAACTTTCTAAAAGGTAAGGTCCTTTCCTTTATGAATTTGATGTTCATTATTGAGTGGATTTAGTAAAGTGAAAGTAGATGGGTTACATGCTTTTTAAGAGGGTTTAGTTGTTAAAAACACCTCTCGATCATCACAAATTTATACATGTAATAAGAGTTGATGTTGGTTAACATGGTGGAATATTTTAGGTTAAAAACATCAGTTTGATGATGATTTTGGGTGGAAAATTGAGCAGAAAATGTATGTTATTCGAAATCGTGTGAATTTCAGTTTTTGATGGAAAGTGTAAAAATCACAAAAAATCAACCATAACTTCGTTCTAGGCGTGTAATCAGTCATTTTAAAGGTACAAGAATCTAGTAGAGTTTGGTAAGGTCTATTATGTGGTTAGAAGTCAAAATCAGAATGTGATGTTCGGTTTATGAATTAATAACTAAATGATGTAATCTTTAGGTGCTCTTTGAAACTTGCAGACTAGGGTTGGAAGCTAAATTCAGTCTTCGCCATAACATAAGAAAGTCATGGAGGCCAAATGTCGGTGATCAAACTATTGTGGAAATACATACACAACTACAAGGTGAGTACACAAACTTTCAAGATATGGTCATACATCATACCTAATTATGTATATGTCTTGTGATTTGTAAGTGTGTTAGGCAGAAGATGTCTTGTAATAAGTCTTGGACAAGTCTTATTCAAGGAATAGTCTTAATATGGTTAAGTGTTGGACATGAGATATTTTGTCATAAGGAATGGGCATGACTTATGTTGACAAAACTTTTTGTTTCTTCTATTATGTTTCCATTGAGCAACATGATTTGTAAATTGTGGTCTAATGAATTGATAAAACTTGGGGATGGAAACAAAGTCAATGTGGAAGCATTAGGGACAATTTCATTATACTTAAAGTGGAAAAAAAACATCTTCAAGATACCTTGTATATACCGAGTATAACTCGGAATTTAATATCTTTATCTAAACTTACTACTATTGGATACAATTTCAACTTCACTTATAATAAAGTGACTATGTATTATAATTTTAAGATTGTTGGTTCTAGTGTGATGGAGGGGAACCTCTATAAATTAAATCTTTGATGATAAAATTTTGGAATCATTACTTACTATGAATATAAATAGCTGTAGCCATGGAACTAAAAGAAATAGAGATATAAAGAGTTCTTCCAAATTGTGGCATAAACTCTTAGGCCGCATATCACAAGATAGAATGAAAAGTCTTGTGAAAGATGGAATTCTTAATTTTCTTGATTTCTCAGACTTTAATACATGTACTAAGTTCATCGAAGGAAAAATGGTGAACAAGAATAAGAAATGGTCCAAACGGAGTTCAAGTTTACTTGAAATTATTCACACCAATATATTTGGACTTTTTCCTCCCGGTTTAGGAGGTTATAAGTCCTTTATTACTGTTGGAGTATTTGTTGGAATTCAAGGTCCTCTCACATAAAAGTCAACCCAAGTCGATTTTTTTATTAGTTATTTTGATTTCCTTGTAAATGGTTCAAGGGTATGTCTTGACCATATATAAAGCTTGTCTTAGTTCATTTTGTAGTAGCAACTCTTTCATTGTAAGCTTGTGGCACATTTGTAATCTTGTGACTCTCTCAATACATATGACACTTTCTCTCTCTAGAAACTCTCTCTAGATTCTTGTTAAATTTCCATGTTTTGTGCTTGATTTGGGTCCTACATTTGGTATCAGAGCCTACGAGAGATTCAGAAAACATGAATTGATTGAAGATTTATCGAATTTTGGCAAGAATTTGGATTTTTTTTGAAGTTCGTTGTCGTAAGCCATTTTTGGAAAGTCTACTGTTCAATTGGTGTTTTCACGATTTAGGTGTAAATTGATTCTGATTTTTGTTGTAATAGATTTGATTTGATGTTTAGAATGTTTCTTGTATTTATAGTTTGATCCAATTCACATTTGTTTTCGTGAACTTTGGATTTTTGTACATTTTTGGTTCGAAGTTGTCAAGAACCTGTGATTGGATCGTATTATGCATTTCAGTGATTTTTGGTCGAAAGTTTATATTAGAAATCTACTCAGAATTGCTTTGTGGTAAACCCTTCCAATTTTCAGATCTTAATTCAGAGTACAGAAGAAGAAATGGATGAATTTGTGATTTTTATTCGACTTGACGCAAGATCTACACTTGACGCAAGTTCATAGACTTGACGCAAGATTCATCAAAGGTTGAAACAAGGTTAAGTACTTTGTTTGTTTTTGGAATTTTTGGCTAAGTGTGAAACTCGCAAGAACCCTCATACGACAAGTATAGTACTCACAAGTGCCTTCATACGACAACTCTACTTCTCGGGTAACGTGGTATGCGGCAAGTGAAATTCTCGTATCCAACGGTCTATGTCAAGTAAGTTTCTCGGGTTAAGCGGTTTGCGTCAACCATACTTCTCGGGTCCCTTGACTAGCGTCAAGTGACTGTTCATTCATTTTGGTTTGTATCAAGTAGCCCTGCAAGAAGTTTGATTTTGTTTAGTTTGCGTCAAATGGATCTGCGGCTAGTGTGACTTCATTAGTCTGCGTCAAGTGTTACTTGTTTGGCGTGCTACAAGTATTTCTGTTTTTCCAAAGTTTGACTTTTCATTAGTCAAAGTTTTCTGATTTTTTCAAACGATCATATAAAGCACTTCATACTTCCTTTCAAGATGTCTAGAGATCTATTGAGCATGGGTTCAAAGTCTAAACATCTGGTGCTGCAAATGGAGGAATACCCACGATAGAGGAAACATATGATTCAATTTCTGAACAACTAGGACAAAAAGCTGTTGAATTCTAAAATCAAAGGTCCTCACATCCCACATATTGTTGTTCCAGGACAACCTGGCACTACCACAACCCCAGAGATTTCTGAAAGGATCATGCCCAAGGAACACATTCAATATAATGACAAGGATAAATAACTGGTGGCTTTAGATGAACAAGCACTGACATATCTCACCATGGCTATCCCGAATGACATCTACAACAGAGTTGATAGGAGAGATTCTGTAAAAGAGATTTGAGATGAGCTGGAGAGACAACTGCAGGGTTCTGATAAATCCCTCAAGACGAAAAGAAATCAGAGCATCAATGCTTATGAGGGATTCAAGGCCAAAGAAGGGGAATCACTGAAAGATTATTACAACCAGTTCAACATTATCCTGAATGATCTCAGAAGGAACGGGGTGAAAAAGTCAGAATCTGAGATAAACTTCAAATTTATCAAGAACCTTCTGCCAGAATGGGATAACTACTTTATTCAACTCCAGATGACCAAAGACATGGATGAAGAGAAACTGAATGATCTTTTATGTGTTTTGTAACAACATGAGGGTAAGGTCAAGGAGATCAAGGACAAACAGAAGAAAGTTGAGGATTATTTGGCTTTACTTGCAGAGCAAGAAAAAGGCGATGAAGACAAGTACAAGCAGAGTTCAGGTTCAGAAAGCACTGGTTTCAGAGTCTTTGGATACATCTCACTGTTATGAAGAGTAAGTGAAAGACTCTGATGATGAACTAATTGACTTTGCTGAAAGTTAGCCTTGTTGACCAGCAGGTTCAACAAGAGGTTTAGAAAAAAGAAGTTTTATCAGAAACCCAAATCTGACTACCACAAGGCTGACAGATACAGAGGAAAGTATGAGAGGAGAGAAGAGAAGAAAAAGAGAAAGAGAAGGAGAAGGAGAAATAGAAAGAAAAGAGTGATAAATGATATAACTATGGCAAACCGGGCCACTTTGTTAGAGACTGCCGATAGAAGAAAGTCCAAGACTTTGAGTATTATTCAAAGAAGGCACAACTTGTCAAAGCAAAGGAAACGGGAAAGGCACTCAGGACAGAGGAAGAAATCTGGCTAGAATCTTCGTCTGTTGAGGAGGAAGCTCATTTCACCCAAGTGCACTACAACTTAATGGCCAATGTCAGGATCGAATTCTCAACAAGAATTATGAATACTCAGAAACAATATTAAAGAAACTGCGGAATAGCACTTTAATATTCAATAAGCAGAAGAACAATGAAACAGTAAATCACAGTCAACTTGTAAACTTTATTTAATGATTCAAGTTACAAGCTTTTCATTCACAACCTCAATCTTGAAGAACAGACTCTTTCAAGACGAATTCTACTTCTCTAGAATTAGGAACTATGCCTTGAGGTTGATTTTTTTTCTAGAACAAAAACACACAGAATTACATCTTATTCTAAACGATTCTATACATATATTGAAATTAAATATAATTACAAAACTTAAAAAGATCTTCAAAATAATCTTCATAATTATCTTCAAGCTTTCCATGTTTATCTTCAGACGCTATCTCTTCAGCATTATCTTCTCATTATCTTAGAAGCAGCATTAATCACCTTGATCACCTTGGAAGCATTAACTGAGTCTTGGCAGCATTAACTATTAAGCAGCACTAACCACTAGCAGTACTAACTAGCTAAGCAGTACTAACTTTGTTCAAGTAGCACTAACTTTGACTAGCAGTATTAATTCTACTAGAAGCAGTAATACCTAGCAGTATTAACTTTAAGATCATCTGGCAGTACTAACTCTGAACTGACAGCATTAATGACTTAGTCACATCTTCAGTTCCCAACAATCTCCCCCTAACTTGACTTTTAGAAAGAGAAGTCAAGTTCTTCAGATGCTCCCAAAATACCATTCTTCAGATCCCTGTATCAACTTTTAGCCCCAAACTTTGATTGATCATTCTCTGAATTAGATACTTGGCCATTTCTGAATTTTCAACACATCCAAGCTTCTTCTTCAACATAGCATGAAGCTTCAGTCTGCTGTGGTTGTATACTCTATCCACTAGAAAGTATTCTATGTGATTTCTATCCAAAGTCACTGCATATACTCCACTAGTTTCATATAGAGTCCAGTTTGTGACTGCTTGAAACACATTTCTTATGATATGCTCCACTTCTTCAAGTTTGAACATCATATACAGATACTCCATCACCAGTTTTGTAATTGACATCCCTGGAGCTTTTAACTGATCTGCATACACCTTCATCCCTATTTCAAACATTTCTTCTATATCAAATCTTGAGCATGTTCTGACAATCTTGGCCCAAGTGTTGAATACCTCACACTTATCATCCTTCCTCTTGATCCTGATATACTCCTTTCCATCCACTGTCAATGTATCCCAGTGAATAACTTCAGGAGGCTTTACACCAACAGGTTCTGCTGAAATTGGTTCAGGCACTTTGTCCATCACTACCATGTACATCTTTAAATCATCAGTACTTAAAGGTTCTTTCTTTTCAGATGACTCAGGTGCCCCTTCTTCTTCAGCAACCTTTTCATCCTCTCCTTCTGTTATTCTAGGCTTCTTGATCATCTTTCTCCTAGCCATCATCTTTGTCCTTTTTAAAGTCCTTAGACTTTCACCAATAGTGGCTTCCTTCTTTGGAGTTTCTTGTTCATCAGGGAATGGTTTTTGTAAGAAATCATTGCCCTCTTTCATTCTTTTCTCCATTTCAACCCTTGCAACTTCATCCCCTTGAAGCTTGATCATTTCTGCATCATATAACCCTTTAAGTTGCTCAAAAGACATGTTTGAGAACATTTCCACTTTGACACCTACAGCACCCTTGAGGAAAGTAATCATTTTCTTCCTCTCTTGAGCACCCAGGTATGTCTTTGAAGGTTGTCTTTTCTTTGCAGCCATTTTGATCTTTCCAGACTTACTCAAAGATGTGGCTTTCTACTTGGCTTGTTCTGTTGCTAGGCTTTGTTGATAGGCTTTATTTAGCTCTGCAGCCATTGCTTTTGCTATCTCTCTATCTTTTTCCACTTGCACAGTTTCAGGTTCTTCAAGTTCAGCCTGTATCTTCCTAGCTAGAGCTTCATCTGATTCAATCAGCTTCTGCTTTTTCATTGGTTTATCAGATTCAACTAGCTTTGCCTTACCTTTCTCTTTACCCATCACCTTCTCAGTGAAAAAGTTCTTTGCTGCATCAACTCTTTCTTTTATGACAACTCCTTTGGCCTTTGAGGTGACCTTGGGAGTATCATGTTTGGCTTTGATGAGTGTTTCTGCAATCTCCAGCTCTGTAAGGACCTCTTTTACTGTTTCTGCTGCTTCTTTCAGAGCAGCAGTATTAACCATTTCTGCTGCTTCTTTGCTTGAACTGGCAGTATTAATGGTTTCTGCTGCTGTTGATTCTGTTACTGCTTCTTGTACAATATTTTCTGCAAATATTTACTCCCCCTCAAACTCAACTTTCTCTTGCTCCCCTTTAGCTTTGGCATCTTCCCTATTGACATCAGCTTCTGTCTCCCCCTTTTTGGGAGCATCAGGCACTGGTTTCCTCCTTCTTAGTACAAATTGTATTCTTCTTTTCTTGGCATGGAGCTTTCCCACCAGTTGCTTAAGTTTTGAAATCTGTTGTTGTTGGGAGATGACCACTTGCTGTAAGGCTTTGATTTCCTTTCCTTGATTAACCACATCAACATTGATGTTGGCTATTGTTTCCATCAATTCTAAGTAATTATAGCTATCCTCACCTTCTTTAGGTGTTTTACCCACCTTTGAAGGATCATTGGAATCTTTTTCCATCAATTCATCAGTTTCAGTTCTGTCCTCACCCTTTTTGGATGTTTTGCCCATCCTTGAGGGATCCTTGGATCTTGTAGTAGTGACCTTCTGCCTAGCAGAAGCATCAACTACCCCCTTGGTTTATTGGCACCGGGGTCCTTTGGTTGATTTCTCAGCCAAAGTTGCCATGGGGAAGGTTTTAGAGATGTTACCACTGTCCTTCTCTGTGCTAGCAGAAGTAGTGGCAGCCTTCTCACCCATATGCTCATCCATCTCCTTAGAGAGCACCTCCTCAGGGTTGGGAGACACCCTATTGGATTCCCTTTGGATATTCTCTATTGGAGAATGCTCCAATAGAGGACTTTGAGGCTCTTGGTTAATAGTAGGTACAACAAGGGAAGGAGCCTTGTGTACCTTTCTCTTGGCATAAGTCTTGGAAATCTGAGGAGTGGGTTTAGCAGCAAAGGACTGAGGAAAAATGTGAAAGAGGGAAGGTTGGGATTGGCTCTCAGTGGGTTGGTCTAATGAGGGCCTTGACCCTGAGGCCATACCTTCTTGTGGTTGGGACACCACCATCATTGTTGAGAACAATGGGGTGTCAACTCCTTCCGAGTCCCTAGCAGATCTTCTCAAGTTTGAGAAGACCTTGCCTTTAGGGGGTTTAGGTACATATACCCCATCAAAGTGAGGTATATCCGTCAATTCGTTGGTTATAACTGCCTGTACAAACCTGGGATACATGAAGAAACTCTTCTTGTTGTCCAGGTTTGAGACAAGATCATTGAAGATCATCAGTGAAAAATTATATTTTCTAGCAGTAGATAAACATACCAAAGCATAGGCAATGGGACTGCTAAATTGGCTCCAACCAGTAGTTTTCTTAGAAATACAGTGCATCAGGGTATGAACAAAGAACCTCCATTGGGGTGTAAATTGAGCTTTGAAAAACTTGAAAATCCCCAATTGTCCTTCATACCCCATCCTGGTGAGGTTTGAAAACAAATCATCATTTGGAATAGAAGATATACCTGAAGCATCGTCTAGACGTAGACAGATGCGAATGGTCTCCTCAGTAACTGTCAAGGGTTTGTCACAAACCCTTGTTTTCATGTACTGCACTCCATTTTCAGTGCTAGTAGTGGCGTTGGCCCATAATTGCCTTTGGTGCTCGATGAATATGGTAGGAGACACAGTGAGAGCATGAGCAATGTGGCTTGACTTCAGGAAATCGACTATCTGGTGAAAACCTTCGGCTTGTTTTGGCTTTTGGAGCATGGCTATCTCGTTGTGCTCATCAATAAACGCCATTGAAGCCATCTGTACGCAAGGATTCTTGCCTAGCAAGCACTGGACACTTGAGAGAAAAGAGTGAGAGAGAAGATGAACAGTAGATAAAGAGTCGTTATGATATTTTAGGCGGGGAAAGGGTATTTATAGCTTTTGGATTATAAGCAGTATTAACCTTAAAAAGATAGTGAAAGCAGTATTAACAGTGAGCAGTATTAACTGAGAGCAGTATTAACTACTAGCAGTATTAACTAACTAGCAGTATTAACTGAGAGCAGTATTAACTACTAGCAGTATTAACTGAGAGCAGTATTAACTACTAGCAGTATTAACTAACTAGCAGTATTAACTGAGAGCAGTATTAACTACTAGCAGTATTAACTAACTAGCAGTAATAACTGTGCACTGGCAGTAGTTAAAAATTGTACTGGCAGTACTAAAACTGTACTGGAAGTATTAACCATACTTACACTTTTAAGCTTGTGATGAACTGAGTACTGCTCTACATTTCCTGAGAAAGAACATTAGTAACACCAAGAATAACCAATATACAGGTATTGAACCACCTTTTTAAGTAGGATCTTATTCAGAGTTGATCATTCCCACACTTGTTACCAAGAAAGTGAATCTACCCACATCAAAGGCTTTGGTGAATAGATCAGCAAACTGGTTATCAGTATGAACTTTTACAACTTGAATAAGCTTCTTTTCATTGCAGTCTCTTATAAAGTGATACCTGATCTCAATGTGCTTTGTCTTTGAGTGCTTGACAGGGTTATTAACAATGCTAATAGCACTGCTATTATCAATAAAGATTGGAGTGTGTAGAAAGGTTACCCCATAGTCCAGCATTTGATTCTGAATCCATAAGACTTGAGAACAGCAACTTGCAGCTGCTATGTACTCTGCTTCTGTTGTAGATGTGGACACTGTGGTTTGTTTCTTGCACTGCCATGATACTAGTCTTGCACCTAAGAACTGGCATCCTCCAGAAGTAGATTTTCTGTCCAAGTTTGCTCCATCTAAGTCACTGTCTGAGTATGCAAGTAGGTCAAATGATGAGTCATGAGGATACCAAAGTCCCAATCTAGGTTGCCCTTTGAGATATCTGAATATCCTCTTAACAGCTTGATAGTGTGATTGCTTTGGCCTAACTTGAAATCTTGCACACACAGAGACTGGAAACATTATATCTGGCCTAGAGGCTGTAAGATACATGAGAGAGCCAATCATGGATCTATAGTGATGAACATCTATATCCTCCCCCTCAAGATCTGCTGTGATCTGCTTGTGTGTCTCCATAGGTGTGCTGTCAGGCTTTGAGTCTGAGAAACCAAATTTGATTAGAATGTCCTGCACATACTTGGACTGACAAATAAAAATACCATCTGACTTCTGTTAGACTTGGAGTCCAAGAAAGAAAGTAAGTTCCCCCATAGAACTCATTTTGAACCTTTGATGCATTAGATCCTCAAACTCCTTGCACATATTGTCTCTTGTGGATCCAAAGATGATATCATCTACATAGATTTGGACCAGCAAGATGTCCTTATTCTTTCTCTTTATGAACATAGTTTTATCAATTACTCCTCTTTCAAAGCCATTTTCCAAGAGATAGGATGACAGAGTGTCATACCATGCTCTTGGTGCTTGATGCAGTCCATAAAGTGCCTTCTTTAGTTTGTATACTCTGTCTGGATATCTTGGGTTTTCAAACCCTGGTGGTTGACAGACATAAACTTCTTCTTCAATTGAGCCATATAGAAATGCACTTTTTACATCCATTTGATAGACTTTGAACTTCATATAAGAAGCATAGGCCAGGAACAATCTGATTGCTTCTATCCTAGCCACTGGTGCAAATACTTCTTCATAATCTATTCCTTCTTCTTGTGTATACCCTTGTGCCACCAACCTTGCTTTGTTCTTTACTACTATTCCTCTCTCATCTCTCTTATTCCTGAAGACCCATTTTGTACCTATTGCTCTTTGACCTTTAGGAAGGTCTACCAGATCCCAAACATCTTGCAGCTTGAATTGTAGCAGCTCTTCTTGCATGGCTTCTATCCAACTGGAATCTTTCATAGCATCATGAGCCTTCTTAGGCTCAAGTTGGGATAGAAAGCAAGAAAGCACTGTATGCTGTTGGTCTTGCATATCTTGCAGCCTGCTTTGATTTCTAGTCATCATAGGAGAAGAGATATCTCCTATTACCAGCTGAGGAGGATGATTCTTTTGTGTTCTTGTTTGATAACTAGGTTCTTCATTGAGTCCCACCTCTAGATTGGAGTCATTCAACTCAACTGAGGCGATTTCAGCAGCTACTTCTGGTTCTGTATTTTCTTGACTCTCCTCATCTCTTGTTTCTTCTTCACTCTGATTTGGTTCAGTAGATGGCTCCTTTTCACAGTCTTCAACAGGAGCCACTGTAGGTATGGGAAAAATCACAGACTGAGGTATGTTTTCTTGAACTTGTGGAGTTCCTGATCCTCCATTACCTGAACCTGCATAACCATCACTACTGAAACCAAAATAGTTAGTTAGTGAATCAATGTCAAACAGCCACTGAGGACCAGACCCAATAGGATTTGGTGTGTTCTCATTGCATTTGACATTGTCACTTTCCTCAATTATTCTAGAAGAAGAATTAAAAACTCTGTAGGCCTTACTTTGAGATGAATAACCCACAAGAAATCCATCATCTGCCTTGCTATCAAACTTTCCTAAGTGAGATTTGGTATTGAGAATTGTACAAGGACATCCAAATGGTTTAAAAAATCCAATAAAGGGTTTTCTTTTATTTAAGAGCTCATAAGGTGTCTTGTTCTTTGGCTTAACTACTAGAACTCTGTTTTGGACATAACAGGCAGTATTAACTGCTTCAGCCCAAAAAGTAATTGGCAAATTTGAATCAGCTAACAGAGATCTAGCAGCCTCAATTAGTGTCCTATTCCTTCTCTCAGCAACTCCATTTTGTTGTGGAGTCCTAGGAGCACTATATTGTCTCTCAATGCCTTTCTCTTCACAAAAGGTGTTTAGATCAAGATTTTTAAATTCAGTTCCATTGTCTGATCTAATAACTTTTACTTTCTGATTAGTTTGGTTTTCAATTCTTATAATAAAGGATTTGATCAGTCCACTTGTCTCATCCTTAGTCCTTAGAAAATATACCCAAGTAAATCTAGAGTAATCATCAACAATAACTAGGCAATATGATTTCTTCCCTATGCTCATCACATTTGTAGGACCAAACAGATCCATATGTAATAACTAGAGACAAGAAGAAATTGTATTTAACTCTTTGGTCTTATGAGAAGTTTTGTGTTGTTTGCCTTTAAGACAAGCAACACAATGATCATCACATGAAAAGACTTTTGATGGTAAACCTCTTACAAGGTTGTTTTTAACAAGTTTGTTCATTGTCTTGAAGTTCATGTGACACATCCTTCTGTGCCAAAGAGAGGATTCATCCACAGAAGCTTTTGAAACAAGACAGTTCAGGGATGAATCACTTGAAACATTGTCCATGTCTAGACAGTAAACATTGTCCTTTCTTGGAGTTTTAAGTAGTATCATGCTTTCATCAACTACTTTGAATCCTGGAGCAAGGATCATACATTCAGTATTGGTAAATAATATACTATGTTGTTTGTCACAAACCTGTGATACACTTAACAGGTTGTACTTTAACTGATCAACATAGTAGACATCCTTAAATGTCATCTTACCTTTTGTGACATTACCTTTTCCACTTATTTTTCCACCTGCAAGATTGTCTCCAAATGCAACATGTCCTCCATTGATATGCTTGAAATCCTGAAGGCATGACATGTTGCCTGTCATGTGCCTAGAGCAACCACTATCCACATGCCAAATGCTCTTCCTCTTGAGCTGTTGGTTGCCCTGCACATAAGATAAAGCAGTTAGTATTGATTAGGAACCCAAGCCAAAGTGGTCTTGGGTACCCCTTTTTCATCAAAATATTTGCATTCCTTCTTGACAAGATTTTTAAACTTTGACTCCTCATTGCTGGAGTACTTTGTCACAATAATGAGTTTGGCTGCACATTTGCTAGAAGCAGTACTGGTTTTAGAAGAACTAACTGCATTAGCAGCACTTGCATGCTTAGCAGTACTAACCTTGTTAGAAGTAGTAACTGTGTCAGCAACAGTAACTGTGTTAGCAGTAGTAACCTTTGAAGAAGTACTAACAGTGTTAGAAGCATTAATATTCTCAGCAGTACTAACACTGGTAGCAACAGTATTACTTTTGGTAGCACTATCCCTGTCAGCAGTACTATTTGATGTAGCAGTACTAACAGTTTTAGTGCTTCTAGGCACCCACATTTTAATACTTTCTTTCAAAACCTTTTTCTTCATTTGGCCTTTGGTTTCAACAGATTTCTTAGTCACATGTTTCTTTCCAGCCTTCCTATAACCAACAGGTTTTTGCACAAATCTTTGAAAGTTTATCCTTTGGTTAATAGGATTAAAGAAACAGTACTTAGCCAAATGGTTCAACTTGCCACAAATGAAGCAAGGTTTTGGTCTGATTATATTACTCAGATCAACTCCTTGTTTCTGAGCCCATTGATTATTCCAGTTTCTTTGATTACCTCTCTTTGTACCAGAATTTGGGCTCTCAGTTTTATTGCAAGCACACTGTTTACAAGGGCCAGGATTCACAACAGTGGTCTGTTTGTAATGGACCTTGTTAGCCTTTCCTTTGGTCTTCTCTATCTCTTTAGACTTGACCCAGATTTTTCCACATCCCTCATTGGTGATGATGTTGTTTTCTAAGGGTATCTCTTTACTCACAGCATTGTTCTTATTATCACTGGCTTCATTCTCAGTCATATCCTCAACAACCACCTCATCCAATGGATCTATCTTAAATGCTTCCTCAGACAAGTTCTTTTTCTCCTTGGTCTCTAACAAGTCTGATGTAGGAGGGATGTAGTTGTTGTTGTAAGGAGGGGGTGTGTTGTTGTAGCCAACACCAAGCTTCATCTTATCATGAATCTGAGACTTTAGAAGAGAATCCATTGCTTTTGAAGCATATGAAAACTTTTCTATATCAAGCTTAACCTTAGCTAGTTCTTCTTTCAACTTATTATTCTCTTCTTTTGACTTAGACAGTTTGGTCTCTAACTCATTCTTTTCCCACTTCCAGTAGTTTGTGTCATAAGAATGTTGAAGTTCATTGGCTTGGAAGCCTTTGATTTGATCTTCAAACCTCTCAACTATCAACACATAATCTCTTCTGTCCTTTTCTAATCTTTTGAGGTCATCACACATGTTTTGGTTGTGATCCTTGTACCTTTTGACAGTGTCTATGCAAGATTGAGTACAAAGTTTAGAAATTACCTCAGAGGGGAGATCAGACACCTCTGCCATAAGAGCTTGATTCTGAATGGCTTCCTCAGCTTGGTCACTCCAGTCAAACCCCATTCCTTGTTGAGAAACAAGGGCTTGAGCAGAGTTCTTGTTTTGATTGTAGCCTCAATTCTGAGCTTGTTGGTGGTTGTTATTTGGCACACCACTTCTGCACTCTCTAGCAAAGTGTCCTTTCATGTGGCACTTATAGCATTCCACCTTTGTCTTGTTAAAACCAGCTCCATCTTCTCTTCTTTGAGAGAAGTTGTTTCTCCCAGTTCTTTTAATAAACTTCTTCACCCTCATAGATAACATGGCCATCTGCCATTTAATGTCCATCTCCTCCAAATCATCAGGGTGAATTTGTTCCAGATCATCATTAATCAAGGAGTTATTGCTATGACTTGACAAAAAGGCTTCAAAGACAGTTTCAGTGCCTTTTTCTGAATTCACTCCACTAGCAACACTAACTGCTTCAGGGTTGGCAGTAGTATCAGCAGATGCTGATAGAAGTGCTGCATTATGAATATACCCAGTGGGCTTCTTCTTGTCTTCTACTTCTGATTCAAAAACTCTTAAATCATTATACATATCATCTAGTTCCTTCTCTTCCAGATTGTCACTCTGTCTATATGAGACAGTGTACATAGTCCATTCATCCCCAAGAGATCTGAGGAACTTCCTGTTGATATCATCTTTCTCCATCTTCACTCCAACAGTAGCCAGTTCACCAATAAGCTTGTTGAACCTGTCAAAAGTTTGAGTCATAGACTCATTCTTTGAAGAAGTGAAGTTCTCATACTGCTGCTTCAGAACATCCCTTTGATTTCTTTTGGTGCTCTTTGTTCCAGCAAATCTTTTCTCTAGAGCATTCCAGAGAATCTGAGCATCAGTGCAGTTGCAGAATTGATGCTGATATTCATTGGGGATGGCCAAGAGCAGAGTGCTCAAGGCCTTCATCTCTGTCTGCCAGATCTTCCTCTCACCATCTGTCTTTGGTGGAGATCTTTTCCCATCTGGTCCAATTTGACCTTCAGTAGAGGGGCCATTCTCAATGACATCCCACATTGAGTAGTCAGTGAGGAGAATGTATTGCCTGATTCTGATCTTCCACATGTCAAACTCATTGGGTTTGAGCATTGGAACCTTAGAGACAAGAATACTGTTTGATTCTGCAAAGTTTTCCATGATGAATGAATGAATGTTTCTGAGAGAACAGGCTCTGATACCACTTGTCAGGATCGAATTCTCAACAAGAATTATGAATACTCAGAAACAATATTAAAGAAACTGCGGAATAGCACTTTAATATTCAATAAGCAGAAAAACAATAAAACAGTAAATCACAGTCAACTTGTAAACTTTATTTAATGATTCAAGTTACAAGCTTTTCATTCACAACCTCAATCTTGAAGAACAGGCTCTTTCAAGACGAATTCTACTTCTCTAGAATTAGGAACTATGCCTTGAGGTTGATTTTTTTTCTAGAACAAAAACACACAGAATTACATCTTATTCTAAACGATTCTATACATATATTGAAATTAAAGATAATTACAAAACTTAAAAAGATCTTCAAAATAATCTTCATAATTATCTTCAAGCTTTCCATGTTTATCTTCAGACGCTATCTCTTCAGCATTATCTTCTCATTATCTTCTCATTATCTTAGAAGCAGCATTAATCACCTTGATCACCTTGGAAGCATTAACTGAGTCTTGGCAACATTAACTATTAAGCAACACTAACCACTAGCAGTACTAACTAGCTAAGCAGTACTAACTTTGTTCAAGCAACACTAACTTTGACTAGCAGTATTAATTCTACTAGAAGCAGTAATACCTAGCAGTATTAACTTTAAGATCATCTGGCAGTACTAACTCTGAACTGACAGCATTAATGACTTAGTCACATCTTCAGTTCCCAACAGCCAAGGTGGATGAAAATGATACTGAGTCTGAGGTAAATTCTGTTTCTGAAATTTCTGATAATAATTCTGAAAATGAAGAAATGTTGAACTTGATATCTCGGTTAAATTTCATGAAAAATGAGTTTGAAAAGTTAAAAACCAATTTGAATGTTGAAAAGAGTTCAATACAGAGATATCAAGACTAAGAATTATTGTTCAAATGTTTGGCAAAAGACGGGGAAAATGAAAAAGATCTAATCAGAGCAGAGAAGGTAAACCTTGAAACTCAAATTTCTGATTTACAAAAGGAGTTGAGATGCTTGAAGGATGATAATTTGGATCTTAATCTTAAATGTGATATTGTTTTGCAGAAAAGAGCTCAAGCTTATGCAAAAATTAAACAGCTAGAAGATCTTAATTTTAAAAGAGGACAAACTGAGCATACTCTTAAGCTTTTGACCAGTAACCCAAAAGACTCTCGTTTTTATAATCCTAAGATGGGTCTTGGTCTGCCCGAAATTGAGAAACTGAAGAAAGCACCCGAAAACCTTTATAACTTTGAAAAAATGGGTGATTCTCTAATGGTAATACCTCCAATTTTTGAAACCTTTGTAAATTCAGAATGTCCGATACCTGAAGTTCCCAATGAAGGAAAGGAAGAGATAGATACAACGGACTCTAAAGTAAGTTCTGATTCAGAATCTCATAGTCTAAAATTTGTTGAGGTCAAATACGATGAATTAAATTCGAGTTATAAAAATAATAAGAAGGAATTTGTCGAATTTGAACTCTTATTTCCCGAAACATGTGAGATAAAAGATTCAGATACTGAAACTAAGAAAACTGAATCTGTTGATTCTGATTCTCAAAAGTAATGTAAGGTGAAGACTATGATCTTCAAAAGGAGTCTGGATTAGAAAAGCATATTTCAGATCTTAAATGTATAATTGAGGATCTGGAAAATGCACAAGAGAATCTTGGGATGGAGCTTGATTCTAGTCTGAAAAAGAATTCTGATTTACAAAAAGAAATCAGACTTTTAGAATCCCAAGTATTCAAGCTTTCTAAAGCTTCTGTTTCTAAAAATAATTCAGAGTTTCATGATCAAAGTTCAAAATCTTCTTTCTTGCTTGATGCAGAAGCAAAGTTAATTTCTGAGAAAGAATATCCAATTACTCCAGCAACTCAAGAATGTACTATTTTTTGAATTTAATTTACCAAATATGGATTGTCTCACTCAGATGAAAACCTCTTTGAGAAGTTTAAAACCATCTGAAAAGAAGTATGACATATTTGAGATAGGAGAGTGCTCAAGAACCAAATATGTTTTTGTTCCTAAGAAACCTTCTATTTCAAAATCATCTGCTAATGTTGACTCTTGTTAGGGTGATTTATATGTTAAATAGAAGTTCAGGGGTGAAAAATGTAATTCTTTAATTGTTTTATTAGCTTGTTGGGCCTAAAGCCCACAAGCCCATTAATTTTGTAAGCCTGGTATATAAAGGCATTATTAGTTCATTATTCAGGTTACACAAGTCATTATTAGATTGCTAGTCAATAGGTTTACATACTCTGATCAGATATTCTCTCTGTAAACCTAAACCCTTTGAGTGTTTCATATAATCATATGACTAGAAGTTGTGGCTTAAATATTGTTCTACATTGATTCATTATTATTGTTTTCTTCTGATTGCACTGTACTGGGATCTACAATTGGTATCAGAGCAAAGAGACTGGAGGTTTGATCCAAAAAAGGTTTGTCTAAAACTCTTGATCACTAGTCTGTTTTGTGTCGAGTGATTATTTTCTGGATTGGTATTTGTTTATCGATTTAATCTGAGTTTTTGCCTTACTGTTTTCTGCAAATCAATTATGCTTTCTGGAAATCTAGTAGTTCGATCGATCTGTGTAATCGAACTGCTCAAAATCAAAATTTGTTATCGATACTGTTTTCTGGAAAATCAGGAGATCGATCGACTTTCTGTTAATCGATTTTATCGGTCGATTATTTTGATAAATGTTTTTTTTTATCGGTCGATTTTTTGATAGTTTGATAGATTGAGTTTTCTGGGTTTAGTTTATTATCGATTGATTTTCTGGGTTTGGTCTTGATCGATTTCCAGAATTCATCGACTTTTTCGGGAGGATATTTGTTATCAACTTGATTTTATCGGTCTTATCTGATTAATCGTATTATCTGTTATCGGTTCTGTGTTTATTTGTTCCTCATCGACCGATACCTGCTGACCGATACCTTGATTGACCGATACATAGCTTGACCGGATCCTTGTCCCGACCGGTACCCTGCTTGACCGGTATATTGTTGGACCGGTGTGTTGTGTTGACCGATATCCATTGCTCGACCGGTACACTCAGTGACCGGTACCTAGACTTGACCGATACACTGCCTTGACCGATATCTAGGCTCGACCGATACCTTATTGACCGACCGACTGACCTTTCTTTGACCGATACTCTTTGTGGTTGACCGATACCTTGTCCGACCGATATCGTGTTCAATCGTTATATTGTTCGACCGGTACTTTGTTGACCGGTATATTTGTCTTGACCGATACTCTATGAACCGGTACCCTATGTGACCAGTACCCTCTGTTCGACCGGACCCTTGCTCGACCGGGTCCTTTTCTACCAGGTCCTTGTCCTATTCTGCTTATTATTTAGATATATTGTTTTTGGATCATCCTGCTTGTCTCACGATCGTTACAGTGCTATTTAAACTTAAAAGAGTTAAGATGAATTCAAGAGACGCCTTAGCTTTCGGTTCTGATCAAAACCCCCCGGTGCTCTATCGGGGAGAATACCCTCAATGGCATGATCCCTTCATGAACTTTATCGAAGCGAAATCAAACTACGAGGATATATACAAGTGTCTGAAATAGGGGCCGCAAGACTGGCCGATGAAATTCGTGCCTGGAAACCCAGATGAAGGTCGACCAGAACGTCGTGTTCGGAAAACTCTCGGTGAGTTTCTCCCTCAAGAAAAGAGCATGTATGAGGCTAAAAAGCATGCTAAGTCCTATATTCTACAAAGCCTACCCAACGACATCTATGCCTGCATCGATAGTTACAAAGAGACTGCGAAAGGTATGTGGGACCAGATTGAGAAAATGATGATGGGGAGCCACATAAACAATCAGCTGAAGGTGACAAATTGCATCACCCGATATGATGGATTCAAAGCTAGGAAAGGCGAGACGCTCACAGAAACCTATGAACGGTTCAATATGCTTCTGAACGATCTGCTGAAAAACAAGATCACGAAGACGAACACCGAGAACAACATCAAGTTCATGAACAATCTCCAGCCTGAATGGAAACCGTTCGTCTCTCATATCCGTCATACTCAAACCCTGGAGAAGCTTTTTCTACATGAACTTTATGAAATGCTGCTCCAGGATGAAGAGGAAGTTATGGAGTTGATGGGGAATCAGAAAGCAGATGAAAAGCCGATAGTTGATCCGTTAGCACTTGTCTCAGATAAAAGAGGTAAATCTGTCAGCCGCTCGTCTGAAAAGGAGCCAGTGCAAAGTGATTCTGAATCCGAAGATCCTGACAGTGACTCGGATCCAGAATACACTCAGATTAAAGAAGCGATGTTGTTCTTGAATCAAGCATTCCAGAAGAGGAAGTTCTTCAACAAGTCTTCAAACAAGCAAAGATTCTCCACTCGCCGTGATCATAAAGAGAAGTCTTAAGGGAAGAGACGTGTTGAAGAAGGAAAGAAGTCTGAAAACAGACATGAAGAGAATCCAAAAGAGGAGCCGATCAAATGCTATAATTGTGGTCGGTTGGGTCATTTTGCCAAAGATTGTCGCAAGTCTGTCGTGCGCAACTCAGATTACTACAAAGCCAAATTGCTCCTGGCCAAAGAAAAGGAAGCAGGTAAGGCTCTCATGGCAGAAGATGACTACTGGCTGCAAGTATCTGATGAAGAAAATGAGGATGTTGAAGCACACCTGTGTTTCATGGGCAAGCATTCATCATCGTCTGACATTGATGATGAAGATCGTAATTCCCCATGTCAGGTATGTGCTCCTTACCAAGAAGCTTTAATTAATCATATGCAAATCACTATGCACAAATTAGACTCTTGCAAGCTAACCATAAAAGAAAATGAACAACTCATCTCATCTCTAGAAAAACGAGTTACTGCACAGTCTAAATGTATTGAAAATCAAAGCTTAGAAATTGCTAGCGACCTGTGCATAATTTCAAATTTAAAAGAAGAGTGTGAGAGTTGTTCAAAAGAATCAAAAGAGCTAAAGACCAAAGTAGACAATCTTACCTATGAGCTTCGTATGTCAGAAAATGACAAAATTGATATTGTGACTCAAAGCGTGGCTTACAAAAATGAAAATAAAAGATTATCTAATCAATTAAAGGAGCTTGAACGGAAACTTTATAAAATTGGTCAATCTAATCAAACGCTTAATCTAATTGCACCAAAAGAACCCAAGTATGCGGATACGGGTATCGGTTACGATAACCTATATTATCTGAAAAAGGCCTTATCCAAAGTTCCTACGTTATATGCGTTCGAATTTCTTGGAATAGACAAGACCTATCCAGAGTAAAAAATCAATTGGACCAAACCACTTGATGATGAGGAAATGGAAGAGGACAATTTGCGAAAGGAGAATTCTACTAAAATGCAACTTCCTTTTGTCTATGATTCATTGAATGCATCTTACAACGAAGAAAAACCCTGTTTCCTATCAAATGATGTTAAGTCTAAATATTGTATCCAAGATTTAATGTGGAAAGTCAAAGATGTAAAAGTCAACACAGTCTTTGTAATAGAATAGTCAAAGCTTGTTTAGCATTCCTTAGTCATTAAGTCTTGTGTAGATTAGGTGTATAAATAGGTTTTGGCTTTGTAAGGTTTGTGGTAAGAATCTTGTAACAACGAAACTAGAAGCACCTCATTGTAATATCAGACTTGTGGCTAATCAAGATCTACTTTCTCTCTCTACTCTCTCTCTAGTTCTTGTGTTTGATCTTAATGAGAAAAGCTTGATTATATGGATTTGTAATTCACAATTGGTATCAGAGCTGAACCAAACTTTTTGGAAATGATTTGATCTTGATTTGAATTGAAATCTGGAGTTTTTAGATCGAAAATTGAGATTTTCTGAAAATTTTCAAGAACTCGTGTTCTTCACTGTTTCATCCGAATTTTTTGTGAAAAATCATTTTTAGTGCAAGAAAATGGAATCATTGAGTTCGATTTATGTTGGTGATTGATTCTTGTTTTGGTTCCATATTGTAATTCGTTCAAATTCGATGTCAATTTTCGATTTTTGAGTTTTTCTGGTTATCTTTGTTCGAACACTGTTCTTGATTGAAAATGTGCAAATTGATGTTTTTAATCGAAAATTGATTGTAAATTTGTGTTTAATACTGTTTGTCGATGATACTGATAAGTTTTTGAGATCAAAATTGCAGATTTGGATCGATTTGAGATAGAAAGAACCAAGATTCACGGTTTGCGCAAGTATTTTTGGTCTGAGAATTTTAGTTTGCGTTTGAAGCTTATCACGCAAAGCTAAGTTTGTGCATCCTTCGTCTTACGCAAATCTTCATTTGCGTATTGCACTTATCACGCAAAGCTTCATTTGCGTTTCTGGCAGTTCACGCAAAGCAAAGGCTCATGCAAATCATCTTTGCACCATTCGCGAATCGAAAGTCTTCTTTGCGCATCAAGGCTATTACGCAAAGTCTCCTTTGCGCATCAAGGCCATTACGCAAAGTCTCCTTTGCGCATCAAGGCCATTACGTAAAGTCTCCTTTGCACTTCAAGGTTATTACGCAAAGTCTCCTTTGCGCATCCTTCGGCTTACGCAAACATTCTTTGCGTCTTCCATAGGTTCCGAGAAGTGTACTTTGCGCAACACACTGCTTGCAAGAATCTACTTTGCGCGTTACACTTATCATGAGAACCTGACTTTGCGTATCACGTTGATTTCGAAAAGCTACATTTGCGCAACACACTGTTTACGAAAACCTCGACTTTGCGCTTCAAGTGTTAAAGTTTTAAATTTTGTGCTAGATTTCAATTTAATCTGATTTTTGATTTTCTGATATATAGTTTGGAACAATCATTCATATCAAGCTAATGAACTCATTCAAAATGGGATATTTTGCAGAACTTGAAGAGAAGATTAGAAAGCTGAATTTAGAGAAAATTAATCTGGGTCATGCTGTTGACTTTCATTCACAAAAGTCAAAAGAGCATTATGAAGAAAGCATAAGACTGAAAGAAGAAATCAGTGTTTTAAAGACTCTCAATGAAGATCTTCTGAAAAGATCTTCTGGGTTGAATGATGAGAATATAAAGAGATTGGAATCTGAGAATGCGGAACTCAGAAAGAATATATCTGATTTTGAGCAAAAGGTTGTTGAAGAAAAAGCTGTTATTGAGAAAGAAAAGAAAGGATTTTCAACTAAGTTCTCAGATTTCTCAAGGAAGTGCTTTGAAGAAAAGAAGACAGTGGATCTTAAATGCATAAATCTTTCTCAACAAATTTCCGATTTTGAGAAAGTACTATCTGGCCAGAGAAGTTTGCTAAGGAAAAGAAGGCCATAGAACAGAAAAGTGTGGGATTCTTCAAAGAACTATCTGGCCAGAGAAACGATTCTGAGAAAGGATTTGAAGAAGAACGATGAATATTTGAATCTGAAATCAAAAAGCTAACTTCAAAGTTATCTGAACTATCTGCTAATGCGCTGAAAGAGCAGAAGACGAAGTCTGAATTCTCAAAGAAAATTGACCAGCTTGTGAAAGAAAGAGACAATTTTGCTTCAAAGATCAAAGAGCTTGAGAAGTCTGCCTCAAGATCAACCCAGAAATCTGTCTCTTCACAAAGGTCAGTTAAGTCTTTTGATCAGATTCGTCGAACTAACATTTTCTATGATAAATTTTTAGATGGTTCAGTTACATCTCAAAGAAGAAGAAGTTACAAGTCAGAGAAACTGGTATGGATGAAGAAATATGTCAAAGATGACAAGTCAAATGAGCTGAAAGGGAAGACATCATGTGTACATGTTCACAAAGCAAAGAAGAACAAAGAGCATAAAGGTAAACCTGACCTCAAATACTCAAAAGACCAATTACTCAGGTTTTCAGGTAATAAATTTTATTGTTCTTACTGCTGTATACATGATCATATCCACAAGACACGTGATCGTTACTGGTATGATTCTTAGTCTATAACCCCACATGAACTGCAACTAACATTTCTGGACCCAAATATCAGTGGGTACCAAAGAAGAAAATTTATTCTGTGTTGCAGGCACCTCAAGTAAAGGGGGAGTAAGAGAACTATGGCTCTTGAGTAAATCAGCTCAAGACCCAGACTTCAATGTCAAGATTATGGCTTCTAAGTACACAGCTTAGGACCCGTTCTCCAAAGGAGTTTGACTTCTAAATACAACAATTTAGGACTCGGACCTCAACGATTAAAGACCTTACTCCTGTGTTTTTTCATCCGATGGATATGATGGTCTACATCCAAAGAGAATTGATCTGATCTCTATCCTATACTTTTTCACTGATAGATTTTTCTGATATGATGGTCTACAATTCAAAAGGGAGTGTCTGATCTCTATCCTGTTTTAACTGACATATTTCAGATGCTTAATTTATAGGAGGAGTAAAGGTGGTGGCTTCTGATCACATGACAGATCAGGACCCGTTTTTCAATGTTCAAAGAAGGATATTATGCTAATATCCAGGGGGAGCTTAAAAGATTTAAATCATTCTTTCATGATTTGAGGGGGAGCTTAAAAGGTAAAAACCTTCTGATCTAAGATCTCTGATTGTTTGAAAGAAGAACAACTTTCAAGCATGAAAAACAATTTCTTAAATGTCAAACCACTTCTTATTCTCAAAAGATTTCATGAATTTAGAAGTGTGCTTTTAAATGTTTTTCAAATTTTTGAGCTTAATGTTTAACTGACCGTGTGTTTCCAAAGATCAATACTTGTGTATTATCTTGTCCATATACTGTCAAGTATTCACACACACCGGTTCAGTATTTTATTTGAAATTGTTATTACCATGTCTTAAATTCGAACAATTTTTTGATGGTAATACCTCCGTTTGCTTTCAAAGTTGTTGATCATCAATCATCTTTTTCTAAAACTGTGCCTTTCATTGCAAAATTGTTTATATTTGTTCATATAAACAAAATATCCAGTTCTTTGATACCCTAGCCATTTCATTTGATCTGATTTTAATCATTGTTAGATTCTCAAAATGATAAATCTTAAATGTTTAAAAATGTTTAAATTTCATTTCTGATTTTTTTTGATGAGCATACATACACTGACATATGATTTCTTGTGCTTTACATAACAAGAAAATCATTGACCAGCATGTACTTTTAGGAACATGGGATTCAGTGTGAGTGCTTAATAGATCTTCCATGGATTCACGTTAACCAGTGTTTCTTACCCCGGAAGAAATCCTTTAAGTGATTGAGGGGAGAGGGGTCTAAAAGAATTGAGTGTGGGAGTGAGCTGAGATAAAATGGAAATGAGAGATTGGTTAGATGTGAGCTTATATGTTTAAAAGAAAGAGGGTGTGAGATCAGAGTTAAAAGAATATCAGAACTTTGCACCAAACATCTTTCTAAGCCGGGCAGCCACATTAATGATTGGTTCACATTTCTTTGGTGACCATCATTGAAATAGGCAAATAGCCCATGCCATCTCTTGCATACAACCCCACCAGCTACTCATTCTTTTCTTAAAAAGAGAATGTTTCACATTTTCTGGGGAAGCAACACATAATCTGTTGGTTCTTCTCTTGGAAGATACTGATATTGATAAAGAAGGAAAGTTTCCCCACCTTCAACCCTTTCTCATGCACATTGAGTCCATGTACAATCATTGCTGTCTCAGTGATTTACATACTTCGAGCCTTATGAAACACAATCATTGTGCTAATTCTTTCATACACAAGCACGAGCACACAAAACATTTGTTTTTCTGTCAGAACATTCATAGATAAACCTTGTGTTTTTCAATGATTGAATGGAAGTCCTGGGGAGTCTTCATCAAATCAATTCCTTAAAATTGTACATTCGTTGTACACAGTGACTTTGTGTTACTGACAGGCATTCCTAACTATTTCATTTGTTGATTCAGGGTCACTACGTTCATTATGTCTGAATTTGAAAAGATTCAGATATATACCTTTCATGAATTGACGGCTCTCAGATCAAAGCGCGCCAACTGTCAAAGGGGAGATTGTTTTTTTTAATACAAAGGGGTAATCAAAGTCTGTGCTGAAATTGATGAAGTTTTGATGATCAGGATGCTCGTCATCATCAAAAAGGGGGAGAATTTTATAAAGATCAATTTCAAAGATTTAAAGAATGGTCAAAGTTCAAAATGCTTCCGCTATTTCAAAGACAAATGTTTCTGAAGAAAGATAATTCAAAGTTAAATCAATATGATTTGTTAAAGTTTGTTCTTCCAAAGACAGTTCAGTGATCAAGAGATGAAGATACAAGTTCAGAGATTCATCAAAGTTGTTTCAAAGTTTAAAGTCAGTTGGTTCAAAGAAGTTTCAAGATTTCTGTTTCGCGTTCAAGGCTTGTTGACTTTCAAAGTTTCAAAGTGCAAAAGACTTTCCAAGTTTCTTCAAAGGCTGAAAGAGTAAAGATTGTGAAAGCTTCAAAGTTCAATGATAAAGAATCAAAAGCTGAAGAATCAAGAGCTGAAGATCTGTATCAAATTTTTATTAAATCTTGAATACAAAGGGGGAGATTGTTGAGTCTAAATATTGTATCCAAGATTTAATGTGGAAATTCAAATATGTAAAAGTCAACATAGTCTTTGTAATAGAATAGTCAAAGCTTGTTTAGCATTCCTTAGTCATTAAGTCTTGTGTAGATTAGGTGTATAAATAGGTTTTTGCTTTGTAAGGTTTGTGGTAAGAATCTTGTAACAACGAAACTAGAAGCACCTCATTGTAATATCAGACTTGTGGCTAATCAAGATCTACTTTCTCTCTCTACTCTCTCTCTCTAGTTCTTGTGTTTGATCTTAATGAGAAAAGGTTGATTATAGGGATTTGTAATTCACAAATGACTATTTCAGAAGTTACACTCAAGCTGAACTAGATGCTAAAACCGTTAAAACTGAGGAGGAACCACTAGACCATAAAGTTTATGTTCACCTCTGATTTTAGAAAAGAAAATTGTTCAGCTAGAAGAGTCATTTGAACAGGAGAGGAATATTTTTCAAAAGGAAAAACAAGAGTTGTTATCCCAACTTGAGTGCCTCAATTCCGAGAAAAAGGAGACCGTGTCTGAAGAGGAAAAGGAATACTTTCAGACCGAGATAAAGAAGCTCAACTCACAACTGGCTGCCTTGGCAGCAGATCGGATGAAAGAGCGACTTTACAAGGCTGAGCCTCCAGCTAAGCCTGAAATTCTCCAAGTTGAGAAAATTTCTCTGTCTGAAAATTCCTATCCACCCTCGGACACATCTTCCTGTAAAGATTTTATGGGTGATTCGTCACCAAAATTTTCAAACAAAGGAAAAGAGCCTCAATCTTTAGAAACAAATTCTTCCGATGTCCTGAATTCATCAAGTGATAAGGCTCCTTCTGATGAGGAACTGGAATTTTCAGCATTCTTGAATTCTGAGGTGTGCCTAGATAGCCAATTGGACCAATTTGATTTTAATCCTTCTCTACCAAGTCACGTTGATTTTCTAACTTCTTCGTGTGAGCCTCCGGTCAAATTTTACAAGGGTGAATGTTCCACATCTACCTCACAAAACTCTTATGTGAATAATTCTTCAAATTTTAAATCCAAAAGACGTTCACAGAAGAAGAAAAAGACCGGTCGCTCTAAAAAGCAACAGTTATCAAAATTCAAATCTTCTGACTATGGGTTTAACGGTATTTCAGATACTTTTGGTCGACGCAAAGAAGTCAAATATGCGTGGGTAGCTAAGAAGTCTAAGGAAAGCACGGCGACGCCATAATTAGTTAATCCAACTTTAAATTATAGGAAAAACAATAACAGTCATGATGTTTTTGATTCTAAACCTTTGGTTGAATGTAATGGATTTTTACCTTTAAAAGTTTATTCAATTCTACAATTACTTCAACTGTCTCATGATTGTCTTTGTTGCTTCTACTGTGGATTGAATGATTTTGTTGATCGTCGTTTTGCATCTGATTGGTTTGGTTCTTATCATGTATCTAATTCTCATTCTAAGTTTGATGTTCCCCGTCTTAGAAAAAGACCCAAGTCTAAACGGGCATCCCAGTCGGGTGTTAAGTCTAACCCCAAAGGACCCATTTACGAATGGGTACCTAAAAAGCATTAACTTGTTTTGCAGGATGGTCATGTGTGGTATTTAGATTCAGGCTGCTCCAAGCACATGACCGGAAGAAGGGATCTTCTCACAAACTTCACCGAGAAGTTTTGTGGAAATGTTCGTTTTGGGAATGACCACTATTCTCCTATTATGGGTTATGGCGATATCGTTAAGGATAATCTTACGATCAAGAAAGTGTCCTACGTCGAAGGTCTTGGTCACAACTTGTTCAGCATAGGTCAATTCTGCGATAAGAATCTAGAGGTCACCTTCAAATCCAAAAGGTGCAGCGTTCGGACTGAAGATGGAAAAGAAATTCTTGCTGGAACGCGTCGCACAAATCTCTACACGATTGACCTCTCGTCTCTGAAAGCAGATAAGGAAGTTTGTTTGATGTCCAAAGCCTCAGCCGAACAAAACTGGTTATGGCATCGTAGACTCTCGCACCTGAACTTCAAGACTATCAATAAGTTGGTGCTCGGTGTACACGTGAAGGGAATGCCAGATCTTAAGTTCGAAAAAGATCACCTCTGTGCCGCTTGTGAAATGGGCAAGATGAAGAAGGCTTCTCACAAGCCTAAAGCCACTCCTAGTACTTCTCGGTCACTCGAACTCATTCATATGGATTTGTGTGGACCGATGCGCATTCAGAGTATCAATCACAAGAAGTATGTCCTGGTGATGGTTGACGACTTTTCTCGCTACACGTGGGTCAGATTCCTCCGTTCAAAGGATGAAACCCCCTAACTGATCATCTCTCTTCTGAAGAGCATTCAAGTCAGTCTCAACCAATCAGTTCAGACCATTCGGACGGATAACGGCACAGAGTTCAAAAATCAAGTGCTCACCGGTTACCTGACTTCAGTGGGCATCACCCACACTTTCTCAGCTGCTCGTACTTCTCAGCAAAACGAGGTAGTAGAGCGTCGTAATCGAACTCTTGTCGAAGTCGCACGCACGATGTTATCTCAGTCCAAGCTCCCGCTATATTTATGGGCAGAAGCAGTTGCTACCGCATGCTACACTCAAAACCGTACTATCATTAACAAGCGGTTCAACAAGACACCATACGAGATCATCAACAAACGCATCCCAAATATCAACTATTTTCATGCTTTCGGATGCACGTGCTTCGTCCTGAATGACAAGGATGATCTCGGTAAATTCAGCCCCTAAGCAGACGAAGGAGTGTTCATCGGCTATTCACAGCAAGCCAAAGCCTACAGAGTCTACAACAAAAGGACAATGACCGTCGTTGAGAGTGTAAACGTGACTTTTGACGAGGCCGCTGATATGGCTTCTGAACACCTCAGTTCAGAACCCGCTTTAACTGGTGTGTTAGCTTCTAGACAATTACGTTCAGGATCTACTCAAACTCCATTAAATCCAGATCAAGCGTCTACGTCAAGAGCACATCTTTCTGATTTGGATTTACTTTTTGAGCATTTCTATGATGTTTATTTTCCTTCTACGCCTAATGATATATCTTGTAACAGGAATGATGCTCAAGCACCAGAAGTGACAGAAGTCACTGGTCCATCCGACTCAGGTAGACCAACCTCGCCTGATGTTTCCCCCTCTACTATCATTGAATCATCATCCCCAAGCTCGAGTGATCCCCCGCCGATCTCTCAAGTTCCTACTGAAGCACCGGAAACAGTTGGAACTCCTGACCCGATCCCTGCTGAAGGTGCTACCAAAGTTCCCTCTCCGGCAATCCCGGATACTGTCATCGCTTCATCACCTGCTGAGTCGTCCTCAGCTTCACGCCTGACTCCAGCCCCGGAGCTTCCACCTCACAGGCCGTCATCACTCGAAGCTGTTCAAGATCTTCCCCCCGGTAGTTATGTGGATTCCGACACTTCTCAACAGACATATCAACCTCTTCCACACGCCACCAAGTGGACTCGAGCTCATCCCCTACATCAGATCATCGGTGATCCCAATTCACCTGTTCAAACTCGATCCACCACCGCGAATGACTGCTTATTTTCTTCATTCCTCAGCCGTATCGAACCTTCAACCGTGTCAGAAGCATTGAATGATCCAGACTGGGTGATCGCTATGCAAGAGGAACTCAACCAATTTGAGAGCCTCAAAGTATGGCGTCTGGTTCCCCGGCCAATGAATAAGACGGTGATTGGGACGAAATGGATCTTCAAGAACAAGAAGGACGAAAATGGAATAATCGTCCGGAACAAAGCACGTCTGGTAGCTAAAGGATATCGCCAGCAAGAAGGTATAGATTACGATGAGACGTTTGCACCGGTTGCCCGCATTGAAGCGATTCGCATGTTCCTTACCAACGCCGCTCACAAGAACTTCATCGTTTTTCAAATGGATGTGAAATCCGCGTTTCTGAACGGCGTTCTCAAGGAGGAAGTTTTTGTCTCGCAACCCGAAGGCTTCGTGAGTTCTGAAAAACCTAATCACGTCTACTTTCTTGACAAGGCCTTATACGGTCTTAAGCAAGCGTCGCGAGCCTGGTATGATGCTCTCTCATCCTTCTTAGTTAAATATGGTTTCTCTAAAGGTAAGATAGATACTACCCTATTTATTAAAAGAGAAAAGATCGATATTATTCTTGTACAGATCTATGTCGATGACATAATCTTTGGCTCCACAAACCCCAAGTACTGTCAGAACTTCTTAGCCCACATGAGTAAACATTTTCAAATGAGTATGATGGGGCAAATGAATTTTTTCCTGGGTTTTCAAGTTAAACAATTAGCAACATGAATTTTCATTAATCAATCTAAGTACATCTCGGATATTCTTCGAAAATACCAGATGGAAAAATCTTCACCTATGAAAACCCCCATGTCTACCAGTATCAAGCTACACTCCGATCCTGACGGAAAGGATGTGGATGCTACAACTTATATAGGAATGATAGGTTCTCTGATGTACTTGACGGCTAGCCGGACAGACATTATGTTCTCGACTTTCTTATGTGCAAGATTTCAGTCAAAACCTAAAGAGTCTCACTTAGCTGCAGTTAAGCGTATTTTTCGTTATTTAAAAGGTACTGCTGATCTTGGTTTGTGGTACCCGAAAGAGACAGGTTTTGAGCTGACAACTTATTCAGACGCTGACCATGCCGGAAATATGCTGGACCGGAAAAGCACGTCAGGAAATGTCCAGTTCTTGGGTGATCGTCTTGTCAGCTGGGCTTCGAAGAAGCAAAACTGCGTGTCCACCTCTACCGCCGAGGCGGAGTATGTCGCAGCCGCTAGTTGATGCTCACAAGTCATTTGGATGCGCACCCAGCTGAAAGACTATGGCTTTCACTACTCGAAGATCCCCATCTACTGTGACTCGAAGAGCGCCATTTCCATATCCAGCAATCCCGTCCAGCACACGAAGATGAAGCACATTGATGTGCGCTATCATTTCATAAAAGACCATGTTGAAAGAGGTACCATCGAACTCTACTTCGTTAATACATAGCATCAGTTATCAGACCTGTTTACTAAAGCTTTGGACGAAAAACGTTTTAACTATCTTGTGTCCAAGCTAGGTATGCTAAATCTGAAAGTTTGACCCTTTCACAGACCTATACGAGTCTCATTCAATAACGAATGATTGTGACCTACTGCCCTCAGTGATTTGTCTCTGGCTGCTCATATCCACACTCATTGGTTTGTGCATTTTACTCGTTAAGCTCTGTGCAAGTCTTCAAACTCTGTATTAATAAATTAGATTTCGTTTGTTTCTATATTTTCTCGTGTGTTTTTCCTTGTTCTTCGTGGTGTTTCCTTTGCTTTTGCAGTTCCTTCTTCCAATCTCTTAACGAGTAAGTCCTTTGTGGTGAACTTCCGAAGCTGATGATGTGTTAAGGGGGAGCTCTACCGCTCGATGATTGGTAAGGTTCTATAGTCCTCCGTTCGAGGGGGAGCAGGTAAGTTTTCTTGTGTTTCGATTTCCTCATGGTAATCGTCAAGGGGGAGCGTTCGTGTCGTAAGTGATTCCTATCTTGAGGGGGAGCCGGATCATGCTCTCTATTTTATTCCTCTGTCCTTAGGTTTCTTTGAATTTTTTTTATTTTTTTCTGATTACTTTTTAGTTTGTTTTTAGTTTTTTTTAGATTAGACATTCTAGTTTATACTTATTTTAGTTTATATTTATTCTAATAAAAATAAAAATAAAAATATATCTTATCTGTTTTTAAGTTTGGACCGGCCCAAAATGGGTACCGGCCCATAATCGATTCTCGGTCCAACCCGGCCCCGGCCCAACCCCAAACCCGGCCCATCCCACGACCGGAGGTTTAAACACCTCGGTCTCCTTCTTTCCCTCATTCTTTCACTCTCGATCTCTCAATCTCTCTCTCGAAATCTCCCTCAATCTCTCGAACTCCATCACTCTCGTCTCTCTCTGTATCCTCTTGCTATCGATCTCGATCAACCACAGGTATGTCTCATGTTATCTCTTTTCTATCTCGCGATCTCGACCACTCTGGAGGATTCAATTGACCCCGGTCGATGTTAATCGCCCCCCACCTCGCCGTTAACCCTGGTCGCCCTAGGCTGCCGTTGGGTCTCGCCATCGACCTCGGTCGTTTGGGTTTTCGGCCGTCGCCTATATCACTCGAACCCTCGAATGAATGCCGACGAGGGATCCCAGGGTCGATTTACGAATCACATGCTTAGATAGTTTGAATCTGGTGTAAGATAATACCGCTCGATTATTAATATCGGCCAATTGATCCCGGTCGGTTTGGTCTCCGGGGTTTGGTAAAATTTGATTTAGATCGACAGTTGGGTTTGAGTACTAATGGTTAACCTGTAAATGGTTTTCCATGCTATGGATTCGCTTATGGGCATAATAGATTGGTTGATTTGGGATTTAATGGTTTAATTCAAATGGTTTGTGTTGAATCTGTTTAATCGTTTGGGTTGATACCGGTTGACCCCGGTCGATTAACTTCGGTCGCTTGCCTCGGTCGATACCGGTTGTTTTTGGGTTGACACCGATCGGTATAAATACCGGTCCTTGGATTTTGTTAAACCTAAGTTGATACTGGTCGACATGGTTCATACCGGTCGATTGGTTGATACCAGTCGCTATGGTTTAATGTTTTTCCCCGGTCGGTGTCATACCGGTCGGTTACCTTACCGGTCGGTGCCCTTCCCGGTCGGTGCCTATACCGGTCGATGTCTATACCGGTCGTTGAATAATACCGGTCGCCCAGACCCCCCCCCCCCCCCCCCCCCGACCTCGGTCGTTTGCTTCCGCGGTCGAGACCATACCGGTCGACTGACATTACCGGTCCTAGACCTTACCGTTTGTATTCCATTCCGGTCGTTTGCTATACCGATCGATTGATCATATCGGGCGTCCTAGACCCCGGTCGGTGACCATACCGGTCAGTGCAAGACCCCGGTCGGCTTGGTATTTTCTTTCACACTGTTTGTTGGTGGTTATTGATTTGCTTATGTGCTTACTTGTTGAGTATGTGCTAAGTGTGAGAGTTGAATTCCAGAAACCTTAAATAGTTGAATTATTTCGTGGTTATTGACCCTAGTTCACGAATTAGGGTCTGTACGGATCCATGCCTTGGCGTTTGATTTGGTTATGGTTTAAACCATTGACCATTTAACTTCGAAGCTATCTTCTTTTGCATGTACCTAAGCTCTAACACGTTTATTTTTAACAGGTACAATGGCGCAAAATCCAAATCAGGCGATTGGCCCCATAGCCGATGCCGAACTGATTCCCGAGGATCAGTTCCTTCCACTCATGCCCAACAACTTTCATCTCGACGTCACCCAACCTGCAATCCAATATCAGGTGATGATCGAGATCCTCATTGGGCATCCTCTCTCCTATGCACTCACGGAGACTGCTGAGGTGCCCCACCTTTATCTGCAACAGTTCTGGCGTTCACTTACTGCTCTGGAGGTCGATGACGGCTTCCAGTGGGAGGGTTGGATTGACCACACGCCCGTGCTTCTCACCCGTGATCTTTTCCGACAGTTCCTTCACCTACCGACCGCCACTGCATTTTTGGGGAGAGATAATTTTGACCCAATCGTGCCCAACGCAATCCTATGCTCCGATATCCAGTCCCTTGGTTACGGCTCGATTCTACGCCTTCCATCTGGGTTCAACAGGAAGAATCTCACAACGATTTGGTACACGCTCTTCACGTACCTAAATCGGTGCCTTTCGGCTATCACGAAAGGCATCGACCAATCGAGTATCAATATTCTACGATTATTCCACACTGTGGAGTTCCATCGCCATTCTGACTACGCCGACTTCCTTTGGTACGAGTTAGTTCAGAAAGTACGAGCCAACGCTACAAAAAGACAGAACTTCATACCATTCATGAGGTTTCTCCAGATTATCATCCGCAGTTTCATAGTCATTCATCCAACCATTGTGCGTCGATCATCGCACCCAACATGTCCGCAAAACCCGACTCACAAAATCCCGAGTCTTCCGGATCATGAAGGACTTGTTGCCCGAATTATTCCTGAAGGGTTACTGGCCTACGCTCGTCCTACGGCGCTGAGTGTGATACACTATAGGCACACACACAACCTCCAAGCTCCTATGGTCCATCTAGAACCGGAAGGACCTCCCCAGGGAACGAGACCCGAGAGACGTGAGGGTCCACGAACGAGAGGCGGGAGAGTCCGGCGGGCTGGGGCTTCCGGACAGGGCGTGATGAGAGAAAATATCGTGAGGGGATCTGGAGTGGGCAGCGCCGTTGGACCAAGCCAGGCTAGTACTTCACGATGATCTCCTTCACCGACAGCCACTCACATGGTGGAAGGGGACACTGCTACTGATATCGCACATGTTCAGTCCTCTTCTGCCACTGAATCTGAGGAAACTATAGATCAAACCGGCCAGTCGGAATCCGCCACCAAAGAATCGGCATCAAGTAATGAGTCTTCTGACTCTGATGGTGACGATGATGAGCCCTCACCTGGAGAGACAAGGAGAGCGGAGGGAGTTATAGTCGAAAAAGATATTGTGAGCAGAGAGAGGGAAAGAAAGAGCAAATTTGATACTGAGCGTACACGAGTGATGGCTCAACCTTCAACGGTTAACCTCCACCAGCCTATATCTATCCAGGTAGCCACATCTGCTACCCAGTCTCAACTGCAACTGCACCCCCCCCCCCGAGCCACTCCACCATCTCTCAACAGACGGTGGTTTCAATTTCTCACGGGGAATTAGCACAAACACTACCGGTCTCTCACTTGGAGAGTTCCGATATTGAAACAAGAGAACAGCAGCCCCCGTTCTCGACTTCTTTGGGTGCACAGAATCTAGAGCCATTTGACATTATATCTCCTATTCCTAGGACACAGGTTCCATTCTCGGATACTGCTGGAGGCCTTAGTGGCCCGGCCGGAACACCTATAGTAATTCCGACTTCGCTTGGTTTACGAGGATTGGGTGGAAGTCCTACCACAACTATCATCACACCAGCTATGAACGTAGGCGGTTCGACTTCTATAGTCGTAACCACAACTGGAAGTCTAAGTGACCCAGGTGTTACTCACCTAGAGTTCGTCTCAAGGGAATTCATGGACTGCGCCCTAAAGGTTGTCCACACCATCATGCGAGCTGAAATGAGGGAGGATGTAGATGCGCTGAAACGTCTGATCAAAGGCAAAGATCCTGCGACTGAGCCTGAACCACTACCTCCTACACCCCAACCCTCTACTGTTGTTGCTGATATGTCTATCGATGATCTCAAGTCCATCCTTCTTGCCAAATTACTTGCCCAATCTCAAACCGAACCTACCCAAGATGCCGATCTACTTTCTTTACTCCGTACTCAAGCATATACACCTACACCACCCCCCAACCCACTATATCTCCAGAAGCCTTCCAGCAACAACAAGCCCTTCTTCAGTCTTTGCAGCACACCGTAGCTGTATTGACTGAACGACTATCATCCGTGGAAGACACTTGCCGAAGCCAAACAGAGAGGCTCAAGCGCCGACATGATGATCAGGATGATCCTAATCACCATGAGGGGGAGAAGCGCCAAAGACTATCTGAGTCAGATACATAGTCAGTGGGTACAGTTCAGGTGGAAACGAAAAGGGCTTCAGGTTCTGGTACTCAACCGGAAGGGCAAGGACAGGCACAGGAGCCGTCGATGGAGTTAGTGCTATACGATATTCCAAGGGTTGAAAAGCCTGAGGAACAAGATGGAGGTTCACCGATAGATCCTAAAAACTGGGCTTTGATCGTCGATCCATATGCAGTTTCAGACCCGACAGAAGAACAGGCCAACACCGAAAGAGCACTGGTAGTCCTTCAAGCTGAGATTGATGAGCTTATCAATTCTGAAGATTATCAGCCACTCATACAGACTTCTGTTGAGGTTCCTCTTTTGACCTATACTGCTGATTACCCTGATCTTCCGCATCCAGATATTCCTGTTCGATCTCCTCCTGCATCACCAGTTGTGGGAACAGAAAGTACTCCGCCAGCTAGACCGTCCAAGTGGGAAAGAGTCAGAATAAAAGTTCCATTTCTGGAAGAAAGCCAGAAGAAGATCTTTGCCCACTGGATTCGGAAATATGATGAAGTTGTGCTTCATGGTCTTCAGTCGATGAAAAGCAAGGAAAAGCAGCGTGAGATCATATTTGTTTATAACTATTTCAAAGACAGGTACAACAAGACAAAGCTCAAACTTCAATCAGTTGATAAGATTCATGCTTGCTACTTCAAAGGCGTTAAGTATTCCTTCATCAAAGTGACAAGAGAAGATGGTAAGCAGTGGAGCTTTTCTGAAGCTGATTTTCCACACCTTGAACCTAGAAATCTGTTGTTCTTGCTTAGAGATTTAAAGACCAGAACTATCAGACCCGAGGAAGTTATTGCTGCATTCGAGACTGTCAAGAGATATATGAAGTGTGCAATGAAGCTTGCCTCGGTAGAATACTTTCAGATTGGGTTAGAAAGCAACCAACCGAAGATTAATCTGCTTAAGCCTAATTTGAAGATTCCGTCTGATGCCCAGAGTGTACTTGCATTTACAGTTATAAAGATTCCAGAATTCGGCATGACTTACGTGAACAACAAAGATAAAATGCGCTTTATTCGATTCAGTCAGATAGCCAGATTCTGCGATGGTACGTTGATGCTGCTAAGAGACAAGTTGAAGAAATATGTTGATCAAGATGAAAAAGGGGTTCAGCCTATGGATCCTAAATACAAGCCTCTTGTTCTCGAAGCACTGGGTGTTATTTTGGAGCGGCTGGAGTACAGAACTACATTGAGATACTTCGAGATCAGTTTTGGTTTTCGAAAGACTTATGTTCCAAACTGGCGTGGATTCGAACTTCTATTTAAAGGGGGAGATTGTTAGGGTGATTTATATGTTAAATAGAAGTTCAGGGGTGAAAAATGTAATTCTTTAATTGTTTTATTAGCTTGTTGGGCCTAAAGCCCACAAACCCATTAATCTTGTAAGCCTGGTATATAAAGGCATTATTAGTTCATTATTCAGGTTACACAAGTCATTATTAGATTGCTAGTCAATAGGTTTACTTACTCTGATCAGATATTCTCTCTGTAAACCTAAACCCTTTGAGTGTTTCATATAATCATATGACTAGCAGTTGTGGCTTAAATATTGTTCTACATTGATTCATTATTATTGTTTTCTTCTGATTGCACTGTACTGGGATCTACAACTCTGTTTGTTCCTCAGAAGTGAGAGGTGGAAAGTGTTCTGGAAGGAAGAAGAAAAAGGTTGTGAAAGATAGAATTGTCATTGATAAGAAATGTAACATCATAGTCAAGAATGATTGTAAATCTGATGATAAATGTCAACTTTGTTGCAACAAAAGAAAAAATCTTTCTCAATTAGAGTTGTTGACAAAAGCTCAGACTGTGTTACATTTTTCTTTTTATTGTGATAGTTCATTTTCTTTCAAACTGAAATATTCTAAGAATATAGAACATCAATGCTCTGTTTGGAAGAAAGTTGCTCCTAAATCTTCTGTTGAACAAAATGCAAAAAATTTCAGTTTTAATAAGAAAAATAATGCTTCCGTGAATGTGGTTAAAACAGTTGAAGTAAACTTTATGTGGAAGTGGGTTCCAAAAAACAAACTTAAAGCACAAAGTTTATGTAAAGAGACAAGATTTGGATGGAGAATTAAGGGCTCTTCAACTGATATTAAGAGCTTTATTGATACTAACAAAATAGGGACCCGTATTTATATGGGTACCTAAGTTGAAGTGATTGATCCTTTCAGGATTGTCATGTGTGGATTGTAGACTCTGGAGCTTCAAGACACATGACAGGGTTCAAGCACCTACTGCATGACTTTGTAGAACATCCTGGAGGATCGGTAGGTTTTGGCAATAAGAGTAAAGGTTACATCAGAGGGTATGGGGTACTTACAAATGGTCGGATTACTATTTCAAAAGTTCTGTATGTGGATGGATTGGGACATAATTTGTTTTCAATAAGCTAATTCTGTGAGAAGAAATGCAAGATCAAGTTCGATGAAGATTTCTGCTGTATAGAAGATCGGAGTGGAGTTGAACTGTTTAGAGCTGGAAGATTGGGCGATCTATATGTTGTCAATTTTCCTGCTCTACATGCAACAAAACCTGTCTGTTTGGTTTCTAAAGCTTCAACAGAGGAAAGTTGGTTATGGCACAAACGACTATCTCACTAAAACTTTCGGGACATCAACAAGTTCAGGAACAAGGATCTTGTCATCGGTCTGTTGGATTTGAAGATTGAAAGGGAGTCTTTATGTCCTGCGTGTGAGATATGGGTAAGATGAAAAGAAGTGTGCATAAATCAAAGATGTTATCCAACTGCACAACACCTCTTGAACTCATACACATGGATCTTTGCGGGCCGATGAGGACACAGTCAATCAGCGAGAAAAAGTACTTTTGGTCATAGTTGATAAATTCTCAAGACATACCTGGATGGAATTTCTAAGACTTAATTCCGATGCTCCAGATCTTATTATAAAGTTCATCAAGTTGATTCAAGTTTTTCTACAGTCACAAGTGCAAAAGTTGAGAAGTGACAACAGAACAGAATTCAAGAACGAAACTCTTCAGAGTTATCTAGAGTCTGTTGGCACCTCTCACAACTTTTCGGCTGCAATGATTCCTCAACAAAACGGGGTTGTTGAAAGGAAGAACAAAACGTTGTTAGAAGCATCTCGGACCATGCTTGCCTATTCTAATCTACCTCAGTTCATGTGGGCTGAAGCTGTTGCCACCGCTTGCTTCACACAAAACAAGACGATTATTAATAGGTGTTTTGATAAGACTCCTTATGAAATTATTAATAATCGTAAGCCAAACATTAATTTTTGGTTGCAGATGTTTTATGTTGAATGGTCGTCAACATCTTGGAAAATTCCAAAAGAAAGCAGATGGGAGAATCTTCATTGTCTATTCTCTGACATCCAAAGCATACAGAATCTACAATAAGAGGACAAGGGTCATTATAGAAACTATCAACTATCGTTTGATGAAACTTTTATTCGGACTTTTGAACAAGTCAATTTAGGATTCGAACCTCAAGGATGAGCTTCTACTCAAATAAGAGTGGAACCTGAACACAACAGGACTAAGAATTCTGACATTAAAGCTTTAACTGATTCAGATTTTGATTTGTTGTTTATGGATGTTTTCATGGATATATGTGCAGATTTCGACAATCAAGACACATCAAAGAATGTAGACACACCTACTATAAGTGATGAATTGT
This sequence comes from Arctium minus, assembly GCA_954870635.1. Taxonomy (NCBI): domain Eukaryota; kingdom Viridiplantae; phylum Streptophyta; class Magnoliopsida; order Asterales; family Asteraceae; genus Arctium; species Arctium minus. The sequence goes on from OX941087.1 coordinate 14,751,643, forward strand.
CAGGTCCGTCTGAAGATATGGGTGCTACTTCTACAAGTGTAGATCTAGTAATTTTTGAAAGCTCAAATCCAGAGAGTAGTTCTGAGTCGGCTTCTCCATCCATTGAACCAACTTCGGAATCTGCTGTGTCTGGAAATTCATCATCAGAATTACAAACAGAGGAAGTAGAGAAACCAACAACTGCAATTGAAAGTCCAGAAGCACATGATTTTGATATGCCTGCAGTATCAGATAAGTTTGATGATTCAAACAATTAGACAGATATTCAACTCCTTCCGATCACTCACAGATGGACCAAAGTACATCCTCCCCAGAATATTATCGGTGACCCGACAACTGCTGTGAAGACCATATCTGCATCTGCAAATTATTGCATGTATGTCAACTTCCTTATCAACAAAGAACCCAAGAAGCCATCCGAAGCTTTAAAGAATCCAGACTGGATAAATGCAATGCAAGATGATCTTTTGGAGTTCAAAAGAAATGAGGTGTGGAGATTGGTTAAAAAGCTCAAGAACAAGATGATTGTTGGAACTAAGTGGGTCTTTCGGAATAAGAAGGATGAGGCCGGTGTAACTGTCAGAAACAAAGCCCACTTGGTAGCAAAAGGTTACAATAAGGAAGAAGGCATTGACTATGATGAGACCTATGCACCAGTGGCTCAGATTGAGGCTTTCATAATTTTCTTGGCATACGCAGCACACAAAGACATCAAAGTATACCAGATGGATGTTAAATCAGCATTCCTGAATGGGATACTACATGAAGAAGTGTATGACAGTCAACCTGAGGGCTTCATTGATCCAAAGTATCCAGATCATGTCTATGCCATTGATAGAGCACTATATGGCTTAAAACAAGCTTCAAGGGCATGGTATGAAACTTTGAAAATTTACCTTACCGAATCTGGATTCTGCAAAGGTACAATCGACACAACTCTCTTCCTAAAAAAAGAAGGTGATGATCTTATCTTGGTACAAATTTATGTTGATGCCATAATTTTCGGGTCTACTAATCAAAAACCATGTGATGATTTTCAAAACATCATGAAAAACATGTTCCAAATGAGCATGATGGGGGAGTTAAATTTCTTTCTTGGTTTACAAGTTAAACAAACCACAGAAGGCATTTTCATTAATCAGTCAAAATATATCAAAGATATGCTCAAAAAGTTTAACATGAATGATTCTTCCACAATGAAAACTCGTATGGCTACTGGAAGTCTTTTAGACGCTGATTTATCTGGTAAACCAGCTGACCAAAAGACCTACAGGAGCATGATTGGTTCCTTGCTTTATCTTAACATCTAGCAGAACTAATATTATGTTTGCAACATGCTTTTGTGCTAGATACCAGGCTAGTCCTAAGAAATCTTGCCTAATTGATGTGAAAAGAATTTTGAGGTATCTCAAAGGCACACCCAATCTGGGCCTTTGGTATCCAAAGGATTCTGGTTTTGAGCTGACAACTTTTACAGATGCAGATCATGTTGGTAATAATCTAGACTGGAAGAGCACCTCTGGAGCATGTCAATTTCTAGGGGATAAACTTATGAGTTGGTCATCAAAAAAGCAGAACCGTGTTTCAACATCTACAGCTGAAGGAGAGTATGTTGCAACTGCCAGTTGTTGTTCACAAGTGTTGTGGATGAAGACTCAGCTGAAATATTATTGATACACCATGAACAAGATCCCAATTTACTGTGGCTCCAAGAGTGCCATTTCCATAACTACTAATCCGGTTCAGCACTAAAAAACCAAGCATATTGATATAAGGTACCATTTAATAAAGGATCATGTGGAAAATGGATCAATGGAGATGTATTTTATTCCTACATATTTTGAGCTTGTAGATTTGTTTACAAAACCTTTAGATTAGAAAAGATTCAATTTTCTTGTCAGCAAGCTTATGCTAAATTTATCTGCATAACAGTTGATTTCCTGCACATTTTGAGGGGGAGTGTGTATTTGTATAATTTAATGATGCTTGAGTTAAGGGGAGTAAATTTTTTCTAAGTCTAATACTTCTAATCCATGTGGACGCATGTTCATATGAGTACCAAAGACTTATCTGGTTTTGTAGACTATTCTGATGATTGTGCAATTCAAAAAATGCAATCTTCAAGGGGAGCATTTGGATAAATTTGTAAGTGTGCGTGTGTGCAAATATTTTTGAAAAGGTTGATTTTGAAAATGTGTGAAAAGTGTTTTTCATCTTTAAAGACTATTTTGAAAAACAGTGTGAATGATAACTCTTTGATATTCTCAAAATGTTGCTATTTTTGGAAAAGTTGCAATTTTTGAAAAGTTGCCATTTTTCGAAAGGGTGCAAAAATTATCGCAAGCCATTGCCTGAGATAAGTCCACTTGACGCAACGCATGGCATGAAACAAGTAACTTGACGCAACAAGTTGCTTGCGACAAGCATACATGACGCATTATACTGTTTGCGATAAGTCTACTTGACGCAACCCGTTGCTTGCGTCAAGTACACTTGACGCAACCCATTGTCTGCGTCGAGTTCACCCTGTTTTTAAGAGGCTTGTGTCACCTTTGCTTTGCACACTTGTGGCAACTTGTTCCTTGTGACAAGTACTCCTCCACGACTTGTTATTCTTACGACAAGAGTTGCTTCTCGTGTTTGCGTCAAGTGGGAGGTCCAATCCACTCGTGCCACGTGTCACTCCTTTTCTCGAGTATATACACACGTTTCAAATATTTGTTTCCCACTTGTCCATTTGAAAACATCTGCGAGTTCTAACACTTATATTCTCTCTCAGTATACTTCGATCGACCTTTCATCTTATTAGTCGAATCCTTCGATTCAGGTTGGGAAATCTTAAGTTTAATGGTTAATTGTTGGTCGATTTATGATTCTAAACTTGATTTCGTCCTTAACTTTCATAATCGACCATAAAATTTCGAACTTTAATCGATTTTATGAATTTGTGACTGTTTATGTTCTTCTAAGTGTTCTGGACTAAAATAAAAAACTGAACTTAGGGATTTAATGTACACTTGTTAATGGATGTTTAATGTTAAAATCTTGTTGGAATTCCAAAATCGAACTAATCTGAGGATTTAACTTGGACTGATTTGGACTGATTTTTGGATTTTGATGCTTTTCGGACTTAAGCATTTTTCTAAACTTGTTCTTGATGAACTTGCGTCAAGTTCATAAAATTATGAATCTTGTGTCAAGTTGGATAAGAAAATGTTGTTTACGTCAAGATCAAGAATACTAGGGTCATACCTCAAGTCTCATGTTTTTGGACTCTAAAATATTTCTAAGTCCACTTGTCGCAACTAGTGGCCTGCGACAAGTGGGACTTGCATTCTTTCTGCTTCAAGTCCACTTCTCGCATCAAGTGGATTGCTTCAAGTGCTCATTATACTTCTCAGGTCTAGTTTCTTGCGTCAACCAGACTTAAAGATTTTTTCAAAATGTTTTTGTTCTTTACTGACCCATAGGACACTTGTCCTACCATTTTTCATTTCAGGTGCTTAAGATGGCTAGTGGTGATCAATTCGTTGAGCAACAAGCTACTAATTCATGCCTCAAGCTGAAAACCCGAACCACGCACTAATTCATCCCAATGAATATCTGCTCATGCAGGCCAACAACCACCATGTAGATTTTGATCATCTCAACATAGATCTTGTCATCATAAAAATCCTAAAAGGCCACCCACTAGCATATGATTTGACAGAAACCATCTGTGTGCCCCTGATTTACCTTCAACAGGCCTGGAAGACCATCACCTTTGTCTACCAGAACAACCAGCCAACTTTTGAGATACATATTGATGATTTCATTACTATATTGGACTATGCAAGACTCCGGATGGTACTACGCTTGCCTGAGGCCAATTCCAGAGAAGGCAGAACTACTTTTGATGCATACCCTTCTGATTCTGAGGTATTTGGAGGAATAAAAGTGATGGGCTATGCTGGAGAGCTCAACATGATTAGTCAGTTCAAGAAGACAAATTTTCCATCAGTCTGGTATGCCCTGTTCTCCATCATCAACAGGTGCCTGACTTCCAAACACACCGGTGTGGACAATGCCAACATCCACATTATCCGGTTGTTCCTTGCGGTGGTATATGATCTACACGTTGACTATGCCTTCATCTTCTGGAATGAGCTCCAAGACAAAGTTCAGGCTAAATGAACCAACAAGGCGAGCACGTTTGTACCATACCATAGGTTTCTTCAATTGACTTCAACATGCTCTGTTCTAACCGACAGATTCCAAGGAGGATCAACTATCCTGCCGGACCAGAAAACAGCATGAGATATCTTCAAAAGTAGAAACAAGTCTTCAACTATAAGATGCCTATTCTTGCAGCCTTACTATCTTATGTGGATCCGAATGCCAAGTGCATCATAGAATATATTGAGTCTATGGAATGGACAGAGCTGGATATTCCTGCCCAAGGCTCCATCCCTAGGAGAGTAGTGTCCGTAAGGGTTCAAAGTACTGGGGTAGTACCTGAACGGGTCAAGCAGAGGGAAAATACCGAGAGGGGAACTGGAGGGAGTCAGCATTCTGAACTAGAGGACTTGGAATCATCCCATGCTGCTACTCAAAATGATGATTCCTCGTCTCAAGCTAATGTGGTACTTATCCCAAGACATATATAGGCCGACATCCAAAGATTGTCGATGAAAGTTCAGATGTTGAGACACAGTCGGATCCCGCAACAGATGAAGATAGAAATGATGATGATGACGATGATGACAATGATCATGCATTAGAGTTGAATGTTGATAATTCTATTCAGCAGGTGATAGGGGACATAAAGAGGAATGAGGGAGAAATAGTTGAAAATGAAGAAAGAGTGAGAACGAGTGAAGGGACGTTCAAAGAATATGGTGAAAGTGTGCTAACCCGAACCTACATATCCAGAAGGGCAGTCGCATATGCTACCAGGACTCATGTATTGAGTCTAGGTATTGAAGAAGACGTTAGTCGCCCACTAACGCATTTGCACACCCCAGTCACCCACTCAGTCTCCTCCCAACAGGAAACTGTTTCATCTTCACACAGGGGATTAGCAAAAAATCTATCCCATTCTCACTCGAAGAATGTGGATATTGAAATAAGACAACTCCTTCCCTGATTCTCGACTTCCTTCAGTGCACCAATTTGTCTAGAGATAATTGTGAATATATCTTTCATTCTTAGGACACTACCAACTATTTATGCTACCATCGGAAGTCTTAGTGACCCGATCGGAACACCCAGAGTAGATCCATCAATTAGACTATGAGGACAGTGTGGAAGTCCTATCATTGCTAACGTTTTCCATCTTTGAACACAGGTCACATAGTTGCTTTGGTAATTGTTGTGTCAACGAAACGTCTAAGTGACTCCGGTGTTACTTTTCCTGACTTTGTGTCAAGGGAAATTCTCAACGGCTCCCTAAAGGCTGTTGAAGATCGTTTTCTTGATGAACTATCTTCGGTGAAGCGGATGCTGAAAGGGAAAGATCCGATAGTAGAGACTTTGCAACCATCTCCACCTCCACCTCCACCTGTTCAAACACCGACTGCTGCTGATCTTTTAGTTGATGAGCTGAAATCCGTATTGTTTGCCAAGTTGTTATCTCAGGCTCCTGATGATCAGTCAGATGTAGACTTAGTTGGACTTCTCAGAGCTCAACAACCTTCTGTTACCCCAGTTGTTCAGTCAGATCATGTGACTTCTACCAAGTTCAACCAATTCAAGACAGAAGTTCTTACTACTTTACTGTCTATGTAACAGTCAATTAGTTCAGACTTCTTGTATGGTTTAGGCTTAGGGATAAAAAAGAAAGCATGATCATGATTCTGATCATGATCATGAGGGGGAGAGGCCCAAGAGACAGAGAGTTGGTGAGAGTTCAGACCAAGTACATGGCACAACGTCAACTGCAGATGAAATTGCTCAAAATATGGTGAAGAGAGTGGGAAGCAGCTTGTACTGTATGTCAATCCGGATATTGAACCAACAGTTGAAAAGCCCAAGGTTGCCTCAGAAGAGGAGTTATTACAGATCTTAGATGGATTCATTGATGTGATTGACGTGAGTTCTGACGAAGATGAGAATGCCGATAAGTATGACAAGTTTTGGAAGATTAAAGAAGAGTTTAAGGATTTGATTGACTTTTCTGATGAAGAAAATGTGGGAGATGGCATGCAGGACTTATTTGATGAGAAAGAGACGGACTTCCTGCTTCAGTTGTATGGCCCAGAAACTCCCGAAGATATCAACCTCAACCTTGTTCATCATGATATACATATTTTCGTAAGTTCAACTTCTCAGAAGCTCAAGTTCCACAAAGTCAAAGCTAAAGAAACATGCTCAATCATCTCAACCTTCTCAACCTAATCAACCTGCACAATCTACTGTTGATCAAGCTAGTCCTTCAAATTCCAGCATGCCTGATCCAGATCCTACTCCAGCTGAACAGAAACAGTTGAAGAATGCCTTGTGAATTCCTTTCCTTGAAGAGACCAAGAAGATATTTGTGCATCATATAAGAAAGTTAGACATCTTTTCAGTCTTGGGAGTAAAGAATCAGTCTAAGGAGTATCAAGAGGAGTATTTTTATATGATCAACTCTCTGAAACTGCCTACATCTCATGTGAAGACCAAACATAGGATTGTGTCAATCAAGGAGGTCTATCTGAAGAACTTATACAAAATATGGTATCCGATGTTTGTGGTTCAAAGATAAGATGACCACAATTGCACTTTCACTAAAGCAGATTTTCACCATCTTGAGATTGAAGATTTTGAGTATATGTATCACCTCTTTAAAGATCTGACTATCCGGAAAGAGAACATCACCCTTTCTTTGGAAGCCATCAAAATATTCATTCAGAGGCACATCATCTACACTTAATACTATGACTATGAACTTGTGTTGGAGAGCAGACAGCCTAAGATCAACATGTTGAAGCCTAACCTGAAGATTCCAGACTTAGAAATCTACCCACTCTTTATGGCTCTTCAAGATCCAGAGTTTTGGTGTTATTTATAAGAATGTCAATAATGAGAAAAGGTTTCTAAGGTTTACAAAGATCGCTAAGTTATCAGATGGAACTTTGAAGGTGATCAGACTGCAGCTTGACAGCCGGCACCAAAAGAATGAGAGAGCAAGATAGAAGAAGGTGACAAAATGCCTAGAAGAGAAAGGTTGATTCTTGTCAAAGCTTTGGAGGCAGTGGATGATAGAATTGAGTTTAGGAAGGCTATGGGGAGGTTTGAATCACACATGGGCATACGACAAACAAGAAGACGTTTTATACCTTGATTCCAAAGAGGGAGATTGTTGGAGTATTTGTTGGAATTCAAGGTCCTCTCATATAAAAGTCAACCCAAAGTCAACTTTTTTAGTAGTTATTTTGATTTCCTTGTAAATGGTTCAAAGGTATGTCTTGACCATATATAAAGCTTGTCTTAGTTCATTTTGTATTAGCAACTCTTTCATTGTAAGTTTGTGGCATATTTGTAATCTTGTGACTCTCTCAATACATATGACACTTTCTCTCTCTAGAAACTCTCTTTAGATTCTTGTTAAATTTCCATGTTTTGTGCTTGATTTGGGTCCTACAATAACTTTTATAGATGATTATTCATTCTACACTTATTTGTATGTGATTAATGAGAAGTCTGACTCACTTGATATGTTTAAAACTTTTAAAGCCAATGTTGAAAATCAACTCGACTATAAAATAAAGGTAGTGTGATCGGATAGAGGTGGAGTATTATGGTCGAAACATGGTGTAACACCCTCAAAATTGGGAAGAGCAACTAATTTTTTTTTCAACAAAGCCTCAAGTAAAGATAAATCCCTTACAACAAGTCCATATTTAAATTAATAATCTAGGTTTAACCATCAACACATGAATAAAGTCTTACACAAAGACTAAATAGGGTCGGGTGTTACTAAAACCTAAATACTAGTTGCTATTCTCAAGATAAAGGCGGAAGACTACACCAAGCTACTCACCCTCGTGGATGTGACTAATACTCAACTCTTTGCAACAACGCTAGCCCCATTCCCCAACCGGAACCTGATTGGCATGCCGACAAATAAAAAGGTTAGGCTAACGTCTAGTGAGTTCAAGAGTTTTCAATATAAATAAATATACATTGTTAAAGGAAAGAAAGTCATTTAAATCATGAATTTCCGAAATGATTTGCTTTAAATATGAGAAGACTCATTTTCCAATAATGCACGTTTTAAAGATGAATACCCCGACGTAAAACATTCATTCATAAAGTAAATTCAACCCAAGATTCACTCCAAACGTGAATATATAAAACGACTCCCAGTTTATGAAACGTGAATAAAACTTCATATCCCAAAACACCCAAACGCGGATGAGACATAATACTCGACCCAGAAATCATGAATAAAACCCATATATATGAAATGTCACCGAAAACATGGATACTAAAATACAATACCCAAAACAACACCTTTCGGTGATGGGGGAGTCCCGATTCCATCGAATGTGGCGGACACACAAAGTTAAGCCACGTATCTACGTTATAATTATAACTTCAAGGATGGACAACTGTTGACATCAACCCTATTCATGGATCTTTAGTCAAGGAATGCATCAACCCTATTCATGGATGTTTAGCCCAAGCATCACCAAGTTCAACCCTATTCATGGATCTTTACCTTGGGACCTCACCATCCTTGACCTGCTTGTTCACTTGGAAACTTACATCGTATCACCAATGCCTATTTCCAAATTACAACTCGGGGACCTTATCCCAAATTTACATGATAAAACGACCTCTATGCCTATGGATCCAATGCATTACAGTCTTAACATTACACGACTCACAAGAATGACGACGCACTTAAAACATGTAATTTCCAAATGACACGAAATATACGCCATTATACTCAAAGCTCCACAACTATTTTTAAAACCGGACAAATGTCCTCAAGACTCCATTTAGTCAAAATCGAGCCAAAGGCCCAATAGTTTACGTAAATCTCCAACGAAAGCATTTGCAAACATTAAAACACGTTTAACCGATAGTGATGTAGACACAACGGCCAAAAGTATAATTAACTCAAACTCAACATTGGTTGAGGTAAACCATTTTCCAAATGGACTCTTTACCCTTATATTTCCAAAATGCCTCATAACACAATTATATACATTTTCCAAATAGTTGTAAGTTCAAATTCGTATAAATGACCCTTACATCAAATGGACTCCATTTATATATAAATTATCAAGGGAACATATCAACACGTTTATTTATCAAATGTTCAAAAATCCCAAAGTGGGCTTTTCTCAATGTTTATAAAACCATACACATCGAATAATTGAGATTTACCAAATGACCCAACAGTTAATAATTTCCTGTAAAACATGTAAACACTTTAAAAATAAACATTTTGGCATGTACCCCGTTTTCATAAATCATCTTAAACTCACCTTGCTAGATTTAGACTAAATCTAGATTTTACCCCAACTTGAGCTTCCTTGAAGAAACTTGAATCCACAAGAAAAATCTTCCAAAAACCTATATTGACAAGTTCCAACCATAAATATACTCCTTCAACCATTTAGAATCGATCTCCAAACATATTACATCAAAATCCCCAAATTTGGCCAAAACCCTAATTTTGACCTAACTCCTCCAAAATCTTCCAAACCGAAATTGGAGAAACATAATACTAGGAAATCATCCATGGAGTGATTATAACTCATAAAGAAGCTTAGAAACGGAGGGAATGAACTTACACTTAGGTTTTTCAGCAAAAACCACCAAACTTAGAAATCATCAAGGAATGGTGATGAACACTTGAATCTTGCTCAAAAGGTTGAAGTTACAAGTATAGATGATGAGAGGGTACAAGGTTTTAGGGGAAGAACTCCGAAAAATAGGTTAGGGTTCACATGAGAGGGTGTGGTTCGGTTGAGAGAGTTTTTAGAAGAGAATGGTTTAAGGAATGAATGAGAAAAGTGAGAAAAATGGGTTTAATGAAGTCTGGACCCCGACGACGAGTATGCCCAGCGACTGTGACACATGTCACTTTCGCCGGGCACTCTCGCTAAGAGTGTACCGCGACCATAAAGGCCTCCGCGAGAGTGACACGCGATTGTGACACATGTCACTTTTGCTGTCACTTTCGCCCAAACTCCCCGAAGCTCGAATTTTGATTTATTTCGACATGCAACACCCTCGATACGCTATGGGGATTTTGGTAGCATCATCCCAATATAATCCCTCCATTTACAAGTCACAGAAACATCCGGGTGACCATTGATTACCGAAAATCACGGGTGTTACACATGGATGTGGGTCAAGTTCCTGGACCATTTGCTGACTTTTGCAAGACTCATGACATAGTTAATAAATTTACTATGCTAGGAACACCTCAACAAAATGAAGTTGCGGAGAAGCCTAATCGGACCATTATGGAAATGCTGTGTAGTATGATAGCAAACTCATATCTTCCACAATTCTTGTGGACCGAAGCACTTATAATAGTCATATACATCTTAATCCTGTTCCCCCAAAATCTATCCATAAGACACCTTTTGAAATGTGGATGGGAAAGAAACCACGATTAAACTATTTTAAAGTTTAAGGATGTCCGACTAAAGCCAAAGTGTACAATCCTCAAATCAAAAAATTGGACCCAAAGACCATTACTTGTTATTTTATTGGTTACCCTGAAAGGTCTAAGAGGTATCGTTTCTATGCCTCATCTCATACCACTAGATTAGTAGAAACTAGGGATGCATAATTTCTTGAAAATGCAAATATAAGTTGGAGTAATGGTTCGAGAATTACTGACTTATATGAAGAAAAGGCACCTAATATAACTCCTAATTTACTTGTGCCCATTTCTATTCCTAGTGAGAATATATCATCAACATCAAATAATGAAGTTGTGGATGTTAGAATTTAGAATGAACCATCACATGAAGATACTTCAGTCAATAATGAAGTTGTAGAAGATACTCAACCTTTAATATCACAAATATCCAAGAAGCCTACTACTTATTGAATGAAGCTGACTGTTAGGACATTTATTGTCTTCAATATTTGAATGTAAAACAATTGTACAGTCATGCAATGTAAAAGTCATGGAAAGTCAAAGAAAGTTAAAAGTCAAAGTCATGTTAGTGAAAGTCAAAGTAGTTTACTTTGTTTTGTAATGTCTTTGTAAATAGAGTTAGGTATTAGTAGAATTTGCTTAGAGATTAAGCATTAGTGAGATCATCATTGTAGCAACTTTCTAGAGAGAGAAAGTTGAGAGCATTATAGAGAGATAAAGCTTACAAATCAAATGTATCATCTAGTTTTGTAACACCTTGAATTTTCAATTAATAAAGTTTATCTTAAGACCTCTAATCTTCCTTAATTTTGGGTTGTATTCTTCTTACGTCTACCTTAGATGCTTTACCTCGCGAGAAATCCTTTCGGGTGAGAAAAATCCCAAATTTTGAAGTTTGGAAGGCTTGGGCGACAGTGCCCGGCGACCTTGCCATGGGCAATGTCGCCGTGGTCATAGTCGCCGAGGAAGTTTGGTCTCGGTATATGTTCAGCGGGAATGCCCCGCGATTATGACAAACGACACTATCACCGTGCCATTCTCGCGCCAAGGGTGGGCCGCGGTACCTCTTGGAAGATTATGCCCGAGTCAAGGTCGTCGGCGGTGTTTTGGGTATAAATTGGACAACCCGTTTTCTTAAGCCATAAATATGATATTTTGGAAGTGCTAGGTCTTTTTCTTTGCAGTATTTTGGTAAGATTCAACCCTCAACCATCTCTCCTCATTAAATCTATTTTGGTATCGAGGGGATCAATGCTCTCGAGGGGAAGAATGGTGGAGGTGGAGGTGGAGGTGGCGGTGGTATCGTCGGCATAGGTTGATTGGGAATGCCAGGGAAAAGAGGTCTCGGATAGTTGGGAAGCGGAGGTCCCAACCAAGGCATATTTGATCCACCTAGACCATGCGAAGGCTCTGTTGCGTTGCTAGCATTCTGGTTTCTTTGAGATGCAATCTCTTTCACCGTTTGTCTATGTTGATTTGTCAAGGAATCGATACAAGCAGGGGCAGCGTTCAACTCCATATTCATTTAGGCTATGATTTGCTCTTGGGTTCCTTGAAGAGCTGTCATTATCCTGTAAAAAAAACTCAGGGAAACTGTTAGTACGACGCACGATTTCCAAGGATTTTCTTTAGATGGGGCCCACGGTGGTGCGCCAAACTGTTAAAGCAAAAAATCGTCCAAAGGAAGATTTAAGGACAGTGTGGAGCTTTATCCAACTAAAGAAAGTAACCAGACGACAATATGCGTGATAATAAACAGAAGAATAAGACAAGAGATTTGGTGATGCGGAAAAACCTCAACGATGAAAAAACTGCGGACAACTGGGAGAGGTCGTCGAGCATTATGATCACCAAACAGGGGCGATGTCCTTATGTATTACAATGTATACGCAAGTTAAATATGTTGGGAACTGAAGAAAAGCTCAAGTATGGTTAATGCTGCTAGTTCAGAATTACTACTGCTAGAGGACTTCAAATTTAATACTGCTGAGTATTACTACTTCTAGTAGAATTAATACTGCTAGTCAAAGTTAGTGCTTCTTGAACAAAGTTAGTACTGCTTAGCTAGTTAGTACTGCTAGAGGTTAGTGCTGCTTAGTAGTTAATGCTGCTTATGATTAGTGCTGCTTATGAATTGGAGATCCGGATGGAGAGGATGACAGCTGTAAAGAATAAAGATATTCATGGAAGGATTGAAGATAACTATACAAGATATACTGAAGATATTCTATTTTTTGTAATTATCTTTTTGTTCAGTATATGTATAGATTTGACAGAATAGTTTATATACAGTTTTAATTCTAAGTTTTTGCTTTAGAGAGAATCAACCTCAAGGCATAGTTCCTAATACTAGAGAAGTAGTATTCGTCTTGAAAGAGCTTGTTCTTCAAGATTGAGGTTGAGTGTGTAATCTTGTGATTTGTTTATTGAATACAAGTTTACAAGTTGTTAATCATATACACTGTTTGTTTACTGTTACATTGAATATCAAAGTGTTATTCCGCAACTTCTTTGATATTGTGTCTGAGACTTTATTCTTGTTGAGAATTCGATCCTGACAAGTGGTATCAGAGCTTGCTCTCTCAGAAACATCTATTCATTCATCATGGAAAACTTTGCAGAATCAAACAATACTCTGGTCTCAAAGGTTCCAATGCTCAGACCCAATGAATTCGATATGTGGAAGATCAGAATCAAGCAGTACATACTCCTCACTGACTATTCTATGTGGGACATCATTGAGAATGGCCCTTCTGAAGCAGGAAAGATTGGTGCAGATGGAAAAAGAACTCCACCTAAAACTGATGCTGAAAGAAAGACTAGACAGACAGAGATGAAAGCCTTGAGCACTTTGCTCTTGGCTATCCCCAATGAATATCAACATCAGTTTTGCAACTGCACTGATGCAGAGATGCTCTGGAATGCTCTAGAGAAGAGATTCTCAGGTACCAAAAGTACCAAGAGAAATCAGAAAGCCATTCTGAAGCAACAATATGAGAACTTTATGTCAACCAAGAATGAGTCCATGACTCAAACTTTTGACAGGTTCAACAAACTTATTGGTGAACTAGCTACAGTGGGAGTACAAATTGATCAAGATGATCTGAACAGAAAGCTTTTAAGGTCCCTGAGTGATGAATGGACCATGTATACTGTGTCTTTCAGACAGAATGATCAACTGGAAGAAAAGGAACTTGATGATCTATATAATGATCTAAGAGTTTTTGAATCTGAGGTAGAGGCTAAGAAGAGGCCTTCTGGGTATGTTCACAATGCTGTACTCCTTTCAGCATCAACTGATTCTACTTCCATCTCTGAATCAGTTAGTACTGCCAATGGAGCACCTCAAGAGAAAGGCACTGAAACCGTATTTGAAGCCTTTCTAGCAAGTCATGGAAACTCTTCTATCATTAATGATGACTTGGAACAACTCCATCCAGATGATCTTGAAGAGATGGACATTAAATGGCAGATGGCCATGCTCTCTATAAGAGTTAAGAAGTTCATCAAAAGAACTGGAAGGAACAACTTCTCACAAAGAAGAGAAGATGGAGCAGGTTTTGACAAGTCAAAGGTGGAATGCTATAAATGCCATCAGAAGGGACACTTTGCTAGAGAATGCAGAAGTGGAATGCCTCAAAACAATAACCACCAACAAGCTCAATCTGGAAGCTTCAATAATAACAGAAACTCTGCACAAGCCCTTGTCTCTCAACAAGGTATGGGATTTGATTGGAGTGATCAAGCTGAAGAAGCCATTCAAAACCAAGCTCTAATGGCAGAGGTGTCTGATCTCCCAACAGAGGTAACTTCCAATCTATGTTCTCAAAATTGCATTAACACTGTTAAAAGGTATAGGGATCACAATCAGAACATGAGTGATGACCTTAAGAGATTGGAAAAGGACATAAAAGATTATGTGAGGATAGTTGAGAGATTTGAAGAGCAGATTAAGGGTTTTCGAGCCAATGAGCTTCAACACTCTTATGACACAAACTACTGGAAGTGGGAGAAGAATGACTTAGAACTTCAACTGACCAGATCCAAAGAGGAGAGTGAAAAGCTAAGAGTAGAACTAGCTAAAGTCAAGCTAGATGTAGAAAAGTTTTCCAATGCCTCTAAAGCAATGGATTCTTTAATACAATCTCAGATTCATGATAAACTGAGAAGAGGAATAGGGTACAATACCACACCACCACCCTATAACAACAACTACATCCCTCCTAGTTCAGATTTGTTAGAAACAAAGGATAGGAAGGACCTACCTAAGGGAGCCACTGAGATAGATCCCTTAGATGAAGTAGTTGTTAAGGATAAAACTGAGAAAGAAGTTGTCAAGGATAAAGACAACACTGTGAGTGGTGAGATTCCTATAGAAAACCACATAATCACCAATGAGGGATGTGGAAAGCATTGGATCAAGTCCAATGAGATAGAGAAGACTGAGGGAAAGAACAAGAAGGTTCATTATAAGCAGACCACTGTTGTGAACCCTATCCCTTGCAAGTAGTGTGCATGCAATAAATCTAAGCCCCAAAAACATGATAAACCAAGGGGAAATCAGAGAAACTGGAACAACCAATGGGCACAAAAACAAGGCATTGATCTGAGTAAAATCAATAGACCAAAGCCTTGTTTCATATGTGGAAAGTTAAACCATTTGGCTAAGTATTGTTTCTTTAATCCTATTAACCAACAGATGAACTTTCAAAGATTTGTGCAAAAACCTGTTGGTTATAGGAAGGCTGGAAAGAAACATGTGATGAAGAAATCTGTTGAAAGTAAGGGCCCCATAAGGAAAAAGGTTTTAAAAGAAAGTATTAAAATGTGGGTGCCTAGAAGCACTAAAACTGTTAGTACTGCTGACAGGGATAGTGCTGCTGGAATCATTACTGCTGCTACCAGTGTTAGTACTGCTGAAAATATTAATGCTGCTAATACTGTTAGTACCTCTTTAAAGGTTAATACTGCTAATACAGTTACTGCTGCTAACACAGTTACTACTTCTAATAAGGTTAGTACTGCTAAGCATGCAAGTGCTGCTAAGGCAGTTAGTACTTCTAAAACCAGTACTGCTTCTAGCAAATGTGTTTCCAAGCCTATCATTGTGACAAAGTACTCCATAAATGAGGAGTTAAAGTTTAAAAATCTTGTCAAGAAATAATGCAAGTATTTTGATGAGAAAGGGGTACCCAAGACCACCTTGGCTTGGGTTCCTAATTCATACTAACTGATTTATCTTATGTGCAGGGCAACCAACAGCTCAAGGGAAAGAGCATTTGGCATGTTGATAGTGGTTGCTCTAGGCACATGACAGGCAACATGTCATGCCTTCAGGATTTCAAGCATATCAATGGAGGACATGTTGCTTTTGGAGATAATCTTACTGGTGGTAAAATAAGTGGCAAAGGTAATGTTACAAAAGGTAAGATGACATTTGAGGATGTCTACTATGTTGATCAGTTGAAGTACAACCTGTTAAGTGTATCACAGGTTTGTGACAAACAACATAGCATATTATTTACAAATACAGAGTGTATGATCCTTGCTCCAGGGTTCAAAGTAGTTGATGAAAGCATGATACTACTTAGAACTCCAAGAAAGGACAATGTTTATTGTCTAGATATGGACAATGTTGATAGTGATTCATCCCTGAACTGTCTTGTTTCAAAAGCTTCTGTGGATGAATCCTCTCTCTGGCACAGAAGGATGTGTCACATGAAGTTCAAGACTATGAACAAACTTGTTAAAAACAACCTTGTAAGAGGTTTACCATCAAAAGTATTTTCATGTGATGATCATTGTGTTGCTTGTCTTAAAGGCAAACAGCACAAAACTTCTCATAAGACCAAAGAGTTAAATACTATTTCTTCTTGTCTCCAATTACTGCATATGGATCTGTTTGGTCCTACAAATGTTATGAGTATAGGCAAGAAATCTTACTGCTTGGTTATTGTTGATGATTACTCCAGATTTACTTGGGTATATTTTCTAAGGACTAAGGATGAAACAAGTGGACTGATCAAATCCTTTATCCTAAGAATTGAAAACCAAACTAATCAAAAAGTAAAAGTCATTAGATCAGATAATGGGACTGAATTTAAAAATCTTGATCTAAACACCTTTTGTGAAGAGAAAGGCATTGAGAGACAATATAGTGCCCCTAGGACTCCTCAACAGAATGGAGTTGCTGAGAGGAGAAATAGGGCACTAATAGAGGCTGCTAGATCTCTGTTAGCTGATTCAAAACTGCCAATTACCTTCTGGGCTGAAGCAGTTAATACTGCCTGTTATGTCCAAAACAGAGTTCTAGTGGTCAAGCCAAAGAACAAGACCCCATATGAGCTTTTAAATAACAGAAAACCATTTATTGGATTTTTCAAACCTTTTGGGTGTCCTTGTACTATTCTCAATACCAAATCTCACTTAGGTAAGTTTGATAGCAAAGCAGATGATGGATTTCTTGTTGGTTACTCATCTCAGAGTAAGGCTTACAGAGTCTTTAACTCTTTTTCTAGAATAATTGAAGAAAGTGACAATGTCAAATGCAATGAGAACACACCAAATCCAATTGGGTCTGGTCCTTAGTGGCTATTTGACATTGATTCACTAACTAACTCTTTTGGTTTCAGTAGTGATGATTATGCAGGTTCAGGGAGTGGAGAATCAAGAACTACCCAAGTCCAAGACAGTATGTCTAAATCTGTGATCTTTCCCATACCCACAGTGGATCCTGTTGAAGACTGTGAAAAGGAACCATCTACTGAACCAAGTCAGAGTGAAGAAGATAGTAGAGATGAGGAGACTCAAGACAATAAAGAATCAGAAGTAGCTGCTGAAAACACCTCAGTTGAGTTGAATGACTCCAATCTAGAGGTGAGACTTAATGAAGAACCTAATCATCACACCAGAATTCAAAAGAATCATCCTCCACAGCTGGTAATAGGAGATATATCCTCTCCTATGATGACTAGAAATCAAAGCAGGCTGCAAGAAATGCAAGACCAACAACATACAGTGCTTTCTTGCTTTTTATCCCAGCTTGAGCCTAAGAAGGCACATGATGCTATGAAAGAGTCCAGTTGGATAGAAGTAATGCAAGAAGAGCTACTGCAATTCAAGCTACAAGATGTTTGGGATCTGGTAGAAGCAATAGGAACAAAATGGGTCTTCAGGAATAAGAGAGATGAAAGAGGTATAGTGATAAGGAATAAAGCAAGGCTAGTGGCTCAAGGGTATACACAAGAAGAGGGAATAGACTATGATGAAGTATTTGCACCTGTGGCCAGGATAGAAGCAATTAGATTATTCCTGGCTTATGCTTCTTTTATGAAATTCAAAGTCTATCAAATGGATGTGAAAAATGCATTTCTTTATGGCTCAATTGAAGAAGAAGTATATGTCTGTCAACCACCAGGGTTTGAAAACCCAAGCTATCTAGACAGAGTATACAAATTGAAGAAAGCACTTTATGGACTGCATCAAGCTCCAAGAGCATGGTATGACACTCTGTCATCCTATCTCTTGGAAAATGGCTTTGAAAGAGGAGTCATTGATAAGACTTTATTCATCAAGAGAAAGAAGAAGGATATCTTGCTGGTCCAAATCTATGTTGATGATATCATCTTTGGATCTACAAGAGACAACATGTGCAAGGAGTTTGAGGAACTAATGCATCAAAGGTTCAAAATGAGTTCCATGGGGGAACTTACTTTTTTCCTTGGACTCCAAGTTCAACAGAAGTCAGATGGAATCTTTATCTGTCAGTCCAAGTATGTGCAGGACATTCTAACCAAGTTTGGTTTCTCAGATTCAAAACCTGCCAGCACACCTATGGAGACACACAAGCAGATAACAACAGATCTTGAGGGGGAGGATATGGATGTTCATCATTATATATCCATGATTGGCTCTCTCATGTATCTTACAGCCTCTAGGCCAGATATAATGTTTCCAGTCTGTGTATGTGCAAGATTCCAAGTTAGGCCAAAGCAATCTCACTATCAAGATGTTAAGAGGATATTCAGATATCTCAAAGGGCAACCCAGATTGGGACTTTGGTATCCTCATGACTCATCCTTTGACCTACTTGCATAATCAGATAGTGATCTAGGTGGAGCAAACTTGGACATAAAATCTACTTCTAGAGGATGTCAGTTTTTGGGTGCAAGACTAGTGTCATGGCAGTGCAAGAAACAAACCACAGTGTCCACATCTACAACAGAGGCAGAGTACATAGCAGCTGCAAGTTGCTGTTCTCAAGTCTTATGGATTCAGAATCAAATGTTGGACTATGGGGTAACCTTTCTACACACTCCAATTTTTATTGATAATAGCAGTGCTATTAGCATTGTGAATAATCCTGTCAAGCACTCAAAGACAAAGCACATTGAGATCAGGTATCACTTCATAAGAGACTGTAATGAAAAGAAACTTATTCAAGTTGTAAAGGTTCATACTGACAACCAGTTTACTGATCTATTCACCAAAGCATTTGATGTGGGTAGATTCACTTTCTTGGTAACAAGTGTGGGAATGATCAACTCTGAATAAGCTCCTACTCAAAAAGTGGTTCAATACCTGTATATTGTTTATTCTTGGTGGTCCTAATCTTCTTTTTTCAGGAAAAGTATAGCAGTACTCAGTCCTTCACAAAGCTTAAAAGTGTAAGCATTGTTAATACTACCAGTGCATTTTTAATACTGCTTTCAGTTAATACTGCTTCCAGTTAATACTGCTTTCAGTTAATACTGCTAGTGGTTAATACTGCTTTCAGTTAATACTGCTAGTGGTTAATACTGCTCTCAGTTAATACTGCTTTCAGTTAATACTGCTAGTGGTTAATACTGCTTTCAGTTAATACTGCTAGTGGTTAATACTGCTCTCAGTTAATACTGCTTTCAGTTAATACTGCTAGTTAGTTAATACTGCTAGTTAGTTAATACTGCTTTCGGTTAATACTGCTTTCAGTTAATACTGCTAGTGGTTAATATTGCTAGTGGTTAATACTGCTCTCAGTTAATACTGTTTGTCGTTAATACTGCTCTTGGTTACTACTGCTTATATCCCGAATACTATAAATACCCTTTGCCCGCCTAAAAGTTCATAACGACTCTTTGCATACTGTTCACTTGCGCTCTAAACCCTTTTCTCTCAAGTTCAAAGTTTTCAGGCAAGAAACTTCAAGATCAATGGCATCAATGGCATTCATAGACGAGCACAATGAAATCGCGATGCTACAAAAGCCCAAACAGGCCGCTGGTTTCCACCAGATTGTGGATTTCCTCAAGACAACCCATATTGCCCATGCTCTCACTGTATCGCCACCAATCTATATCGAGCATCAAAGGCAATTCTGGGCAAATGCCACCATTGTTACTGAGAATGGTGTGCAAATGATCAAAACAAGGGTGTGTGACAAACCCTTGACAGTTACTGAAGAGGTCCTTCGCATCAGTCTACGTCTAGACGATGCCTCTGGTATAACTTCTATCTCTAATGATGAACTGTTTGCTACTCTTACAAGAATGGGGTATGGAGGCCCATTGGGTGTGTTCAAGTTCTCAAAAGCCAAATTTTCACCCCAATGGCGTTTCTTTGTCCATACCCTTATGCATTGTATCTCTAAAAAGACTACTGGATGGAGTGAGTTCAGTAGCACCATTGCTTATGCTTTGGTATGCTTAGCCACTGCCAGAAAGTATAATTTCTCCCAAATGATTTTTAATGATCTTGTCTCAAACCTGGGAAGTAAAAAGAGTTTTTATATGTACCCCAGGTTTGTCCAAGCAGTTATTACCCATGAATTGACGGATATACCTCATTTTGATGGGGTATATGTACCAAAAATTCCCAAAGGTAAGGTCTTTTCAAACATGAAAAGATCCCCTCTGGACTCGGAAGGAGTTGACACCTCATTGTTCTCTACAATGATGGTGGTGTCCCAAACTGATGAAGGTATGGCAGCAGGGTCAAGGCCCCCATTAGACCTACCCACTGCTAGCCAATCCCAACCTTCCCACCCTAAATCAATTCCTCAGTCTCTTCTTGATAAACCAACTTCACCAATCACCCAAACATACAAAAGGAAACAGGTAAAGAAGGCTCCTTCTCTTCTTGTACCATCAACCCCTAAGCCTTTAAGCCCTCTAAGGGAGGATTCTCCCTTAGAGAATATCTACAGGGAAACCACAAGGGTGTCTCCCAACCCCAAGGAGGTGCTCTCTGAGGAGGAGGTTGAGCATATGGGTGAGCAGGCTGCCACTACTCCTGCTAACACAGAGGAGGACAGTGGTAACATAAATAAGACCTCCCCCATGGCAACTTTGAATGAGCAATCATTCAAAGGTCCCAGGTGCCAAGAAACCAAGGGGGTGGATAGTGCTTCTGCTAGGCAGAAGACTTCCACTACAAAAAGATCCTATGATCCATCAAAAGAGGGTAACACTTCTGGAGAAGGTGAGGACAGATATACCTACTATTAATTGATGGAAACAATGGGCAACATCAACCAAGATGTTCTTAAACAAGGGAAAGAAATTGAAGAGATGAAACTAATAGTCCTGTCTCAACAAGTTCAGATTTCCAAACTGAAGAATATGGTAAAGAAATTACTCCAGAAAAAGAAGAGGAGGCAATTTGTGCTTAAAAGAAGGGAACCAGTGCCTGATGCTCCCAAAAAGGGGGAGTCAGAAGCTGATGTTAACAGGGAAGATGCTTCAGAAAAGAGAGAGGAACTTGATGTTGAGGGGGAGAAAGCAGCAGTAACAGAGCAAGCAACAGAAACCATTAATGCTGCTAGTTCAAGTAAAGCAGCAGAAATGGTTAGTACTGCTGAAATAAGTAAAGCAGCAGAAACAGTGAAAGAAGTTCTAACAGAGCTGGAGATTGCAGAAACCTTACTTAAAGCCAAGCATGATACTCCCAAGGTCACCTCAAAGACCAAAGGAGTAGTCATCAAAGAACAAGGGAAATTGATCAAGAAAACAAATGAAGAAAAGAAGGTGAATAAAGACAAAGGCAAAGCAAAAATGGTGGAATCTGATCAATCAGTCAAAAAGCAAAGGTTGGTTGAATCAGATGAAGCTTTAGCCAGGAAGATGCAGGTTGATATTGAAAAGGAAGAAAGAGTTCAGGTTGAAAAAGACAGGGAGATGGCAAAGGCTCTAGCTGCTGAACTGAATGAAGCCTATCAACAAAGTCTGGCAACTGAACTTGCACAAAAGAAAGCAGCATATTTGAAGAAATCTGTGGTGATAAAAACAGCTGCAAAGAAGAGACAACCCTCAAAGACTTTTCTTGGTACTCAAGAGAGAAACAAAATGATAATTTTTCTCAAAGGTGCTATAGGAGTCAGAAAGGAGATGTTCTCCAAGATGACATTTGAGCAAATCAAGGAGCTGTACAATTCTGAAATGACCAAGCTTCAAGGGAATGAAACTGCCAGGGTGGAGATGGAGAAGAGAATGAAAGAAAGTAATGATTTCATGATAGAAAAACCTTTTCCAGATGAGCAAGAAACACCACCAAAGAAAGAAGCCACTCTGGGTGAAAGTCTAAGGACTTTAAAGAGAACCAAGATGATGGCAAGGAGAAAGTCAACCAAGAAGCCTAGAATAGCTGAAGAAGAGGCTGAGAAGGTTGTTGAAGTAGAAGGGGCACCTGAGTCATCCAAACAGAAAAATCTATCAAGTACAGATGATGTAAATATGTATATGGTAGTGATGAACAAAGTGCCTGAACCAATTTCAGCAGAACCTGTAGGAGTTAAGCCTCCTGAGGTTATTCTTTGGGATACATTGACAGTGGATGGAAAGGAATACATAAGGCTCAAAAGGAAGGATGAAAAGTATGAGGTGTTCAATACTTGGGCAAAGATTGTAAGAACATGCTCTAGGTCAGACCTTGAAGAAATGTTTGAGATAGGAATGAAGTTGTATTCAGATATACTGAAGGCTCCAGAGATTTCAATTACAAAACTGGTGATGGAGTATCTGTGTATGATGTTCAAGCCTGATGAAGTAGAGCATGTGATCAGGAATGTGTTCAAATCAGTCAACAATTGGACTCTATATGAAACTAGTGGAGTATATGCAGTGACTTTGGACTTGAATCACACTGAATACTTTCTAGTGGATAGAGTGTACAACCATAGCAGATTAAAGCTTCATGCCATGCTGAAGAAGAAGCTAGGATGTATTCCAGATTCAGAAATGGCTAAATATTTGATCCAAAGAACAATAAATCAGAGTTTAGGGTTGGATGCAAATACTGGAATTTAGGCCATGATGGAGTTTTGGGAGCATCTTGAAGATCAGATCTGAAGAACTTGACTTCTCTTCCTAAAAGTCAAGTTAGGGGGAGATTGTTGGGAACTGAAGAAAAGCTCAAGTATGGTTAATGCTGCTAGTTCAGAATTACTACTGCTAGAGGACTTCAAAGTTAATACTGCTGAGTATTACTACTTCTAGTAGAATTAATACTGCTAGTCAAAGTTAGTGCTGCTTGAACAAAGTTAGTACTGCTTAGCTAGTTAGTACTGCTAGAGGTTAGTGTTGCTTAGTAGTTAATGCTGCTTATGATTAGTGCTGCTTATGAATTGGAGATCCGGATGGAGAGGATGACAGCTGTAAAGAATAAAGATATTCATGGAAGGAATGAAGATAACTATGCAAGATATACTGAAGATATTCTATTTTTTGTAATTATCTTTTTGTTCAGTATATGTATAGATTTGACAAAATAGTTTATATACAGTTTTAATTCTAAGTTTTTCCTTTAGAGAGAATCAACCTCAAGGCATAGTTCTTAATACTAGAGAAGTAGTATTCGTCTTGAAAGAGCTTGTTCTTCAAGATTGAGGTTGAGTGTGTAATCTTGTGATTTGTTTATTGAATACAAGTTTACAAGTTGTTAATCATATACACTGTTTTTTTACTGTTACATTGAATATCAAAGTGTTATTCCGCAACTTCTTTGATATTGTGTCTGAGACTTTATTCTTGTTGAGAATTCGATCCTGACAAAATACGTAAAAACAAGCGTGGAAACAGGTAATAATTGTAAATCGTGTGTAAAAAGCTTCTTTCGTGTGAATAATGCTTCGGTCATGGGATTTTTCCTAGTATAACTTGTGAACTCTAGAAATCGGATGTAATTGTTGTTGAATTAGTTGTGTCCCTGTCCTAGTGTGTGTCTTTGGTATTTATGGTCTTTGATCTTCATAAATGTGTCATTCTAAGTTTATGCAACACTAAGTTTTTTAAAAGAAATCAAGGGGGAGTAGAATTAGAGTTAGGTATTTGTAGAATTTGCTTAGAGATTAAGCATTAGTGAGATCATCATTGTAGCAACTTTCTAGAGAGAGAAAGTTGAGAGCATTCTAGAGAGATAAAGCTTACAAATCAAATGTATCATCTAGTTTTTTAACACCTTGAATTTTCAATTAATAAAGTTTATCTTAAGACCTCTAATCTTACTTAATTTTGGGTTGTATTCTTCTTACGTCTACCTTAGATGCTTTACCTAGCGAGAAATCCTTTCGGGTGAGAAAAATCCCAAATTTTGAAGTTTGGAAGGCTTGGGCGACAGTGCCCGGCGACCTTGCCATGGGCAATGTCGCCGTGATCATAGTCGCCGAGGAAGTTTGGTCTCGGTATATGTTCAGCGGGAATGCCCCGCGATTATGACAAACGACACTATCACCGTGTCATTCTCGCGCCAAGGGTGGGCCGCGGTACCTCTTGGAAGATTATGCCCGAGTCAAGGTCGTCGGCGGTGTTTTGGGTATAAATTGGACAACCCGTTTTCTTAAGCCATAAATATGATATTTTGGAAGTGCTAGGTCTTTTTCTTTGCAGTATTTTGGTAAGATTCAACCCTCAACCATCTCTCCTCATGAAATCTCTTAAGCTACCTCACTCATGAGCATTTATGATTGTTGCTTTAGTTTTCGTGGGCATTCATTTTGAAGGTTCTTCATCTTCACGTTCTAGTATCATCTCCTCCATTCTAGAGTTTTGCTAGGGTTTGATAAAACCCATATTGTGAGTACATCTTCAATCTTTAAAAACCTTATACATGTCAAAACCATGATTTTAGACTCCTAATCATCTCCTTGTTCTTTGGTTCTTGTATAAATGATTTTGACCTAACTTTGTTTTTGGGGATTTTTAGGGTTTCACACCATTTTGAAATATGATGTAATATTCTTTTTCTTGAACTATAAAATGTGGTTATCTTTACATATTTATGGGTAACTATCTAACTAAAGGCATTTTAGCCATATTCATGGTTTTCACTAGATTATGAGAAGCTTTTAGAAGAAAGAACTATTTTGAATAAAAATGGAACCTATGAAAGGTGAATAGTTTTACTGATGGTTATTGTCAAGTTTATAACAAATGGTGGACCGACTTTTATGAAAGCAAGTAAGCTATTTTATTGAAACATTTATACTAACTATATGTGTGATTATAGTTCTAGTCACAAGTACAACTGTGACAATCGTCAGACTATTACTAGTGGATCCATATGTATAGAGTCGGCTTAATTTTGGGTTAAATTCCATTTGTAACTAGTTGAGACATTGGACTCTCTAGGGTGGCAACTTGGTACGGTTATGTGGGACCGGATACTAGTCGTGGGTCGTAAATGTAAATCCTAGCGAATGAGCATGATTAGGATCATTGGGTGCCCTCCCCCACATATGAGTAGGATTCGGCGAGCTCGTGGCCTTGATCCGAGTATGGTGAGATCAATAACTTGGAAAGTGGCCAACTTTTGTGTTCCGCCACAATCCTTGGAAAATCGGGTCTCCCCCGTCGTCGCAAGATGTATTTTGGACCGTGAGGTCTCTATGTGGTTATTGTTGCAATTATGAACCCAACTCTTTGAAAGGTTACTTATCGTCGCATTTCATTTATTTCCAAAATAATTTTTATAAAGTGTGTGTTCTCACTAGGCGTTAAGCCTAACATTTTTTCTCAAATGACGTGTATAACAGGTTCCCTTAGCGGTGGGTTGCCGAAGGTTTAAGTGATGAGCGTGGGTGCTTGAGACATTTTTGGGATGATAGATGTGTTGGAGTCATGGCGTGCAATGATTTTAATATTTTGGGAATTGGGTTGACAACCAATGTATTCTAGATACAACTTATTTAGATTAGTTTGTTGTCGATTTTTATATTCTTCTATAGGTTTTTGTAAACGCTATTTTACAGTTACCCGTTTGGGGGGTTTACTCCATTTATAAACGTCATATTTCCAAATTTTCAAAATCTTAAAACTATTCTAAATTTTAGGGTGTTACAAATTGGTATCAGAGCTCTAGTTTAAGTGAAGTAGGTATGAATGTAAGATGTCTAGACTTAAGCTGAGGTTATTAAGTAATGATTTGTGAGATTAGGTAGAATTTCTAAGATGGGTTGGTCTTAGAGTCGACAGAAATTATGTTAATCGAGCGTTGTGATGACGGTAACGAGAATTATTACGTATCATATGTTCATAATTTCACTTAGCTAACATTATTATAAGGATGTTTTACGTGAGTGTGCTTGGTTTACTGTTGTTGTGACAATTGGTAAATGTAGTAGTACATTTCCTTCGTGTTAAATTCTGTTAATCTCTCTCTTACTCCTATTCTTTGTCGTGTGTGGCAGATCAAAGATGGTTAGTACGCGTGGTAGACCGCGTACACGGGTAGACGGTGGTGAGGCGACCGCTTCAATGGCTGATCAACCGGAGAGGGTTGAGGTCGCTGTACGCCCACCTATCTCACCATTGCTAAGCGGAGGGCCTGAGATCATTCCATGGGTGGACCTAGCTTCGTCCAACCCGATTATTCAGGAGGTAATTACTCCCCAATATCAGATGATGGCCAATCTAATGCTGATGATGAATGAAGCGATAGCCAAGCAGTAAGAATCCCTCCTGAAAATGTTTGAGGACCGTAATAACGAGACGGTTGTGAAAAACGTGGTGGTGGCCGGATTCGGGGGTACAG
This sequence comes from Arctium minus, assembly GCA_954870635.1. Classification (NCBI taxonomy): domain Eukaryota; kingdom Viridiplantae; phylum Streptophyta; class Magnoliopsida; order Asterales; family Asteraceae; genus Arctium; species Arctium minus. The sequence goes on from OX941087.1 coordinate 14,778,236, forward strand.
GCCATGTAAACCCAACAGAGGAGCTGGTAACGGTTGATGTGAGGCAAGGAAAGAGAGCTTGCTCATACAAGTCCTTCCTATGTTGCAAGCCACCAGAGTTCTCCGATTCTGAAGAGCCAATTGCTTGCATTTAGTGGACTTAAGGGGTCGAATAGGCTTTCGACTCATCTGAGTGCGAGGAAGGTCAGAGAGTGAGGTTCAGTTCCCATATGTTGAGGGACACGACACTCATATGGTGGAATGTCACCAAGTCTACCCTCTCCCCTACCGTTTTGGCTCAACTGTCTTGGGTCGGATTCAAGAAGAAGGTTTTGGAGGAGTTTTGTAATGAGAAGGCCTTGAACCGTATTGAAGAAGAGTTCCGGACTCTCAAGAAGGGGAACTTGACGGTAAGGGAGTACACCCTTCAATTCATGGAGAAATTGGGGCTTGTGGGGCATATGACCCCGACGGAGAAAGAGAAGATAAAGGCCTATCTCAAGGGCCTACTGGCGGACATGATGTCTATGGTCCGCAACTCTAAAGCCTCTAATCTCCGTAAGACAATAGAGGAACCGCAGATCATGGAAGGCTTCTGTGCTAGAGACAAGGTAGAGAAAGTTGTGGTGGTGGGAGACAAGAGAAGGTGGGAAAGCAACCCTGGGCCACCCAAAGGGCCAAGACCATTCAACGGGGGAAGAAGTTTTGACAACCACCGAGAGGCATTGTGGTACCCTAGATGCCGAAGCAAGCACCACGACAATTGTAACTCCAACCCTACGTCTTGTTCCAAGTGTGGAAAGCCCGATTATGCTACCAAGGATAGCCCAGTCAAGGGGATCGTCTGTTTTGAATGCTAGATGCCGGGACATTTTCAGAAGGATTGTCCGAAATGGAAAATGGGGAGTGCCCCGGAGAAGAAGGAGAACCCTCCAAAGGTTCCTGGCCAAGCTTTCTAGATGACGGTCGATGAGGCCAAGACATCCACCGATGTGGTATCGGGTACGTTTCTCCTAAAATCCGTACCTATGCAAGTGTTATTTGACTTGGGTGCTAGTTTCTCTTTTGTGTCCGATGCTTTCTATCATAAACTTTCCATGCCTACTAGAAGTTTAGAAGAGGCTCTAGGGGTAGAAATAGCGAACGGTAGTCAAGTAGTGATTCGTGATGTCTTGAAGGGATGCATGTTTGATGTTGAAGGGAAGAAATTCTCGATCAACTTGATGCCTAGGGTTATTAGAGGTTTCGATATGGTAGTCGGTATAGACTGATTGGCAGAGAACCAAGCCGAGATTGCGTGCTCCAAGAAATTAATCTAGCTGCCCGTCTCGAGCGGTGAGATGGTTGTAATTTATGGAGAAAGGAGGATGGGTGATGTAGCTATTATCACCAATGCAAAGGCACGAAAATTCCTAGTGAAGATATGTTCGTCCTTCCTAGCATATGTGATCGATGCCAAGCTGGAAAGGAAGAAACTGGAGGATGTGAAGGTGGTGCGCGAGTTCCCCGACGTTTTTTCGGACGACTTGTCTGGTTTACAACCCTGTCGTCAAGTAGAGTTTTGGATTGACCTTATACTGAGAGCGACTCCGATTCCTCGAGCCCCTTATCGGTTGGCACCATCAGAGATGCAAGAAATGATGGCTCAACTCCAAGAGCTTCTGGAGAAGGGTTTTATAAGGTCCTCATCACCTTGGGGAGCTCCGGTCTTGTTTGTCAAAAAGAAGGATGGCACAATGAGAATGTGCAGAGAACTAAATAAGGATACAGTGAAGAACAAGTATCCGCTTCCAAGGATCAACGACTTGTTCGACCAACTCCAAAGATCGGATTGTTTCTCAAAGATTGACTTACGCTCTGGATATCATCAAGTGAAGGTGAGAGGAGAGGACATCTCGAAGACGGCCTTTAGAATGCATTACGGTCATTACGAATTCCTTGTGATGTCGTTTGGTGTAACTAATGCGCTGGTGGTGTTTATGGATTTGATGAATAGAGTGTGTCGACCATTCCTCGACAAGTCGGTCATTGTATTTATTGATGACATACTCGTGTATTCCAAGAGCGAGTCGGGACATGATCAACACCTTTGTGAAGTTCTAGTGGTGTTGAGAAAGGAGAGGTTGTACGCCAAATTCTCCAAGTGCGGCTTTTGGCTTGAAAAGGTTCAATTCTTGGGTCACGTTGTCATTCGAGACGGAGTGAAGGTGGACCCCCTCCAAAATTGAAGCAATGATGAATTGGGAACCTCCTAAAAGCCCATTCGAGATTCGAAGCTTCTTGGGTTTGGCGGGCTATTACGAGAGATTTATCCAAGACTTTTCCAAGATCGCTTATTCGCTAACTGCTCTAACCCGAAAGAATGTCACGTTTGTATGGACCGAAGCGCAAGATAAGGTGTTTCAGACTCTACAAAAGAAGTTGTGTGAAGCTCCAATCTTGTCGTTACCTGAGGGGTCGGAACACTTCTTAGTCTATTGCAACGCCTCTAAAATGAGTTTGGGTTGCGTATTGATGCAAAGAGGCAAGGTGATCGCCTACACCTCAAGACAACTCAAAGTTCACGAGAAGAATTACCCTACCCATGATTTGGAGTTGGCGGCGGTGGTTTTCGCCTTGAAGCTTTGGCGGCACTACCTCTATGGCACAAGATGTACGCTCTACACGGATCATAAGATTTTGAAATACGTCTTTGATCAAAAAGAGTTGAACATGAGACAAAGACGGTGGCTCAAGTTATTCAAGGATTATGATTGCGAGTTGATTTACTACCCCGGTATGGCGAACATGGTGGATGATGCGTTAAGTCAGAAGGACTATACGGAAGCATTCGGGTTGCCCTTTCAAGAATCGAGCTAGTGTCAAGCCTTATTGAGAGAATCAAGACATCTTAAGTAGAAGCCTTGTTAGAGGAGAATATCAAAGAAGAAGTTATGACAAAAAAACGTTTGCTCTTAACGGAAGATAACCGTGAAGTGAAATTGTTCAACGGTCGTGTATGGGTACCCAAAGTTGGAGGCAATCGGGAACTTCTTCTCGAGGATGCCCATAAGTCCAAGTATTCCATCCATCCGGGGAGTACAAATATGTATATGGACTTAAAGCTACATTATTGGTGGTCGGTAATGAAACTTGATGCGGCGCGTTACGTTGAGCGTTGTGTGACATGCTTACAAGTGAAAGTCGAGCATCAACGGCCGTATGAGAGTCTTCATTCCTAGAGATTCCTGAGTGGAAGTAGGAACATATTACCATGGATTTCGTGACTAAGCTACCTAAAACCTTGTGAGGTCACGACACCATTTGGGTGATAGTCGATTGGTTGACCAAGAGTGCTTATTTCTTGGCTATGCGTGAGACACTACCGATAGACAAGTTGGCAAAGATTTACATCGATGAGGTAGTTTCAAGGCATGGAGTGCCCTTGTCTATTGTGTCGGATCGTGATAGTCGGTTTAATTCGAACTTTTGGGATGGCTTGCAGAAAGAGCTTGGTACACGAGTGAAGTTGAGTACGACTTACCATCCTCAAACTGATAGTCAAAGTGAGAGGACGATCCAAATGCTTGAAGATATGCTAAGGTCTTGCGTTATCGACGTCGGGGGTAGTTGGGACTCCCACCTACCTTTGGTGGAGTTCGCTTACAATAATAGCTACCACTCGAGTATCGAAATGACACCCTTTGAGGCTTTGTACGGACGAAAGTGCAGAACTCCCATGTGTTGGCTTGAAGCGGGAGAGAAGCAAATCACCGGACCCGAAATCGTGCAAGAAATGGCCGATAAGGTATTTTGGGAACGGTTGAAAGCGGCTCAAGATCGTCAAAAGAGTTATGCCGATAAAAAGAGGCGGTCGATGGAGTTTCAAGTGGGTGAACGTGTGATCCTCAAGGTGTCACCTTGGAAGGGCATTATTCGGTTCGAAAAGCGTGGGAAGTTAAGCCCCCGTTTCCTTGGACCGTTCACGGTACTTAAGCATGTGGGTTTGCAAGCCTACCAACTGGAACTTCCACCGAAAATGAGTGGAATCAACAACACGTTTCATATTTGTTACCTTCGGAAGTGTATGGCAGAAGAGGAAAGCGTCATTACTCTTTCCAATATCAGAATGGGCTAGGGTAACCGGGGTGTGGAGGAACCCAACGCTATCCAAGAAAGGAAGTCCAAGAAATTGGGTCACAAAGAGGTCACGATGGTCAAAGTGCAATGGAAACATCACCGAGGAGCCAATGTGACGTGGGAAGCCGAAAAGGATATGAAGCAGAGATATCCTCATCTTTTCGAGTAGTTGAGATTTCGGGGATGAAATCATTCCCAAGTTGGGGAGGATTCTAACACCTTGAATTTTCAATTAATAAAGTTTATCTTAAGACCTCTAATCTTTTACTTAATTTTGGGTTGTATTCTTCATACGTCTACCTTAGATGCTTTACTCGCGAGAAATCCTTTCGGGTGAGAAAAATCCCAAAATTTGAAGTTCAGAAGGCTTGGGCGACAGTGCCCGACGACCTTGCCATGGGCATTTTCGTTGTGGTCATAGTCGCCGAGGAAGTTTGGTCTTGGTACATGTTCAGCGGGAATGCCCATGATTATGACAAATGGCACTATCGCCGTGTCATTTTTGCGCCAAATGGGTGGGTCGTGGTACCTCTCGGGCGATTATGCCCAGTCAAGGTCGTCGGCGGTGTTCGGAGTATAAATTGGACAACCTGTTTTCTTAAGCCATAAATCTGATATTTTGGAGGTACTAGGTCTTTTTCTCTGCAGTATTTTGGTAAGATCCAACCCTCAACCATCTCTCCTCATTAAATCTCTTAAGCTATCTCACTCATGAGCATTTATGATTGTTGCTTAGGTTGTTGTGGGCATTCATTGTGAAGGTTCTTCATCTTCAAAGTTCTAGTATCATCTCCTCCATTCTCGGGTTTTGCTAGGGTTTGATAAAACCCATATTGTGAGTACATCTTCAATCTTTAAAAACCTTATACATGTCAAAACCATGATTTTAGACTCCTAATCATCTCCTTGTTCTTTGGTTCTTGTATAAATGATTTTGACCTAACTTTGTTTTTGGGGATTTTTAGGGTTTCACACCATTTTGAAATATGATGTAATATTTTATGTCTTAAACTATAAAATGTAATTGTCTTTACATATTTATGGGTAACTATCTAACTAAAGGAATTTTAGCCATATTCATGATTTTCACTAGATTATGAGAAGCTTTTAGATGAAAGAACTATTTTGAAAAAAAATGGAACCTATGAAAGGTGAATAGTTTTACTGATGGTTATTGTCAAGTTTATAACAAATGGTGGACTGACTTTTATGAGAGCAAATAAGCTATTTTATGGAAACATTTATACAAACAATACGTGTGATTATAGTTCTAGTCACAAGTGCAACTGTGACAATCGTCAGACTATTACTATTGGATCCATATGTATAGAGTCTGCTTAATTTTGGGTTAAATCCCATTTGTAGCTAGTTGATACATTGGACCCTAGGGTGGAAACTTGGTACGGTTATGTGGGACCGGATACTAGGCGTGGGTCGTAAATGTAAATCCTAGCGAATGAGCATGATTAGGATCATTGGGTGCCCTCCCCCATATCATAGTACGAGCCGGCAAGCTCGTGGACTTAATCCTAGTATGGTGAGCTCAATAACTTGGAAAGTGGCATACTTTTGTGTTCCGCCACAAACCTTGGAAAATTAGGTCTCCCCCGTCGTCGCAAGATGTATTTGGACTGTGAGGTCTCTATGTGGTTATTGTTGCAATTATGAACCCAACTCTTTGAAAGTTTACTTATCGTCGCATTTAGTTTATTTCCAAAATTATTTATATAAATTGTGTGTTCTCACTAGGCGTTAAGCCTAACACTTTTTCTCAAATGACGTGTATAACAATTCCCTCAGCGGTGGGTTGCCGAAGGTTTGAGCGATGAGTGTGGGTGCTTAAGACATTTTTGGGATGATAGATGTTTGGAGTCATGGCGTGCAATGATTTTAATATTTTGGGAATTTGGTTGACAACCAATGTAATCAAGATACAACTTATTTAGATTAGTTTGTTGTCGATTTTTATATTTTTCTACAAGTTTTTGTAAACGCTATTTTACAGTTACCCGTTTGGGTGGTTTACTCCATTTATAAACGTCATGTTGCCAAATTTTCAAAATTTTAAAACGACTCTAAATTTTAGGGTGTTACAGGTTTGTTCTTGATCAATGAGATTCTATGTTGTTACCTAATAGATTTGGTGTTTAACACCGACTATGGATTGGGAAAATTTGAAGTCCCAACTACATTTAATGAGGCCAAAACTAGTGATCATATTCAAAGCAATGGTTTGATGCCATGAATGATGAGATAAACTCTATGCATACTAACAATGTTTGACAATTTACAAAACTACCTAAGGCTCAAAACCTGTTGGTTGTAAGTGGGTCTATAAAACAGAGCTAGACCCTAAAGGAAATGTTGAGCGTTATAAAGCAAGGTTGGTAGCTAAGTGTTTTACTCTATGGGAGGGAATAGACTAAAAAGAAACTTTCTCGCTTGTGCTGAGAAAGGAGTCTTTTAGAATAATTATGGTATTGGTAGCTCATTATGATTTAGAGCTACATCAAATGGACGTCAAAATTGCCTTCCTAAATGGTGACATAGATGAAGATGTTTACATGACTCAACCAGAAGGTTTTAAGGTTAAGGGAAGAGAACATCTAGTATGTAAACTTAACATGTCAATCTATGGGCTTAAACAGGCTTGAAGGCAATGATACTTGAAGTTTGATGAGGTTATGGAAAATTACAACTTCAAAAATAACTCAATTGATCAATGCATATACTTAAAGATAAGTGGAAACAATTTCACTATACTAGTTCTATACGTCGATGATATACTTGGACTCATACATACTGATGTATGTAGCTCATTTAGAACTGTGTCTAGGGAAGGTTCTAGCTACTTCATCACTTTCACTGACGATTTCAGTTGCTATGGTTATGTTTACTTGATTAAACATAAACATGAAGCCTTTGAAACATTCAAAGCCTTTCAAAATGAAGTAGAAAATCAACTCGACAAGACTATTAAGGCTCTCCGATCTGATCGAGGAGGAGAGTACATGAGTCAAGAGTTTTTAGATCATCTGACTAAGTGTGGGATTGTCTCACAATTCACTCCTCCATACACTCCACAACATAATGGTGTGTCTGAAAGGAGAAATCGAACTTTGCTAGACATGGTTCGATCCATGATGAGTCTAACTACTTTGCCACTATCCTTTTGGGGTTGTGCTCTAGAGTCTGTTGCTCGTATACTCAATATGGTTCCGACCAAGAAGGTTGATAAGACACCATATGAAATATGGCACGGGAAAGTCCCTAATCTGTCTTACTTGAAGGTCTAGGGTTGTGAGGCTCTCGTGAAACGAGACACACCGAACAAACTTGAGCCTAGATCTATCAAGTGTATCTTCGTAGGGTACCCAAAGACAACGATGGGTTACTATTTCTACTACCACCCGAAAACAAAATATTTGTTGCTCGATATGCTGAGTTTCTTGAGAACAGTCCCATTTTACAAGAAGCAAGTGGGAGCACTGTAGACCTTGACGAGATTCAAAGTGAACCACAGAATGATGTAATTCCCATTCGTAGATCTGCAAGGACACCTCGAGCACCTAAACGATATAGTTTTTGTGTCGATACTGAGGAGCAGAATTTGGGGGATCATGGTGAGCCCTCTAACTATCAAGAGGCATTGTTGGATCCAGAATCTGATAAATGGCTTGAAGCTATAAATGCTGAAATGCAATCCATGAAAGATAACCAAGTCGGGAACTTGGTTGATCTTCCTCAGAACAGCAAGACTGTCGGGAACAAGTGGATCTTCAAGAAGAAGACCGACATGGATGGAAATGTACACACCTATAAAGCTCGTCTGGTAGCAAAAGGTTACACTCAAACCTACGGGGTTGACTATGAAGAAACCTTCTCGCCTGTTGCTAACGTTAAAGCTATTAGGATTCTTATTGCCATAGCAGCGTATTATGACTATGAGATTTGGCAAATGGATGTCAAAACCGCTTTCTTGAATGGTCACCTTAATGAAGATGTTTATATGGTGCAACCTGAGGGTTTTGTGAGTCCGAAACATCCCAATAAAGTATGCAAGCTTCAAAGATCCATTTATGGACTGAAGCAAGCATCCAGAAGCTGGAATAAAAGGTTCGATGAGGAAATCAAAACGTATGGTTTCACTCAAAACCTTGATGAGCCATGTGTATATATGAGAGCTAGTGGGAGCATTGTCGTTTTTACAATCTTATATGTTGATGACATATTACTCATGGGGAACAACATTTCAATGCTACAAGATGTCAAATCCTGGCATGGAAAATGCTTTGCCATGAAAGATTTAGGTGAAGCGACATACATCCTAGGAATCAAGATCAATAGGGATAGATCAAAGCGGTTAATTGGTTTAAGTCAAAGTGCATACATTGGCAAATTTCTAAAACGGTTTAGAATGGATGCTTCCAAACGTGGAAAACTTCCAATGCAACACAATGTAAACTTGAGTAAGACTCAGGGACCCTCCACACCTGATGAGGTGAAGCGGATGAAGGGAATCCCCTATGCTTCGGTTGTGGGATCCATCATGTATGCAGTGAGGTGCACTAGACCTGATGTAGAGTTCTCTCAGAACCTTACGAGTAGATACCAACAAAATTCAAGAGAGAGTCACTGGACTACTGTTAAGAACATATTGAAGTATCTTCGAAATACTAGAGATATGTTCCTTGTTTATGGTGGTGATACAGAAAGAGAGATCAGTGTTACTTGTTACACTGATGCTGGTTTCGAAAGAGATCGAGATGACACTCGATCTCAGACTGGATTCGTTTTCGTCATGAACGGGGGCACTATTGACTGGAAGAGTGCTAAACAAAGCACTACTGCAATGTCTTCTACAGAAGATGAATACATAGTTGCTTCTAAAGCTGCAATGGAGGCTGTTTGGATACGGAAGTTCATTTCTAGGCTTGGGGTTGTCCCCAGTAATGAAAGACCCATGGATATGTACTGCGATAATTCTGGTGCCATTATCATAGCCAACGAACCTGGAGTTCAAAAGAGCGCCAGACACTTTCGCAGGAAGACTCATTACATTCGAGAGGTTATCGAAATGGGTGAAATTTGTCTTCTCAAAGTTCACACAGATGAAAACTTAGCTGATCCCTTTACGAAACCAATGTATTGTACCAAACATATCGAACATGCTAGGAACATTAGACTTCGACCAACTAATAGTCTTATGTAGATCTGTTTTAGTATTTGAATAATTGGAACGTTGAACAGTTTTTATGTCACAATGAATTGATGTACTAGGCATGATCGTTTTCATTTATATCAACTGTGTTCTATATTTGTATGTTTAATCCATGAATAAATTATTTGTTCTAAATTGTCCATTGTCAGTTGATGATACGGGAGTATCATCGAGTTAAGGCAAATGTGAGCGTATTGGTGATGATGCTACCAAACTCACATGTTGTTCATTGGTGATAAACATTGGACTGACCCAACCTATGAGAGTTCATTGCATGGATCGGTGTCACCAGTGAATCTCGCAGATGGTTATATCACTCGTCCTTAGACTTGAGATGCAAGCAGGTTTTGTGTGGGTGGAATGTCAGTCTTTGAAATGGTTAAACGTTGTCTTGAATAAGGCTGTTATAAAAATCATTTTCAGGACTAATATGAAGCACATGACAGACACGTGCAGTCAAAATGGGATTTGTTCCACTATAGATAATAGAGTTAGATACTACTGGGCCCCTCGATGAATTGAATAGATGTTTGTACGGCCATACCCAAACTTAATTAAGATGATGCTTGATTAATTTGGTAATCTAATTCAACAAACAGATCGAGAAACAGAATCGTTGAACAACTAGAATGACATATGATCCATGTCTAGTATTCAACAAGGTATCTGCAACAAAGGGATGACTGATTTAACAAACCATTTAAAATGAGACGTTTAAGAAACTAACCTCATGTGTCTCTAGGGGCATTGGCATGTTCCTAGACGCTAACCTTTGCTTGTATGATTACTTGTTATTATGACGTGCGCAAGTGAGAGCTGTTGGAATATGCTCGTGTCATAATAAATAATTATATGGCTAGACACACGTGGGGCCTATAGGGTCACACACATATACACTGAGATACCATTTAATATAATGTAATTATTGTATTTACATTATATAGCCTAAGTAACGTGGGAAAATTAAAAGGGCATTAACATTAAATTAGACTTATTGGGTTTGTATTAAATTTAAGTTAATAGCAAGGCCATTAACTTAATTTAATATTGGCCCATAAAATATTTAGAAGAGAAAAATTGTCTAAAGCCCAAGAGAGCTCTAGGGTTTATTTATATAAGGATATCAAATAAACCCATTAGGTTTTAACCTAATCTCTCCTCCTCTCTCTCTCTCAAATCGGCGCCCCCTCCCCTTGCTCTCTCTAAGTTTTTCTCGTTTGATCTTCTACCTCGGTTCTTGGTTAATCGAGGTTCTAAGATCGTTACAAAGGAGGACTAGCATCCGGTGGTGATCAAGGAATTGTAGTGTGGACTACTTTAGAGGTATTCACCATTGAATACTTGGTCTCAAAGGAACACACAATCGGATCTATTTCGTCTACCAATCATGCTACAAAGGTATACCGTTATTTGTATTTTTCGTTTAATCATATTGGCAATACGTTGATTCCTTTTGGTGATTTCTTTCCGCTGCGTGTATATAAATGTTATATTTATGTTTTTGCTTTAAAATCACCAACAGTTCACGTAGCCTTTTAGGACTAGTTTGCATACCATAGTCCCCCTACATTACAAATGTGACTATAGTAGATGGATTTATCTTGTGAGATTTTGGGCCTTTTGGATTGACACGTATGTAATTAATCCCAATTCTCATTTCTTGTGTATTACCTCCCATGGAGGTGTAGTCTAGACTTTTGAGTGGTTTCTCGTCCAATTTTATCATGAACATAAATAGAGGCCTTCGTTTCATGAAAAAAATAATCCCGAAAAATCCAAAAATATTTTCCCTTTGTAACCCATTTTGAGCCTAAACACCGACCCTTCTTTCTACACCCATACACCAATAAATAAATAAAAAAATTGCACGCTAAGGTTGAACTCTTTGAAATGATAGATGGATTTGGCATTTAGTCTAGAAATAAACACAATCATAGCTTGTGGGTAGTTCGTTGAGCCCCCAAAACAAGCATAGCTTGTGGGTTCGTGAAGCTGCATACACAAAGAAAAAAAAGAAAAAAAAGAAAAGAAAAAGAAAAAAAAAGAAAAAGAATCAAAAGTAGAATAAGCCTTCAATCCATCAAAAACATTAGGAAAAGAGCCCTTGTGTGCGTAAAAAAAGAGATTTACCCATAAACCGATATCCCCAACACCAATATATAAGAATAACCATGCCTTACACCCTTAACCTCACCCCAAAGCCCTCATTGCACGTATTGTCATGGAAAATTTTGGACATGAGAATAAATTCAATTGTATCAAGACTACATTCCTTTCTCTCGATCGGGACGGATTTGAGCATATACACATCCTTATACACACTTGAGAGCTTAGAGTGATATCATGAGCATCCATCTTTATAGATCACTATCCCTTCCCTTAGCGGCTTTGGTATGTTTACGAAATCTTCTTTGGTTGCGATTTTTTTTGCGATATGCTTGATTAGTGTTTGTTGGTTTGACGCTTTGGTAATCAAAGGTTCCTAGTTATTTTTACTCTAATCCAACATGTGACATTTGGTTGTTCGTTTGTGATATGTGATCTAAATGCTTAATTATGTTAGTGATTGTGGGATAACTCGTCTTGACATCTTCAAAGGTTTTCGTTTATTTTCTTTCTTTTCTTTATTTTTCACCCGAATAAATTCTATTTCTTTCTTGGGGACAAGAAAGTTTAGCTTGTGGGTGGTTTGTTAAGTGCATTTTATGAACCTAACTTTGTATATTTTAGTTGCATTTTCTTTTTATTTTAGTGTTTAGTTTAGCATTTTCATGCATCATTTTTCATTTCTCTCTTATTCTCTCTAATCATGGTTGGAAATTCCTTTGGGGATAGTTTTTATGCTTTTGGTATATGTTTTGTACAGATTATGCGTTCTAAATGTGAGATAGATGAAGGCATGCTGAAGGTGGAAAGAGAAGAGAAGGAGATGATCGAGAGCAAGGAGGAGAAGCCGTTGAAAAAGACGAAGTCGGAAGGAAATAACTGTTCTCCATGCTTCGCAGACGCGAAGAAATACTTTTGATTCAAGATTTAGAGTTTCTGTCACGGTTTCGTGGGCGCGAAGATTTATTCGGGGTCGCGAAGCACTGCTCCAGAAACGTTCTTTTTATTTTCTGCTGCACCTTCACGGACGTGAAGTTTTCTTCACGGTCGCGAAGGTCATTGGGCTTATTCTTTTTTTGGGCTTTTGTTGGGCCTTTTAGCTCAGACTTTTAAAACCCTTTTAGGTTTGTTTTGAGAGGAGACGTTTTTTTGATTTTTTGGAGAGAAGTAGTCGACATTTTTGGTTGGAAGAAATTCTTGGTCGATCTCCAAGATTTGGGAAGAAGATTGCAATACAAGCTTAGGCCATTGGGATCCGATTCACCATCGGTTTTCCATATATCTAGTATCTTCTTCCCTATTCTCTTTAATTTATTTAGTTGAATTCTTGTTCTTGTTGGAAGATTGCTAGTTATCTAATCATTCTTGGATTTTTTCATCAATCTTTCTTTACTCTTGTTTATTTGTATCAAGTTTTAGTTTTTCTACATCTCCCTATATGTATTTCATTATCTTTCTCCCTTTTGTATCTCTATTCCTTATTTTCTATCCTAATTTTCTGCATTTAATTCATCTCTTGCCCTCTACCCTAATTTACTGCATTTATGTAATTTTCTGCACCCATTAGATTAGGTTAAATTAATTTTCTGCACATGTTTGTTTAGTGGTTTATTGTTTATTCCTAGTTTTCGTTAATGTTAATGGTTATTAGATTGCATCATATGTAGTATAGTCTAGGTTTATTTTATCTTTAAATTTTGTTAGAGTTTATTTAAATAACTTGTTGCTTGGTCCCGAGTCAGTTTTTGTTTTATTGGGTAATCGTCCCTTAGGATCGAGGTTTTGGTATTGACCAATTGTTCTTAAAACAAATGTTGGGTTTTAATCCATTTTGATTCTAATGAAAGTTGGAGTTAATTTAATTGGGTTTTAACAAAGCATTTAGTCAATTTAATTAGTTTTGATGTAAACGAAAGTTTAGTCTTTTACTTGGATTAAATTGGTCAATGACAACGGCTCTAGCATGCGAATAGTTAGGGACGTTGATTGGGAAATTACTTGTTTTAAACCTTAATGTTTCTTTCCTATGTACATATATTGCGAGAATAAATATATGTCTTGGTGTAGAAAAGCTTCTCCACCTCGAAAGAGGGTTAAAGTAATTTTTCAAAACGAATTTCCACCATTACCAAAATCCTAGGTTGACGTTACCCAGTACCCCCTTTAGTCGTAGTTGTCTTTTATTTTTCTTAGTCTACTTTTAATTTCCTCTTTTTATCTTTCCTTCCCTTAATCTTGTTTAATTTTATGTCCACTTAGTTTAATCATCAAATCATTTATCTGATTCGCATAGCTAGACATGATTATTGAGTAGTTAGTGTTAGACCGTCACCTCCCTATGATCGACCCGTATGCTACAAAACCCGTTCGCTTGCGGTTATAAATTTAAAACAAACATCAAGAAGATTCACCAATGAAACCAAATTTCAAGCAAATTATGACATAAAGCAACCCAAATGGAGCAAAAGTGTGTGGCACTTGTATTTTTCATGTGAAAATTACAAACCCAAATCATGATGCAACTTATGTGTAACACCCCGAATTTTGGACTATGGATTATTTCGTATTTATAATTACTTATAATTCGCTCTTATAAAGTCACCTTAGATCAGTCGCGAACTCGAGATCGAAATAAGTCAAATTTCAAGAGGAAAAGCACACTCGGCGAGAGTGCCATGGTCACTCTCGCGGTGGCAAAGTCGCCGAAGTCAAAGGACTTTCGGTTCATTTCAGGCGAGAGTGCCTGGAGAGAGTTCCAAGGTCACTCTTGCAGAGTCACAATCGCGGAGGACAAAAGGGGTTGTGGGTCGAAGCCCGCGATACAAACTCGGCGAGATGCCCTGTCACTCTCGCGATGTCACAATCGCCGACGGGCTAAAAGGCATTAAAAGCATGATTTTAATTGGAGAACTCATTTATTGCAACTTTAGGGTTTTGGAAGGCAGCCGATTTTCTCTCTACAAGGTAAGGTTCCTCCTTTTCAAACTCCATCTCTTTAGCATGTAATCCTTACTAGAATCCTTGTTGGGAGTATTAAATGCTAACCTAGGGTTCCTCTCTTTTGGTATTCAAACTCTAGCTACTTTGTGGACCAAGGATTCTAATCACTTTCTCCCTCTTCTTCAACCTTCTAGGGTTTGTCTACTTGAATCTCTAGGTAAGTTTCTTAACCCATACTTGCTCTTCTACTTGCTTATGTGAAATTTACGAATTGTGAAGTTTTAACCTAAAACTAGGGTTTTGTATATTCTCAATAAAGAAGACTTTGAGGGTTCATGGGAGCATGTAAACGTCTTGAGGGGTTCCATTATGCATGTAATATGGTAGAAAACTAATTTGTTATAATGGGTCACTCCTCTAGATGATTGAAATAAATTACACACATTCTTATCAGCAGTTGGAGTATCACTTGGGGTTAGGGAGTAATACGTGGTTGAATGAGCGTTGTAGTATATTGATGAGCATGATTATATTAATTGCATGGAATGTGCTTTGCATGAGATTTGTTAACCATACTTGATCATGATCTATATGAGGGGTTTATCTAACTCCTTGTGCACGAGGATTTAGATAGCATGCTTATTGTTGGTACAATTGTTGCCCGTTGGGCACTAGCGGGTAGACAATAGGGGGCGTAATTCCCTGAGTTGGAACTCGACTAGATTGGATAGGCACCCTTGTCTGTAAGTCCTTGAGATGTGACTCGACGGAGTAAGCGCTAGAGGCATAAACGGTTTGAGGATTGTGATATCTGGCGTGGCATGGGAACTAGAACCGGGATTTGTGGTGAAATTCAATAACATCACAGGTGACCCCATTCACGTGCTCTCGTCACCCAAGATGGTAACGGGTCTCCCCTATCTTTCAGTAGTTATTTATGTTATATTTGTACAGGAAAGAAATAATATCCCGGTAACTTTTAATTACCGTTCATGCTTATATTATAAATTGTCTTGGAATGTTAATTCGCTAGACTTCGGCCTAACACTTGTGTTCATGTTCATTGGTTCACAGGTTCTGCTAGTGGTGCGAGTAGGGCACCTTGATTCGTCAGGAGCGCACCTAGGACCCTCCATGGACCGGGCATTTTTGGGAATTCAAGAGAGAGTGCTTTGAAGTCGTAGTGACACCCATCTTTATCTAGTTGTTAATTATTCTAGATTAAATAGGTTGTCATGTATATGTCTTATTTGTTCCGCTACCTCATTTAAAGAACTACCCCAACTTTATTGGGTTTTAGTCGTCATGTTACAGGTTTTTAAATCATCTTATGTTAGTCGTTATATTGCCGAAATTTTAAGTTTTACTTTACCCAAATTTTTAGGGTGTTACAAGTTGGTATCAGAGCTCTAGTTTAAGTGAACTAGGTATGTAAACTCGATGCATAGACTTAAGCTGAGACTATTAAGTTATGGATTGCGAGTTTTGGATAGAATTTCTAAGATGGGACGGCCTTAGAGTCCACAGAAACTACGTCGTCGAGAATTGTAAAAGTGGTAGCGAGAATCTTTATGTAGTGTACGTTCATAATTCCAATTAGCTACTGTTATTATGAATATATGGTTACGTGAATATGCTTAAGTTACTATGATTATGACGATCAATGAACCGTATGAGTATGTTTCTTGTGTAAATCTTGTGTTGCTTATCTCCCTCTTTCTCTAAATTGTATGGCAGATCTGAAATGGTAAATACTCGGAGTCGACCGCCGATCGAAGGAGAAATGCATGAGGATAGTTCATCTAACCCAAATCCAGTAGTTCGGATGGCGACTGTTGTTCCCCCCAACATGCCACCGATATTCACCGGAGAGGTGGAACACATCCCTAGAGTGGAATTGGCATCCACGAATCCGATTATTCAGAAGGCAAACCCTCAAGCCGATATGGTGGCTAGCGTTATGCAAATGGTGACATCGGTCATGGAAAAACAACAAGAGGTATTTCTCAAGATGCTAGAGGAAAGAGATGCCAGTCTTCGGATACCGGAGGGGGTTGTAGAGAATGCGATAGCCGGTTCATGTGGTACCGGAGACGAGAATTGCACAGATGGGTTGGTAACTTTAGAAACACGACAAGTAGGGAAGGGTTGTTCCTATAAGTCCTTTATGGGGTGCAAGCCTCCAGAGTTTGCCGGGGTCGATGATCTTGTGGCTTGCATGAAATGGTTGAGAGAAATCGAGCACGCCTTTAGGGCTTGCGACTGTGAAGAGGGCCAGAAGGTGAATTTCGGCTCTCAAATGCTTTGGGGTGCGGCTCTAATCTGGTGGGATGTCTACACCGCGACTATAGGAGAACCAGTTTTGGCAAAGATGTCATGGGCAACATTCAAGAAGAAGGTTTTGGAGGAGTATTGTAACGAGCAAGAGATGGACTTGACTAAAGAAGAATTTCGAGAATTAACAAAAGGGGATCTGACGGTGAAAGAGTATACCCTTCTCTTCATGGAGAAGTTAAATCTAATAAGGCATGTGGCCCCTACCGAGAAGGAGAAGGTGAAGGCCTATTTGAAGGGTCTACCCGCGAACATGGGAAATAGAGTCCGCAACTCAAGGCTACCAATCTTCGGGAGATCATAGAAGAAGCCAAAATAATGGATAGAGTTTACGCGAAAGACAAGGAAGAGAAGTCAAGGGTCGTGGAAAAGAGAAGGTGGGAGAGCCCACCGAGTTCGTTCAAGAAACCAAGATTCCAACCGAACGTTAGAAGCTTTGATAATCGCTAGGAGGCAAAATGGTGTTCCAAGTGCAAAAGCAAGCACTCTGGTTCTGGCAACTCCAGTTCCAACTCTGTGTCATGCTTCAAGTGTGGCAAGCTAGGCCACACAAGTTCGAATTGTCCTATACCAGGGATGACCTGTTATGAATGCAAGGAGGTGGGGCACGTGAAGAGGTATTGCCTCAAAATAATGGATAGAGTTTACGCGAAAGACAAGGAAGAGAAGTCAAGGGTCGTGGAAAAGAGAAGGTGGGAGAGCCCACCGAGTTCGTTCAAGAAACCAAGATTCCAACCGAACGTTAGAAGCTTTGATAATCGCTAGGAGGCAAAATGGTGTTCCAAGTGCAAAAGCAAGCACTCTGGTTCTGGCAACTCCAGTTCCAACTCTGTGTCATGCTTCAAGTGTGGCAAGCTAGGCCACACAAGTTCGAATTGTACTATACCAAGGACGACCTGTTATGAATGCAAGGAGGTGGGGCACGTGAAGAGGTATTGCCCCAAGCTAAGGGGTGGAGCAAGTGAAGGAAACCCGCCAATGCAACCAAAGAAGGAATCCATCCCTAAAGCTCAAGGGAGGGCCTTCCAAATGACGAGAGAAGAAGATAAAGAGACCACAGATATGGTGTCGGGTACGTTCTTACTCAACTCCCTTGCTGCTAAGGTGTTATTTGATTTTGGTGCCAATTTCTCTTTCGTATCTCTTGCGTTTTGCGAAGCTTTGAATGTGCCTACTAGTACCCTTAGCGATGCTTTGGTAGTAGAAATAGCGAATGGGGTGCAAGTGATCTTGCGAGTGGTGTTGGAAAATTTTCATCTAGATATTAGTGGGGAACTGTTTGAAGTGAACCTACTTCCCATGGCAGTTGGGAGTTTCGACGTGGTGATCGGAATGGACTGGTTGTCACTGCATAAGGCGGAGATTTTATGTTCAAAGAAGCTGATTAGATTAACGACCTCAAGCGGGGGTTTTGTCTTCATCTACGGGGAGAAACGTAAGGGTGAAGTGGCTCTCATTTCATCCATCAAGGCAAGTAAGTGCCTCATGAAGAATTGCTCGTCATTCCTTGCCTACGTGTTGGATGCCAAGGCATAGAAGAAAAAGATTGAAGATGTGTGGGTCGTTAACGAGTATCCAGACGTTTTTCCCGA
The DNA here is from genome assembly GCA_954870635.1 of Arctium minus. NCBI lineage: Eukaryota > Viridiplantae > Streptophyta > Magnoliopsida > Asterales > Asteraceae > Arctium > Arctium minus. The sequence goes on from OX941087.1 coordinate 14,796,527, forward strand.
CGATCTTTCGGGCTTTCCTCCCGAACGCCAAGTTGAGTTCCGAATCGATCTAGTCTAGGGAGCGGCACCGATTTCCCGTGCACCTTACCGTCTCGCTCTGACCGAAATGCAAGAAATGATGTCGCAACTTCAAGAGTTGTTGGAGAAGGGATTCGTGAGGCTGAGTTCTTCGCCTTGGGGAGCTTCGATACTCTTCGTCAAAAAGAAGGATGCGTCGATGCGGATGTGTATCGACTATTGGGAGTTGAACAAGGTAACCGTAAAAAACAATTATCCACTACCTCGAATAGACGATCTCTTCAACCAGTTACAAGGGGCCAGATGTTTCTCCAAGATCGATCTTCGATCGGGCTATCATCAAGTGAAGGTTAGAGAACAAGACGTTTCCAAAACCTCCTTTAGAACCCATTATGGTCACTACGAGTTCTTAGTTATGCCTTTTGCGCTAACTAACACGCCAGCTGTATTTATGGATTTGATGAACCGAGTTTTTTGACCCTATTTAGATAAGTCGGTTATCGTGTTCATAGATGATATCTTGGTGTACTCAAAGAATGAAGAAGAGCATGAGCGACATTTCAAGGAAGTGTTAGAAGTGTTGAGGGAGGAGAAGCTCTACACCAAATTTTCCAAGTGTGAGTTTTGGCTACGAGAGGTTCAGTTTTTGGGTCATGTGGTGACCAGTGAAGGAGTAAAAGTGGACCCGTCAAAGATCGAAGCCATGACGAACTGGGAACCACCCAAGAGTCCCACGGAAATTCGGAGCTTCTTGGGTCTAGCCGATTACTATTGAAGATTTATCCAAGATTTTTCCAAAATTGCCTCGCCACTGACGTCTCTGATGAAGAAAAATGTGAAGTTCCATTGGACCGAGAGTCAAGAGCAGGCCTTCCGTACACTACAAAGGAAGTTGTGTGAAGCGCCAATTTTATCCCTACCCGAGGGAACGAAAGATTTTGTGGTTTATAGCGACGCGTCTAAGATGGGTTTGGGATGTGTCTTGATGCAAAGAGGCAAGGTTATAGCCTATGTGTCAAGGCAATTGAAGGAACATGAGAAGAACTACCCAACTCACGAGCTTGAGTTGGCGGCGGTAGTATTTGCTTTGAAGCTGTAGCAACATTACTTTTACGGCACAAAGTGCACCCTCTTCACCGACCATAGAAGTCTGAAGTATGTCTTCGATCAGAAGGAATAGAATATGCGGCAACGGAGATGGCTCGAACTACTCAAAGATTATGATTGTGAGCTTCAATACCATCCCGGAAAGGCCAATGTGGTCGCGGACGCATTGAGCCGAAAGAAGTATGGTGGTAAAGTCCAAGCCACCTTTGCAAGAGTGGAAGTTCTCTCAAGCTTAATTAACAAAATTAAGATGTCACAGTCGGAGGCACTACTTGAAGCGAACCTCAAAAGCGAGACTATGGTAAAACAACATCTCCAATTGACTGAAGACGGAAGAGGCTTGAAGTTGTTCCAAGGTCGGATCTGGGTATCAAAGATTGGAGGATGTCTAGAATTGTTATTGGAGGATGCACATAAGTCCAAATACTCGATTCATCCGGGGAGTACTAAGATGTATCGGGATTTAAAGCTTAACTATTGGTGGCCGTTAACGAAGTTAGACATGGCCAGTTATGTGGAGCGATGCATAATTTGCTTACAAGTGAAGGCGGAGCACCAACGACCTTACGGTAGTCTGCAATCCCTAGAGATACCGGAATGGAAGTGGGAGCACATCACCATGGACTTTGTAACGAAGCTACCGAAGACCCTACGAAACCACGATACCATTTGGGTGATAGTGGACCGTTTGACCAAGAGCGCGCACTTCTTGCCCATAAGGGAGACCCTGCCGATGGATAAGTTGGCCAAGCTATATATTGATGAGGTGGTATCAAGGCACGGGGTGCCACTTTCCATTGTGTCTGACCGGGATAGTCGTTTCACTTCCCACTTTTGGGACAGTCTACAAAAGGAACTGGGTACGAGGATCAAATTGAGTACCGCATACCACCCGCAGACTGATGGTCAATGCGAGAGGACTATCCAAACTCTCGAGGATATGTTGAGATCGTGTGTGATCGAATTTGGGGGAAGTTGGGATTCGCATCTTCCTTTATTGGAATTCGCCTACAACAATAGTTATCACTCGAGCATTGGTATGGCGTCGTTCGAAGCATTATACAGACGGAAGTTTAGGACGCCCGTATGTTGGCTAGAAGCGGGGGAGAAATAGTTTGCCAGACCGGAAATCGTGCAAGAAATGGCCGACAAAGTTAAGGGCATCTGAGAACGGTTGAAAGCGGCACAAGATCAGCAAAAGAGTTATGCGGACAAGAAGAGAAGACCGGTCGAATTTCAAGTGGGTGAAAGAGTAATGTTGAAAGTTTCGCCTTGGAAGGGATTAATCAGGTTCGGAAAGCGTGGGAAGCTTAGTCCCCGTTTCCTAGGACCTTTCACCATCATGGAACGTATTAGGCTTCAAGCCTACTGTGTGTCCCTGTTTCTAATTTCTTATCACAATTAATCAACAAACAAGATAACAATTCTACCTGTTTTGATTTCAATTCAAAATGCAAACGATTACAAAACTCAGTTCTTGACTTTCTCTCTCTAGACGACTTTCTCTCTCTACAACTCTCTCTCTGATCCGTATACAAATTCTAGTCACACACTATGAACAAGAAAAACAAAGTATTTATACCTACAACTAAAATACAAGGAAATACAAATACAAATACAAAGACTTTGACTTTTATTAACAAAATGACTTTGACTTTCATTGAGAGTTGACTTTCAGCCTTTGACTTCTTGAACTTTCATCTTCAATCTTTATGATCTTGAATCCAACAAATCTGTGCTCTAACAATCTCCCCCTTTGGATCAAGATCATTACTAAAAAGATTTAGCAATGCGATCTTCTCTCTTTAAGCTCGATTGAAATAACTTCCCCTTTGATCAACCTTTATCTTCTCTTGTAATCTCCCCTTTGATACAAAAATGATTTTCTCAAACAATCCACATTATCCCCTTATTCATATGAAAATCCTGACATTCTCCACTTTCTTTGATAATCACAATCTTCAATACTTTGTTCTTCAAGAATAATTGACATTCTCTCCCAAAGGTTGTCAACAAACTTCTTTCAGTCACAACACAGATTGCTTCAGCAAATTATCTTCAACAATTCTGAAATCTTTAACCTCTTTCAGCTTTGAACACCAATCTTTCTTTAACAATCAATTATTGAACATTTTCTCCCAACTTTAACATTTCTGACTCACACATTTCTTGAACTCTTCTCCCCCTTTTTGATGATTAGAGCATCGATATCATCAAAACTTTCCCCAAGAAATGTCTTTATCCAATCTGACCACTGATCTATCCAAGAGCCTCTGATTCGTTGCCAATTCGAACAAAGTATTCATCAAGATCTTTGCAAATCTAGACAAAATATTCATGTAACACCTGAATCAACAAATGAATCAGTTAATACACCTGTCAGTAACACGAAGTCACTGTGTGTAACAAATACACATTGGAAAGGAGCTTTTTGATGTTCACTCCCCCAGGGCTTCCATCCAATCATTGAAACACCACAAAGGCAATTTCTATGAACGTTATGACAAAGAAACAAATTCCTTGTGTGTTCATGCTTGTGATAGAAAGAATTAAGCACTTGATGATTGCTTTAAGGCTAAAAAATTGTGTAAACTACTGAGACAACAGTAGTATAAACACAGACTCAATGTGCATGATTGAAGTGCGAAGGCGGGGCAGACTTCCTTCTTTTTCAATATCCAAATTTTCCAAATGAAAATCAGATAGATTATATGTTGCGTCCCCTTGAAAATATGAAACACTTTCTTTTTAAGAAGAAAATGAGTGGTTGGTGGGGTTATATCAAGAGTTGGCATAGGCTAGTTGCCTGTTTCAATAACGTTCACGAAGAAATATGAAACATTAGTAATGTGGCTGCCCGACTCAGAAAGTAGTTGGTGTAGAGTTTGATATTCTTTTACTCTAATGTCACACCCTCTTTCTTTTTAAACATTAAGCTCACATCTAACCAAATTCTCATTTCCATTTTACCTCAACGCACAACCCACACTCATTTCTTTTTGACTCCTCACACTCAATCTCTAAGGATTAACTTCTTGGGTAGGAAACACTGGTAATAGTGAATCCATAGAAGTTCAATTAAATCCTAGCACAAAGAACCCATGTTTTCCTAGAAAGCATGTGTTGCTCAAAATGATTTAACTTGATCAGTTAAAGCGCAAATACAAGTCAAATGTATATATGCTCAGAACATAATCATGAAGATTTGAGCATTTTTAAACATTAAAGTATTTTCAAATGAGTATATTGAATGAATGAACATGAATGCAAAAAACTTGTTTGAAAATCTAACATTGTATGAAAATGATCATAAATGAATGATATAACAATCAAAGCTTATGGTCAAGAATAACGGATATTGTCCATATGAATCAAAATACAGACATTCTTGAAATAAACGCTTCGAAATGAAATTAACGCTAAAAAATCTTTGAAGTACAAGCGGGGTGTCTTACCATCGAAAATATGTTTCAATATGAGACATGGTAAAAACAATATCAACAAAAATTAAACCGGTGTGTGTGAATACTTGATAGTATATAGAAAAGACAATACACAAGTAATTAGCTTTAGAAACACACGGTTTGTAGAAACATTTAAGCACATAATAAAATGAAAACATTTAAAATCACACTTCCAAATTATAAAATCTGATTAAGAATCGGGAAGCGGTTTGAACATTTAAAAAAAATCATGTTTTCATATCTGAAAGTTGTCCTTCTTTCAGATACATATGAGATTAAGATAAGAAATTTACCTTTTCGCTCAATCTTAATTCTCATGAAGTTAGCTGAAGTCATAAAGATATGATCTTGTAAGCTTCTCTCATCCTGCACAAGTCTCAAAGTCATGTCAAAACAACTTTATTCACAAATTTATTCAAAATTAAAAAAAATAAAGCAGTAAAACAATTAACGTACGAGTTCTGATCTGAAGTAATCAGAAATCATAGTCTTACTCCTTTGACTTGTACACTCCCCCTAAATTCATGCATCACAAAAATTTGTCAGTTAAGTAAAATGCAGAAATTATATAAGCTCCCCCTCAAAAGAATATTGATCAACTTAGAATCTTTACTCACCCCCCCTGAGAACAACAACAACATGTTAAAGTGCAGATATCTTTTCAGAAATATTGATAAAGAAATGATGAAAAATTACAATAAAAGAAACTTTAATAGGTAATAACTGATTAGACTTTGAGATTTAGCATACCAAGTTTAGATACAAGAAAATGAAATCGCTTTTCATCTAAAGCTTTGGTAAACAAATCCGCAAGTTGATAATCAGTCTTTACAAAGTAAAGTTCTATTGTACCTTTTTCTACATTATCTTTGATAAAATGATACCTGACATCAATGTGCTTTGTCTTAGAGTGCTGTACAGGATTAGCTGATATCGTGATTGCGCTCTTCGAGTCACAATATATTGGAATGTTATCAAACTTGAATCCATACTCTCGCAGCTGTGTTCGCATCCATAGGACTTGAGAGCAGCAACTGGCAGCAGCTACATACTCTGCTTCAGCAGTCGATGTGGAAACGCATAATTGTTTCTTTGATGCCCAGCTAACGATCTTGTCTCCAAGGAATTGTATGTGACCTGAAGTGCTCTTCCTGTCCAGCATGCACCCAACATGATTTGCATCTGAATAAGCAGTCAGTTGAAACCCAGTATCTTTAGGATACCACAGACCAAGATCTGCAGTCCCCTTCAGATATCTAAAAATCCGTTTGACAGCAGCCAAATGGGATTCTTTAGAAGCAGCCTGATATCTAGAACATAAGCATGTTGAAAACATAATATCTGGCCTACTTGAAGTTAGATACATTAAAGAACCTATCATACCTCTATAAGTCCTAACATCAACACTTTTACCCGAAGGATCAGTGCTAATTTTAGTACCTGGTGCCATCGGGGTTCCAATTGGTTTACAATTTTCCATTTTGTAATTCCGAAGAATATCCAAAATGTACTTAGATTGGTTAATGAAAATCCCCGTTGAAAACTGTTTTACTTGTAATCCGAGAAAGAAGTTCATCTCTCCCATCATACTCATTTGAAAACGTGGCACCATGAGGTTAGAAAAGTTTTTACAGTATTTAGAATTTGTAGAGCCAAATATTAGATCATCAACATATATCTGAATAAGGATGATATCGGCTTTTTCCTTTTTGATGGACAAAGTGGTATCAACTTTATCTTTGGAAAAACCTGACTTGAACAAGAATTTAGATAGAACATCATACCATGCTCTAGGGGCTTGTTTCAAACCATACAGGGCTTTATCCAAAATGTAGACGTGATCTGGTTTATCTGGATTTACGAACCCTTCTGGTTGAGACACGTATACTTCCTCCTTAAGAATGCCATTCAGAAAGGCCGTTTTCACGTCCATCTGATAGACTGTGAAATTCTTGTGAGCTGCGTAGGCTAGAAACATACGGATTGCTTTTATACGTGCTACTGGAGCATACGTCTCATCGTAGTCTATGCCTTTCTCTTGCCGGTAACCTTTGGCAACAAGTCTTGCTTTATTCCTTATGACAATACCATCTTCATCCTTTTTATTTTTGAATACCCATTTAGTTCCTATCACGGTTTTTCCTTCTGGTTTTGGAATAATCTCCAGACCTTCAGGGCTTCAAACTGATTTAATTCTTCTTGCATAGCAGATACCCAATCCGAATCAACAAGAGCTTCTGATACTCGAGTAGGCTCTATTTTGCTGAGGAATGAGTCATGCAGACATTGATTTAAAGTTGCTGACCTAGTTTGCACAGGCTTGTTAAGATCTCCAATAATTTAGTGTAAAGGGTGCTCTTTGGTCCAGCGATGCTCATGAGGGAGTGGAATAGATACAAATTGATCATAATAATCATCTTGAAATCCACTATCAGGCTCTTCAGTTTGAGTAGATGGAGGGGGGGTTTGCAGTTGAAGTTTCAGGTGCAGAAGCATTAATTGGAACAACAGACTCTGGCTGTTGAGTAGACAGTGTATCACACCCAACTAACACAGTTACTTTTGGCTTAGCAGTTACTTGTACACCTTCAACTGTAGGAGTAGATGTTGGAATGTGAATTTCTGACTGAACGGGAGATTCAAATTCAGTTACAACATCTGAAGTGACTGGATGATTGCAACTTGTGTCTTCAGACCTGTCAGTCATAGCAGATTTAGGCAAATTAGATCCTAGAAACTCATCATAAAATAATTCAAATAACAAATCTAAATCAGATAAATGTGAAAGTGAAGTAGAAGCGTTATTCGAATTGTTCTCTGTAAAAACAGGTTCTGGACTGATCTGCCCAGAAGCTAAAACTCCAGTTATCACGGGTTCTGAACTGAGTTGTTCATAAGCCATTTCTTCATTGAATGTAACGTTTACGCTCTCAACGACTGTCTTTGACTTCTTCAGGTAAACACGATATGTAGTAGATGTCGAAGAATAACCAATGAAGATACCCTCATCCGCCTTAGCACTGAATTTGTTCAGACTCTCTCTGTCATTAAGCACGAAACACTTACACCCAAATATGTGAAAATACTTGATTGTCGGTGTTCTGTTGTTGATCAACGCATATGGAGTCTTTTGAAAACGGCGGTGTATCATGGATTGATTCTGAGTATGACAAGCAGTAGACACAGCTTTTGCCCATAAAAATAGAGGTAAGTCAGATTGGCTAAGCATAGTACGAGTTGCTTCGACTAGAGTCCGATTACGCCTTTCGACTACTCCATTTTTTTCAGGCGTATGAGCAGCAGAGTATTGATGTGAAATCCCAACCGATTCGAGATATTCTTCAACAATCTTGTTTTTGAACTCTGTGCCATTGTCAGTTCTAAGAAGCTTGACTTGTTTCTGCAAATTCACCTGGGTCGTCTTTATAAATGTAATGAGAACTTCGGGTGTCTCATCTTTTGAACGTAGAAATTTGACCCATGTGTATCGCGAATAATCGTCCATGATAACCAGCACATATTTCTTTCCACCCAAGCTCTGCGTTCGCATTGGACCACACAAATCCATATGTAACAACTCTAACGGAGAGTTGGTACTTGGTTCAGGCTTCGGTTTATGCGGAGCTCTCTTCATCTTTCCTTTTTCATATGCTGCACATAAGTGTTCTTTCTCATATTTCAGCTCAGGAAGTCCATTGACTAGTTTTCCACTAAACAGCTTGTTGATATAACGAAAGTTCAGGTGTGATAGTCGTCGGTGCCAAAGCCAACTTTGCTGCATCGAGGCTTTTGTCAGTAAACAAACCTGATTGTCATTCTGAACCTTTGAAAGATTGATGGTGTAGAGGTTTGTCTTTCGATTTCCGACTAAGAGTTCATTACCGTCTTCAGTATGAACCGAACATCTCTTAGCTTTGAAGTTGACCTCTAACCCTTTGTCGCAGAATTGACCGATGCTAAACAAGTTATGCCCTAAACCTTCGACATAACTCACCTTCTTAATCGTTATGTTGTCTTGAATGATGTCACCATATCCTAAGATAGGTGAAAACTGGTCGTTCCCAAAACGCACATTACCGCTGAATTTCTCTATATAATTAGACAATAAAGCTTTCTGCCCGGTCATATGCTTGGAACAGCCGTTATCCAAGTACCACATATGCCGGGTCTGCAAGAGAAATCAGGAAATAACAATTTTAGGTACCCATTTAAAAACGGGTCCTAACAGATTAGCACATGATTTTGGTATCCATTTGAATATGGATCCTCTTTTCCTTTGAAAACTCTTTGAAAAATTAGATTTAGAAGAATAAACATGATAAGGTCCAAACCAATCAGTAGAAGTATGATGATAAGCAAAATCATTTCTCCGATAATGAAAAGATTTATTAGTAGTAGGAGATAATTGAATCAATTGCTTTATTGAATAACGCTTGTAAGAAGTTACAAGGTTTTGTTTAGGAGAAGCAAGTTGACCAACTACATCAATATCACTACAATCAGATCTATTGCATGAGTTATCAGAAATTGATTCAGCTGTCTCATCATTCTTCCTTTTTGGTCGCCATTCAGATCTTGCTTCCGACCGTTTCTTTCTTAAATCTGAAACAAAAGATTTAGATTGATTAGGAAAATCAGATTTCTGAGATTGATTTTTCTTTTGTTTACCAGTGTTGATCCGTTTCTGTGATTGTTGTCTCTTATGTTTCTTACCCTTAGAATAATAATCAACAGTCACAGAAACTGGTTCACCAACCTTAGTTGATGATTCACCAGTTTTAAAACCACTTGGTAAACTTTCTCCATTCATAAGAAAAGTATAATGATCTGGAAGAGAAGCATTAAAATCAAACATATCAATTTCTTCTAAACACCCATCATCAGAATTAAGAAAATCATTTGCAGACCCAAATAAGTCATCAAAGTTATCAGTCGAAGTTTGAGGTGCCTTTGAAACTTTAGAACACTTTGTTGATTTGGATTGAAAAATTGTGTTCTTTAAAACAGTAGAAAATACACTTTGTTCAATATCTACCAAAAGTCTTTCATCAGATAAAACATTTTCAAGTTCAACTATTTTGCTTTCAAGAATGAGTGGAGGAACATAAACTTTTGCAACTGCAGGTTTTGCCTCCATCTCAGAAACAGAATAACTAGAAAAATAGTCGTTTGAAAGAACTTTTGGTGTTTCAGAAAGATAACTATCATTTGACTTTTGGTGTTTCAGAAAGATAACTAATCTCTTTTCAGTTTCCTTGGCCTCAACTTCTTCTGGTAATTTGGTAACAAATTTGGGTTTTAAATGAGTATATTTACCAACAACAGCAAGAAAATCAAAATTATATAATGCTGGTTGTTTTCTGATGGCTTTCTTTAAGTAATGAGGGTTTTCAAAACCAAGTCCCCATTTTTCCATAACATCAGCCTCTTCATTGGGTGTATTAAGAAAAATAGTTTGATCTGTTTGACCTCTTGCATAAAGTTTGGCTTCCAGACCATTTACCTTCTTATTTAAGAGCTTGTTTTCAACCTGCAATTTATAAACAGTTAGTGTAGATTCTTTCTTCTCAAAATCAGACTTAGAAATTGTAGCTTCAAAATCAGATATCTTCTTTTCAAAACAATCTACTTGAAGTTTATAATCAGAAGCAGACTTGCGTAAAGAATCAATTAGATCTTTGTTCCCAATAACAGACTTATTAAGCTCAAAGATCTTATTGTTTCTTTTAGCAACTCTGTCTTTCTCCTTTTTCAGTTTTGTTTGTAAGTCTTGAAGCTCAACCATCATGGCTTCCATTTTGATTATGAAATCTTTTTCAGTTAATTGCATTACCTCATCAACTGCTTCATCATCTGAATCATCATATTTCACCTCTTTGCCCATTAAGCATAGGTGAGCAGCTTCTTCTCTTTCATCCTCCTCATCAGAATGGTCTAACCAGTATTCATCTTCAGCTATTAATGCTCTGCCAACTTCTTGTTGCTTGGCCAAGAGCAATTTGTTCTGATAATACTCTGAGTTGCGAACCTTTGGCTTCCGACATTCTTTTGCATAATGTCCGAACTTGCCACAGTTGTAGCATTTGATCAGATCATTAGCAGTCTTCTTTTCAGTACTGGTGAAGTCATTCACAAATTTCTTCCTTTCTTCCGGCTTTCTTTCCACATGTCGGTTCTCTTCATATCTCTTTCCTTCTACCCTTTCTCTGTGCTCATGGTTCTTGGAGCTGGACGAAGAATATCTCTGAGAATTGGATCCCGGCTTCTTGTAAAATTTCTTTTGGAATGCTCGGGTCAGTAATAGCATTTCTTGCTTGAGACTTTCTCCGTCATCTCCATCAGATTCGGAATCTGATTTAGAACTTGAAACCACTATCTTCTTCTTTTTCTTCTTTTCTTTCTTTTCTTTCTTCTTCTCTCCGACTACCAATGCTATGGGATCAGGAACTTTACCAACTTTCTTTTTCTCAGATCTTTTCTCTTCCACTTCCTCTTCATTCTGATGCAAAGTTTCATAAACCTCATGTAACGGAATGTCATTAATATCCTTCATCTGTTTCATCCTACGCGTATGCTTCTTCCATTCTGGTTGTAGGATGCTTAGAAACTTTACATTGTTCTCGATCTGCTTCTTTTTCACTTTGTTCTTGGATAATTCATTTAGAAGCAGGACAAACCGTTCATAAGTGTCTTCTAAGCTCTCATCCTATTTTGCTTTGAATTCCTCGTAGCTATTAATGCAGTTAGCCACTTTCATCTGATTGCCGACTTTGGAACCCATCATCATCTTTTGTAATTGATCCCACATTTTCTTAGCATTTGCCTTGTAGTTATCTATCTTGATGTAAATCTCATTCGGAATGCTCTGAAGTAGAAGAGATCTTGCTTGCTTATCTGCTTTAAACTGACTTTTCTGTTCCTCAAAATACTGTGCAAAATCCATTGGAACTGTTCTCATCTTTTGTATTCTTTCCTCATCTCGATCCTCACTGTCAGATGAATCGTCATCAGGTATCTGAACAGTAGGTGGTACCATGGGACCTTCAGTAATTGAAAGTAGTATGTTCTCCCCATTCGCATGTCTATCCACAAAATCCAGAAATCTGTCTTTCCATTGTTCATATTCTCCTTTGAACAATACTGGAGGCTTGACATCAGTACCAATTGAAAGCGTGTCTTTAGAAGTCATCTTGTATGAACCTGTTTTGAAAGATATGCAATAAGAAACTAAACACTGATCGTTAGTCCAAATATGAAATCACAAGAATATAGAAAATTCAGAAACTCAGAAATTTTGACTAAGTGTTAAAACTCGCAAGGCACTATTTACTGAAAAACTCGCAGATCGTTGAAACTCGCAAGTGATTGTTCACTATGAAACGCGCTAATAAGGACGTGCGCTTTTACTAAACTCGCAAGGCACTACTTGCGTGTTAGAGCAAACTCGCTAACCACGACTTGCACGTTTTAATAAACTCGCTAGATACTAAACGCGCAAAGTTATAAAACGCGCTAAACATTGTTCGCGCAAAGCTTAGAATGCGGTAGAAGTTGATGGCGCAAAGCTTGAAACTCGCTAGCTGAAGTTCGCGCAAAGCTTGAAACTCACTAAACGTTACTAGCGCGAAACACAAACTCGCAAGACAAAGGTAGCGCGTTTCTCAGAACTCGCTAGATGAAGGTAGCGCGTTTCTCAGAACTCGCTAGATGAGGTAGCGCGTTTCTCAGAACTCGCTAGATGAAGGTAGTGCGTTCCAACACTTAAAATATTTTCGAGAATTTTAAACTCGCAAGGGTTTGCGCGTTTATCAGATCGCGCAATAACACTATTTGCGCGTTTGCTTGTTAGCGCGTTCTTCAGATGAACTAGCGCGAATCTTAGATCTTGCGCGTTCTTGGACTTTTCTTGCGTGTTCTTGATCTGATTGATCAAAAATCAAGTAGAATTTGATTTCTGAACCTGAAACTTGTACAATTTCATCAACACTATAAACGAAACACTATTACAACTCTGAATTTTGCTAACAAACACAAATTGATACAATTTGACTCGATTTACAGTGCATATGAAACCCGTGAACTTCGAAAAATACAAAATCAACAAATCAAGATCAATTACAGTGCAATTGACAAATTAAACTATTCAGACTCGATCGAATTCACTCAACATACAAATCCTAATCGATTACAACTCGAAATTTGCACAAGAACTCAGAAATTGATCTGGACATTCACGAACACAGCGTCGACTTTTTCTTGAATTGATTTCATAATTGGATCTGCTCTGATACCAATTGTGTATCCCTGTTTCTAATTTCTTATCACAATTAATCAACAAACAAGATAACAATTCTACTTGTTTTGATTTCAATTCAAAATGCAAACGATTACAAAACTCAGTTCTTGACTTTCTCTCTCTAGACGACTTTCTCTCTCTACAACTCACTCTCTCTCTGATCCGTATACAAATTCTAGTCACACATTATTAACAAGAAAAACAAAGTATTTATACCTACAACTAAAATACAAGGAAATACAAATACAAATACAAAGACTTTGACTTTTATTAACAAAATGACTTTGACTTTCATTGAGAGTTGACTTTCAGCCTTTGACTTCTTGAACTTTCATCTTCAATCTTTATGATCTTGAATCCAACAAATCTGTGCTCTAACAAATTGGACCTTCCGCCAGAGATGGACGGGATTCACCCCACCTTTCACTTGTATTACTTGAGAAGGTGTCTAGTTGAAGAGGAGAGTGTTATTCCTTTGTCAAAGTTTAGAGTAGATAACGATCGGTGCATGGAAGAGCACGAGGCTATCTTAGAAAGGAATATGAGAGGTTGTGACACAAGGAAGTGGTTATGGTGAAAGTTCAATGGAAACACCACCGAGGAGCTAATGTGACTTGGGAGGCAGAAGAGGACATGAAGAGGCGTTATCCGCACTTATTAGTGTAGTTAAGATTTCGAGGACGAAATCTATTTTAAGGGGTGGAGGATTATAACACCCCGAATTTTGGACTATGGATTATTTCGTATTTATAATTACTTATAATTTTCTCTTATAAAGTCACCTTAGATCAGTCGCGAACATGGGATCGAAATAAGTCAAATTTCAAGAGGAAAATCACACTCGGCGAGAGTGACAGTCGAGAGTGCCATGGTCACTCTCGCGGTGGCAAAGTCGCCGAAGTCAAAGGACTTTCGGTACATTTCAGGCGATAGTGCCAAGGTCACTCTCACGGAGTCACAATCGCGGAGGACAAAAGGGGCTATAGGTCGAAGCCCGCGGTACATACTCTCGCGATGTCACAACCGCTGACGGGTTGAAAGGCATTAAAAGTCTGATTTCAATTGGATAACTCATTTATTGCAACTTTGGGGTTTTGTAACGCATCCGATTTTCTCTCTACAAGGTAAGGTTCCTCCTTTTCAAACTCCATATCTTTAGCATGTAATCCTCACTAGAATCCTTGTTGGGAGTATTAAATGCTAACTTAGGGTTCCTCTCTTTTGGTATTCAAACTCTAGATACTTTGTGGACCAAGGATTCTCATCACTTTCTCCCTCTTGTTCAACCTTCTAGGGTTTGTCTACTTGAATCTCTAGGTAAGTTCCTTAACCCATACTTACTCATACTTGCTCTTCTACTTGATTATGGGAAATTTACGAATTGTGAAGTTTTAATCTAAAGTAGGGTTTTGCATATTCTCAATAAATAAGACTTTGAGGGTTCATGGGAGCATGTAAACGTATTGAGGAGTTCCTTTATGAATGTAATATGGTAGAAAACTAATTTGTGATAATGGGCCACTCCTCTAGATGATTGAAATAAATTACACACATTCTTATCAGCAGTTGGAGTATCACTTGGGGTTAGGGAGTAATATGTGGTTGAATGAGCGTTGTAGTATATTGATGAGCATGAAATGAGCATGATTATATTAATTGCAAGGAATGTCCTTTGCATGAGATTTGTTAACCATACTTGATCATGATCTATATGAGGGGTTTTGTATCTAACTCCTTGTGCACGAGGATTTAGATAGGATGCTTATTGTTGGTACAATTGTTGCCCGTTGGGCACTAGCGGGTAGACAATAGGGGGCGTAAGTCCCTGAGTTGGAACTCGGCTATATTGGATAGGCACCCTTGTCTGTAAGTCCTTGAGGTGTGACTCGATGGAGTAAGCGCTAGAGGCATAAACGGTTTGAGGATTGTGATGTCCGGCGTGGCATGGGAACTAGAACCGCGATTTGTGGTGAAATTCAATAACATCACAGGTGACCCCATTCACGTGTTCTCGTCACCCAAGATGGTAACGGGTCTCCCCCGTCTTTCAGGAGTTATTTCTGTTATATTTGTACAGGAAAGAAATAATGTCCCGTTTGGGAGGTATTGGCATTGTTTCAATGTATGGATCTTCCGGTAACATTTAATTACCGTTCATGCTTATATTATAAACTGTATTGGAATGTTAATCCGCTAGACTTCGGCCTAACACTTGTGTTCATGTTCATTGGTTCACAGGTTCTGCTAGTGGTGCGAGTAGGGCACCTTGATTCGCCGGGAGTGCACCTAGGACCCTCCATGGACCGGGCATTTTTGGGAATTCGAGAGAGAGCGTTTTGAAGTCGTAGTGACACCCATCTTTATCTAGTTGTTAATTGTTCTAGATTAAATAGTTTGTCATGTATATGTCTTATTTGTTCTGCTACCTCATTTAAAGAACTACCCAAACTTTATTGGGTTTTAGTCGTCATGTTACAAGTTTTTAAATCATCTTATGTTAGTCGTTATATTGCCGAAATTTTAAGTTTTACTTTACCCAAATTTTTAGGGTGTTACATTATGGCATGTGTCACAACCCAAAATCAAACCACAGTGAACAAAAAATCGACTCACTTTGGGAACAATAGTGAACAAAAAAATCACAAATGACAACAGTGAACAAAGCTTATGGTATTTGTTAAAACAACTTAAATTGGATAGAAAAAAATCATAGAGGACAGCAAAAAACAAACCAAAAGGAGCAGAAATATGTACTATTACAATCGAGCATAAAAATCGAACCAAAAGGAGCATAAAAATCGAATCAAAAGAAGAAAAAATCGAACCAACATTGAACAGAAAACTGACATACCAATTTGGAGATGGAGATCGATAGACTTGGATATGGAGATGGAGATCGATCGACTTGGAGACGGAGATGGAGATCGGTCAACATGGAAATGGATTCCCGATTAAGAGTCGCACACTTTTGGAGAGGATTTGGAGATGGAGGCCACTTTTACTTTTAGATGAGAAATAAGTTAAAAGTATTAGGTTTTCACTTCTTCGGTCAGACTAAAATAAGTGATAAGTTCATCTGAATTTAGGGGCGTTCACGGGTTGGGTTGATCGGGTTGAAAGCTTTTTGACAACTCAACCCAATATCGGC
This sequence comes from Arctium minus, assembly GCA_954870635.1. Classification (NCBI taxonomy): domain Eukaryota; kingdom Viridiplantae; phylum Streptophyta; class Magnoliopsida; order Asterales; family Asteraceae; genus Arctium; species Arctium minus. The sequence goes on from OX941087.1 coordinate 14,812,560, forward strand.
AGTTTGAAAATTTTACAACCCAACCCAACCTAAATAAAAGTACAACCCAAGACAACCCAACCAGTTCGGGTTGATCGGGTTGGTCGGGTTGTGTTTAAACAAGATGAAGTCAAATTTAAAAATATAAACGTAAAGGAAACATTTCTTTAAAATACAACTGAATGACCGATAATTCATGAGAGGATATAAGTTCATCAAATATTATGATATTACATATAACAATGTTCAAACCAAATAATAATATGTCAATCAACAACAATTGTTCTAGACGTCTCCAACCCTGATGTTTTCGCTTTCTTGACCTTCAAGTTGGTCTTGTCATCTACAATCCAAAACGAAAGTTAACAACTTATTATCAAATAAATGAGTTAAATATGTTTAGTGTTTACCTTCTTCCAAGAACTCGTAAGATTGTGTTTCATCAAAATACTCCTTTGTTTGAATTCCTACGTGACTCGCCTTCAACCAACTTTGGGTACACACTAATGCCTCGAGCATTTTTGAACTCAATGAACCACCGTAGACACGGGAATGACAAGAACATCTTTTGCAATCATAGACAAAGTAGCATACTTCCTAGCATTTACCTTCCACCACAATAAAATATCAAATCCGGTAGTCCTTGGATCGAGAGATTCTTCAACCAAATATCTTTGAAGACCATTCATTTTCTCCGGCACTTGCAATTGTTGTTTTTGCATATAACTTTCCAATAACGACCTCTTATGAGTTTCATTACTCGTTGCTGAGTCATTTTTGGCAACCTATACACATTAAAGAGAAATACAACAAAGTAAACAAAAACTCAAACAAACATGAACATTTTAAAATGCATATAAATTAAATTACACATAAATTAAAATAAATTACACTAACCTTATCATCACCACCTCCAGACTCAACATTGTAGACTTCAAATAACTCATTAAGGATTTGTTCCACCTTCACAGTAATCTTGGTAACGGTTGTATTATCGTAAAGACACTCAAAACGAAACTTCAAATATTTCATCTTATACCTTGGATCGAGTACAACGGCCAAAAACAACATTGGATTGATATTATTCGGATCCCCCCCAATATTTGTCAAACTTAGTCTTTATCTTCTTAGCCATGATAGACAATATGGAATCATTACTTTTACACAAAGAATCCAAGTGTGTATGGATCTCACAAATCTCATGATAGAAGTTATTAGAAGTGACGTGCAAAGTGACACTAAACTTTAAAGTAGCTTCATAAAAAGTGGAAAGAAATTTGATAAAAGTCGATGCACACTTCCAATCAATACTCCTAGGTGGTTCAATTCTCTTTTTCTCATTCTCATCTTCTAGAAAGTGAATCAAATACTTGTGGTCTTCTTCCTCATAACTTGCAAAATCTTTTTCAAATTTAAGTGCCACATCTAACATCATAAAAATTGAATTTCATCTTGTAGGCATGTCTAAGACCAACCCACCTTTGTAATTAATCTTTTCCCTTTCAACACAAACATTGAACTTTTGTAACCTTGAAGAAGATGATCTAATGTAACTCACACTATTACGAATGGCAACGATTGAATCATGCAACTCTTTAAACTCATCACCCACAATCAAATTTAATATGTGAGCACCACATCTCAAATGGATGAATTCACCATCAAGAACCGAACCTTTCCATGCATTAATCCTTTTCTTTACATAACCAATAGCCATATCATTAGCAGATAGATTATCAACAGTGACACTAAGAACCTTTTCTAATCCCCAACCAAGTAAATAAGTCTCGATAACCTTATCAATGGTCTCCCTTTTGTGATTTTCAATTTGACAAAAATTTACAATTTTTTGTGCAAACGCCAATCACTATCAATATAATGTGTGGTTAGGCACATATAAGCCATTTGAGTACATGAAGTCCAACAATCTGTGGTTAAACATACTCTTTGCCCACCCTTGGTTAACTATTTCTTCAATTGACCACGTTCCTCGCAAAACAACTTGAATATATCCCTACTAGCAGTCATTCTACTAGCGACATCAAACTTAGGTTGCAATATTTGAAGAAGCTCTCTAAACCCTTCACCATCAACGACACTAAAAGGTTGTTCATCTTTCACCACAAACCTAGCCAAGGCATTGTGACACTTTTTTTTAATTATTATTAAAAGTACCTTTTGCTTTTTATCAGTTTCCCTACCCTAATACTTCTTACATTGCTTTCTTACATGTGTCCATAAACTAGTTGTGCCAATTTTCTTACTATCACATGCATAGTTTTTTCCAAAATAGTTGCAAGCACACCTAGGATCATTCGGATTTACACCCTCTAATTTTGACTTAAAGTGAGCCCAAACATTGGATACTCTACCACTCGACCTCTTTTTATCGGAATTTGGTTCTTCTTTGATCTCTTTATCAATAGATATTGGAGTAGCATTAGCATCCATTGGTGTTTTCTAAGTGGAAGAAAACATAGTATCAAAGTAATACATAAACAAAATCAAACTATTGTGTAATACATTAGTCATTAGTTAACTAACATAATAAAATCACAGTTAACTAACATAATAAAATCACAGTTAACCTCATTATAAAGAAACACAACAAAATCAGGAAGCAAAATCACATTAAAATAAATAAAAAAATCACAATAAAGTAATATAACACAATCAGGAAGAAAAATCACATTAAAATATATAAACAAAATCACAGTAAAGTAACATAATAAAATCAGGAAGAACCTTGAAACCTGTGAAGTGTGTAAATCTGAAAATCGATGCTACTGTAAATTGATGAAATGGTCAACGAACTGTGTATCTACACCAAAAGATGCTACTGTAAATCGATGAAATGGTCAACGAACTGTAAAGTGTAAATCAAATGGAGAAATAAGTAAATATTTCAAAAGATGCTACTGTAAATCAAATCGAGACCTATAGGATACAAATCGCAAGTTACATACTTACATTATAAATCGACAACTATAACCTACAAATCGAAAGTTACATCTACAAATCGTAACTTACTAGTAGTTGTGAGGTTGTGAGTGTTAGGGAAGAAAGAAGAAGAAATCGACGAAGTCTGTGTCTTGAATTAAACCAGCGTTTGGCTTAAATGAATCGACAAAGTCTGGAAGGTTACATCTACAAAACATTTGGCTTGAATGAAACCATAGTTTGTCTATAAATCGTAACTTACCTAGGTCAGAATTCATAACTCAGATGTGTTTCACCCTTGGTCTGGAAGGAATCGACGAACTCTGGAGGCAGTAGTGGAAGGATGGAGGCGTGTATTGTGAAAATTAAAAAGAGCGCTTATTAGGTTTGAACGGGTTGTCGAGTTAGGTCGGCTTCCATTGGGCCTGACCCAATTCCTACCTAATAGAGTCGGGTTTTTTTTTTGATCAATTTGCTTCGGCTTACCACAGGTTGGGTTTTTTTTTTCGATTTTTTTTCAGGTTGGGTTGATCAGGTTGGTCGGGTTTTTGAGCACCCTTATCTAAATTAATGAAAAAAGCAAACACTCTTAATTGGAGTACATCAGATCGGAAAAGTGATAAGTGGCTTTTAAGTTCTGATTTTTAAATTTTTTTTGGAAGTTTTGGATGACACCCGAATTATAATCTTGTTTCATGTGAAATTAAATTATTAGATTGTTATCTCCAATTACTTTGAATTTCAACTTGTATTTAATAGTTGATTATTCATTCCCCATTTTTGGGAGGCTCAATGCTTTGACATTTTAAATATCACTTTTCTGTTTTCGGAAAGTTTTTCTTATCTCCATTTTTTTGGTGTTACATTATTACCACCAAAAATCAAAATTTTCCACTTCTAACTTTCCATATATTTAATATTTTAATAATATAATTAAATAAATTGAATATTTTAATAAGATAATTAATATTAGAGTTGCTAATTAAAATAAAATAGTTGTTGGAGTTGGATGCAAATTTTTTTTAAGATTTTGATTTTTCTTTACTCTATTTTAGAAAAATTTAGCATAGCTGTTGGAGATGCTCTCATTTTTCTGTTTTAGCATACAAAATAGCATAGCTGTTGGAGCAAAAAAGTTGTTAAAATCCATCTTTTCTATATTTTAGCATAACTGTTGGAGATGCTTTAACAGGTAAACAAACAATCCCTAATTAAGTCCAAAACGTCTTTTCTTTAATAGAACTTTTTTTATAACTATATTAGGTAAAGGGATGAGGGATCCAATCCATAAATATTTGATATTAGTTGGTTTTGGAGATCCAATTCATAAATTTTTGAGTGAATTACACTGGTGGTCCTGTGGTTTGCTTAGATTTTAGATTTGGTCCATAAAACAAATTATCTACACTGGTGTTCCCTAACTTTTCATTTTCATAACACCCATGGTCTCTTCACTTAACAAAGTTAGTTAGCAACCGTTAGGAATGACTAATCGGTCTTTGAACAAACTATAGGTTGCGTTTGGTATGCAGACTGAATGGGACGGAACAAGACAAAAAAGAATAGTCTCATGTTTGGTAGGCCATGGGACAAAAATGAGTTTTCATGGCACAGAAGTTAAAAAAAAATTGTTCCACCAAAATAGGTAGAACAACATGGGACTATTTATTTAACCAAAAAGGGTGTTAGCCTAGTGGTAAGGCATGTGGACTAGCTAGTAGCGGTCTCATGTTCGAACCCTGGGGGACGCATCCTGGAGGTACGGGGGCTTCGACCCCGGGCTGCATGCTTTAGCAGTCGGGCTTCGGCCCATATTGTCAGGGATTAGTCTGGGCCCAATGTGGTCTGGGATACCCTCTCCAAAAAAAAAAAAAAAACATGGGACTATTTACAAGATTACAATTCTACCCTTCAAATTCATCATAGGAAACCAGTAAACCTAAACCAAAACAGAACTCATCACCTCCATCTTCTCTCCATCGGCTTAACATCTTCAATCAAAACTTCAAGGTACCAAACCTAACAAGATTCTCTTTCCATCATCTGATTGCAATATCGAAATTAACATCCATTCTTAACCGCTAACAAGATCTGTTCAGAATAAAATCTAGAACGAATATATCCCTCTCTAACCCTAATAAAATATGTTCGAAATCAAAGAGTAAATTCAAGCAGATTAAGAAAAAAGAACAAAGATGGAGATGAAAACGAAAGTTGCAATTCGAAAAAATGCTATGATGAAGATATAAATCGAACATATCCTGTGATGAAGATGCATATGCTTCTGCAGACCGAAAAAATCACTAATCCTGTGATGAAGATGTAGATGCTTTTGTAAATCAAACAAAGATGAAGTTGTTTATGCAAAATGAGAAAGACTTAGAGGCTGTTTGGCAGTTGCAGAATGGTTTTGTGCAGAATGATTAAGTGGTCTGAATGATTAAGAGATTTTTATGATATAGTGTAAAATGAAACATGGTTGTTTGCTAATTGTTCATAATGAAATCAGGGCTCTTAATGGTTAAGGGAGGGTCAGGATACAAAATCATTAAGAGGATTTTGGAACCATTAAGAGGCAGCCCTTTTTTTTGCCAAACAAGATTTACCTCTTAGCGATTCAGATGTTGCCTCTTAATAGAACCATTAAGAGGTAAACAAACAGCCCCTTATAGATGGTTCTTTTGCTGCAAATTGGAAGTTGCAACGGAAAGGAAGACTTGGGGTAGGTTAAAAAAAAAGCACAATTGAAACAAAGGGTTGTAAATATATATATTTTTCTTTCTTTTAATGGTTTGTAAAAATGTTTAAATTAATTTTATATTAATAAACTTATAAATGTTTCAATCATTTATATATTTGGTTAATCTAAGTCTTTTATAATTACTATATAATAAAATAAAAACATTAAAACCAAATATAAAATAGTCAATTATTCCAATCATGTTTTAATCGTACCAAACATAGAACACACGATTAGTCTTGTCCCGTCCAGTCCAGTCGATGTACCAAACGTTACAGGACCAAAAATATTTTGCTCTAAAATTTAATTTGATTCACGACTTTTTTTATTAAAAAATATATTATATATCAATCATAAATAAAAAAATTTAAAATAAATTACATATTAAATAAAAATCTTTCTATTCATTTAAAAACTAAATTCATTAAAAAAATTAATGTTAAAAAATCTCAAATTTAAAAAACCAAAGGAAATCAAGATAAATAACATATCTTTTGAGTTGAAAACTAAAAAGCTATCACTACAACAAAATTATATTTATGTGACGCAAAAAAAAGCGTTCTAAAAACCCATATTTTTTTAGGATTTGTTTTTAAATAGTGTCATATAAAACTGCTAATACGACGCTTTGCATTATAAGTGTTCTAAAAACTTCCTATAAGCTTATTGCAACATTTTTGGATAGAATATTTTATTTTGATCCTATAATTAAGTTTTTTCTTAAGTGGTTTATTACGACCTTTTTTTCGCATCATATAAACCTAATTTTGTCGTAGCAATAATTTTTCTTAATTGTTTGAATAATTAAGTGTTTTTTTTAATCTTAGTTTATAATTTTTATTTTGTTGTTACTTAATTATTTGTACATTAAATATATAATAATAATTTCATGTTAATCGAACTTAATTTTCAATATTTTGCTCGTATATTTCAATTACCAACAACTTAGAAGAAATGTGAATTTATCTAGATTTACTTTATTTTTCTAAACTTGAGATTTTTAAAGGCTATTTTTTTTATTTTGTGAATTTAATAGTTTGTAAATAAATAGAAAGATTTTTATTTAATATGTATTTTATTTTAAGAAATTTGATTTACTGTTGGATATTTAAAATATTTTTTAATAAAAAAAACGTGAATCACATTAAACTTTAGAGAACAACACTTTTGGTCCCTATAGTTTATTTAAAGATTGATTAGTTTTTCTTAACGATTTCAAACTAATGTTGTTAGGTGGGGGGACCATGTATGTTATGAAAATGAAAAGTTAAAGAATACCAACATAGATAGTTTGTTTTAGAAACCAAATCCAAAATTTAAGCAAACCACAGGACTACCAATGTAATTCACTCTAACCATGGGGGAAAAAAATTGTAATTTACTCTAAAACTAAAGGAGTGAAAGTAAACAATTTTTAATGACGTTTCTTGTGATTTGTGGAAAGAAGTCTGCAATTAACCCAAGCGTTGGAAAAACCCATTGATGTTTCGTCTTCCCATGCTATTTATTGTAATCATTCATCGAAAAGACCCCATTTTGTTGCCTATACATAATCCTTTATAGACACACCCTCTTCTTAAACTCGTATAATAATAATAATTAATTTGAGAAACGCTTTGAACCTAATTTATATTAATGGGGAATTGGGTATCCATGATTGCTTCCGTTGCCGACATAGTTGCTACAGGGGCAGCAACAGTTTCAACCGCTGCAATGGTCGTTGGCATGGTTGTGCCGGTGGTGAGTGCGGTGGCTGGCCCGGCTGCTGCTCTTGCTACAACCGCCAATGTGGTGAAGCAGTTGGTAAAGCCGGCTTAGCCTCAATGAATCCACTGGATAAAAAAGTATTGTTTTTAGAATCTATAATTAATGTTCTAGTTTATGTTGATTTAATGAAAGTGACTACTTTACGGTGTTTTTGCTATGTAATTCTTGTTTTGTTTGAATCGTTTCTTTTATGTTCTTATGTTAGATTTTATTGTTGTAATTGGTTTATCTAGAAAAATATGGATCCGTATTTTTTTACTATGATGTGTACATTTTGTGTCATTGCTTGTGAACATGCTTCTATTTGTTTAGATAAGATATTTTGTTAATTCAATTATTTTTTATGTAGTTTATGGATTAATGGTATCATAGTTTATGGTTTGTTTTGAATTCCATCTAGGTCTTCTTTATTTGGATCAAGAAGAGGGCCTGAAGAAAATTAAAGAAGTTTTTCAAAGTTTGTTTGATTCTTTTGATTTCTGCCACTAGCTTTAAATAATTAAATTTTGAAATATTGAGTTTGGACACTGTCGTCTTCCAGAAATTTTACTTCGACCCCTGAAGCAATAACATTTTACAAGTTTCTGTCCTGGTTAACAAAATTATACGCTACTAAAATTAATTGTATTAGCGACGGCTGAAACAGTCGGTAAACTGTCGGAAAAAGGATTAAGCGATGGTTTTTTGACGGGAATGACCGTTGGTAAAAAGCTGGTCGGTAATATTTAGCAACGGATTTCCGATGACAACTACCGACAATTTACCGACAATTTTCCGACGGTATTTACCTATTAAAAATAAATATAAAATAAAATAAAAAAAACCAGCCGTTGGTATATCACCAAGTTTGCCAATGGTTTTCTGACGACTTATTAAAAATAAATAAAAATTAAAATTAAAAAGATACCGTTGGTGGGCCGTTGGTAAATACCGACTGTTTTTTGCGGTCGGTATTTCACAATTTTCTAGTATTTATATATTATCACAATTGTAAAATTCTTTCATTAGAATCCCAACCCTGAGAAAGACGTATTGAACCATTAATGACGTATCTAGATAAATTGTTTTTTTTTTTTTTTTTGAGAGGGTATCCCAGACCATATTGGGCCCAGACTGATCCCGGGCAATATGGGCCGAAGCCCGACTGCTAAAGCATGCAGCCTGGGGTCGAAGCCCCCGTACCTCCAAGATGCGTCCACCGGGTTCGAACATGAGACCGCTAGTAGCTAGTCCTTACCACTAGGCTAACACCCTTTTGGTTAGATAAATTGTTGGTGGTCATGTTTTTGATTCATTAATTTCTCCAAACATGACCATCTGGTTCATTTTTTTGGAATCAAATATCATCTTAGAATTGACATGGTTGATGACTATTTGATAAGAAATAACATTAGAGTACTCAAACATAATAGTCTTGGTTTATCATTTGTCCGTCTTTTAAAAGGCATGTGCAACACACACCTATGCGGTAAATCAAATGAGGTAAAACGAAGCAAAACCCATACAAGCTAAATTAACCCCAAACACAACATCAACTTGCCAATCTTCATTGATCACTTCCACAATGTATTTTGGTATATCGGAGGCTGTAAAACCTTTTTGATTTTAATATATCTTGTCTTGTTACATATTCTTGGCACTTCAAAGATCTCTAAACCTATTTCAGAATGACAAATAAGGGAATGAATGAACAGGAAAAACATAAGGCAAATGGGGGTAAAAAAAGTACATACAGAAAACAATGAAGGGAGATGAGAAGGAAAAAACAAGTAAAAGGTGAAGTTTATGTATTGTGTGAGCATAGGACAATATTTCTTGAGAGAAGGAATATACACTACACCAAATGTTGACTTAGACAACAAATGTTAATTGCCTATGTTGATTAAGATAAGCATAGGTAACAAAGGCTAATATATGTTGCCTAAGGGGGCGTTTGGTTCGCAGATTCTGATGGAATATGATGGAATTGGAATGTTGAATTCCGTTGACCAGATTTCATTACATCGTTTTGTTCATTCTTTTTAAGGAAATGGAATGTTGAATTCCAATGAATTCCACAAATGAAGGAATTCAACATTCCTTTGGAGGGGGGGGGGGGGGGGGAGGTGGAATTTCATTGGAATGGAATGTCATATTTTTTTTTGGACAAAATTGCTCCTCATCCTAATATGCACCACCATCGACCACCACCTCCAGCCACCGCCACCGGCTACCATTGACCACCACTTCCGGCTACCAACACTGGCCACCACCTCCGGCCACCATCGACCACCTCCGACCACCACCACCACCACCTCCGGCCACCATTGATCACCACTAGCCACCACCACCTCCGGCTACCAACACCGGCCACCACCTTCGATCACCTCCGGCCACCACCACCTCCGGCCACCATTGACCACCACCAGCCACCACCACCTCCGGCAACCATCGACCACCTCCGACCACCACCACCACCACCTCCGACCACCATTGACCACCACCAGCCACCACCACCGGCCACCACTATCGTTCAACATTATCAGCAGACACCAACTCTCTCTCCCTCTCTCCCTCTCCCTCTCCCTCCTCTCTCTCCCTCTCCCTCTCTCTCCTCTCTCTCTCTTTCCCTCTCTCTCCTCTCTCTCTACCTTCTCTCTCTCAATCTATCCTCTCTCTCTCTTCTCTCCCTCTCTCTCCTCTCTCTCTCTATCCTCTCCCTCTCTCTCTCTCTCCGGAAAACTGGGTATTCATGGGGCGGTTTTGGTTTTAAATTGTAGGTATTCGCCGATAACCGATCCGAACCGATATATATAGAACACTTAATAATATTATATTTACTATTAACTATTTACTTTTTAAATAATAATCAACTAAATAGTGGATGTTTTTAAACAATAAATCTTATTTCAATTTCTTAGATTATTTTTATGTATTTGTTATGTCATTGGTTTAAATTTTCTATGTTGGTATTATTTTTATATGGAAAATAATATTTTCCTATAAATTCGGGTAACCGTGAACCGAACCGCGGCTAACCGACTAATTTTGGTTCGGTTTCGATTCAGTTTGGTTCACCCTGCGGTTCGGTTTCGGTTCGGGTAACCAAGTATCCGCCTTATAAGGTTCGGTTCATATTTGGCTTACTGGGTGCAACTTATGGTTTCCACTACTTTGGTCTTGTGGTAGCTAATTATCGTATACTGCACAGCAGGGGCACAATATTACCCAGTGAGAGCACAAGTATATAACTTCACTGGAATCGCTACAAGTAATATAATGGTACAAGTACCGAGTATCGTATCTACAGGGACTGACTTACTGAGAAACAGAGATTTTCATGAACTTCTTGCACAAGTTTCGAGTTGTGAGAAAAATATTTGCTGGTGGTTGATTAATGCTAAGAGTACGGAATAAAATTTATAATTAAAGAATGGGTACGGGTGTAAGCTTTTCTTGAGATGGACGTAGTAACAAATGGTTAGGTCTTTTGTAGTACGAAAAGTCTATAAAAATCCCGGTCTCTCGAAAGTGAATTTAAAGACCGGTCCTACAAAATACCCATAAAGTGTCCATTGTTACCAACTCTTAATCTTGCCGATTTAATTACGTTGAAATAAATCAAGTTCTACCGGTACGGAGATTTACACCCAAATCTTTTTGTGATATAAATCTCCTTCGACGTTTGAACCGTAATAAATCATGCAGAACCCGTATCTCTACGTGATTATCAAAGACTCTCAAATCTTTGTGCATCCCTTAAACCGTATTTCGAATCCGCCCCTCTCGAGGTCTAGATTTAATATTAACACTTCAAAGTGATCGACTTATCAGCGTTGAGTTTAAGTCTCGACTTAAGTGACCAAACTTAAGAGCTAGTAACGATGGCCACACCTAAGTGTTGCCTACTAGTCTCAAGTTGGCTCACACCCTTACCTAAGAGATGGTTAGTTCATAATAAAAAGCATAATAATAAAAGACATAATAATAAAAGACATAATAATAAACGACATAATAATAAAAGGCATAATAATAAAGAGCATATAAATAATAAAAGATTTGAAAATAATAAAAGACGTAAAGTAAGAAAGAAAATACTTGTTACTCTACTTGCATAAAATTAAAGTTAAGCTACAGACGTGCCCACAGCGGGAAACCGAGGGCAGAAACGAAAATATAAGAAATTAAATGCTTAAAATTAAAGGCAACCTTCTCAACTCTAAAACTCTTCCAAGGAGAGAGTTAATAGAACTGGAGAATGTTGAGGTGTGATTTGAAGCTGAACTAACTACCAATTTATAAGAAAAAACTAAGCTTTTACCTAATGGGTAATACCCAAAAGTTAAAGGGTTAATGACCATTGGGTAAAAGAGTACAATGATTAGGAAGATTCCTCCAGCTAGCATCCACCTTCTTATTTTCAGCTAATTTCCATCCTTTAATACTGCCAATACCCCCATAATACGAATACGAATACGTAGTATAAATACTGTATGCATCCTCGGGTGCCCTCGGTGGGCAGACAGTGCCCACAGTCCCACAAAAACGAGATTTTCTTAACAAAACCGCATCCTTTGGTGTTTTCATCATATTTGCAAACTTTAAGGACCAAAGGAAAGAGATGGAAGCAAAAGTGGCTAGAAAGGTGAATAAAATGAAGGAAAAGAGTAACAAATAACACTAAAAAATGAGGGTTATCACACCCCCAAACTTGAGATGTCACTTGTCCTCAAGTGACGCAAGGAAAGGAATCACAAAGAATGTTACAAGGAGACGAAGAAAACTTACAAAGGTATTGATGCATCCGCCATGATATTGAAGAGACATAAACTTTCATTGTGGAAATCACCGTATTTGTAATTAATCAATAGGGCTTGAGTTGGGTTTGTGTATATGGCTATGATTTATCTCTCACTCCTCTCTTCCCCCCAAACTTGTGGTAAACTACTTAAAATGGGTTTTGTTTTTTTTTTCAAAATTGGGCCCCCTTTAATGAATTGGGCCATGAAACCCCATATGTAAATATCTATTTATTGGGCTCCACATGTCTTCTCATTTGAAGACTTATTTTATATGTGTATTATTCTTTTTTTTTTCGTTTCTTTTTGTTGCTTTTTTTTATGATCAAAATTTTGAAAATGATCATAACTCTCACAAAATCTTCTAATGTTCACCCCCCCCCCCCCAACTTAGAACATATCAATGTCCTCATTGGTGAAGGTAAAAAGGAATTTATTGGCAGAAGGGTCGGTTACAAAGGGAAGTGTTTCGGCTAAAATTCAATAATGGCATACGTCCTTTTAATTTCCAAACCCAATGTTTTCCAATGAAAGTTGTTCCTGAAAAATAAGATGTATAATACACAATGTGACAGAAAACATTAAGAATTATATTGAAAATCCATCGATGGTGGAATATAAAAAGACGATGTTAGTGCGAGCTCCGAATTTTCGACACAATACCTACGATCAAAAGAACACCAAAATAAGTTAAGGTTTACAAAAGATAAATCTCACACCAAAAGATTAGTTTGTCAACGGAGGATGGAACATGAGAAGTAGGGCGTGGAGCTGCATGGCGAACTTATGGGGTACAGGCACCCATGGGAAATGTCGTAATACTCGTAAAAACTATGGATGAATGTCGTCGGTGAGGAGGAGTGCGTTTGTTCGTCGTCAGCGTTGGCTATTGATGAACCGACGGTGATTTGCACGACGAAAGTTGATGATCCGGTACTCAAGGAGGTGGACGGTTGCGTCTGTGGTCGCATGGTGGAGCTAGCGTTGACGATGGTGGATGGTATGATGGTGGCCGACAGAAGGCGACGTGATCGGTGAGAAGGAGTTGGGTGAGGGTTGGGAACCAACTTCTTGGAGCGTGCCATGGAGAAAATGAGAGGGTTCATTTTGAAAGTGATAAATCACCTTCCTCTTGTTTAAAATCCCGCCTAAATTCTTCGTGGGCGCATTTTCGCAAAAATCATGACCAACTTCTGCAAATACACAATAACAAAAACATAAAACTACTAAAATTAGACAAGACTATTGTAACATCCCGAATTTTAGACCTCGTTGTTTATTAATTATAAGTTTGTTGTTAAAAGCTCAAATTCTTTTTGGTTAGTCGTACTTTTGGTTGGATCAAGTTTATCGCGTCGTTCCGACATCGGACAACAGGTGGGGGGAGTTTGGCGACTGTGCCCTGCGATTGTGCCATTAGCACTCTCGCGAAGGCAAAGTCGCGCGGGGTGTACCACTTACGGTACATCTGCCGCGATTGTGCCATTGGCACTCTCGCGAAGGCAAGGTCGTGCGGAAGGGGGTTCAGATGGGAAATTTCATTTAATGCCATTTTTGGGTGTTTTGAGTGTCATTTTGGGATTTTCAGTCTAGAGGCCGTTTTCACACACTCAAGGTGCGATTTTCACACACTTTCTCCTCATCTCTCCTCAATTAATTCTTGGTTGTTGAATCTTTAAGTGTTGGTGGTTTCTAGGGTTCTAAGTCTACATAAGCATTTATTCACAAAGGATTCAAGGATTCAAGTCTCCATCCATCCATTTCCCCCAAATCTCTAGGGTTTTACACTACAATCCTATTGGCGAGTCTCCTAAACCCGAACTAATCATATTTATGTATTATGTGCTAAACGTTTATTGCAAGATATTTAAGTAAGTCTAAAACTAGGGTTTCATGTAATTGCCATGTTTGGGAAACTTGTGATTAAAAGGATCCTTAAATAAGGAGTGTAATGTTATATACATGATATGATATATCTTTAACTACTATGGAGTTGGTGTACATTGAGCATGGACAATGTGTAGAATTATTCTTATCAGCAGTTGGATTAATGTCTACTAAATGGGGTCTTTACAACATTACTCTATTGATCAAATGAGTGCTAGTCACTATAATGTTTTATTATGCTTATAAATGGTATGTGTACATTGCATGAAAGGTGTTATCCATATGCACATGTGCATGAGCTCAAACTTCGATCGGATGTTGCATCTAGTTCCTTGTGCACGAGGAATTGGACGAGTATTATATAATTATCGGGTCATTAGCGAGGAGGCAATAGGCGACTCAAGTCGCCGGGTTGTAACTCGTCTACTTTGGATAAGCACCCGTGTCCATAAGTCATTGGAGCGTAACTCGACGGAGTAAGCGTTAGAGGCATAAACGGTCTGAGGATTGTGATGTCCGGCGTGACATGGGAACTAGGTCCGGGATACGTGGTGAAATCCAATTTAACATCGCGGGTGACTCCACTCGTGTGTTCTCGTCACCCAAGATGGAACGGGCGTGTACCGTTAAATGGTGTGTATCTATGGTGATTCTTACAGGTTAAGCATGATTGTCCCAAAACGGGATAATGGTACTATTTTGGTCTAATTGGCGCATCGGTAACATTTACTTGTGTAATTGCATTGTTGGTTATAATTGAATCTTTTGATATCCTTCTTGGACCCTACCTAACACTTGTATATGTGTTAATGACTCACAGGTTCCGTTAGCGGTGCATCTAGGGCACCTTGATTCGCCAAAGGCACTTTTAGGAGCTCCATGGCTCGGGCATCATTTTTGGGGTTGAGAGAGAGAGAGAGAGAGAGATTTTTAGAGACATAGCAACACCCGTGCTTAATCTAGTTAATTGATATGTTATAGATTAATTAGGTTGTTGTGCATTATGTTTCATTTCTATCGCTACACTTGCTTGTAGAAACTAACCCATGTCTTGGGGTTTTAGTTGTTCATAATTACAGGTTTAAAATCCTTACTTTTAGCCGTTATATTGTCGAAATTTTAAGTTTTAATTTAACCCAATTTTTAGGATGTTTCAAGTTGGTATCAGAGCCTTAGTTTAAGTGAACTAGGTATGTAAACTCAATGCCTAGACTTAAGCTGAGACTATTAAGTATGATTGGTGAGCGTTGGGTAGAAGTTTTAAGATGGGTCATCCTTAGAGCCAACAAAAATTACGTTGTTGAGAATTGTAAAAGTGGTAACGAGGATTTTTATGTAGTGTATGTTCATAATTCCAAATAGCTACTGTTATTATGAATATATGATTACGTGAATGTGCTTGAATTACTATGATTATGATAATCAATGAACTGTATGAGTATGTTTCTTGCATTGCTTATCTCCTCTGTTCCTCTAAATTGTGTGGCAGATCCGATATGGTAAATACTCGGAGTCGACCATTGAACGAAGGAGGAATGCATGAGGATAGTTCGTCTAACCCAAACCCCGTGGTCCGTGTGGCAACTGTGGTTCCACCCGGCATGCCGCCGATATTTACCGGACCAGTGGAAACAATACCTAGAGTGGAATTGGCATCCACGAATCCGGTCATTCAGAATGCAAACCCGCAAGCCGATATGATGGTCAGTGTTATGCAGATGGTAACATCTGCCATGGAAAAGCAACAAGAAGCATTCCTAAAAATGTTAGAAGATAGAGATGCTAGTCTTCGAATACCGGAAGTGGTGGCTGAGAACGCGGTAGCTGGCTCGGGTGGCACCGGGGGCGAGAACCGTACCGATGGGGTGGTGGTCTTAGAGACGGGGCAAGCAAGGAAGGGTTGTTCATATAAATCCTTCATGGATTGCAAGCCGCCAGAGTTCGCCGGAGCCGACGATCCCATGGCGTGCATGAGATGGTTGAAAGAAATGGAGCAAGCCTTCCGGGCTTGTGGCTGTGATGAGAGTCAGAAGGTATATTTTGGTTCTCAAATGCTTCGGGGTGCGGCCCTAATTTGATGGGATGTCCACACCGCAACCATAGGGGAAACCATTTTGGCAAAGATGTCGTGGGCTACTTTCAAGGAAAAAGTTATGGAGGAGTATTGCAACGAGCAGGAAATGGACTTGATCGAGGAAGAGTTTCGAGCGCTATCAAAGGGGGAATTGACGGTGAAAGAATATATCCGTCTCTTCATGGAAAAGCTAAACTTGGTGGGGCACGTGGCCCCAACCGAAAAGGAAAAGATGAAGGCCTACCCGCGGACATGGGTAACAGAGTCCGCAACTCTAAAGCTACGAACCTCCGAGAGATCATCGAGGAGGCCAAGATAATTGAAAGAGTCTACGCAAGGGACAAGAAAGAAAAGTCTAAGGCTGCGGAAAAGAGGAAGGTTGAGAGTTCACCCACCCCGTTCAAGAAAGAGAAATACCAACCCAATCTTAGAAGAGTTGATAATCGTCGGGAGGCGAATTGGTGTTCCAAGTGTAAGCACAAACACTTTGGTTCTTGTAACTCACACTCCAACTCTATCACGTGTTACAAGTGTGGCAAGCCGAGTCACACTAGTCAAAGTTGCACCTTCCAAGGGTCAGTATGCTTCGAGTGCCGGGAACCGGGTCACGTGAAGAAGGATTGCCCCAAGCTAAGGGGTGGAGCGAAGGGAGGAAACCCACCTATTCAACCGAAGAAGGAAACCATCCCTAAGGCTCAAGGGAGGGCCTTTCAGATGTCGAGAGAAGAAGCGAAAGAGACCACCGACGTGGTGTCAGGTACGTTCTTACTTAACTCCTTTGCTGCTAAGGTGCTATTCGATTCCGGTGCAAATTTCTCTTTTGTGTCACTTGATTTTTGCAAAGACCTTAATGTGCCCACTATTACTCTTAGTGATGCCTTAGTAGTGGAAATAGCAAATGGGGAGCAAGTGATATTGCGTGAAGTGATGGAAAGGTGCCATCTAGACATTAGTGGGGAGCTCTTCGAAGTGGACCTACTTCCCATGGCGAGTGGGAGCTTCAATGTGGTAATTGGGATGGACTGGTTGTCACGACACAAGGCAGAAATCCTATGCTCAAAGAAACTGATCCGATTACCGACCGCGAGCGGAGGGTTTGTCTTTGTCTACGGGGAGAAGCGTAAAGGTGAAGTGGCTCTTATTTCTTCCATCAAAGCAAGTAAGTGTCTTGCGAAGAATTGCCCTTCGTTCCTTGCATACGTGTTGGACGCCAAGGCAGAGAAGAAAAAGATTGAAGACGTTCAAGTCGTTAGTGAGTATCCGGACGTTTTTCCTGACGATCTACCGGGTTTGCCGCCTGACCGCCAAGTGGAATTCAGAATCGATTTAGTTCCGGGAGCAGCACCAATCGCCCGTGCGCCTTATCGACTCGCCCCGACTGAGATGCAAGAAATGATGTCCCAACTTCAAGAGTTGTTGGAGAAGGGATTCGTGAGGCCGAGTTCCTCGCCTTGGGGAGCTCCGGTACTTTTCGTCAAGAAGAAGGATGGGTCGATGCGGATGTGCATCGACTATCGGGAGTTGAATAAGGTAATTGTGAAGAACAAATATCCGTTACCCCGAATTGATGATATCTTCGACCAACTACAAGGAGGCGGATGTTTCTCCAAGATCGACCTTAGATCGGGTTATCATCAAGTGAAGGTTAGAGGATAAGACATTTCCAAGACCGCCTTTAGAACCCGTTATGGTCACTACGAGTTCTTGGTTATGCCATTTGGGCTAACTAACGCGCCGACGGTATTCAGGGATTTGATGAACCGAGTTTTCCGACCTTTCTTGGATAAGTCGGTCATCGTGTTCATCGATGATATCTTGGTGTACTCGAAGGACGAAGAAGAGCACGAGTGTCATCTCAGGGAAGTGTTGGAGGTGTTTAAGGGAGATAGACTCTACGCTAAATTTTCCAAGTGTGAATTTTGGCTAAGAGAGGTCCAGTTCTTGGGTCACGTGGTGTCAAGTGAAGGGGTAAAGGTGGATCCGTCTAAGATTGAGGCCATGATGAACTAGGAACCGCCAAAGAGTCCCACGGAAATTCGGAGCTTCTTGGGTCTAGCCGGTTACTATAGAAGATTCATCCAAGATTTCTCCAAGATTGCCTCGCCTTTGACATCATTAACAAGGAAGAACGTAAAGTTTCTTTGGACCGAGAAGCAAGAGCAAGCTTTTCGGACTCTCCAAAGGAAGTTATTTGAAGCGCCAATCCTATCCCTACTCGAGGGGACGGAAGACTTTATGGTCTATAGCGACGCGTCTAAAATGGGTTTGGGAAGCGTCTTGATGCAAAGAGGCAAGGTCATAGCTTATGCGTCAAGGCAATTGAAGGAACATGAAAGGAATTACCCAACTCACGACCTTGAGCTAGCGGCGGTAGTGTTCGCTCTAAATTTGTGGCGACACTACCTATATGGAACGAAGTGTACCTTCTTTACTGACCATAAAATCCTGAAGTATGTCTTCGATCAGAAAGAATTGAATATGCGGCAAAGGAGATGGCTTGAGCTACTCAAAGATTATGACTGTGAACTGCACTACCACCCCGGAAAAGCAAATGTAGTCGCGAACGCCTTGAGCCGGAAGGGATACAGTGGTGGTGTTCAAGCCACCTTCACAAGGGTGGATGTGGTCTCAAGTCTAATCGACAAAATCAAGGTGTCGCAGTCGGAAGCGCTTCTTGAAGCAAACCTCAAAGGTGAAATCATGGTGAAGCAACATCTCCATTTGACCGAAGACGGAAGGGGTTTGAAATTGTACCAAGGTCGAATCTGGGTGCCAAAGATTGGAGGATGTCGGGATCTGTTATTGGAGGATGCGTACAAGTCCAAGTACTCAATTCATCCGGGGAGTACTAAGATGTACCGCGACTTAAAGCTCAATTATTGGTGGCCGGTGATGAAACTAGATGTGGCCAATTACATGGAGCAATGCATAACTTGCCTACAAGTGAAGGTGAAGCACCAACGATCTTACGGTATCCTTCAATCCTTGGAGATACCGGAGTGGAAGTGGGAACACATCACCATGGACTTCATAACCAAGCTACCAAAGACTGTGATAAACCACGACACCATTTGGGTAATAGTGGATCGCTTGACCAAAACCGCACACTTCTTGGCCATGCGAGAGACGTTACCGATGGATAAGTTGGCCAAGTTATACATAGATGAGGTAGTCTCGAGGCATGGAGTGCCACTTTCTATTGTATTCGACCGGGATAGCCGCTTCACGTCTCACTTCTGGGATAGCCTACAAAAGGAGTTGGGCACAAGAGTTAAGTTGAGTACCGCCGATCACCCGCAGACAGACGGACAGAGCGAGAGAACCATTCAGACTCTTGAGGACATGTTAAGGTCGTGCGTTATTGACTTTGGGGGAAGTTGGGATGCACACCTTCCACTAGTGGAATTTGCCTACAAAAACAATTATCACTCAAGTATTGGTATGGCGCCATTCGAGGCATTGTATGGGAGAAAGTGTAGGACACCCGTGTGTTGGTTAGAAGCGGGTGAGAAACAGTTTTCCAAACCGTAGATCGTTCAAGAGACAACCGACAAAGTGAAAGTCATCAGAGAGCGTTTGAAAGCGGCATAGGACCGACAAAAGAGTTACGCGGATAAGAAGAGAAGGCCGATCGAATTCCAAGTGGGAGAGCGGGTGATGCTGAAAGTATCACCTTGGAAAGGATTGATAAGGTTCGGGAAGTGCGGGAAGCACAGTCCCCGTTTCCTTTGACCTTTCACTATCTTGGAGCGTATTGGGCTTCAAGCCTACAAACTGGATCTTCCACCGGAAATGGACGGGATCCATCCCACATTTCACGTTTGTTACTTGCGGAAGTGTCTAGCGGAAGAGGAGAGTGTCATTCCTCTATCGGAGATTAGGGTGGATAACAATCGATGCATAGAGGAACCCGAGTCCATCCTCGAGAGAAAGACGAAGAGGCTACGACACAAGGAAGTGATCATGGTAAAGGTGCAATAGAAGCACCATCGCGGGACCAACGTGACTTGGGAATCGGAAGAAGACATGAAGAGGTGATACGCTCTTTTGTTTGGCTAGTTAGGATTTCGGGGACGAAATCCATTCTAAGGGGTGGAGGATTGTAACATCCCGAATTTTAGACCTCGTTGTTGTTTATTATTTATAAGTTTGTTGTTAAAAGCTCAAATTCTTTTTGGTTAGTCGTACTTTTGGTTGGATCAAGTTTATCGCGTCGTTCCGACTTCGGACAGCAGGTGGGGGGAGTTTGGCGACTGTGCCCCGCGATTGTGCAATTAGCACTCTCGCGAAGGCAAAGTCGCGCGGGGTGTACCACTTACGGTACATCTGCTGCGATTGTGCCTCGCGATTGTGCCATTGGCACTCTCGCGAAGGCAAGGTCGCGCGGAAGGGGGTTCAGACGGGAAATTTCATTTAATGCCATTTTTGGGTGTTTTGAGTGTTATTTTGGGATTTTCAGTCTAGATGCCGTTTTCACACACTCAAGGTGCGATTTTCACACACTTTCTCCTCATCTCTCCTCAATTAATTCTTGGTTGTTGAATCTTTAAGTGTTGGTGGTTTCTAGGGTTCTAAGTCTACATAAGCATTTATTCACAAAGGATTCAAGGATTCAAGTCTTCATCCATCCATTTCCCCCAAATCTCTAGGGTTTCCATATTCTAGGGTTTTACACTACAATCCTATTGGTGAGTCTCCTAAACCCGAACTAATCATATTTATGTATTATGTGCTAAATGTTTATTGCAAGATATTTAAGTAAGTCTAAAACTAGTGTTTCATGTAATTGACATGTTTGGGAAACTTGTGATTAAAAGGATCCTTAAATAAGGAGTGTAATGTTATATACATGATATGATATATCTTTAACTACTATAGAGTTGGTGTACATTGAGCATGGACAATGTGTAGAATTATTCTTATCAGCAGTTGGATTAATGTCTACTAAATGGGGTCTTTACAACATTACTCTATTGATCAAATGAGTGCTAGTCACTATAATGTTTTATTATGCTTATAAATGGTATGTGTACATTGCATGAAAGGTGTTATCCATATGCACATGTGCATGAGCTCAAACTTCGATCGGATGTTGCATCTAGTTCCTTGTGCACGAGGAATTGGACGAGTATTATATAATTATTGGGTCATTAGCGAGGAGGCAATAGGCGACGCAAGTCGCCGGGTTGTAACTCGTCTACTTTGGATAAGCACCCGTGTCCATAAGTCCTTTGAGCGTAACTCGATGGAGTAAGCGTTAGAGGCATAAACGGTCCGAGGATTGTGATGTCCGGCGTGACATGGGAACTAGGTCCGGGATACCTGGTGAAATACAATTTAACATCGCGGGTGACTCCACTCGTGTGTTCTCGTCACCCAAGATGGAACGGGCGTGTACTGTTAAATGGTGTATATCTCTGGTGATTCTTACAGGTTGAGCATGATTGTCCCAAAACGGGATAATGGTACAATTTTGGTCTAATTGGCGCATCGGTAACATTTACTTGTGTAATTGCATTGTTGGTTATAATTGAATCTTTTGATATCCTTCTTGGACCCTACCTAACACTTGTATATGTGTTCATGACTCACAGGTTCCGTTAGCAGTACATCTAGGGCACCTTGATTCGCCAAAGGCACTTTTAGGAGCTCCATGGCTCGGGCATCATTTTTGGGGTTGAGAGAGAGAGAGCGATTTTTGGAGACATAGCAACACCCGTGCTTAATCTAGTTAATTGATATGTTCTAGATTAATTAGGTTGTTGTGCATTATGTTTCATTTCTATCGCTACACTTGCTTGTAGAAACTAACCCATGTCTTGGGGTTTTAGTTGTTCGTAATTACAGGTTTAAAATCCTTACTTTTAGCCGTTATATTGTCGAAATTTTAAGTTTTAATTTAACCCAAATTTTAGGGTGTTACAACTATTTACAAGGTTGTTTCCAACCCAACACTCGAACTTTTAGGATGACAAGACCGGGGCGGGGGGTGAGGGCACATCCTTCGACAAAAAATGTTTTTTTTTGTGTTTATGATGGCCCAACCTCTCTTCTTTCATACCTTGATTCACTTTCATTGGTGGTTGCACTTTAACTGGACTCTCCAATTTTCTCTTATCCTCACTTCCTTCTTCAAAATGCTCAACACACTCTTCAATATCTAGACCAAGGTCTTCACTTAGTAGATTAATGGTTGAACAATCTTCCAAATCACCATATAACTTAAGGGACTTAAAAACATTAAAGGTCACTTTTTGGTCATTTACCCTCATGGTAAGTTCACCCTTTTGGACGTCAATCAACGTTCGACCAGTCGCAAGGAAAGGTCTTCCTAAGATAATGGGGACATCCTGATCTGCTTCATAGTCCAAAACTAGAAAATCGGCCAGAAAGATAAATTTATCGACCTTGACCAAAATGTCCTCAATTTTTCCTTTTCGATAGGTTAGAGACCTGTCTGCCAGCTGCAGAGTGACTGTGGTGGGACAAGCTTCACCAATTCCCAACTTTTTGAAAACCGACAAAGGCATGAGGTTTATGCTTGCACCCAAATCACATAGGTCATGTCCTACTTCTTGTCCCCCAATCGTACACGGGATAGTAAAACTCCCCGGGTCTTTTAGCTTTGGAGGGATTTTGCAAGTAAGAAGTGCACTACATTCTTTGGTCAAGGTGACAGTTTCAAATTCTCCCAGCCTTCGTTTCTTGTTGAGAATATCTTTTAAAAATTTAACACAATTTGGCATTTTCTCGAGAGCCTCTACCAAAGGAATGTTAATGTGAAGTTGTTTGAAAACGTCCAAAAACTTTTTAAATTGTTCATCAACATTTTTGGTTTTTAATCTCTTAGGGAAAGGTAAGTCTCTCAAATCCGGAACATATTTGCTCTTGTTCGGAGTGCATGTGATGAGTGGTTCTGGAGTGGGTGCAGTCTGTGATGGACAACTTTGGACAATTGGGCCCGATGTATGGGCCACGGATTCTGGTTTTGGCACTTCACTAGAGGATGGGAACAGGTCTGGAAAGTTCGAGAAATCAAACAAATGTGAGTCCTTTTGCACTACTATTACGGGAGAGGTTTTCTCTACTTTTCTAGACTCCCTTATGTTTTCAATCTCTCTAATACTTATGGCCTTGACGTGTTCCTTGTGAATGCCTTTGGGATTTTCCGTGTCACTAGGCAAAGTCCCTTGTGGTCTATTTTTGAGTTCGACAACAAACTGTCTAAGCTGGGTTTCAAAACCCCTCAAAGTTGCATTGGTTTGGTTTATAAAACCTTTAAGTAGTGATTCGATTGAACATTATCGTCAGATGCATTCTGTTTCCTAGGTGCATGTGATTGTGAAGACTGACCATGTTGGTAATTCTAGGAGTGTGAAGACTGTCCATGTTGATAATTCTGAGGTGTTCCTTGATGAAATCCCGGGGGATTTGGTGGTCGGTTTTGGACTTGACTTGCCCCAGGGGGTTGAAGTCCTTGATTTCCAGTCCAAGAGAAGTTCGGATGATTTCTCCAATTCGGGTTGTATGTTTGGGAAAACGGACTATTTCTAGACTGATTCCCGACATAGTTTACTGAAACAGGGTTACCGGGACAACACTCGAAAGGATGATTTTCACCGCAAAAAGTGCACGTTTCAATTAAAGCTTGATTTATTGTCTGCACATGACTCTTTTCTCCATTAATGTTCAAATTGTTTTTAACCAAATTAGTCAAAGCTACAATTTGTGCATTTAAAGCGGTGATGGCATCAATCTCACGAATTCCTGATGCGGTTTTAGGAATTACAGCACGAGGATTCGACCAATCAGTGTTATTATTGGCAACTTTTTCCAAAATATCATACCCCTCATTGTATGTTTTTGCAGTAAAAGCTCCACCAGCCGTGGAATCAAGGATGATTTTAGCAGCATTAGAAAGACCATTATAAAATGTTTCTAATTGGATGCAGTGAAGGATTCCGTGATGAGGGCATTTTCGAATTAAATCCTTGAATCTCTCCCATGCATCCGATACTACTTCATCTTCCTCTTGACTAAACATTAAAATTTCATTTCTGAATTTCACGTTTCTGGTGGGAGGAAAGTATTTTTTTCAAAAGAATTTCAGCTAAACTCGTCCAAGTGTCAATTGAATGAGATGGCTGAGAATTTAGCCAGACTTTGGCTCTATCTCTTAATGTATAAGAGAAGAGTGTCAACCGTAAGGCTTCTGCAGAAACTCCGGGAATGACAAAATGATCCGTCATTTCTAAAAATGATTTTAAATGAGAGTGCGGAACTTCCGAAGGTAATCCTCCAAATTGACCCATTGCTTGGATCATTTGAAACAATACTGGTTTCGGTTCAAAACTTTGTGTAGCAATATTGGGCCTAAGAATACCCGACTTGAGTTGATCAAATTCGGGTGTTGCATAGTCCCGTATTCCCATTTCTTTGTCATCGGCAATTTTAATCGTTGTTTCCACAAGCGGAGGTGGAGTATTTTCCGCCTCTTCCGCCATGGTTTGATTTAAAATTGGGTTTTGCCGATTTCCTCTACCTCTTCTTCTTCTTCTTTTAAAAGTCTTTTTAATTTCAAGATCAAGATATACGAGTTCTCCGTGTTGCAGTCGTGTCATACAACACGAAAAATTGTTTTTAAAAATGAAACAAGCGACACAGGCTCAAATGAAAATCAAGATCTCAGGATAAAAATCGTGTCAGTCCCCGGCAACGGCGCCAAAAACTTGGTAGCTAATTATCGTATACTGTACAGCGGGGGCACAATATTACCCAGTGAGAGCACAAGTATATACCTTCACTGGAATCGCTACAAGTAATATAATGGTACAAGTACCGAGTATCGTATCCACAGGGACTAACTTACTGAGAAACAGAGATTTTCATGAACTTCTTGCACAAGTTTCGAGTTGTGAGAAAAATATTTGCTGGTGATTGATTAATGCTAAGAGTACGGAATAAAATTTATAACTAAAGAATGGGTACGGGTGTAAACTTTTCTTGAGATGGGCGTAGTAACAAATGGTTAGGTCTTTTGTAGTACGGAAAGTCTATAAAAATCCCGATCTCTCGAAAGTAAATTTTTAAAGACCGGTCCTACAAAATACCCTTAAAGTGTCCATTGTTACCAACTCTTAATCTTTCCGATTTAATTACGTTGAAATAAATCAAGTTCTACCGGTACGGAGATTTACACCCAAATCTCTTTGTGATATAAATCTCCTCCGACATTTGAACCGTAATAAATCATGCAGAACCCGTATCTCTACGTGATTATCAAAGACTCTCAAATCTTTGTGCATCCCTTAAGCCGTATTTCGAATCCGCCCCTCTCGAGGTCTAGATTTAATATTAACACTTCAAAGTGATCGGATTATCAGCGTTGAATTTAAGTCTCGACTTAAGTGACCATGCTTAAGATCTAGTAACGATGGCCATACCCAAGTGTTGCCTACTAGTCTCAAGTTGGCTCACACCCTTACCCAAAAGATGGTTAGTTCATAATAAAAAACATACCAATAAAAGACATAATAATAAAAAACATAATAATAAACGACATAATAATAAAAGGCATAATAATAAAGAGCATATAAATAGTAAAAGACTTGAAAATAATAAAAGGCGTAAAGTAAGAAAGGAAATACTTGTTACTCTATTTGCATAAAATTAAAGTTAAGCTACAGACGTGCCCACAGCGGGAAACCGAGGGCAGAAACGAAAATACAAGAAATTAAATGCGTAAAATTAAAGGCAACCTTCTCAACTCTAAAACTCTTCCAAGGAGAGAGTTAATAGAACTGGAGAATGTTGAGGTGTGATTTGAAGCTGAACTAACTACCTATTTATAAGAAAAAACTAAGCTTTTACCCAATGGGTAATACCCAAAAGTTAAAGGGTTAATGACCATTGGGTAAAAGAGTACAATGATTAGGAAGATTCCTCCAGCTAGCATCCACCTTCTTATTTCCAGCTAATTTCCATCCTTTAATACTGCAATACCCCCATAATACGAATACGAATACGCAGTAAAAATACCGTATGCATCCTCGGGTGCCCTCGGTGGGCAGACAATGCCCACAGTCCCACAAAAACGAGATTTTGTTAACAAAACCGCATCCTTTGGGGTGCGTTTGGTTTGCAGACTGGGTGGGACAGGACGGGACAAAAATTCACTGTCCCATGTTTGGCGTGACATGGGACAGGACAAAAGTTAACTGTACCATGTTTGGCGCGACATGGGACAGGGACAAAAACTGGACAGGGTGGGACAAGATGGGACAAAAGGGGGTATTTTCTTGTTCCACCAAAATAGGTGGAACAACATGGGACAAAAATGAGACAGAAACTAAAAATCACTGATTTACCATCATTTGATATATAATCCTAATATGGTATTAGTCTTAAGGGTCACCACTACCCATCGTCGCTACTACCACCATCGGCGGCCACTAGTAGCCACCGCCAACCACCGTCGGCCACCTCTATCTATTTCTCCACCATAATAACCTCCTTCACCACCTCCACAACCATCGGTCATCGCCACCACCACCACTACCATCGTCGACCACCTCCACTAACACCAATCACCACCACCTATTGTCGCCACCACCATCGACGGCCACCGGTAGCTACCACCAACCATCGTCGACCACTTCCACCTCTTGCTTCACTACTACAACAACTTCCTCCACCACCTCCACAACCACCGCCCATCGCCAACTCCACCAATCACCACCACCCATTGCCGCTGCCGTCAACGACGCTCACCGCCAACCATCGTTGGTAACCTCCGTCTCTTCCTCCACTACAATAACCTCTATTACCACTGTGCATCGCCACCACCACTACCTCTATTACTATCTTTCACCTTCTTCACAACTATCGTCTTTCACCGGCCACCCATCGTCTTTTATCTTTACTCGTCGATGCAACTATGCATCCACCAATTCATTAAGATCTTCCAAATTGAATCAACTATTATGTTTTTTATATGAATCGGATTTTTTCGAACTACCATCAATTATTTCAGATTCTTCATTCAAATTTCCTACTATTGTTTTTGTATGTATTTATATGTATGAAAATTGTGTAAAAAAATTAATAATGTTTTTTAATTAAATTATTTAAAGATATACTTTATTTGTGTTATTTATAACTATTATATGATATATAAAATTATCAAACAAATTTTAGGGAAACTTGTCCAGTCCTGTTCTATCCAGTCCTAGTCGTACCAAACACAAGACAACCATTTGTCTTGTCCAGTCCTGTCCTGTCCAGTCCTGTCCTAGCCTTTTGTCCTGTCCAGTCCAGTCCTGTCCAGTTCTGTCCTGTCCAGTCCCGTCCAATCTTGTCTGCGTACCAAACGCTACCTTGGTGTTTTCATCATATTTGCAAACTTTAAGGACCAAAGGAAAGAGATGGAAGCAAAAGTGGCTAGAAAGGTGAATAAAATGAAGGAAAAGAGTAACAAATAACACTAAAAAATGAGGGTTATCATCTTGTTATGTACAAAACCTCCAGAAGTTGTTGTGGTTGGTCAAATGCTGTAACTTCAATTTGAATGGCAAGAAAAGAAAGAAAGTGAAGAAAGGGAGAATTTGAAGCTTCCATCAACAGTCTATTGCTTGTCAATATATAAATGTGTATAAATTTGTATGTATTTGAATTTGAAAGTTTGAATAAAATAAATATTACTTTTCAATTATTACTTTTTATCTATTTATTAATTTAAGAAAATCAACTTTTTCAAAAAACAAAAAGTCCGACGGAAAATGGGCGTCGAAAATTTGCCGAAAACCTCAGATCTGCCCGAAATTCTGCCGGAATTTTTTCCCCGGTGGCCGTTTTCCGATGGTCAAATCTGCTGGAAATCCACCCGCCTGAAAAACTGGTCTGTTTTGTAGTGATACGCAAATAGAGTATGTTGTCTAAGTTATATCTGAGGC
The DNA here is from genome assembly GCA_954870635.1 of Arctium minus. Classification (NCBI taxonomy): domain Eukaryota; kingdom Viridiplantae; phylum Streptophyta; class Magnoliopsida; order Asterales; family Asteraceae; genus Arctium; species Arctium minus. The sequence goes on from OX941087.1 coordinate 14,840,676, forward strand.
AACACATGCATAAATCTAATGTTGCCTTAGTGTTTGTTTGGTGCAACATATGTTTTTTTTCATAAACAACATAACCTGTTGTGTGTTGCTTAAGATGTCCGCTTAGGCAACATACGATATTTGCCAATGTTGCCTAGGTTCTTATACAACATTGAGAAGGCAACATTGCTTAGGCAACAACCTTAGGCAACACATAAACCACTCTTAAGCAACATTTTTCATTTGTTGCCTAAGAGGCATTTTGAGGTAGTGATAAATATCTCATGTAATTTTAAATGATTTTATTTCGTTTGTCATATTAAAAAATTGTAATCAGTTTCTATCATAAAAGAATTGTACTCAGTATGTATCGTAAAAGTATTGAGTTTATAGTTTGTATAACTTTATCAATATAATTTTGTCTACTAAAATAATTTGCTATCACTTTGTTTAATTATTTAAATTAATGTATTTAATCATAAGTTTTATAATTGCATTCAAAACTACAATGTCGTTAAATTATTTATGGCCAGTTCTTAACTAATATTTGAATTATATTATTGGTTGTACTCTTTATATTTAATATATACCCTAATTTCTATTTTATAGTGAATTTTAATGTATATATTACATGTAATATATTGTTTGGCAAATATAAACTAACATATTTTTTTGAGTAAGTGTTTGAATGAACATAAGATAAATTATTGATATGCTAATTAGATTAGCGTTTTAGAAACTTTTTATCCCTTTTTTCAATTATAACTATGATTAATGTTAATTGTTGTTTATCATTATGAATTATAAATATCTACACCGGTGGTCTTAATTATTGGTTTACTCAAACTTTAGTTTTGATCATTAAAACAAATTATCTACACTGATGGTGTCGAACTTTTCAACTTGAGTAAACTACAAATTTGGTCCTTAAGGTTTACCAAAAAATACGAAAGTGGTCCCTGAATTTCAATAAGTGCAGATTTCATCCCTAAGGTTTCGATTTTGCTATGAAAGTAGTCCCTTGTGGCGTTAGCTCCGTTAAATCGCCCGTTAAGTCAAGGGTAATTTCGTCCTTTTACACGCTTCTTGAATCTTCATCTTCATCTTCAACCTCATGAACACGAAGAACACGATGAATGTTCATCTTCAACCTCAAGAACACCAACAATTTTAAACCCAAATCAAACTCAAAAACCAAAAATTTTAATCAAACCCAAAGTTTAGAAACCTAAATCAAAAATCAAAAGGAGAGAGAGAGAGAGAGAGATACATATCTGAGAGAGAGAGATCGAGAGAGAGATACAGATTTGAGAGAGATATATACATACAAGTGTTTATATATATATATATATGTGTGTGTGTGTGTGTGTGAGAGAGAGAGAGAGATAAATAACAAACCTCCCAGACAATCATGGCGTCTTGATTCGTCCCTTTCTTCCCCTGCTACGTGTGTAAACTCGCGATGCTACTTGACCCATTACCGGAAATCCTACTTGGAACATGGTAGAGGCCGTCGTCCTCCACCATAGAACGCCGGTCGCCGCCAAATTTGAACCTCAAATCAGTGAGTTTATAACGATTCATCTTCCTACCACTCTTTGACTTCCACCATCTACCACTTTCACCATCATCATCATCTTCACCGCCACTGCCGGCTTTTCTATCTCTCCGGCCGTCGCCGACGGTTGAATAACATGCACCCATTTAAACGAATTTTATAAAGATCAAATCTGTTTGCTTTTTTTTTGGTGGAAATATAAAAATTTGTATGTGTGTATGTAGTGATTATTACATCAACAAGCATTTAGGGTTTAGAAAAAAAAACCTAAACATCTGTATCTCTCTCTCTCTCTCTTTCCTTTTGATTTTTGATTTAGGTTTCTAAACTTTAGGTTTGATTAAAATTTTTGGTTTTTGAGTTTGATTTAGGTTAAAAATTGTTGGTGTTCTTGAGGTTGAAGATGAACATTCATCGTGTTCTTCGTGTTCATGAGGTTGAAGATGAAGATTCAAGAAGCGTGTAAAAGGATGAAATTACCCCTGACTTAACAAACGATTTAACGGAGCTAACACCACGAGGGACTACTTTCATAGCAAAATTGAAACCTTAGGGATGAAATCTGCACTTATTGAAGTTGAGGGACCATTTTCGTATTTTTTGGTAAACCTCAGGGACCAAATTTGTAGTTTACTCTTTCAATTTTATAGCATTTAATATTTTCAAGGTCCCTAAAGTTAACACCATAAGTTAGCAACCATTATGAGGACTAATCAGTCTTTAGGTACACTATAGGGGACTAAAAGTGTAATTCGATCTAATTTTTTTGTGATTCTCGTTTTTTTAATTCTTTTTATTAAGAAGTATTTTATATATCTAGTCACAAATCAAATTTCATAAATAATTTTTTTTAAAAACTATTAAATTGACAAAATTACTTTTGCGTTAGAAATTATCAAGTATAAAAAATCAAAAGAAGTTTACGTATCTTTTGGGTTGGACATTGAAATATGGAAACAAAACATTGGCAGTTACACACAATTAACGTGGGATAGTTAGAGCATTTCCAACAACTTCCTCAAAATTTCTCCAAAATGAAGAACCAAAAGTCAAAATCTTCAAAAAAATTACAACCATTTCCAACAGCTTCCCCCATTTTAGAGATAAACTATTGATTATATTATTAAAATATTCTATAGTTTTTAATAACATATTATTTCTCTCACCTAAACAATTTATTTCAAAGTTTCTCATTGGTGGAATGTAATAAAAAATAATTTACCTCTCTTGGTAATCATTTTAATTTGGGGATATCTCTAAATTTGAAGAAAAATGTATTTTCTCTCCTACTTTCTCCATTTTGGAAAAAGTTTTGGGGAAACTGTTGGAGCTCATTTTACATCCAAAATCTCCATTTTCTTTTTTTTTTTCTCTATAATGAAGAAGCTGTTGGAGATACTCTTAATAATTAAAATAACGTGTTCGTTAAAAAAATAATTTTTTGTTATGAAAAAATAATTTTTTGTTATGAAAAAATAATTTTTTGTTATGAAAAAATAATCAAATTTTAAAAGTTAAAAATGTGAGGAATTATTAAATTAAATTATCAAGTAACTGTGAATAAATTACAATGATTAAATTTGATATAATAATTAAATATTGTTACAGATATAATTACTTGAAATGAATTAAACTTGTTAAAATCTAATAAAATCGATTAAAAACCATCTGAAATCATTATAGCCGAATAGAACCCATTAAAACCCAATTGAACCGGATAAAACCTAATAGACCCATTAAAACCCAATAGAACCGATTAGAGCGCAATAAAACAATTTAAGTCCAATAGAACCTGTCAACTCCCAATAGAACAATTTAAGCCCAATAAAACCCATTATGAACATTGGCGACTTATAACACTAATGGTGACTTATTATGTGTTTATGTATACGTATTGACAACATAGATGCATGTGTTGTGTATTAGGGTTGATAAGATAACTAATAACTATTATACCCCAATACGAACCACTAAACCACCATTTTAGCCCATTATGACATTTGATGACTTATTAAGGCCAATAACACCAGTAATGACTTATTATATGCTTGTGTGCACGTATTGACTACATAGATACATGTGTTATGTATTAAGGTCGGTAACACAACTACGAACCATTATTCCCCATTATGAACCACTAAACACCATTATAGCCCAATATAACACCATATGTGGCTTATTACGTGTTTGTGTACAGATATGTACTACATATATACATGTGGTGTATAGTCGGTTCGATAGGACAATTAAGACCCACTATAGCCCAATACGAACTACTAAGCCACCAAAAAATCCACTAAAATCCAGCTTGACATGAATAAGTATTCATGGAGAGGAAATGCAGAAAAAATACAAAAAATTAAAGTTCAATAAAAAACACCACAAAGTTCTTAAAAAAATCAATTTTTTGTTGATATGAACAGCGGACATCCCCATTCGTCAGATATCTGTCGGAAAAGTCAAGTTCTGAAAAAACTAAATTATAAGAAATTTTCATAAATTTGTATTGTCCAAAAGATTTTCGACGGATGGAGATGTCCAACGGTAATATCAAATTTTAATTTTTTTGTTTTTTCATATTAAATTTAATTTCTTAATAAATGTACCGTAAAAAAACAAAAGTAATATTTCCGACGGACTTTAACAAAATTTTTATTAATTAAAATCCGTCAGAAATATTAATTAATTTGTTTAATTAATTATTAATTAGCTTTATTTAATTATTTTAATGCAACAAATTAAAATATTTGTGGAGGATAGCAATCCCGCCACAAATCCGTCACAAATATTTACCGAAGATATATATTTTTTCTCATAAAAAAATTCAGTGACAGATTTGTGGCGGATTTCCAATGGAATTATGTGAGTTTTGATCTTTTTTTACTTTTGGGTGATCCGCCAGAAATCTGTCGGAAATCTACAGGTAATATTTCCGACGGAAAATCAACTGGAAATGTTTGTGGGTAAAAGTCTGAATTTTAGTACTGGGATCTGGGACCCAACTGCTGCGCTGCTGCCCACAGATAAAGCAACGAATCAGCGACAATAGGCCAAATGCTCCACCACTAATGAATATGAGCTCTCACCTCCCAAGATGTAGAGCACTGCACAAGTAAATGATTAGAGTTTTCAGGCTATGACACAACACGGGCAAACATTAGAATCAATGTGAATGGCCCTTAAATTTGATCAGAATGTCTTTTGTAGCCAATATCTCATGCACTATCATCCATTAATGCACATTAACATTACCAGGGACCTAATTGTTTTAGCAGGTTACAAAATCAACCCTTAGAAGGGTTGTACTGTCCACCATCATCTGAAGGGCGTCAACGTAATAACACCCGTCCTTTTCCAAATTTCACTTCTAGCAAGGGTTGCTCGAATCATACTGGAACATGCTGCCAAAATTAATTCCTAGCTCCTACAAATCTTTGTGTAGCCCCACAATCAAACCCTAAACACCCCCTTATATCTATGTTTCTATTCCCAACCAAAAATTCACCTGAACTACCATAAAAATTGGCCACAATTTCCCTTTACACAACTTATGTATCAGTTCAATACCAAAGCCTACCCTTTTCCTTGCTGTTTAGAACTTTATCCTAAGTAACCCTATAGATTCTTCTCTTGTCGTCGTTACACCCCCAGAAGAAGCAATACTGAATACTCTCAAGAATGCTAATTACTTTAGTAGGGGCCTTGAAGAGCGATATAACACCCCAAAAATTGGGAAAAACAAAATTTCCAAAAATAGAAATATGGTATATAAATATCAAGATAAGAGTCATCCCAAAAATGGGAAAACAAATACTCCTGTTAGTTATAAGTTTGTAATCAAATGGGTATAGAAATAACAACCTACTAATCTAATTCCATAAAGAAATAAGATTACATTTGGGTGTCCTCTAAACCACCAAAAATAATGTTCATAAGAGAGGGCGTCCCAAAAATGTTCCATGTGCTCACTTCTATAGTCCGGATAGACCTTCTTGGTGGCCACGCCGCTAAAATCTGAGGTACATGTCCACACCAACAAGTGTTAGACTAAAAAGCCTAGTGAGTTTGAACAAATAACAGATAACAACAGATAATAATCAAAGTCATTTATAAAACCACAACTAATTATTTGGAATCAATAGAGGAGACCCATATCACTTTAACAAATTTCACCTCAAGTGATAACTTACCCTAGTGTCTACTTTCATGAGTAACATTACAAGGACCGACACATTTAAGGACTACCTCCAAGGCATTACCTCAAATGGCGACGGTCCTAGTGTATACATCCAACGTAGCACCACAAGACTAAACCCACCTAGTGCCTACTTGGAAAGTTCATCCACATGTTTCATATCAAAAAGACATTCACATTTACTCAATGCAAGATGTACATGTAATTAATAAAGATAAGCTAGTGGTCTAACCACCTTATTGTAATTATAGTGTGAGATTTCCAAAATACTCAAAGGCCTCTTATTAGGTCAAACAATCATATAACCCTATTTAGGTCATTCTAAAAAAGTAGCACCAAACATCGTGGAACAAGGTACAATACCATAAACAAGTACTTATAAACATGAGAATATCACACATAGACAAAGTTCTCAAATTTGGTCAATAAACCCATGAAATGTAACTTTGTATAAGCTTGCCAAAATACAACAAAGTTCCAAATACTCATCCCAATATACTCTATGTACAAAAGTTATGATCATCAAGTCACCAATATGATGGTTCATGCTGGAAATGCCCAAAGTGTGAAGTGAGAGGAGATTAGCTAAAGTAAAACATGTACTGGAGTTAAATGAACACATTTAGACATGTATCTAGTTTTACAAAGTATTTAGAACTCACGTACTAGGTTTTTGAATAAAACCTAGAAACTTGCAAAGCCTAGAAATGGAGAAGTCACTTGAGTTCTTGAAGGTCTCCGCAGTTCACCCTCAAATCCTTGCTCCCATGCTCAATAAAGACCCCTAACCACTTCCAAGGAGTGAAATAAAATTCTTCTAGGTAAAATTTATGAGGAGGGAGGAGTGGGTTAAGAAGAATGGCACCTCTTAAAATTGCTCAAAGGAATAATTTGGTTGCTGTAACACCCTAAATTTTGAGAAATAAAAATTCAAAAATTTCGGAAAATGACGGCTAGAAACTGGGTAACCCTGGGTACACAAAACTTGTCATAACAATCCCAAAGTATCATCCCGAGAACGGGGAATATAGTTGTAGCCTTTACAAAGAATCAAATGAAGAATAATACTTAACAACCTAATAATCTAACTTAAACAAGAAAGATTAATATCGGGTGTTGCTATTCTTCCAAAATGTATAACTGCTATCTCCATCAAATCGATCAATGAATCAACACAAAAAGACCGCTCTCGACCCCTAGGCCGCTCGTTCATTCCCGGCGAATCCCATCACTAGATTGACCTGCTATAAATGTCATTTTAAGAAAAAGTGTTAGGCTAAAACCTAGTGAGATCAAACAGTTGCATTTAAAAGAAATAACGATAAGCGTAAATAAAGAAAGTGGAGTTATGATAGGAATAATAATAATGTTTTTTTACCATAACAATTACCTCTTGGTTTAACGGGGGAGACCCGTTTACTAACACAAGTGACGGAACACAAAAGTAGGTCACTTGACAGTCAGTAAAGCCAAAACACATAAAAGTACACGCAAGGGATGTTAGGCTCAGTGGATTTAAACGTACACCCGCGGAAAGTCAAATTCAACCCAAAAGGGTCCTTACGTTGAGATCCTCATCCAATATCGTAATACTTAGCACGTAGGACTTATAACCCAATCCGATGCCTAAACGTGCCTCGACGAGAGAAACTAATGTCCCAACATCGGACTAAATGCAACAACAAGCATGGGGTCATGAATCCCAAGTGAAACCAATTATGCCACATAGAGTTAATCGATTAACCAACAACTCAATGTCAAGATATAGCACCCAATACATTGACTAATGAAGGCTTTTGCATAATGCTTGCATAATTTTACCAAGAGGTTCTGATTTGACATATGAATCACATACTCATATTCCAACCATTTGGGGCATTTAAATATTTCAAACTTTAGTTTGGATCCCAATGACTCAACCCAAGGTTATAGTAAAACCAGTTTCCAATGTAAAAACTTATCAGCAGTTCAACATAAAATTCACCCACTCATTATTAATAAGTCTTTGAAGATAGAGAGTAAAAATATAATGTCAAACCATGTTTACACACAAATCCAATATGCCGTTTTCCTTTCCTTGAAATCCTTTCCAAACACATAAACCCTAGAGTCTCCAAAATGAGGGTTTTGGGTGAAAATGCACCCGAAGTTGCACAAGTAAAAATGGAGATATCTAGTAGGTTAAAAAGTTAATTTTAACATGTATAGAGTTTATTAAGAAGAATGAACTCACAAATTAGGTTTTTGATAAGAAAACCTAGAAAACCAAGTATGGTGAGAAGAGAGTGAAACTCTTGACTATCCAAGCTAGCCCCCTTGAATCTTGAAGCAAAATGGAGAGTAAATGCTCCTCCAACTTGTTGATGAACACCTAGGGTTTTCAAAATTTTGGATTTGTGAGGAGAGAGAGATGGAGAAGGGTTTTGTGAGGAGTAAATAAGGGTAAGGGGAAAAATCCCGTCTATAGGACCTGTAGGGACTTCCCGCGGCTTGGGCTGCGACTTGGAGGCCGCGTACTAACCCGCGCATGCTTCAGAGGTCTAAGCATCCAGTCAGTCCCGCGGCTTGGTCCGCGACTTGAAGGCCGCGAAGTAACCCGCACAACCCACTGACTTTCAGCCAAGACTCTAATTTACTTCCAAAAACCAAGGCACGATTCTAAGGTTCAAAGTGTCCAAACGAGTCTACACTAGAAACTTCCTATCGTTAAAAACAGACTCAACAGAAGACCCCAAACGTACTTAGATTTTCACGGGTGTTACAATCCTCCCCAACTTGAAGAGGATTTCGTGGGCTATACAAATAAGTTAGGGTATCTTCGCTTCATATCTTCTTCTGTTTCCAAGTCACATTCGCGCCGCGATGATGTTTCCACTGAACCTTCACCATTGCCACTTCTTTGTGGTGGAGTTTCTTGATATATTTTTCCAAAATGGCTTCAGGTTACTCAACACAACGGTTGTCGTCCACCCGAATATCTGACAATGGTATGTGTTAGTACACAGATCTATTGGATTCAAGATCATCCAATCTGAAGATCACAATCTGAAGCTAAAGCTGAAAAGCCACTCTCGATATTAGTCTTATGTTAAGTTTGTAATAAATGTCAAAGTTAATTATTGTGTTAATTATTGTTTTATTCCTAAATATCTAATTAATAGATATTAGGATATTATGTTTGTTAGGATATTTTAGTTATTAGATAATATCTAGTTTAGATATTATGTGTGTTAGTTATTAGGTAGGATATGAGATAAGATCTGATCTCATATCAGATCAAACACAATCTGATTTACACATCTCATAATCCTATCATCGCCAACATCAGATAGAAAAAGTGAGAGAGCTTAAACAGTGAAGAACATCAACCTTGTAATCCATTGGTTTGTAATCAAAACAGGTTGGTTTATCTTATATGTTTGTGTTTGATTATCTGGTAAAGATCGTGTTCAATCACACGGACCGTCAATTGGTATCAGAGCTTTGGACCAGATTCAAATCAAATTTTCATAAACTCTCTGTGTTCTTCATATTCACCACTGTACCATCGATCAAAATCTTCAAACAGTGGTTGTTTTCGAAATTAAAAGGTTGTAAGTTGTTGCAAAAGGTTAGGCGATCGTTTTGTCAAAGTTTGGAGCTGTAAAATGACTTCCAGATAGGTGTATTTGGGATTTACAGCCGATTTTCGAAGAAACAGGGACGAACTCGGGAGAGTATTGTTTTGCCCCAGTTCATAGTGACTTTTGCGCCACACACTGTTCGCGCAAACCTTACTTTGCGCCTTTCAAAGACTCCGGTCAGATTTCCTCACAGTTCCATACCGGTCGATTAATACCGGTCGAACAACACCGGTCAAGCATAACCCCGGTCGCTACATCTATCCGGTCGAAGGCAGGTCCGGTCGAAGCATTTCACCGGTCGAACATCATACTGGTCGAACACCATTTTTGCGCCATAAACGAGTCGCGCAAAACTCAAAACGCGCGACCAACGACTCACGCAAAACTCAAAACGTGCGACCTACTTCTAGCGTAAATCTCTGTCTCGCGCCAACCTTTACTCGTGTAAAGTTCCAATTCGCGCAACCCTTTCCTCACGCAAAACTTCTTTTTGTGCCAGCTTCTCATAGCGCAAAGTTGACATTTGCGCCACCTTCATTAAGCGCAAATTGTGCTTTTTGCGCCTTGTTCAGTTTTTATCTGATTTTAACTGGACTAACGATAAGTACAAGTTCTTATTGCATAATAATCAAATAGAATGAACTCCAGCGAAGCTAATTCAATCAGTATGGATGAGAATACACCTGTACTTTACAAAGGAAAGATTTCTGCCTTGGAAGCAGAAAAAGAGAAGAAAGAGACAACACACTTGTGCTTGATGGGTCAGATGAAGATAAAATCCGAAGCTGATTCTGATGAAGAGGTGTGTGATTTAACCAAATCTGATTTCTTAAATCACATGCAAGCCATGATGATAAAACTCCAAGAATTAGAGTCGAAACTCAAGCATGACAAGGGTGTCATTAAAGACAAAGACCAGTCAATACAGAAACTTAGCAATGACCTTGCTGAGAAGAAAGTATTGATTGAGGTTTTACATAGAAACAATGACACCAACGCAAAAGAAAAGACCATAATTCTTAAAGAGAATGCTGAAACAAATTCTAAACTAAGAAAGAGTGAGTTTGATTTCAAAGAGCTTACGAAATTGCATTCTTCAACTTCCAAAGAAAACAAATCTTTACTTGCAAAATTAACAGCTTTGGAAGAGAAGTTATACACATTGGGTCAAACTGAACAAACCATTCATCTAAACAAACCCAAAGAGGAAATAGAGAGTTGGGGACTTGGTTATAAGAACCCTCACTACCTTAAAAAAGGTATATCTGAAGTGCCTGCACTTTATGATTTTACATTCTTAAGACTATCTCACCGATTCCCTGAACTTAAAGTTTTCTGTACTGGACTGTCTAAAGAGAATGAAGCCAAGGAAACTGAAAAACGAAAGAAATCATCTAAAGCTCACCTTCCATTTTATTATGCGAAGCTGAATAATAGTTATGATTCTGTTCAATCAAGATCTCTTTCAAATAACTTCTTTCAGAGTTATTCTGTAAAAGAAATGGAGGCGAAGCCTATTAAAGGAAAAAATTACGTCCCTCCTCTCATTTTGGAAAGTAAAAAGACTTTTGATTGAAGTTGAACAAAATGTGTTTTCAACTGTGCTTAAAAATACTGTTCTTTCTAAATCATCAAGGGCTTCAAAATCTAATGATCTGTTTGGTTCAACTGATGGAGGGTATGATTTTCTAAACACTAATGGTGTTTTAGATGATTGTTTTGATCAATTTGATTTAGTGCCAAACTTCCTAATCATTCGTCTTTTGTTGTAAAGTCCTTTGGATTATCCAGTAAGTTTGTGAAAAGCAAATCATCAACGAAAGTTGATAAAACAGTTTCTGTGAAAACTAAGAATGCGAAAGGTAAGAAGAAATCTCAGCATTCACATAAACCGATCATTACTAGTAAGCCAAAGAAGAAGCATTCGTTTGAAACTCACAATTCTAACTCAAAAGCTTCAAATGTTTCAGATCTGATCAAGAAAAGGCTAGGAGTTAAATTTGAATGGAAACCAAAACAAGAGATTAACGAGACTACTAAATCTTTTTCGAATGTTGCTTGTATAAAACCAAAACTTGTCGATTCTCGCAAGAAATATTCCGTACAACAATTATTCCAGTTATCTCAATCTACTAGAAAATTTTCAAATTGTGGTAGATATGATCATGCTTCTCGTAAAGATCCTGATGTTTGGTTTGACACATATCATGTTCCTTCTTATTATACTAATTCTTCATTTGATTCTCAAAAGCAAAGAGGACCCAGATTCCAATGGGTGCCAAAATCGTATACTAACACAGTTGGATCCAAATACAAGTGGATACCAAAGAAAAGGGATGATTCTGTGTTGCAGGCACCTACTGTCAAAGGGGAGTAGGAAGAAGAAAATGGTTCTTGAGTAAATCAGTTCAAGACCCGGACTTAAACGAAGATTGACTTCTAAACACAACAGTTTAGAACTTGTACTTCAATGATCAAAAGACCTTACTCCTGTGCTGATAAGAAATTGGACTCCAATACTCCAATGAGGAAATCAACCATCAAGGGGGAGTACATATTTGTCTGAAATTTTAAATGCATATCTTTTACAAGATGATAATTTTTCTATGCATGATTTTAGGGGGAGTTTTACAAGTCAAAGGAGTTAGGATATGACTTCTGATTATTTCAGTTCAGAACTCGTACTTTCATTGTTTTACTGTTTTTTTGTCTTTTAATTCAATGTGAATAACGTTACTTTGACTATGACATAAGACTTTTGCAGTTTGAGAGACGCTTACATGTTCATATCTTTATGACTTTAAGCTTAGCTTCATGAGATGTAAGATCGCACGTAAAGGTATAATCCTTTATCTTAATCTCATATATGGTTGAAAGAAGGACAACTTTCAATCATAGAAAACATTGTTCTTAAAAGTTCAAACCACTTCCCGAATCTCAAACTGATTTCATGAATTGGAAGTGTGCGTTTAAATGTTTTCTAGATCTACTTTGTGCTTTAACTAAGATAGTTAAACCATTTTGAGCATCACATGCTTTCTAGGAAAACATCGGATTTCATTGTGCTAGGACTTAACACAACTTCTATGGATACACGTTAACCAGTGTTTCCTACCCAAAAGGTTAATCCATAGTGATTGAGTGTGAGAAATCAAAAAGAAATGAGTGTGGGTTGTGTGATGAGCAACAAATCAACAATAATTAATCAATGAAGAACAATATCTAAGCCACAACTGCTAGTCATATGATTAAATGTAACAATCAAAGGTTTAGGTTTATAGAGAGAATATCTGATCAGAGAATGTAAGCCTAATGACTAGCAATCTAATAATTAATTTTCTTACTTGAAATATGAGCTAAATATGCCTTTATATATGAGGCTTACAAGATTGATGGGCTCTATGGGCTTTGGGCCCAACTAATAAATAAAACTATTAACTAAATACAATTCAACCCCTTATAAATGCTTTATACACCTTTCAACACACAGGACTTTCAGTCCTAACAATCTCCCCCTAAAATTGAATAAGTCATTTATCATCTTGAAAACTTCAGGCATAGATCTTCTTGAAATCTTCAGGTTTGATCTTCTTTCCCTCTTGAATCTTTGAAGAACTTTGGTGTTGCATGTCTTCATGTCTTTCCAAGCTCCCCCTTGAATAAAACTCTTGGTCTTCATAGTTTCAACTTTGTAACCAGATTCAATGTACAATAGCCTCGACTGAATGCACTATCAAGCAGCTTTCAACTGTAGAAACTCAACACATCGGATCAGGACACAAGAAAGATAATGTGCGAGTTACGTGACATTCCACAGTGCAACTTCAGTTTAAAAACAAAGAATCTGTCTCTGAACCGCGAGTGAATTGACTTTTAGCTCAAGAACTTGTTTCAATCAGCTCGTAGGAGGAACAAACTTGTAGCAGACACCACATGATACGGGATAGAAGATCCAATAAAAACTTTTCTGCTGCAATCTTTGAATCCAAAGGCTTTTCACCCTCAGATTTAAGATTTGACTTTGAAATTGAACTTTGTAAAATTTCTCCCCCTTTTTTGATGATTGTGAACATCATGATCATCAAAACTATTCAATTTCAACACATTCTTTGATCTCTCCTTTATGATAATTTGACATTCTCCGCCCTTTGATCTGAGTATCCGTTAATTCATGAAATGTATATATCCGAATCTTTTCAAATTCAGATATAATAGGAATTGTAAACCTGAATCAACAAATGATACAGTTAGTATGCCTGTAAGTAGCACGGAGCCACTTTGTACAACGGATGTACTTTGCAAATGAGCTTTTGTGATATAAACTCCCCAGGGCTTCCATTCAATCATTAAAAAACCACAAGGAATTTTCTATGAATGTTATGACAAGAAAAATCATTCCTTGTGTGTACGTGCAAGTGTAGAATGATTGAAGCTACTTAGCTTTCTCAGGCTCAAAAATGTGTAAACTGTTGAGACAGCAACAAATATTACACGGACTCAATGTGCATGAAAGAGGTGCGAAGGTGGGGAAACTTTCCTTCTTTTTCAATATCTAAATCTTCCGAATGAAGACTAGATAGCATATGTGTTGCGTCCCCAATGAAAATGAAACATTTCTTTTTCGGGAAAGAAATGAGTGGCTGGTGGGGTTATAGCAAGAGTTGACATGGGCTTACTGCCTGTTTCAATGATGGTCACCAAAGAATGTGAACCAATCAGTAGATGTGGCTGCCCGACTCAGAAAGTGTTTGGTGTAGAGTTTTCATATTCTTTTAACTCTGTTCTCACACCCTCTTTCTTTTTGTCCTTAAAGCTCACTTCTAACCAAACTCTCATTTACATATTACCGCTCAGCACAATGAGAAAAACTCAACCGGATGAGTTATCTCCCACACTCTTTGATTTAAGACCCCTTACCCCTTCATCACTCAAGGATAACTTCCGGGGTAGGAAACACTAGTTAACGTGAATCCATGGAAGTTCTGTTTAAGTTCTCACACAAATCCCATGTAAGTCCTAACAAAAATAGTTGCTCAACAGTTTAACTGAACAGTTAAGTACAAAATGTATGATAACATTGTCAAAATGTATGCTCATGATATTTGAGCAATTGAACTTTGAAGATTTCTCAAAACAAGGATATTGAATGAATGAAATGAAATGAAGAAAATTGTTTTGAGAATCTGACAATGTATCAATCAGATCAAATAAAATGGTTAGGGTATCAAAGAACTGGATATTTTGTTTATATGAACAAATATAAACAATTTAGCAATGAAAGCACAAATTTTGAAATGATGATTGATGCTCAACAATATTTGAAAGCAAACGGGAGTATTACCATCGAAAAATTTGTTCGTTATGAGACATGGTAATAACAATTTCAAATAAAATACTGAACCGGTGTGTGTGAATACTTGATAGTATATGGACAAGATAATACGCAAGTATTGATCTTTGGAAACACACGGTCAGTTAAACATTAATGCTCAAAAATTGAAAAACATTTAAAATCACACTTCTAAATTCATAAAATCTTTTGAGAACCAGAAGTGGTTTGAACATTTCAGAAAACGTTTTTCATGCTTGAAAGTTCTTCTTTCAAACAATTAGAGATCTAGGATTAGAAGATATTTACCTTTAAGTTCCTCTCAAATCATGATGTAATGATTTATACTCTGATAAGCTCCCCCTGGATATTTGCAAAATATCCATACTTCTTAACTTTGAAAAAGTCAGCTGCAGAAAAACAGTTAAAAAATCCGAGTTCTGATTTGAATTAATCAGAAGTCATAATAAATTTACTCCTTCTGGAATGTAGTCCGTCATATCTCTCTAATGCATATTTCAGAATATATATAAGTACTCCCCTTGAATGTTGATCTTCTCATTTCAGCTCGAGAGTATCTTTTCTTTAAGCATTGAAACACGGGTCCTGATCTGTCATGTGATCAGAAGCCAAACTTCGTTGAAGTCCGGGTTCAAAGTTGATTTACTTAGAAGCCATAGTTCTTCTACTCCCCCTTGACAGTAAGTGCCTGCAACACAGAATCAATTTTAGGCTTTGGTACCCACTAGTATTTAGGTCCATGAATGTTAGTTGCAGTTCTTGTGGGGGTAATTGAATAAGAACCATACCAGAAATGATCACTTGTTTTGTGAACATGATCATGTGTACAGCAGTAAGAACAATAGTATTTCTTACCTGATAACCTGAGTAATTCATCTCTCGAGTAGATATGGTCAGGTTTACCTTTATGCGCTTTGTTCTTCTTGGCTTTGTGCGTTTGTACACATGATTTCTTTCCTTTCAGCTCATCTTTCTTCTTATCTTCAACTGGTTTCTTCTTCCAGACCAGTTCTTCTTCTTTGTATCTCCTTCTTCTTAGATGTGTACCTGAACCATCTATATTTCTATCATAGAAAATGTTAGTACTACGAATCTGATTAACTGATTTAACTGACCTTTGTGAAGAAACAGTTTTCTGATTTGAACTTGATGCTGTCTTTTCAAGCTCTTTAATCTTTGATGCAAATCTGTCTCTCTCTTTGACAAGAAGGTCAATCTTCGTCTCGCATTCAGACTTCGTGTTCTTCTCTTTCAGCACACTTTTAGATAGTTCAGATAGCTTCTCAGTAAGCTTTTTGATCTCAGCCTCAAGTATGCTTGTTTCTTCTTCAAATCCCTCCTCAGCATCCTTTCTTTGGCGGGATATTACCTTAAAGAATCCAACGTTCTTCTGTTCAATCTCCTTCTTCTCCTTGACAAACTTTTCTCTTTCCAAGATTATTACTTTCTCAAAATCAGAAACTTTCTGAGAAAGTTTGATACATTTCAGCTCAACTGCTTTCTTCTCATCAGCACATTTATTGAAAAATCTGAGAACTTCTTTGCAAATGATTTCTCTTTAGTCTCAAAATCGGATTTGTCTTTTGCAATCTGTTGGGAACTGAAGATTTTACTAAGTGTAGTTACTACTGCTAGTACAAATGTAGTTACTACTGCCAGAACAAGTTGAAGATTAATACTGCTGAGTGTTACTACTGCTAGTGTTAATTAATACTGCTAGTCAAAGTTAGTACTGCTTGAACAAAGTTAGTACTGCTTAGCTAGTTAGTACTGCTAGTGGTTAGTACTGCTTGCAGTTAATGCTGCTAGATGAAGTTAATGCTGCTGAGCATTATTAGTGCTGCTAAAGAGATCCGGATGGAAAGTACTACAGCTGGATATACTGAAGATATACTTAGAAGATATACATGGAAGATATACTGAAGATTTGTTTATTCTTTGTAATTATCTTTTTATTAGTATATGTATAGAATGTTCAGAATAGATAGAAAGAACTTTTTGATAATTGTTTTTTTCAAGAGAAAAATCAACCTCAAGGCATAGATCCTAATTCTAGAGAAGTAGAATTCGTATTGGTGAGCCTGTTCATCAATATTGAGGTTGAGTGTGTAACCTTGTAGCTTTAAGCATTCAATACAAGTTTACTGTTTGATCATTATATACTGTGTTTGATTACTGTTTTATTAAATATCAAAGTGTTTTTCCGCAACTTCTTTGATATTAGTTTCTGAGTATTAATTCTTGTTAAGAATTCGATCCTGACAAGTGGTATCAGAGCCAAATTCTCTCAGAAACAGTTATTCATCATGGAAAATCTTACAGAATCAAACAGTACTTTGGTCTCAAAAGTTCCAATGCTCAGATCCAATGAATTTGACATGTGGAAAATCAGAATCAAGCAATATATTCTCCTCACAGATTACTCTATGTGGGACATCATTGAGAATGGCCCATCTGATGGAGGAAAGATTGGTGAAGATGGCAAAAGAACTCCTCCAAAGACAGATACAGACAGGAAATCAAGACAGACAGAGATGAAAGCCTTGAGCACACTGCTCTTGGCCATTCCAAATGAGTATCAACACCAATTCTGCAATTGTACTGATGCACAGATGCTCTGGAATGCTCTAGAGAAGAGATTCTCAGGTACTAAAAGTACCAAGAGAAATCAAAAGGCAATCTTAAAACAACAGTATGAAAACTTCATCTCAACTAAGAATGAGTCCATGACTCAAACTTTTGACAGGTTTAATAAACTAATTGGTGAACTAGCTACTATGGGAGTACAGATTGATCAAGATGATGTGAACAGAAAGTTCTTAAGGTCCCTTGGAGATGAATGGACCATGTACACTGTGTCATTCAGACAGAATGATCAGTTGGAAGACAAAGAACTTGATGATCTGTACAATGATCTTAGAGTTTTTGAAGCTGAGGTGGAGGCAAAGAAGAAGCCTTCTGGATATGTTCATAATGCTGCACTCCTATCAGCATCAATTGATTCTACTGCTAACTCTGAATCAGTTAATGCTGCTAATGGATCAAATCTAGATAAAGGCACTGATTATGCATTTGAAGCTCTTCTTTCTAATCATGGAAATTCTTCTTTGATCAATGATGACTTAGAACAACTTCATCCTGATGATCTGGAAGAGATGGATATTAAATGGCAGATGGCCATGCTCTCCATGAGGGTTAAGAAGTTTATAAAGAGGACTGGAAGAAACAACTTCTCACAAAGAAGAGAAGATGGAGCAGGGTTTGATAAATCAAAGGTAGAATGCTACAAATGTCATCTGAAGGGACATTTTGCTAGAGAATGCAGAAGTGGAATGTCTCACAACAACAACCATCAACAAGCTCAATCTGGAAGCTTCAATAACAATAGAAACTCTGCTCAAGCCCTTGTTTCTCAACAAGGAATGGGGTTTGATTGGAGTGATCAAGCAGAAGAAGCTATTCAGAATCAAGCTCTTATGGCTAAAGTATCTGATCTCCCATCTGAGGTAAGTTCTAATCTCTGCTCTAAAACTTGCATAGACACTGTTAAAAGGTACAGGGATCACAATCAGAAGATGAGTGATGACCTGAAGAGACTAGAAAAGGATATAAAAGACTATGTGAGGATAGTAGAGAGATTTGAAGATCAAATCAAAGGTTTTCAAGCCAATGAACTACAACACTCATATGACACCAATTACTGGCAGTGGGAGAAAAAGGATTTAGAACTTAAACTGACCAAATCTAAAGAGGAGAGTGAAAAACTGAAAGAGGAGTTAACCAAGGTTAAGCTTGATGTAGAAAAGTTTTCCAATGCTTCTAAAGCAATGGACTCCTTACTGCAAAATCAGATTCATGATAAATTAAGAAGAGGAATTGGGTATAATGCCACACCTCCACCATATAACAACAATTACATTCCTCCTACTTCAGACCTGTTAGACACCAAAGATAGGAAGGACTTGCCTGAGGGAGCCACTGAAATAGATCCCTTAGATGAGGTAATTGTTGAGGATAAGACTGAGAAAGAGGTTGGCAAGAGTAAGAAGAACAAGGTGAGTGGTGAGATTTCTATAGAAAACAACATTATCACCAATGAGGATTGTGGAAGGGCTTGGATCAAATCCAAGAACATAGAGAAGACAGAGGAAAAGTCTGATAAGGTCCATTATAAACAGACCACAGTTGTGAATCCAGGTCCTTGCAAACAGTGTACTTGTAAGAAGAATGAACCCCAAAAACTGGACAAAAAGAGGGGAAATCAAAGAAACTGGAATAATCAATGGGCACATAAACAAGGGGTTGATCTGAGTAAAATCAATAGACCAAAACCTTGCTTTATCTGTGGCAAATTGAATCATCTTGCAAAATTCTGTTATTTCAATCTTATGAACCAAAGAATGAATTTCCAAAGATCCATGCAAAAACCCTTTGGTTATAAGAAAATTGAAAAGAACCATGTGGCTAAGAAAAATGTTAAAACTAAAAGCCACATGAAGAAAAAGTATTCTGTTAAAGAAAGTGTCAATATGTGGATTCCTAAAAGCACTAAAACTGTTAGTACTGCTACCACAAATAGTGCTGCTGACAATGATAGTGCTGCTAGAAGTAATACTACTGCTAACAATGTTAATGCTGCTAACAAGGTTAGTACTGCTAAACCTGTTAGTACTGCTACACCTGTTAGTACTGCTAACTCTGTTAGTACTTCTAAGGTTAGTACTGCTTCCAGTATTGATTCTGCTAAGCCAATCATATTGACAAAGTACTCTAATAAAGAGTGCTCTGAGTTTAAAAACCTCATTAAAAAGGAATGTAAATACTTTGATGAGAAAGGCAGACCCAAGATCACTTTGGCTTGGGTCCCCATTCATACTAATTGATTTATTTAATGTGCAGGGCAACCAACAGCTCAAGGGAAAGAGCATATGGCATGTTGATAGTGGTTGCTCTAGGCACATGACTGGCAACATGTCATGCCTTCAGGATTTCAAGCAAATTAATGGAGGACATGTTGCATTTGGAGACAATCTTACTGGTGGTAAGATAAGTGGAAAAGGTAATGTCACCAAAGGTAAGATGACATTTGAGGATGTCTACTATGTTGATCAATTAAAGTACAACCTGTTAAGTGTATCACAGGTTTGTGACAAACAACATAGTATATTATTTACTAATACTGAGTGTATGATTCTTGCTCCAGGGTTCAAGGTAGTTGATGAAAGCATGATACTACTTAGAACTCCAAGGAAGGACAATGTTTACTGTCTTGATTTGGACAATGTTGATAGTGATTCATCTTTAAATTGTCTTGTTTCAAAAGCTTCTATAGATGAATCCTCCCTTTGGCACAGAAGGATGTGTCACATGAATTACAAGACTATGAACAATCTTGTTAAAAATAACCTTGTAAGAGGTTTACCTTCAAAAGTCTTTTCATGTGATGATCATTGTGTTGCTTGTCTCAAAGGCAAACAACACAAAACTTCTCATAAGACCAAAGAGTTAAATTCTGTTTCTTCTTGTCTCCAGTTATTGCATATGGATCTGTTTGGTCCTACAAATGTTATGAGTATAGGCAAGAAATCTTACTGCTTGGTTATTGTTGATGATTACTCCAGGTTTACTTGGGTATATTTTCTAAGGACTAAGGATGAAACAAGTGATCTTATCAAATCCTTTATTCTAAGAATTGAAAACCAAACTAATCAAAGAGTAAAAGTCATTAGATCAGATAATGGAACTGAATTTAAAAATCATGATTTAAACACTTTTTGTGAAGGAAAAGGTATTGAGAGACAATATAGTGCTCCTAGAACTCCTCAACAGAATGGTGTTGCTGAAAGGAGAAATAGGACACTAATAGAGGCTGCTAGATCTCTGTTGGCTGATTCAAAATTGCCAATTACATTCTGGGCTGAAGCAGTTAATACTGCTTGTTATGTCCAAAACAGAGTTCTAGTGGTCAAGCAAAAGAACAAGACCCCATATGAGCTTTTAAATCAAAGAAAACCTTTTATTGGTTTCTTCAAATCTTTTGGGTGTCCTTGTACAATTCTAAATACCAAATCTCACTTAGGTAAGTTTGATAGCAAAGCAGATGATGGATTTCTTGTTGGATACTCATCTCAGAGTAAGGCCTACAGAGTTTTTAACTCTTCTTCTAGAATAATTGAAGAAAGTGACAATGTCAAATGCAATGAGAACACACCAAATCCTGTTGGGTCTGGACCTCAATGGCTATTTGACATTGATTCACTAACTAACTCTTTTGGTTTCAGTAATGAGTATACAGGAACAGATGGTGGAGAATCAGAGATCACACAAGTTCAAGAAAGTATATCTAAATCTGTGATTTTTCCCATACCCACAGTAAATGAAGACTGTGAAAAGGAATCATTTACTGAACCAAGTCAGAGTGAAGAAGACACTAGAGATGAGGAGACTCAAGAATCAGAAGTGACATCTGAAGACACTTCAGTTGAATTGCATGACTCTAATCTAGAGGCTGGACTGAATGTAGAACCTAGTCATAACACAAGAGTTCAAAAGAATCATCCTCCACAGTTGATAATAGGTGATGTCTCTTCTCCCATGATGACTAGACATCAAAGCAGGCTTCAGGAAATGCAAGATCAACAGCATACAGTGCTCTCATGTTTTCTATCCCAGCTTGAGCCGAAAAAGGCACATGATGCTATGAAAGAATCTAGCTGGATAGAAGCAATGCAAGAAGAATTGTTACAGTTCAAGCTACAAGATGTGTGGGATCTAGTAGACCTTCCTAAAGGTCACAGAGCAATTGGCACAAAATGGATCTTTAGAAACAAGAGAGATGAAAGAGGTATTGTTATAAGAAACAAAGCAAGGCTGGTAGCTCAAGGCTACACTCAAGAAGAGGGCATAGATTATGAAGAAGTTTTTGCACCTGTAGCTAGGATAGAAGCAATCAGACTATTCCTAGCCTATGCTTCTTACATGAACTTCAAAGTCTACCAAATGGATGTAAAAAGTGCTTTTCTCTATGGGTCAATTGAAGAAGAAGTATATGTCTGTCAACCACCAGGGTTTGAAAACCCAAGCTATCCAGACAGAGTATACAAATTAAAGAAAGCACTTTATGGACTACATCAAGCCCCAAGAGCATGGTATGACACTCTGTCATCCTATCTCTTGGAAAATGACTTTGAAAGAGGAGTCATTGATAAGACTCTATTTATCAAAAGAAAGAAGAAGGATATCTTGCTGGTCCAAATATATGTTGATGACATTATTTTTGGTTCTACAAGAAACAATATGTGCAAGGAGTTTGAGGATTTAATGCATCAAAGGTTCAAAATGAGTTCCATGGGGGAACTTACTTTCTTCCTTGGACTCCAAGTTCAACAGAAGTCAGATGGCATTTTTATATGTCAATCCAAGTATGTGCAGGATATTCTAACCAAGTTTGGTTTCTCAGAATCAAAACCTGCCAGCACACCTATGGAAACACACAAGCAGATCACAGCAGATCTTGAGGGGGAGGATATGGATGTGCATCTTTATAGATCCATGATTGGCTCTCTCATGTATCTCACAGCATCAAGGCCAGATATTATGTTTCCAGTCTGTGTATGTGCAAGATTTCAAGTTAGGCCAAAGCAATCTCACTTTCAAGCTGTTAAGAGGATATTCAGATATCTCAAAGGGCAACCCAGATTGGGACTTTGGTATCCTCATAACTCACCTTTTGACCTAATAGCATACTCAGACAGTGATCTAGGTGGGGCAAACTTGGACAGAAAATCTACTTCTGGAGGATGTCAGTTTTTGGGTGCTAGACTAGTCTCATGGCAGTGCAAGAAACAAACCACCGTATCCACATCTACAACAGAGGCAGAGTACATAGCAGCTGCAAGTTGCTGTTCTCAAGTCTTATGGATTCAGAATCAAATGCTGGATTATGGGGTAACCTTTCTACATACTCCAATCTTTATTGACAACAGCAGTGCTATTAGCATTGTAAATAATCCAGTCAAGCACTCAAAGACAAAGCACATTGAAATCAGGTATCACTTTATAAGAGATTGTAATGAAAAGAAACTTATTCAAGTTGTCAAAGTTCACACTGATAATCAGTTTGCTGATCTATTCACTAAAGCTTTTGATGTGGGTAGATTCACTTTCTTGGTAACAAGTGTGGGAATGATAAACTTTGAATAATCTTCTTCTCAAAAAGTGAGTTTATACCTGTATATTGTTATTCTTGGTGTTACTAATCTTCTTTTCAGGATATGCATAGCAGTACTCAGTATTTAGCAAGTTTAAAAGGAGTAAGTCTAGTTAATACTGCTAGTTCAGTTAATACTGCTAGTAGTTAATACTGCTAGTGGTTAATACTGCTTTCAGTTAATACTGCTAGTAGTTAATACTGCTAGTTCAGTTAATACTGCTCGTGGTTAATACTGCTCGCGGTTAATACTGCTAGTTAGTTAATACTGCTAGTAGTTAATACTGCTATTTCAGTTAATACTGCTAGTTCAGTTAATACTGCTCTAGGTTAATACTGCTTATATTCCGAATACTATAAATACCGTTTGCCCGCCTAAAAGTTCATAACGACTCTTTGCATACTGTTCTCTTGCGCTCAAAACCTTTTCTCTCTCAAGTTCGAAGTTTTCAGGCAAGTTTTCACTAAGATCAATGGCATCCATGACATTCATCGACGAGCACAACGAGATTGTGATGCTACAAAAGCCAAAACAAGCTGAAGGTTTTCATCAGATAGTCGACTTTCTGAAGTCGAGCCACATTGCTCATGCTCTTACTGTATCACCTACAATCTACATTGAGCACCAAAGGCAGTTCTGGGCTAATGCAACCATTGTTGTGGAAAATGGTGTGCAAATGATCAAGACAAGAATCTGTGATCACTCACTTACAGTTACTGAAGAAGTCATTCGCATCAGTCTACGTCTAGACGATGCCTCTGGTATAATGTCTATCTCTAATGATGAACTGTTTTCTAATCTTACTAGAATGGGGTATGGGGGCCCATTGGGTGTTTTCAAATTCTCAAAAGCAAAATTTTCACCCCAATGGCGTTTTCTTGTTCATACCCTGATGCATTGTATCTCCAAAAAGACCACTGGATGGAGTGAGTTCAGCAGTCCAATTGCATATGCTTTGGTATGCTTGGCTACATCCAGAAGGTACAATTTCTCAAAGATGATTTTCAGTGATCTTGTATCAAATATGGGAAACAAAAAGAGTTTCTTTATGTATCCCAGATTTGTTCAGGAAGTAATTAACCATGAATTGACGGATATACCTCAACCTGTTGGGGTATATGTACCTAAACCCCCAAAAGGCAAGGTTTTCTCAAATATGAGAAGATCTGCTGGGGACTCGGAAGGAGTTGACACCCCATTGTTCTCTACAATGATGGTGGTGTCCCAAAACACTGAAGGTATGGCAGCAGGGTCAAGGCCCTCATTAGACCATCCCACTGCTAGCCAAGCCCAACCTTCTCACTCAAAAACAATTCCCCAGTCCATTCTTACAAAACCAACCTCTCCAATTACCCAAACTTATCAAAGAAAACAGGTAAAGAAGGCTCCTTCCCTTCTTGTACCATCACCCACACAACCTTTAAGCCCTCTAAGGGAGAATTCTCCCCTAGAGAATATCCAAAGGGAAACCACAAGGGTGTCTCCCAACCCAAAGGAGGTGCTCTCTGAGGAGGAGGTAGAGCATATGGGAGATGAGGCTGCCACTACTCCTGCTAACACAGAGGAGGAAAGTGGTAACATCAATAAGACCTCCCCCATGGCAACTTTGAATGAGCAATCATTTGAAGGTCCCTGGTGCCAAGAAACCACAGGGGTGGATAGTGCTTCTGCTAGGCAGAAGACTTCCACTACTAAAAGATCCAATGATCCTTCAATAGGGGGTAACACTCCTGGAGAAGGTGAGGACAGATATAACTATGATGAATTGATGGAGGCAATGGGCAACATCAACATGGATGTACTCAAACAGGGCAAAGACATAGAAGAGCTAAAACTCATAGTACTGTCACAACAAGAACAAATCATCAAGTTGAAGCAAATGGTAAGGAAACTGATTTTGCAAAAGAAGAAGAAACAATTTGTGCTCAGAAGGAGGAAACCAGAGACTGATGCTCCCAAAAAGGGGGAGATCAACATGGAAGAAGCATCAAGGGAAGGGGAGATTGATAAAGAAAGAGTTGAAGTTGAGGGGGAGAAGGAAGCAGAAACTGTTAATGCTGCTGAAACCTCACAAGCAGCAGTAACAGAGTTAACACCAACAGAAATTGAAGTAGCTGAAGTGCTAATCAAAGCTAAGAATGACACTCCCAAAGCAAAGGGAGTGGTCATAAATGAAGGGAGAGACAGAAAATCAGAACAGAAAGACAAAGCTGCAGAATCAAAGAATAAGGGAAAAGAAAAGTTAGTGGAATCTGATCAACCAATCAAGAAGCAAAGGTTGGTTGAATCAGATGAAGCTTTAGCAAGGAAAATGCAGAAGGAGATGGAAAAAGAAGAAAGAGCTCAGGTGGAAAAAGACAGGGAAATGGCAAAGGCTTTAGCTACTGAGCTGAATAAAGCCTATCAAAAGGGGCTTGAAACTGAAAAGGCTAAACAAAGGGCTATAAGTCTGAGAAAGGCTATGATGGCTAATACAAGTGCAAAGAAAAGAAGACCTTCACAAACTTACCTTGCCACTCAGGAAAGAAACAAAATGATAACTTTCTTGAGGAGTGCAATTGGGGTAAAGAAAGAAATGTTTGTGAAGATGAGTTTTGATCAAATCAGAGAGCTCTACGAAAAGGAAATGGGGAATCTGAAAAGCAATGAAAAGAAAAGAGTAGAGTTTGAAAAGAAGGCCAAGGAGAGTAATGATATAGATATGAATCAACCATTCCCTGAAAGTGAAGAGGGAACTCCTATCAAAGAAATGGAAAGGGAAAAGGAAGAAAAGAAGAAGGAAGCTACTCTAGTACAGGTTCAAAAGACTTTGAAAAGAACCAAGATGATGGCCAAAAGAAAGAAAGATAAGAAGTCTAGAATAGAAGAAGAACAAAATGTTGCTGAAGAAGAAGTGGCACCTGAGTCATCAAGCCAGCAAGGGTCATCAATCAAAGATGATGTAAGCTTATATATGGTAGTGATGGACAAAGTGCCTGAACCAATTTCTGCAGAACCTGTTGGAGTTAAGCCACCAGAGATCATTCACTGGGATGTACTGACAATGGATGGAAAAGATTACATCAGACTCAAGAGGAAGGGTGATAAGTATGAAGTATTCAATACTTGGATCAAGATTGTCAGAACATGCTCTAGATCTGATATAGAAGAGATGTTTGCCATAGGAATTAAGCTGTATGCAGACCATCTGAATACTCCAGGAATTTCTCTTACAAAACTGGTGATGGAGTATCTATGCATGATGTTCAAACCTGAAGAAGTGGACCAGGTCATCAAGAGTGTGTTTAAAGAAGTCACAAGTTGGACTCTATATGAAACTAGTGGAGTATATGCAGTGACTTTGGATAGAAATCACACAGAATACTTCCTAGTGGATAGAGTATATAATCACACCAGACTGAAGGTTCATGCAATGCTAAAGAAGAAGTTGGGTTGTGCACCAAATTCAGAAATGGCCAAGTATCTCATTCAGAGGATAATCAATCAGAGTTTGGGACTGAATCCAGACTTAGCAGCGTGATCTTGGAAGTTTTGGGAGCATTAAAAAGAGCATCTGGAAGAATATCTGAAGAACTTGACTTCTCTTCTAAAAGTCAAGTTAGGGGGAGATTGTTGGGAACTGAAGATTTTACTAAGTGTAGTTACTACTGCTAGTACAAATGTAGTTACTACTGCCAGAACAAGTTGAAGATTAATACTGCTGAGTGTTACTACTGCTAGTGTTAATTAATACTGCTAGTCAAAGTTAGTACTGCTTGAACAAAGTTAGTACTGCTTAGCTAGTTAGTACTGCTAGTGGTTAGTACTGCTTGCAGTTAATGCTGCTAGATGAAGTTAATGCTGCTGAGCATTATTAGTGCTGCTAAAGAGATCCGGATGGAAAGTACTACAGCTGGATATACTGAAGATATACTTAGAAGATATACATGGAAGATATACTGAAGATTTGTTTATTCTTTGTAATTATCTTTTTATTAGTATATGTATAGAATGTTCAGAATAGATAGAAAGAACTTTTTGATAATTGTTTTTTTCAAGAGAAAAATCAACCTCAAGGCATAGATCCTAATTCTAGAGAAGTAGAATTCGTATTGGTGAGCCTATTCATCAATATTGAGGTTGAGTGTGTAACCTTGTAGCTTTAAGCATTCAATACAAGTTTACTGTTTGATCATTATATACTGTGTTTGATTACTGTTTTATTAAATATCAAAGTGTTTTTCCGCAACTTCTTTGATATTAGTTTCTGAGTATTAATTCTTGTTAAGAATTCGATCCTGACACAATCTTTTGCTCCAAATCAGATTTTTTCTTTTGAAGCTTAGCATTAGCATCCTCCAGACACTTAGTCTTCTCTTCATACTTTTCAACAGATACTGCTTGCTGGATTTTAGCTTCCAAATTAGAAATCTTTCCTTTTGGCTCAGAGTTCTCAACTTCCAATTCTCTTCCTTTTAATAACACCTTTGGCCCTAATATCAACCATTCAGTACAATCCCACAACTCTTTTCCTGTCATTTTGTAAGTATGTATTTGACCAAAAATTTCACACAAAATGTCACGAAAAAGTTCACAAGAAATACTATTTGTCATAAAATTTCGAGCTATATTATTAGCCCTCTCTCTTTTCTCATGTTCCTCAGAAGAAGCTTCTGTTGGAATTTGGGATTGCATCTCTTCTTCAGTCAATGATAATCTGATATAATAACCTACCTCATGTGTATCCACAAAATTCAAAAAATTAACTTTCCACTCTTCATATTTTTCTTTGAACAGCAGCCTTGGTGGGTTCATCCTTTTTGATCGTATCGAATAAACTTAATTCGATCCGACTCTTGAAAAAACTTGATATCCAGGGACTGAACTTGAAACTTGAACGGGTTTAAACTTTAATCTTAACTGCACTATAGCGATCGTGAGACAAACAAGATGATACAAAAACAATGTATATATAATAAGCAGGACAAGGACCTGGTCGAGCAAGGACCCGGTCAAGCAGAAGGTCCGGGCGCAAAGTACCGGTCAGCTGGGTACCTGTCAACTGGGTACCGGTCGCGAACCGGTTGAGTCACAAAGTACCGGTCAACAAGGTACCGGTCGATAGGGTCAGGTCTAGCAGGGAACCGGTCAAGACATGATACCGGGCAAGCAATGTACCGGTCGCGGAGTACCGGTCGAACAATGTACCGGTCAAGGCACCGGTCACTAGAGTCCGGTCGCAGACCAGCGGTCAATAAGGAACCGGTAGGACAAGGTACCGGTCACTTAGGTTCGGTCGAAGATAAAACTTATCGATTAACAGATCAACTTAAGGACCGATAAAATCGATGAATCTGAGTCGATCGAAATCAAACAATCGACCCATAAAATCAAACACTCATGCATATATGAACTTCAATATTCCAGAATCAAAGAAGATATGCAGACCGAACTCAGAGTTTATGAACCCAGAATAATCGACTTTCAGAAACACAGATATAGCAGACCTCAGATCAAACACTTGAGATTTTAGAAAATCTTTAATGCAGAAACAAAATCTCAGTCCAGAAACTAATCAACCGGACTAAAAAATTGATTTTAAAAAACGAACAGACCAGAGTTAATCGATTCCAGAATTAATCGATTGACACTTTATCAACCAGTGTAAACCCAGATTTCAATCAACACATAATTAATCGATTTCAGAAAAAAATTTCAATCAACACAGATTTTATAAAATCAATTTGAAAGAAGCACAAATCAATCGATAATCAGTTAAGCAAGGAATATAATCAAATAAGCAATTAAAGGGTTTTAGACAAACCTTTTTTTTTTGGATCAAAACTTCTGTCTCTAAGCTCTGATACCAATTGTAGATCCCAGTACAGTGCAATCACGAACAAATCAACAATAATTAATCAATGAAGAACAATAACTAAGCCACGACTGCTAGTCATATGATTAAATGTAACAATCAAAGGTTTAGGTTTACAGAGAGAATATCTGATCAGAGAATGTAAACATAATGACTAGCAATCTAATAATTATTTTTCTTACTTGAAATATGAGTTAAATATGCCTTTATATATGAGGCTTACAAGCTTGATGGGCTCTATGGGCTTTGGGCCCAACTAATAAATAAAACTATTAACTAAATACAATTCAACCCCTTAGAAATGTTTTATACAACTTTCAACACACAGGACTTTCAGTCCTAACAGAGCAATAATGAAAAAGAGAGTTTGGTTAGCAGTGAGCTTAATGTTTAAAAGAAAGAGGGTGTGAGAACAGAGTTAAAAGAATATCAGAACTCTGCACCAACTACTTTCTGAGTCGGGCAGCGACATTTCTAGTGTTTCACATTTCTTTGGTGAACATTATTGAAACAGGCAACTAGCTCATGCCAACTCTTGATTAACCCCACCAGCTGCTCATTTTCTTCTTAACAGGAAAATGTTTCTTTTTCAAAGGAGAAATAACACATTTACTATCTGATTTTCATTTGGAAAATCTGGATATTGAAAAGAAGGAAGTCTGCCCCACCTTCGCACTTCACTCATGCACATTGAGTCTGTGTTTAACTTACTGTTGTCTCAGTAGTTTACACAATATTGAGCCTTAAAAGCAATCATCAAGTGCTTAATTCATTCTATCATTTGCACGAACACACAAGGAATTTGTTTCTTTATCATAACGTTCATAGAATTTACCTTTGTGGTGTTTCGATGATTGAATGGAAGACCTGGGGGAGTGAACATCAAAAAGCTCATTTCCAATGTGTATTCGTTACACACAGTGACTTAGTGTTACTGACAGACATTTTAACTGATTCATTTGTTGATTCAGTTGATACACGATTATTTTGTCTGGATTTGAAAAGATCTGGATGAATATCTTTTGAATTGACGGAACATAAGCTCCTAATGAAAGACATTTCTTGACATAAAAGTTTTGATGAAGTCGTTGCACTTTTCATCAAAAAGGGGGAGAAGAGCTACACAAGAAATGGGGAATAACACAAGTTTAGAGAAAGTATTCTGAAGACATGCTGATTTGAGAGAAATTTTCTTTGAAGATACTTTGCTACAACTTTCTAAGCTAAATCTGAAGATAATTTCTTTCCATCATCTGAAAGAGAGTTTATCTACGTCTTTTGGGGAGATTGCTACTTGTTGAAGACTAAGAGGGAGATTGCATCTTCTGAGCTAAAAGAGAAGACTGAATTGCTAAATCTTTTTAGTAATGACCTTGATCCAAAGGGGGAGATTGTTAGCGCACAGATCTATTGGATTCAAGATCATCCAATCTGAAGATCGCAATCTGAAGCTAAAGCTGAAAAGCCACTCTCGATATTAGTCTTATGTTAAGTTTGTAATAAATGTCAAAGTTAAATTATTGTGTTAATTATTGTTTTATTCCTAAATATCTAATTAATAGATATTAGGATATTATGTTTATTAGGATATTTTAGTTATTATATAATATCTAGTTTAGATATTATGTGTGTTAGTTGTTAGGTAGGATATGAGATAAGATCTGATTTCATATCAGATCACACACAATCTCATTTACACATCTCACAATCCTATCATCGCCAACATCAGATAGAAAAAGTGAGAGAGCTTAAACAGTGAAGAACATCAACCTTGTAATCCATTGGTTTGTAATCAAAATAGGTTGGTTTATCTTATATGTTTGTGTTTGATTATCTGGTAAAGATCATGTTTAATCACACGGACCGTCAGTATGACGCTTTCTTCCTCCGCCATGCACTTCCGTAGATAGCACACATGGAACGTAGGATGTATTCCGTCCATTTCTGGTGGCAAATCTAACTTGTAGGCCTGAAGTCCAATACGCTCAAGAATGGTAAATGGTCCAAGGAAATGGGGACTTAACTTCCCTCGCTTTCCAAATCGAATCAAGCCTTTCCAAGGAGTCACCTTCAGCATCACCTGGTCCCCCACCTGAAACTCCACAGGTTGTCTTTTTTTTGTCGGCATAACTCTTTTGTCGATCTTGCGCCGCCTTCAAGCATTCTCGGATTGCTTTGACTTTGTCTGCCGTTTCTTGCACAATCTCCAGTCTGGCAAATTGCTTCTCACCCGCCTCTAGCCAACACACGGGGGTTCTACATTTCCGTCCGTACAAGGATTCAAACGGTGCCACTCCTAGACTAGAGTGATAACTGTTATTGTAAGCAAACTCTACTAAAGGTAGATGGGTATCCTAACTACCACCAAAGTCGATCACACACGATCTAAGCATGCCCTCCAAAGTTTGTATTGTCCTCTCGCTTTGTCCAACGGTTTGGGGGTGGTAAGTCGTGCTTAAGTTCACTCGCGTGCCCAATTCTTGCTACAGGGCTCTCCAAAATCTTGATGTAAAATGGCTATCGCGATCGGAGACTATAGACAAGGGTATACCATGTCTAAAGACCACCTCATCAATATATAGTTTCGCCAGCTTATCCATTGGCAAGGTTTCTCGAAGTGCTAGAAAATGCGCACTCTTCGTCAAACGATCAACAATCACCCAGATGGTGTCATTGCCCCTCAAGGTCTTCGGTAGTTTAGTCACGAAGTCCATCGTAATCTTGTCCCACTTCCACTCAGGTATTTCTAACGGTTGAAGGCTCTCAAAAGGTCGTTGGTGCTCAACCTTCACTTGTGAACAAGTCACATATCGCTCTACATAGCGTGCCACATATAGCTTCATACCCGACCACCAATAGTGTAATTTCAAGTCCCTATACATCTTTGTACTCCCCGGGTGGATAGAATATTTGTACTTGTGCGCTTCTTCTAAGAGTAGCTCCCGGTTCTCGCCAATCTTTGGCACCCAAACTCGTCCATCAAAACATTTCATCCCTCGGGT
The DNA here is from genome assembly GCA_954870635.1 of Arctium minus. NCBI lineage: Eukaryota > Viridiplantae > Streptophyta > Magnoliopsida > Asterales > Asteraceae > Arctium > Arctium minus. Next base: position 14,872,447 of record OX941087.1, read on the forward strand.
ATCCTCGGTCAAGAGTAGGCGTTGCTTGACCTTTACTTCGTCTTTAAGATTCTCTTCCAACCAGGCCTCGGTTTGCGACGTTTTTATCTTTTCCAAGAGACTTGACACTAACTCGATTCTCGTAAGTTTGGCTTGAAGCCTCCCACTATACTTTTTCCGACTCAAGGCGTCGGCCACCACGTTCGCTTTCCTCGGGGTGGTAAAGTATCTCACAATCGTAATCCTTGAGTAGTTCCAACCATCTTCTTTGCCTCATGTTGAGCTCCTTCTGATTAAAGACGTACTTCAGGCTCTTGTGGTCTGTGTACAAGGTACACTTTATGCCATAAAGATAATGTCACCACAACTTCAAAGCGAACACTACGACTACTAATTCCATGTCATGAGTGGGGTAATTCTTCTCATGTACCTTTAGTTGCCTTGACGCATAGGCAATCACTCTTCCCCTTTGCATGAGCACACACCCAAGCCCCATCTTGGATGCATCGCTATAGACTACGAAGTCTTCCGATCCTTCTGGCAAGGATAAGATTGGAGCCTCGCACAACTTCCTTTGTAAGGTCCGAAAAGCTCTTTCTTGTGCTTCGGTCCACACAAACTTTACATTCTTCTTGGTCAGCGCCGTCAACGAAGATGGAATCTTAGAGAAGTCTTGTATGAACTTTCGGTAGTAGCCCGCCAAGCCCAAGAAGCTCTGGATCTCGGATGGGCTTTTGGGAGGTTCCCAATTCATCATCGCTTCTATCTTCGCTGGATTTACCTTCACTCCTTCTTTATTGACAACGTGCCCTAAGAATTGCACTTCCTTCAACCAAAACTCGCACTTGGAAAATTTTGCGTAACGCTTCTCTTTCCTCAAGACCTCCAAAACCTCCCAAAGATGTCGCGCGTGATCGGGTTCGTCCTTGGAGTAAATCAGGATATCGTCAATGAACACGAGGACCGATATATCAAGGAAGGGTCGACACACGTGGTTCATTAAGTCCATGAACACCGCCGGGGCGTTCGTCAAGCCAAAGGGCAACACTAAGAACTCGTAGTGACCATAGCGCATCCGGAAAGCGGTCTTCGGAATATCATCCTCCTTGACCTTCACCTGATGGTAACCTGAACATAGATCAATCTTTGAAAAACAACCCGCTCCTTGAAGTTGGTCGAATAAGTCATCGATTCTAGGGAGTGGGTACTTATTCTTCACAGTCACTTTATTCAACTCTCTGTAATCGATACACATCCTCATGGTTCCATCTTTCTTCTACACAAACGAGACCGGTGCTCCCCAAGGTGACGAGCTCGGCCTCACAAACTCCTTCTCTAGAAGGTCTTGAAGTTGACTCATCATTTCTTTCATTTCTGACGGGGCCAGGCGATACGGGGCTCTGGCTATCGGGGCCGCTCCCGGTGCTAGGTCAATCTTGAACTCCACCTGACGATCGGGTGGTAAACCGGGCAAGTCATCCGATCACACATCAGGAACTCATTCAACACCACTACATCCTCTAGCTTCTTCTTTTTCTCAAGTTTGGCGTCTATCACGTACGCCAAAAAGGATGAGCATCCTTTCGATAAACACTTTTGTGCCTTCACCATGCTGATAATTGCTACTTTGCCTTTTCGCCTCTCGCCGTACACGATCACCGACTTAACATCCGAAATTGGGATTCAGACCAACTTTTTCGCATAAAGGATTTCGGCATGGTTATTCAACAACCAATCCATCCCGATGACAACATCAAATCCTCCAATGACCATTGGCATTAGATCAACCGGGAATTATCTCCCTTTAATTTCTAGCTTGCAACCCTTAAGGATGTCTCGAACTACTACCTGGTCACCATCCACTAATTCTACCACTAATGCATCCTCTAAACTAGTAGTGGGTAAAGATAGCTTTGGGCAAAACGAACTTGACACAAACGAAAAGCTAGCTCCCGAATCAAATAATACACGTGTAGGTACGGAGTTTAGGAGAAACGTACCCGACACTACATCCATCGAAGCCTTCGCCTCCTCGGTGGTCATCTGGAATGCTCTTCCCGTCGCTTTCGGAGTATCCACCTTCTTTCCTCCATTAAAACTCACATTTGACTTCAGCCACTCACTCCTGATGTGACCCGGCTCTTTGCATCTAAAACAAATTTGCTCTCTGATCGAACAATCTCTGAAAATGTGTCCGGGCTTGCGACATTTAAAACATGGATTGGTTCCCGAGTTGCAAGGGACGAGATGTTTGCTTCGACATTTGGAACTCCATGGAACATATCGTCTCGGGCCAACTCCTCGCTGGTTGTTGTTGTTTAACTGTCTCGATCTCTTGGAGGGCGTCGAATCCCCCTCCCACCTTCTTTTCTCAACTACACCGCTCCTCTCCATCTTGTTTGAACCATAAAATCTTCCACCAGTTGTGCCTCCTCGATTGCCTCTCGAAGAGTAGAGACTTTTGACACTTGTACCATGTTCATCATCTCGGTAGGCAAACCCTTGATGTAGGCTTTAATCTTCTCTCTTTCGGTGGGGACCAGATGTCCCACCACACCCAATTTATCCATAAACAACTTGTTGTACTCTTTGACTACAAATTCCCATTCTTCAACCCTCGGAATTTGTCGATGATACGGTCCATGGCTCGCTCGTTACATAATTCCTCCCATACCTTCTTTTTGAAAGTATCCCAACTTAGTTTGGCCAACACAGTGGCCTCAATGGAAGTGGAATATACGTTCCACCATGTGAGGGCCGCCCTCTAAGCATTTGAGACCCGAATACAACTTTCTGGTTTTCCCCACACTCGCTCGATCGGAAAGCTTGCTCCATCTCTCGGATCCAGTTCATGCATGCCAACGGGTCGTCTGAGCCCTTGAACTCCGGTGGTCGGCATCCGAGGAATACCTTAAAAGTACAAGCCTTTGGCGTGTGCCTCACTTCCGGGGTTGGGGTTTCATTAGAAGGGATTGCGGGTCCGGTACCCCCGGATCCCACCACCACGATATTCTCTGGGACCGCTTTGTGCCTACGGTTGCTAGCATCCCGGTCTTCCAGTAACTTCAGAAACATTTCTTGTTGTTCGGCCATCGCCGCATTCATGGCCTGCATCATCCGATCCATCATTTTTGATTCCGGGGTTACTTCTTCCATTATTGGTTCGGATGAAACTATATTGCGACGGGGCATATACTTGGGCCCTTCGCCCAACATATTTTGTGGTCGAGGGAGCAATTCCGTTGTTGTAACTCTAGGGTGGTCGGCCGTAGATGCCGATGCCTCTTGACCCTCCGGTCGATTTCGAGTGTTTACCATTGACTGCCACACATGCGAGAATATAGGTGAGATAAAGATTATACGAATTATAAACAAGGAAACATACTACCACATTCATTAATCATCATAACAATGGAAAACAAGCATAATCACGTAAAACATCTTCATAATAACGTTAGCTAAGCGAAATTATGAACATACGATACATAGGAATTTTCATCACCATTACCATAACTTTCAATTTATGTAGTTTCCGTTGACTCTAAGACCATCCTACCTTAAGCGGTCTACCCAATCTCACTCGATCATAACTTAAAATCACAGCCTAAGTCTAGGTATTTTACGACCACACCTAGTTCCCTTAAACTAATGCTCTGATACCAACTTGTAACACCCTAAATTTTGAGAGATAAAAATTCAAAAATTTTGCAAAATGACGGCTAGAAACTGGGTAACCCTGGGTACACAAAACCTGTCATAACAATCCCAAAGTATCATTCCAAGATGGGGAATATAGTTGTAGCCTTTACAAAGAATCGAATGAAGAATAATACTTAATAACCTAATAATCTAACTTAAACAAGAAAGATTAATATCGGGTCTTGCTATTCTTCCAAAATGTATAACCGCTATCTCCATCAAATCGGTCAATGAATCAATACAAAAATACCGCTCTCGACCCCTAGGCCACTCGCTCATTCCCGAAGAATCCCATCACTAGATTGACCTGCTATACATGTCATTTTAAGAAAAAGTGTTAGGCTAAAGCCTAGTGAGATCAAACAGTTGCATTGAAAAGAAATAACGATAAGCGTAAATAAAGAAAGTGGAGTTATGATAGGAATAATAATAATGTTTTTTTTACCATAACAGTTACCTCTTGGTTTAACGGGGGAGACCCGCTTACTAACACAAGTGACAGAACACAAAAGTAGGTCACTTGACAGTCAGTAAAGCCAAAACACATAAAAGTACACGCAAGGGATGTTAGGCTCAGTGGCTTTAAACGTACACCCGCCGAAAGTCAACTTCAACCCAAAAGGGCCCTTACGTTGAGATCCTCATCCAATATCGTAATACTTAGCACGTAGGACTTATAACCCAATTCGATGCCTACACGTGCCTCGACGAGAGAAACTAATGTCCCAACGTCGGACTAAATGCAACAACAAGTATGGGGTCATGACTCCTAAGTGAAACCAATTATGCCACATAGAGTTAATCGATTAACCAACAACTCAATGTCAAGATATAGTACCCAATACATTGACTAATGAAGGCTTTTGCATAATACTTGCATAATTTTACCAAGAGGTTCCAATTTGAAATTTGAATCACATACTCATATTCCAACCATTTGGGGCATTTAAATATTTCAAACTTTAGTTTGGATCCCAATGACTCAACCCAAGGTTATAGTAAAACAAGTTTCCAATGTAAAAACTTATCAGCAGTTCAACATAAAATTCACCCACTCATTATTAATAAGTCTTTGAAACTAGAGAGTAAAAATATAATGTCAAACCATGTTTACACATAAATCCAATGTGGCATTTTCCTTTCCTTGAAATCCTTTCCAAACACATAAACCCTAGAGTCTCCAAAATGAGGGTTTGGGTGAAAATGCACCCCAAGTTGCACAAGTAAAAATGGAGATATCTAGTAGGTTAAAAAGTTAATTTTAACATGTATAGAGTTTATTAAAAAGAATGAACTCACAAATTATGTTTTTGATGAGAAAACCTAGAAAAACAAGTACGGTGAGAAGAGAGTGAAACTCTTGACTATCCAAGCTAGCCCCCTTGAATCTTGAGGCAAAATGGAGAGTAAATGCTCCTCCAACTTGTTGATGAACACCTAGGGTTTTCAAAATTTTGGATTTATGAGGAGAGAGAGATGGAGAAGGGTTTTGTGAGGAGTAAATGAGGGTAAGGGGAAAAATCCTGTCTATAGGACCTGCAGGGACTTCCCACGACTTGGGCCGTGACTTGGAGACCGCGTACTAACCCGCGCGTGCTTCAGAGGTCTAAGTATCGATGTGAGTCCCGCGGCTTGGTCCGCGGCTTAAAGGCCGCGAAGTAACCCGCGCAACCCACTGACCTTCAGCCAAGACTCAATTTTACTTCCAAAAACCAAGGCACGATTATAAGGTTCAAAGTGTCCAAACAAGTCTACATTAGAAACTTCCTAACGTTAACAAACAGACTCAACAGAAGACCCCAAACATACTTAGATTTTCACGGGTGTTACAGTTGCAAAAGCGATGAAGAAAACGAGTTGTGGGTTTTTATCCCCAAAACACCCCTGTGTGATAGTGCCAAGCGAATGCGCCAGAGGCAATATCGCTGGCATAATCGCCTTATGTGTGTACCGAGATGGAGGCCTTCACTCCGAGTGTGACGTGCGATTGTCCCCAATGGCGCTCTCGCTGTCACTTTCGCCTAGATAGTACCACAACCCTCACTCCTTCAATGATTGTGATATGCAGATATGCCCTATCTCACTCTTGCTGAGAGTGTATCGAGACCCCAAACTCAGTTTCGATTATTCAGTCAACCAAACTCCTAAGGCATCTATTGTCTACCAAGACTTAGAACATGCAGAACCAATGATAGCATCTTATTGGGAATTAGACTAAGATAAAAGTTGAAATCTTACTTTAAAATCCTGGGTGTTAAGTAAGACCCCAAACTTCCCAACACCAACTTACAAAGACAATGCTACCCCTGATAGAAAATTTTCTAACCTTTCGATCCAAAAGCCGAGATTGAAACTTACCAATAATTGGCTTCCAACTAGAGACTCTAGACATCTTCCCCACCGGCATACCTAACATAGGTGAAAGGGATCAAACCCTCCTTACAGTGCAACCATCCAGCCATCCATTTTATGACCTCTTCACTACTAACTTTACTCCCATTACTTTGCTTTTATCCATATTGACATTAAGGCCGTAACACATTTGAAAACATTTAAGAATCCAGACAAAATTGGCAGCATTACTACCTAACCATTCCCCCATAAAAATAGCGTCATCCGCGTATTGTAGGATGGAATATCTTGATACAGGGAGGATTCAAGAGTTAATAAGGATTTTCAAATATAATTAGAAAAGAGGAAAATGAAATCGAAGAAAAAATAAGCTCGAAAAAGGCTCGAAATTTGGCATCGAAAAAGTATCAAATTGAGAATCATAAACAACGGCCGAAGCGGGTTTGATGCTAGTTACATATGGTCAAACCCGCATAACACACTGGACAAACGTGAGATTGGCGACTTACAAGCGGGATTATCCGCTTCTCATCCACGTAGCACACTGACCATGCATCCAAACCTTCATTCCTCCAAATACTTATTTGTTCATCCAAAGTATTATTCCACGTGACCTGCTTTGCTTCCCAATTCTTATATATCTAATTCTATTTTCTTTTTTATTTATTCTTTTAATTATCTTTTAGATTTAATAATTATCTTTTCTAGTTAGATTAGGATTAGATTTAATTCCGTAATTATCTTTTTCCTAGTTTAGGTTACAAATGGGACTATTAAGTTTATTTGTTTTAGGAAGTTATCAATTAATAAAAGTTCTTCTTTTAAGAGTTTTCTCTTGAATTTCAAGTTTTACGTTTTGTAATCTCGTTATCAAAAGGGTTTAGACGCTAGATCCTTCAGCAAACCTACGTTGCGCCATATCTTCTTCAATATTATCAAATTAGACCCCTCTAAATGACCATTTATTTTGAGCTTCCTTTATAGCCACATTGAGCCCTTCTGCAACAAGAACAAAGAGAAAAGGAGCTAAAGGTTCCCCGTGTCTCGCCCCTTTCTCCATGCAAATTTCTTTCAAGAGGGAACCGTTGACTAGGACCAAGACTCTAGCCGTTGAAATACAACCCCTAATCAAAGATCTCCATTTCTCTCCGAAACCCATTTGGTCAAGAATATCATCAAGGTAGTCCCAATTGAGCGAGTCGAGTTAGTTCTCAAAGGAGGGTAATTCTTCCAGATTACTTCTCTGACTGATTTATGCCTTTTCTTTGTAGGTTACTTAACTTGAGATTCATAGAAATTTAAATAGAATGGGTCCAAATTATGTTGGTGATTTTAGTGAAATCATCCGTTCATTTTGTGTAATTGGATTCACTAGATGATAATGGGTTGGTAGCTAAGCTATAACATGTGTTAGGAGGTGTGGAGTGCACACTAGTGTAAGCTAACTATGACCCGGGATCATTGGATGGTCATGTTTGGCGGATTGATCAGTTTTGAAACTGATATCCCTTTTCCACGATGCGGATGGGTTGTGCCGCGGGTTAAACCGCGCGGCTACCCGGGTCGTGCACTAGAATGAGGGGACAGAACAGTGACCCGGGCGGGTTGTGCCACGGGGTAATGCACGCGGCTACCTGCGTTGTGCACTGGGTTGTGGGGACGAAACAGTGGCCCACGCTGGTTAACCCGCTCGGCTACCCGCACGGGTCAATGTATCTGATTCGTTTTGTAACCCCTTTTTATAAAATCGTTTTGTAACCTCCAACATTAATATCCATAATCAATCTCACTTAATGAGAAATTATTATCATTTTTATTATAAGGTCGGTTACTATTCTCAAGGTATTTAAATAGGTTTTATTTCTTCCTAAATCGATACCGGTGAATTGAGATTATCCTCGAGTGAATTTCGTGATACCCGGGCAGAATAGGGTCGAAATATCACTTAAGGAAAGCGAGCTCTCATGCGATCTCTAATTCTTTATCCGAGTTCTGATCACTCTCTTCTTCTCCCTCTATATTCTGCACCCTCCCCAACAATCTTAAGTGATATTTTGTTCTTCATGAGAGAGATGGCGAGTGATCAATCCGTGAAAGATATGACAACCAAGTTCACCAAACTTGAGAAGTTCGAAGGCGTCGATTTTCGACGATGGCAGAAGAAGATGTACTTCTTTTTTACCACGTTGAAGGCCGTGTACGTGCTTAGCACTCCGATGCTGGAGGTGATGGAAAACGAGACGTTAGAGATGACCTGGCGTCGCAGAAAATGGGAGAACGACGAATACATATGTCGTAGCGATATCTTAAACGGTATGTGTGGCTCCCTCTTTGACATTTATCAAAATGTCGAGTCTGCCAAAGAGCTTTGGGACTCTCTTGAGTCCAAATACATGGCGGAAGATGCTTCTAGTGAGAAGTTCCTCGTTAGTTATTTTAACAATTACAAGATGGTAGACTCAAGGCTTGTGATGGAGCAATATAATGAGTGTTAGTGAATGCCCAAAAGCTAATCATACGATGATTGTAATTTTGAGTTTTGTTTCATGAAATTAATAAATAAATAAAAGGCATTGCCCAATTTATTATGTCTATGTTATATTCTGTGTTTTTAATTATTCATAATAAATAACTTTAGAATAATGTATTCTAAATGTCCCTAGTTAAATATTATTTTGGGTTTTAAGGTTAAAGTAATATGATAATGATTAGCATATGTAGGGATTCATATAGAGATATTGAATCTGCATATGGGTACAAAATGGAGATTTTGTGTATCGGACGTGACTCGCTATGAGAACACTTCATTGGATGTCATGTGAGTGTCATAAGTGTTTCTCATCTGGTCAATGTACATGTAATTCTTTGACTTGAGAAATATGGAGTTTGTTATGTGTGAGAAATGTATTTTAACATTTGTTCTAATCATTCCGTAACTGGGTGACAGAATTATTGTTGGATATGTTATAAATCACATGGTAGAACTAGCATGTATCGAGATAGGATTTGTCCCTCCTTTATGACGGGAGTGATGTCTCTGGGCCCCTTGATAAATATATACTAAGGAAATGCATGCATGCTCAGATAAATGATATGAGATATCAATTTCTGTTTTTATTAGTATATTAGGGAATCAAGAAACTAGAGATTGGACATAACGAGAATGACACATTCAATGTCTCGTGTTCATTCTGGACATCAAGGACAAAAGAATTAAATATGTACACTAAAATTGACTACATACCGGTAATTTGTTGTATCACCAATTCTCGTCATTTGGGTGATGATGATGTATTGCTAGATACCGCTCATTGTTTATAACTATAAATACGATATTTATATTTATTACCAACATGTCGAGAACCCATCGGGTCACACACATTGAACATATTCAAATAAGGAGTTTTAATAATTAAAACGTTTAATTATTATATTTGATTTGTATTGATTTAATCTGATTAAATAAAATCAGATATTATTTATGTTAGACATAAATAAAGATAGGTAGGTATGGTCTTGAAAAGATGATTTATGGTGCATGGATACTTCTACACTCAAGTAAGGTGTAGGGATGGTGGTGTTTTCATGACATGCCTCTCATGTCCATATATAATGTATGACATTGTATGCAAGATTTTTGTTCTTGCAATTCTCTCTAAAACCACCTAAAACTATATGCTCTCTTTCCTTTCTAAGTTTTGAAACCGTGACTAGCATCACGAGAAGGCAAAGGATTCAGATTGTTCGGGTGGATACCGTGGAGGCATCAAGTTTGCTTTGTTGCTGTGATTCAAGGTCTCGTTAACTGTGAGGTATAATTTCGAAACACCGATTTATTCCGGTTCGTATGGGTCCTTGGAGGGTTACGGTTTTATTTTCCACTGTGCTTGAGATCCTGTAACCCAACAATAAGCTCCTACGCATTCTAGGCCAATATGCTCAACATAATATGAAGATGGACGAATCCATTTCCGTATCAAGCATAATTGATAAATTGCCCCCTCTTGGAAAGATTTCAAACACATGTTGAAACACAAGAAGGAAGAGTTATCCTTTGTACAACTCGGTAGTCACTTGCGCATAGAGGAATCTCTTCGGGCACAAGAAGCTGAGAAACCTAAGATAAAAGAGGTTTCTGCCCTTTCGGTGAACATGGTGGAAGAGGGAAAATCCAACAATTTCAAGGGAAAACGCAAGTTCAATGAAGCCAAGAAAGGGCCCAACAAAAAGGTTAAATTAACCTGTTGGACCTGTGGTATGACCGGCCATCTCAAGCGGGATTGTCGAGTTATCAAGAATAAGAGTGGAGCAAGCACAAGTGGTTGTGGGCAAGGATCATTTTACGTGCAGGATGATGATGATGTACCTCTAATATCCGAATCATTTCGAATATTATGTACCAGTTCTTGACTTTGGTTTTAATTTAAATTTGAATTATGTACCACTAATATCCGAATCATTTTACGTGCATGATGATGATGCTTGGTGGATTGACTCGGGTGCCTCGAGTCATGTGTGAAAGGATCGACGTTGGTTCACCTCTTTGGAACCGGTTGAAGACAGATCCATGCTACACATGGGGAACGAGTCAAGTGCTCCCATTCTTGGACGCGACTTAGTTAGACTAAAGTTTAGTTCTGGAAAAATAATTAAACTTTTAGGCGTTTTGTTTGTACCACTAAATTCGAAAGAATTTGGTTTCCGGTAGTGTCTTGAATTAGTTTGGATATAGGCAAGTTTTTGAGTCCGACAAGTTTATCTTGTCAAAAGGTGGCTCTTTTGTAGGATTTGGCTATTTTTTGAAAGATATGTTTATGTTGAATTTAAATGAAAAGAATTTTGTTTCAAATTCTGTTTATGTAGCAAATGAAAATCTTGTTGATTCTAATTTATGGCGTGCAAGGCTTGGTCATGTGAATTTTAAAAGAATGGTTAAAATATCAAACGACGATCTTATTCCGGCCTTTGACATTAAAACCGGAAAATGTAAAACTTGCATGTTAACAAAGATCACTAGGCAACCTTTTCCTAATGTGAAAAGAGACTCGTCGGTGCTTGAATTAATTCATAGTGATCTTTGTGATTTGTATTCAACTCCGTTTTTGGTTAATAAAAAGTATGTTGGTACTTTTATTGACGACGCTTCACGTTTTTGCTACGCATTTTTGTTACACTCAAAAGATGAAGCGTTGGACAAATTTAAAATTTATAAAAAAGAGGTTGAATTGCAAATGAATTTGTTTTATAAAATGTTTGCGCAACGATCGTGGTCGGGAATATTACGACCCCATGTTTTTCCAATCCATAGGAATCATTCATGAGACTACGACTCCTTATACACCACAAAAAAATGGTGTGGCGGAATGGAAAAATAGAGTTCTCAAAGAAGTTGTGAACTCTATGTTATTCTACTCGGGATTGAGTGATGGATTTTGGGGTGAAGCCATGTTAACGGCTTGTTACTTATTAAATCAAGTTCATAATAAAAGGAACAAGATTACCCCATATGAACTTTTGTTCAAGAAAATGCCTAACTTGAATTATATTCGAGTTTGGGGTTGTGAGGCGGTTGTTCGACTACCCGAACCCAAAAGGAAAACATTGGGTGAGAAAGGTATTGATTGCATCTTTATTGGATATGCCAAGCATTCCAAGGCCTATAGGTTCTATGTTATTGAACTTAATGATTCTATAGCGATTCATACCATTATAGAATCGAGAGATGCCTTATTTGATGAGATTAGATTCTCTTCAATACCTAGGCCGAATGATATGGTTCCAAGTACTAGTGGAACTAGTGAGGTTGAAGAACAAGCAATTGTTCCAACCGAATCTCCGATACTTCGAAGGAGCAAAAGAGGAAGGATCGAAAAATCCTTTGGTCCCGATTTCCAAGTAAACTCTTACTGTTATAATATTGAGGAGGATCCAAAATCATTTGATGAGGCTATGAAGTCTCAAGATGTTGCTTTCTGGAAAGAAGCAATAAATGATGAGATGGACTCCATCATGGGAATAATACTTGGGTATTATCGGACTTTCCACCGGGTTGTAAACCTTTGGGATGCAAGTGGATCTTCAAAAGGAAAATGAAAACTGATGGATAGATCAACAAGTTCAAAGCTAGATTAGTAATCCAAGGCTTTAGGCAACGAGAAGGCATCGATTATTTTGATACCTATGCCCCAGTTGCAAGGATCTCCACGATTAGATTGTTGATAGCCTTATGAGTTATTCACAATTTAGTGATTCACCAAATGGATGTCAAAACGACATTCTTGAATGGTGACTTGGAGTAAGAAGTTTACATGAAACAACCGGAAGGTTTTGTTATGCCTGGGATGGAGCATAAGTTGTGTAAACTTGTAAAATCATTGTATGGGCTAAAACAAGCACCCAAACAATGGGATCAAAAATTTGATGAGATTATCTTATCCAACGGTTTTATGTTAAACCAAGGGGACAAGTGTGTATATAGCAAATTTGACACATCTGGTAACGGAGTAATCATTTGCTTATACGTTGATGACATGTTGATCTTTGGTACCGACCAAAATCAAGTTGATAAAACCAAAGAGTTTTTGTCATCAAGTTTCTCCATGAAAGATATGGGAGAGGCGGAGGTGATCCTTGGAATAAGGATCAAGCGTGAGAACAAAGGGATTGAAATCTCATTACATTGAGAAAGTATTAAAGAAATTTAATTGCTTTGATTGTTCTCCAGTGAGTATTCCATTTGATCCGAGTATGAAACTTATGCCGAACTCGGGTGAAGCGGTGTCACAACTCGAATACTCAAAGGCTATTGGATGCTTGATGTATGCCATGACAATCACTAGGCCGGATATCGCTTTTGCCATAGGAAAGTTGAGTAGGTTTACAAGTAGTCCTAGTATTTCTAGGACGGGTTTCCTTCGATATTAGAGGGATATTCGAATGCAAGTTGGATTACCAACTTAGAATATCACACTTCTACGAGTAGTTGGGTGTACTTGCTTGGGGGAGGTGCCATCTCATGGGCTTCCAAGAAGCAAACTTGCATCACGAGTTCGACTATGGAGTCGGAATTTATGGCATTAGCAGCTGCCGGTAAAGAGGCGGAGTGGCTAAGGAATTTAGTCCATGAAATTCCGTTATGGCTTAAACCAATATCACCCATTTCTATCCGTTGTGATTGTGCGGCTACTTTGGCTATAGCTTATATTCAAATATAAAATGACAAGTCTAGACACTTAGGTGTTAGACATAGCATGATTCATGAGCTAATCATAAATGGGGTGATTTCAGTTGAATTTTTCGGTCACAACAAAATCTAGTGTACCACTTGACAAAGGGGTTAGCTAGGGACTTGGTTCACAAGTCGGTGATAGGGATGGGATTAAAGTCCATATAAATCTCTAACGGCGTGATACCCAATTCTCTTCTAATGCAACGTTATAAGTTGAATTCAATGGGAAAGTTCACTCTAAGGGATTGTAGTACAAGATAATCATCCCAAGATATGTGCTCGGTACTGCAAGTGAAGGAGGTAATAGTTCTTTTGTAAAAGTGCATGAGTAGGTGCATGTTGAAAGGAACTACCTATATGAGTGTGAAGTGTGGCCGTTTCAAGAAGCTTGGACTTGGCTTTGATACACTCACGAATAGATAAGGACACATGGCCTGTATAGTGTCAAGTTTAAACTTTAGAGAATCATTTAAATTCATGTGTATGTTATTTTCTGGTACTTAAATTATGGGTTCAATCCATAGGACACCCGGATTCTCGATTATTTGAAATGTGTAATGTACTAAGATTAAAAAAATTCTATCTTCTAGACATTTTCATTTATGCATGAGTTTGTTTTCCTATATTAACTTTTGTTTGTGAATCAAGATTGCACTAAAATGGGGGAGGATTGTTGGTGATTTTAGTGAAATCATCGGTTCATTTTGTGTAATTGGATTTACAAGATAATAACGGGGTTGGTAGCTAAGCTATAACACGGTTAGGAGGTGTGGAGTGCACACTCGTATAAGCTAACTATGACCCGGGATCGTTGGATGGTCATGTTTGGCGGATTGATCAGTTTTGAAACTGATATCCCTATTCCACGACGCGGGTTAACCCCCGCGGCTACCCGCGTCGTGCACTGGAATAAGGGGACGGAACAGTGACCCGGGCAGGTTGTGCCGCGGGGTAACCCGCGTGGCTACCCGCACCGTGCACTGGGTTGTGGGAATGAAACAGTGACCCACGTGGGTAGGGACGTGGGTTAACATGCGCGGCTATCTGCACGGCTACCTGCACGGGTCACTGTATCTGATTCGTTTTGTAACCCCCTTTTTATGAAATCGTTTTGTATCCGCCAACATTAATATCCACATTCAATCTTATTTAATGAGAAATTATCATTATTATTATACGGTCGGTTACGATTCTCAAGGTGCTTAAATAGGTTCGATTTCTGCCTAATCGATACCGGTGAATTGAGATTATCCTCGAGTGAATTTCGTGATACCCGGGCAGAATAGGGTCAAAATATCACTTAAGGAAAGCAAACTCTCACGCGATCTCTAATTCTTTATCCGAGTTCTGATCACCCTCTTCTTTTCCCTCTATATTTTGCACCCTCCCCAACAAATTAAAGAATATGATATTTACTTTGTGTATTATAGATTTCCATCCAAAGTCTCTTAATAAATTGTCACTTTCTTTGGGGAAAGAGTTAGGGGCCGTTTACCAAACGCTTACCTGGGTAAGCGCTTACCAAGTCATTTACCTTATGGATAAAGATGACAATGTCCAAGAATTTTACCCGGTAAGAGCTAAGGTAAGGACCCAAAGTCTTACCTTGGTAAGTGATGGCGAAAAGTCTTACCACGGTTAGGGTTTACCGGGAAAATGGTTGCATACAGTACCGTTTTGGTGGACTAAAATCTTACCCGATAGGTAAGTGATAGTGTTAAATTTTACTCGTAAGCGCTTATCGGAAATTTTTTTGAATACGATACCGTTTTGGTGGACTAAAATCTTACTCGCTAAGTAAGTGATTGTGTTAAATTTTATTGGTAAACACTTATCCGGGTAAGCGTTTGGTAAACGGCTCCTTAATGATGTGATTTGCCACTTTCTACACTTTTATTAATAGCTATTAGCTAACGATGTATATCTTGCGACCAATCTCAGTGTCCTCGGGTATGAAATTCGATCACTTGTGGATTGGGTAGGAAGGTATTCATAGTAGGGGTTCTGTTATAAGTTATAACTCACAATCGTCAAGCAACATATTAAATTGTATCTAATGCCACCAGATAGGAATTTTGTATGTTGCATTGCAAGACGAAGAAAGAAATCAATTACTAATTGTACAACTGACAAACCGATATAGAAGAATTAGAACATGAAAACGAAATGAAGAAAATATATATGAAAGAATGCAAAGGAGAACGGTTTTGCGAATGTATATATTGATAGAACAACCAGAAAGACAACATTATTACACAAATTTACAACATCATTTACCATTCTCCCCATCGCCTCCACTTTATCATGATAAATAACTCTGAATAAACCTTAGCTAACTCCAATCCCTTATGCCACTTTTAGTTTGTACTAATTCTAGTACTTCATTCCTCATTGCTGGCGGTCAAGGACCGCATTTGAATCCCAGGAATTTGAGGAAGCAGAATTTGCATCGAACTCATTAGACCACCAAGTAACGATGTCCTTGGCACCATCCATGTCCTTGAAACAGTCAAATTCATTCGTCTGTGTCTGATCTAGTGATACAGAATTAGCTGCTTTGTTGCTCAAGAACTCGTCGATTTCAGCTTGCAATGCCCAAAACTGCTGTAATTCCATGCTTGGCTGCTTTATACCTTCTGATTCTGGTACTTGCATTGATGACCCAGGAATGTTAATTCCATTGATGGAACCCTCCATTTGGTTGACCAGGATGTTACTCTGCGGAGAATACACCTGTTGAGGACAGTTATTTGATTGTCCATAAAGTTCAACCTTTTGAGGGGAATCCGGTAAAACATGTTGTATCATTAGAGGGTTTGATGATTCATTTAGAAGTTGAAGACTCTGCATCATCTTCTCTTGAATTGGGTTCAACTTACAAGGCCACATCGTCAGGTTAGCACAGTGAGGGATATTAGGGTTTTCAAGGCTTTGGAGTTGCATGTGAAGTTGGAGCCTTTCAATGGCCGAATTGCTTAGTGTTTCCAGTCCGTTCCCATCTTTGGGATCCTGGGTTGAACCAGTGAGCCTACTAGCATGAGACTGTTTTCGCCTTCCAAGCAATTTCTTCTTCAGCCTAGTGTTCCAATAGTTCTTGATATCATTATCAGTTCTTCCAGGCAGTTGGGCAGCAATTATGGACCACCTATTTGATTATCAGATAGAATATTAGCCCATAGAATTAGATGACCAAGAACAAGAAAAAACTTTATTTGTTTGTGTGTGTGTGTGTGTGTGTGGGGGGGGGGGGGGGGGGGGGAGTCATACGTAAATCAATAAGAAACTTGGGTGTGTTTTGATATAGAGGTTATATTCTTTGAACAAAAGAATCATGTACAAGTGCTAAGGACGAGAAAACTTTGGTTGAAACATGAAACCTGACCATAACACCTCCCCTCCAAACACACACACACACCAAAGAGAGAGAGAGAGAGAGAGAGTAATACCTGCTGCCTATACTAATATAGAGGCTGCAGATGATGTTGTCTTCTTCTTCAGAGAATCCTCCATGCTTGATATTAGGTCTTAGGTAATTTAACCACCTGAGTCTGCAGCTTTTTCCACATCTCTTTATGCCTGCATAACATATATAGTTAGGTTATAACTCCAAGAAGGGTGTCAGATAAAAAGATCTTGATAAGGCAAATTATAAACAAAGAATGAAGATTCATACCAATCTTTTGCGGAAGAGCGATCCAGTTGCCACCAGTACCATATTTTTCAATGTAATCTTTGAGTTTAGCATCTTCTTCGGGAGACCATGGCCCCTTCTTCACGTTTGCTTTATCACAGCAAGGTGCTCTTCCCATCTTCCTTTAGTTCCTGTGTCTTGCGATGGAGTCGTCTCTCTATTTCTCTCTCTTTGCGTCAGTGGTTTGTATGTGAAAATATGTATGAGCGAAGACCCTAGATTTATAGTGGGTATTTCATGACAATTAGGGTTGGATGTGATGCTTTTTCAAACAAAAGAAAGTCATACACTTCTAGGGTTTTGGTGTCTTGCAACTTGAAGTATAAATACATAGATTAATTATGTCAAATCTTTAAAATTTCTATCATATACTTCTATTTTAGAAAATAATTTAAGAGTTCTCCTTATGTCTCGAAATACATAAAATGATTAGTGTTTTGTTTTTAACACGAGAAATTTACAGATATGAATGCTATATATTAGTTAAAAAAAGATTCTTGTTAATTAATTAATTACATATAAAATCAAATTAAATACTGTTGTATTTGTTATACAAACGAAGTAATTAAACTAAACAAAATAATAAAACAGACATGTTAGTAGTGATAAACTCTAGGAATATATGCACTAATATTGGAACTGGAAAATAAATATTAATACGTTGGAATTTTTGGATTTGAATAAGAGAACAAATAATAAAGATAGAATCAGACAAACAACTATATGGAAATATCTCTTGGTATTTTAAATATATATTCTATAGTAGACTCTCAGAAATTAGTTCTATTTTATTGTTTATACGTAATGGTGCAAGTAAAATCAAGAAAGAAACCTCCATGCTCTTTGTTTGTCGCCAACCTCGTGTGCATCGTTCCATTATTAGCTACAGATGTACCTCTGACACAAATTAATATTGTGAATAAAAGTTTGATTCATTACTAAATTTTTTCTAGTTAAAATTAATTGGCTTCTTATTTTGAAATTGATAATAACATAATTTCTTACTTGTATTGGATTAAGGCAAATTCAATAAAATTATGAGGAAAAACAAACAAAAATAAAACTAGGACATTAGTCACAGTGTCGGATCCTAGATCAAATTAAAATCAAACTCTGCAATCAAGTGACAATAAGAAAGAAGTAGACACCGCCCTCAGAAGTACACCATTGTATTGGTCTCATGTGGCCATCAACTTTTTTTTTTTTTTTTTTTTTTCCGGTGGGGGTGAGGGGATTAAATCAGTGCGAGTAAGCAATAAGTGGCGGTGGCTGGTTTTAAACAAGGGACCTTTATGGATGACAATGGGATTAATCTCTTAATAATAATTAGGACGGTATTTAAATAATTATGAGAGCCAAATAGTTACAAACTTAAACTTAGCAATGCAGAGGAGACTGCAATCAAGAACTGACTAGCTAGAGAGCAAAAACTTGGCTGCAAATGTAACAAATCCACAACCAGGCCGGGGAAAGCATGCAATCCAAAGACCATTCAATATGATGAATTCATAGATTCCTAAAGAAAACTGAATTACACTTTTGGGAAGACAAAAGTTGCCTAAACAAGTAGGCAATAGAATGTTAACTTGGTTTACATTGTTTTAATAAATGCCTTCAAATCGATGGAATTGACGAGCTATATTCAGAATTCGTTCCTCTACGTTTTCCTTTTTTTTTTCTTTTTTCTTTGTCTCTTATTGAATGGCAAGATCAGCAAACATAAATTCGGGATTAATGAAGTCTTTATTGAAGGGATAGCATTCTGCTGGACAAATTATGAGAAATAGCCAAATAGGTTTCTTAGTTGTTATTCTTGTTAACAAAAATTGATAGTTATCTAGACATATATTAATCCATAAAGTACAGTCCTTTTGTTCAATAAAAATTTATAATACATTCTTTTTCTCAAAATTTTCTGCTAAGAGATATTACACAATTAGATTATCATCCTCATAAATAAATTACTAGTGTCAATTAGATCCATTATTTTTTTGTATTAAAATGTATTTCGGATATTTTAGTACGTTACAATAGAAAATATATAACATAAGCGTTGTTAGCTGTCCACTAAAAGGAGGAAAGCCAAAAGCTTAAGGATTAATCTATTTTAATTGAAAGCATTGCAAACCTCTTGTGCTTGGCTGCTCCCTCTTTTCTAATTATTCTATGATAAGTTTAAACCCTAAAACTATATTTAAATTAATCCAGAACTGTTCCATTTAGTACAAAGAAAATTCCCATGTCAAATGCAAAATGGTTTGTTAAAGATATAAAATCCCAGTTTTATTTTATATATTAAATTAAAGACAACTAACTAAGGGGTTGTTTTTTTTTTTTTTTTTGAAAAAACCTCTTAATAACTATTAAGCCAGAATCGTTCAGACTTTTTTACACACCACCTCTTATTAATCATAACTAAAATAAAACTAGACTTCAGACTTTAGACCTCTTAAAAAACAAACACTACTAGAAAATTGATTATTTCCGACGACAATTTCCGACGGACAAGATCCGTCGGTAATTTTCGATGGATTACCGACAAAAAAATAACATTTGCGAATGATACATTATCCGTTGGTGATCCGTCGAAAAATATATCCATTTCCGACGGATCACCGACGGACGTAAAATTATTTTTTTTTTGTTTTTTTAAATACTTAATGCCGTCGGTAAATATAAAAACTTAATTAATAATAATTTTTTCCTGATGTCCGTCGGTAATTACCGATGGACATCAGGAAATCCGTCGGTAATTCGTCGGTAATTACTATGTATGTATGTATGTATGTATGTATGTATGTATGTATGTATGTATGTATGTATATGCTCATGTATGTATGTATATATAGTATGTATGTATGTATGTATATGCTCATGTATGTATGTATATGATCATGTATGTATGTGTGTATGTATATATATATATATATGTATTTATGTATGTATATATATATATGTATGTATGTATGTATGCATGTATCTATGTATGTATGTATGTATGTATGTATGTATGTATGTATGCATGTATATGCTCATGTATGTATGTATGTATATGATCATGTATGTATATGCTCATGTATGTATGTATGTATATATGTATGTATATATATATGTATGTATGTATGTATATATATATGTATGTATGTATGTATATATATATATGTATGTATATATATATGTATGTATGTATGTATATATATATGTATGTATGTATGTATATGATCATGTACGTATGAATATATAGTATATATATATATATATATGTATGTATTTATGTATATACGTGTCGTATGCATATAAGTGTGTGTGTGTGTGTTTGTGTATGTCTAGATCATGTATTGTATGTAGTATGTATATCTATAGATCTTGTCTATGTCACGTGTGTATGTATATATGTTTATAGATCATGTCTATGTATGTGTCTATATATGTATGTCTATTGTGTACATATGTATTGCTTGTATGTATATATATGTATATGCGTATAAATATCTGAATGTCATGTACAAGTTTCCGTTAACGTGAAAAGATAGCGGTCGTTAACTGTTTCCGTTAATTCCAGTTACTTCATGGGTATATATATACATATGTATGTATGTATATATGTATGTATGTATGTGTATAGATGTATGTATGTGTGAATAACACGTTTGGTTCCTGATCTAACTGGAATTAACGGAAAAAGATAACGACCGTTAACTGTTTCCGTTAAGTCCAGTTACTTCAGGGGTATTTTAATCAATGTAAAATATATAATAATTTATTTATTAATTTAAAAGTAATATTTTTAACTTAAAAAAAATCCGTCGAAAATCCATCAGTAATCATATCCGTCGGTATTTACTGACGGAATTTCCGTCGGTGATTTGCCGAAATTTCTAAAAAAATAAGCGGGCATAAAGCCCTAAAACTGATTTCCCTCTATCTTGTCTCCCTCGATCTGTCTCCTCTCCCTCTCGACTCCCTCGATCTGTCTCACTCTCGATTTCCCTCTCGTCTCCCTCTCCTCTGTCTCGATTTCTCAGTCCTCTCGGCGACACCTCCATCTTGACGAACTCTCCCTCTCGGCGTCACCTCTATCTCGGCGACGACGAT
Source organism: Arctium minus (assembly GCA_954870635.1). NCBI lineage: Eukaryota > Viridiplantae > Streptophyta > Magnoliopsida > Asterales > Asteraceae > Arctium > Arctium minus. The sequence goes on from OX941087.1 coordinate 14,893,491, forward strand.
CATCACCACCTCCACTTGTCAAGTATTGATTTGAGCTCTTAAATATGTGTGCGTGTGTGTGTGTGTGTAAATGTGTGTGTGTGTGTAAATCTGTATGTGTGTGTGTGTAAATCTCTGTATGTGTGTGTGTGTGTGTGTGTAAATCTGTGTGTGTGTGTTAATCTGATTAATAATCTGTGTGTGTGTATGTTTGTTAATCTGATTAATCTGTGTGTTAATCTGATTAATAATCTGTGTGTGTATAAATCTGTGTGTGTATGTTTGTTAATAATCTGTGAGTGTATAAATCTCTATGTGTGTATATTTGTTAATAATCGAGGTATGAGCTATGAGGTATTTAAAGTACTGACACTTGTTTTAGTTTAGGTGTAACTGTTATGAGGTATGAGCTATGAGGTAGGTGTAACACCCGTAATTCTCGGTAAGTAAAAGTCACCCGTGCGTTTTCTTAGGTTTCTAAGCTGTGATTTTTAGTTGGGAACTCATTTATATTAGTCCCCATGAGAATCGAGGGCGATCCGTGCGAGAGAAGTGAGTTTGGGGGCTCGGTATGCTTCAGGCGAGAGTGCCCCGCGATAGTGACAGTGTCACTATCGCCAGGGCTCAATCGCGGGGAGTGTTACCCTTACGGTACATCTTTGGCGAGAGTGACTCGCGATAGTGACGCTGTCACTATCGCTTGTCACAATCGCGGTCGGGGCTGGATGTTTAAATGAGCCGATTTTGCTACCATTTTTTATAACCCTTCACTTTTTCTCTCCCAAATCATTTCCTCACTCCCCATTACAAACCCTAACTTATTTTGAGGCCATTTCCTTGTGTTTCAAGGTGTTTCTTCATCATCAAGCTTGTGATCTCAACCTCATGTGCTAGTTCATGTGTTCTTCCACCATTTCTTGAAGATTTCTAAGTTTTAGGGGTTTTGCTCAAAACCTAACTGTAAGTCCTTCCTCTCCATATCTAAGTTCTTTATGAGTATAAACACTCCTCGGATGATTTCCTAGTATTTTATTTCTCCAATATTCGGTTGGGATGACTTTGGGAAAGTTACGTCAAAATTAGGGTTTCGGCCAAATTGGGGATTTTGATGAAAAATGTTTGGGGATTGATTCTTAATGGTTGAATGAGTAATATTCATGGTTGGAAACTTGTGAATATAGGTTTTGGAAGGTTTTGCTTTTGGATCCAAAGTTTCTCCAAGGAGCTCAAGTTGGGGAAAATCTAGATTTAGCCTAAATCTAGCAAGGTGAGTTCAAGTTGATTTGTGAAAACGTTGTACATGCCAAAATGTCCATTTTAAAATATTTATGTGTTTTACATGAAATTTTCAATTGTTGAGTTATTTGGTAACTTTTGATTATTTGAAGTGTTTAGCTTATTAAAATTTGTAAAACACCCACATTTAGGATTTCTGGGCATTTTGATAGATGTGTCATAAATGAATGTGTTTTGATGATTTATTGCATAATTAGATATTTGGTCAAAAATGCGCTTTTCAGTATTTGTTGGAAATATGCATCATTTATGTAATGGGACGTTTTGAAGGTACGAATGTGTGAGTCCTTTGATTTTGATCATTCCCGACCTTGGTAACATTTTGGAAATGGTAAACCTTTTAATTTTAGGCCGAAGGCCAATTGTGATTTGGGAGACAAAGATTTTTGGGAAAAGATGTATTTTGGTTTATGGAATCCTGTTGGGTCATGTATTTTAGCCAAACGTGTATATTGCATTTGGGGGCTTGGTTTACACTCAGATGAGTCTTTGGAACATTTGTTCAGTTTTGAAAGCTCACTATAGAGCTTTGGTTACAATTTGTACCATTGCATCTTATTTGAGAATTACATGTTTTGGATGTGCTAGTTCATTCATTTGGAGTCATGTAAGGTTTTAGGTTGTAAGGCAAACAGATCCATAGGCATGAGAGTCAGTTTGAGTGGGATAAATATCCCCGTATTGTAACTTGAAATAGGCATGGGGTCTTCTGACCAATAATTGCAATTTTCTTGTGAACGAGCTTAACTAGGATGTTTTGGAATTCCAAGGTATAGACCCAGAGGGGTTGAACTTGATGAGTGCACGAAGATTTCCAATGTACAGACCTAGAGGGGTTGAACTTGATGATTATCCAAGCAATAGACATGGAGTTGTTGAGCTTGTTGGTTTGTTAGCTATAGACCCGGAAAGGTTGATGTTAACGAGTGTTTTATTCCTAAGTGACACTCATATAACATTGATAAGTGGCCTAACTTTGTGTGTTCGCCACATTCGATGGAATTCAGGTCTCCCCCGTCACCGAAAAGTGTTGTTTTGGGTATTGAATTTTATTATCCAAGTTTTCGGTGATGTTTTGTATATATAGATCTTATCCATGATTTATGGGTTTAATATTATGCCACATCCGTGTTTTTGGGTGTTTCGGGATATAAAGTTTTATACGCATTTCATAATTGGGAGTTTAATTGCTATTCACGTTTGAGTGTGTTTTTGGGTTGAATTTAATTTACGAAAGAATGTTTATATTGATGTTTCTTTGCCTAAAATGCATATTATTGGAAAACGAGTCAGTTTCGTATTTGAGACCTATCAAATTGAAAGATTATGATTTAGATTACATTACTTCTTTTCAACGATATCTTCATTCATGTTGAAAACTCTTGAACTCACTAGGCGTTAGCCTAACCTTTTATTTGTCGGCATGTGGTGCTTGCCGGCGAGGGGAACTGCGAAAGGTGTTAGGTAAGTTCAGTCGTTGAATGACAAATGGAGATTTTATAGAATGTTACAATCCCTACCGCGGAATAGCGCACCTACACGTCTTCATCGACGTTGTTTTGCGACCGGAAGACCGAGAGCTAATTATCGAGACTTTGGGAACCAAAACCTAACTCTTTCTATGGGGAGCCGTTGCTGTTCTTTCTAACCTCCGACTCTATCCGGTTGTGAATAGTCCTAGTGACGCTATGAAACGAATAGTGCTAGTTGTGTGCTCGAGGAGGGTTTAACTTGTCGAAGTCTTCCACAATTGTTTTGGGAAGAGCAACTTGCGTTTGGGGATTAAGTAGCACCCGACTTTGGTTTAGTCTTTGTGTATTATTGAAGTTTGTATTTGTTGAGGTTATTTATCGAATTTCATAATTGAAGCGTAATGAGTTTTGAATTGTAGGAAGATGTGTCGATTTATTTGATGTTACATCGAAAATTTTCATTAGTTGCTCTTATCAAATTTGAGGGTGTTACAAGTTGGTATCAGAGCTTAAGTTTGAGAGAATTAGGTGTTGATTTTGGATGCCTATACTCGAACTAGTGTTATTTTAAGTGATTGAAAGTGAAGTTGCACTAATAGGCACTTTAAGATTAGATGATTCGAGGTGGTTGGAGTCACTAGGAACAGGAAACACGCCGAAGGTTACAAGGATGATCATGTACAGTACGTTCATAATAGCACCTGACCAGTGTTATGGTGAACCTACGAGTAACATGTGTATGCTTGAACTGCCTTGGTATGATGACCGTTGGGGCAATGAAGAAGTTTCTAAATGAGTAGCCATTAGAAGGAGTTGATGATTTTAGTATTCATCACTTGGAGTGACGGTAAGCATGTTGATTGCATTAAGTGGACCGTTTCGGGTCGGATTGATTGGTTTGATTAGAACCATAGACTTTTGGAACCGATGTTATTCGAGGAGAAATTGGGAGGTGGACCTATGAAGTCCCTGATCTTTGCCTTAAGATGTTGAGCATCTGGATGACAATAGTGTAACTAAGAAATCGAGGAGCGTGGTTTCGAGGTGTTGGGTGCCGATCAAATTCATGCACGAAAATTTAGTTCAAAAATAAATTGCATCAATTATTTCTCATGTTTCCAAATTAGCATGTGGATAACATTACGATGTATTGGGAAAACATTTATCACACACAAGATTTTAAACCATGATTTTAAACTTGCATGAAATTGTTTTATTGCTCATGGTTGCAAACTTGGTAGAGATTTTCTTTATCCCAGTTTTATCGAACATTATTTTCGGATATTGTGATGTCAATATTTTGATGTTGTTTAGGGTATTGGACAAGTAACTCTGACCCATGACTTTAACATTGGATCTCCTCCATGTATGTTAAGGTTTTGGGACGAAAAGTTATTCCCATGTTTTGGTATTCGAGTTTTATTGGAAACTTTATTCCGTGTGAGTTTTATCGAAATTTATGAAATATTATTTTACGAGGTTTTGCTACGCATGAGTGTGCTATGAAATGCGTAGCCTTTCATTTTGAATGCATATGAATTTACGAGTTTTATTGAAGCCTTATATCTTATGTGAGTTACGTTGAAAAGTGTCATTTTATATCATAAATGCGATAAAAGATAAGTTTTTGGAATTATGACGTTTTAGTCATAACTTTATTTCATGCTATTTGATCTTTGGGAACGAAGATTTTGGCACCATTCGATTTTGAGTGTTGTTGGGTTTGATTGAGTTTAGGGAAAATTTTGTCGGGTTTTATTAGGGGTGGCAAAAAGTGACCTAACCCGCCAACCCAACCCGAACCCAACCCAAAATTAGCAGGTTGGGTTGAGAATTTCAACCCATTTAAGTTAAATGGGTCAACCCGCTTAACCTATTTATTAATTGGGTTTGGGTTGGGTTGAAATTTCCAACCTGTTTTCAACCTGATTTCGACCCATTTACAACCTGATTTCGACCTATTTACAACCTGTTTCTAACCCATTTACAACCTGTTTTTAACCCATTTATAACATGTTTCTAACCCATTTATAATATTACCTAATATTTTTATTTTAATTATTAATCAATATAATATAATTTCTATATTAAAATTTGAAAGTTGAAATTGAAACCCTAAATCACTAAAGTAAATTGGCGCCGCTCTTCTTCCTATACCATTCCTCTCCTCCCTCTTCGGCTCTGTTCACGGAGACTCCACATACGCCGGTCGGAGTCCTCTCCTCTCCCTTTGTTCGACTGTTCCAATGTTCCACACTTCCACGACGAGTTCCAGACTTCCATTGTTCCACGACGAATCCAGTCGTGGAATTTTTCGTTGTGTATTTGTCGTGGAATGAAGTATTTTAAACATTTTTATTTCATTTACAATTTTAAATTTAAATGGGTCAACCCAGGTTCAACCCATTTATTTAACAGGTTGGGTTCAGATAATCATAAACATGTCAACCCGCTACCAACCCATCAACCCAACAGGTTGGGTTGGGTTGAAAATCTCAACCCATTTAGTTAAACAGGTTGGGTTGGGTTGAGATTTTCAACCCAATTAATAAATGGGTTGAACCCGAACCCAACCCAACCTGACCTATGTACACCCCTAGGTTTTATAGAATTATATTTTACGACATTTTGCGTCGTGCAGTTGAACTTTGAGAGGTGTATACTTGCATTATTGTGTGCGTTAACTTATGAATTTTTGTCTAATATTTTTGTCTCATGCGAGTTTCGTGCCGGTGTTTTCGCAACCGTAAGGGACGTCTTGAGTGTTTTGCTAGTAGATGTCATCACATACGTTATTTTGGGAAGTTTCATTATCATGTGATTTCTCTTTTGGGGTTCGTACAAGTGTTATTCGTTGGATGCTATTTAGTATTCAAATTAATTTATAATGTTAGTGTGAGTAGCATATGAAAGATGTATGTTGGCTCGTATTGAAATTTCGCTCTGAACATGTTTCAGTTATTGATTTTATTGTCATAAATTTTCCGCAATGCCTTAAATGAGTTATCGGTATACATGTCCTTGTAACTTCCATTTTCGGACAAGTGCATTTTATTTGTGCGGCCTAAGGTTTGAACTAGATTTAAAATTTATTTGTGTTTGACCAAATAACGCACTCCTATTGTTTTACTAAGTCTTGGAAACTAAACTGAGGTATATGTGCCTTGTTGGAAAATTTTATTCCACAACGTATGCGGTTTAAAGGAAGGAACTTTGAAGTAAAATTGTGTAAGTTCCTTTTTGAAGTTGTACAAACATTTCTTGCATATGTTCTAGTATAAAAAATTATTTTCACGTACATACTATAAATTGATGCATGCTAGGACCATAGTAGTCCATTTGAAAATATTGTTGCACATCTTTTGTTATTGTCATTATTAACGTGAGTAAGGACCAAACGAATTGCGGAATTGCTTTGTATGTGTGTCATTGATCACCATTTTGCACACCTATCGAGAAATCGGTAGTGGATTTTACTCATACAATTAAGTGTTATAGAGCTTGTGTATTTGAAAGTCCTATAAAATTTCAATTGGCATTTTAATTGAAAAACCTTGAACTCATTAGGGCTATAGATTTAAAACCCCTATCGTGAAAGAAGTTGTTATAATGGACTAGAGAAGTCCTTGAGAATTGGAGTGTCGGATGATCCGACTTGTGGCTAGTGTTGGATTATGGAGTTCATCCTTATGAGTAGGTTCACGTATGATTGATTGAGGTATTAGATTTATATGTTACCCCCTTTATATATAAGCGACAATCTTTCCTTTTTGGTAAATCTTTAGGTTGAGCCTTGTGCGATTGCTCGAGTACGGTTGATTTTTAATTGATGGGTTGATGTTTGTCAACATGTTATGTATTGGTGGTGTACTACTTTTTGGGTATTCGGGAACATTGAGGATGTTACGGTTTGTTAGTAAAGTTGTATGTTTGGAGTTTCCATTCCCATATTAGGTGTCAACTTTAAATCTTTTGGGGATCGTCTCAGTGCAAGCCAACTTGTCCTTTTGAGGACAGTAACCTTTGGAATGTTCGGAAGTATCCCCGTTGGATTATGAGAAGAGTTAATCTCACGGTGGTGGAACTTAAAGGGGATTGGATGTTGGTGAATAACTATTGATTCGTACTATTTCTTTGATGTGATAAATGTGGGAATTCTTTGGGATCAGTGTAGGTCATCGGTCTAAGAACTCAGAATCATGTTGAACTAGCTGAATGAGTCAATGAGAAATTGGGGTCAAAGCGACACTTATGATAGTATGTGTTCCCCTAAGGTTGGGAGGCAACCGAGATTGTATGGTTAGAAATTGCATCAGTAAGATTCGATGTTCACTCTAGTATGAATGTAGCATATAAAGGTGGATATGGGATGTGAGAGCAATCTGTATGGCAATTGCGTCAGGAAGTCACCCAATGTTAGCCTAAGGATGAAATGGATTAGAGACAATCCCCTAGGAAAAGAGACAATCGTTTTGGGGAAATATCAACATTTAGGGCTATGTTATATTGTTATCTTCGGGGACCGAGAAAACCTTATTAGTGTTAAGGGTGGTAAGTGAATGCCTTGAAAGAGATATAGATTTCGAGGACGAAATCATTCTAAGGTTGGGAGGATTGTAACACCCGTAATTCTCGATAAGTAAAAGTCGCCCGTGCGTTTTCTTAGGTTTCTAAGCTGTGATTTTTAGTTGGGAACTCATTTATATTAGTCCCCATGAGAATCGAGGGCGATCCGTGCGAGAGAAGTGAGTTTGGGGGCTCGATATGCTACAGGTGAGAGTGCCCCGCGATAGTGACAGTGTCACTATCGCCAGGGCTCAATCGCGGGGAGTGGTACCCTTGCGGTACATCTTCGGCGAGAGTGACGCTGTCACTATCGCTTGTCACAATCGCGGTCAGGGACTGGATGTTTAAATGAGCCGATTTTGCTACCATTTTTCATAACCCTTCACCTTTTCTCTCCCAAATAGTTTCCTCACTCCCTATTACAAACCCTAACTTATTTTGAGGCCATTTCCTTGGGTTTCAAGGTGTTTCTTCATCATCAAGCTTGTGATCTCAACCTTATGTGCTAGTTCATGTTTTCTTCCACCATTTCTTGAAGATTTCTAAGTTTTGGGGTTTTGCTCAAAACCTAACTGTAAGTCCATCCTCTCCATATCTAAGCTTCTTTATGAGTATAAACACTCCTCGGATGATTTCCTAGTATTTTATTTCTCCAATATTCGGTTGGGATGACTTTGGGAAAGTTACGTCAAAATTAGGGTTTCGACCAAATTGGGGATTTTGATGAAAAATGTGTGGGTATTGATTCTTAATGGTTGAATGAGTAATATTCATGGTTGGAAACTTGTGAATATAAGTTTTGGAAGGTTTGGCTTTTGGATCCAAAGTTTCTCCAAGGAGCTCAAGTTGGGGAAAATCTAGATTTAGCCTAAATCTAGCAAGGTGAGTTCAAGTTGATTTGTGAAAACGTTGTACATGCCAAAATGTCCATTTTAAAATATTTATGTGTTTTACATGAAATTGTCAATTGTTGAGTTATTTGGTAACTTTTGATTATTTGAAGTGTTTAGCTTATTAAAATTTGTAAAACACCCAAATTTGGGATTTCTGGGCATTTTGATAGATGTGTCATAAATGAATGCGTTTTGATGATTTATTGCATAATTAGATATTTGGTCAAAAATGCGCCTTTCAGTGTTTGTTGGAAATATGCATCATTTATGTAATGGGACGTTTTGAAGGTACGAATGTGTGAGTCCTTTGATTTTGATCATTCCCGACCTTGGGAACATTTTGGAAATGGTAAACCTTTTAATTTTAGGCCGAAGGCCAATTGTGATTTGGGAGACAAAGATTTTTGGGAAAAGATGTATTTTGGTTTATGGAACCCTGTTGGGTCATGTATTTTAGCCAAACGCGTATATTGCATTTGGGGGCTTGGTTTACACTCAGATGAGTCTTTGGAACATTTGTTCAGTTTTGAAAGCTCACTATAGAGCTTTGGTTACGATTTGTATCATTGCATCTTATTTGAGAATTACATGTTTTGGATGCGCTAGTTCATTCATTTGGAGCCATGTAAGGTTTTAGGTTGTAATACAAATGGATCCATAGGCATAAGAGTCAGTTTGAGTGGGATAAATATCCCCGTATTGTAACTTGAAATTGGCATGGGGTCTTCTAACCAATAATTGCAATTTTCTTGTGAACGAGCTTAACTAGGATGTTTTGGAATTCTGTTGGCAATTACAGAATTGCAAAAGTATGGTTAATGCTGCTAGCACAACATGGTTACTACTTCTGAGAAAAGTTACTACTGCTGAACCAGATTAATACTGCTTGATGAAGTTACTACTGCTAAGCAAAGTTAATACTGCTAGTAGTTAGTACTGCTGTGTTTTAATACTGCTCATGAAGATAGTGTTGCTTATGAGATGAAGACTTCGTATGGCAATGATGACAGCTGTATTGATTAAAGATATTTTTGGAAGGCTTGGAGATAACTATGGAAGATTATACTGAAGATCTTTTATATTTTGTAATTATCTTTTATCTTTAGTATATGTATAGAATTAGTCTGAATAGTTAGATAGACAATATTCTGAGTTTTTGCTTTTGATAGAGAGAATTAACCTCAAGGTTTATAACCCTAGTTCTAGGGAAGTAGAATTCGTATTGGTGAGCCTGTTCATCAATATTGAGGTTTTGTGTGAAATCTTGTAGCTTTAAATCATTCAATAAAGTTTACAAGATTGTGATTTCTGATTCACTGTTACATTGATCTTTGAATATTAAAGTGTTATTCCGCAAACTCCTTTAATATTGTTTCTGAGTTCATTATTCTTGTTAAGAATTAGATCCTGACAAGTGGTATCAGAGCAAGTATTCTCAGAAACCTTCATTCATCATGGAAAACACAGTTGAATCAAACAGTACTCTTGTCTCAAAGGTTCCAATGCTCAGATCTAATGAGTTTGATATGTGGAAGATTAGGATCAAGCAATACATTCTCCTCACAGATTATTCTATGTGGGACATCATTGAGAATGACCCATCTGATGAAGGAAAGATTGGTGCAGATGGAAAAAGAATCCCACCAAAAACGGATGCAGAAAGGAAGACAAGGCAGACAGAGATGAAAGCCTTGAGCACTCAACTCTTGGCTATTCCCAATGAGTATCAACACCAATTCTGCAGATGCACTGATGCACAGATGCTTTGGAATGCCTTATAGAAGAGATTCTCTGGTACCAAAAGTACCAAGAGAAATCAGAAGGCAATATTGAAGCAACAGTATGAAAACTTTATGTCAACTAAGAATGAGTCCATGACTCAAACTTTTGACAGGTTTAATAAGCTAATTGGTGAACTAGCTACTGTGGGAGTACAGATTGATCAATATGATGTAAATAGAAAGTTCTTAAGGTCCCTTGGAGATGAATGGACCATGTATACTGTTTCATTCAGACAGAATGAACAATTGGAAGAAAAAGAACTTGATGATCTGTACAATGACCTTAGAGTGTTTGAATCTGAGGTGGAGGAAAAGAAGAAGCCTTCTGGATATGTTCATAATGCTGCACTCCTATCAGCATCAATTGATTCTACTGCTAACCCTGAATCAGTTAATGCTGCTAATGGATCAAATTTAGATAAAGGCACTGATTATGTATTTGAAGCTCTTCTTTCTAATCATGGAAATTCTTCTTTGATCAATGATGACTTAGAACAACTTCATCCTGATGATCTGGAAGAGATGGATATTAAATGGCAGATGGCCATGCTCTCCATGAGGGTTAAGAAGTTTATAAAGAGGACTGGAAGAAACAACTTCTCACAAAGAAGAGAAGATGGAGCAGGGTTTGATAAATCAAAGGTAGAATGCTACAAATGCCATCTGAAGGGACATTTTGCTAGAGAATGCAGAAGTGGAATGTCTCACAACAACAACCATCAACAAGCTCAATCTGGAAGCTTCAATAACAACAGAAACTCTGCTCAAGCCCTTGTTTCTCAACAAGGAATGGGGTTTGATTGGAGTGATCAAGCAGAAGAAGCTATTCAGAATCAAGCTCTTATGGCTAAAGTATCTGATCTCCCATCTGAGGTAAGTTCTAATCTCTGCTCTAAAACTTGCATAGACACTGTTAAAAGGTACAGGGATCACAATCAGAAGATGAGTGATGACCTTAAGAGACTAGAAAAGGATATAAAAGACTATGTGAGGATAGTAGAGAGATTTGAAGATCAAATCAAAGGTTTTCAAGCCAATGAACTACAACACTCATATGACACCAATTACTGGCAGTGGGAGAAAAAGGATTTAGAACTTAAACTGACCAAATCTAAAGAGGAGAGTGAAAAACTGAAAGAGGAGTTAACCAAGGTTAAGCTTGATGTAGAAAAGTTTTCCAATGCTTCTAAAGCAATGGACTCCTTACTGCAAAATCAGATTCATGATAAATTAAGAAGAGGAATTGGGTATAATGCCACACCTCCACCATATAACAACAATTACATTCCTCCTACTTCAGACCTGTTAGACACCAAAGATAGGAAGGACTTGCCTGAGGGAGCCACTGAAATAGATCCCTTAGATGAGGAAATTGTTGAGGATAAGACTGAGAAAGAGGTTGGCAAGAGTAAGGAGAACAAGGTGAGTGGTGAGATTTCTATAGAAAACAACATTATCACCAATGAGGATTGTGGAAGGGCTTGGATCAAATCCAAGAACATAGAGAAGACAGAGGAAAAGTCTGGTAAGGTCCATTATAAACAGACCACAGTTGTGAATCCAGGTCCTTGCAAACAGTGTGCTTGTAAGAAGAATGAGCCCCAAAAACAGGACAAAAAGAGGGGAAATCAAAGAAACTGGAATAATCAATGGGCACATAAACAAGGGGTTGATCTGAGTAAAATCAATAGACCAAAACCTTGTTTTATCTGTGGCAAATTGAATCATCTTGCAAAATTATGTTATTTCAATCCTATGAACCAAAGAATGAATTTCCAAAGATCCATGCAAAAACCCTTTAATTATAAGAAAATTGAAAAGAATCATGTGGCTAAGAAAACTGTTAAAACTACAAGTCATATGAAGAAAAAGTATTATGTTAAAGAAAGTGTCAATATGTGGATTCCTAAAAGCACTAAAACTGTTAGTACTGCTACCACAAATAGTGCTGCTGACAATGATAGTGCTGCTAGAAGTAATACTACTGCTAACAATGTTAATGCTGCTAACAATGTTAATGCTGCTAACAAGGTTAGTACTGCTAAACCTGTTAGTACTGCTACACCTGTTAGTACTGCTAACTCTGTTAGTACTTCTAAGGTTAGTACTGCTTCCAGTGTTGATTCTGCTAAGCCAATCATATTGACAAAGTACTCTAATAAAGAGTGCTCTGAGTTTAAAAACCTCATTAAAAAGGAATGTAAATACTTTGATGAGAAAGGAAGACCCAAGATCACTTTGGCTTGGGTCCCCGATCATACTAATTGATTTATTTAATGTGCAGGGCAACCAACAGCTCAAGGGAAAGAGCATATGGCATGTTGATAGTGGTTGCTCTAGGCACATGACTGGCAACATGTCATGCCTTCAGGATTTCAAGCAAATTAATGGAGGACATGTTGCATTTGGAGACAATCTTACTGGTGGTAAGATAAGTGGAAAAGGTAATGTCACCAAAGGTAAGATGACATTTGAGGATGTCTACTATGTTGATCAATTAAAGTACAACCTGTTAAGTGTATCACAGGTTTGTGACAAACAACATAGTATATTATTTACTAACACTGAGTGTATGATTCTTGCTCCAGGGTTCAAGGTAGTTGATGAAAGCATGATACTACTTAGAACTCCAAGAAAGGACAATGTTTACTGTCTTGATTTGGACAATGTTAATAGTGATTCATCTTTAAATTGTCTTGTTTCAAAAGCTTCTATAGATGAATCCTCCCTTTGGCACAGAAGGATGTGTCACATGAATTTCAAGACTATGAACAATCTTGTTAAAAATAACCTTGTAAGAGGTTTACCTTCAAAAGTCTTTTCATGTGATGATCATTGTGTTGCTTGTCTTAAAGGCAAACAACACAAAACTTCTCATAAGACCAAAGAGTTAAATTCTGTTTCTTCTTGTCTCCAGTTATTGCATATGGATCTGTTTGGTCCTACAAATGTTATGAGTATAGGCAAGAAATCTTACTGCTTGGTTATTGTTGATGATTACTCCAGATTTACTTGGGTATATTTTCTAAGGACTAAGGATGAAACAAGTGGTCTTATCAAATCCTTTATTCTAAGAATTGAAAACCAAACTAATCAAAGAGTAAAAGTCATTAGATCAGATAATGGAACTGAATTTAAAAATCATGATTTAAACACTTTTTGTGAAGGAAAAGGTATTGAGAGACAATATAGTGCTCCTAGGACTCCTCAACAGAATGGTGTTGCTGAAAGGAGAAATAGGACACTAATAGAGGCTGCTAGATCTCTGTTGGCTGATTCAAAATTGCCAATTACATTCTGGGCTGAAGCAGTTAATACTGCTTGTTATGTCCAAAACAGAGTTCTAGTGGTCAAGCAAAAGAACAAGACCCCATATGAGCTTTTAAATCAAAGAAAACCTTTTATTGGTTTCTTCAAACCTTTTGGGTGTCCTTGTACAATTCTAAATACCAAATCTCACTTAGGTAAGTTTGATAGCAAAGCAGATGATGGATTTCTTGTTGGATATTCATCTCAGAGTAGGGCCTACAGAGTTTTTAACTCTTCTTCTAGAATAATTGAAGAAAGTGACAATGTCAAATGCAATGAGAACACACCAAATCCTGTTGGGTCTGGACCTCAGTGGCTATTTGACATTGATTCACTAACTAACTCTTTTGGTTTCAGTAATGAGTATACAGGAACAGATGGTGGAGAATCAGAGATCACACAAGTTCAAGAAAGTATATCTAAATCTGTGATTTTTCCCATACCCACAGTAAATGAAGACTGTGAAAAGGAATCATTTACTGAACCAAGTCAGAGTGAAGAAGACACTAGAGATGAGGAGACTCAAGAATCAGAAGTGACATCTGAAGACACTTCAGTTGAATTGCATGACTCTAATCTAGAGGCTGGACTGAATGTAGAACCTAGTCATAACACAAGAGTTCAAAAGAATCATCCTCCACAGTTGATAATAGGTGATGTCTCTTCTCCCATGATGACTAGACATCAAAGCAGGCTTCAGGAAATGCAAGATCAACAGCATACAGTGCTCTCATGTTTTCTATCCCAGCTTGAGCCTAAAAAGGCACATGATGCTATGAAAGAATCTAGCTGGATAGAAGCAATGCAAGAAGAATTGTTACAGTTCAAGCTACAAGATGTGTGGGATCTAGTAGACCTTCCTAAAGGTCACAGAGCAATTGGCACAAAATGGATCTTCAGAAACAAGAGAGATGAAAGAGGTATTGTTATAAGAAACAAAGCAAGGCTGGTAGCTCAAGGCTACACTCAAGAAGAGGGCATAGATTATGAAGAAGTTTTTGCACCTGTAGCTAGGATAGAAGCAATCAGACTATTCCTAGCCTATGCTTCTTACATGAACTTCAAAGTCTACCAAATGGATGTAAAAAGTGCTTTTCTCTATGGGTCAATTGAAGAAGAAGTATATGTCTGTCAACCACCAGGGTTTGAAAACCCAAGCTATCCAGACAGAGTATACAAATTAAAGAAAGCACTTTATGGACTACATCAAGCCCCAAGAGCATGGTATGACACCCTGTCATCCTATCTCTTGGAAAATGACTTTGAAAGAGGAGTCATTGATAAGACTCTATTTATCAAAAGAAAGAAGAAGGATATCTTGCTGGTCCAAATATATGTTGATGACATTATTTTTGGGTCTACAAGAAACAACATGTGCAAGGAGTTTGAGGATTTAATGCATCAAAGGTTCAAAATGAGTTCCATGGGGGAACTTACTTTCTTCCTTGGACTCCAAGTTCAACAGAAGTCAGATGGCATTTTTATATGTCAATCCAAGTATGTGCAGGATATTCTAACCAAGTTTGGTTTCTCAGAATCAAAACCTGCCAGCACACCTATGGAAACACACAAGCAGATCACAGCAGATCTTGAGGGGGAGGATATGGATGTGCATCTTTATAGATCCATGATTGGCTCTCTCATGTATCTCACAGCATCAAGGCCAGATATTATGTTTCCAGTCTGTGTATGTGCAAGATTTCAAGTTAGGCCAAAGCAATCTCACTTTCAAGCTGTTAAGAGGATATTCAGATATCTCAAAGGGCAACCCAGATTGGGACTTTGGTATCCTCATAACTCACCTTTTGACCTAATAGCATACTCAGACAGTGATCTAGGTGGGGTAAACTTGGACAGAAAATCTACTTCTGGAGGATGTCAGTTTTTGGGTGCTAGACTAGTCTCATGGCAGTGCAAGAAACAAACCACAGTATCCACATCTACAACAGAGGCAGAGTACATAGCAGCTGCAAGTTGCTGTTCTCAAGTCTTATGGATTCAGAATCAAATGCTGGATTATGGGGTAACCTTTCTACACACTCCAATCTTTATTGACAACAGCAGTGCTATTAGCATTGTAAATAATCCAGTCAAGCACTCAAAGACAAAGCACATTGAAATCAGGTATCACTTTATAAGAGATTGTAATGAAAAGAAACTTATTCAAGTTGTCAAAGTTCACACTGATAATCAGTTTGCTGATCTATTCACTAAAGCTTTTGATGTGGGTAGATTCACTTTCTTGGTAACAAGTGTGGGAATGATAAACTCTGAATAATCTTCTTCTCAAAAAGTGGTTTTATACCTGTATATTTTTATTCTTGGTGTTACTAATCTTCTTTTTCAGGATATGCATAGCAGTACTCAGTATTTAGCAAGTTTAAAAGGAGTAAGTATAGTTAATACTGCTTGTGGTTAATACTGCTTTCAGTTAATACTGCTTTCAGTTAATACTGCTTGTGGTTAATACTGCTTTCAGTTAATACTGCTTTAAGTTAATACTGCTTTCAGTTAATACTGCTCGTGGTTAATACTGCTTTCAGTTAATACTGCTAGTGGTTAATACTGCTTTCAGTTAATACTGCTAGTGGTTAATACTGCTTAGTAGTTAATGCTGCTAGTTAGTTAATACTGCTAGCCGTTACTACTGCTAGTAGTTAATACTGCTCTAGGTTAATACTGCTTATATTCCGAATACTATAAATACTTTTTGCCCGCCTAAAAGTTCATAACGACTCTTTGCATACTGTTCTCTTGCGCTCAAAACCTTTTCTCTCTCAAGTTCGAAGTTTTCAGGCAAGTTTTCACTAAGATCAATGGCATCCATGACGTTCATCGACGAGCACAACGAGATTGCGATGCTACAAAAGCCAAAGCAAGCTTCAGGATTTCATCAGATTGTGGATTTCCTCAAGTCAAGTCACATTGCTCATGCTCTTACTGTATCCCCTACAATCTACATTGAGCACCAAAGGCAGTTCTGGGCTAATGCAACCATTGTTGTGGAAAATGGTGTGCAAATGATCAAGACAAGAATCTGTGATCACTCACTTACAGTTACTGAAGAAGTTATTCGCATCAGTCTACGTCTAGACGATGCATCTGGTATAACTTCTATCCCAAATGATGAACTGTTTTCAAATCTTACAAGAATGGGGTATGGAGGCCCATTGGGTGTTTTCAAATTTTCTAAAGCTAAATTCTCACCCCAATGGCGTTTCTTTGTCCATACTCTTATGCATTGCATATCCAAAAAGACTACTGGATGGAGTGAGTTCAGCAGCACTATTGCTTATGCTTTGGTGTGCTTGGCCACTGCCCGAAAGTACAATTTTTCTAAAATGATTTTCAATGATCTTGTCTCAAACATGGGAAACAAAAAGAGCTTCTTTATGTATCCCAGGTTTGTTCAAGAAGTTATTACTAATCAATTGACGGATATACCTCAACCTGTTGGGGTATATGTACCTAAACCCCCCAAAGGCAAGGTTTTCTCAAATATGAGAAGATCTGCTGGGGACTCTGAAGGAGTTGACACCCCATTGTTCTCTACAATGATGGTGGTGTCCCAAACCAATGAAGGTATGGCAGCAGGGTCAAGGCCCCCATTAGACAAACCCACTGCTAGCCAAGCCCAACCTTCCCTCTCAAAATCAATTCCACAGTCCCTTCTGAATAAGCCCACTTCTACAATTACCCAAACTTATCAAAGAAAACAGGTAAAGAAGGCTCCTTCCCTTCTTGTACCATCACCAACTAAGCCTTTAAGCCCTCTAAGGGAGAATTCTCCCCTAGAGAATATCCAAAGGGAAACCACAAGGGTATCTCCCAACCCAAAGGAGGTGCTCTCTGAGGAGGAGGTAGAGCATATGGGTGATGAGGCTGCCACTACTCCTGCTAGCACAGAGAAGGAAAGTGGTAACATCAATAAGACCTCCCCCATGGCAACTTTGAATGAGCAATCATTTGAAGGTCCCTGGTGCCAAGAAACCACAGGGGTGGATAGTGCTTCTGCTAGGCAGAAGACTTCCACTACTAAAAGATCCAATGATCCTTCAATAGGGGGTAACACTCCTGGAGAAGGTGAGGACAGATATAACTATGATGAATTGATGGAGGCAATGGGCAACATCAACATGGATGTACTCAAACAGGGCAAAGATATAGAAGAGCTAAAACTCATAGTACTGTCACAACAAGAACAAATCATCAAGTTGAAGCAAATGGTAAGGAAACTGATTCTGCAAAAGAAGAAGAAACAATTTGTGCTCAGAAGGAGGAAACCAGTGACTGATGCTCCCAAAAAGGGGGAGTCAGAAGCTGATGCCAAAGCTAAGGGGGAGCAAGAGGAAAAACATAATGTTGAGGGGGAGAATGAGCAAGCAGCAGAAACAGAGCCAGCAGCAGAAACCATTAATACTGCCAGTTCAAGTAAAGCAGCAGAAATGGTTAATACTGCTGAGCTGAAAGAAGCAGCAGAACAAGTAAAAGAGGTCCTTACAGAGCTTGAGGTTGCAGAAACACTCATCAAAGCAAAACATGATACTCCCAAGGTCACCTCAAAGGCCAAAGGAGTTGTCATAAAAGAAAGAGGTGATGCAGCAAAGAACTCTAGCATTGAGAAGGAGATGGGTAAAGATAAAGGTAAGGCAAAGTTAGTTGAATCTGATAAACCAATCAAAAAGCAGAAGCTGATTGAATCAGATGAAGCTCTAGCTAGAAAGATACAGGATGAATTTGAAGAAGCAGAAACCATGCAAGTGCTAAAAGATAGAGAGATAGCTAAAGCAATGGCTGCAGAGTTAAACAAAGCCTATCAACAAAGCTTAGCAACAGAACAAGCCAAGCAAAAAGCCACATCTTTGAGGAAGTCTGAAAAGATCAAAATGGCTACAAGGAAAAGACAACCTTCAAAGACATACCTGGGTGCTCAAGAGAGAAAGAAAATGATTACTTTCCTCAAGGGTGCAGTAGGTGTCAAGGTAGAGATGTTTTCAAAAATGTCTTTTGAGAATCTCAAGAAGATGTATGATGCTGAGAGAATAAAGCTTCAAGGGGATGATCTTGCAAGGGTTGAAATGGAGAAAAGAATGAAAGAAAGCAATGATTTCTTACAAAAACCATTCCCTGATGAGCAAGAAACTCCAGAGAAGGAAATAACAATTGGTGAAAGTCTAAGGACTTTAAAAAGAACAAAGATGATTGCCAGGAGAAAGCCTACAAAGAAGCCTAGATTAGTGGAAGAAGAGGCTGAAAAGGTTGCTGAAGAAGAAGAGGCACCTGAGTCATCTACAATGAAAGAACCTGCAAGTACTGAGGATGTCAAGATGTACATGGTTGTGATGGACAAAGTGCCTGAACCAATTGCAGCAGAACCTGTAGGAGTTAAACCTCCTGAAGTCATTCATTGGGATGTTTTGGAAGTAGATGGCAAGAAGTATATCAGACTGAAGAGAAAAGATGAAAAGTATGAAGTCTACAGTGCTTGGGCTAAAATTGTCAGAACATGCTCAAGGTCTGATATTGAAGAAATGTTTGATATAGGGATGAAGTTGTATGCAGATAAGTTGAAAGCTCCAGGGATTTCAATTACAAAACTGGTGATAGAGTATCTGTGTATGATGTTCAAACCTGAAGAAGTAAAGCACTTGATCAAAGATGTCTTCAAATCAGTAAACAGTTGGACTCTATATGAAATTAGTGGAGTATATACAGTGACTTTGGATTTAAATCACACTGAATACTTCCTAGTGGATAGAGTGTATAATCATAGCAGATTAAAGCTACATGCCATGTTGAAGAAAAAGTTAAGGTGTGTTCCAGATTCAGAAATGGCTAAATACTTGATTCAAAGAACCATCAATCAGAGTTTGGGATTGGATGCAAACACAGGAATTTAGACCATAATGGAGTTTTGGGAGCATCTTGAAGAAGATCTGAAGAACTTGACTTCTTTTTATAAAAGTCAAGTTAGGGGGAGATTGTTGGGAACTGAAGAATTCATCAAGTATGGTTAATACTGCTGATTCAGAGTTAATACTGCTAGAAGACATAAAGGTTAATACTGCTGAGTGTTACTACTGCTAGTGTTAATTAATACTGCTAGTCAAAGTTAGTACTGCTTGAACAAAGTTAGTACTGCTTAGCTAGTTAGTACTGCTAGTGGTTAGTACTGCTTAGTAGTTAAGGCTGCTAGAAGGAAGTTAATGCTGCTGAAGATTAATACTGCTTATATGATGAAGATTCGTATGAAAGGATATACATGGAAGCTTAGAGATATACATAGAAGATATACTGAAGATATTTTATTCATTGTAATTATCTTTGTATTCAGTATATATATATAGTATTGTTTAGAATAGGAAAAATAACAATTTTTTTTGTTTTCATTCTTTTAGAGAAAATCAACCTCAAGGCATAGATCCTAATTCTAGAGAAGTAGAATTCGTATTGGTGAGCCTGTTCATCAATATTGAGGTTGAGTGTGTAATCCTGTAACTTCAAAGCATTCAATACAAGTTTACAGTTTGTTCCTCATATTTTCTGTATTGATTTACTATTTCATTGGATATCAAAGTGTTATTCCGCAAACTTCTTTGATATTGTTTCTGAGAATTAATTCTTGTTGAGAATTCGATCCTGACACCAATCAATACTAATTGATTTGTCTTATGTGCAGGGCAATCAGCAGCTCAAGGGAAAGAGCATCTGGCATGTTGATAGTGGTTGCTCTAGGCACATGACAGGGAACATGGCTTGCCTCAAGAATTTCAAGAAAATTGATCGAGGACATGTTGCCTTTGGTAATACTCCAGATAGAGGTAAGATCAGTGGTAAGGGTGATGTAACAAAAGGTAAGATGACCTTTGAGGATGTGTTCTATGTTGAGTAGTTAAGGTACAACCTGTTAAGTGTATCACAGGTTTGTGACAAAAAGCATAGTATATTGTTCACAGTATCAGAATGCATTATCCTAACTCCTGGATTCAAGGTAGTTGATGAAAAGATGATACTACTAAGAACTCCCAGAAAGGATAATGTCTATTGTTTGGACATGGAAAATGTTTCAACTGATTCATCCCTAAACTGTATTGTTTTAAAAGCATCTTTGGATGAATCATCACTTTGGCACAGAAGGATGTGTCACATCAATTTTAAAACAATGAATAAACTTGTCAAAAACAACCTTGTAAGAGGTTTACCTTCAAAAGTCTTTTCATGTGATGATCATTGTGTTGCCTGTCTCAAAGGCAAACAACACAAAACTTCTCATAAGTCCAAAGAGTTGAACACTATTTCTAATTCTCTTCAGTTGTTGCATATGGATCTGTTTGGTCCTACAAATGTTATGAGTATAGGTAAGAAATCATACTGCTTAGTTATTGTTGATGATTACTCTAGATTTACTTGGGTATATTTTCTAAGGACCAAGGATGAGACAAGTGGACTGATCAAATCCTTTATTCTAAGAATTGAAAACCAAACAAATCAAAACGTAAAAGTCATTAGGTCAGATAATGGTACTGAATTTAAAAATATTGACCTAAACACCTTTTGTGAGGAAAAAGGAATTGAGAGGCAATACAGTGCTCCTAGGACTCCACAACAAAATGGTGTTGCTGAGAGAAGGAATAGGACACTGATTGAGGCTGCTAGATCTCTGTTAGCTTATTCCAAACTTCCAATTACTTTCTGGGTTGAAGCAGTTAATACTGCTTGCTATGTCCAAAACAGAGTTCTAGTAGTCAAGCCTAAGAACAAGACACCATATGAGCTTTTAAATAAAAGAAAACCATTTATTGGATTTTTCAAACCTTTTGGGTGTCCTTGTACCATTCTCAATACCAAAACTCACTTAGGAAAGTTTGATAGCAAGGAAGATGATGGTTTTCTTGTTGGTTACTCATCTCAGAGTAAGGCTTACAGAGTATTTAATTCTTCTTCTAGAATAATTGAGGAAAGTGACAATGTCAAATGCAATGAGAACACACCAAATCCTATTTGTTCAGGTCCTCAGTGGTTGTTTGACATTGATTCACTAACTAACTCTTTGGGTTTCAGTAGTGATGATCATGCAGGTTCAGGAAGTGGAGGATCAGGGGATGCACAAGTACAATACATTATTCCTCAGTCTGTGATCTTTCCCATATACCTACAATGGAACCTGTTGAAATCTGTGAAAATGAGACTGTTACTGAACCAAGTCAGAGTGAAGAAGAAAGAAGAGATGAGGAGAATACAGAGCATGAAGAGCCAAAAGTAGCTGATGAGATCCCCTCAACTGACTTAAATGATTCCAATCTAGAGGTGGGAATCAATGAAGAACCTAGTCATCAGACTAGAACTCAAAAGAACCATCCTCCAGAGCTGGTAATAGGAGACATCTCTTCTCCTATGGTAACTAGGAATCAAAGCAGACTTCAAGAGTTGCAGGATCAGCAACATACAGTACTCTCTTGCTTTCTATCTCAGATTGAGCCTAAGAAGGTTTATGATGCAATGAAAGATTCCAGTTGGATAGAAGCCATGCAAAAAGAGTTACTACAGTTCAAATTGCAAGAAGTTTGGGACTTGGTGGACCTTCCAAAAGGTCATAGAGCTATTGGCACCAAGTGGATTTTCAGGAATAAAAAGGATGAGAGAGGAATAGTCATCCGAAACAAAGCAAGGCTTGTGACACAAGGGTACACTCAGGAAGAAGGCATAGATTATGAAGAAGTTTTTGCTCCAGTTGCAAGGGTAGAGGCAATTAGGCTATTTCTAGCCTATGCCTCATACATGAAGTTCAAGGTATATCAAATGGATGTGAAGAGTGTCTTTCTATATGGTACAATTGATGAAGAAGTATATGTCTGTCATCCCCCTGGATTTGAAAATCCATCATATATTGACAGAGTATACAAACTGAAGAAAGCACTTTATGGTCTACATCAAGCCCCAAGAGCATGGTATGATACACTGTCTACCTATCTCTTAGAAAATGGGTTTGAAAGGGGAATAATTGACAAGACCCTCTTCATTAAAAGAAGTAAGAAGGACATCCTACTTGTTCAGATCTATGTGGATGACATCATTTTTGGATCCACAAAAGATCAGATGTGTAGAGACTTTGAAAAGTTGATGCACAAGAGCTTCAAAATGAGTTCAATGGGTGAACTCACCTTCTTCCTTGGGCTTCAAGTAAAACAGCAGAAAGATGGGATCTTCATAAGTCAATCAAAGTATGTAAAAGACATCCTGGATAAGTATGGTTTAACAGACTCAAAGCCAGCAAGCACACCAATGGAGACTAATAAACAGATCACTACTGATCTTGAGGGGGAGGATGTTGATGTCCATCTATATAGATCAATGATTGGACCTCTCATGTATCTCACAACCTCAAGACCAGACATCATGTTTCCAGTGTGTGTGTGTGCCAGATTCCAAGTCAAGCCAAAGCAATCACATCTTCAAGCTGTTAAGAGGATTTTCAGATACTTAAGAGGGCAACCTAGATTAGGTCTTTGGTATCCGTATGAATCTACTTTTGACTTGATTGCTTATTCAGACAGTGACTTGGGTGGTGCTAATATGGATAGAAAGTCTACTTCAGGTGGATGTCAGCTTTTGGGTGCAAGACTAGTATCTTGGCAGTGTAAGAAGCGAACCACAGTGTCCTTATCTACAACAGAAGATGAGTACATTGTTGCTGCAAGTTGCTACTCTCAGGTTCTATGGATTCAGAATCAAATGCTGGACTATGGGGTAACCTTTCTTCACACTCCAATCTTCATTGACAATAGCAGTACTATAAGCATTGTTAACAATCCAGTCAAGCACTCCAAAACAAAGCACGTTGAGATCAGGTATCACTTTATTAGAGACTGTAATGAAAAGAAGCTTATTCAAGTTGCTAAAGTTCATACTGACAACCAGTTTGCTGATCTATTCACTAAAGCTTTTGATGTGGGTAGATTCACTTTCTTGGTCACAAGTGTGGGCATGATCAACTCTGAATGAGCTCATGTTTTAAAAAGTGTTTACATACCTATTATTTGTTATTCTTTGGTGCTACTAATCATCTTTCTCAGGAAGTTATTACCTTGCTCAAACTTCAACAGTGTAAGTACAGTTAATGTTGCCAGTTCAGTTTTAATACTGCCAGTGCAAAGTTAATACTGCTAGTTAGTTAATACTGCTCTCAGTTAATACTGCTAGTTAGTTAATACTGCTAGTTAGTTAATACTGCTCTCAGTTAATACTGCTAGTTAGTTAATACTGCTAGTGGTTAATACTGCTCTCAGTTAATACTGCTAGTTAGTTAATACTGCTAGTGGTTAATACTGCTAGTGGTTAATACTGCTCTCAGTTAATACTGCTAGTTAGTTAATACTGCTTCTGTCCCGAATCGTATAAATACCCTTTTTGCCCGCCTAAAAGCTCATAACGACTCTTTGAATACTATTCATCTTCTCTCTAATCCTTTTTCTCTCAAGCACCTAGTAAGTTTCAGGCAAGAACACTCAAGCTCGATGGCATCCATGGCGTTCATTGATGAGCACAACGAAATCGCAATGCTTCAAAAGCCGAAGCAGGCTGATGGATTTCACCAGATAGTCGATTTTCTCAAGATAATCCATATCGCGTATGCTCTTACAGTGTCACCATCCATCTACATTGAGCACCAGAAACAATTCTGGGCAAATGCCACCATTGTTACTGAAAATGGTGTGCAAGTTATCAAGACAAGGGTGTGTGACAAACCCTTGACAGTTTCTGAAGAGGTAATTTGCATCAGTCTACGTCTAGACTATGCCTCAGGTATCTCATCTATCTCTAATGATGATCTGTTTTCAACTCTTACTAGAATGTGGTATGGAGGCCCATTGGGTGTTTTTAAGTTCTCAAAAGCAAAATTTTCTCCCCAATGGCGTTTCTTTGTCCATACCCTTATGCATTGTATTTCCAAAAAGACTACTGGATGGAGTGAGTTCAGTAGTACCATTGCTTATGCTTTGGTTTGCTTGGCCACTGCCAGAAAGTACAATTTTTCAAAAATGATTTTCAATGACCTTGTGTCAAACTTAGGAAATAAAAAAAGTTTCTATATGTACCCAAGATTTGTCCAGGCAGTTATAACCAATGAATTGACGGATATGCCTCAATTTGATGAGGTATATGTACCTAAAATCCCCAAAGGCAAGGTCTTTTCAAATATGAAGAGATCTCCATTGGACTCGGAAGGAGTTGACACCCCATTGTTCTCTACAATGATGGTGCTGTCCCACAATCAAGAAGGTATGGCTTCAGGGTCAAGGCCCTCATTAGACCATCCCACTGAAAGCCAATCCCAACTTTCAATCAGTATATCAATCCCACAGTCCCTTCTTCAAAAACCAACTTCACCAATCACCAATACGTACATGAGGAAAAAGGTAAAGAAGGCTCCTTCCCTTCTTGACCTTCACCCACAGAGCCTTTAAGCCCTCTAATGGAGAATTCTCCATTAGAGAATATCTATAGGGAAACCACAGGGGTGTCTCCCAACCCCAAGGAGGTGCTCACTGAGGAGATGCATGAGCATATGGGTGAGAAGGCTGCCACTACTCCTGCTAGCACAGAGGAGGACAGTGGTAACATCAATAAGACCTCCCCCATGATAACTTTGGGTGAGCAATCATCCAAAGGTCCCAGGTGCCAAGAAACCAAGGGGGTGGAGGGTGCTTCTGCTAGGCAGAAGACTTCTACTACTAAAAGATCCCATGATCCTTCAAAAGGGGGTAACACTCCTGGAGAAGGTGAGGACAGATATGACTACAATGAATTGATGAAAACAATGGGCAACATTAATCTGGATGTCATCAAGCAAGGCAAAGACATAGAAGAAATGAAAATGGTAATTCTGTCTCAACAAGTACAGATTACCAAATTGAAGAAAATGGTGACAAGATTGGTGCAAAAGAAGAGGAGAAGGCAGTTTGTTTTTAAGAAAAGGAAAAATGCTAATGATGTTTTCAACAAGGGGGAGAATCAAGAGGCTGAAGCAGAGAAGGAAAATACATCTGGGATGGGATTTGAGTTTGAGGGGGAGAAAGTTGCAGAAACAGATGAGGTTCAAGCAGCAGCAGTAACAGAACAGGTAGCAGCAGTAACAGGGTTATATGTTGAAGAGCTGGAAATAGCAGAAACATTGGTAAAAGCCAAGAATGACACTCCTAAGGCTACTCAAAAGGCCAAGGGAGTGGTCATTAAAGAAGGAGGCCTTTCAAAGAAAAGAAAAGAAAGCAGTGAGTCAAGTTTGAAGGATGTAAAGGGAAAGGGAAAGATGGTTGAACCTGAACAACCTTCAAAGAAGAAGAGTCAGATTGAGTTAGATGAAGAAGTGGCAAAGCAGCTTCAAGCAGAAATAGAAAAGGAGGAACAATTACAATCTGAAAAAGACATGGAGCTTGCACTGAATATGGCTAAAAAGCTAAATGAAGAGTATCAAAAGAGCATGCAAACTGTAGTTGAAGCCAAGAAAATACCAGTCAAAAGAATGCCAATTAAAAAGCAGAAAAGACAACCTTTTAAGACCTTTTTGGCCAATCAGGAAAGGAGAAAAATGATCAATTTCCTGAAAGTTTAAATTGGTGTCAAAGGAGAGATGTTTACTAATATGGCATACAGTCAAGTTGAGGAGCTCTATAAAAAGGAAATGGCTAAGCTTCAAGGGGACTCCTCACAAAGGGAAGAGGCTGAAAGAAGGATGAAGGAGAGACATGATCTAAACATTCAACAACCATTCCCTGAGGAAGTCACTCCTACTAAATAAAAGACTGAAGACACTAAAGAAGAGAATGCTACTGTGGAAGTAAAGTCTGCAAAGAGAGTGAAGACCATAGATTCCAAGAAACAGTCCAAGAAACCAAGAGTTGAAGAAGCAGAAGTAGTAGCAGAATCATTTGTGGCAGATCATACTGAGCAAACTAGTCAAAGTACACAGCAACCAAGTCAGTCTGATAAGCATGTGGGGCTGTATATGACTTTAATAGAACCAGTTCAGGCTGTTCCAATTTCTGTGAAGACGCCAGAGATCATCTTCTGGGATATCTTGAGGGAAAATAGAAAGGATTACTTCAGGCTGAAAAGAGTTGGTGATATATTTGAAGTATATGCCACTTGGGGGACAGTAATCAGAAGTTGTTCCAGGGCTGATCTAGAAGAAATGCATAAAGTGGGGATGAAGCTTTATGAGCCTGTTTTGAAAGGAACTGAAGAAAGTCTTCTCAAGATTGCAATGGAATACCTATGTATGATGTTTGAACCAGAAAAAGTGGTTTACAGGATCAAAGATTTACATCATGAGTATGGGTTTAAGAAGATTGATAAGTGGATACTCTTTGAAAACTGTGGTGTATACATGATCAAAATAGATAACTGTTATCATGAATACTACCTGGTGGACAAAGTGTATGATCTTAGCAAGGAGAAGCTGAATGGGATGCTGAAAGCTAAGCTAGTATGTGCAAAGGAATCAGAAATGGTCAGAATTGTGGTAAGAAGAACAATCAATCAAAGTCTGGGCCTAGATCCGAATTTGGGCAACTAAGCTGTAGTGTTGAAAGCATCTTGAAGACAAAAATTGAAGAACTTGA
Source organism: Arctium minus (assembly GCA_954870635.1). Classification (NCBI taxonomy): domain Eukaryota; kingdom Viridiplantae; phylum Streptophyta; class Magnoliopsida; order Asterales; family Asteraceae; genus Arctium; species Arctium minus. Next base: position 14,920,406 of record OX941087.1, read on the forward strand.
CTTCTCTTTCTAAAAGTCAAGTTAGGGGGAGATTGTTGGGAATTACAGAATTGCACAAGTATGGTTAATGCTGCTAGCACAACATGGTTACTACTTCTGAGAAAAGTTACTACTGCTGAACCAGATTAATACTGCTTGATGAAGTTACTACTGCTAAGCAAAGTTAGTACTGCTAGTAGTTAGTACTGTTGTGTATTAATACTGCTCATGAAGATAGTGTTGCTTATGAGATGAAGACTTCGTATGGCAATGATGACAGTTGTATTGATTAAAGATATTCTTGGAAGTCTTGGAGATAACTATGGAAGATTGTACTAAAGATCTTTTATATTTTGTAATTATCTTTTATCTTTAGTATATGTATAGAATTAGTCTGAATAGTTAGATAGACAATATTCTGAGTTTTGTTTTTGATAGAGAGAATTAACCTCAAGGTTTAGAACCCTAGTTCTAGAGAAGTAGAATTCGTATTGGTGAGCCTGTTCATCAATATTGAGGTTTTGTGTGAAATCTTGTAGATTTAAATCATTCAATAAAGTTTACAAGATTGTGATTTCTGATTCACTGTTACATTGATCTTTGAATATTAAAGTGTTATTCCGCAAACTCCTTTAATATTGTTTCTGAGTTCATTATTCTTATTAAGAATTAGATCCTGACAAATTCCAAGGTATAGACCCAGAGGGGTTGAACTTGATGAGTGCACAAAGATTTCCAAGGTACAGACCTAGAGGGGTTAAACTTGATGATTATCCAAGCAATAAACATGGAGTTGTTGAGCTTGTTGGTTTGTTAGCTATAGACCCAGAAAGGTTGATGTTAACGAGTGTTTTATCCCTAAGTGACGCTCATATAACATTGATAAGTGGCCTAACTTTGTGTGTCTGCCACAATCGATGGAAGTCGGGTCTACCCCGTTACCGAAAGGTGTTGTTTTGGGTATTAAATTTTATTATCCAAGTTTTCGGTGACGTTTTGTATATATGGATCTTATCCATGATTTCTGGGTTGAGTATTATGCCACATCCGTGTTTTTGGGTGTTTTGGGATATAAAGTTTTATCTGCTTTTCATAATTGGGAGTTTAATTGCTATTCACGTTTGAGTGTGTTTTTGGGTTGAATTTAATTTACGAAAGAATGTTTATATTGATGTTTCTTTGCCTAAAATGCATATTATTGGAAAACGAGTCGTTTTCGTATTTGAGACCTATCAAATTGAAAGATTATGATTTAGATTGCATTACTTCTTTTCAACGATATCTTCATTCATGTTGAAAACTCTTGAACTCACTAGGCGCCTAACCTTTTATTTGTCGGCATGTGTAACAGGTTCCGGTTGGGAATAGTCCTAGTGACGTTATGAAACGAATAGTGCTAGTTGTGTGCTCGAGGAGGGTTTAGCTTGTCGAAGTCTTCCGCAATTGTTTTGGGAAGAGCAACTTGCGTTTGGGGGATTAAGTAGCACCCGCCTTTGGTTTAGTCTTTGTGTATTATTGGAGTTTGTATTTGTTGAGGTTATTTATCGAATTTCATAATTGAAGCGTAATGAGTTTTGAATTGTAGGAAGATGTGTCGATTTATTTGATGTTATATCGAAAATTTTCATTAGTTGTTTTTACCAAATTTGAGGGTGTTACAGTAGGCAAGTTGATATGGCTTGGCGACAATAATTTGGCCATGAAGTTGTGATATTAATTAGTTGGATTATCATTTATTGAACAACTATTAGGTTGATAAATAGAAACATTTGGTATGATTTAGGATGTGATTATACTTGACTTTATTTATTTAGATTAGTTGGGTTGCCAATTGTTGGGCAAACTTTAAGTTGATATACGAAAATATTCATTTTATAGCCGTTATGCCGCCGAAATTTAAAAAAAACATATGTTTGACTTTCCAATAGTCAACCACTACACTTAGAGTTTTAGAGTCATCTAAAACTACTCTAAACCTATGGTTTGACTTTCAAGAAGGCAGACCATTACATGTAGTATTCAGTAGACTTATAATTTCATTGACACCTACGATTTGACTTTTAAATAGTCAAACCATTACACGCAGGATTTTATACTTTCCAAAACACCTTTATTTAAATAGTCAAACCATTACCTTTCTCTATTTTTAGATGTGGGGACACCCTTCTAGGGGTAGTAGGGGTAGGGGCAGTAGAAGCTCCGCCGGGCATGGTGACCCCCACGCCGACGAGTCCACCTTTGTTGCAGCTACCGAGGACGGACTAGATCAGATCCAGTCTGATGACGGGCTTTAGACACCGTCGACTGTAGCGGGCTCGAGGGTTAGAGGCCCGAATGTTGCATCACAGACGTCCCATCCGAGTCAGCGACCGTCACTTTTGTTGTCTAAAGCGGCCGGGTAAGTAGATGTGATATATTATTTATTCTAGTACATAATAAACCGATCCTAATGTTTTTTATGTTGTATATTTTGCAATTGTGAAGGTTTAGTGACAAGTCGGCAATCCGAATACTTTCGATTCCAATATACACATATGATTCTAAGTCATAAACCAATTATTACAATTTTAAAACTAACATATAACTCAATAATTTTTAAGCTACGTTTAAATGGAAGTTACCACCAAAATTGAACATAATTATATTAGCTATGTAACGATATATATATATATATATATATATATATATATACGTAGTATTTTCATTTGGTTGATTGACAAAACTTTGATTTATATTATGATAAATAAATCATTTCAAAAAAGTTACATCCAAGCAACATGAGTGAAAACGGAATTGCTTTTAATTTTGATACATATATTAATTGTGAGAGATGAAATGTTAAGAGAGAGAAAGGAGCAGAAAGTTATGTTTTCATATCTGATCAACCAGACTAAGAACAAGACCATATATACTAAACAAGAATACGCCACTACTGCTATCTTACATCATACTTAGGCTATGTTTGATAAACTAGTTGATAAGTGATAAGCTAAGTGGTAGCTGATAAGCAAGCTTATGAAAAAGTCACATTTGACAAAACTAGCTTATAAGCATGTAAAATTACCAAAAATTACATCTAGAGAAAAAATAATCAATTATAATATTTAATAATATAATTAAAACAAATTTATATTAATATAATATATTAATTAATACAAATAAGGTAGTAAATAATATAATATGTTAATTAAAAGAATTTGAAATTTATTACTATATATATTATAAATATTGAATTTTAAACCAAATTTTTAAAAAAATCTACATTAACTTATGATTTTAAATAACCGCTGCATATAATATGGAAAAATAATCAAATAATAATTATAAAAATAATAATAATTGATAACTAAAATATATTGATCAATATTAAAAAATATTGATATAATTATCAGTAATTCTAAATAATTAAAATTTTATATCAATGTATAATTAAAATTTTTGTTATAATTTTCAGATAATATTAATTAATATTTAATAATTAATAATAAAAAAATTTAGTAATTAATATTTAATATATTATAATGAATATTAATGAGGGCATAATTTGAATAATCACAAAAAACTTCTCATAAGCTACTCGAAGTAACTTATCAAAAAACTAGCTTATATTTAACCAAATATGTACCCAGAAAATAAGTTAGCTTCTAAGTTAGCTTATTTTTGTCAAATGATGCCTTAAGATAACTAATCCAACTAATACCAACATAATAAAATACAGTTCTAATAGTATTAATAATACTAAAAGAATTTGCGTTCTCATTGTTGTTCTTGATAACAAGACGTAAAAGGGACATTTTATATAAAAACTTTCGTTCCAAATCACCAAGCTCGGTTGTAATCTGATTATTTCTTTATAGTTGCACTTAGGCTTTAGGATGCATCAACCACAAATTACATTTCCGGCTCTAAAAAAGCTCACAGTTGGTAAGATTAAATTGAATATATGGTCGTGAATATGATGGGCAAGTATGCATAAATTAAAGATTATTGTCAGAAATAATCTTGTCAAGTATGTGATATAAAATTATTAGAGCATAAATGATGGACGTATTGTTGCATATAACACCTTGCACCATTTATGTGTATCCCTGGCAAGGTGTGTTTTGTGTGAGGTTGCCACGTTAATCATATATAATAGATAATATGATTAGGGACGTTCTAATTTTTTTGGAGGTCCTGTTACCTAAACCTTTCAATTACAATGCAAAGTGCGATAACAAATATACATAAAGTTACTGAAACTATGATATGGTATATTATTTTTGTTTTTTGATAGAAATTAATGAGGCACTAAAATGAGTTGTAGTTTTAAATTCGTTGATTAAAAACTCTAAACAACGTAAAATTTGGGCCCAAAATTTTAGGACCCCTGTTTATAATCATAAATATAACATGCTAAAGAAGAACCCTGAATATGATTTAATTAGATGACAATATTAAGATAATTTTAAAGTCATAATAAACATGTATATAAGTATGTGATTAATGAATATGTTTATTCAAGTATACAATCAAAATAGATAATATACAACAATAAAGTCTTCTATTTTCTCTTCCCATGACCATAAGAAATAAAAATAATAATACAAGAACAAATAGAAGGATCATTCTTATCGTTGATTGCGGCATCTCTTCCATTCTTTAAAGTCATCTTTTTAACTTTTAAGGTGTCTAGGGTTCTTTAATAAAATTTTTAATAATAAAATATCGAGGGGAGATGTTATAATGTAATCAAGAAAGCAATTAACAGCATTATCCAAGGGATTTCTGAAAAAGGTTTATAAACTGTAGGGAAGGGTACCACCTCATGGACCTGTGTTTCTAACATGATATTGATTTTCTTATCTAATCAATTAAATATTACTGAAAAGAAGAGATGAAGAAGGGAACAAAGAGGTCCATGGGAATACAACAAACACAAAACTATGAAATATTTTAGTAAAGTTACTCACTCCCACAAACCATTCATATACTCTACTAATATATTCTTTATCAACATATTGACTCAGATTTGTTGAGATGGTAATCAAGCCTTCTTCTTGTCTTTCTTTCAACTTTAGATTCCCTCTCTATATTTATGTCATAAACCGGTTTATGAATCCACGCCCATAACAGTTTAAGGGTGACAACTTATTTTGTTTTAATTGATCTTTCTTTCTGAATGTTGTTGGTCAAGAAATTTACGACAATTTTCCTCAATCGGATTGTGTACTTCCTAGTAGAAATTTAATAATCATATAATAAAACTGTACCGACATTCATGAATGTTAACATATTACCAGACCACACAAATATCTTGAACTCTTTTCATCACCTGTGATTTTAGATGGAGGGTTATCAACTCATCATCAATGGTAACATCTCTTAGCCAAACAACAACAAACCACAAAAACGAATTTGGCAGTTCCGAATAGACATATAGCCCCCTTTTTTTACGAGCATCTCTCTACTCATTCCCTTTCCGTTGGCGCTACATTACAAGAATTATTTCCATAAAGAGGACCGGTTAAGTTTGTGCTCTTTTATATTTGAAATTTTAAGAAACCATATTAGTTTTGATTGTACCTTGCATTAAACCTAGGAATCTTATAATAAAAGTCTACAACACAATGGATAAGTGTTCCGTTGAACAATCTAATTAAAAATAACCATTTCTTTTTCGTTTACAAGATTTAGTTATTGTTTACACTACATAAGAAAACTTGTAGAAGAGATAGTTGTTGAGGCAAAGAACCAAGAAGCCACATAGGGTGACATTTCTTTTATTGTGTTTTTATATATATCTCTATTCATTTACCAAATTAATTGTTTATTCGTGCAATATACCGGTATGTAAAAGTTTATTGTAAACCGTAAATTGAAAATGAAAAATTAATGTAAATCCTCGTTATAGAAAATCTGAAATTTAGAATTGAACACAATAGAAATTACATTTAAGTTGTATTATACACATCTGCATATAAATTACTAAATAAATCAATTTTTTAATCTTTTTTTCTAAAAAACACACGCCTCCACAAGTGAAATCAACTATATGGAAATTATTACAATTACTAACATAAATTGATCTCTCAAGTCACCCCCAATTACAACCACACACAAAACATTTTCAATTCACCTTTCAACATTTTATATCAAAAATAATAGAATACTTTAAAGTGAATTTGATTTGGGTGTTTAAAATTAAAGCCTTAGACTCCTTTTATAAGCATTGAGCTCACTCTAACTTTTGTTGCTCTACGTAACTACAGGTTCGTTTCTGACATTTTTTAAGCCTTGAGCGAAATGTAAAAATTGGTTCTCGGTAACTACGAAATTATTTTCAATATACTGTTTATATCATCAAAAATAACATTGAATCCAAAAAATACTAATAATTGATATAAAACTATTTTTACCGGTATTCCTAGTGCAATATCAATCAATAATCATTTCTAAATTAATATTATCTGTCATATCATTTTTACATAACATCGTCAATCAGTTCCACCATCAAAGGCATCTTATGATATATCTTTAATATATAGATTGAAATCATTTGATGTCACTATATTGACCATTTGAAGTAACACTTTAAGTAAATCAACATAAACTAGTTGATATTCCACATGTTACCTGATGTTAATGTTTTTTATCATAATTTTAAACTTTTAGAGTTGAAACAAGTTTTTTAAGAACCCTCAATCTTATAATCAAAAGTTCATGTTGGTTATGGTTTGAAATCTTATTCTTGTTTTAGAGATAGGAGAGTACTTAAGATTCATGCAACCAATATTAGATAATAAATAGTCAATAATGTATAAAAAAAGAAGTATTTTTGAAATCCTAAATATAGATATATGTTGAATCGTCTTATATAGTTTGATGATTGACTAATTGTTTTCAAAACGTATGAGTTTTCTTACTTAATAACAAGGAATCTACTATATTCTAACACAATAATAAAATTCATGCGGATGGAATAATGAAAAGAGTATGTAGAAAATGATTAATAGAGTATATACCAAGGATTATAGGCAAAAATAGTTTTAGATATTAGTACTAGATAGAAAAAAAAACTTAAATAAACAATAAGCAATACTGTAAAATGAAAAACTAAATACAGTAACTTTTTAAAAAATTTCTTATTCAATGTTAATAATTAATACATGTTTGACCCTTGATATAAAGTTAAATTCTTTTTGGGTCCTATCATACTAAATTTTTTTATCTTTTTTTATTTACAATTTTTTAACTATTAGTATATAGTTATACTAAAAAGTTTGGGCCCCTATTTACGTTGGGCCTTGGGCGTGCGCCCGACCCGCCCTCCCCCAACAACGGCCCTGTATACCTATATGTACCTACCTGGTTTCAACCAAATATTCTTAACAAACCATAAATTTTAATACATTAGTGATTTATACTTGTGTTTTATAGAAAAAAAAATCTGCTGTCTTAGCCTTCTCTATCCCACACCTGTCCATCCAATAGTAATTTACCATCTAATATTTCTACACTAAATAATTAATTATTTTTAAAACGTTTTAACCCTTTTAACTCCGTTAACCTCTACCCCTCCCCAAAATGTCCCACTCCTCTCTCTCTCTCTCTCTCTCTCTCTCTCTCTCTTAATAATATTAAATATTTTTTTCTCTTTAAATTTAATTTAATATTCTGTTGATAATTTCCTTTCCTTTTCTTTTACATATTTATTTTAGAAAAAAAAATCTTTCTCTTTTCCTTTTCTCTCTATCTCACTCTATTAATATATATTAACTTAATAAAAATAATTTTTATCATTTATTATCTTATTTTATTAATCTATTTTAGTTGATAGATAATTATCATTCAAATGGTTGTTATCTTATTTATCCCAGTTCTTCAATGACATTTTTATATTTCTCTCTTTGATATGTCATTTTTATGCTCGATTTCTCTTATTTTTTCTAGTTCATTTTCTCTTTGCTCATAATTTGTTGTGGAAGACAATATATCAAGTAAGTATATATTTTATTGAATAGTAAAGCACGCGAATATATTGTAGAAATTAACATCTAACTTTTTTTGTTTTTCTTTTTAATTTAAGATGATGAATATTGATACAAATGGTGTGGAAGGACAATCTAATGATACGTTTAGGGAAGCTGCGAAAGCTCCGATTGATGATGGAATGAAAATAAACCAGATTCATTCCAACATTTTTGAGGAAGATATACCAAAGGTTAGTATGGAATTTGAAACCGAAGAACAAGCTTACCACTTTTATAATGTTTATGCTTATAAAGTTGGTTTTAGCACACGAAGAAGTAAAGGGTATAAAGACAATAAAGATGGAAAAATAAAAAGCAGAATATTTTGTTGTTCATGTGAAGGCTTTCGTGGAAAAGATAAACGAGATGATAATGTGAAACGTCATCGCGCTCAAACAAGGTTTGGTTGTTTGGCGATGATGAAGATAAAACTTCATGAATGTGGAAAATATAAAGTAGTTGACTTCAAAGCAGAGCATAAACATGTGACTGCAAGTCCCCAAACGAGCCCCTTACATAGGTCACAAAGAAGAATAATACATGCTCAAGCATCTGAAATTGTATTGGATGAGAATTCTGGAATTGCTCCTAAAGCTAGTGTGGAACTAATTATTAGACGAGCAGGTGGACATTCAAATCTTGGATTTATTTTAGATGATTGCAGAAATTATTTACGCACCAAAAGAACAGTTCAAATGTGTGTAGGGGATACAGGTGGTGTGCTTGAATATCTTCAAGAAAAGAAGTCAAAAGATCCTAATTTTTTTTTATGCTTTACAAGTTGATAAAGATGATCTGATAACAAATATATTCTGGGCAGATGCACAGATGAAGGCATCGTATTATAACTTCGGTGATGTTGTTTGCTTTGACACAACCTATAGGAAAAATAAAGATTGTCGTCCTTTTGCTATGTTTGTTGGGGTAAATCATCACAAGCAAACCACTATATTTGGGGCTGCATTATTATACGATGAAACTAGTGAAACATTTATATGGTTATTTGACACTTTTGTAGCAGCAATATCAGGAAAAAAACCAAAAACAATTCTAACTGATCAAGATGCAGCAATGGTAAAAGCATTAATATCCCAATGGCCAGAAACTTATCATCGGTTATGTATTTGGCATATGTATCAAAATGCAGCAAAACACTTGAGTAGTGTTTTTGAAAGATTTCGTGAATTTGCAACTGATTTTGGAAATTGCATATATGAATATGATGAAGAATGTGAATTCATTGATGCTTGGGGGAAACTTAGAAAATATAGCCTTGAAAGTAATGATTGGTTGGCTCAACAATTCAAGTTGAAGGAGAAATGGGCATTAGTTTACGGAAGAGAGACTTTTTGTGCAAATATGACTACTACTCAACGAACTGAAAGCATGAATAATCATCTTAAAAAGTATGTTAGCTATCAACACTCGATGCTGCGTTTTCTAGAAAATTTTGAGAGGTTAGTTGTGGATCGTCGTTATGAAGAGCTAAAAGCAGACTTTAGAGTAAGTCAACGTAATTTAGTGCCATCTCTTCCTATTGAAATTTTAAACCATGCAGCAACTTTGTATACCCCTGCAGTGCTAAGAATGTTTGAGGTTGAGTTTTCAAAGGCTTATAATTGTGCTATGGAACTTTGTACCGAGCTAGGAGCAAAAGTGGAAGAGTATGAGCTTACTCCTAATGGTAAGTATTTTCATCATAATGTTAGATATGAGTCAACAACCAATACAGTGATATGTAGTTGCAAAAAGTTTCAGTTTGCAGGAATATTGTGCTCACATATTCTTAAGGTATTTTCCTTTCGTACTGTCATGAAAATACCTTCTCAATATATTTTAAAGAGGTGGACAAAACATGCTAAGATGGGAGCTACAAGTAGTACATCTGAGATTAAAGAATGTGATGATCCTAAAGCATGTTTGGCACTACGTTATCAAGATTTGTCCAGATCTTATACTCATATTGTAACAAGAGCATCAGAAATTGAGAGAGCCTACAAAGTTGCTAGAGAAGACTTTAAAAGAGTTTGGGATGATGTTAATGCATGTTTGAGGGAAGAGAGAGTTGAAGGTGGTGAGAAGAATAATGCTACTACTGAAATCAATATGGCAATAAAAGGCATAAAAACAAATAACAAGAGAATGTGTAGTAGCTCTTCGCGTCCAAAGAATGCTCTTGAGAAGACTCGTAAGAGAAGCAAAGTTTCCAAAAGAAATTTGTCTATACCAGAGGTTTGACTTTCTTTCTCTTATTTTTTAGCTTACGTTTTTTATAATGTCTTGACAATATCAAGATTTGTATATTTAACTTTGTAGGTTTCACAAGATTTTAACAAGAATCAAGTCGGTAATTATATGTCATCTTCTCAACCAGAGTTTTCATATTCCACAACACCATTCAACCTTGACCAAGTAATACATTGGTTCTTTTATAGTGTTATTTTTATTAAGAGTTACACTTTAAAATGGATGACATAAGTATGTATAACTTTTTTTTATACAAATTGGCATGACACCTGAAAATCCATGCATAAGTACGAGTATAACTGGACCGGTCTTACAAACTGGGTCTGCACAAGAGGTTCGGCTTTTTTTCGACTTTTTTCTACTTGAATTTATGTTTTTAATTTGAATGATATGATAGTATATATACTTATATAATTTTATAGGTTTCACAAGAGTTTAATGACAATGTACAAATTGATAATTGTATGTTATTATGTCAACCAATTTTTCATATTCCATGACCCCACTTTTTTTAAATAAAATATTGTGTTATATTTTTTTAATTTATTCAATAATTTTTATCAAGTGTTATGTTTATAAATGCATGATATATTTATGTATTTTTTTTTACAGATTGACTTGACACCTGAAAATCCAACTATAAAAATGAGTATGACTGGATTACTCTTAGAAGTTCAGTCTGGATATGAAGGTAGCCAATTTTTCAAGACATTGTAAAGATTTCACTTAGTGAAGTTGGTGATTTCTCAAGACTAAATTAGGTTGTCATGTTTGAAATTTAATTATTATGTTAAATATTCATTACAATTGTTATGTTAGATTGGTTGATATATTTTGAATTTAATTATTATGTCAAATATTTGTCATATACAGTTCTAAGTTTGTGAAATTTAGTTTATAACTTAATTGATTAATTGTTATAAAAAAATAAGTTCAATTTTTTTAATGTTTGGGAATAATATTAAAAAGTTTCAATGATAATCCTTTTAGACATTTATTTTAGAAAAATTATATCAAATTTAAATTTAAAGTAAAATTTCAATCAAATTCAGATTTACTAAAATCAGATTATACATGATTAATACTAAGACTGAGATAAATAAAAAATATAAAAATGTCAGGAAATCATTTAAGAGATACTTACAAATATAAAAAGTAAAATATAAAATTAATTTGTATAAAATAAATATATAATATAAAATCAGTTTGTATAAAAAAAGAAAAAATTAAATAAAGAGTGAGGATGAAAAATTATTTTTATTAAGTTAATATATATTAATAGAGTGAGATAGAGAGAAAAGGAAAAATAGTTTTTTTATTTGAAAAAGGATTGAAAGGATATTTAATTAAATTGAAAGAAAAGTAGAAAAAATTGCGATTAAAAATAATATGAAAAGAGAAAGATTTTTTTTTCTAAAATAAATATGTAAAAGAAAAGGAAAGGAAATTATCAACAGAATATTAAATCAAATTTAAAGAGAAAAAAATATTTAATATTATTAAGAGAGAGAGAGGAGTGAGACATTTTGGGGAGGGGTAGAGGTTAACGGAGTTAAAAGGGTTAAAACGTTTTAAAAATAATTAATTATTTAGTGTAGAAATATTAGGTGGCAAATTACTATTGGATGGACAGGTGTGAGATAGAGAAGGGTAAGACAGCAGATTTTTTTTCTGTTTTATAGGTATTATACTTGAAATTGTAAAGTTATTCAAGAGTTTTACCTAATTGTTCTTTAAGATAGTATATATAATATAAGATTGAAATTCAAAGTTTTGTTTTAACTAAATAATTAAGAAGATAAGTATGAGACTCTAGAGCCTATTAATACAATAATAAGGTATCATTGGTGTTGCATATATTGACTTATTTGTACCATATATTTACCATTTTGTTTGTCAATCATAGGGATACGAAGTTGACTTTTAGTTAATCAATGATTTTTTAAGGTCAAAAGGGTCGTACCCCATGTCAAAGGGTTAAGTACATTTGCTTCCGTAAGAATGGATATCGAACACAGCAGCAACTCCATTCGTTCTTTTGTTTCGATCCCTTTGTCTATATATTTCTATGTCTACCTGCCAAATGAATTACTTCTTTTCAATTGTTTCCAATTGGATAAAAGAGTATATATTTCCTATAAGTAGAAGATGAGTAGTTGCATTTCTATAATTTTCGTACTTAATTTTATAACGTCCAATTTAATTTAGAAGAAAGATTAATTTTTTTTTATCTCAATAACTCGATGTAGTTCAATTCCATGAGCACCAAGCCACTGCGGCGTGGGAGATATAAGTTCTTTCTTTAATCTTTACCTTGTGCATGTATGACGGGTGTCGAGTCCGGCAAATAATAAATAAACTATAATTAATCCTATTACCTCTAAACATAATGGATTGTGATAGGGATAAGTGGGGTCGTCTCCTCACGGAATCGGTGTCAACCGTGGGTCCAAGATGAATCCACGTGTAAAAGTATCGAAAGTATTAAATAAAAAGCCGGGGGGGGGGGGGGGGAGTGGATGTTTGATTCGAAACTAAATATGAAAAATCATTTGAGACTATAAATAATAACGAGACGAATCTAGTAAAGAATGTAACCAATCTTTTATGAAACTATGTATCAATTAGGAATTAGTTCACCAAGCTCCTCGTGTTAGTTTAATCATAAGGACAAGTGAAGTGTTTGGCGCGTGTCGACACCTACGGCCGGTCTGAAATCAATTGAGAAAGTTTGTTTTTATACAGGTCAATGATACACTGTTCATAAAAGATTGGTTACATAAATTTACTAGATTCGTTTCGTTATTATTTATAGTCTCAAATTATTTTGCATATTTAGACTCAAATCAAACTTCCAACACCCCCCTTTTTATTTAATGCTTTTGATACTTTTGCACGTGAATTCGTCTTGGATTTACGGTTGGCACCGAGTCTCTGAGGAGACGACCCTACTTATCACTATCACAATCCATTGTGTTTAGAGGTAATATGATTAATTATAGCTTATTTATTATTTGTCGGACTCGACAACTGTCAAATTTTTGGCGCCGTTGTCCGGGACACGGCGAGATTTAACCGTTTATGCCAAGATCGTTTCGTGCAGGTTCACCCGTACCAATAGATCCGGAGATTGAGAAGACCGCTAAGAAGCTAAGGAAGCAAGCCAAGCTTCGAAAGAAGCAAGGCGATTCAACTTCTTCACCGGTACTCAATATTTGGAAAGATATTGATTTGTCTACTGATTCAGAGAGCGAGGAAAACTTACATTTTGAAGAAGAAAAGGCTCATTTCGAAAAAGAAGAATCGGTCACCGAGACCGAAGAAGAGGAAGAAAAGGATATGGTAGCACCACTCCCGAGCATACTTTGAGGGAATGGACAGCGCCCAATGTTGACGAGCAACCTCTTTGCATTGCATATCCGACAAAAGAGATAAGTGTTGAACTTAAAATTGATTTAATACACTTACTGCCTCGTTTTCATGGTTTAGATAACGACGATCCATACAAGCACATGACTGAATTTCACATGGTGTGCCTGGGGATGAAACCACAAGGCGCAACCGTGGAGCACCTCAAGTTGAAGGCATTCCCATTCTCTGTGGTTGATGTGGCTTGGGAATGGCTTTTCTACCTACCACCGGGATCCATCACGACATGGGCTCAAATGGTGCGAGCATTCCTTGATGAGTTCTTGCCTACATTCAAAGTCGTCGGGCTTAGGATAGACATATGCGGAATCAAACAGAAAGACATAGAGACACTTCGTGAGTATTGTGAGTGCTTTAAGCGCCTTTGTGTAAGTTTCCCTTAACATGGTATCTCTGACCAATTACTAATTCAATATTTTTATAAGGTTTGCTACCTATGGAGAGGAAGATGATGGATGCCACTAGTGGATGAGCGATTATAAACAAGACCCCGACTTAAGCGAGGACGTTGATCAATACCATGGCGGAGAATTCAAAGAAATTCGGACCAAGAACTGATATTAGTCAGGGTGCTAGCTAGTGAGGTACATGTTCAATCACTTGAGATTAAAATTAATGATTTGACTACTTTGGTCAAGTCAAGGCATGCGGGTTTTGCTCGTCGGTAGCACACCCAATTGATGCAAGACCCACTTTACACGAAGTGGAGGAGCAAGTGAACGCCATAGGGGGTGACAACTTTCAGAGCTCCAATAATCGGGTGTTAGACCCATTCTCGAGTACCTATAACCCCGGTTGGAGATAACATCCCAGCTTAAGCTAAACCCCGAAGCAAGGACAAGGTCAAAGTCAACAATTTCAGCCAATAACTCTTTTCCAACGACCTTAACAATTCCAGAAAGGTCAACACTTCCAAGCTCCACCAGGATTTCAACAACAATTCAATCAACCATCGGGTTTTCAGCAACAACCACTTCAGCAACAAAAGGTACCATTTCAACCACAACAACAAATGTTCAAGCCCCTATCGGCTCAGGTATGTCTCTTAAGGATATAGTTAAGTCTATGGCTACTAACATGGCTAAATTTCAATAGGAAATTCAGGTGAACATTCAAAATACTCAAGCAAGCATATAAGATTTTCGGACCACTGTGGGTCAATTAGTTAACAAAGGCAAGTTGCCTTCTCAAACGAAGACCAACCCGAATGCCAAAGTAAGTGCTATGACTTTGAGGAGCTTGAAGGAGCTTCAAGACGGTGGTTAGAAGAAAGAAAGTCAAATATGAAGAGGATGAGTTGGAGATTAAGGCGTCCACCTTTGTGGGAAAGATGCCAAAGATGATGAAGCGACAAAGAAGACACCCGAGGTGATGGTGCCAGCACCACCCTTTTCGGATAGAATTGGGAAGACAAAGCAAGAGAATGCGGACAAACAAATCTTAGACACCTTCCAGAAAGTCCAGATAAATATTCCTTTACTCAATGCTATTAAGAAAGTTTCTAGGTATGCTAGATTTTTTAAGGAACTTTGCACCAATAAAAGGAAATTAAAGGGTAATGAAAAAATTAGTATGAGTCAAAATGTATCTGCATTCTTACAGAAAAGATTACCACCTAAATGTAACGACCCCGACATGTTTTACCATACCCTGTAAGTAGGCAATGTCGCGATCAATCAGGCTATGTTAGATTTGGGGGCATCGATCAATGTCATGTGATATGCCATATACACATCCTTGGATGTAGGCCCTTTAATCCAACTGGTGTAGTCATTCAATTAGCGGATATGTCTATTGTATATCCCAAGGGTATGCTAGAGGATGTCCTTGTACAAGTGAATGAATTGGTCTTCCCGGCTGACTTCAACGTGTTAGATATGGAGGAGAATAATACCTCCAAGGCCGGAATGATTCTATTGGGTAGACCATTTCTGAAGACCTCTAAGACCAAGATAGACGTTCATGATGGTAATTTGACAATGGAATTCGATGGTGAGATGATTAAATTAAATATATATGATACCATACAATATCCGAGCGATGTTTCATCTTTGTGTTTTGTTGATATAATTGAGTCTATATCTGATGATGTGTTTGATTTGTCTAACCAAGATGTGTTGGAAGTGATACTTGGTAGAGATTTAGATAGTGCTAGTTTGAAGAAGCTAGTTTGACCTGGATGAAGAATATGTTGAGTTACTGTCTTGGATGGAGCACGGGAAGAAATCAAGGTATGGAGTTTTTAGAATTGAATTACCATTGTCTATTATGAAACTTTTGCCTTCTATTGAACAGACACCTGGAACTTATGTCATTTCCGGATCATTTGAATTATTCTTACCTAGGTGAGAAGGATACACTTTTGATGATCATTTCCGCCAACCTTTCACCTAGGGAAAAAGCGGACTCGTTAAAGTTCTAAAGGAGTATAAAGGAGCTACCAGATGGACAATTGCCGATATCAAGGGTCTTAGTCCCTCTTTGTGCTAACACAAGATACTACTTGAAGAGTAGTATAAACCCTTCTGAGAGGCGAAACGTAGATTAAACCCCCCCGATGATGGGTCGTAAAGAAGGAAATTCTGAAGCTTTGTGATGCCGATATGATATATCTCATCTCTGATAGGAAGTGGGTAATCCGTATCCAAATAGTACCTAAAAAGACCGGTATAACTATGGTTGAAAATTTGGAAGGTGAGTTGGTACCCATCCGAGTTCAAAACAGGTGTCGGGTATGTATTGATTATCGCAAGTTAAATGCTTCAACTAGGAAATACCACTTCCCCTTCCTTTTATTGATAAAATGCTTGAGATTTTAGCTGGTAAAACTTATTATTGTTGTTTGGATGGCTACTCAATTTTCACTAGATCCCCGTCGCATTGGAGGATCAAGAGAAGACGACGTTCACTTGCCCTTTTGGCACGTTTGCATATCGAAGGATGCCGTTTGGACTATGCAATGATCCCGCCACCTTGGAAAGGTGTATAGTTAGTATTTTTCTCAGATTATGTGGAAAATTGCATAGAGGTTTTTACGGATGATTTTATGGTTTATGGGGATTCATTTGAGTCGTGTTTGTCTAATCTCACCAAAATTCTTAAAAGATGTCTAGAGACTAACTTGTTACTTAATTATGAAAAATCTCATTTTATGGTTAGTCAAGGTTTGGTGTTAGGATTTATAGTTTTTGAAAAAGGTATAGAGATAGACAAAGCAAAAATTGATGTTATTAAGTCTTTACCTTACACCACGAGTGTGCGGGAAGTCCGTTCTTTTCTTGTGTAACATCCTAAAATCTAAAGAGAAATAAAATTCGAAATTTCGGAAATATAACGTCTACAAATAGGGAAACCTATCACCCAGATATAGGGGATAATTTAAACCTGAATAATAAGGATAAGGCAAATCAAACCCAAGAGTATCATCCCAAAACGGGGAAAAGGTATGGTATTTACAACCCAATTATAATAAAGAATAAAACGACAACCTAATAATCTAGATTTTGTAAACAATATTATAGTCGGGTGTCGCTATTCTTCCAAAAGGTATGTCCTCCAAAATCAAGGTACTGGTCACTATATCTTCAAAAAGACCACTCACGACTCAAGGTCGTCCACTCATTCCCAACGAGCCCCACCGCTAAGATGACTTGTCAGACATGACAACCAAAGAGCAAGCGTTAGGCTAAAGCCTAGTGAGAATAAACCAATAGAAATAGAAGTACAAGCCTATTTGATGTCACACGGTGGATATAGCCATGAGCTAAGTCAATCAATCAAATAAGCCATTAGTGATTTAAAATATGGTACAAATAACACCAATCACATAGTGAGATCAACTCCTCTAAGTCTATTGCTCGTAAATATCAAGTCAACCCCTCTAGGTCTATTCTTGAGAGTTCCAAAATGAGAACTCTAGCACAAGGGAATTACACCTTACTGCCCATGGGACGCTGCCTGACCATATAGGTCCACACCTTACTTACCATGGTGACCCGATGCCTATTCCATGCCAAAGTGGTGAACCTAATGTCCAAAACGGGACATAGGAACATCTTGCCTATGGATCCATTGCACTAAGACCAAATACAAAGAATTTTAACCCAATCATCATTAATCAAATTCATAAATGTTAAAACCAATTTACATGTATAAGATTTCTACATGTAGACTTGACCCCCATTATCTAGGAGGCCTTGTCAAACCAAACCCATAAACAATATCATTACAATTCCCATTTCAAATGTCAAGATTTATCACAAATTAACCCAACACTTGAAATTCACCAAACCCTAATTTTCACTTTGGGTTTACCAAAATCCCAAATATGAGGAGTGAGTTTTAAAACATTTAAGGAGTCATATAATACCACGATCTATAGTGTAACTACAATTTTCACAACAATAATGTTCAAGTACCAAAACCCTAATATTCCCGTATCACATGATTTGGTCAAGTTTCACAAAACCCCAATATGAAGCTAGGGTGTATAAATGAGGGTTATAATACATAATAAATACATGAGAACAAGGTATAGAAACTCACCTTGAAAAAGGTTATAGGAAACCCTAGTTAATGGATGAAGAAGATAAGAGAGTAGGAGATGAGCTTGACACTTAGACCTCTAGAATCTCACAATAAATGCCAATGATCCTACACCAACCACATTAATCTACATAAATCCTCCATGAATATTGAATGAAGAGAGAGAGAGAGAGAGAGAGAAACTTACCCCTTTTCTTCCCCAAAATCGGCTCCAAACAAGAAGAGATGAGAAAATGAGGAATAAAGGTCGATTTTCTGCATTTTAGAGACCAGGCCCCGACCGCGACTATGCCTCGGGATATTGACATGGTCATTCTCGCTTGACACTGTCTCCCGAGTTAAGTACCTCACGGTACATTCTCAGCGATTGTGCCTCGCGAGAATGACACATGTCATACTCGCTTGGCACTGTCGCACACCATCACCACCTCTCGATACACCTCCGACGATTATGCCTTGTGAGAGTGACCTCTGTCACAATCGCGGGCACAGTCACCCTGGGCATACCGAAGTCCGTTTTCACCCGATTTTGACTCGAAGAGCTCTCGATTTCAACGCTAGGTTTAATAATATGATTTATGACCAGGTTAGAGACGTAGCGATATCACGAGTGTTACAGCTTGGCCATGTAGGTTTTTACCGGCGATTTATAAGGAATTTTTCCAAGATCACTCGACCGATGTGCAAGTTGCTACAAAAGGAGGTCGAGTTCCATTTCAATGAAGAGTGTAAGGAAGCTTTTGACCGATTGAAAGACATGTTGACTTTACCACCTATCATCCAACCTCCAGATTGGATGCTCCCATTTAAGATCATGTGTGATGCGAGCAACCATACCGTGGGTGCAATACTTAGGGAGAAAATTGGAAAGACGTCACATGTTACTTACTACGCTTCCAAGACACTTGACAACACTTAAAGCAACTACTCCACCACCAAAAAGGAGCTTTTAGCTATTGTTTTTGCTTTAGATAATTCTCGTTATTACTTGATTGGTACTAAAGTTATTGTTTATTCTGATCATGCAGGATTGAAGTACCTATTGAAGAAGAAGGATGCAAAACCACGGCTAATCCGGCGAATCTTATTATTCCAAGAGTTCAACCTGGAAATCCGAGACAAGAGTGGGGCAGAAAATTTGGTAGCGGATCATCTCAGTCGAATCACTTTTAATGGCGAGCAATCATCCTCAAGGATGACTTTCGAGATGAGCACCTCTTTTTCATTGCAAAAGATTCTCCCTGATATGCAGACATTGTAAATTATTTGGTTTCCAAGGCATTCCCAGGTGAGTTAACTAGATTTGAGAAAAAAAAAGAGAGCCCAAATCAGAAAACCAATCACAGCCCAACAAATTGTGTCTAAGTTGTCCAACAACATCCAGTGCCTCATTCCATTTTGTTGTCGGGCGAGTTCTCAGCGGCCAAAGCCGCTTCCATGCTTTTTTTCATGGGTTGTCAAAACAATACAAACAAACCACAATTCAATTGTTTTTTTTCTTTTCTTTGGTTTGCAGTCCACTCCACTCCGCTCCACGAATAACAATAATTAAATATAATAATCTATTAAAACCTTTTTTTTCTTTTTTACTTTAATTAAATTACAAAGAATAAAAATGCCAAAATTAGGGATATTTCAAACATCCAATAATCACTAATTATAGAGAATTTTTAACATAAAAGTATATAAAATTGGTGCTTATCATATCAATGTACTCATACATAAATATGGCATATGGTAGTAGCTACTAGCTAGTGATCATTAATTTATATCCTATGACAAAAAATTGTTCTTGAAGTTAATTAAGGCCTCTCCTTTCGTAATTGGTTGTGCCCGATTTGTGAACCTACACAAGACACATTTGTAGGATATTTTTTGAAAGACAAACAATAGATTAAGATTTAGATAAAAGAGTACAGAAAAAGAATACAATCAATGCTTTTAGTCAATCTTTTATAAATAGTATTTCATTGTTATATAAAAGAAATTAAATATAAATAGATAGATATTGATTTATGACACATGTCGTATAAGATAAATGATTTGATGCATACATTCAATTGGAAGGACCATTTAAAGTTAAGGATTCAAAAAAATGTTAAGGATTCATGATGATTACTCCCAATTTTAATCATCAACACAATAATTGATATTTATCAAGCCATCGTAAGCATTAATCATCTTTCTTGGACAAAAGACTATGATCAAATCAAAGTGGTTGAAGTTGATCAAAATGAACAAACAAAGGATTGATGTCTAACATAATTATATCATGCCATTGCCAACTTTCAATAAGAAGTTTTGAGAAGTTAATAATGTACCCGAATTGACCCGTTTTCTCCTTCCTATTTTCATATTATCATCCACATAACTTTCTTTCTTCTACCTGAAACTTATAAGGAAAGACTTTTTTTTAGGGTAGATTGTATTGTTGGTTCCACTGCAAATGACCAAAATTAATTTAGTACAAAAATACAAATTGATTCAAAATCAAGTCTAACATTGACTACTATATATACATCTCTTATTATATGAGCATTTTAGATTAACTGATTTAATTTTTAAAGAAGCCAAAACAATAATAATTAATAAAGCCATAGTACAATTGCTTGCCCTTGTATGGTGTTGTAGCCGTTCCTCATGTTTAGGTTGGTCTTTCTTGAGACAAGCAACCCTTAAGAAAAGGGATTCAATACAAAGAATGACGAAAAAAGGTTCTTGGGAGTGTTTCAAACAATTAAATAGATATTTTCAAGGCAAGATTGAATATTGTTTTTAATTGAATAATTGTGTAGGAGGTGGAGGGCGCTTTGTAGGGGTGCGGGTTGGATATCGATGTATAAAATGGGCGTGATAAAAGAAAAATGCTTTATCGCGTAAATAGAAAGTGAGCGAAAAATAATTATAAGGTTGCATATTGACTTGATATAATTGATATTGGAGTGGATTACATTTTTTGTCCTTTGTCTATGGTTGCTTTTTGGTTTTTGTCTCTACAATTTGTAAAGTAAACAATATGCTTGTTTTTTTGTGTTTCACAGCCCAATGTGATCACTCCTGTTAACTTTGTTAGTCTAGGGTTCATTAAATGAGTCATGTGCCTCTCGTGTTAGGGGTATTTTGGTCTTTTTACCCATTCTTTGCGGTTCAAAACACTAAAAATGGACCATTAATGTACTTTACTTACTATAGGGACTAAAAACTAAAACAATCCATAGACGAGGGACCAAAATGATAATTCACTTTTGATGTTACAAAATAAATCTATTTACGTACACTTAATATAATATGTAATTGATGTAACAAAAGGAAGTGTTACCATGTGGCACTTTGCGCAAATACCATATCATGCCTACAAATTTATATCTGTTTACCGGTGATTTTTATTCATTTACTAAACGAAAATCTATCAAGTATTTTGAGCCAAGTATGTTATATAAACTTTGGGTTTAAAACCAATGTGGGACAATGTTAATTAGTATCATTTTTTTTGTCAATTAAACTTGCTTTATTTTAGGTAAATGATGTCCGTGGCTTTATGGGATAGAAAAGAAAAAGTATTTTCTACTTCATAGAGTTGACAAATATTATCCAATTCAAAAAAAAAAAAAAAAAAAAAAAAAAAAAAAAAAAAAAAGAAAGAGTTGACAAATATTATCATTTATAATATCAGGCTCCAATCCAACACTATATGACCACAATTTTTATATATGTTTCACTTAATTAATAATTATTTTTCTTAAAAAAAAAAAAAAATTTCTACGTCGACATATACAAAAATTTCCTTGAAGGAGACACCTAATTAATGACTAACTCCGTCGCTTTTAATTAAAATATCAGCATGTTGTTATCTATTTATGTACTTTACGAAATTGTTTGAGTCCTAAATAATTAATTAATCAATTTACTTGATTTTTTTATCGATTAAAATAAAAATGGTCAACACCGTCCTCCTAACAAATCCATTTGCTTTATGCATCCAAGAATTGACTCTGCACTTGTCTCTAAATTTCATTACTGTTAAATTTTATTTGCTTGGACGAAAAACAAAGTTATTTATAAATTAAGTGTATGTGATGTATATCTTGATATAGTCTGTTTTTTACCTCTATTAACACCTAAGCGAAATGAAGCATCCATGACTCTACTTAACAGTCAAATATGAAAATATTTCATACGCAACGAATCTCTACCATATGTTTATATAAATGTTGCTTGACAACATCGAATACTCCGTGAAGACCAAAGGCAAAATAAGTTATGAAATTATGTGAAATATGTATTAATTAGACCAGTTTATGAATGAAGATCACCGCTGAGGAACTTAGTCTGAGGTATTGAAACAAAATATATGTCATGTAGCATTAAGGTGATATAGTTAGACCAAACAAATTCAGTATATACCAACATTGGATGTGGCATCTTGAAATGAAGATCAGTATTGAAGTGATATATTCAATCCTCTTTCTATTTAATGGTATCTCCTTGCATTTCATGCAGATACGGACCTAATTTGTTTTTAAATGGTGACACAATTTGACTATAAAAAATATCTAAAAAAATTCATAATATTAATATAGAATATTTGTTTGTTGGTTCTTGTCCCTGCATAGAAGAGACTCATGATTGAGTCATGTGTACATATATTTTTTAAAATCACAAGTGGTGTATGAAAGGACACCAAAATTTAAGCTAAAAATAACAAATTTGCCAATAGTATTGGGACTCGAATCTGGGCGTTCAGGCAGAGGACCATTTACCATCTAAGCCATTAAAGTCTTGTGCTAATATTTTAGTTTGAAAAGCCATATGGTGACACCTTTCTTAATCGTATTTTTTCCCCTTACGACGGAACCATGAAGCAGTGGCACGTGCCACCATATCCTTCCATATAGAATCGCCCATGCTTTCATGTAAGTATTGCAACTGAGACTGAGAGGCAAGGGATATCCCGTTGAACTTGCCTAGATTGAATGAAGGCTAGTTGACTTCGATACTGAATGAATTCGCATGCCCGAGATCGAACCAATGAGAGACATGGTCGATGCCAATGTAGTTGTAATTTCACACATGAGCTTTTCTCTCGAAGGGTTAGATGTACGTACACCTGAAATCTATCCTCAAAAATAGAGCAATTGTTTTGTTGAAAACCTTGTAAAAATCATTTTTAATTTAATTGAATTATGGTTTGAAAAACAAGTTGTTTTGCTATATAAATACCAATAAATATTAGTCTGAAAAATAAGATGATGGACTTTGCTGTATGTATTCCAAATAATATGGACAAAACAATTCGGCTTTAGGTGGACATGGGTGAAGTCTTATGGCAATGGATAAGTGATAGGTTTGACTTCTATGGTTGATTGAAAGGTCAAAATCAGAGTAGTCAGTATGAAGGTTTAGGGCAGTTGTGAGACAAATAATGAATGAGGTCATGGAAATTGACCATTTTTTCTTACTTTTGTCATGCAAATAATATTCCAAGTAACCACCCAAGAGACATATTCAATTTTAGGAATTATTTCTAAAATAAACGTAACATTTGGTAATATATGTAATTTAATTATAAGGTCTTTTTAGTTATGAAATAAGTTAATTATTAATGGCAAAAACAAAAAAACATATAATCCGTTGATGGTTACAATATTAAACATTAAAATAAAAATGTTTTACAATTATATCACTATGTACGTTAATATGCGATGATACCCTTATACCTTTTGTGAATACATGTACACTAAGTGGTTGTTTGTTTTAAAAAAAAAATGACTCTTAAGTCTGAATCGTTCAGATCTTTTTACATATCACCTCTTATTAATCATAACTAAATTAAGACTTCAGACTTTAGACTTCTTAAAAAATAAACGACACCTAAAAGTTACTATTTATCACAGCTAGCGCCACTTCAACTACAGTTTTGTCATTCCCAAATAATTTAAGAATCCTAATTTTCAACAATTTAATGGAAATTTAGGTAAATAGAACCAATAATTCTTATAATTTTCAATATATTTTATGAAATAATTAATAACTAATTGGTTTATAGTTAAGAAACAGAGACGGAGACTTTAAAGTTAGTTAGAAATAACACTTTAAGCAAAAGATTATAGTTAGTATAGGGGTGTCATATAAAAAAAAACTAAGCCGCATAAATAAACCATAGACGAATGAGGTTTGGGTTTAACGGTTGCATGTTAACCGAATAATCAAGTATTCTTATTTAGTTAATTTTTTGGTTAAAACCGAATAACACATAAAATCATATCCTTGCAGAAGAAATCGAAGAAATATGTCAATTTTGACACAAGGTACTTATTAGATCGAATGTCGACTACTTGTTTCATACTTTCATTGCTTTAAATTGAGCTGTTGATGCCACTACTTTGGAAACAAAAGTACCCATCAACATTCTTTTTCTTCCATTCTCTCATCCTACCATTTATCCATTCCATTTTTTTTATTACAACTGATAACTTCAAATCATAATTCTTTCTCTATTTAGTGTTTGCCCACTTGTTTCATGAGAAGAGATGTCGGTGATAAGATGGAGGAGGTGAGGATGACATCAAGTCGTTATTCATTAGGGGCTTTAGAGTAGTATTACTTCCTAATCCTATTTATTTGCTAGTTGCTCTTTGGAGAGACCACAATACAAAGAAAGTTGAAATATGTGATGGGGGCAAAGCGAGACTTTGTTGTGCTGACACTGATAATGAGAGACGGAAGCTAGGGAGTGAATGCCTTATCGGGTAAGTTCTGACCTTCATGAAAGGCGTAACAATCTGCGCATTGTGTTATATACATGAAACAAAATCTACTGATTGACCTTCATGAGAAGTGCTTGAATCATTAAACCATGTTACTAATTTTATATATTTATCTTTATACATATAAAAAGGATAACACATTGTTATTAATATTTTATTATTAGATAATTTTTTTCTTGATAGTAATGTTTTTTGTATAGATAATGTTTGTTTCTGTTTGATGTACGTTGTGGCTTAAAAAAGTAATGTTTTTTTTGTAGATATTAGTTTTTGCTTGATAATGATATTTACTTAAGAGTAGTGTAATTATCGAGTATACATGTATGATACAATTATATATTGGAAACAACGTAAGAAGGGTTTAGAAAGATAATGAAAAGCTTGAATTAGACTTGAGGAGAATTACAAATATATATATATATATATATATATATATATATATATATATATATAGTACAATCCTAGCTAAATCAACGTAGGATAACCAAGGAAAGAGGGAGGAGAATATGCACAACCTAATATACAAGATATTGACAGGAAGGTATCTAGACTAATTGATATGTACTATACATAAATAGAGGATGACAATTAAGGGTGAGATATTGGTTTATCTTTATCTCTTACATGCCCCCGCAAGATGGACGGTCTTTGAGAGAGTCCCATCTTGGACACAAGGAAATCAAGACGAGGATGGGATAACAATTTCGTCAAAAAATCGGCAACTTGATCATCAGTGGAGACATGAGTAACTCGTAATGTACCGTTCTAAACTTGTTCCCGATTGAAATAATATGCTAATGCTAAGTCCTTCATTTTGGAGTGGAAGACATGATTCGCTCTTAGACATGTGGCTCCAAGGTTATCACAATAAATAAGCAGTGTGTGTTGTACCAAAAGCTCTAACTCGCTGAGGAGATTTTGAACCCACATGATTTCAGCAGTGGTTGAAGCTACTGCCTTGTATTCAGCTTCAGTTGAGGAGAGAGCTATAGATCTTTGCTTCTTAGAGATCCAAGTGAGAGGATTTTTACCAAGAAAAACAACATGACCCATAGTAAAAGTATAGTCATATGCGTTCCTTGCCCAGTTGGCGTCAGTAAAGGCATGAAATATAGGTGGATAATCACGAACAATGTTGATACCTTTATCGATGGTGCCATAAAGATAGCGTAGAAGACATTTGAGAGCTGCCAAATGAGGATGGCATGGTTGGTTCATGTATTGTGATAACTTGTTGACTGCATATGCAACGTCGGGCCTTGTAAGGGTGAGATACCGAAGACTTCCAATCGCTTCCCTGTATTTGGTCAGATTATCCAAGAGTTTACCTTCCGTTAATGTAAGAGATTGATTAATAACCATGGGTGTGGGGGTAGGTTTTGCTTCTTACATGTGGAAGCGTTCAAGGATGTCCATGATATACTTCCTTTGACTAAGAAAGAGGCCGTGTAGAGTAGATGTAACTTTTACGCCGAGGAAGTAAGACAAAGTGCCAAGATCTTTCAAGGAGAACCTCGTAGCCAAACTTTTAACAAAAACATCAAGATTAGTAGCATTTGGGCTGATGATAATAATGTCATCTACATACACAAAAGGTAAATAGGAGTACTAGAGTGAGGATAAATACATAGCAATGCATCGGCAATGGATCGTTTGAAGCCTGAGGCGAGAAGAAAGTTGGCTAATTCATTGTACCATGCCCGAGGGGCTTGTTTAAGCCCATAAATAGCCTTGTGGGGATTGCAAACGTGAGTCAGAAAGTTTGGATCAACAAAAATGATGTAATATTTGTATCCATCAAGAGAATGGACAGGAGATGTCCATAAATCAGTGTAGATAAGATCAAGAGGTCCATTAAAGTGCAAAGTATGTTGAGCAAAAGGTAGTTTATGACTTTTATTGCATTGGCATTGTTAGCACACAGATCTATTGGATTCAAGATCATCCAATCTGAAGATCACAATCTGAAGCTAAAGCTAAAAAGCCACTCTCAAGATTAGTCTAATTTTAAGTTTGTAATAATTGTCAAAGTTAATTATTGTCTTAAATATTGTATTAGTTATTAGTTCCTAAATATCTAGATTTTAGTTTAGATATTATTTCTAGATATTAGTTTGTGAGATATAAAAGGTTATGAGATATTATTAGCCCACAACTTCTCATATCTCTCAACTCAGATCAACATCGACACATCAAGAACTAGAGAGAAAAGAGAGAAAGAGCTTCAAGAACATCAACCTTGTAATACATTGTTTGTAATCTAAAAAAAAATTTGAGGGTCCGTGTGATTGAACACGATCTTTACCAGATAATCAAACAACAAACATATGATAGATTAACCAACCTGTTTCGATTACAAACGATGATTACAAGGTTGATGTTCTTCGATAAGCTCTCTCTCTTTTCTCTCTGATATGAACTTGGGTCGATATGTTGTATGTGTGTATGAGTGTGTTAGATTGTATGATCTGATATATCAGAAAAAGAGAGTTTGGTTAGAGAAAGCTAAATGTTTAAAAAGAAAGAGGGTGTGAGAACAAAGTTAAAAGAATATCAGAATTCTGCACCAACTTTTTCTGAGTCGGGTAGCCACATTTCTAGTGTTTCACATTTCTTTGGTGAACATTATTGAAACAGGCAACTAGCCCATGCCAACTCTTTATCAAACCTCACCAACTACTCATTTTCTTCTTAAAAGGAAAGTGTTTCACATTTTTCAAAGGGGAAGCAGGACATTTGCTATCTGATTTTCATTTGGAAAATCTGGATATTGAAAAGAAGGAAGTCTGCCCCACCTTCGCACTTCAATCATGCACATTGAGTCTGTGTTTAACTTACTGTTGTCTCAGTGGTTTACACAATATTGAGCCTTATAAGCAATCATCAAGTGCTTAATTCTTTCTATCACTTGCACGAACACACAAGGAATTTGTTTCTTTTGTCATAACGTTCATAGAAATTGCCTTTGTGGTGTTTCGATGATTGAATGGAAGCCCTAGAGGAGTCAACATCATAAAATATCCTTTCCAATGTGTATTCGTTACACACAGTGACTTAGTGTTACTGACAGGCATTTTAACTGATTCATTTGTTGATTCAGGTGTTACACCCTTTTTTGTCTGGATTTGTAAAGATCTGGATGAATATCTTTTGAATTGACGGATCAGAGGATCCAAATGAAAGACATTTCTTACTCAGAGTTTTGATGAAATCGTTTCTCTATTCATCAAAAAGGGACTAAAGCTTGAAGAAATGTCCATTACATTACAAGATTGGAAAAGAGAAGCGCTAACCAAGAAATGCGAGAGATCAAAGTATTCTGAAGACATGCTGATTTTAGAGAATTTTTCTCTGAAGATACTTTGCTAAAGCATTCTGATCTAAAACCTGGAGATTGTTACTTGTTGAAGACTAAGAGGGAGATTGCATCTTCTGAGCTGAAAAAGAAGACTGAATTGCTAAAATATTTTTAGTAATGATCTTGATCCAAAGGGGGAGATTGTTAGCGCACAGATCTATTGGATTCAAGATCATCGAATCTGAAGATCGCAATCTGAAGCTAAAGCTGAAAAGCTACTCTCAAGATTAGTCTAATGTTAAGTTTGTAATAACTGTCAAAGTTAATTATTGTATTAGTTCCTAAATATCTAGATATTAGTTTAGATATTAAGTTAGATATTATATTATGTTTTGATAATATCTCTACTTTAGATATTATGTTGGTTAGTTGTTAGGCGAGATATTAACATATCTAAAATCAGATCATATCTGATAACTTACCCAACACACAACTCCTACCAAACACTGTTCATTTAGAGAGAAAAGAGAAAAGAGAAAAGAGAGAGAGCTTATCGAAGAACATCAACCATGTAATCATCGTTTGTAATCGAAACAGGTTGGTTAATCTATCATATGTTTGTTGTTTGATTATCTGGTAAAGATCGTGTTCAATCACACGGACCCTTAGGCATGCGTTACAATTAAAGGGAAAATTGCTAGAAACATCAAGTTGAAAGGTAGAAATTAAAGACTTAAAGATAGAGTGAGATGGATGGCCAAAACGGTGGTGCCAATTTATTGATGAAGCTTTGACACTGGAGAAGGCTAGGATAGGAGAAGAGGACGACCATTCATAGATGCCATGCTTAGTTGGACCCTTGAGAAGATGTTCCTCTGTAAGACGGTCCTTTACAACAAAAGAATCACAAGAAAATTCAATTAGAAGATTATTATCATAACATAATTGAGAGATGGAAATGATATTGCGTGTCATAGAAGGAGCACAAAGAACATTAGACATAGATAAAGAGTTGGAGGAAGTGTGAAGAGAATGAGAACCAGTGTGTGTGATAGGGACCCCTTCACCATTGCCAATGATTATTTCTTCTGATCCATTGTAAGGATGATGAAGGGCGAGATTGTTTAGGTCATGAGTGACGTGGTGCGAGGCACCTGTGTCAAGGAGCCAGGGAGTTGATGGAGAGGATGGTCCATCAGTAGCAACAAAAGTTTGTGGGATGGGCTGATTGGTGGATGGGAGAGTGGACGGGTTGGTCGTGGGCCGAGGTGGTGGACGGACAATAGGGAAGCGCTGTTGGAACACTGGGCAGCGTTGAAGAGAGTGGTCGTAGGCATGGCACCATTAACATTTGACTTGGTACCCGATCATATTGGTAGTGTTAGAGCGTTTGTGGTTGTTTTTGGAGAACTGTTGTGGCCGATGGGTGGTTGGTGAGGGGTTATGGTAGGTATTATTTGGTGTTGGGTAAGAGTGACGAGTGGTGCTTGTGTGGACAGAAGCGGGTAGGTGTACGGGAGTAGGTTGGGATTGTATTGAAAGCTCTTTGTTCAACAATTTCTCATGGTGTTCATCAAAACTGATGGGTGTATCCCGAGCATGAACAACATCGATAACTCCTTGATAGTTGGAGTCAAGATTTTCAAGAACTTTGTCGGTGATGTCTTCGGGATTCATGGGTTCAACAAGGATGGCTAGTTGTTCTGTGCATATTTTGACAGCGTTCATATATTCTGTGATTGTTTGAGACCCTTTGGTAATGGCCTTCGAATGCGCTCACACAGATTTAAGATGACCTCGTGATTGTTTGGCAAAAGTGTTGGCAAGAGTATCCCAAGCTGCTTTGCAAGTTTCAGATCGAAATATTAGAGGAACAAGAGTAGGATCCAAGGTGCCAATGATAGCGCCAAAAAGGAGTTTGTCTTGCCGAATGCAAGTGGCATGAGTGGGATTTGTGGCGGTTTTTGAATCAGAAATGATGGTGGTGGATGGTGTTGGGCAGGAACCATCCAGAAACTTGAAGAGGCCATATCTGATGAGGGTGGCTTTGATTTGGAGTTTCCAGGATAAGTAGTTTGTAGTAGTTAGTTTGAGGATATTGTTAAGGTTGACGACAACCAGTAGAGTTTTCGGATCATTGATAACGCCAATTTCGGCGTTATTTTAGAGCCACTTTTCGAGTAATTATGCTTGTTTCTCCAATCAAACGAAGCGTCTTTTCACATTTATTCGCGAGTTTTTCAGGTATCTATCTTTCGAGAGTAAATTGAGAAAATGAGTCCAAAAGAAGCTAATTATAGACGAGAATGGCACACCCGATGAGTTTAATGGCAAAGCAAAGCTCGTGCAAGTCAAATCTTGGGTCAAGGCTCGGAAAAGGCATCAAAGTGAAATTTTGGAGAAAAAGTGTTCACCGAGACTTTTGCCGATAGTTAAGTCTCGGTGTAACTAGCATCAAAATCTGATTTTGGAGAAAAGTGTCTGCCGAGACTTTGACCGAGACTTTAGTCTCTGTACAACTAGCACCAGTGCATATCTTTTGAGAATCAGAGTTCACTGAGACTTTCA